>CM030366.1:185815911-187070409 GCA_017893485.1 Hemerocallis citrina | reverse complement strand
AACAGTCAACCTGGCCCTGACAGCCACCGGCTTTAGCCGCTAGCTTTTGGGTGATACCCATAACAATCAACCGGCCTAGATGCCATTGGCTTCAGCCTTTGGTCGTCGTAATGCCAAAATCATGAGTTGCACCCTAAACAGTCAATCGGTGTCAGTGCCATTGTTTCCGACCACTGGTCGACCTAATTTTGAATAATCAGTCGTCGTAATTTTGAATAATCATATAATATGGGTGATTACTTTACAATCATATAATATGGGTCATCAGTTCCTTACAATCATATAATATGGACGATTATCTTACAATCATATAATATATAGGTGATTTCTTCACCATTACATCACATTTGTTTGTGGGTTTTTATTAAAAGGTGCCACAAGTCGAACTCTGGGGCATTGAACTCCATTATAATTAAACTAGTAATGTACCTATGCAATGCACGGGCGTGCCATTTCTCTTACGGTGTATAACTAACAAATTTGTAAATCTTGATATAATATTCCCTTTGATAGAATCTTGATAATAAACATATACTATGTAAGTAACTATATTTCATCATATCTAATTTTAAGATTATTTATTCGGTCATCTACATAACTAAGTTCTTAAATTTTGAGAACATCGTATACTTGTGTGACTTCCATCACTCTGATGGTGCCTCCATCAATTTCCGCATTTGACTGTCATAATCTTATTGATGGTCACATTTTTCTTTTTCTTTTTCTTTTGACTGGTAAAATATAGAATTATTCTACCTCACAGATGGTCACATTTTTCAAGTTCGGGACCATGGTGTTCTTAACTTCTTCGTTGTCTACTTATTAAATTACTTTTAACTTACAAATATGAAATTTAGATTTTTTTTTTTAATATATTTAGTTTGTGATAAGATAATCTTAATTCTAACTATATTTGTATGTTTTTTTTTAGTTTAAATTAAATTTGGTTCATTTTTTATTTAAGATTATATGAGGTAAGATTCTTTCTTCTTTAAAAAAAAGAGCACGACATAAAATAATGCATGCATTTATTTATCTTATTTTTAAATTATCTATTATCTATTTTATCTTTATATCTAAATAGATTCTAAGATTACCTATTCTATATGTAATCTTTAATTAGTTTAAAAACATTTATATATTTACCTATTATTATTATTATTATTATTATTATTATTATTATTATTATTATTATTGTTACTATAACTTTGCACGTGTGATGCACGTTCTAATTGTTTTTTTATATAATAAATAATAAGACATAATCTAGCATCGAACATGAGACCTCCCTTTACTTATCACATACTCTTTACAAATTATCTCTAGCGGCACAAATTTTTATTTATATGAGTGCCACTTTTGTAAATAATCATGTCATAAGTAAATTTGATCTTTGAGGTTATTATGGTAACCAACAATAGTTAAGTAGATGAATGGTTAATATAACTCACTTAAAAATGAATGGTTGAATATCTACATAAATACAGGTTGTCTACAAATGACAACCCCAACTCTTCCATTATAATAACTAGTGTAATGCACGTGCGATGCACGTGGAGAAAATGGGGAGGGGGAATGAAAAGGACAAAAATAAAAAATCTACCAACACGTGCGCTGCACGTGTTGACACACACACACTAAGGAATAAAAAATTATTTATTTGTTTCCAACCCCATCTCTCCCATTATAATAGTTACTAGTGTAATGCACGTGCGATGCACGTGGAAAAAATGGGGAGGGGGAATGAAAAGGACACAAAAAATCAACCAACACGTGCGCTGCACGTGTTGACACACACACACTAAGGAATAAAAAATTGTTTATTTGTTTACAACCCCATCTCTCCCATTATAATAGTTACTAGTAATTTGCACGTGCGATGCACGTCTTAATAAATATAGTTTTTTAAAATAAAAATTTAGACATAATCTGGATTTGAACTTAGAACCTCCTTTATAATAGTTATGCACGTGTATTGTACGGGTTGGTAGATTGACAAAATATTTACAAATGACACTAAGGTCTTCTCCTATTATAATATTAGAAATAGGAGTATTTCTTAAAATAGTGGGGGTATATGCTAATTTTCACATTTTAAATGGGGGCATTTGTTAAAATATCCATTTTTTAGGAGATGCACGTGCATTACACGGGTATGTTTAGTGGATTTAGTTTGTCGTATATTGCACGTGTTTACTCAGTTACAAAATTAGGATTTGTTTGTTTACAACCCCAACTCTCCCATTAAAATAGTAGAGATAGATAGATAATAATTATTATTATTATTATTATTATTATTATTATTCTCTACTATTATTATTATTCTCTATAACTAAAAAATTATTAGAAAATTTTTTATTCAAACAACGAGTTATGCCAAATGCCTTCAGATGATTAAACTTTTTATTCGTTATGTACACACCCATTAAACATGGTTCAATAACACATACAACATAAGATAACACATATGTGTTATGTACAGATTGTCATTGACCATAGCTTAATTTTATCTATTATCATTTATCTAGTTTAAATAAAACAAGCATATTAATCTATTAAAAATGAGTATTTGTAAGACAAATTGAAAATTTGTTAAAATTATATTTTATAATAATAGGTATAGGTACACACCTCTGCCTTTTTAAAGTCACTTTATGATGACATAATAATAATCTTTTGTCACCTATATCGGGATGTAATCATGTTTTTGTTAGATTTCGTCTCTTTGTTGGATTTGATGTATTTTTGGGTTGTAATTATGGTATTTGGGTTCAAAATTTCTGTTTTCTCTCATTTTATCTTTAGGGGTGTTCATCGGTTCAAAACCGAACCGAACCGAAAAAAATCGAACCGAACCGAACTTTTCGGTTTGGTAAAATTGGAACCGAAATCCGAACCGAAACTCTACAAGTTCGGTTTAAACCGAACCGAATTTTATCGGTTCGGTTCGGTTAATAACCGAACTAACCGAACTTGAAATTCCTTCGACTGCAGTCTCCCAGAATCAAGAACTAACCCATATAAATGCGTAGTTCAACTACATCAAATTCATTCACATTACATATATATATATATATATATATATATAACATCAAAAATTTAAACCACCACATTTTAAACTCCAATTCAACCCAATTCATAATTCGAACAAATAATCAGTCTCATTATTAAAAAAAATATATGAGACCCCTCTACTAGTATCATCCTTAGTCAAAACCAGGCCCGGCCCAGGCCCAAGCCCAACAAGCCAATGGGCTTGGGCAACCCCCTTTTAAAGGGGCAACAAAATTTTTAAAAAAATTCAATATATATATTTATATAGTAAATTTTTTTTTAATAAGGGCCTATGTGTAAAGTTTAATTTTTTTTATAAAAAACTTTCATCTCTCTATCTCTTCATCTTCCAGACTATTCCCCCTTTTCTTTCTCTTTTTCCCAAAACCCAACCCCAATCCGAAACCCTACTTCCTCCACGGCTGACGGCTCCACCGGACCATCGCTCCTCTGGTCCTCCTCAGCTCCTCTGATCGTAGCCTGTTGCTCCATCAGAGTGCAAGGTTCATGTTTTATTTATATGGGTTGATTTAGAGTATATTAAGTTAATGGCCATTACGACCTCACTATATATCTGTTATACTGATATTTCATTTTTAACCTGCTGGAAATGATGATTGATGATGTGTGACAAAGTAGATGGGTTCTAGCAAAAATTTAAGATACTAGAGCAATTTTAGTCAGGCCACATCCACATATCTAGAGTGCTGATATTTGATGGAGAGACTGTTGGCAATAATCTTTTAATTATTTTCAGAGTGATTCAGATGTTATTGTTGAATTTGAACAGCTGTAAAAGCTAAAGACAACTTATCAGATGTTACACTGCCAGTTTGGTCTTAAATTGCATCTTACTGCTGGTTGTAGGAATTTTTTCCCAAAACGCCCCATTTTTGCAAAGTATTTCCCAAACCGCCCTACTTTTTTTTTTAATTCCCAAAGCGCCCCACTCGGTCTCTCAAAGACCGAGTCTAGTGCAAATAGACTCGGTCTTTGAAAGACCGAGTCTTGCGCTTTGAAAATTCAAAGAGCAAGACTCGGTCTTCCAAAGACCGAGTCTATTTGCACTAGACTCGGTCTTTGGAAGACCGAGTCTTCACTCTGTGCGTTTTTATAATCGCAGATCCCCTTTCTTTCTTCTTCTTCTTCTGGACTTTAACCTATTCTATTTCTCTAACCCATCTTCCTAAATCTAGGGCGACCTCCTACTTCTCAAAATCTAATCTTAATCTAAATATATATAACAATATCTTCCTA
The DNA here is from genome assembly GCA_017893485.1 of Hemerocallis citrina. NCBI lineage: Eukaryota > Viridiplantae > Streptophyta > Magnoliopsida > Asparagales > Asphodelaceae > Hemerocallis > Hemerocallis citrina. Next base: position 187,066,098 of record CM030366.1, on the reverse strand, counting down.
ACCCTCTAACGATCTCCACTATAATATCCCAAAACCCTTATTTTGAAAGATCAATTTTTTTGTTTTTTTGCTAAAATTGAAGCGGATAGCAACTTCAACTCTTTTACCGAAATATCTACGGCTCTATCCTTGACGCTTGTGAAGGTATGATGAATATTGGCCTTTAATTTTCTGAATTTTGGTATAGATTTTGTTTGTGGTTAGATAATAACTCGCGTATTTTAATAAATATACGTAGGTATGGATCTTGAGATTCCTATTTGGTTATACTTTGGTGGTGAAATTATTCGTGATCCAAAGATTGGTTGTTGTTATAGTCATTTGGAACCGGAAATAGTTTGGGTACCCCGTACCATTACATTTGAAGAACTAGTTGAGAAAATCTATGAAGTTACTAATTGGGATAGGAATGAATGGAATGTAAAAATTTTAGCTCGATACGCAGCTGGAAGAGGAGGTGTTCAGTTTTTTATGACAGTGCCCGTACCTACTGATAATTCGCTGAAGTCATTGATTGCTAGGACATTTGATCCGAATTGTGTTTGGTCTGTATTAGAGTTATATATTCAGCAAATTCGAGTTGTAAATGCTCAGCCACATGATATCCCTAGTGCAAGCTTCATACGGGTAGTACCTACACAGCAGTCGAGACCTAACCCCGATCAATCTTCACAACCAAATCCGGTATCCTCACAAGAGAACACCTTCACAAATACAACAATTCCGGATTCTGTAAATGTTGAGCTGCCACGCCAACCAAGCCCGGTTCCTGACTCTGTTCCAAATGACAGTATGTTTGAACTCTTTCAAAATGCAGTGATTAACAACAGTTTATTAGATGATGATGAAGAAGAGGAAGAAACAGACGATGATGAAAGTCTGGAAAGTGATGATGGAGAAGAAGATGATGATGTAGCTAATGTAAATCCTTCGAACAATAGTTCTAATGAAGTGAGAGCTACTGATAGGTATGCTAATGTTAGCGCTCATGTTACGGAGGAGATGGCTGAAGCTGCTAGAGTACCCCCATTTCCACAAGAGTCTTCTGGTTCATCCAATGTAGACGAATTCTACGTTGGACAGGAGTTTGTTAGTAAAGACTCCCTTCTGCATGCTGTGAAGGTGTATAATATCAAGAAACATCGGGAATTTGTCACATTGAAAACATCACCGTCACTTTACACTGTTAAATGTAAAATGGCACCTAGAAAACGTACAATAGAGGAGATCGTACAAGGTCCCCCAGAAGTAAGTGATGGTGGATGCCCTTGGAGATTACGAGCTATTGTTCCAAAAGGAGGGAGAAATTTTGTGGTGAAGAAGATAGTTGGCCCTCATACTTGTACGAATCCCACGTTGAATCAAGACCACTGTAAAATTGATGCTAACCTTGTTAGTAATTTGATTGTGGGTGTGGTGAAGAAGGATATTGCTGTATCACCGGGGGTAATTATTGAGATTGTGAAAATAGAATATAATTATCAGATTTCATATAAGAAAGCTTGGAAAGCAAAACAAAAGGCAATTGAGAGGTTGTACGGTACATTCGAAGAAGCATACACGAAGTTGCCTTTTCTACTAACAGCAATTCAATCAGCAAATCCAGGTACCATTGTCCACTGGGATAAATTTGTGTCTAGCCCCGGCGAGGAAACATTCAAGGGAGTATTTTGGGCATTTGGTCCTTCGAGGGAGTATTTTGGGCACAGTCGGCGGCCAACCTGTCCAACTCGTCGCGATAGTATGTCAAGCACCTGTTGGGGTTGGCCGTCCATGTCAGTTTTCCTGTCCAATACACACCAATCGGAGGTAGCATGTCTATATCTTCAGAAAGAACTCTCCAATGTTGGGACTGGATCCGTACTACGGGCCTACCTACGTGAATCCGTTCCCAACTCCATATCTGCAGTAGAATTAGAGGTCCATTCATCTGGTTCGAACCTATACTGCACAGACACAGACTCCGATACAGTGCCGATAGAATTGCACTGCCCCAACTGAAACGGCGGATCCTACCTATATCGGCGATTAGGGGCAAGAACATCAGTGCTACGGTATTCCCGGTTGAGTTTGGAAACAGGACCGTGCCGAATAGCGTTAGAACATATGCCCTAAAGTAGCACTCCACCTCCGCTGCAGTTGAAGCGTCATTCAATCTATTTTTGAAGGTATCCTTCAACCACTTTAGGCGGATAAATTTCCCATTTATCGCGCCAGCTTCCACTGCAACCCCTAGAAACTCCTCCACGAGATACACGGGATCGAAGTCCATCGATCCTGTCACTGCCTCTCCATCGATTGGAAGCCCGGTTAGTATAGCAACGTCTTGTAAAGTCACCGTCATCTCCCCGACTGGCAGGTGAAATGAGTGTGTCTCGGGCCTCCATCGTTCAAGCAGTGCTTCGAGAAGTGGACGATCGCACTTGATGGATGTCATCATGGAAATTCCGTAGAACCCACAATCTCTAAGCAACTCGTGTATGCGTGGGTGCGCAGGTAGCGGGTGCCCAGTCCTAAAACGGCACTCCGTAGCCTCGTTGTTCCAAACATACTGCGATCGATGCATCGGCTGGAGAGTGAGAAGTGAAGGGTCGAGTGGTCCGGGGCCTGCAGGAGGGATGTATGAAGACGAAGGGCCCGCCTCATTTGGATTGAATTCAACCTATATAACAATAACATTTACATCAGTAGACCGAAAAATATAATACGATTCTATTAGAATCAACATTTAATTACTTACATTAGTAGCATCGGTAGAAGCACGACCACCACGACGACCACGACCACGATCACGTCCACCGCGATTACGTGGAGGTCTACTACTTTCTCCTACCTCCATGTTACCCCTTGTGCGTGCCATTTAAAGTAGACTACAAATCCTACAAGTTCAACAAAAATGTTATTAACTACACAAAAGCTAGATATAAAAACAAATTATATATAACAAAGCCGTTCATTCTCTAATTTTAGCAAAACACTAGAGTATAACAAATTCAACAAATTCTATACATAACCTAGACTCTATAAAATTCTAAAAAACTAAATTCAACACCAACCTAACAAGTAATTTCTTATAGGATAGCGATATTGCTGTGTTGTTGTTTGCTATGTGTTTATCATTTTATTTTCAACTTCATATAGGAAATTCACTTTGTGCAAAACTGTAAACTATATATACGTTGTCTAAGTAAAAATTATATATATTTGTTCGTGGTATTGGAAACATTTTATGGGCTTGGTTTAGATGATACTGCAGGCGAGACAGTTGAAAATTAAAATGACAAAAATGATTAATGAGGGACTTTATCTAACAAGAATCGCTTATCAAGAACAAGAATTGATCATCAAATTAATGTTTAAAAAATAGCTCTGACGCAATGATTGAAGGAAAAATTTTCATCAGAACTTTCATTGTTGAAATAGTAAAACTACCTCGTCATCAACCTAGATTATCAGAAATGGACCAATTCCAGAAATGAAGAAAGTTCAAACTTTGAAATTATGAAATTTTCATCAGCAACTGCTTATAATAAAAGGAAATTTTAACTAGGAAATAATCAACCCTCATTTGACATGATTTTTTTGTCTAATTCCATTTAACTTTTCAGATCATACTCAACATATTTGATTCTCCAAGTAGTAACTCTTTTATCAAACAAAAGGTCAATGATTTGGTGTTTAAGCCAAAGCCTGACATCAAAAATCACAATCAAATAGGGGCCGGCCTAACAAAGTTTCCCCTTTGTCAAAACTATCGTCAAAACCCTAATCAATAACTATAAATTGAACCATCAGCAACACCAAAAATCAAACTCAAACTACATCAACTCACACCTCTAATGCTTCAGAAATATCGCTATACATAACCTAACAATACAGCAATATCGCTATACATAACCTAACAAATTCAACAACTTCACAATAGCATCAACACTAACAAGTAATTTCTTAAGCAATAGCATCAACACTAACAAGAAATTGGCAATAGCATCAACACATGGACTTAGGAAATGCTTCAGAAATATACCTAACAAGTGGGAGAATCCGAAGACGAAGACGAAATTGGCAAGAAGAGCTTGACCAGTACAACCGAAATCTTCCAATTATGGGTATTCGGGGTTTAGGGTTTAAAGAAAAAATCGATTTTGGGGAATAGGATTTGGTAAAATCGAAAATGAATTAGAAAGTAATTGGTTTTGGGAAGTTCAAGATTCGATTTCGAGAGTAATCGAACGGAAAATGAGAGAGTGCGACGGATTTGTTGAGGGAAAGAGCGAAAGAAAAAACAATCGAAAGTGAAGAAGAAGAAAGAAAGGGGATCTGCGATTATAAAAACGCACAGAGTGAAGACTCGGTCTTCCAAAGACCGAGTCTAGTGCAAATAGACTCGGTCTTTGGAAGACCGAGTCTTGCTCTTTGAATTTTCAAAGCGCAAGACTCGGTCTTTCAAAGACCGAGTCTATTTGCACTAGACTCGGTCTTTGAGAGACCGAGTGGGGCGCTTTGGGAATTAAAAAAAAAAGTAGGGCGGTTTGGGAAATACTTTGCAAAAATGGGGCGTTTTGGGAAAAAATTCTGGTTGTAGTGGGGATTGTTGTACAGTGGCCTCACAGAAGCTAATATCAATTGGAAACGTCCATTTGCATATCACCCACTATGTTCTGTTGCCTCTATTCGTGATAATTTTGGTTGCAGTCATATTACTCGTTGTACACACATAAAGACTCAAAACAAGATTTAATATTCTAGGTTCCCAAAGCTCTTGTCTAAATTTTTCTCAGTTTAGCAGGATATTCGTCTCTTGTGGTTCTGGTTTTAGTTTTCTTACTTCATGTCTCTTTTATTTTTGGTTGACTTTCAACAACCTGTGTTTACGTATCGTTTAGGTGATGGAGGAACTTTAGTGAGGTGGTAAGGCATATTAATGTGATGGGAGAGATCATAAGTTCAAGTTGTGCATTACGAAAAATTTCTCAGAACTTTTACGAACTTAGAGGGTGTGATCCATTACCCACTTTTCCGTATCGGTAATGTGACTGATCACTTCAACTTGCTCTTTCATACCGAGACCTTGTCTGAACCATGCGAATTAAATTTTAGCATTTACTGGAGATTGTTCGTCGTTACTTTTCATCCAAGGTTTTAGGCCGTTAGCTCTATATTTGATGATATTAGCACATTTGTCTACTTTACTACCATTACGTATCAACCATTTTCTCACTTTTCAGTCATCGCTCTACGTTGTGTATAATGTATAAACTGTATATTGAGTATGTAGATGTAACTGTTATATTATTAAAACTCTTCATGCTCCCTTTGTTTATTTTGACTTGAATTTTTTTTATTGTGTATCTTTCACTTTCTAATTCGTTGACTAGTAATTTACACATGCGATGGACGTCTTAATAAATATATATTTTTTAAAGTAAAATTTCGACGTTTTAAAAAAAATAAAAACTCTAACGTAGTAAGGACTCGAACCTGAAACCTCCTTCATATTAGTTATGTACCGAATTTTAATAATCAGCTTGGATGTGTGTCTACTGATTGCCTCTTCAAGGTAATTTTTAAAACTTATATAGTTAATTTAAAAGGTTATCTTTCTTCTTTTCTTAGCATCCAAGTAGAGAAGAAAAGTAGAGAGATCATACAATGGAGATTATAATACACATGTAAGGAAGAACCATTAGGACTTTCCGAATACCCTCCTCACCTGTTTTCATGCAATAAGAAATAATTATCTTACTACACTATTCAAGTTTTAGGGATATTAATGATCTTACTACACTATTATTTATTTGTTTTAGGGATATTACTTTATTTAATACACTATTCAAGTTTTTCAAAATGACAAGAACCGAGTGAGGTTTAATTCTTATTGCGATATCCTATAGGTACAATGACTAAGGATGAAAATGAAAAGAATCGAGTGAGGTTTCGGAAACAAAATTCCGGATCTCATAATAGGAGGGTCAAGCAAGGCAAAGATGTAATTGCACAATCACTGGTGGGCTCAATTTCTAAATTATTTGATGCAAAATCTCAAAAATCTCTACATTCGAGTCAAGTTGGAGAAGCTATTGGTACTAGTGTTGAAGACAGAGATGGATTTCTTGATGAACATGAAGATGTTGATGTAGATGAAGACGCTCAAGCTCTTACATCATTAAATGATCGGTTTAAACAATTTGAACTCTATGAAGAAATCTTTGGATTTTTATTTAATGCGAAGTTTGTAAGTGTTAGTGAAGAGAAATTAAGGGAGCACTGCACTAAACTACAAAGCTTCTTGGAACATGACCAACAATGTGATATTTATGGGAAAGAATTATTTCAAGATCTTAGAGAGTTGAAAAAAATATTGCCAAAGGAGATGATCAAATCAATTGACATCCTTAACTTTATAAGATCTTATTGGGATGAAGGTGGTTTCCAAAGTGTATGGTTTGCTTATCGAATTTTGTTGACTATACCGGTTACAGTTGCCTCGGTGGAGAGGAGTTTTTCTAAGTTAAAGTTGATAAAAACGTACCTTTGGACTACCATGTCCCAAGAAAGATTGAGTGGATTGGCTATGATCTCAATCGAGAATGAATTTTTGGAGAAACTCAAGTATGATGACTTAATTGAAGAATTTGCTTCAAGAAATGCAAGGAGAAGCATATTTCTTTGAACCAAATTGTAATCCGATGTAATTTTGATTTTGCAAATGTAATCATATTTTGTTTGACTTTATGTTGTAGTTCAAGATTTAAAAAACAATGTAATCATGCTTTTATCAAAGATAAATTCTTGAAACATAAAGATAAGTCCTTACAACATACTTAACATATTTTAGAATGATTTGTCGGTACACTTGTGCTGGTCTATATGAGAGGACATCTTCACAGAAAAAGTGGGTATATTTAATTAATATGCATTAATTTCTACAAATCTTGTGCTTCAACTTAAACTTAATTTTCTGAATTGTCATTTGTGAAGGGGTCTGAGCCTCCACAAGTTAGTGTTCATGGATTACATTTTACTTGAGGGAGCCAAAATAGGTATTATGTTCGAGGCACAATATTTATTAATTAATTACTATTTTTATTGCTTAAGTTTACCATTATATGTTTCTTCTTTTTCACTAACAAGTTTATTTTATTGACAGAAACTATGCAATAGCTATATAAAAGATTCTGGAATATACTGTCATTACTGTAACATTGTGGTAAGTAGATTTTCTGTTCCTAGATTGATTTTTATTTTAAATCAGGAAATATTTTTGCATAAATTGCTTTTCATGGCATAGTGTACATTTGATGCTTTTTATGGCTTTGCGTAAATTTATTTTATTTGCTTTACTTTTACCGTTTGTTGTTAGTATTAAATTTTTTTTATTAAAGGGCAACAAAATATGTGTTCGGCTAGGGCAACCCGGATCTCCGGGCCGGCCCTGGTCAAAACAAGTATAGTTTTAATTGTTGTAGGGTTGCTACCTTGGAGAATCGAGTGGTATCTTTCATCGATGTATATACAGTTGGAAAAACTGCATGACCACAGAAGCAAATGGCATAAAGACCAAGGGCCATGGGCAATCCGCTCAAATTAAAAAGTCTCCTTGAGCATGAAATCCGGTCTCGGTTATACCGGTCCAGAGCAAAGTACCAAGCAAAACAAATGATGCAAAGACAAACTGGGTGTGAAAGATAGGAGCATTCTTGAAGAAAGGGTGCCTGATTTTGGCCGTAAAGAGGTAACCGCATGACAAACTGAGCACATCAAATAAATGTTTCTTTGAACTGTTTAAAGCATAAATGCTTCACTGTTTACATTTTTATCTAGAAGAAAGATGTATACAAAATTGATGCATACAAAATTAACTGAATATTTGTATTGGTTTCAGTTTCTGAATTTGCTTGAGAAATCATTGACTTCAAAGAGACCTCTGACTAATTCGTGCTTCCTTGAGTCTGCCACAAACGATAGAGCAAAGCAGAATGGTAAATTTCTGTTGTTAAGCTGTTCGTAACAAAAAGTGAAATGAGGTGGTTCATGGAGGGTGGTGAAGATATGGTCAACTTTCTATTTAGTTTCCTCACCTTACCGCTTGGAGCTATGATCAAACTTGTTAGGAACACGTCAATGAAATGTATAGATTACTTGTACAGCAGAGAAGTAGACAAGAACTTTCAAGCTTCGTAACCAAGTAGTAGGCAAAACAATCAATGCAGCAACCAAGATAAGTTTCGGTTCAAAAAAATCATGGGTCCAAAAAAACTTTGGTTTTTGTTTCGGTTCGGTTTATTCAAAAGCAAACCAAAAACCGAACCGAACTCTTGATAAAAACTCCGGTTCGGGTCAAAACCGAACCGAAAAACCTAACCAAATTGTCAAATTTCGGTTCGGTAATCGGTTTTGACCAAAGTGTGAACAGCCCTATTTATCTTTCAATTTTAGGATTAGGATTAGGATACTTGGATTCAGGAATCGCGATGGAGTGTTTATTGTATTTGATCTTATTATCGGGTTGTAATTTCATGATCGGATTTGGGGTTTAAGTGAGTATTTCGTTAAATTTTGTCTCTTTTTGGAATGGATGCATCTTATTTCGCTAGATGAGTTGATATCAGTTCTTCTTCTTCTACTACTCATTCCAGGATCTGTACTTAGTGTTTTGATTGCTAAATTCTAAGTTTGATTTCGAGTTTTTTTTATAACTTAAATGCTTAATAAAGGTTTTGAATCATCTTAAAATTTTTTTTCTTCTTTAGTGCATTACGTATCAGTACATTCTCACTTTTTGTTGTTGTTGGAACAACCTTATTCTTTACTTATTTAAAAATAAATTAAAAAATAGGTCGTGCATCTGTATTTTTGTAGTTTTCTCTTATTTACGATTTAAAGAAGGAAATCTTTTATTAAAAAAAATCACCATATACATAACATAAACACAAAATTAGCTCATACAAAATATCGTCACATGGGTAAAGTACTTATTTGTCTTGAACATTTGTAATCGTCAATCATGACTTATTTGAATCTTTTATCTCTTAATTAGATGCCATACATAAAATGTTTTATTTAGTTAAAACCTGATAAATTGTTTTATCCTTATTTAAATTAGTTTTCTTGAGAAATATGAAAATTCTAATTTTCAAAAAGTTGGTTATTTTTATTTAAATTAGTTTTTTGCAAAATAATAATAATATATTTATTATCCTAATTGTTTGCCATATTTAAATTTGTTTATCAAAATCTATTTTAGATAATCTTATATTGAATTCTATTAAAGTTAACCATTTTCTATTAAAACAACTAGAGTGCGTTTGTTTTGATATTTAGAATAGAGTTTTCTGAATAGAGTATTCTGAATAGAGGTATTTTGAAAATGAGTTTAAAAGCTGTTTGTTTAGCCTATATTCTGAAAACTGTATTCTGAATACTGTTTATCTGAAAAAGAGAGTTTAGAAGCTGTTCTGTTATATTTCTAGCTGAAAACTGTTATCTGAAAGCTGTTTTTCTGAAAAAACGAGTTTAAAAGCTGTTCTGTTATATTTCTTGCTGAAAACTGTTATCTGAAAGCTGTTTTCCTGGAAAAAGGAGTTTAAAAGTTGTTCGGTTATATTTCTTGCTGACAACTGCTATCTGAAAGCTGTTTTTCTGGAATAACGAGTTTAAAAGCTGTTCTGTTATATTTCTTGCTGAAAACTGTTATCTGAAAGCTGTTTTTCTGAAAAAACGAGTTTAAAAGCTGTTCTGTTATATTTCTTACTGAAAACTGTTATCTGAAAGCTGTTTTTTTGGAAAAGAGAGTTTAAAAGCTGCTCTGTTATATTTCGTGCTGAAAACTGTTATCTGAAAACTGTTTTTCTGGAAAAAGGAGTTTAAAAGCTGTTCGGTTATATTTCTTGCTGAAAACTGTTATCTGAAAGCTGTTTTTCTGGAATAACGAGTTTAAAAGCTGTTCTGTTATATTTCTTGCTGAAAACTGTTATCTGAAAGCTGTTTTTCTGAAAAACGAGTTTAAAAGCTGTTCTGTTATATTTCTTGCTGAAAACTGTTATCTGAAAGCTGTTTTCCTGAAAAAGAGAGTTTAAAAGCTGTTCTGTTATATTTCGTGCTGAAAACTGTTATCTGAAAGCTGTTTTCCTGGAAAAAGGAATTTAAAAGCTGTTCGGTTATATTTCTTGCTGAAAACTGTTATCTGAAAGCTGTTTTTCTGGAATAACGAGTTTAAAAGCTGTTCTGTTGTATTTCTTGCTGAAAACTGTTATCTGAAAGCTGTTTTTCTGAAAAAACGAGTTTAAAAGCTGTTTTGTTATATTTCTTGCTGAAAACTGTTATCTGAAAGCTGTTTTTCTGAAAAAGAGAGTTTAAAAGCTGTTCTGTTATATTTCGTGCTGAAAACTGTTATCTGAAAGCTGTTTTCCTGGAAAAAGGAGTTTAAAAGCTGTTCTGTTATCATTGTTTTGGATCAATGTTTTGCTGTTATCATTACCTCTTTTGGTAATTGCAGTTCTTCATTCTTAAATGAGAAGTATTTTTTTGTTTGTTTTGTTGAGATTGCATGTGATAGCAAGTAGTAGCAGTGATCGGATAAAATATTGCATGTGAGATCAAATAGGATGTACGAGAAGATAATCAGACTAAAAAATATTCACAAATTAACATACTCAACCAATTTATTCAAGAAAACAAGCTTACTTTAATGCATATATTCTGAAGAAAAATGGCCCGGGATCAATACATATATTCTGGACAAAGGTTCTACAATTTTTTTATTCTTAATCAATACAAAATTGTCACAAAAAAGTCAGTAAACAAAATGCTCCATGTGTCTGCTGCTGCCTGGAGCTGCTGCTGTTCCTTGTTAACTTCTTGTGCAAATTTGTACCGGTAGTCAATATAAGAAACTTGTACCTGTAGTCAATACAAAAGCTATATTAATCACATTGGATAAAAAGGAAAACAAAAACAAAAAAAGTTAGCAAGAAGATTAACCAAACATTTGCAGCAACCCTCTTTTGAGAACAATCAGCTAAGAAAGCCCCCAGTTGCCCTCTTTGTTTTGCAAGCTGAGCCCTAAATATGAGAAGACTTGAAAGCATTCTGATTGCAGATAATGTAGATAAAATACGGGAAGCATAGACTACAAAATAATCATAAGGGATCAGAAACCATCATTTCCCACTTTGTTATGTCCCTCCACAAAAATATTGATTATTAATACAGGTACAAATACCCCCCACTATAATTCGCCAAAGAGCTCAATTGCAGTATCAGAGAACAAACTAGGTCTATCTGATTCATAGTGATGCAAATGCAATCAGATACTTCTGAATACAAATGCAATCAGATACAAATGCAATCAGATAATTCAATCAGATAATTCAGCAGAACAAATCAGAGAACAAAGTAGGTCCATCTGAATACAAATGCAATCAGATAATTCGTAATGCAAGGATACCATGCTGGTATGTTTGTTCCAGCTTCATTTTTTTCAAAATTCCTGAAGAAATATCATAGGTTGGCCTTTGTATTAAGTGGAATTCAGCTAATACTATTCAGAATACTGACATCCCCAACTATATTGAGCCAAAAAGCTCCAACAATTCCTTCTTGTTTCATTAATGAAAATAGATTCACATATCCTGATGCCGCAAGATACAGAGTGCAATATCAGAGAACAAAATAGTTCATTCTGAATACAACTGCAATTCAGATGAACAAATCTGAATTTTTTATAGTGTTTATAGTGTTTTTGGGAAACAGTATCCTAGAATACTGATACCCTCCCTTATTTTTCAGAATACAATCTGAATACTGGGAGATATACATGTCAACACAAGTTGGTGAATAAAGCTGAATACAATCTGAAACTTATTAATGTCAGCACAAGAACAGACCCTCAGGTTAGTACTGAATACAATCAGTATGAGAACATCAGTGTGGTATAAAGCTGCAGATTAAAAAAAAAAGGGAACAAACAGACCCGAATTGTTCTGGAGTCAATCATTTAGTAGTATGGTATCAATTTCTGAAGAGTTTAACTAAAAAAGCAACACCCGAATTGTTTCAGAGTGAACTCATAGCCCGCTAAAGTTCAAAGAAAAATCATCCAAATAATGCATCTCATATCAGTATGCAGTAATCATTTCAGTCCAGTGTGTAGTATTTGTAATGATCAAGGATTCAAGGCAATAGAAATTGACTCCAGAAACAAGGTTTGAAACCATGAACAGCCACAGATATATCTCAGTTTCCATAAATTGAACAAGATTATTGTGTAAGATTAGTATTTATCAACAATTGAGTGAGGTGAAAATTGAAACCAGAACAAAATTGAAACCATGAGTAGTTAAAAAGCAGCTTAGTATACAGAAACAAAGTAGAAACCACGAGCAGCCAAAATTTGTACTTGAAACATAGTGATGGATAAGTGCTCAAAGCATGAGCAGCCAAAAAGCAACTCACGAACCATAAACTATACCAGATTATAGTATGGTATTTGTATGTCTATAACTCAAAGCAATATAGGTCAAACCTGACCCATCACATCTCAAATTCAGATGAATATGTGCTCCAGCAACTTCTAAGTTTAGTAAGAAGTATCTACAAGTGGTTGATCATCACAGCCATAATATCCAAAGGATAATCAAAAGCATGTCTGAAAGCATTAACTGTATTATAAAAGGCTCCACACACGTAAAAAATTTTTACTTGTCTGAAATAATATCCAAAGAACAGCGTTTGTTTAAAGTGTTTTCGGGAAACACTATCAAAGAACAATAATTAGAACCCAGCTGAGTATTGTAGGAGGTAACTTTCACATTAAATTAAACTTACTCCATCGCCACCCATTTTTCTTGTGGTGGATGCACTGTAATATGCTCCATTAGGGCCACCATAAGTCACACTTTGGGCACATATGTATATAAATGATTCATAGTGATGCAACTTCAGAAACGTAATCCATCTCATCATCACTTAAAACCAACGAGGAAAAGTAAAGCTCAGTTAGGATTAATTCATCACAAGTCAATCCTACAAATCTTTATATAAATGATTCATAGCGATGCAACTTCAGAAACATAATCCATCTCATCATCACTTAAAACCAACGAGGAAAAGTAAAGCTCAGTTAGGATTAATTCATCACAAGTCACTCCTACAAATCATTCAATAAATGATTCAAAGTGTGCAACTTCAGAAACGTAATCCATCTCATCATCACTTAAAACCAACGAGGAAAAGTAAAGCTCAGTTAGGATTAATTCATCACAAGTCACTCCTACAAATCTTTATATAAATGATTCGTAGAGATGCAACTTCAGAAACATAATCCATCTCATCATCACTTAAAACCAACGAGGAAAAGTAAAGCTCAGTTAGGATTAATTCATCACAGGTCACTCCTACAAATCATTCAATAAATGATTCATAGTGTGCAACTTCAGAAACAAAATCCATCTCATCATAACTCAAAACCAACGAGGAAAAGTAAAGCTCAGTTAGGATTAATTCATCACAATTCACTCCTACAAATATGTATATAAATGATTCATAGTGATGCAACTTCAGAAACGTAATCCATCTCATCATCACTTAAAACCAACGAGGAAAAAGTAAAGCTCAGTTAGGATTAATTCATCACAAGTCACTCCTACAAATCATTCAATAAATGATTCAAAGTGTGCAACTTCAGAAACAAAATCCATCTCATCATAACTCAAAACCAACGAGGGAGAATAATGTGCAACACCTGTACATCATTGAAATAATTGGTAAAGACAACATCTCAAAAAATGAATGAAAAGCTGAAAGGGACATATGCATGCTGATATTTATAATAGTAATATTGCAATGATACAAACATATCCAAATGACATCAATGCCTCGCATTCCACTTACCAAACAATTCGAAAAATGGATACAATGAAAATGTGTACATTCAAATTACATTAGTGTATAGCATTCCGCATTGCCATGGCAATATCATCTCTTTTGCTATTCATATGTCTCAATTGGGAAGATGATAAATCCAACTCCTGCGATGTGGATGCTGCATCTTCGGTGTGTTGGTGATGTACTAATTGTTCGCCATCGAGTTCCGCTAAAAATGCATCATTTCGTGAGTGCAGGCATATAAAATTGTGAAGTGCACAACAGGCTGTGACCATCATAACTTGTTTTGTATACAGGTAGTTTGGCATGTTCTCGAAGATGGCAAACCTCTTCTTGAATACACCGAACGTTCTCTCAATCACATTCCTTAACCTAGCATGTTGTTTATTAAAAAGTTGTCTAGGTTGGGTTGGTGCATGGTTGGCCCCTTGAAAGTCCTGTAAGTGGTATGGCTCACCACGGTATGGCGCCAAAAAACCAAGCATATTGGTATAACCACAATCTACTAAGTAGTATCTATCGTTCGGTGGGATTGGCAACAGTTTTTGTGCTAATGCAGTATGCATTACACGGGAATCGTTCGCACTGCCTTCCCATTCCGCGTAAACAAATGTGAACATCATGTTAAAATCACATGCTGCCAATACATTTTGACTTACAATACCCTTTCGAGAGCGACAAGCGTTGCTTCGACTAGCGGGAACTGTAGCTTTTATTAACGTGCCATCAGCAGCACCAATAGCTTCCTACAGATTATTAATTCGAATAATAGATATCACAAATCCAAACTAGCAAAAAAATTTAATAATACATGACGCAATCAGGGTGACGTATTACCTGAAACCACGGGTAAAAGTCCTCTGATCCCGTGATTCTGTGATGTACAAGTGTATAATCAGGAGGTCTGATAAGGAATGTTGCTGCTCTTGCCAGACCTTTCAATACAATTTTAAAGTGCTTTTGGATTGTTTGAGTTGAGTGGTTAAACGTACTACCGGCTAGTCGCATTCTTGAACTATGACCGACAATATATAGGAAAATAGCCACACTTTCCTCGAAAGTAACTCGCTTATGACTTGAAGACTCCGCTGTTTCCCCGCAAAAGTTCCTTTCTTGCAGGAAAGCACACAAGGTCATAAAACAATCTTGGTTCATACGGAATATTCCATGAAACTCGGCCTGGGAACCCGCTAACATATTATCCAAATATTCACGTCCCGTTTGCTTTTTATTAGTGGACCTTGTACGGTCAAGTTCTTCACATAATTCAGCTATCAAGATTGCATTCATCACCTCTTCGAGATTGTCACTACTGGATGAAGAAGTATCCATAACAGAGGATGCACTTGCAGTAGTAACTCACTATAAAGAAGAAGATAGAAATCATTTTGGGAAAATCCCATATCAAGTGCACATACATTTAATAATACGACTATATGTAACGAGATTTACGGAATCACAAAACAACATATTGAGAGATGGTAGAATTTCACAAGCCTGTGCAATTGAATAAAGATAACAAGGTATACTACTACTAGCAAATCTATTTCAGGAATTAAATTTAAATTATAACATTACAAATTTAAATTAAATTAAATAAGCAATTTGTTCACCGTCAAAGCCGTCATACTACAATCAACCTCAAACAAATACGGAAATAATCATAAAAAATGTTCTACAACATGAATTGTTCAACCCATTAGGCTGAATGGGATTACTACAGGGTGGCATAATAATGCACCGCCAACTCCTGCCGTTCTCGAGACATACGGAGGAAAGCATGACAAATGTTCGGATTTTGAAACAGGTAGTGTCCTGCTTTTAAAGCTACAATTGGATCAAGCCTTGTCATCGAATCAGTTATATCTTGGCATTGATCCTGTTCGGCCAAAGCAGGGTTAATCGAGGGAGCACTTTCCACTTCATTTTTATTCTTGTACCTGCTTCTTTTTACCTCTTGAGTTTGCTTACACACATCAAGATATTCCGCCATCTTTGACATCATTGATTCGCGGCCACTTGATGCACTAGATTTTCTTTTACGTGAACCGGACCCCGTACCCATTGGCACATCATCAGACTCATCAATCACATTTACGTGTGATTGATGGGAGTGGCCAAACTCATAGTTCATCCGCCGCGCCTCCTCCTCCTCGAACACACTTTGTGTGGAGGCCCTTGCCACATTGCCCTGGGCTACAGATTCCTCCATTATTTTGGTCAATGCATCAAAATGTGGCAACCCCTTATTTTCGTATTTTTTGGCAGCAGGATGCATCTATTCACAGAATATGTTATTACTATGCAAGTATTAGATTGAAGATTAAGTATAATGAAAAGGATTCACAAACAAAAATCAAAGTTTGAGATTATATATATTAACCTTAACATATTGTTCCCAAACCGGAGCCTCACAAGTAACGGTTTGGTTGGCTTCATCCCAACCAAAACCGCTCTGTTTCCTCATATCAGCAAACACCTTCCATTCTGATTTAAGTCGTCCATATTTCGACTTCAGTTGTCCCACCGAGAATGAACGCCCACACACAAGATTCATTTGTTGCGCAAAATTACTCCAGGTTTTAGCCTCGAATGTGTTGCTTTTTAACAAACCATTGTCAGCTGCACCCTCCATAAGGTTGATAAAATATTCTGTAATACCGGAAGTCCACAACCCATAATCCTCCTCCACTGCCTTCCCCTTTTACCTACCCGTATTACTCATCTAGTTTGAACAAACATAAAAAAAAATATAAAAAAAAATTGCCAAATTCCTTCAATTAGTTTAATAGCTGATCGGATAACCCTAGGTTGCAAGTAGCAACCGATTACACCCTAAAAAATCACAACAGTGAATTCGGCTAGTTTGTGTGCAGTGTGCACCGTGATCCCAAATAATTTTCGGTACAAAAGGGTATTAAAAATTGGCGCAAATTGGTAAAGAAAAACAACCGAATAAATAATACAATCGCTGTCTTCATACCTTTGATTGGATTTTAACAAGGAAGAAATTGTCAGCACAGGATTCAACCTTGCGTAGCTCTTTGATTCTATTTGCCCTTCGTTCCCTAGCTCTTCTCCGATAGGCAGCACGGGTAGTGCAAACCATTAACCCCCTACCAAAACCCCTCAACCCCTCACCAAGTCGACAGCAACAAATAGTCAAGTAGCGAAGTCGCCAGCGGGACTCTCACACGTTTCCGCTCGATTTCACAGTGGAATCATTCGGGAAATCGTGGATTTGGGGTGGGGGGGGCGGGGGGAAAAGAGATCAGATCTGGGTTCTTCAAAGAAGGTGGAAGACAACGGAGTCGACGAGATCTCGTGAGTGAGAAGAGAGAGAGAGCATCTGAGTGAGAAGAGAGGAGAGATGGGTTGGGGAGACACTGTTTGGAAGAGAGGGGAAGGTAGAAGACAACCGAATGGAGAACCAGATCTGGTGAGTGAGGAGAGAGAGAGAGAGGTCGTGAGAGAGAGAGCTCGTGAGTATGGTTGGGAATATCGAATTCAAGGGATATCAATATTTAGAATACTATTTTGAGAATAAGGTATAAACAAACGCCTATTCTGAATAGAATATTCAGAATATGGAACTCAAATTATCAAAACAAACAGGCCCCTAGTAATCTGCATGTGCGATGCACGTCTTAAATTTTTTTTTGAATGCGTGGATAGAGTCGATAGACTCCAGCCGGATATATTATTGAAATAGAAGCGTACAATCACAGTACAGTACATTAGAAAAGGAAATTTTACAAGAAGTAAAATAAAATCAAGAAGACGACTATAAAGTAAACTAAATGCATGGCCCAAAACAACGGGAAACAGGCAGAGCCACAACCACCCTGAAAAACACCCGCACTGAGGTCCGGGACAAAGGGACGGAGACGAACAGTGGAAATGGTAGAGGCGCTACGATCAGATCGACCAAGCCTGGGTCCGGCCAACGAGGACGGACCACACACCCCTCAATACCAAAAAGCCTGGACCACAACGCTCCTAAGCCCCCGATCACCAAAGAGAACAAAAGACCACGGAACAGCAATGAAACGGAAGGCAGCCACCGGAAGGAAACAACCAGCGCTCCCCCCCCCCCCAAATGTAAAAATTGCCAGCACAAAAATAAAGACCAGGCACAGGGCCCAACAACAGAAAGACCAGGGTAAAGCTACTCACAATCAAAATGAAATCGCAGCATAAAGAACAATAGCCGCATTCAAAGATCAGAGTAAACAACACATCGCAACCAAGTCAGAAAATGATCCACATCATCAGCCATAACAAAAGCCCCTGAGGGATCGGGGATAAGATACAGAGCCCCCGCAAGAAATCGGCTGGCCAAATACTACCAGAAAAGAGAAAAGGAAAACTAATACATAGCTAGCGCCCCAAACTGGCACCGGACAACAATATAGTAAAAGGAAGGAGGGGAGGGAAATAAGCCCCCAGAGCTCACCTAACCGAAGCAATGCAGCGCTTCCCAACAATGCAGGTATGGCAATGCTGGACACACCGTGCCAAAAAACAACAACCAGGGCCAAATAAAACCTGCTCTCACAGTGGAGAAAATTATGACACACATGAACATAAGCAAAACATAAGCTGAACATTATCGCTAAAAGATCGAAAGAGCAACTACAAAGATAACAATTACATGAGCAAAGTAGCAAAGAACAGAGAACGAGAGCAACCACTACAGAGCCATATACAGCTAGTAGACACATCAAAAATGTAATGCCCCGTATTCCAAATAAGACCGAATTCGAGATTTCACAAGATCTTTACTTCACTTCGTACGATTTTACAAGGAAATTAAAACTTTTTCAACAACATCAGAGTTCAATATATTTTTGTTTACACAGCGGAAGAATAAAAAAAATTACAATAATGAAATAAAATATAACTTGTACAACTTTAACAATGTAACTCATCACTGCATTATAACATCTTCATAGCAAAGTCCAATACCTGCATGTCAAGCTGTGGGCACGTCAGTCACTTACAACTGACAAAAATGTTATACTCGGCTATCCTCTCTATGCCGCACATATAACGATCTCATTACTTTAACAAATCACAAAAGTTGAAATGGACAATAAAGTGTTAAGTTTTGGCTACACTAAACATGTAGGTGTATGCGATGCCTTAATGCCTAATGCACACATTTTTATACTAGGATGACACTAATGCACACTTGTTCGGATTCTATGCATCTCATACTACATAAGTCCGATGACAAGCACCTACGTACTCCACAATGAAGAGATCGATCCCTCGCCATGACAACTACCCGGTAATAAGGCAAAGTTAAGACGTTCCATGAGTACGGATCCCAGTCTCGGAGAACCGCCGCAACAAATTCCCCGCCCGACTATTATACAGACTCTTCATCATGCAAACCTCCCGCAAGTGCTTCTCTAGCCCCGGTATACGCATATACATGGAGTACGACAAACTATCCGCCCGACTACGCAAAGTCCCGGATTTAAAAATAAAATTCCGTCTCCCACGGAGCAACCACAATCCACCAACTGGGTCTATAGTCCCGGTGAACCGCTGCAACAAGCCCACCGCCCGACTATATAGAGTGCACCACTTACGTTTGCCTAGGTCTTACTACATCATCACTTAAGTGCCTAAAATTTATTAAGTTCAAGACATGAATGAGTTATCATTCCTAGAATTAGTTTTACCTCCTACCGGACTTAATCAACAAAATACAAGATAGCTCCATGGCCATATCTCAAAAATATAATAATCATTTCATTTAAAAATTGCCGGTACCCGATGTCTTACTAACTCTGAATCATAATTTTTCATGTACAAGAAACATGGGTATTCACACCCTTCAATAATCATGTCTTAACTAAAAGTATTCTTTATCTTCAAACTATTCACAACCTGGTGTATTTCTTGTTTTAGCATCATTCATTCAATTCATTCACTATCTTTCTAAGGCAACAAACCTTTTCATGAGTTTATAGCATAGATCCAAATCTCTTTTTAGGAAAGTAATCACACAAGAATTCTTAACCACAGAAATAAGCATATTCATATAATCTCATCAAGTCAAACAATTTATATAGTAATTCATCCCAAGGTTCTTTGTGAATTCTCACTAGATTTTATTCTCATATAGCATTTCTTACTCAACAAAAGGGGTCGCTTATAACAAGAGAATCTTAAAACTTATTACATATTTTTCAAAAAAAAAAAATTGAGAGTCATTTGTTCAAAATAATAATTTTTGGAAACAAAGCGCATTCACTATTTCAATTATCTTTTCACTTTCAAAAATATAAGATTAAACTTAAGAACTATTCTTAATAAATCTTTATGTGAGTTTAGAATTTTAAAAAAATGAAATTTTCCACACTTTTTATCCAAGTCAGTAAGTGCCCAAAATAGAACTAAACTAAAAATAAAAAGGGAGTGGCCAGTTTCGAACCCAGGTTTACCGACCACACACAACAGCGCCCAAAGCCCCATGGGTTAGCCACTAAGTCCATTGTGGACTTGTGTCATAAAGTGGGTTAAAAACATTTTATTCAATCAGTGCAGAATCGGATTTTTATTGGGTAAATCAAAATAAAAGGTGACTATCAAGATTCAAACCCAAGACCTCTTATAAACAGTGCTCTGTATTGCACTAGCTAACCAGTAAGTCCAAGTGTATTTTCGGTTTAGGAATTGTACTAATGTACTTTTGTTTATACTATTCTGAATTTAGTTCTTTTTCGAAAAATTCATTTATCCAACGATCCAATCTTTTAGGATATTGGATAAACTTCTCTTTTGGACTGAGATGAATCTTAAAAATAATAACCAACAAGTTCAAACTTATTTTTAGAATATATCTTTATTTTCAAATAGATTTTTCCTTTCTTTTTACAAAAATTTGTACTTCTTCTCAAAACTCGGAAATGTAGAAATCATGTTTATTAAAACTAGTTTAAGCCCATCATCATACTAATTAAAATTTTGTGCCAAAAACCAAATTTGTCTCTAAAACAGACATGGATATCTCAAAGGAATTCTTTCATGCAAAAAAATGTATTTTTAACATATGTCGACATGTTTCATGGCAAATAACAAAATTTATTTTTTTCACTTTTCTTTTTCTTTCTTAACCACCATGTTTCCAAAGCATATGTCGGAATATAACATTCTTTAACAATTTCTCTTTTATATCACAAATTCGACAAACATAAATTTGCAAACATTCTAACATGATTCATATGATTAATTCTTTAGTTGGACTCTTCTTTTAATTAGCATGGTAACCATTATCAACAAGATCATTGCATGCTATGCTAGCATGGATTTTATCTACATATATCACAATCAACTTTTAAACTATTTAGCATGCAATTTCTACTTTAGAAAGGAAGAGATCACCCACTTTTAAGAAGAGAGAAGACCACAAATGAAAAG
This sequence comes from Hemerocallis citrina, assembly GCA_017893485.1. Lineage (NCBI taxonomy): Eukaryota > Viridiplantae > Streptophyta > Magnoliopsida > Asparagales > Asphodelaceae > Hemerocallis > Hemerocallis citrina. Next base: position 187,044,777 of record CM030366.1, on the reverse strand, counting down.
AGATTCCTTCTAGCTCCTAGCTTCCCTAGCAAAGCCTTCTCCTCCTAGCAAGACTCCTACAAATGAGAACACACTTCTCTCTTTTTTTTTCTTTCTCTTATTTGATTTTGTTTTTTGTGCAAAGGAGAAGTAGGAAATGAGGTTCTATTTATAGGGTAAAGTTAGGGTCTAATGTGCATAAATCTCCACCTAATAACTCTCTCCTTTAAATTCTTCAACCCTTCATTTTCTTAACTCCTAAACTCCTAACTCTTCATGCTCAACTTTTCAAGAACTCAACTCCCATAACCTCCCACCTTTTCCTCTCCCCCACTAGCCTAAAACCGGTCTACCCTAGGTGAACAACCTGCCAACACCCATATGTGTGCATGCACACATGCACAAACAAAAAGATAACACATTTCTATAGTTCTAAATGTGTACAAAAAGTTGTAACTTGCCATGTATTAGTCCAAGCTCAACTTACTAATGGGCTTGATTCATAGGCTCTCTTTCAATTTTATTAACTTAATTATTCTAGTGGGCTTCTCCTTTAATCAACTAATTAATTTGTCTATTGGGCTAGATTTCATTTTTGGGTCCATGAGTTAAAAGAAAACTAATCAAAATCTTGTGCATGCTAAAAAATAGATAATGAGAGTAATAAAATGAGAACAAAAATTTGTACATGCATCATAGGTGCAAAAATGCATTTTTAATAAAAATTAAAATGTGGGGTGTTACAAAAAATGGCCACTTAAAACATATGGACTCAAAAAAAACCCACAGTAAGAAGTCCAGAACAACGAGCGTCAAAAAAGGGCCGAAGTCAGCACAGCCCCAATCAAAACAACAATGCCCACCACTGCACAACCAGCTCAGAAGAGCAAACTCCTTACCATCGGAGAACAAAAGGAAGAAAGAAACCATCTCAGATATCTTGTAGTCAGCAAAAGATACATAATGCATTAATTGAGAGACAGAGAAAATAACAAGAGCGAACGATAAAAACCTCATACAAAGAAAGATAAGAAAGACAAAAAAATTAAGGTGGAAGAAAATTGTATAGACGGTATACCAAAACACCTTCATCGATACGATGAAGGTTAAGTGCTTCAAGTTTAACCGACGTTAAAGACGAAGACCAAAACTTATAAAGATGATGGAATTCATCAATCAGGTCGTCTATCGATTTAGAAGAGTGGTTGAAGATGCGATTATTCCTCTCTTTCCAGATGATCCACGTCATGATCATAATGAAAAAATCCCACGATTTACGAAACCTTTTTTTAACAAAAAACGTCATCCAATCAGTCCAGCAGGACAAGAGAGAAGGAGGGGGTGGTGAAGGGACTAGCCACGCAAACAAACAAATCTGCCACAGCGGCCGGATAACAGCACAATTAAAGAAAAGGTGATTAACGTCTTAAATTTTTTTTTAAATAAAAACTTTGACGTAGTTAGGACTCAAACCTAAAACTGCATTCATAATTTACACGTGCGATGCACGTCTTAATAGTTTTTTTTAAAAATAAAATCTTTGATGTAGGGAGGACTCGAACCTGAAATCTCCTTTATATTAGTTATGTATGTGCATTGCACGTGTTGATAGATTGACACTAAGGCCTTCTCCCATTATAATAATAGAGATTAAAAAATTAAAATATTATGTTGGGCCCTTTTTTCCCCTTTTTTTCAAAAAGAAGAAGAATCTTACCTCTTATAATCTTAAATAAAAAGTAAATATCTACTACTATTTAATGAGAGAGTTTGTCACAAACAAACACTTTTTAAAATATTTTTGTGTCACAAAACAAATACTACTTTTGTCACCAAACAAACCCGTGCATCACACGTATAACTCCAAATGTATTTTCACCACGTGCATCACATGTACACATCAATTTTTCTCCTTCTTAATTTTAAAAAAATCTGTGTACCGCCCGTTCAGCTTCATTTTTTTTTAAATTAAGGCATTCATCGCACGTGCTAATTACTGCCGACTTACGTGTATTGAACGTTCAACTCTAACGTTTTATCAAAACGTGCATCACACGTGAAAAATACTAATACATTTAATTTAAGAGAATAAGGGAGAAACAGTGTCACCTCATGTAACTTATTTAGAGAGACATCTCAAAATTCATAGCCTGTCTTTTAAGTTGAAAATCTACACCATTAGATGGGATCGACATTTATGGAAAAAATGTTTGTACGCAATTTTGAAAAATTCGTTGAGTTTTAACCATTTATAATGCAACCATAAAAATTGTCTTTTTCTAGTTTTTACAATATTTTAATGTTTACTTCAAAAATAAAAAATGTACCCTCTGTTTCGAAATGTACATCGGTTTAAAGCTTTTTATTTTAATTCCAAAATGTAAGTTGTTTACGATTTTCAATGCAATGGCTTTACACTGTTAATGTCTCGCAAATTAATCTTTTGGATAAGCTACCAACAATACCCTTTATAGCTTAATTTTAGAAAAAAATAAACATAATAATCAAATAAGACAGCCTTTTTGTAAGTACAATATTGAAAAATTAATTAATAGGTACAATTAAGAGGAATATTTATTTCGTAATACACTAATCTAAGTGTTTTATATAAAAAAAAGTACGGAAACCTTAAACAACTTACATTTTGGAATGGAGGGAATAGTATTAAAACTACTAGATAATTATAAGAAACAATATCAGCATATAGTTTTGAAATTTACTTTGAAGTTTAAATCTTGATGCCTGGTTAAAAAAATAGTGAATAATTGTTTAGTAGGTTAATAATTATACATACTCCTATCTGTAACTCAATTTTGTAAAACTCAAAATGGGAAATAAAGAAACTAAGTAGGTATAATTGTATTATGCAGTCCGAACTGTATATATACTTACCTTTTAATCATCAGATTGTATCTACTCCTCCATGTAAATCAAATTTGTAACCTAGGAAATCAACATAGACATTTTTAAAAGGTTAAATTTCTGGGTTGAGAGAGAGATACATTTAAATATTTCATTGCATTTGAAATTAATTAGGAAAGTCATGTTAGGAATTATGAGAATCTTGTTGAGTCTTTGACACAATCAACACAAACCACCAAGCAAAACTAGATCGCACCAATCACACAAAGCACACAAGAATTGTCCCGGTTGGAGCTTTCGCCTTAATCTAGGGGAGGAAGAATAGATACATTATTTCAACTATAGAAGATACAAGAATATTACAATTCTCACCACAACCCTCTCTCAAGCCTATTAGAACTTGATGCTGCTTACAATGGAGAAACTCTCTCACCCTCTCTATGAAGTACTCTATTCTTCTATTCGGCATTCAATAGAATCATATAAATCTATGAGCAGTTACAATTGTTTATATAGATCTAGAGACAAACCCTAATTTAATATCTTGTTCCAACAGCCATTGGACAATACATAAGAGATAACCCTACGATAGGAGCCACACGACCTAACTTGAAGAGCAAGTTGGGTTTTTCACGAATCTGCCAGACTCAAGCCCGAAACCCATCAGTGCCGCTAACGGTCGACCGCACCAACAAGTCGATCGACTGTCCCCCTCTCTAGAAGACTTCACACGGGGGTCGGTCGACCGCAACTTATGTTGTTGCTACCGCTGACTGTTTCCCGCCTCCACTCTGTTTCCAATTGTCTTGATCCCTCCATCGTCTTATTGTCTTCTTATCCAATCATCGTATGCAATACATAAACCCAACAATCTCCACCTTGGATTGCATACGCATGAATCCATACCCGTGTGATTTAAAAACCCTTCTAGACTTTTCTTCTCCGCTTTGTAAACAACATGTTTCTATGGCTTCTTCTGCTAGTTGAACAAATCTCCACCTGTTTTCCTCCAGCTGTATGCCCCCTCAAGGGCACACCCATGTAGATGTAATCATGGAGGTGCCACCCTCCACACGAACTCCACTTACATCAAGGTTCTCTCCACATTCCAACGGTATTTGAATGTTGCAGTCTCGAATCGGTAATTCTAGTGATGGCTTACTGGATGATGCTTTAGAACAATGGGCTTCCATACACCCGGCCGAGTTTTCCTGCTCCCACAAAGCTGGTAGAGATTGTGCTGACCCTGCCCAATCCCCCTCTTACCCTTCATTTGTAACGCCCCGAATTCCAAATAAGACCGAATTCGAGATTTCACAGGATCTTTACTTCACTTCGCACAATTTTACAAGGAAATTAAAACTTTTCAATAATATATCAGAGTTCATACACTTTTGTTTACACAGCAGAAGAATACAACAATAAAATAAAATACAACTTGTACAATTTTAACATTGTAAATCATCACTGCATCATAACATCTTCATGGCAAAGTCCATTACCTGCATGTCAAGCTGTGGGCACGTCAGTCACTTACAACTGACGAAAATGTTATACTCGGCTATCATCTCTATATCGTACACATAACGATCTCAATACTTTATCAAAATCACAAATTTGAATGAATATAAAGTGTTAGATGTGACTACGCTAAACATGTAAGTGTATGCGATGCCTTACTGCCTAATGCACACAATTTTATTCTAGGATGACACTAATGCATACTTGTTCGGATTCTATGCATCCCACACTACATTGGTCCGAGGGCAAGCACCTACGTACTCCACAATAAAAGGGTTCGATCCCTCGCCATGAAAACTACCCAGTAATAAGACAAAGTTAAGACGTTCCACAAGTACGGATCCCAGTCCCGGAGAACCGCTGTAACAAATCCTCCGCCCGACTGTTATACACACTCCTCGTCGTGCGAACCTCCCGCAAGTGCCTCTCTAGCCCCGGTATACGCATATACATGGAGTACGGCAAACTATCCGTCCGACTACGCAAAGTCCCAGATTTAAAAATAAAAGCTCGTCTCCCACGGAGCAACCACAGTCCACCAACTGGGTCTATAGTCCCGATGAACCGCCGCAACAAGCCCACTGCCCGACTATATAGAGTGCCCCACTTACGTTTGTCTAGGTCTTACTACATCTTCACTTAAGTGCCTAATTCTTAAGTTCAAGACATGAATCAATTACAACCCCTAGAGTTAGCTTTAACCCCCTACCGGATTTAAATCACAAAACCGAGATAGCTCCATAGCCATATCTCAAAATATATCAATCATTTAATTTAACTTGCCGGTACCCGGGGCCTCACTACACCTCTAGATCACAACTTTTCATGTACTCGAATCAATGGGTATTCATACCCTTCATATATCATGTCTTAAACTTAAAACATATTCTTATCAACAACTTATTCATAACTTAATCAATGTCTATTCATGATTCATTTATTCTCAATCTTAATTCATTCAAAATCTTTAAAAGCAATAACAAATTCACCACTTGAAATCTCATTAGCAATTTGAACTCATAAAATATATCTCAACCACCTCAAATATTTCTTGAACCAAATAAGAGTATAATCTTTCCAAGAGAATTAAATCACATAATAATAATTTACTTTTCAAAAGTCATACTTTTATATAAATTAATTAGAAGTCCTAAACTCATATTTATTTCATTTCCCTTTTAATCTCTCAAAAATATACATGAAAAATTCTAAAACTATTTTAAATAAATTGCATTTCATTTTATAGGAATAATAGAATTTCCCCCCAATTTTTAGTTGTATTAGAAACTCATTAAAATCATTAAAAACCAAAAAAAATTAAAGTTTGTGGCTACCGGGTTTCACCCAGTCAGCGCCTATGGCTTCCTCCGCTAGCCAATAAGTCCATATGGACTTTGTGTCCAAAAGCCAGACCGCAACCCCCAAATGCAGATCTTTGGGTTTCAGATTCTTTTAATGAAAATAAAAATAAAATGTGTACAACAAGTTTTGAACCAAAGATCTCTTACCAGTACAGTAGTGCTCTGTGGTGCACTTGCTAGCAATTAAGTCCAAGTATGATTATTGATATCAAGTTATTTTAATAGGCTTTTGTTCAGCTTTTCTGTCATTCTATCAATTTCATAAAACTCTCTTTTTCATTCAATCCAATCTTTCATTAGACTATAATTAGTTCGTCTAGATTAAATTTTCTTTCTAACAGTAACTCATGAATATAAAATTCATATTTTGACAAATCTCTAAATTTCAAATTTTTATCTTCTCTTTATTAAACAATGATTTTTCTGCTTCCAATTACTTTAAAAAAAACAATTGTTTGTCCCTTACAACCAGTTGAAATAAATCTTTTGTGTACCAACTTAACTACACCAAAAATGCATTCTTTGAACCACAAGAAAAATCTCACAAAAATATATTCTGACATGTACAAAAATAACAAACATATTAGTATGATTTATGGCATTACTTCTTTTGTTTAACATTCTTCTTTCTAACTATCAAGATGGCAAATATTTACTTAAATACAACAAAATTCTTTCATTCATGACATACTACATTAGCATGTATTATACATCACATTAATTCAATCTATATTACTCATTTATCATTACTAGCATGCATTTAGAAAGTAGGAGAACACCCACCTCTAATGAAGATGCAATTAAAGAAGAAGAGGTTACTTCTAGTTCCTAGCTCCAACCAAGCAATCCTAGCTTCTTCTTCTCTAGCAAGAACTCCTCAAAGCAAAAACTCCTCCAAAAAGAGAACACTCTACACTCTTTTTTTTTTCCCTTTCATTTCTCTTATTTAGTTTATTTTTTTGGTGTGTGAAATGAGAAGAGAATGGGAGCTATTTATAGGACAAAATTAGGGTTCAATTTGCAAAATTACCCACCTAATAAATCACTCAATTTAATTTTCAACCCTTCATTTTCTTAACTCTCAAAACCCCGAACTCTTCATTTGTCCACCTCTTCAAAACCCAAACTCCCAACCTCTTCACATCCCAAACTCCCCAACCTGTACTACTCTCCCGTACTCTCTCTCATGAGAAAGTGCACAGCACAACTTTTACCTCAGGTGGCCCCAACGTGTTGGACACGTCATCTGAGTTGACGCCAACTCAAGAGCAGCAGCAGCATATGCATATGCTGTCTCTTTTTTCCGTATGGACCCCTACCACTCCAACACACAAATCAACTTCAACAATCAGCCCAAGCTTACTAATCATGTGGGCCCCCACATTTCCTTCATTTTAATTCCATTAAACCACATATCACTATTCACATATTATTTTTATCAACAGTTTATAACTTATATATATATATATATGTATATATATATATATATATATATATATATATATATATATATATACATATATATATATATATATAGATACATACATACATATGTATGTATGTATATATACTATACATATATTTTATTATTAAAATACAGGATGTTACACACCCTCCGAAATTTATTTTGAAACCAAATACGCTCATATACGAACACCGAGACACGTGCGTCGCACGTAAAACGCCGAAATACGAAAAATCGGTTTTATTAAATGAAAAATTATTAAAATACAATCGAAAACAATATAAGAAAATATATTTATTAATTTTATATATTCCACGACGTAATTGCCACGTACGTAGAAAACACGTGCATTATACGTACAAAATTATTTCGATCAAAATACGAAAAACGAATTTCCGTTCATTAAAATAGATTTGAATACCTAAAATAAATAATTTAAACACATAGAAAATATTGCACATAGCGGTGGAAACATATAATCGATACGTGTATCGAAAACACGTAAAAAGTACGTAAAAATACAGAGATTGAAATATAATATTTGAGTTGACACAAATTAGAAAAATCAATACGGAAAATGCATAAAGAGTCGAAAATCAAGAAACGTAGTGAAAACACGTTACAAAATACACGTGCGTAACACACGAGGGCAAAATTGTCATTTCCAATTTTGTGGGTGTTACATCATTACCTTACGACGACTCTCCCAAACTGTCAAAACTCTACCTCGAGTTGTGTATCTGCAGCCACGAGCATCAAGAGTACCCAAGGACATAAGATTCTGCTGTATTGAAGGAATATGCATGATCTCTTCTAGTGTGAACCATTTACCATCTGGCGTCTCCAATTCAATTGTTCCCTTACCCACTACTTCACAAATCTCACCATTCCCCGTTCTCACACTACGGCCTATTGATGACTTATAAGTAGAAAGCATCTCCCTCTTGGAGCAAATATGAGAAGAACTTCCCGAATCAAGATATCAACTTGAATCCACATCTGAAGAACTTGAAATAAGAAGACAATAATCGTCATTATTACCTGACTCAGTTGCACTGACTATATGGGCTTGTTCCCCTTCTTTAGTAGCACTCTTCTGACTCAACCACTTGCGACAGTCTCTCTTGTAATGCCCAACTCCTCTACGGTAATGGCAACGAATCTTACCCTTGTGTGCTGCATCCCTTCCAATTGAAGTATCACCATTCACCGTAAAACACTCTAAAGAAATAGACCCTCCTTTATGAGTCTCCTTTCTTAGTTCATCTTCCTTCAGACCCTTAACCACCCAGGCTACAGTAAGTGTCTCATTGGCTGATTTCCCATGTAGCATGGTAGTTATCAAGTGATCATAGGAAGTTGGTAGTGAATAAATCAAGTTGAAAGCTTTATCCTCTTTGCTAAGATCATCAGCGTTAATTGCCTTCAGTTCAGATATTACCTTATTGAACTCCACAATATGATATTGAAGATGAGTACCTCCCTTCATTGAGAACCTAAACAGCTTCCTCTTTCAATACAACCGATCTAGCAACGACGACCCCGAGTAGTTATATTTGAGTCTCGTCCACAGACTCGCCGCACTTTTCTCTTCAAGAATATTATACTTGACTTCGTCCGCCAATTGCAACCAGATTAAACTCAAGGCCTTTAAACAAATCTCATCCCACTTTTCCTGCTTTATGCCTGTTGGCTTCATCTCTTCTAGGGCAAGGTGCAAGTCCTTCTGAAACAAAACATCATACATGTCCACCTTCCATAGATTGAAGTTGATCTTACCGTCAAACTGCTTGATCTTCGTATTTTGGTCTGCCATATCCAAGGAACTCGAACAAACTAACTAAACTAATTGCTCTAATACCACTTGTTAGGAATTATGAAGATCTTGTTGAGTCTTTAACATAATCAACACAAACCACCAAGCAAAACTAGATTGCACCAATCACACAAAGCACACAAGAATTGTCCCGGTTGAGGCTTTTGCCTTAATCCGGGGGAGGAAGAACCGAGATATTATTTCAACTAGAGAAGATACAAGAATATTACAATTCTCACCACGACCCTCTCTCAAGCCTATTAGAACTTGATGCTGCTTAGAATGGAGAAACTCCCTCTCTATGAAGTACTCTCTTCTTCTATTCGGCACTCAATATAATTATATGGATCTATGAGCCGTTACAATTGTTTATATAGATCTAGAGACAAATCCTAATTTAATATCTTGTTACAATAGCCATTGGATAATACATAAGAGATAACCCTACGATAGGAGCCACACGATCTAACTTGAAGAGCAAGTTGGACTTTTCACGAATCTGCCAGACTCAAGCCCGAAACCCATCAGCGCCGCTAATGGTCGACCGCACCAACAAGTCGATTGACTGTCCCCCTTTCTGGAAGACTTCGTGGAGGGGTCGGTCGACCGCACATGAGTTGCAGTCGCCCACAACTTCTGCTATTGCTGCCGCTGACTGTTTCTCGCCTCCACTCCGTTTCCAATCGTCTTGATCCCTCCATCGTCTTATTGTCTTCTTATCCAATCATCGTATGCAAGACATAAACCCAACAAGTCAGTGAAATTTTCTACATGTGCAATCAAAAGAAACAAAAAAAAATATGAAAATCAAAAAATTTACAAACCTGAAATCTGAAAATCTAAATTTCTGGGTAGGTATATATAGAGAGAGAGATATAATTCTGAAAAAGTGAAAAGGGGAGAGAGATAGTAATAATGTGAGGATGATTTTTTTTGTTTTAGGGGGAAAAAAATTTGTTTTGAGATAAAAAAAACTTTTAAAGGTAAAATATCTTTTGGGATGGTGAATGTGAGATATTGATTTTGTTTTAATTAAAAGAGATCCACTTGATAGTTTTTTTTCCTTCAAATTGCCTTGTGATTTATTATATAGATCTGATTTATTATATAGATAACTAACTTTAGAGCCATAAAAACTTGCCACATGGCATCTTTAAGGACCATGTAAATTTGTCATGTGACGTCGCATATTCAAAAGATTGACGGGTCATCTTGTAAAGCCCGATAAATTTGACATGTATTTTATTTTTAAAAATTAAAATTGAAAGAAATTTTTTAATATGATAAATCATATATAGTTTTAAAAATAGGTACATAAAGATAAATATAAATCATCTTCTTCCTTTTTAAAAAAATATATCTACCTCTCATCTCTAATATTATAATGAGATAGTTGGAGTTGTCGTTTGTAAACACATCAACTTACGTGTATCATACGTACATCACTAATATGAAAGATGTATCAGGTTCGAAGCCAAACAACGTCAGAGTTTTTACTTTTAAAAATATATATTTATTAAGATGCACATCACATCGAGGCCAGACTACATTAGAGTTTTTACTTTTTTTAAAAAATATTTATTAAGACATGCATCACACGTGTAAATTACTAGTTCACTCTACCTTTCTCTATCTAATTATTTACAACAATTATTAATAAAGATTTTTTTTGCATTTTTTTCTTCTTTCTATTAGTTTATAAAGTCAAACTTATTATAATTGTGGGTTTCTTTTTAATTTTTAATTTTTTTTGAAATATGTTGTAGGTTATTAACATTTTTTCCTTTCTTTTCTATGTTGAGTTTTCCAAAGTTACAAATTTCAGTTACATGGAGAATTATGTACAATCTGATGATCTCTCTCACACACACATTATTTACAATAATTAGTAAGAAGTTTTCATCTACATTTTTTTTTTGGTCATGCTACGTTAGTCAACGTAATTAAAATTATGGGGGTGTTTTTCTTCCTTTTTGAAATATATTGTAAGTTATAGATTTTCGTATTTCAGGTTTGTAAAATTTCAGATTTTCCAGTTTTTTAATGTTTTTTTAATTGCTCATTTGGAAAATTTCACTAATTTGCCTGATTGATTTCAAATGCAGTGAAAGATTTAAATGAATATTCAATAGGGTAAAATTCAAGTTCTAAAGTTATACTGAAAGTAGCAAATATATTCTAAAAAGTAAAATTTCATCATTTTGCACCGTCAAAGTCCTAAGAAGTTAGATTTTACACCCTCATTTATATTTTTTCAAACATGGAATTTTATTTACAACTACTTGTTGTCGTATTATTCAAACTTGGGCTACATAAATTTCATGTTGATAGTTTCAGATTCATGCATCCGATATACTGGAAAGTCAATGTATCCAGTATTGTACATGAACATTATTATAGTGTACATCTGAAAAATTATATTAACATCTGATTGTAGAATTCACTGAAAACACCAACGTTAATCGTCAAATATTTTTCCTCCTTGCTATATAAAGCAAGTTCTTCATGAGAACTAAACGACAACATTTATCTGGCTTCTCACTGCTTTCTGTAATCAATATCATCATTATATATGGGTATGTAAGTTCCCATTTTTTGTATGACATCTACAACTCTTTCATATTTTTATGATAACAAAGATGACTATAGTCATCGTTTCATTAATGGGAGTTTAACGAAACAAAGTAGGATCAGTTACACAGCCCGAACAAAGAACATCAAAACATCAAGCATCTCTAGCTACTGATGCTTGGACAATCAAAATAAAGTAGAATAAAGTACAACAATAAAGAGACAATCCTCAATTATGGGACTCGAACACCACTATCTAGCCCACCGTAGCCATTTACTCTTCTTCCATTCACAGCTTTTTCCTGAGCCCCGCATTGCCTGCCCAAGCATGAATAAAACTGAATATTTTATGCATAAATACAGAAAATCTTTGATTGCAGTTACGAAAACATAAATTATTTCGATCTAGCCACAAGCGCCATATAGTTACCGCAACCGCTATATCCCAAGCCTCTTTATACTCTTTTCGAATGCCCCCCCTAACTCCCCAGCCTGAGAGAAAGAGCCTGGACTATCTAAACACCCAAACCCGAGACAGATAACTTCCCACGCTAGTCTAGCTTTATGACAGTTGAAAAAAATGTGTTGAGTGTCTTTGTCACCGTTGTTACATCTTAGACAGGCCCCCTCAATCTGCATGCATCGCTTTTGTAGATTGATTTTTGATAAGATTGCATCATTCATGACCAACCACAGGAATACCTTAATCTTCAAGGGCACCTGAATAGTCCAAATAATCTGACCATCCTTGCATATGATTCCTCCATCGTTTAGATTCCGGTATTGGGATGATACCGAGAAGTTTCCATCTGGTTCTAGGCTCCATGTTCTTCCATCTTCTGTGCCCTGAGCGAACCTTCCTTCCGTTCTAGTGAAGTTCATTAGACTGTGTAGTTGTATGACCCCCTCTTGCGTTAGTTCATCCCCATGTGAATTTTGATCCTGTCATGTCTCCAGACCTCCGAGACTAGTGAGTCTATCTTAGTCGTGCTCCTAGCTGCTTCTGGAAACATACTTTGCAAAGTATTGTTATCACACCATTTATCTTTCCAGAATCTTGTTCCTTTTCCATTTCCAATAGTGCAGGTGGTATTTGTGTGATATATCTCTCCTACTCTCGCCACCCCCTTCCACATATAGGATGTTCTTCCATATATGGTTCTTCCTCCATATTTCACCTTCGTCCTTGTTCGATAGTTTTGGAATGATTTGCACCACCATGCATTTCTCCTCCTGCTCATTTTCCACCACCGCTTACTGAGGAGTGCCCTATTCATATCCCGGAGATCAATAATTCCTAGACCACCAAATTCTTTCCTCTTGCACATTCTTCCCCATTTAACCAAATGGAATCCCTTTCCAGTTTCATATGCTCCTTTCCAAAGAAATCTTCTCCTACATCGATCGATTTTGTTGATAATCCACTACGGTAGCTCATAAAACGACATTAGATACATTGGTATACTACTAAGGACTGAGTTAATCAGTGGATCCTTCCCCCAAAAGAGAGTGATTTACCTTTCCAACCTGCCAGCCTCGAACTTTTCTACCTTCTCTATAAGAGGTTCCCAGTCCTCTTTAAGCAGTTTCCCTAACCTGATAGGCGTTCCAAGATATGTGAGCGGGTAACTCGCTACCTCACATCCAAGCATGGCTTTGATGGAGGTTATCGAAGTGGATAAGTTACTGCAAAGCGGTTGGACACAACTTTTAGACAGATTCACTTTTAACCCCGCCCATGCTTGAATACATTTCAATATGATTTTAATTGCGAAAACCTCCTCTCCCCTAGCTTCCCCAAAAATTAGCGTGCCATCCGCATACTGTAGAATCGAAATGGCTTCTGAAACCCCTTGCACACGCACACCTTGAATGATTCTTACCCGTCTTCCTCTCATGATCATTTCTGCTATACCATCATCAACTAAGACGAAAATTAGAGCTGATCGTGGGTCTCCCTGCTGCAGCTTTCATATTAGATCAATTAATTATTTCTTTTATAATCTTGACATTATAATACTTATTTTTATATGCTACATCGTTCTGATGACGTGCCGTAGGCACGTGCCCACAGGCAAACCTAGTTGTGATAGAGGATATGATATGATACATTAGATTAGATTAGATTTGTGAAAATGCTATCTTATAACTCCATCTCCATTTCGACTTCGGTGGGTACTAGTGCCCTCATTACCCCTCCCGCTCTCTTTTTAGACGATGTGGTTTTGATCACCACAGCTTCGAGCTCTTCCCCCGTTGTTGAGCCTGTACCTCCTCCCGTAAAGCGTACTCGCAAGAAGCTGGTTGATAATCTTAGGCCGATTCGAGTGAGTGCGCGTATCCTCGCCAGGCAAGCTAATGCTTTGGCAGCCCGTCAGTTGGTGCTCTGATGAGTTCGAGCGTCGTTTGATAGGCGGTAGTCCTTTGTGCCGCTAGCGTTCCTCCTCGGTGGCTGCCGCTGGCGTTTGGTAGCTCCCGGTCGGCTGTCTTTCTTAGTCAGCGTTTGGCTCGCCGATCCTCTGTTTTCTTCTCCTCTGGTGGGTGAGCAAGGGAGGTCGTTTTCTCTTTTCGCGAGTTCTGTTCTGAGCTTTAGGATTTGTCTCCCTGTTCAGCGACTGCGTCTTTGTTTGTATTATTGTTCCCTATTTGGCTTTCTTTGCCTCCTAGTTTAGACTTCATTGTATTTAATTCGCCCTCGTTGTTTTACATCTTGTAAAGCTATTGATTATTTATTTGTATATGTACCGTTATTATTGATTAATATATTTTTGATGGCTGGAGCCTTTTGGCTCTATCCGATACATCAAAAAAAAAATAACCTAGTTTTAAAATACACAGGGTCAGGGTGAAACCCATACCCCGCCCGTAGCCGTTTCTACGTACACCGAACTCGATTTTGAATGAATCGGGTTCTAGTCGGGTTTTCCAGCCGCCCCTCTCTTCCCAAAATCCCGTCCCCTTAAAACCCATATTCCTCTCAAAACCCTAAAATCCCCATCCATCAGAAAGACCAGAGAAGCCATGGCGGAATCCAATTCGAGAATCACTTGGGAAGGCTGCAGCGTCCTTCTCGACGTGAACGATGGCGACCGCCTCGTCTTCGCCCGCCTCTCCCCCAACGCGTACGCTCTCTCCTCCTCCCCTCTCCCTCTCTCTCTCTCTCTAATCCTAAAATCCTAACCCTAGACACTGATTTGTAGTTTCGTGGAATTTTACTAGGTCTATTAAGATCGGGAACAAAAAGTGCGCCTTGAAACCGTTAATCGGATGCCCTTTTGGGTCTTTGTTTCGAGTTGAGACCGGACCAGCCGGCGGCGCTCATCTTTCTCGCTGCGTTCCATCCTCTTCAGCTGATGGTTAGCTATGCTATTTATAATACTGAATTTTGTTATCGTGACAATGTAGTAATATATATATATATATATATATATATATATATATATATATATATAGGGAAAAAGGGGTATGAGCAATTTGCTCATTTAGTAAATGAGCAAGTGATGAGGTGGCATGCATGTGATTGGGAAATCCTAAAAGTTGTTAGATACTCAATGTATCATATGCATACCACCTCATCAATTGCTCATTTATTAAATGAGCAAGTTACTCATATCCCTTTTACCCATATATATATATCTCTCTCTCTCTCTCTATATATATATATATATAGATATATATATATATAGAGAGAGAGAGAGAGCGCTTCGGTTGTGCACTACCTCTCTCTCTCTCTCTCGATATATATATATATATATATATGCCCATCCATCATGTGACTATAAAAAACAATGATTTTCAGCCATACAATTTTGTAACACTTCAATGGATGGGTAAATGAATTTCAAATGATTTGATTTTACATATTTAGACTAATTTAGATGTGTAGATCAATGTGAACGGTTCGGATCGTCGATATGAACGCCCGAAGGCCTAGTGCATATGCCGTGTGCACTAGAGGAGTGCACAACCGAAGCTTTCCATATATATATATATATATATATATATATATATATATATATATATATATATATATATATATATATGAAAATCTTCCATTGTGCACCACCCTTCCGTGTGCACTCAGTCTTTCCGCATTCGTATCGACGATCCGAATCGTTCACATTGATCTACACATCTAAATTTGTCTAAGTATGTAAAATCAAATTATTTGAAATTCATTTGCCCATCCATCATGTGACTATAAAAAACAATGATTTTATGCCATACAATTTTGTAACACTTCAATGGATGGGCAAATAAATTTTAAATAATTTGATTTTACATATTTAGACTAATTTAGATGTGTAGATCAATGTGAACGGTTCGGATCATCGATTCGAAAGCGGGAAGGCCGAGTGCACACACCTTGTGCACCATAGGTGGTGCACAACGGAAGACTTCTATATATATATATAGAGAGAGAGAGGGCCGATCCTGAGGTATGTGAGGCCCTGGGCGAAAAATAAAATTGGGTCCAATTTGTGTATATAGTTGAGATTTTAGGATGTTCGTTACGAGATTGCTCTCTCCCTTAGTCCCTTCTGGCATCTTCACTCTTCAGAACTTCTTCTTCTTCAAAAAAAAAGGTAGGGGTGGGGCCCAATTTTTTTAAAGTATAATGGATTGATGGTCTTATAATTAATATAATGGATTAATGGTCTTATAATTAATATAATGGATTAATGGGTTTGTTCTTGCACATCAAACTAAAATTTCAACCAGTAAATAGCAATCTCGTAACGAACAACCTATAATCTCAACTATATACACAAATTGGCGAGAAAATGAAATACATGCTTGTTTGTCATGAGTTTCTACTCTTGTCTATATGTACATATCTACCATAGCCCATAATCCTTAAACATCAAGGTTTTCTTATAGGAACCCTTTAACGTTAAACTTAAATCATAATCATCAAAATGCAATTATAAAAGACATCCATTTCCCCCAAATTCTCCAGATTTCATTCACGCAAATCGTCAAACACCTTTACTGCATTTCATCGTATTTTCAAACATAAAAAACCTACCCACACTTTAATTCACCAAATTCCAAAGCACAACATCTCAGTCTCACAATACATTCAAAATCCACCAAAAATTTCAAACCAACATCACATTTCTAGCCATAAAAAGAATCACATCATTCCAAATCAAAGATATTGCCAAATCTCGTACTCACCCAAAACAGAGAACGGCTCTGCCAATCTCGTTGATCATTACTTGACTTTGATCATATCCAGTGGCGAGGAGGGTTTGGATTGAGAGTCAGAGAGAGAGAATTTGAAGAACAGAAGAAGATGAAGAGATGCTGGAGTCTGGACAAATGAAGAAGTTGAAGTGACAGTGTGACATTGAAAGAGAGAGAGATTTTACTAAATTGGGCCCTCCCCTAAAAATTAATAACAAACTCATTAATCAATTATATTAATTATAAGACCATTAATCCATTATGCTTTAAAAAAATTGGGCCCCTCCCCTGAATTGGGCCCTGGGCGGTTGCCCAGCCGGCCCTAGGCCAAGGCCGGCCCTATATATATATATATATATATATATATATATATATATATGTATATATATATATATATATACTGTAAAGTCCGACATTGTGGTTTGGGGGATTTTCCAACATGCCAAGTTAATTCGTTCTTAGGCTGGAATTGTTCATGTCACCTCTACTTAAGAATAAGATGCCTTGCCTTGCCTTGCCAACTGTACTGCAAGTGCTTGGCATGACAATTTAGTTTTGTTACTTATTAGAATTTGACAAAAAGTTACTTTATTTTATGTTTGAAAATACCGAATTAGCTGTATTCATTTATTTATTCTTAAAAATTGGGATGTTCTCTGCAAAACTAGTTTGATCAAATTCTATGAGACCAAATTTCTACCATAGTCCATAGGACGCAAGAGATCGTGACATATCTTTGAGGTTGTTATACCAGGCATTATCTGCTTCTATTTACCAGCGTTATGATTTTCATAGTGAAAATGCAATGTGCAGATTGTTATTTCTCCGTCTATATTTGCAAATTAATAGGGATATTTTAGCAAATGACCCCATTCAAATTGTGGAAACTAGCATATACCCCACTATTTTTAAAAACTAAGAAATACCCTCAATTAGGACAGAACTATTAAAATTCCGTTAAGTGAACTTACATGCATTACATGTGATACAGTTCAATGACCTAAATACCCACAATAAAAAGTATTTTAGCAAATGCCCCCATAAAAAACTGAAAACTAGCATATACCCCCACTATTTAAAAAAAAACAAAGATATACTCTCAGTTTGGACAATTTTTTTGGTATGTACGATGGAACTTAATTACAAAATACAGCTGAAAAATTTTCAAGCCAGTTTTAGTATGTTCCCAAATAAACTGCTTTACATGTGACTAAATGATGCATACTGGTAGTAGTTGTCTTACTCCGTAAAGATTTGTTCATGTAATCAACATGCAATAAATGAAACATTGGAAGTAAACAAATTGAGAATATCAGATGCCAGACCAACAATAAAGTATGAAAATAACAAAATACAGATTAAACTACAATATTCGATACTCAATGTTTAGAATCAAACAACAAAACTATCTAACAATACAATACTTAGCCTAATCAATATACAATCATATAATCTGAAAACACTTAGCCAAATCAATATGAAATTGCTGCTAAGTAAATTTTGAAGCAAAACTGATGAGAAATATTAAATTTTGTAGCTGCTAAGTTCTTTTCAGCATTAGATAGGAGAAGTGGTACGCATAACAAGTCACATGACCACAAATTCCCACAACATATCCTCCATAAGTAAGAAACTAACAAAGAGATTCTAAGTCAGATTTTGATCCCAAAAAACACAAAACCATAGCTATCATAATTAAGAAACTAACAAGCAAGATACAAACCAAAAAAATTGTCCAAACTGAGGGTATATATTAGTTTTTTAAAATAGTGGGGGTATATGCTAGTTTCCAGATTTTGAATGGGGTCATTTCCTAAAATACTTTTTATCGTGGGTATTAGGTCAATTTACCGTGTCACGTGTGATGCACGTAAGTTCTCTTAACGAAATTTTAACAATTCCGTCTAAACTGAGAGTATTTCTTAGTTTTTAAAAAATAGTAGGGGTATATGCTAGTTTCCATTTTTTGAATGGGGGCATTTGCTAAAATATCCCAAATTAATACAGGTATTGTTTTCTGCTTAAGTAGGATATCGTGCTGCGAGTATGATTGGTATCAAAGTTGGCGGATTTGCAGTTTAAATTTTATATTTTTATTGCCACGAATATTCACAATGACATGCACGTTATACAGGACTAAACTGCTGCCCTTTTTGTTTGCTTTCTCTATTACTTCATTTTGTTGTTGTTTGAAAGATTTTATATTAACATTCTTCTGCACAGCTAGCGGCATGCAAGAAATTGATGAGTTGCAATCTAAATACGAAGCAAAAGATAATCGAGACTTAATTGACAATAACACAGCTCAAGGTCTTTCAAGTGGAGATATAGATGCAATGAGGAGGTTAGCTATTTTTGAAATTTGTCTCTGATTGGCTTCATTGTCACTTATATAATATTTGGACCTTTCAGATTTATGATTCCTTAGGTATTTTGCTCCCCTGTGTACCCTTGCTACACTTCTCTTCGTTCTTTACATGTTTAAATTTTTGACATGCCTAATTATGCATTCACTTTTTGGTATCATCTTTTAGGGTGTCATGTTGATACTAGACGTTGATCTAATTGGAGTAACATCACATTATTTCTTAATTCTTGTTGTGTGTTGGTGTGCATGTGTTAACATGGTGTGAGCTTGATTGGGACCCAAAGACCCAAATATCTTGCATGCATGACTTTATGAGGAAATATCATTTTGCTGCCAGGACACTTGATATATTTTGCTGTGTTTATTATAATTAAATATATAATATCTGACTATTATGTAATTTAAAAGAACTTTGTTTTGTTACTACTTACTAGAAAATCAAATAATGCCCTTGAACTTCTGTAGTTGCTCGTCGAAATGATTATCATGCATTGGTGGATATTGGATTGAGCTTACGCTTGATAATGGATTTGATACACAGTATTAAATGATACAATGAGATTTTAGACCCAAGAACTCAGTGGCATTGTTAGAAGATCATTGCAATTTTGAATTGTAATATAAGAAAAAGAGAAATGACAAAAAATTTAAATCCAACATACAACTTTGAGGTTGTTAGATTCAGACGATATTATTGTGTGACTTGCGCAAACAGATTGCACCTAAATTGGTCTCTTAGTGGTCCTCTCGAAGAGGCTCCTACGTCTAGCAAGCAGTGTGTTCCTTGATAAATTTGATGAAGTGGAGAAATGAAAGTTATGGCGACAGGGTCTTGTAATATATGGTCCCAAAGGTTCTAAATCTTGCTGCCTTATGTACATTTAAGAGATAATGCTACCAATTTTCATTCACTGGATTACAAGTGTCACTTGCCTAAAATAACATGCCCCATTAGACATGTATGTTATCTTTTTGCACGAAGAAGTGCAGCACAACGATTCTTGCTTAGTAGATGAACTCATCCCTTCTCTTACGGGATTGTAGTGTAATTGTTTTATTCAGTTAATGCTGGCCACCTTTGCCTTGTATACTAATGTAGAATTCAAATAAGCTCCAAGGTAGTCCTGGGGGCAAATTTGTTTATGCGATCTGCTCCTGGTAGGAAGTCAAAGAGATCACACTTTGAATCATTTTGGTAATTTAACCCTTCTGTTGTGGGGATTATGATTTCTGACACCTCCTTTGACTTGTATTTTGGTTTGCATTATGAATTCACTAGGGTTTTCACATACATTTGATTGAAGATTTGTTCTTTTTTCCTTTGTGTGTTTTTGTTGGGGAAAAAAGGGGGGGGGTCTTTTTCCATTTGTTGTATAGTTTAGCAGTTCCTCTTTCACCTTTATCTCCATATTTTTTTCCCTTCATACTGGCTCACTGGCTCATGCTTTCTCTATTTATGCACGAAAACTCCAAAATGCTAAACCTCTAGATTTGTTGTCGATCTTAATAAAACTCACTTTTCTATCTCCCTTAGGAACGAAATACTATGTTTGTTATTCAAGGTAGGAATAGGTTCTCATCTGCTTCTCATAACTTAACCCTCAAAGCTAACTTTCTCCCTGAATGGTATTGTTTGGTTGAAGAGATTATACTTACGTGCATTCTTAGTTTTGGAATGTTAGTTATCTTAGTTGTGTTAGAGATAATATAAAGTGAGGAAGGTGTGACTTTGCTAGATTTTTAAAAATAGCATGATGGGACATAGTTATGGTTTCATAGTTCCATTGTTAAAGATATTAAACAGGAACAGTAGAATTAAAATGATTTAAGATTTTATGCAGAAAAATTCAGCTATGCACAAAGAGGTGCGAGTACTGTGTTGAATTTTCTGTGCATATTTTAATAATTTCTAGCATAAGCAGGAACAAAATTGTAGGGTGCTAGAAATGTAATAATAAATTGGAGGAAAAAGTAAGTATTGGAATAAGTGAATATTTTGTTAAATAAGATTATTCTTTTGCTTGTGTGTTAGGACACTTTTTCATAAAACATTGGTCTCAATTGATAAGTAGGATCGTTTTCGAGAACGTAGATTCATTATTATTAAAATCTTACGGTACATGATACATATGGTAAGTAAGATACAGTTCATAAGTGAAACAATATGTATTGGATGTTTGACTCGTAGGTTACAGTAAATTATACGATACACAATCCGTACGGTAAGATCGGTATGTATGGTACATTAACTTGTAGATATAAAAGAAAACGAAACAATTATTTTAACTCAATTATATGGTTTATGTTAGTATTTAGGAATGCTGTCGTATGATTTTGTTCTATGTATTTGAACCAGAAGACTTGTTAGTTTGTGTTTATGTACAATATTAGGCAATTTTTTCTTTAATATTATTTTAATTAATATTTAAACAAAACCTCATAACACTTAATTCTCAATTTTAGACCTCCGCCATGCCACAAGTCTATGTCAAAGCATTTTTTGGTACATGCCAGATTTTTTGTTATATTTTTCTACTGGCTCGAGGTGGCCAACTCCACATACTTGCATCCCGGAAATTTTAATCAAAAACTAAAATTTAATCACTGTTTTATATTACAGTTTAAGTTTTTCAGTTACTAGCACGTGCAGTTCACTTGATAAGTTAAGTGTGGATGAGATTTAATTATTGGGTGATTGATCAAGTGGATGGTTAATATAACTTCAACTTAAAAATGTGTGGTTGACATTAGTTTATGTTGGTTGTCTACAAATTATACTTCTCCGAGATTTACTTGGAAATATAATATTGCCAAACCCGAGTTCGGGCTTTTTAGACCTACCACTATTTTCAGTGTTGCGGGCAACTCGAAACCATTTACCTCTTATACCTGATGTTAGGTGTGGTCAACTTTGCCCTCTACTCCCATCTTAAACTTTGTCCTTCTCTGGTTCATTTATATTTGAAGGGCAAAGTTGAGACAAAGACCTCTACAAATTGACAATGAAATTGGAAGATCTGACAACGTTGTATTTTTTTTTCTTTCTCAAACTGAAGTGCACAACAAAGGCTGAGTTTAGGCCTTCTGAATACTTAAGCTCTTGCCATCTTGCCATATTATCTGATGTGCATTTTTCAGGAACAGAACAATATTTATTCCTTTGATGTAGTAATACACTCTTTAACCGTGACCTATTTTACTTAATTGAAAGTTGTAAAGATGCCCCTAAAGCGCCTGAAGTGATCTAATGAGTTTGACACAAGCATGATTGCATGATCCTTAATCTATATTCCTACAAGAAAGAACTGGGAAAACCTTAAAACTTTTGAAGATGTTAAAATAAAAAGTTTGCAACATAGCAGTAATTGCCTTTTAGATTAGTTTGAAATATTTTTAACTAACTTAATATTTGCAGTGAAGGTGCTACAGGAGATGAAATAGTTGATGCTCTTATCGCTAATAGCTCAACATTTGGGAAGAAAACAGCATTCTCCCAAGTGAGTCCAGTGCATAAATTAAATTATCTGTAAGTGTCATTCTAATGATATATTTGTTTTGCAGGAGAAATACAAACTTAAAAAACAAAAGAAATATGCACCTAAGGTGCTTTTGAGGCGTCCTTTTGGCCGAAGGTAAAGCTCTACATTTTCAGAAAATAGTATTTATCAGTTCATTCTTTACAATTTCCTTCAGTTTGTTTCTTTATACATTGAAAACCACAGACACAAAACATTCAGAGGTTGAAAATTACTAGATATTAACTCGTGCAATTCACAAGTTTATTTTCTTTTAGAATTACAAAATAATATTCAAATAGAAAGCCATGAATTTTATCATTAAGACTAAAAATAAATACAATAATATTTTTGTCTACCTTACATTAACAAACAAACAGTATTCTTGAGACATGAGTTAGAATGTATATACTTCTATCCACAAAATATTTGCCCACCTGACATTAGACAAACAAACAATACTCTAGAGTACATGAGTTAGAATATACTTCTATTACAAAGTACGCTCATATCCATCCATGTCTTCATGTTACCAAGAGATGTCACGGTAAGAAAGTGTGACAGGCTCTTTGCACGCCGAAATCTCCATTATGAAGTATTATTGGTGGCTCGTTTCATTCGCTTGAATGTTGGAGGTTGGGCTAGTCGGGCTTCACTATCGAAAGCTAGCTATGGGTGATAAATGATGATGCAATACTTGAATGAGACTTCATAATTATGATGAAAATTGTTGGCAAGAGATTTGATGTGAGTCCAACTCTTTATAAGGAGACTACCATGCATAGTAAAATAATAATTTTGTGACAATTGATTAGAGTTATTATAAGAAATACAATGCATAGCGGGGAAATGAAAAGTTTGTAACCTCTACTTGAAGTGTAGTAATAAGTAATCATCATGAAGAATGGGAAGTGGATGTGAGTAGTGATAATTAAGTAAAATTATAACGATTCCATAAAATAGCTATTTTTTATGACTAAATTCATAATTTTATGCTTCATTTCAATTCACCAATGCCTACCACCTAGGATGCCACGTTGCATCACCTGATCCATAGACTTATGCAATTATATAGTAATATATTAGATTTCAACTAAATTTAATTTTTTAAGGAGAAGTTGTTAACACTTAAGCTAATTAACAAATGAATCAAGAACCCTAAATAATAAATTTACAATAACTACTAAATGGCTTCAAGAATGAACTTCCAGAAAATAGATCCGAAAAGATGACTAGGAAATTCAAGTTAAAATGTCATCTGATGATTCACGTCATTGCACAACCCAAATTCTTACAACTCGATAAAGAGATTGGAGATGAAATTCTTCATAGCATATGAGTCATAGGTGTTAAAGAGGTGGTCTTTATCAAGGGTTTAGAACTCAGTTTCAGTATCGGTTTCGTTCCTTTGCTCAAGTATAAGTTTCGCCAAGTATCAGTGGTTTCGGCTAGTTTCGTTTTCGATTTCAGTTTTAATTGTCTTAGAAAAAATCATAAGAGATAAGGGGGTTTCAGGATTAAAAAATGAAATATGGTATCATATAGTTGGAATTATAGGGTTTAAATGTATAAATTTGATTACATTGATGAAATATATAAATATATGAATTTTAAGGGGTTAGCTGGAAAATTACTTGAAAACTTAAATAGCGAGTCGAATTGGGGTCATAATTTTTTGACCCAAAACCTGTTATATTCCAGTCTCGTTTTGTTTGGGTCTAAGTAATGGGTCGAGCTTATTTTATTCAGACCCGACCCAATGACTTATCAAACCCAAGCAAATCCAGAGAGGAGGAGGCAGGCATCTGTAAGCCTATCATAGGGTTTGGTGGCGGCTGCTGCAAGAAGGTGACAACATTTGCAAATTTGAGGCCAGTTCCACAGTTTCTATTATCTTTTCTTTTTCCCTTCTTCTTTCTCTTCTTTTTTCTTTTATTACGGGTAAAATTAAACTAGGTTCTACTAGATCTAAGGATTTCTTTATTTTTTTTCAATATGTGAAATAGAAATCTTATATTACTCAACAAATTTCATGATTAGGAGTTTAGGACTCTTTTAAGAGTTTCCCTCTGTTCATAGGGTTTCGCCCGCAACCGATAATTAGTGCATGGTATCATGTCGCCCCTGTTCAAAACCGGGACGAAACGTTCGAATCATATCGGTTTCGGCTGAAACCTTAATCCTTGGTTTTTATGGCTGTTGAAATGTGATTGAAGAGAAGATAGGGATAAAAGGTGTTGAAATTAGTGATGAGCGAAATTTGGGCAGGCTTAAATCCCCCAAACTAGAACAAACAAATTCTTTAGTTCCATTAGTATAGATACAGTTACATTTTTTGGCCATCCCTTCAATGTTGAAGAACTGAAGAGTCGAAACATGTCAATCTAAAGCCTAATCTTCTTTTCTTGGAACTGAAGATTTGAACCCCCGCAACGTCTTCCTCTTCATTGTTGAAGTAATAAAAAAATGAAGCACGTGGATCCATAATCTCATCTCTCAACATTGAAAAGTCGAAGCAAGGTTCCAACAGATGGAAATATGAAAAAAATGGTAGGTTGGCATTTCAGTTTAATCCCCCTATTCTCGTTTGAGCATCGTTTTTAGAAATGGGTTTCCGTTTAATCCTCTTTTTTGTTTCTTATAACACTGAGCCAAAGCCTTGTTCACGCTGAAAACCTCATCTCCAATTTTTGTAGTGCGGAGTTGAAGTCTTCTCCACTTGCGCTCTTTCTCTGAAACCCTCATTACCCTAATTTTTTGTATTCAGTGCGATTAGTTTGATGAAATGTTAATTATACTTGAAAAGTTTATTTCAGTTTAAAGAAGAGCTAAAAATACTGTTTTGACGTAGTTGATAAGGTTCATGCTTGATATCAATTTTATAACTTCTAGTGGTTGATTAGTTTTTTTATATCTTGATCTACATGTCAAATTTCCGAGCAACAAATTAAGCTGAGAAGAGTCAAAACCCACCTACTGAGCCAACACAAATATGGGTTTTGAGTCTTTTGACTTTTCATGAATGTTGCATGCCGTAAATTTCATGTTTCTAAGTTTCTTGTCGTCGGGCTGTTATATGAGAATGTTATCAATTATTGCTTATTGTGAAGAAGTGCTTGAAGGAATGTTTAAAGAATTCTTGTCAAATGATCTATCTGACCACTGGTCGTCAATCCAAAAAATCACGTACATGTGTCTTCTAGCACATTGTATTGACAATAACTATAAGTTAGACTAAAGAATTCTATATTTTCCTCAAGTTTTAGTCATAATGGTGAAAAGATCTCGTATCTGCGGTGGAGGGTTGCTTATTGAATGATGCATATAAAATGTTTTTAAAAATATTGTTAGGAATGCAAAGTCAAATAATGTGGTGATGACTATTTGATGAAATATGTCAGTAGTCGTCCTGGTTGTATAGTAGGCATTCTTCTGCATGCTATGTGCTGCGCACGTAGTCAACCTTGTTTTTTACGGTCTTCAAGAGGTTGACCAAGCTGTTTGTCGTGTTCGACATCCGGTTAAGTATGTGGTTAAGTATGTCTTACAATCATCCTTAAGATTGCAAAAGTCTTACAGTCATCCTTAAGATTGCAAAAGTTTAAAATGTTTTGAAATAGAGGGAATTGAAAGCAAAAGTGGATTATGTCTAGATGTCCAAAATAGGTGGTATTTCACTTATTTATTGTTGGATAGTGCATCCGAGTTTTTGATAGACTTACAGATATAAATCCTGTGCTTCAATATGCACTTGCTTTCTATGGAGTCAGCGGATCATGATTGGGAAAAAAATGAGTTTGTCGACTCTACTTAAAAGTATTTTGACGCCCACACTTCGTGTTTGAGGCTTGTTGTATGTTACATCCTTCACTTCCATTCATGTGATATCCGATAAACATCATGGTTGGATAAGTTAAAGGGCGATGGCTCCCACTTAAGTAATATTGTCTACAAAATGAAAAAAAGTATTAAGTAGTAAGTTAATGTCGATAACATCAATTTGGTGATTTTTATATACTAGTTGTTTTTGACCTTCAATTTAAAACGGAATTTTAAAAGTGATTAGTAGTGAAAATGTAGAAAAAAAGCTTCAAATTGTATGTCAGATTTGGAAGAAGGTTCGAAACATTTGTTTAGTGAAATGTATGGCAAAGTATGGGAACCAAGTGAAATATGTGAGATCTTCATTTCTTACTCCTACTGTGATTGAAAATGAAAAGTTGAATGAATGTGCAATCCAATGTTAGGTGACCTCTTCATTTCTATTCATAATATGATATTTTTTGGATTGAGAATGTGTTGTTGAATTAATGTTCAACAGTTTGCACACAAGAAGGATATAATTATGAGCACAAAAATGATTTTTAAAACCATTGCACATTGATTCAACACATCGTTAGTATTAGGAAACTAAGAGCTCACTGATTCACTGGGCTTTCCATATATTGCGACATATTCACTAAACAAATATTTCAAACCTTTTCCAACAATCACATTAATTTGGATGCATTTTCTTTGTACATTTCTGCCAATACACACTTTAGTAAATCCACTTAAATCTACAGTGGTTATTATATATCTTAGGAATGAATGTGTTGGATGTAATATACAATGAGCCTTAAAACATAAATCATGAGGGTGTATAATATTTTAATGAGTCAACAAACTCCTCACTTGTTCTACTCATGACTGTCCGACACGTCTTCTATTTCACTGGAAGTAAACTCAAATTTAAACATATGATCTATTATCTGAAATTCATCAAAGGCTTTATCAGGTTTGGATGCCCTATCAAGCATTAAATAAGTGGATTGCTTGACATAATCAACTGAATGTCGGACAGAAACAACGGCTTTATCAAGCTTCTTAAGGCCATCGAGAACAAGATTATGCATACAACACTTCTCATGTGGAAAACCACAACAATTAATGCATCCTTAAATGAGTAATCATCACATTATTTTGTTTGGCATTATCAAAATTAATTAAAAAAAAAATTTCTTTGTTGTGCTCTCACCCAAGCAACCGTTTACAGCCCATGCAAGGTCTTTCACCCTTGTGGCCAGAAATTGGACATGAATTAAGTTCCTTTTTTTCTAAATAAAAGTTTTCTATTAGTACAATGAGCTGTAGAACATATGCATCTGATTCTTTGAATTGATCACCAAGTGTGTATTGAGGCATATTATTTGATAATGATTCTTCAAATTACCTTAAACTCTTATTTAATTAAGATATAATTGATAACAGTCTCGTGTAACTGTCCAACAAGAATGAATACGAAACATAGGGCATGCAAGGCTCTTGAAAATTCAAAAAAGACAATTCACTCCACAAACTTTACAAAAAGCTCCTCCATTATCAATATTTTGTAAAGTGCATCTCTAATAGCATTTTCATTAAGTCTTAATGTACTTGTATTTACAACTATTTTCACTTTGTTTGATGGAGTTATTTTTCCCAACTAACACCTTTAGAATTACATCCTATATTAACTCCCTCACCAAATTAATTCCATGGGAGCACTTGTAGAATCCTTACCACACATAACTCATATTTTTGAATTGCGGCTTTAGCACAAAAAATGCCGCAATTCCTGATTGTTGCTTCCAAATTTTCTTTTATTTGTCGTCACAAATTCTTTGTCGCAATTTTGTGTTGTGGATAATTGCAATTGGGATTTGCAAATTAGTTTGAGTTAAAGCCGCATTTTAGAAATGCGGCTTATACGTGATGTGGTATTACAGTCCTAACATGGAATTAGTTTGATAGGAGAATTACTATGGGATATATTTTTAAAAAGAGGGCTAGTTGTTTGATGAGTTTTTTTGATTGCGTGGGTTATCTTCACAAGTACAGATGTGTCCATAGTGATAACGTACCAATTTTTTAGTGCCACCCATAAGTAACTATTTGTAGTACTTGCATCGACCTCTAACTGGACGTCCTTCATCCTTCTCAAAATGAGCTAAAACTTCGAGCATTTCTTTTGTTGGCTTTCTCCTTGTGCCTCTTTCCATCATATTTTTGCTTGAAGTAGGTGGTAATGTGCTTTCATTAGCTAAATTTGTGGCTTCCGAGTTCGACATCTCAGGATCCTAAGCAACTGAGAGATCATAAAAAACTACACCACATGAACCAGAAACATGCTCAAAATAAGATTAATATCCAAGAGCCTGGAATTACTCGAGCACGTTAGTTCGTTCCATCAGATACCATATATAGAGCTACTAAATCAAATATATTGTTTTCATCAAATAATTGGTACAAATACAATAATATTTCACACTTATATATATGTCAATATACACAACCTTTAACAATATACTTTAACACCTCGAATCATTCCACAAATTCATGTCAACTAGTCACTTCCGGATCTGCAAAAAATAGAGACTTAAGGGGGGACGAGCAACCACTACTCAGTCGATAGTGGGTTAGACAAGTTTGCAAATAATAATAACATGTGCTTTTCAGTTCTAGATAAAAACGGTCAGAAAATTATACAAATAAAAACAGTCAGAAAAATCATTGCTTGATTTACCATATCAATAACGTAAACCTCTGTCCATTTAGCCAATGCTCTAAGTAAATAAAACCTCATAACTCAAATAATCCTCCAATGACGTCTTCATCGAAGTCCAAACTTACCTACCTGAATGTTTCCGTGTTGATCAAAATAAGCAAAGCTTATTGTATAACTTGAGTCCATAACCTCCACATGATGTCTCCAATTGATTTCAAACATAAGCACGCGAATGTCCTCGAGTGGTCTAGATAATCTATATGGCTAATGGTTCGAATACAACATTATATTCTCAAATACATAAAATTCTTACTTTCCCAAGAGTGCTCTTTATAACAAAACTAAAGACATGAAAATTCATATACATGCTCGATAATACAAATATATTTAACATGTTAATATTCTTGTAATTCACAAATTAATCTAAGATGTCTGACTTGACTTTCTGATAAATAAATAGACGAGTATTGGAAACAATTACAATTTGCATTGTTCAAGTAGACATGTAAACAAAGATATTAATAAAAGTGATATAGAGGTCGAGACGTCTCACAAATGATGTTGAATTCTTGCTTCGCAATCTGGGCACTACTCTGCGCACTGTTGAGCTCCATTTCTATTCCCCATCTTCTAGTTCCTTCCAAAATAGCATCAAATCATCGTCTTTTTTCTTTTGGGGATTCTAATTGATCCATATCCTTCTCTAACACTAATTCTCAGGCCTATTATTCCTATCTTAATCGATACCATTCTGTGTCTATTTAGAAATGTCGTTAACTATATAAGTCGTTACTATGTCAGTGGATGCATTAATTGGAAAAGGGATAAATTCTTTTACAATAGATTATTGTATTGAATAACAAACATGAAAAAAAGATGTACTGTAAAGAATGAGCCATTATCTATGATTCGATGGACTTCATTTTCTTCTTCTCATTATCTGACATCTTTGCAGAATGTGTTAATGTCCTAAAATTTTACGTCTGAAATTTTTGTTCTCATTCATGCTTATGATTTAGGGTAGGCCCCCCTCTTCAGCACCACACTTTAATTGATTATTGAATTGTTGTTCAACATTGAACATTTCTATTTGATCAAACTTATTATGATAATTATATGCTTCCAGAGTTTGATTCATATAGTTGCTGCTTCAATATCATTATATTTGATTACTATTTAATAGATTTGTCTGAATTCATGGAGTCAGTGTAATGGTTTTTTAGTTGCTGAGTTATGCTATTTTTTTCTCACGCAGTATATGTGAAGCGTATTTCAAGAAATATCCAACTCGAATTGGGTAACTATAATTTTAGTTTTTCAATATTTTTTCTGTTTCATTATAATTTGTGATATTTTGAAGATGTCCTAATTCAACATCACAGTATGAAATTTTTGTTGTTGTAGCTTTGTTTGCTCATTTAATGTATTAACTTAGGCATGATGTATATTTTATTTTATTTTTTCTTTTATTATACTGATAATAGCATAAAATTTGGAGGTGTATTTTGTTGGAAAATCTTATTTCGTTAACTTTTTAAGTATATAGTCAAGGATTCTATCACCCGGATCCGGATGCTGAGATTGACTTCTTTATAATAAAAATTGAAACATTCAAAATCCTTCTTTGTAAAGTTCTGTCATATTAAATGAGCTTAGTGTCATATCGAAATTATTATCTAAGCATGTGTATTAGTTGTTACCTTCTGTATCTTGCTGATGTTAACTATTGCATCCTTGGTTCTTTCTCTGTTGCATTTCTGTGAATAAGTATTTGTATCTTACAAATCTTCATGTTGTATTTACTTTCACTGAAGTAGTTTTAGATGCACTTTTGTTATAATTTTTAGAGGAAAACTGTATTATCCTACAATACATATCTTGTTGTATGACTGATACCTTATGAACACAGTATTTTGTGATAATGTGACTCAAATTATATAAGTTAATACTTCTTTTGGAAGGAACTTTTAGGCTCAATTTTACCCAGACAGTCCTCAAGGGATTTGTTTATTGTAATAAAGATCAAAATCTCAAACAGCCTATTTTTCTCTAACAGAAATATATTTCAAACTT
Organism: Hemerocallis citrina; assembly: GCA_017893485.1. Lineage (NCBI taxonomy): Eukaryota > Viridiplantae > Streptophyta > Magnoliopsida > Asparagales > Asphodelaceae > Hemerocallis > Hemerocallis citrina. The sequence continues at coordinate 187,013,530 of CM030366.1, read as the reverse complement.
TTCTATAGCCGTGAGATCTTAACTATATTTAATCCCAAAGATCTGTGCTCTGTGTACTGCTTTGCACAGCGAAGATCTGTCATCTTTGTGAGGTCAAGCAGGGATATTATTAGCTTTATATATATATATATATATATATATATATATATATATATATATATATATATATATATATATATATATATATATAGGGCTATGATCGTGTGAGAACTCCTACTGTGAGAAGTGAGAACCAAGTGTGAACTTTTTTTCGGGATATAAATTAAAAAACCCGAACCGTTCATTTTAATCTACACATCTAAATTAGTCTCAGAAGAGAAATCAAGTTATTTGAGATATGTTTGTCCAAGCATTAAAGTGTTACAAATCGTATGGCTGAATAACGTTATATTTATAATGACATGATGAATGAACAAATGAGTTTCAGATGACTTGGTTTTACATATTTAGACTAATTTAGTCATTCCAAACAATATGAATGGTTCGGATTATCCATGTGATGGTTATGTAAAAAGTTGACAGGAAGCTTGCTTATTGTGAGAACTAATTCTCACATGATCACTCCCCTATATATATATATATATATATATATATATATATATATATATATATATATATGTGGCTTTGATCATGTGATAACTCCTTCGGTGAGAACCACGTGTGAACTTCTTTTTGGGATATAAATGAAAAAATCTGAACCGTTCATTTTGATCTACATGTCTAAATTGGTGTACAAATATGAAATCAAGTCATTTGAAATTTGTTCGTCCATGCATTAAAGTATTGCAAATTGTATGACTGAATATCGTTATTTTTTATACTGACATGATGGATGGACAAATGAATTTCAAATGACTTGATTTTACATATTTAGACTAATTTAGTCATTCTAAACAATGTGAACAGTTCAGATTATCTATGTGATGACTATGTAAGGAGTTCACACGAAACTTATCGTGAAAACTAGTTCTCACATGATCACTATCATTCATATATATATATATATATAGAGAGAGAGAGAGAGAGAGAGAGAGAGAGAGAGGCACTCTAGGAAATCTCGAGCCTAGAGTGGCACTCTAGGAAATATTCGTAGAGGGTCACCCATTTGACTTGCATTCCTTCACCAAATGCATAAACCATAATGTTCAATGTGATCATAAAATTTATGCTTTAGGGAAAATCATGATGTTTGAAAATGTTTTGCACATTCTTCTTGTACTTACCAAATTAACGGTTTTTTCACCATAGAAGAAATGAGACAATTTGATATATGAGAAAAACATGTTCAAATCTCGTGATTCTACATATGCATATGTTCTATAACATGTAGATCACATTGAACGGTGTGGATCATGCATTTGGTGGAGGAATGCATGCTAAATGGGTGACCCTCAAGGAAAATTTTCTAGAGTGCCCCTCTATGTTTCTTATTCTCTCTATATTTTTATATGTACACTTAATTCTTATTTTCCACTTGTACTTGGATTTATTCTGAAGTTATTTGTATTTGTGCAGTGTTAGGTAAATTATCATTCTAAATGCTTTCCTTCCATGAATCACAGATTTCTGCGAGTTGACAGCCTATCTCTTTTACTTTCATTGGGTAATGTTAGTGCATATTCTGATGTACTAGTTGTTGATATGGTGGGAGGTATACTTGCTGGAGCAGTAGCAGAACGACTTGGAGGTACTTTTTCATATCTTGTTATAGAGTTCTTTATTAGAGCAACATTTTAAAATATATGTTTTGTATCTTTGTTAAGGGTAATCTCTCTCTCTCTCTCTCTCTCTCTCTCTCTCTCTCTCTATATATATATATATATATATATATATATATATATATATATATATATATAGTCCCCTTCCGTTGTGCACTAGCCATGGTGTGCATTATGTGCACTCGGCCTTCGTATCGACGTTCCGAGCCGTTTATATTGATCTATATGTCTAAATTAGTCTAAATATATAAATTCAAGTAATTTGAAATTCATTTGCCCATGAAGTGTTAAAAAATTGTATGGCTGAATATCGTTTTTATATATATATAATGACATAATGGATGGGCATATGAATTTCAAATGACTTGATTTTACATATTTAGACTAATTTAGTCGTGTTGATCAATGTGAACGATTCAGATCGTCGTTAGGAATGACCGAAGGCCGAGTGCACAACGAAAGGTTTGTCTATATATATATATATATACATACTGTGCACATTGTTTAACATGACCAAATTAGTCTAGAAATGTAAAATCAAGTCATTTGAAATTCATTTGTTCATGCATCATGTCATTATAAAAAATAACGATTTTTCGGTCATACAATTTGTAACACTTCAGTGCATGGGCAAACGAATCTCAAACGACTTGAATTCTCATTCATAGACTAATTTAGCCATGTTAAACAATGTGAACGGTTCAAATCATCCATAGGATATATAGATGCACCGTTTGCACTTCCATTGCGTTTGCAATGGAAGACTCTCCATATATATATATATATATAGAGAGAGAGAGAGAGGTGTGGCATATGAGGAAATTCCTCTTATGGCACCTTAAAAAATCATACCCCCTTCTAAATGTATGATCCGCACCGTTCAAAGTGTTCAGTATGTCATAAAATATTTGAGAATGAAATATTGTCGAAGTTGATTGTGTTTTGCCTATGTATTTAAAGATCGCATTAGTTGTATTGGTTAAAAACCAATTGTTTTGCAACCTCGTGATGAATGAGCAAAACATGTTCAAATTTGGTAATTTTTCTTTACTCTATGTCTTATGATTTGAAGATCAACTGAGCAGTGCGGATGGTAAATTTTGGTTGTGGAGAACGACTTGGAGGTACTTTTTCATATCTTGTTATAGAGTTCTTTATTAGAGCAACATTGGAAAATATATGTTTTGTATCTTTGTTAAGGGTAATCTCTCTCTCTCTCTCTCTCTCTATATATATATATATATATATATATATATATATATATATATATATATAGTCCCCTTCCGTTGTGCACTAGCCATGGTGTGCATTATGTGCACTCGGCCTTCGTATCGACGTTCCGAGCCGTTTATATTGATCTATATGTCTAAATTAGTCTAAATATATAAATTTAAGTAATTTGAAATTCATTTGCCCATGAAGTGTTAAAAATTTGTATGGCTGAATATCGTTTTTATATATATAATGACATGATGGACGGGCATATGAATTTCAAATGACTTGATTTTACATATTTAGACTAATTTAGACGTGTTGATCAATGTGAACGATTCAGATCGTCGTTAGGAATGACCGAAGGTCGAGTGCACACCATGGCTAGTGCACAACGAAAGGTTTGTCTATATATATATATATATATACTGTGCACATTGTTTAACATGACCAAATTAGTCTAGGAATGTAAAATCAAGTCATTTGAAATTCATTTGTTCATGCATCATGTCATTGTAAAAAATAACGATTTTTCGGTCATACAATTTGTAACACTTCAATGCATGGGCAAACGAATCTCAAACGACTTGAATTCTCATCCATAGACTAATTTGGCCATGTTAAACAATGTGAACGGTTCATATCATCCATAGGATATATAGACGCACCGTTTGCACTTCCATTGCGTTTGCAATGGAAGACTCTCCATATATATATATATATAGAGAGAGAGAGAGAGGTGTGGCATATGAGGAAATTCCTCTTATGGCACCTTAAAAAATCATACCCCCTCCTAAATGTATGATCCGCACTGTTCAAAGTGTTCAGTATGTCATAAAATATTTGAGAATGAAATATTGTTGAAGTTGATTGTGTTTTGCCTATGTATTTAAAGATCGCATTAGTTGTATTGGTTAAAAACCAATTGTTTTGCAACCTCGTGATGAATGAGCAAAACATGTTCAAATTTGGTAATTTTTCTTTACTCTCTGTCTTATGATTTGAAGATCAACTTGAGCAGTGCGGATGGTAAATTTTGGTTGTGGAGAATGAGTTTTTAGCAAGGTTTAGGTTTTGGCTGAAACCGTTATGTTTTGGCCGTTTTGGATCGGTTTCGGAAGGTACCGATCCGAAACTGGGCCATAAAAATTGGTTTCGGCCATATAACTCCATTTTGGTATAGATCTGGATGGAATCTTTCTTATTTCTCAAAAAATAACTCAAAAAAAGAAAAATGTATAGAAGGAAGAGATGGGATAAAGTGACCAGAAACTAACCTGTTGTTTGTTGTTGCTTCCATGTTCTTTATTTTTTCTTACTTTATTTTTTCTTACTGCCGCTGCCTTTAGAAACGAGGGTTTCAAAGTTATAATAGGTGGTCAGGTCGGGTCGGCGGGTCAGGTTAATAAAAAATCCTACAAACTTGTAAGTGATAGGTTTGGAGGTTTACACCCGGATTCAATAACTTACCTAAATGATATTGGACTTCAATTAGGGTATTACAAAGCCGTAGCGCAACCTGATTTGGCTGAACATGCCTATTAGAGTGTATTTAATATATAAGTGCTTTATTTAACACAGGGGTGGAGGGAGATGGAGGCTAGGGGGGACAATTGGGACCCAGAATTTTTTTAAAACCTCCCACATATTGACCAAAAATTTTATTCGCCTCCCCCCCCACCCCGTTTAATTTCTTTTGGGACCCCAAGCCCAATCCACCTATTAAAGGTTGAAATAGTGGTATGGGCTTTGGGCTAAAAATTATTTCATTTCCTAATTCTATTGTGCCACATGTTTTTTTAAAATATAAATTTCTCAATTTAAATTTCAGTCAATCTGCAATTTTATTTATGTTATATGAATCCCCATAGAAACAAGAGTCATTAATGAGTAATTACAATAATTACTGTTACGTTTTTAAGACAAAAGTTTAGAAAATTGTCATTGATGAGTAAATACAATAATTACTGTTACGTTTTTAAGACAGAAGTTTAGAAAATTACATATGGCATTACGATTTAACTATATAATATCTTGTCTGGATTTCAATTCTAAATCATTTTGTTGATTCAATTCCATGTAATCTGAATTTTATTTTGTTGATGCAAGTGTGAGTAAATCATTTTGTTCTACCCATAGATCTCATTTGCGAAACAGTCTAAAACTTGTGATTTTTTTATAATATCTTAATAGTGATGCTTATTATTTGATGTGTATGATCATTGGATAAAATTTTGAATAAGAAGCTAGTATGTACACAAGTTACAAGTATATTTATTCATTTGGGTCGTATCTCTTAGCCTCTAGTATTATAACATTGTAAATAGTCTAGTATGATTATTGATTAGCATTTCTGTTACAAAATTTAGAGTACAATTGTACAAGTACCAAAAAATAGATGATACTAAGAACACGAATTTGAATATTTACTTCGATTATAATTTTATTTTGATCTAATTACTTCGATTTTTCAAACAAAAATAAAGTAATGGATTTTTGGCAACATTCATGTCGATGTCGGAAAAAAAATGGGACCCCCATTTTGAAATGTGTGGCTCTGCCACTGGTTATACATATTTAAGAATGTTATACACCAGTGTTACTTAGATCAAATTAAATAATATAAATGTAATGTTCAACATTTCCCCCCCAAATTTGCTAAAAAGCTTGGGTTCTCTTAATAAAAATTCACTATATAAGGTCTAAATTTTAGTTAACTTAATATACATACTTTGAAAATTTGACATTTTTATTAATATTTAAACATACATATAAAATATTTGCAAACCTTAAGTGAAACCGGAACTCGGAACGAAACTGACGGAAACAAGCGAAACCCACTGATACGTATCATTTTGAAATTTTCCGATATCGATACCTAAACCGAGTTCTCAAACCTTGGTTTTTAGTGCACCATAGGAGGAAATTTCCTCCTATGACATAGGGCCCCCCGTGTATGTGTGTGTCTATATATATATATATATATATATAACTGCCTCTATCCACTTCATTTTAGTTTTACACTTTTTGTCAAATCTAGTCCTATCATTCCACTCCATCATGACTGGTAAACTTATTAGCCTTAATCTTCTTAGCATTTACTTTTATCATCTCCCTCATTTCAACCTTGACTGGAAGCTACTGCTAATTTTTTATAATATATGTAAGCCTTTTGGTGATGTATTTCATGATTTTATACTAAGTACATTATAAATATTGGCCGATAATATCGGTTGAGACGGTTGGCAAATACTTAACCACTGAATATGAACCATATGGCAAAGGAAAGTCGGGGATGTATAAGGGTAAATTAATAATTTGTCCAATTCCTCGCGGTGAGAATCAGCCAATAACTATCTAAGTCACTATTGGATTTCAGTTCTCAGGTTTAAGTTTGATCCAAACCAAACCCTACCTAGTACCTGTAGCCTCTGTATACTTAGTTTTAATATTCTTTAACCTTTAGGCTGTATGGGTAGTGTTGGGTTTTTTAAAACTTTACCATTGTACCATGGTTAAACTGCCCTCTTTGCTTCCTCTTGTTGCCTCTTCTCCTTTCGGTGTATCATGACCATTGTTGAGAAAGAAGAAAGAAGCTGAGGACAGGAAGAGGAAAGAGGAGATAAGAAGTTGCAAAAGTGGAAGATGAGAGAGCTCGAGCATGCACGTTCCGAGCGGAGAGGAAGATTTGAGAGAGGAATGGGTCACCTGCAATCTAAGAAGTTAAAATCGGTTTTCGGAGCTAATCGGTCTAGGTCCCGACTACCGATTAATCATCTGATTAAATGGATTTTTTTTTGATTAATCGCCTTAGGAACTAATCGGACCTGGACCGATTAATCGGCCATTAATTTCGATTTTAACTGCTTAGCATGCTATTGCACGATACAAAATTGGGAGTTTCTTGGTTTGAACTTACTGAGTTGGGTTGGGTTGGCTTTGGAAAAGATGTTGCTGAATAATCCAGTGCCTCACTTTATAAAAATGATTTGATCCCACACTACCGGAACTTGTCGTTTTCAGCCGCCAATTAATACAAATGCTCCTTGGCCACTTTCCATTTTAGCAGCTTCCGCTTTTTCCTTTTTGCTTCCGCTTGCGCTTCATAGCACATTGACACTTATTAGTCTCAGCTTATCCTGTTTGAGCTACACTTATTAACAAATATTATTTCCATTAAGCAAGGTTTTGTTAATGGACCTCCAAAATCAGTCCATGGACCACCCACCCTCCAATCAATCAATGGTTTATGTCCTGGACAAGGTTCAAAAACTCGAATCGGAAACGGGATCGGGCTTCTCCAAATATCGGAGGATTGGGTTTTTAAATATCAATTGTTTTAAAAATGAAAAGTAATATTTAAATATTTTTAGTACATGATAAAATATTTTAACTATTTAACAAAGATGATGGTTCAATTTGAACTTTTTTTTACAAATTTAATGTTTTTAATTAGATATTTGAATTTTATAATTAGTTTTAGTGGAGATTTACAAAAAAAGGAGAGTTATAGGAAATTATCTACTGTAGAGTTTTAACTGGACCATTAACAGGGAAAATTTGATTAAATATCTTTACATGAAATTTTATTTTCATATTTAGCATATTCTCTAAATAGATATGTAATTGTAAAAAATACATTACTTAAATTTATTGATTATGTACAAATTAAGTCTAAACTAGGCTAGACCTGACTTGATCAAGTAACCGAAGGCTTAAGAACTCAATTTTGGTTGCACACAGATAGGTTCCGCCAATTTTGGAAGGTCCCATTCTAAATTTGGTTATGGTATATGACACGATACAATACAATATAGTGAAATTAATGATCCTCTTGTATACTTTTCAAATATGTAGGGTTACTGAAAAGTTACTTGATCTTTAAGTTATTTTTGAATGTTTTAAAGTAGTTGGATATATTGATCATGTTAAGTTCAGCGCAAAACTAACCCAATCTAACTTTAGAATCTATGAGTTAAAGGGTCAGGTCAGATTTGAACCTGGATATAACCCATTTTATACCTGCCAATGCCATACCTTTTTTGCTAATTCTTCTTATCTCGAAGCGCGTCGAAAGAAGAAACACCACCATAATTAACCCAAAAAAAATCCCAGTCCAATTTGGTCTGGGAAATAGTGGCGTCATAAAAAAAATAGGGTCTCGAAAAAACCCAGAAAAGAAAGCCTCTTAGCAGGCAAGAAATAAGAAGACCTCTTAGCAGGCAAGAAATAAGAAGATGAGAAACAACAAGAAGAAGAAGATGCAGCAATGTCTATAGAAAGTGACAGTAATCATGCAAGCTCTCCTCCTCCTTCAATTTAATTTTTACCTTTTGACATTTTTACTAAGTTTTGGCCAAAACCCATGTTTATTTCTACTTCGGGTCAGTGGTGTCAGACTTGGATTGGGCTGAAACAAGCGATTTGATTTTCATCTCGGCCGATACCCGATCTGGATCACTGATCCCAAGATTTTGGAGGTGGATTGGATTGTTTTCCCCAAAACTAATCTGATTTGGCCGATCCGGATTGGGATCGGCTGATCTTTGAAACTATGATCCTGGAGAGGTTTCTGTGCGCACTTGCTTGAGATTCTTCTAAGTTTACTTGTTCAAATATGTTTCCGCTTACAATGCCATCCCCTTTGTCTTCTTGCCATATAAAAATCCAAGAGATCAAACATATTCAATCTTTGGTTTGACATAGTTTGACCGAAACCACCCCTTCGATTCTTCAAAACCCAACAAAAGAAAGCTTAGCCTAAACCTTTAGACAAACTACCTTTTCACTTGCGAGTGTCACGAGGGCCAAGTGGTTAGGCTCCTTCCTAGCGAGCAAGTGGTCGGGGAATCGAGTTTGCTAGTGAGCAGGAGGTTGGGGAATCGAGTCCCGCTTGCAGCAGTACCTTTATTATTGGAGGAGAGTGAGAGTATGTGGCTAGGGCCTATAAAAAAACAAAACCCTACATTTCCACTTCGGCTTAGCTTCTATTTACATATGTTGTTTAAAATTTTGGCTGACATGTCATTTTCTTCCATTCATATTTAAAATAAAATGTCATTTTTAGATTAAACTAAGATAACGTTTTCGGGTCATAAACGTCTTTATATATAAAACATAACTCGTCATCGGGCATTTTAACATAAATATAGTAGCCAGTTGTTTTTTTAATTGGGTTTGTGTTTGAAGCCGCGAAAACTAGTTAACCCATCTGTTAATATTAATAATTAGATAAATGGTATTCACCACATAATGGATGCAAGAGCTATCTATATCACATTGAGAACATATTTTAATACAATATGAGTATCCATTATGTATCAAAAACACTTATTAGGGAGCGTGTTCTTCCGAGTTCCGACATACCTTGTCTAGTCGTCACTTGCTTTTTCAATGTAGTTGAACCATTTATGTGCTGGCATGTCAATGTTTTTGCATCTTACCAGCCCAACACTTACTATTTCAATGTAGTTCCATCATGGTATCAAGTTCCAGCTTATACCGAGATGCAGGGATGGATCTATTTCGATGGTGTTCCATCATGGTATCAACCGAACATTTATTAAAATTAATTTGTTGCTGACATCTCAAGATCCTCAGTCCGGCATGCATTTCTTTAGTGCACAGGATGCTGACATCACACCAGTTTGATGTTTTGAACCTGGCCTACTGTATGAAGCTCTAACATCCGACTTTGTGATTTTCTACTGGCCTCATGCTACTGATTTGTATTCATTGCATTTATATAACATGGACTACCTTTGTCTTTGATCCTCTTCACTAAGAAATTGAATTGGAATTTTATTGCCAAACAAATGATTCTATTATCTCCACTGCTCCCATGACCTGATATTTGAATTCTAGCTATATCCTCATTCCTCATAATTGTCAAGGGTCCTTTGCTGTTGCCAATGACCTTCCCCCTTCACAGTCCTTGTGAAGGAACAAGTTGTAGATAGCTATAAACTAAAAGCATCCACATCTCCTATCTTGCACTTCCACTTACTGCATGGTCAAAACACTTGGTTCTGCATGCCCCGATGAGACCTACTGCAGGGTACTGTTTCCCCCATTTGATTGAGCTCCAAAAAGTATAGTCGCCCCCTATAACAAGTCCTCAGTTGTATGTCGTGTTTGTATAGTATTTAGGCACATTGCTACTCAATACTCTAGCCAGCTATTTAATGTATTCAGAATAGGGCCACTTCCCTAGAGAGTGAAGCTGAAGCCACAGTGAACTGTTTAGTTGATGATGTTGATGACTATCATGTATGCCTTCAACCTCCCAGTGGTCTCTTATTGAAGTTAGTTATTGGGTCCGCACCCAAATTGTTGGGGTTACTTAATACTGTAAGAATGATATGGACCATAAGTTAAAGGCCTAAGATTTTGTAGGTTAGGAGGACTTCTCTCTATCAAAATGAGGAGTCTTGGAAGAATCTCATAGTATCATAACCAACAAAAATCAGTTAATCTGCTGAGGTTCTTTATCAGGTAGGATATGATTTTTTTTAATATATATAAAAAACCTGCAGCAGACATGTTTAAGGAGTTCCTTTTTCCTACAAGTGAGAAGATGTAATCATCTTGGGGATTAATTTAATAGTAACATAATTAACATTGGTTATGTGCGTTTAGTGAAGCCGGTTCTCTCTCGCTCCGCCCTCCATCCTCTCCTCGTCCTGACCTTGCCTGCATCACCATATTTATCAACTTATTAACTGGGATTATTTCACCAAATGTGATTCTTTTCCTTTCAGTTTCTCATACTACAAGTTCATCAACTTCATGTCTTCACCAGTTTAATGGAGATCAGAGATAACCTCGCTTAGTTATTTGCCAAAATACACTTATAAGCAACTATGCAAGCGAAACTATCTTTATGAATAATTATGCACCACGTAAACTTATTTGTAAGTTATAGTTATTTTAATTTCTAGCGGAAAAATAATAGTGTTCTCATTTTGGCTGAACTAGATATGCACCAAAGTTTTAAAGAGTTCTTTTGAATACCGATGTAGATCACCTGTATTTTTTTAATTAACAGGTACCGGATACGTGTGCAGTACTTATTTTGGAAGCAAGTCAGGCTCCCTGGACATAGCGAGGATATTCAACTTCAGTAACAAAATTTGCAGTAGGTATGTCCGCTCGTTTCTCGTTTACATGCATGCTAAATGCATAATCTTTAAAGCAAATTTTATATAAATGAGGATATGAGAATGATATCATTCATTAGCTGCTTGTTTGAACAAATTGGCATTAACAGACTAGTCTTCCGGTTGGTAAAATACTACAATGTGGTCCATTGTAATTCATGATAGGCCCTCTATAGCTTTATTAGTTTTTCTTAAGGGCTAAGACATTGTAGAGTATACCAATCTGAATTTGTAGCACATAATTCAGGCTTAATTAATTATTTTGATAGGCAGGTGTGTAACTTTATTGCTTATATAAGTGCAAGCGAATTTTGATGTACATAGTATTTTTAATAGCTCATATCTGTTAAGAGCTGGTGATAGTTAAATTTGTTTCTGTGTCCCACATTCAAGCATTTATTAAAAGGTTCAGTTTATCTCTTACAGTGTACCTCTTATCTGAAAATGTTATTTTTAATTTGTTTCTCTGTATACCTTGACACTGGAAATGTTAGGTCAGTGATTGGCCCAACGTTCTGTCTGTTTTTGAATTAACGCCTGTTAAAAATGTTTGGCATGCCTACTTGAAGACTTGTCTGTTTTCACCCTAAAAAACAAAAGGACAAGAAACAGTGTTGCAGATACACTTCTATTGGGTTCCTGTCGTGTTGCACACGTGTTGGATACTCGTGTTGGACACACGAGTCAGACACGACATTTGATATTCTAGTGTAGTTTTTTAAAAGTATTCTCGTGTTGTTGTCACTGCGTCCATATCGGCGTGTCCATGTCCGTGCTTCATAGGGAGAAACACAACCAACTGTAAACCTATTTTCTTGTGAAGATGTGATAATACAATCTCAATGGCGTAGTCTGAGAGAATCGTAGTATAAGAGAATTGATTACTTTAAATAGGATGCATTGGAACCATGGTATTAGACTCGAATTAACTTGGGGTTTTATCTCGTAGCTCTCCAATTGCTCTAGTAGAGTTAGAGCAGTTGTCAGTAAGCAATAGAGATGGATGTAATTTTTTTAATTTTGGCTTTCCATCTGGTTGGGAAAGGGAATTGGTAAAGACATGTAGGAGAAATGAATTAAACCAAGATGGAGACCTTAGGAGTGGGTTAGTGTATGGTGTTTTAGTGTTAGTATTTAGGAGTAAATGGATAATCAAGTCAAAGGAGGAGGAAGGGAGCAGACCTGATTTGTTGTGTTAGGCAGGTTGCTTGTTTATCACTTGTAGGCTTGCAAGTTGGATCTGCATTGCATACTCCACAACCCATATTCGTCAAGAATCTTGTTATTTTGCCTTGTATTTTGAGAATTTGTCATGCCTGTGTAGGGCACATAAGCAGCACTAATGTTTAACATGTATTTAAAATGTTGTGTCTGGGTTAAAACCTGACTCGATGTGCCGTGACCACATATTATTCCAAAAGACGGGAACAAAACCACCGTTGCCGTTTAGTTGTAGGTTTAAGACAGGGATCCTAAATTCCTAATACGTCCTGCTGCTTTTCTTTTTCTCTCCACTAATATGGGGATTAATCAGGTCAAAACTGCCAAAAACAGGTATATGGGGATAAATGGGTTGTTTTAATAAACGGTTATAGGTGTTACTTTCAAGGATTATTACTTATTTCATACATACCCGAACCAGAACCTGTATTTCAGTCCTACCTAATACGGAAACCCTACTAGCCCAAAAAATTCCAAATCTCATTTCAACGGCTACCTTTCTTGTGCCCTCGTCAAAGTCATAAAGCAGCTTGAAGTACACTTGCGATTAAGCCCAGCTACTATACTGCTTCTCTTCTTCTTTATCAGTACTAAGTGTTCTATGCTTATCTACTTCTTTTACGTTATTTGTCTACCTTGGACCACATTGTCATTGGAAGGAGACCTGAGAGGAGTGAGAAAGCGAGGTGCTAAAAGAGAAAATGCTGTGAAGGATGGATGGAGAATGAGGGGGCTAATTTAGCATTCAGGGTATGGTTTCATAGGATTACCTGGTTAGGATGATTTTGGTTATTATGTCATGAACATCCAGTAGTATGTATGTTAAATTCTCGTGTTCATTGGTAACTGCATTGTTCAGCTCACTGTCTCTGACCCCCACACTCATGATTGTTTAGCGATGTTTATGACTATATTGACCAATTTTGATAACATTGTTCTCAAACATGTTTAAGGACCCGCTCTTTAGAGGATCACGAGGTTCATTTTTGTGCGCCATATTTAAGACAGTGATGTAATATATTAAATTCCAGGATTGTCAAGCAATGGTACCTCTTAATGGTGCCCTAATGCTCTAAGTCACTTGTGTTTTTCATTGACAGCTTATTCTGTTCTAATTTTTTTTGGGGTCAAGTATCAGTAAGCTAGACTCCAGGGTTGTAAATATGCTTCTGTAACTTCCAGTTACTTTTGTACTCCTTGATATTTAGCTTACATTGTTGCTTTATTTGTATTACGTTGATGAATCCAGGATCCTTCAAGCACCTTTTTCTGATTTCTTTCCCACTGAAAGCAATGACGATGCTTCTTCTGAATTGAATGAACAACACTCTTCAGAATTCCAGTCTAGTGCCCACAATATGTCCTTAGCTTCTGAGGACGGAGGTTCCATAGATGTATCTGAACCCAATCAAGAAAAAAATTCTTCTATATTTGATCAACAAGATGATACCAGAGAAACAGTTCCTATGGGCATACAACAGTGTACTTCTCGCAATGTAAACGGAACACATGAGAGTACTGCTTCCTCAATGCAAAAATCAGTCAATCCAGGAAGACGGGCATCCTCAGAAGCCATAAAATCATGGAAGGAGAATGGATTTACTAGGTAGAATGCTGTGAAATTTTGAGGATCTCAATTTAAATCGGGTCTTAAATGTTACTATTGGTCATTTTGTTCTACTTTTCTTCTGTGCAGCTTGATAGTTGCTGCACCAGAAATGGAGGTGGAGACTATAGTTCAACAATTGCTGCCACTATTGTCATATTCTGCACCATTTGCAATTTATCATCAATACCTTCAGGTGCCTTGACTAACTCAGCACCTATGATATCCTAACATTCAAATACTGGTCATGCTTATCTGAAATTTGCAATATCTACTTGCGCATCTTTCACACATTTCCATGTTGAAGGCAGCATTCCTGAAAATATGATGTTAGCAAATTTTTCTTGCATGTTAATGGATTTTATCAGTCAATTAGTCAGATCTGTTTTGAGATATTGAAATAAAAATTATATCACAATATTTATCCGATATTTATTTGCTGGTCATAGGTATCTCACTTAACTACTAGTTGCCTAAAGCCTGCAAGACACTTCATAACTTGGTTGGCCAATGGTCTTATGTATTTCATCAACTATATTGATACAAGCTAACTGCATAAATGAATGCCCTTTGTGAACCAGAACATTAAGCACTAAAAAAGCCTTTATCTCAAATCTTAGGGGTTGGGCACATGAATCTTTCTCATTCTTTTTAAGGGTAAGAGCACTTTGCCCCCCCTCCCCCTCCAACGTTTGGCCCAAAAATCTCTTTATATGTTCCCCCGGGCAACTTTCCCCACTGTTATTATTTTATTTCCCGTTTTGAGTTAATTCTTTGATTATGAAAATACCCCACTTAATAATTCAATCTAAAATTCCCCAACCTTCTTCAGCCTCCCTCGTCAATCTCCACCCTCTTCCCGGCCATCTCCATCTCTCCAAATCCCATCCAAGTTTGGTTCTTTTACCCAATACCCACGTGGCGTTTCGACTTATGAAGCTCGCATTCCGACTTTGAGCATTCTCCTTGTGAAGTTGGGAATTGGATCCCAACTTCTCCATCTCCGGCAGTGAAAGTCGGTGGATTTAATCCCATCATCGGTGACGATGACGTTGACACCAACACCTCCGGCTGCAAGGATCACACTGTTGGCTTACCCTCCTTGATCCCTCACCAGCCCTCTCCCTAACCCTAATTTCAAGAACTTTAGCAATTCCAATTGGATCTTGAAATTGAGAGTTAATGGATCTGTTGTGGGTTTAGGAGATGATTTGAGGATTTAATTTAATTTGTCTTTTTATTATGAAAACATTTTTGATTTGTGTATTGGAAAAGATTGATTAATAGATGAAGAATTCACAACATTGGAATGAGATAGTGGAAATTGAAATCTCAAAGTTGCAAGCTTAGCTAATTGATTCCATGTCTAGTTTTTTCTTTGATCTTTTGGTTTTGACTTTATAATTCTGAATTTGGATGGTTCATATTTTTAGTTTGGAATTTTTTAAATTTCTATAACTACAGGAAGCTGAGATGATGACAAAAAACTCTGTTAACCCATTTGCACTTTGAGAAATAGTGCACGATGAAGTCGAGATGAATGCAAGACCTGAACAGCTACTAAGTGATTAGCATATATCATCCACAGATGTTCAATTAGATCTGAGTTTTATATTTAGTCCAATCTCAGGTTGAATTTTTGAAGGGTTTTTTACCCACGTTAGGGTTAGGAATGAGGAGAGGACAGTTAGTCTTAGGAATGAGGAGGGGGAAAGTTAGGGTTAGGGAGAATGTCAGGAATAGAGATTGAAGGGCGGAGACAGAAATTGGAGGTCAGTTGAAGGGTGGATGGAGAGAGCAGCTGAAGAGGATGTTGAGGTTGAAGGAAGAGGGTGGAAATTGATGAAGGCGAGAGGTTGAGGAAGGTGAGAGATTGAGGGAGAGGGTGTTAGATCTGAAATAAGAAAAAGTAGGGGGGGGGGGGGGGGGCAGGGTGCAGGAAAAAAAACATATGGGGACAAACAGGAAAAAAACATATGGGGACAGAGCTTTTTGGACCACATGTTAGTGGGAAAAGTGCTCTTATCCCTTCTTTTTATCTATCATCAATGCAAGCATTGCTGTAGGAAGCCTAAACAATACTCCTCAGGATTCATTTCATGTACATAACTCATTTAGTTTTATGCTAGCTGTGCTGTGCTTGTTGGCTGCCTAATGCAACTTTCTCCCTTGTGAAAGAGATAATGCTTCACGTAACACTGCAGGAGTTGTAGGGGATGCACATAATTTTTCCTAAGATTCTCACAGGGCATGCTTGGATTTGAATGTGGATGGCTTTATTTTATACCTTCTAAAGGTTCTCATCACTATACTCAACTCCAAATCTTTGTTCATTGTTGAGGGAATTGTATTAAACCAGCGAATGGCAATTTTCCTGTTGGAGTTGAATATCTATCCTCTACAATTTTTGTTGCTAAGAACAAGGTTTTCAAACTCGGGATCGAGAGCGTGATTGGGTTTTTCCAAATATTTGGATCTGGATCAGTATTGGCTGGATTGGTAGTATCGGATCGGTTTGGGCCGGGCATTTTTTAAAATTGAAATTTTTATATCTAATATGTTTCTATTATTAAATTATTTTTTAAAAATAGTAATTACGTTAAAAAATAGAAGGATGAATTTAGATAATTCTTTTACAACTTTAATATTTTCAATTAGAGACTCGAACATTTCAATTAGTTTTGGTGAATCATTAATGTAGAATAAAACTAGAACAATAAAAATAGGTCCCAAATCATACAAATTTTATTTACATATAGGGAAAAACAAAATTTAAGCTTGACATGAAAAAAGTTTCATTACACAATTGCATATTCATTGCTTGGATAAGAGTATCCTCATGAATAAAAAAAAATTCAAATATTGGAATTTATTAATCATAGGATCGGTTGTCTCGGGTTGGGATCAGGCCGATCCGTCCGATCTAATTGCTAACTCGGCCGATCCCCAAGTTATCTCGCTGATTCCAAGATTTAGGGGTTGTATTGGAGCAGCCCCTTAAAATTCAATCCGGATCTGATCGGGATTGGCCAATTTTAAAACCATAGTTAGGAATGCAATACTGACTTAAGAAGACATTAGGTTGATCATTGGATGAAATAGTTTATTTAAATTTCCTGGGAGCATTGATACTGTGAAGTCTTAACTGTGTTCCTGCATTGCTATTCAATTGTTATGAATGCAGAATAATCCGTTCCTGTAAATTCCATTTGTACCTTGAAGGATCTTAAGTGAAATAATTACTATTGGAGATCTGGAAACTCATCCATCTTTTTCTATCTAAATTCGCTTGTGTTTTTGTATTAGTTTTTGGATAACAATCACGATCCCTCCAAAAAGCCAAAAGTAACTCCACTAAAATCACTGCAACTTCTAAACAATATTGAATATCTATTCCTGTTTTGCCCACATTTACTGTGCAATAACGACTGAGTAGCATCCCTTGCAATTTTATATCGTTGAAAAAACCTTCGTGAAGTTAACCCTCTTTACGATTAAATTTGAAAGAGCTCTAGGCTATATCTTCTTATTTAGACACTTTGAAGAATTTAGTAATTTTGAGTGAGTTCTCGGGTCCTTTCAATCATGTTTTATTCGTTGCAGTCCACTTGATCTTCCCAAAAAAAAATATTTTTCGCTAAACATATCCATACTATTATCTGGTTATTGACATTTATACCTTTGGTGAAAAAAATTGCAGCCTCTAGCAACATGTATGCATAAAATACAAACTTCAAAAATGGCAATAGGTTTGCAAATTTCTGAGCCGTGGCTGCGAGAGTATCAGGTTTGCTTGCTTAATGTCTTTATATTTTTAATGATTGCCTAACTGTGAGGATTAAAGTGTTGATTGTTCTTACTTTGATATAGATTATAATGATTTATGCAATATGTGCAATCACTATTCATCTATAGCTTTACATAGAAACTTTATTTTATTCCAATATGCTGTGTAGTTCTGCATCATGCATGATTGTGATGCTTGAAAGTCAACCATGATTCTACAAGAACTTATAATCCTTCTTTCACTTGATAACTATAATCTAAGTTAATGAGATAAACAGGACCCTTAGGGGGCATTTGGTTAGCAGCAATATTCAAGGGACTTGGATTCCCCTGGCAGAATACCTTGATTGGTCCAAGCATAATCTAAGAAAAAATGTTGATTCCCATAGGATTAAATTCCGGAATTTTCATTCGCATATTCAAGCAGTGGAATCTGGATTTCCTCTTATCCAGAATTGCCAAAAGACTAATAGACCCATGCTAAAATGCAAACTCACTCACATCCTAGGACCATGTAAAATAAATTTTATATTTACAATTTTATAGTTTCTGTTATTCATGTTGGATAAATATTTTGTCATCTTGCTAATGATTAATGAGACTGGTAAATTTAAAATGTTTGACGATAATGTCTATTTGTGTAGAAAATATTCTACAATTATTTGAACCTTGAACTCCTAACTTCATTTTAAATTCATGATCCATGTGAAAATATATACACATTTATTTTCACATGTGCACTTTATGTGATTTATGACTATTACACATGTTTACTGTATATATGGCTAAATTATAAATAACTGCCCTATACTTTCAGTCTTTTTTAGAAAACTATCCTAACTATGCTTTATTATGCATAACCCCTTCATTCACATAACACTACCCCGAATGACAAAATCCCCCCCCCTTTAACCTTTTATCCTTTTATCTCTTCTTTCTCACTCATTTTTCCTCCATTCTAATCCATTTCATTCCCCCCCCAAATTTCACAAACCCTAATTTCTCCCCCAAAACATATTTTTTTTTCCTTTTCACAAACCCGAATTTCCTCTAGTTTGTGAGTGGAATTGGATTTGTGAAAAAACGATTGGGAAAATTAGAATTTGTGAAGGAAATTGATTTTTTGGGGAGAAATTAGGATTTGTGAAATTTGGGGAAAGATGAAATGAGATAGAATGGGAGAAAAATGAGTTTGAAAGGAGATAAAAGATAAAAAAAAGTGAAAAAGGGACAAGTATTTTTGTCATTCGGGGTGGTTTTCTGCAAATAAAAAAAAGTTATGGGGGTCCGCATAATAAAGCATAATTAGGGTAGTTTTTTTGTAATTTAGCCAATTTTTTTTTTGTAGCAACAATTTATTCTGTTCATTTAAGTTAGTTATACTGAAGTATATTTTGTTATAGCTATAATAAATTTTGTTCATGAGACATGCCAAAGGTATTTTAGGAAATGTAAATTTTGTGGGGAATGATTCCCAGGAATAGAATGTGTGAGACCAAACACAATAACGAGGATTCTCGGGAATGAAGTTCATTATAACACCCCCCACCCCCAAACACAGAAAATTAAATTAAAAAAGGAAAAAAGAAAAAAAGAAAAAAAAAATGACGTTCCTTGGAATCCTATCATTCCCGGGAATCTCCAATCAGCGTACACACGCATGCACTCGCACTCATGTACACACTGTTAGACACTCTTAAAGACACCCACACACTCACGGAGAGAGGGAGGGAAGGAGTGGACATTCCCTCACACAGTTAGGAACTATGAAGCATGGACACGGTGCGACACGACATGCACTAACATGGAGAATATTTTGAAAAACTACCTTAAAATATCAAGTGGCGTGTCGGATTTGGGTGTCGGATACGTGTTGGTCACGATACAGCTACCAAATTGATGTGTCCTTGTAACGTAGGTTAGGAACACACGAGTGCGCACAGACATGGATATTCCTTCACATGGTTAGGAACTAAGTACCGTAGTTGTTCATATGATTAATTTACGCAAAGCAATTTGTGTAACTAAAGTTTGCAATGATCTAACACTATGTACTCTTTTATGCAATGCTAAATTAGGTTCTTCCATCTCGGACTCATCCACATATGCAAATGAGTGGATTTGGTGGTTACATTTTGAGTGGGACTAGGATTGCCAATAGCGAGTCTTTCATTGGGAACTAACAGAAAATAAATACTTCAGCAATGGCTCTGCTTTCTGTAATATTCATGCTCTGCAAAACACCGAGGAAAGGAAATTGAAGACCGTCAAAGAAGAAATAGCTTCTAAAGATGCAGTTTAAAAGAATTTTATCATCTGGCCATTCTGTATGTATATTGTGAAGGAGGTAAGTTTATTGTGCGCTTATGCATTTAGTCATGGTGAACAGATGCGTGCCTTTTCTTTATGGTAGTTACATGTGTACTAGCATAAAGTTATAAGAATAATCAACTCAGAATGATTGATTATGTAGCTTAGTATTTTTTGAAATAGGCCAAGGTTTCTTATTAGGATTTTGAACGGTTTTTATTGGTGATCATCAAACTTCTTGAATTGATATGGTGATGAGATTTCAAAGGTTTTTACTAATGGAATTTGTTTGGATATAAAATTATGGAATAATAAGAATTTTTTTGGGTAGTCCTTCCAGTTTTTATAGTAGTTGGAGTTATAGGATTTATGTGGTAGTTTGGATTTTTCCGGGGAACCGATGTAAGTAGTTTCTTTTGTTTATTGTTTCATTTTGTTTTTGTGTTTTTAAGTTTCTTTTTTCCACTGATTAGATATAAGTAGTAAATTGAGAAAATGTAAAGATTTCTGCATCAATATACTCTTACTAATGGAAGAATTACAAAGTTCTCTCTTAATTACAAGTTTTCAGGTCTGGTAGCCTTCCCCTTGAATTACAATTCACTGGGCTCAACTCTTCATAATATAATGGTTTGGGATACGATTCCAATGCAAAGAAAATACAAAATTTAAATCTGTGCACCCAATTAAATCCTGAAGTATCCAATATTAGTATCTCAAATTATTCTGAAGAAATTTGAAGATAAATCAAAATAGGAGATGTAGTCTCTTGCTGAACTGTTTTGAGTGTAAAATTCAAAGGCAAGAATGTGCAGTTGCATCATCCAGTTTTTATGCCACCGCATGTCCACTTATTTGCCGAGGTTTGTTGTTGCTGCGCCTCTTTGTAAAGCTCATTGACCCTTTGTTCGTCAGTTCGTTATATAGGATAATGAGACTATTTTCTAATGTATATGACTTGAATGGGAATTGTGGTGACATTTCCAGCGATTTGGAAGCAGAAAGTGACTGGTTTCTGTAGGCCTCCAATTTTTTCGATTTTCTGTGCCGGTGTGTTTGCTTAGCTGTAAGTGCATATGAGAATTGATTCCCCCAGCTTTTCGAGGGATTTTTTTTTTTTTTTTTTAGGAAAAAGGTGGAATCTGGCCATTCTGTTTCATTAATAAGACTTTAACGAAACAAATCCAGAGTATTGGGCCCAAGTACAAATTACAGACAGAAAATAAAATATACATGAAGCAACATGACGCGTACAAACAATAAATTTCTCTAACAATCCTGGAGGGTGGACTGACAAACAAGCTCGGTTCAGCAAAATTGTAAGTACGTCAGTTAAACTTCGTACAGTGTCTCCACGGCACATGCACACCCACCTGAGACAAGTCTTGCAGGATTTTCTCACCCGCCGATCCCTGTCTTCACCTTGCTGGGGGGACCTCATCTATGGGCTCAAGTCCTGCAGATTGAAAACTGACCCTACGGCACAAACACAACGATCGCACTCTCTCACCATCTCCATCACTCATCCTACAAACGTGCTAGTAGCTCCCGCTACGAAAGAGATAGCCGTGAAGAGGATACCTTCACCTCTCATACGATAGCATTTTCTCAGGTGATTTCTCACCAAACAACTATCTTGCTCACTCCACCAAACACCACGCTCCAGGAGATAGCCGTGGAGAGGATACCTTTACCTCTCTCACGTTGAAGCTCTCTTCGGCGATTTCTCACCACACAGATTTATCTCGACTCATACTCCCAATCCTAGGGAAGAGGCGACGCTGTCACGAGCCAATGGCCTAAGCTGGAGGAAGCTCAATAGCCTGATAATAGGTGCTGTGAGGACTTTACCGACGACAACGTAGGACATTCCAGTCCAACCATACCCAAACCCCACACCCCATCACCCCCACCGGGCCCCAAACCGAACCACCGCCTTCACACACTTAAGCCCCAGATCAATGGCGTTCGCAATAACAGGCACGGGAGGATGCTCTGGCGCGACATAGTTGCTCCACGACAGTTGAGACAAATACCCTGAAAGTTGAGACAAGTGAGCGCACATCTTGGAGGGACCCCATCTTCGGGCCCAGGCTCCACAATCGTGCAAAACAACATACGAGCGTTAGTAGAAGGCGTAGGGCACGGGCACAGGAGTAGCGAGTGAGCACATCTCATGGGGGGACCCCGTCTTCGGGCCCTAGCCCCACAATGGCATAGCCAAGCACACCCGGCTTCTTCACACGCACTACCAACCCTTGAAAAATCAAATCATAGCCGCCGAACGCCGTGAATGGCTCCAAGAGTGTGGACATGGTGGCAAGCGCGAAAAACAACAGGGCAAACATCTAGCAAAGCCAACCAACCCCAACCTAACCCAAACCCCAACCCCAATAAACACCCCCCAACACAACAGGCGTCATAGACCAGGGGGGTCGTCGCCACGGAGGTCGGATCTGAAGGGCGGCGAAGTGTCGAGTCCCCACCGTGGGATCTCGCAACTCCGACCAGCAGCTTCTTCCCCGACGTAAGTGACATCGTGGAGCGGCGAACTCAAGGGACCTCGGCGTCAAGGGGCGGCAGAATCGAGGGTCGATGCCACCGCTGTAGAGCTCCGTCGAATCGAGGGTCGTCTCCACCGCTGTGGACCTCCGTCGAATCGAGGGTCGTCGCCACTGCTGTGGGCTTCGATGGGCGGTGGGTCGCTGCAAACGTGAGGGATTCCGTGGAGCACCGTCGGCGATGACGGCGCGACCTTAGATCTGGAGATCTGGATTGGAGACCAGGGCGATGACGGCAAGTAGGGTAGGGAGATCTGGAGTTGACGGCGCGACCTTAGAGACGGTAGGGGAAGGCGGCCCGACGACGGGAGGGGAAGGCGACGAATGGCGGTCGGGAAGGGGGCGGTGCGATCCCGGCCGCCACCCCCTCCAACCTCTCTCTAGATTTAGGGTTTTGTTTTTGGGTTTTTTTTTGGAAGCTTCTCTCTCTAGAAAGTCTAGAGAGAAACTCTTATGTCAAACAAACAAGTTTGAGAGAATCCAAAGAAGCTTGAGAGTGAACGAGCGTTTTACATCCATGCCATGGAAATTGAAGTTGTACTATAGCAAAATGCTAGACATACACGAGTTATTTTCGAGGGAAATTGAAGTTGTACTATAGCAAAATGCTAGACATACATGAGTTTTTACCCCAAACATATATTATCAAGAAATTTGGAGGGATTCTTTTGGTTTTTTTGTGCGTGCGTTCACGTACGACACGTGTCAACACTTTGTTGACGGTATAAAGCATAGCCACCTCGATCACATTGAAAGAAAGCGATACAAAGGTCCGGCAATGATTCCATGCTGTCAATGCAAGATAGGCATAGTGATTCACTCGATGACCCGAAAGAAGGCAACCAGATGAGTATTTTTCTCTATTTGTTTTTAAAAAAATGTTTAAAACATCTTGCTATGCTTTGGTCGCTGAAATTCTGTAACGCTTAAAGCCTGTTCTTCTAAGTTTTTACAATGTTTCTGTAACCCTAAGCTTTGTCTACCAAATTTTCATAATGTTGCAGAAGCAATTTGGGTAGTAGGAAGATCTAGCTTCGATTTCCCACAAGGGTTTCTCATAAATTCCTCCTCCTTTTGGACTTCCTCTTAGTTTGGAAGATAATTGTTGTTACTACATCCCAGCAGCTAGAGTTTCGTGGCCTTCAACATCTCGTTTTGAATTCCCTAAAAGTACATCTCGCTTTGAATTGTTAACATCTTGTTTCCTTCCTGTTTTTATTCAATTCAAGCTATAATAAATGGTGAATGAATGACTAAAGCGGTATCGGTTGAATCTGTGGTTCTTCATGGGTTGGGTTTGATATGGTCGATCGGTGATACTGTTCCAATAGTTTGGCGTTGGATGCGACTGATTTACCATGCATTTTTTCATTGGAAAAAATCATGACATCGTGGTCAATAAACAATCATATGACAGTGTGTTTGATGTATGCCACGTAGACAGAACCGAATCTTAAAGCACATAGGAGAAACTATTAAGTTTCAAGTTCGGTTTTATTAAAAATTTTCAAAACGTAGAAACTCTCTCTCTCTCTCCTCTCAAGTAAGTTCCGGCTAACTCTTCTTGATAGGTCAAAATTGTGGAATTGGAAAGAGATTCAACAACTCGTTATTCTTTGAAGAATTTGACGAAATAAGTTGGAATTGTAACAAGCAGAAAAATATATATAAAAAAAAACAGAAGAGAAATTTTGGAACCAATATTAGTTAGATAATTACAAAACATATGTCTCTTAGTATCTCTCTTTTCTCACTCTCATTACAATGACTAGTAATTTACACGTGCGATGCACATCTTTATAAATATATATATTTATAAAAAAAATTCCGACATTGTCTGACATCGAACCTAAGACCTCCTTTATTTAGTTATGTATGTGTATTGCACTTGTTTGTTTGGTGACAAACTCTTCCATTAAAATAGTAGAGATATCTCAATTAGATAGCCAATATCATTCTTTTCTATTGGGAATACTTGGATACAATATTTTCTCAAGTATATATAGAGTAGTAACATTGAGATATTTGTTAGGGTTAGTAGTCTTCGACTTAGTTAAATATATTCTCCTTTATCAAGTTAGAAATAAATCATAATTATCTCAAGATAGTTACAAGAGTTTGTATCAAATATTTCAAATATCAAAAGATATAAATCTAAAAGAAAATAACCGAAGAGTAAAGATTCTAAATCTTAGAGAAAAAATTGAGGCATATTTTCAACAATTTCCTCGTTGACTCAAATATGATTCTCCTCCTCCAACTGGAAGGTCTTCATGAGTCAGCGAGCTATGTGAACTACCCTTGGCTAAATGGGTCAGCCACTTCAACATGAGTCCCTTTCATATTGGCTCTCATCACTTGCAGGGTCTTTAGCATTATCCCTTAGGTTCAACGTCGAGTAGGACTTCTCACATGTAATAGTTGGAAGAGTTATCAAATCGGTAGTGACACATGTAGGATTTTTAGTTAGTTCGGACATCATTCTCGGTTCAACACATAGTCTTACATGTGGTAGTTGGAAGTGCTATCAATTTTGTAGTGACTCCTTCCGGCATGGATAGATGGGCATTTAGCTTTGTAACATCTCTAGTTGTTACGTCAAAATTACGGAAGTGGATAGACCTAACAACTTGTTCTTCTTCAGAGAATTCCGCAAAATAAGTCGGGATTATAACAAGCAGAAAAGTATAAATAAAACAAAAAAATAATTCGGAATTAATATTAGTTAGATAATAAAGGAATTACAAAACATATGCCTTATAGTCTCCTTTTTCTCTCTCTCTGATTATAATGACCTCTCAATCAGATAGCTAGTTTCTTTATTTTTTATTGGGAATACTTAGATACAATCTTTTCTCATGTATTTATGGAGTAGTAACCTTGAGATATTTGTTAGGATTAGTAGTTTTTGATATAGTCAAATATATTATCCCTTATCAAGTTAGGAATAAATCATAACAAATATCTCAAGATAGGTATAAGAGATTGTATTAAATATTTCAATGGTAAATTGCGAAAAACATCCTTCATCTACAAGGTCAAAGCAAAAACCCCCCTCGTCTATCGGTAAACGTGATAAACCCCTCCAACTATGAATTGCATTCAACTCCTGTACAGAACCCTAAAAGCGATGTAAATTGTCCAAATTGCCCTTATATAAATATGCCCTAATTACTTTTTTCTCCCTCTCTTCTCTCTCTTCTCACTCTCTTTTGCTGTCTGAACCACAAATCCAAATCAAATTGATATTAAATTTTGACCTCTCGCCACTGATGTCATTGGCGACAGCGGAGAAGGTAAACAAGACCTCACTCGCCTCGACGGAATCTTATGGACGACCGTCAAGGACAAGCACGACCTCTTCACCTCCATCGATTCTGACGGAGAATATGATTCTGATGAGTTTCTTGATTGTGACTGATAAAGTTAACAAAGATATTGGAAAAGGTTTTATTGGATTGATTATAACTGAGTACAATATCTCCTATATATAGGAGAGGAGAAAAGCTAATCTAATACATATTCCGATATGGGATTAATAATCTAATATGTTGTCTAACACCCTCTCTCAAACTCACGGTGAATCGAACAGTATGAGTTTACCCACCAAGTATCAAAATCTTTGGATAGTGTGGGATTTGGTGAAGAAGTCTACTGTCCGCTGTGAAGAAGTCACAGAATGAAGTGAAATGATCTATACCTCAAAACGCTCACGAACATAGTGGCAATCAATCTCTATGTGCTTCGTCTGCTCATGAAAGATCGGGTTGCTTGCAAGGCACTTCAGTTATCATAGTAAAGAGGAGTAGCTTCTGTAAAAGTGACACCCATATCTGATAACAGCCACCGAACATGAACAATCTCTCTAGTAGTAGCTGCCATCGCTCTGTACTCAACTTCTGTGAAAGAACACGCAACAACCGCATGTTTCTTGCTTCACCTTGAGATCAGCGAATCACCAAGAATTAGACAGAAAACTATGGTAGACCGTCTAGTAGTAGGATCACCCCCCAATCTGAATCAGAATATGCACTAAGCTCCAGTTTAGATATAGAATGCATGAATAATGAGCGAGTGATAGTGCCCCAAAGATATCTGAGGATCCAAAAAATAGCATCGTAGTGGACTGATTGAGGTGCTGAACTGGCTGACAGTACTGATTGCATGAGCAATACCTGGTCTGGTCATGCATAAGTAGACAAGCTGGTCAACAATCTGCCTGTATCTAGTGGGATCGGGAAGTAGCTCATCATCTGTGGGATGAAACTTCACATGAAGCACTGAGGGAGTATCAACCGAACGACTGTCAGAGAAACATATAGCGGAGATGATGTCTGATGTGTATTTCTACTGAGAAATGAGTCCCCTGAGATCCGTGGGCAATATCTAGACCCAGAAAATAGCGTAGTCGGCCAAGATCCTTCATATGAAACTGGTGGTGAAGATATCTCTGAGTAGATGCAATGCCTGCGAAGTCATCCCCAGTAAAAATCATATCATCAACATATAGTAGTAGAAGTACCCTCCATTGCGGTGTTGACTGCATAGAGTGGTCCTGATAACTCTGACTAAAACCGGCCTGTGTGATGACATAGTGAAAGCACTCAAACCAGGCTCGAGGAGCCTGTTTCAGACCATATATAGTGTGGTGTAGACAACAAACATGACGAGGAAGGGGTAGTAAGGCAAAGAGGAGGCTGCATGTAAGCAACCTCAGATATGGTACCATGAAGAAAGACATTCTTCACATCCATTCGGTATAACGTCCACTGACGGATGGCAACAACGACAATGAGAGTTCGAACTGTAGGTGATGCGGTTTGTTTCTGGGAGACGTGTGGATGCACCAAGTGTGAGTTCGGACTCGATTTGTATTGAAGGAGAAAGCTGCTTGTCAGACGACCCTCGGCTGACCGGGCGGTACCTGCGACGGGCTCGGAGTGAGGTGGATGTCTGGGCTCGGATCAGGGGATTCGGATCCGAGGACTTGTGTACCTGCAGACGGTCCTGAAACACCAGGGTTTATCTCGGCGGCAGACCCTCCGACGATCTAGTCAGTCTCTGTGAGAGAGTAGCAATAACTAGGAAAATTTAGGTGGCAAAAGATTGGTTACCTGAAAAGGTGGGTGAGGGTCTAGTATTTATAGAGAATTCCAACCGGGTTTGGATCCGCTTGGGGGCCGGGTATGAACCCGAAAGCCCATGGGCCTGACGTGGCAGAAGGCCCAGGGAGTTTAGGGCTGACGTGGCAGTACCAGGAGTGGTATAGGGCTGACGTGTCAAAGCCCTTGGTGGTATTTTGAGCTGACATGGCGGATCATGGGGCTCCTGTGCTCCTGGGAGAATTTGGTGGCCTAGGTTGTGCCAGGTCACCTTCATTCTACACCAGGATGGGCGAACGGCCCGGAGGGCTGTCGTGGATCGGAGGCCGAGGGCCATCGATGCTCGTCGGATACGAGGAGACCAGTTCTGCGGGGGTGAACTTGAGGTTCGGCGCCGACCCTGTCTGGCTCGAAGCCGAGCCAGATTGTTGTTTTTCCTGTTTTTGAGTGAGAGCTGTACTGGGCCCTGGTTGGGCCCCAAGCCATTTTTACCCTACCACACAAGCCCCCCACTCCTGCGGGGGTACGGGAGCTAGCCATGGAGGAGTGTTTATGGTTGTAGAAATGGGATGGCGAATCACTGGGCCTTTAGGAGGGGGTTGCCCTGATGTTTGAGCGAGCCTCGAGCCGGCGAGGGTTGGTTGCCCTGATGATAGAGCGATCCTCGAGCTGGCGAGGGTGATGGCGAGCCGTTGAGCCTTCCTGAGAAGACTACCCTGGTGCTCGACCGGACCTCGAGTTGGCGAGGGATTATGGGTCGGCAAGGGTGATGGCGAGCCGTTGAGTCTTCCGGAGAAGATTGCCCTGATGTTAGGGCGAACCTCGAGCCGGCGAGGGTTGGTTGCCCTGATATTAGAGCGAACCTCGAGCCGGCGAGGGTGATGGCGAGCCGTTGAGCCTTCCTGAGAAGACTACCCTGGTGCTCGATCGGACCTCGAGCTGGCGAGGGATTACGGATCGGCAAGGGTGATGGCGAGCCGTTGAGTCTTCCGGAGAAGATTGCCCTGATGTTAGGGCGAACCTCGAGCCGGCGAGGGTTGGTTGCCCTGATATTAGAGCGAACCTCGAGCCGGCGAGGGTGATAGCGAGCCGTTGAGCCTTCCTGAGAAGACTACCCTGGTGCTCGACCGGACCTCGAGCTGGCGAGGGATTACGGGTCGGCAAGGGTGATGGCGAGCCGTTGAGTCTTCCGGAGAAGATTGCCCTGATGTTAGAGCGAACCTCGAGCCGGCGAGGGTTGGTTGCCCTGATGTTAGAGCGATCCTCGAGCCAGCGAGGGTGATGGCGAGCCGTTGAGCCTTCCTGAGAAGACTACCCTGGTGCTCGACCGGACCTCGAGCTGGCGAGGGATTACGGGTCGGCAAGGATGATGGCGAGCCGTTGGGTCTTCCGGAGAAGATTGCCCTGATGTTAGAGCGAACCTCGAACCGGCGAGGGTTGGTTGCCCTGATGTTAGAGCGAACCTCGAGCCGGCGAGGGTGATGGCGAGCTGTTGAGCCTTCCTAAGAAGACTACCCTGGTGCTCGACCGGACCTCGAGCTGGCGAGGGATTATGAGTCGGCAAGGGTGATGGCGAGCCATTTGAGTCTTCCGGAGAAGATTTCCCTGATGTTTCGAGCGGACCTCGAGCTGGCGAGGGTTGGTTGCGAGCCATTGAGTCTTCCGGAGAAGATAACCCTGGTGCTAGACCGAACCTCGAGCTTTCGAGGGATTATGGGTCGGCAAGGGTGATGGCGAGCCGTGGTGCCTTAGAAGGTTTGAACGGAGTGGCCCGCCGTCTTTACGGAGCATTGAAGGCGCTCCGGGATCTGTGCAATGTTCCAATTCCCTAGGGGCATTAATGGCGCCGCTAAATAAATGCATGTGGCGCATGGGCTTCCGTCGACTGGCTTTCCCAATGTCATAATGGCTGGTCTTATGGGGGAGGCTATAAATACCTCTCCCCCCACAGCGGGTTTGATCACAGCAAGGGTGGTCTATTGGCCATCAGAGGTGTCTGCTTCGGCGGACATCTCTTTCTTGCAAAATTTTATCCCAGAGTGTCGGAGAGGTGGTTACTCTGTCGCCCAGATCTTCTCTTGGATCTGATGGCCCCAATACGGTAGTCAGATCTAGGAGAGATCAGGGCGAGAGGGATAACGACCAAAATCCGGACCGGGGAATAAGGAGCCTCGGATTGGTGGTGACTCTGCCGTCCGGATCCTTTTTCGGGTCAGACGGCCCTCACACGGTTGTTTGGCCCGAGAGAGATCAGGACGGGAGGGGTACCCACCGTATTCTAGACCTGAGGCTGAAGAGCCTCGGACAGATGGGTCGTCTCCGATTGGAGGTGGGCCGATCTGTTTTCCGATAGGGTCCCAGGCGATGGTGGCTTTTCTCCCACCCTCGAACAGTTTGGGGTTTCGGCTGTCGAGGCTGTAAGCCTCAAGCTGCTCGTGGGTGAGAGGGGAGCCGACCGAGCCCTGGAGCCCGGGGCACAGGCGATGGTGGCTTTTCTCCCACCCGGGAACAATTCGGGGTCTCGGCTGCCAAGGCCGTAAGCCCCGAGTTGTTCGCGGGTGAGAGGTGAGCCGACCGAACCCTGGAGCCTTAAATCTTAAGTAAAATGTTTTCTCCGCCGAGCACTCCATCCGAACCGACCCCTGTGCTTGGCTGCCAGCCTGGCACTGGGTGACGTCAGCAGCGCACGTTTCGAGGACGTGGCGCGATTTTCCAGGCGGCAGTTGCACGTCATTCGGTGAACAGTAACTGCGGAAATCGAGGAGTCATTTTCATCCTCTATAAATGTCCCCCCTCTCCCCCTGTTGCCCACTTCTTTCTCGCTTCTTTCTTTTTCAAAAAATCTTCCAACACTTCAGCGCTCGTCCCTACCATTTGCTGCACCAGGCTCGTTCTTCCGAAGTGACCCCAGGTTAGTTGGTAAGTCTGCTTATTTTTAGGCACAGATGGACAGGGCTCAGTCTGGTTCGTCAGCGTCGACGTCTGGGGGGGGGGGAATGAAACCTGCCTCCAAATCGACTTTGTGGGAGGAGCCTGTTCTTGAGGGGGAGTCTGTGCATAATGTGGAGCTTTCCGATTCGATCTTGTGGGAGGAGCCGGTAGGCGAGGAGCAGCAAGTGTATAATGTGAAGCCGTTGCGATCTCGGAGGCTTTTTGTGGTGGAGAGCAGCGAATCTGAGGAGGGGGGCGGTAGTTCCGCCGAAGTCCAGATTCTGGGGTTGGCTTCTGGAGAGGAGGGTGGCCCCGAAGGGGGTGAAGCCGAAGGGGCTCATGTAGGAGGTCAGGGTGTGGGCTCGAGTTCCATGTCGACCGGTCTGGGGAGATTATCTACCCCCTCGCCGGAACGAACCAAGAAGAAGAGGGCCCCAAAGAAGAAGGGGTCGAGGGCAGGGGGTTCGAGCCAGGCGCCTGTTTATCGTAACTTGATGACAGGGTCGCCGATACAACCTAGGCCGTTCCGCCGGTACCTTGACGATCTTTCTGATAAGGAGCTGTTTGGGGTCCAGCCGTCGTTGCCGAGCCGGAAGAGGGTGATAATGGACACACTTCCGACCGTTCTGGAGGCAGGTGACTTGGAGGCTTTACAGCTGGCGTACCACATAGGGTCCAGCTACGAGCTCATGTTGCCGAGCTCTACTCTTCGACCGACCGACCCCCTGCCGGATTGGTATTGCGTCTTCTCCGTGGATGCCTTTATCTCCGGACTGAGGCTGCCAGTCCACCCGTTTGTTCGCGAGGTGCTGAACTGGGCGTCCTTGGCGCCGATGCAGTATGGGCCGAACTCTTGGAAGCAGATCATCTACTTTGTGCTGATGTGCGAGGAGCAAAAGATACCCCTACGGCTGAATGTGTTCTGAGCGATGTTGATGATCGACTCGGCGACTGAGGGTGTTTACTACATCTCGCCCCGGGGTAAGGGGAAGGTGGTCCACGGTCACCCAGACTCCATCAAGGATTGGAAAAAGAAATATCTGGTGATCCGGAGTGAGGAACCTTGGAACATTCCCACTCGATGGAACCACTCCAGGCCGAGCCATCAACCACGAGGCCGAGGGACCTGTCAGCTGAGGAGTGGAGGTTTGTAGAGCGCCTCCGTCTGTCGTACAGCATCAATTGGACGAAGGTGACAGAGGCCCACCTGGCGAGCGTTGGACTGAGCCCGGCCGTGCTTAGTATGTAGTTGTTTCTTTTCTCTCGATCTTCTTGTACTTTCTTGCTCATTGTTCTTAATGGATTTTTTTACAGATATGGATGAAGAATCGATTAAGGCACTGAGGCTCGCCCTGAAGAAGGAGAAGGCCGAGAAGAAGGTGGAGGCGACGAAGAGGCCGAGGGAGGCGCCTCTAGCCATCTCGGAGGCCCAGCTCGAGCCGAGGGCCAAGAGGACTCGCTCAGAGACGGGCAAGGGGGTGGCTACTTCGAGGGGCCAGGGCCAAGCGAAGGCATCCGATCTTGACAAGGGGAAAGGTCCCTTGGTCGAGGTCGAGGAAGAGGACCCGGTGGTGGAGATGTTGCAGCAACGGTGGGCACCAGATTGGTCGGTTCGGATGGGGGACTGTCTGACCGAGGAGGCCCAGGCCGTGGAGGTGGCGGAGAAGTTGGCAACCCCTCGTGACCGTAAGGAGATGGAGAGCGAGCCCTTGGAGGTGGCGTTCACGCGCCTGGCACAGGCCACCATGCTGGTAAGCTCGTCGACCCTATCCCCCTTGTTAATTTTACTGCGGGAGTCTTTTTCTTATCTGCGCTTGTCGGTCGCAGGCTTGTATGCAGGGGGCTAACGTAAAGAACCTCTACGAAGCGTCCCTGGCACAAGAGCGAGCTCGGGCGGATAAGAGCGAGCGGGAGATGAAGGAGATGCGGATCGAGCTCGAGGGCTCGCACAAGAGGGAGCAGCAGATGAAGCTCGAGCTCGAGGCCAAGGATGCGGAGTGGGGGAAGAGGGTGGTCTCCTTGAAGAAGAAGTTCGCCAAGGAGAAGGAGGAGTTGACGGCTGCGTTCGCCAAGGAGAGGGAAGAGCTGACGAATGCGGGTCAGCTGATGGTGATCAAGGCCCAGGACGAGTGTTACGCGAAGGCCCTCAGTCATGTGAGGCACTTCTACCCGACCGTCGATCTGTCCAACTTTGAGTATGACATGGAGATCGAGGGGACACCGAAGACCCCTGGCGAAGAAGGGCCTGCTCTTGACCCGTCTGTCGACCCCCCTGTGGCCCCGTCTGCCGATACTGAGGTGGGAAAACAAGTTGTATAGTTTTATCTTTCTTTTTTCCTCTCTCGATTGTATTTGCCTTCCGCGGACTGGCCACCGCATTTTTTGTAAGAAGCAACTCAATTTATAAAAAAGGATTTTTGACCGGCCAAGTGTTTTGACCTCGGATATTTCCGAACCTCCTTGCTTATGTGTGTTGAGTTGGCTGGTTCTTTTGTAGGTTGTGGCTCCCCTTCCCGAGGCGGACCCCCGTCGTTCCGACGTGGCGTGGCTCCGGAGCAAGGTTGAGGCCTTGGAGGCCACTTTGGTTCGGTACCGTAAGGGGGCCCGAGACACTGATGCGGCCTTTAATTATTACAGGAACAAGTCTGAAGCCCTTAGTGAGGAGGCAAGTTGGCTGAGGAGGGCGATGGTGGATCGGGAACTCGTGGGTGTCGGACTCGGATATACTATGTCGAGTTCCTCGGTGCAGAGGCCCTCCTCTGAGAAGCTACTTCGCGATGTGATAGTGGAGAAGGAGATGGAGATACACCGTTACCGGACGATGCTGGGTGTCTCGACATCTTCCTCGGGGGGTCGGCGAGCGGAGGGGGTTCCCTCTGCGCTACTGCCATTGGAGCGTAGGCGACCCGTTGATGCCCAGAGCTCCGTGGCCGGTGTGTCGACCGTGGCCGAACCGAAGGACCGTCATGAAAAAGAGAGAGTTCCAAGTTGTTCGGTCGGAGTGATCCCGCCATTCGTCGGACCCGAAGGGCCCTGATATGGCGGCTTCCTTCAGTTTGAGATGAGTGGAGTGTTTCTGTAACGGTCTTCGTTTGTTTTCTCAGAACCCAATAAAGGAGTATGAATAAGGAATTCTTTTCACTCTTTGCTCTGGCTGATAGTGTAATGAATGATGAAGGGAGTGTGGTTCGGCCCTGTCGGTCCGTGAGGGATCGGCATGGGGTGTTGTGAAGTCTCCCGGGCCTGGGGCCGAGTCGGACCTACCGAGGCGTCGGGGACGATACCGGAGTGAAGACTCGGGTGCCGATCCCTTTGTCCTATATTAGGTCGGATCTGCCGAGGCATTTGGAGTATGACAAAAAGAGATTTCTTTCGTATAAGATAGGGAGGACCGCTAGAAAACATCCCTTTACACATGAAAGCTTACAAAAGATTTACTTTTAGCCAAGCTAGAACCTATGTTCGTCCCTCAAGGAACTTCATTAGGTGCTCGGGGTCGAACGGGAATTCCTCTAGCTCGACGGCAGGTCCGGGAGCAGGGCCGTCCCTTTCCGGTTCGAGTTCGACGGCGTCGAGGGGGAACACACCTCCCCCGACGGTGGTCATGTAGCACGATCGCGCTGCTTCTTGGCTGCCTCGGACGATACCGACTCCTTGCGGGGTGGGGAATTTAAGTTTCAGATGGTAAGCCGAAGGCACCGCTTGGAGGGAGCATAGTTCGGGTCGGCCGAGTATGGCATTGTAAGCCGCCTTGACGTTGACCACCATGAAGTCCATAGACTCGGTCCTCTTGACAGGAGCCGATCCTGCGGTAACGTCGAGGGTAACAATCCCTTCTATCACGACAGGGACGCCGGAGAACCCATGCAAGGTATATCCGGCCGGCTTGAGTTTGCCTCTAGGTAATTTGAGATTCTCGAAGGCTTCGAGGAAAAAAATATTAACCGAGCTGCCGTTGTCGACGAGGATTCGGCGAACCTCACAATTAGCCATGTGGAGGCTAATGACGAGGGCATCGCAGTGGGGTAGGCGAACGCCTTCGAGGTCCTCTCCTGAGAAGGAGACCGGCATCGGTTGTAGCTTGGGTGAGGGGTTGTCTTGGACAGCATTCACCTCTCGGATGATGGCTTTTCAGGAAGTATTTGATTCTCCCCCCATCGGCCCTCCGTGGACACAGTGCAAGATGAATGGCGTATCCGCGGCTCCCTCGGACTCGGGATCCCGACCCTGGATGCGGTTCGGAGTAGGGTTCGGAGGTGAGAGCCTCCGGTTCCTAGCATCTCGCCGATCCCGTGGGACTTCTCGGGTGAATTCTCGGAGGTACCCTCTTGAGATGAGTTCCTCAATTTCGTCTTTCAGGGCCCGGCATTGGTCAGTTTCGTGCCCATGATCTCTGTGGAAGCGGCAGTAGAAGCGCTGATCTCGATTCTTGTTGTTGTTAGGTCGGGGAGGTAGTCGGACAATGCCTTTATCTTCGATTTCTAAGAGGATGGCGGATACGTTATGTGTCAAGGGAGTGTACCTCTCGAAGCGGGGGACTGGCGGGACCTTCTTCATGGCCCCCGCGTCCCTCGGAGCTTTCTTTGATGGTTCGACTTCTTCGGCCTTCCGTTTTCCCTTTCCGGTGGCCTCCCTGGCATCTTCGGGATTAAGGGCCTCTTCTGCCCTAATGTACTTCTCGACCCTGTTGAGGAGGTCGGGAAAGTCGACGGGGGGTTTCTTCGCCAGAGAAGCCTTCAGCTGTCCATGACGGACGTTGTGCCGAAATACCGCGGAGGCGATGCCTGGATCAAGGGAGGAGACCGATCTGGCCTCAGCGGTAAACCTCCGGACGAACACTCTGAGTGACTCCCCCTCTATCTGTCTGAGCCCAAGTAAAGAGGCGCTGGTCCTTTCGGCCTTCCGGCTGGTGACAAAGTGGGCAAGAAAATTGCCCTCTAGTTGGTCGAAGGAGTAAATGGAGCCGGGGGCGAGCTTCGAGAACCATTCACGAGCCGGACCCCGGAGGGTGGCAGGGAAGGCTCGGCACAGCAGGGGATCCGAGGCGCTGTGAATCATCATGCGGGTTTTGAAACCCTCCATGTGATCAGCAGGATCTCCCTCGCCGTTGTAGGTCTCGAATTGAGGTGGTCGGAAATTCCTGGGTATTTCTGCTTGGAGGATGGGGGCGGAGAAGGGAGGACGGACAGGTCTGTACCCCTGTGCCGCTCGTTGGCCGCCGTCTCCTATGTGATCGAGGCGATCCTCCATTTCTTGGAGGCGCCTTAGGAGTATGCCATCATCCTCTGTCTGGATTGTTGATGGGCGGGACACGCTGGCCTCGGCGTCCGACCCGGTTTGGGAATAGAGGGTTTCCTCCCTGGGGGCCCGTCGGAGAGCCCCAAGAATTTCTCTTCGGAAGTCCTGGAACTCTTTGTGAGTGACGGGGGCTCCCTCGACCCTGTTTGGTCGGTCTGAAGGTTGCCTTCCGACGCGGCTGAGCGCGGGCCTCCGTCCCTCGGGCGGCGGTCTTGGATGGTTCGGGGCCGGGTTGGAAGCGGCCCTACTCCTGCTGCGGCTAGCCTGCCGGTTGATGATTATCCCTCGTAGGTCGGGCTGGACTTGACGGGTGACGCTCCTTTGGGACCCCTGATGGGGAGCCCCGTGTTTTGAAATGCGTGGCCCGGCGTTAGCAGTTGGTGGGGGCGAGTCCTGTCGGTTGATGGAGGAAGCAGCCCCCTTGCCCTTGGAGGCCACGAGAGTTCGGCTGTCGAGGTGCCTTGATGGTCGGGCTCGGGTCGGCTTCTGAAGCAGTGTTCCCACAGACGGTGCCAACCTGATGCGGTTTGTTTCTGGGAGACGTGTGGATGCACCAGGTGTGAGTTCGGACTCGATTTGTATTGAAGGAGAAAGCTGCTTGTCAGACGACCCTCGGCTGACCGGGCAGTACCTGCAACGGGCTCGGAGTGAGGTGGATGTCTGGGCTCGGATCAGGGGATTCGGATCCGAGGTCTTGTGTACCTGCAGACGGTCCTGAAACACCGGGGTTTATCCCGGCGGCGGACCCTCCGACGATCTAGTCAGTCTCTGTGAGAGAGTAGCAATAACTAGGAAAATTTAGGTGGCAAAAGATTGGTTACCTGAAAAGGTGGGTGAGGGTCTAGTATTTATAGAGAATTCCAACCGGGTTTGGATCCGCTTGGGGGCCGAGTCTGAACCCGAAAGCCCATGGGCCTGACGTGGCAGAAGGCCCAGGGGGTTTAGGGCTGACGTGGCAGTACCAGGAGTGGTATAGGGCTGACGTGTCAAAGCCCTTGGTGGTATTTGGAGCTGACATGGCGGATCATGGGGCTCCTGTGCTCCTGGGAGAATCTGGTGGCCTAGATTGTGCCAGGTCATCTTCATTCTACACCAGGATGGGCGGACGGCCCGGAGGGCTGTCGTGGATCAGAGGCCGAGGGCCATCGATGCTCGTCGGATACGAGGAGACCAGTTCTGCGGGGGTGAACTTGAGGTTCGGCGCCGACCCTGTCTGGCTCGAAGCCGAGCCAGATTGTTGTTTTTCCTGTTTTTGAGTGAGAGCTGTACTGGGCCCTGGTTGGGCCCCAAGCCATTTTTACCCTACCACAGTAGGCATCTGTGTAACTGGAGTAAAAGACTTATCATAATCAATGTCATGCTCCTGAGTAAATCCTCGGAAAACTAGACGAGCCATGTGCCGCTCAATGGAGCCATCAGGCCAATATTTGATCTTGAAGATCCACTTGCAGCTGACAGGCTTAACGTTCACTGCTAGTGGAACAACATCCAAAGTGCTAATCTGATCAAATGCACGGAACTCCTTTGCAATAGCTTCCCACTACTCGGGATATTGAATTCCTTCCTGATAGGTTCTGAGCTCACGTATGGAGTGTATAACGGTAAGATATGCATGGAACTATAGAGAGTAAGAGGCAAGGGTTGCAAAACCAAACTGGTCAGATGGACCAGTGGCATCAGGTGTATACCGTGCCAGTGGGATGCCCAAAGTGGTACGTGTAGACTGACGAACCGGTGGTGGATGTGCAGGGTGTGGAGATGAGGTCATTGGGGATGTAGGTGGTGTTGGTGCATGTGGCTGTGGGGATGTAGGGGGTGTGGGTGCACATGGCTGCGGTGATGTGGGTGGTATGGGACGTGCCTTTGTTGGAGGGGCAAGAGTCGTAATGTCTGTATGAGATGGAAGATGAGCTAAAGGAGTTGGATCGAAGGATATGCATGGATATGTGTCTGGGAAGGCAGTCGAGGGTACACGGGAATCAAGAAAGCTAGTATCCTCAAGAGAGGATTTGTAGTATGGAGAGTCTTCTGCAAAAGGATACATGTCGAGAAATACGGACATGACGCACTACGGGGTCAAAATAGCGATACCTTTTGTGTTCAGAACTGATTCCTAGGTGAACACACTTAGCGGCGTGGGAGGTCAGCTTCGTGCGCTCAGTGGGAGGGAGAAAGACATAACAGGTGCACCCAAAAGTACGGAGCATACTGTAGTCCGGTGGTGAGTGATGAAGAGCCTCATACGGTGTCGTATCACATAGAGAAGATGTGTCGAACCAGATAGAGAAGATGAGTGAGTGATGTTAATGACTCTGATAGATGTCATGAAAGGTTCAACCCAGAAATGATGAGGAACAGAAGAGGAGAGTAAAATAGAGCGAGCCATCTCAAGAATGTGACGATGCTTGCATTCAGCTACACCATTCTGCTCATGTATGTGAGTACAGAAATGCTGAAAAAGTGTGCCATGAGATTGAATGATCGATATCATAGTAGTGGAAGTGTACTCACGAGCACCATCTGAACAAAAAGTCTTGATATGTACACCAAACTGAGTGTGAATCATGGTTGTAAAGAACTGGTAAACGTTTGGAATCTCAGATCATTGGCACAAAAGAAAAATACATGTATATCGAGTGAAGTCATTTATGAAGGCAATATAATAGAGATAGCATTTGCTAGAAGGTATAGGAGAGGATTCCCATATATAAGAATTAACAAGTTCAAAAGGATGAGTGGTTTGAGAAGTGCTTTTATTATTAAAAGGGAGTGCAATGTGTTTGGCCAACTTATAACTTTGACAAACAGACAAACATGTAAAAGAAAGATTGCCAAAGACACCATTATTGGCTAAAGTCTCGAGATGAGACTCACTAACATGACCTAAATGTCTGTGCCACAGACCAGTATCAGATGACACAACACCAGCAAAATTAGGATGAGATCTATGTGCACGAAGAAAACCGAGATGATATAGACGACTCTGTCGACTAGCACCCCCAAATTCCTGCCCAGTGTGTGAATCCGTAATAGAACAACTTAAAGAACTGAATGTAACGCCAAGACCACTATCGCACATAGCACTAATAGAAATAAGGTTCATGGATAAGTGAGGAGCATAAAGAACATAAGGCAATGTGAGAGGGGGATAGCTAATAGATCCTGAGTGTGTAGTGAGAAGTTGTGAGCCATCGTCTGTGTGAAGGGAAGGAGAGTGAGAGAAAA
Source organism: Hemerocallis citrina (assembly GCA_017893485.1). Lineage (NCBI taxonomy): Eukaryota > Viridiplantae > Streptophyta > Magnoliopsida > Asparagales > Asphodelaceae > Hemerocallis > Hemerocallis citrina. Next base: position 186,974,401 of record CM030366.1, on the reverse strand, counting down.
ATGCAGCACTGGTGGTGAGTAGTGTTTAATTACTAGTAAGATGATATGATGCACCAGAATTTAAAATCTAGTAAGAATTCATACCGGGAGTAACATAGAATGTAGGGACAGAGGGGTCAACATTGGCAGACTAACCCAATAGCTGGAGTTCTAGCCGAGCGAGGCGATGCTGAAGATTGACCCAATCAGCAGGAGATGGCAAAGCTGGAGTAACGGTCATGACAGAAGGAGTAAGGAAAGAAGTACGACAAAGAGAAATTGGACTGGTGATGTTGTGGTAGGGATGAGGATGGCAATGTTGCTGTTGTCGGGATCGTGATGTTACTACCTGTTTCTAGTGTTTGAAGAAGCGGTGGAGCAGGGATAGGGAAGATGCTATCGTTGTCGATGCCGGGATCATGGATGAATGAAGAGGAAGATGCAGTAACTGGGAAGCCAGTGGAGACAGGAAGATACTGACGAAACTGAGGTTCCATTGGAGAAGTACTAGTACTTGCAAATTTTTTTTTTTTTTTTTTTTCTCGCTCCTTTCATTCCCCCCCCCTTCCCCCCCTTTTTTGATGACGACAACCACGAATGTGGCGGTGGATTTAGTGGCAACGGACGGAGAGAGAGTAGAGAGAAGTAGGGTTAGGGTTAGGATTCGAGCTTGAATTGGATTTGGGTTTTGTTTTTAGGTTTGGGTTGTTTTGTTTTTAAATTTTAAATACAAGTATAGTTTAGGATATGCGGGTTTGGGTTTAGATTGGGTTATGAGATATGGGTATATGGTTTAGATCGGGAAGAATAGAACATAGTGAGGGTTAGGGTTGTAGATGGGTGGCGGCTATGGATTTCGAGATCGGGGTTCAGGGTGATAGAGAGGTGCAACAAGGGATAAGGAGTTGTCGGGATTTCGGGGAGGAGTCGGCGAAGGAGATCGAGTCGTGGAGCGGGTGGGGGATGGGGATATGATCAGTGGTGGGATTTGGAGGAGTAGGAGATGTGATGTTGGGTTAGGAGATAAAGTGTTTAGGGTTTGGGGATGAAGACAATTGAGAGGAGAAGAGTTTTCAGAGATGGGAGGTGCATCGGTTGGCTTGGGTTTGGGATTCGGGGATGTGCAAACAGTGATTCGGAGATGGGAGGTGCAGATGGGAGTGCCTTTGCAATTGATAAGGATTCGGCAGTCGAAGGAGGAGGAATGTCTTTGTTGTTGATGTTGCAGTTGAAGTAGGAGATGCAACCTTTGCTGTTGATGTTTTAGTCAGGGTAAGGAGGAAATCGGGTGTTACCGCCTTTGCTATTGATGTTGCCGCTCTTGGTTGTTGATAGAGAGTAGAGATTAGATATTATGGTGTAATTAGGGTTCAGGAAGATAGATTAGGGTTAATGCTCTAATACCATGATAAAGTTAACATAGATATTGGAAATTTTTTTATTGGATTGATTATAACTGAGCACAATATCTTCTATATATAGGAGAGAAGTAAAGCTAATCTAATACATATGCCGAAATGGGACTAATAATCCAATATAATATCTAACAGTGATTGTTATTGGTTTGGTCATTCGGATCTGGAGAAGCTCAAGAAGGCGAGGGAGGTGAAGCGGTTGTCGGTGAATGAGCTATAGAAGTGGCAGCTTGAATTGAAGGTGAGTTTTTCGATGGAATTGTTTCGAAACTTCTTGATGGCTGTAAATGTTGTATTTTTTATTGTTATTACAAAAAACCTAGTTATTCTTCTACTCAATCCGAGTTGATTCGATTTCGATTGTTGTATATTCGATTTCAATTTGATTGCTGTAACAAAAAAACATTAATTAATTAATTATTTTTATTTTTATTTTATTTTTATTTTTAAGAGAAAAGGTGGAATATTGCCACCCTGTTTCATTAATAAGATTTTAATAAAACAACCCCAGAGTACCGAGAGAAAGTACATGATACTACAAAGCAGAAAATAAAACATAAACCTCCAACAGTGCCCTAGAGGGTGAGACATATCCAAAAATGATACAACGTAACAAGTACAAAAGGATACAAGTACAAACATAGTGGTCTTTCCAACAAAACTCTGGAAGGTGAGTATCTGGATGCCGTCTCTCTACTCAATCTAAGGTAGGTCCAACCTACCTCCTCATCATCGTACTCGTCTACCTGGAAGCTCTGGCGATCCTCCCTCTTGGCCCCGTAGCAGCAGCTGTAGCCTAAAAGAAAATAAGATGCATGATATAAGTTAAAATACCAGAAGTACTATTACTAGTTTCACAAAAGTAAAAGTTATTTATGTCAAGCCATAAAACCCAGGTCATTGCAGCGATGACTATGTACCACGCATCTTTCATCTCATGCCGAATAGTGGCAAATTAATCCTCATATGTGTTGGGATACTAACTCATACCCAAGGCCCTCAGAACCTCAACAAGTGTTGCCTTACTCCGCTGGCAGTCAATGAACAGGTGGTTCAGCGATTCCATATGATAGTTGCAAAACCCAAAGGTGGTCGCGATGTTTGGTTGTCTTTTGACTAGGTTCTCTCTAGTCATGAAGACATTATTGAGCACCAACCAGAGGAATACCCAGACTTTGAGGGGCACATTCTCCTTCCAGAGGATTGTAGCCCACTTAGGTCTACATTCCTGGAAGTGGATACGGTTGTACAAGGAGCGGACTATGAAAGTGCCATTGTTATCCAACCCCTAGCGAGCACTTCACCCCGACATGTGCAATATATTTTTGGAGGGCTCCTAGTCTCACATTGAGAGCCAGACTGAATTCAGTTCTAAAGGATGGTTTCCAAGTTCCCCTCTTCTGTGTCTTGGCCACAGAAGTATGTGGTTGTGATGCTTGCTCGTGTATGTCCGAAAATCTTTCTTTATGCATGTGGGCACCACACCATTTATCCCACCAGAATTTGGTCGACTGACCATTGCCTATAAATGATGTAGTCACCGTGCAGAACGGCTCATTGGCTTTGACGATCCATTTCCAGAACCAAAAAATCTTAGAGCCTTAATTTCTTATTCCTTTCTCTTGCAAGTAAGATTGAATGAATTCCTGCCAACCTTCACCATTTGGATGGAACACCTTCCACCACCATTTTCCCAACAAGGCAAGGTTCATGTCTTTGAGATCGCTGATACCCAGTTCGCCAAGAAATTTTTTCATGCATGCCTTTTCCCATCTGATCAAATGGTGGCCTCCCTTATCCGTGTCAGCTCCTTTCCAGAGGAATCTCTTCCGGATGCAATCAATTCTTTAGATCACCCACTTTGGTAACTCGAAGAAGGACATGTAGTAAGTAGGTAGGTTAGACATGACCGAGTTGATAAGGATCACTCTTCCACCAAGAGATAGGGACTTACCTTTCCATCCTGCCAGTCCAACTTCTTAAGTTTACACGGTCTAAGTGGTAGCCCATGTATTTGATAGGAAATCCATATCTCTGACAGTTGAGGATGATGTGTGCCTCCACATATGTTTTTGAAAGAGCAGTAGGGACTAGAGCACTCTTATGGCAGTTAACTCTTAAACCTGAGCACACCTTAAAGCAATAGAGAGCTCCCTTAAAGTAGATCGTTTTCGCTTTGTCCTCGTTACCAAATAAAATCATATCATCTGCATATTGTAGAATCATACAACCTAGCCGACTCATACTGCTAGCTACTGGGGAGATCTAGCCTACTTGCTTACAGTTATCCAACATGGACTTATGCACATCCGTTACAATGATGAACAGAAGGGGTAAGAGTGGATCCCTTTGACACAGTCCTTTCCTACAAGAGAAGGGATGTCCTGTTCTTCCATTAACCGAGATGGACATTTTACTCATTCCGGGTAGTGCTAGATCCATCTGATCCATCTGCCACCAAAATCTCTGCCTTTGAGTGTTTCTAACAGGCATTTTCAGTCCACCGAATCATACACTCTCTCGAAGTCTAACTTCAGAAGGTAGCTCTTTTCATTTACAATATGACATTGGTGAATCACCTCTTCGGCAGTGGCAACAGAGTCAAGAATACATATCCCCCATATGAAACCAGATTGTTCCTGATTAGTTTAACCAACCATTATCTTTCCCAAATGGTTGGCTAAGATCTTGGTGATAATCTTAACCGAACAGTTGAGGAGGCTAATAGGTCTAAAATCCCCCACCCCATGGGGTTCCTTTCGTTTGGGGATGAGGATGATTTCAGCAAAATTGAACATGCTCAATTTCAATTTGTGGTCAAAGAAATCATCCAAGAGGGACATAATATCCCCTTTGATTTTGTTCCGAAAAGTTTGGTAGAACATCATAGGGAACCGTCTGGCCCTGGCACCTTATCCGATCCCATCTAAGCGATCACCTCTTTCACCACCTCCTTCGTGAACCAGACCTCCAAATTTTGCAGGGACTGAGATGCATCATGGTGGCTGTTCTGCCAGAAGTTCTCCCTCAGAGGTATTCGAAACCCATTCTTTTGCCCAAATAAGTTCTTATAATGAGACTGGAAAGTATGCATAATTTTCATCTCGTTGTGAGATATTCCAGTGTCTATTTAGATAGATAAGATAAGGTTAGATCTTTGCCGTGCACTAGCCGCCCGATGAAAGAAGGCAGTGTTCGCGTCTCCCTCTTTGAGCCACAAAATCCTGGACCTCTGTTGCCACTTGATCACCTCAAGTTTATATACATTCACAATGTTATCCCTAAGTTGAAGCAGTCTATTCCGCTCCTCCTGGGATAGGTCACGGGACTCCTCCAGTCATTCTAATTCGTCGATGCCCTCAAGAACCAGTCTTTTGCACCCCTAATAATAGATATCTAGTGCAGTTCCATCTACGCAATCTATTGCGTAGTCGTCAGACCTTTTCACACCAGCAGGCTGCTTGCATCCATACCTCGTGTTGGTAGAGCCCATCTTTCCATAACCATATGGTGAAAAACCTGAATCACCAGCCAGACCTTCTCAAATATGAATTTCCTCGGTTTACGGGAGCTATGCTCTCCCATGGAGAGTAAGATTGGGACATGGTCCGAGGTTGATCTTGGAAGTGATTTTGTAGATGCCAGCGGAAAATTCATTTCCCAGTCCATGGAGACTAGGATTCTTTTTTACCCCCCCAACGTTCCAAAAAAGGACACTCATTGGGGACCATTTTGGCGGTTGGACGTGTGGTTGGGGGAGTGCTCCGTCACTTCGCTCTCCTCTGGGAGAAGCATCTAAATGGGGTTTATTATTGTGTGTAAGTGTACTTTATCCTTTCCCATCCTCTAATCTTGTTAAGTAAGAGAGCATTATGTTCTACATTGCCCACCGTTAGACCACATGTTTAGGCTAAATTAAAAACTTCTGAATCAGGCAAAAAATTGAAAATAGATGTTCAGAGACCACGCGTACCTCCATCATCATTTTTGGTCGTCTTGGCCGCTGCGTCAATCTGTAAGTAGTCGTCCAAGGACTCCTCATGAGTTATTTTAGCCACTTTCTGTACTCTGAAATCTCTAGTCGATGCTCCAGAATTGCCCTATGAAGCAGTTGTAGGGAGTGTGGAAGCTACTATCTCTGGAGTGGAGGAAGTAACTCCTCTCTGTGTATCTGCAACAAACACTAAGCAGTATGAGTCATCGTAAATGTGTACTCCTCATCCAAGTTTAGTCGTGCCTTCAAATCGTCATCAAAAGTATCTGTAATAGGAGTAAACTCGAAAGCGGACCCCATCATAAGCCCATCTTCCCATAGTGATTCTAAGTCCGCACTTGGATCAATATCGAGTACCTTGGATCCTTCTGTGGGCCCATCCATAATAATATTCAGAAGCATTAAAATCTCCCTTAACAGCAGTAATAGGTCCAATCCCACACTCAACAACAATAGAATTAAAATTCAGATTTTGTATAACGGGCCCCTTCTCTAGCCCAGGACCAATAGGCTCAATATCAACAATAAGATATATGATCTCTTCTCTAACTTTGCACCTGACGCTTCTCGAAATGCAGCGCTTCGGGAGCTCTGCTTGAACGCCATGTGGTACTTTGGTATTGGTAGGCCTCTCTGCTCCCACGTGATCCTCAAAAGCATCGCCCTCCTTCCTCTTATATTCGTCTTCATCTTCTCTTTTCTTCTGAATTAGAACGATGGCAGTGTTGGTTTATTCCTTTCTTAGCAACCATCTCTAAGGTTTCAACGAGCCTATTCTGAGCTCTGCCATTACTATCTTGTGCTCTGCCTTTTCGAGAGTTATCTTTTCCATTCTGAGCTTCCATCTCCATTGGTTTCCCCCCTTTTCCAACTGCCTTTCCATTTTTGTGAGGTCAACTTTGGCCCTTCTTCCCCATGTGGCGCTCTGATCGAAGCCTCCCTCTCAGCTTCTCTTTCGCCGCCCTTTACACCCAGGGATTTGCTGATGTGTAGTTTCTCTGATTGGAGTTGGTGTTGACCGTTGTTAGCATTGAGTAGATCTTGACCCTTAAATCTTTAATCCAAATCTGAGATCTGGACCGTTGGAAGACCTTGCTAAGAAGTTGGATTTAGATGGTAGTTCTCGCCATTCCTCCCTTTGCTTGGCCACCATGATGAGTTCTCGATGAGCTCGTTCTATCTCATGGGCACCATTAATAGTGAGCTCTAGCTCCAGTGATGCCGCTTGCATGTATGATCTGTAATCTCGGAGGGCTGGACTTTTATGCTTTGCCTCCATGACCTCCACCTGTGGCTCCACCTTTGCCTCAAGAACGAATCTAATGATGTAAGCATCCTCATATGTAAAAATCTTTGCAAATCTTGGCATGAGGCTGATATTAGGGCTTTAGGTCTTAATTTTTGCTGAGATCACCTCTGATCTTGTTATTGTTTTCGAGTCCACTTCCACCACCGTTGCGAATTCCAATACAATTCTTCGAGAGCTTCTTTTTTTTCTTCTGCAATGTAGAGGAATATTGTGAACCCAAATCCAGTATGTATCCCCTTGCGGCCGCTCTGCCCCGAACTATGGCATCCCCGGTGAAAATGAAGCGGTAAAGCGCCTTAAATCCACTGTGTCCAATGTTGTAACATTCTTCATCTTTTCCGGTGATGGGAAAGAAATGAGGAACTCCAAATGACACATCTTTTTCACTATCCAATCTTGATTGCCTCGCATTGGTCATTTCTGATTTGGGGCTTCTAAAAAGTGGTTTTCGGAAGGTCTGCCGGATTTTATTCGGGTGAAGGCTCACTATTGCCTGAGCCACTGTTCCTCTTGTTTGATTTTGGCGAGACAGCTTGCGAGATTTATGTATAATGGGTTTTCAAGTGATTAGCCTCTTAGTACCACTCGCTCCTCCTCTGCCACATTAATAATCACATTTGTGCAAACATAAGATACATGACCCCAATTCATGCACTTCAAACACTAGATCTTCGTAGTACAATCAGCGTGCACATGACCCAAGTCACCGCAGTTGAAACATGGAACTGCCTTCTTCTTGCCTTTGCGATATCTGGTAGGCATGCTATTTCCCCCAATCTTTATCTTGTATATTTGGGCCTTGTTTTCCACCCGCACACATGGTGCCTCCTTGTTTTGATCCCCCAGCTCCACATTTCCCCCGGAGAGAGAAGGACCCCCTTTCGGGGCCCTAACTAACTCAGAGCGGGAGGTATGGGGTTGTGGCTGGATTGATCTTGGGGGTGAAGTAGGTGGGGTGATGGAAGTATTTGGGACTGGGGATTGGCTCTGTAGATGTTGGTTATTGTTTGGGGGTTGGATCTGAAGGTGTTGGTGAGAGTTTGGTAGGGAGGGGCTTATGGGTTGATGCTGAAGCTAGGTATGTGCAGGGTTTTGGTTTTGGTTTTGTAGGCAAGATTGATGGAGGGTGGTTTCATGTCAAGGTTGAGGGTGTTGGTGTTGATGATGGTTCCAAAAGGTCATGTCCCTTACCAAGTTGTTGTTGCGTTGGTGAAGTTGGTGGTGTGTTCTGTGAGAGCCTCCAGTCTCATCCCTCTTCAAGCTATCGTAAGTTCTTCCTCCTATTTGCCCCTCATAGGTTTGTTCCTTATAATGTGAGTCCCGATGATCATCAATGGGGCTTCTTTTACGCCCATAATGGCAAGTAGGAGGACCCCCTCGTAAGGCCCTTCCTCTAAGCTGAGGTGGGAGAGTTCGACGATGATGAGAACGGGTTTCCCCCGAGTGCCGGTGATGGGTTCCTCAAACTCTACCGTATGTAGCTCTGAGATCTCTCATGCCTTACTGAGGAGGAGGTGAGCGCCTTGGGTGTGGGGGGTTGAGTTGGGGTTGGAGCTGCAGTGAAGGAGAAGGGGGGGGGGGGGGGGGGGTTGGGGGCGCCGGATATATCTAGAGATACTAGAATAAAAACTTTGATTGTTGTAATAAAAAAATATTGATTGTTGTAAATTCTATTTTGATTTAATTGTTGTAAAACTTTGATTTTTTGGGTTTTGAATTTGGGTTGAGACAACAAAAAAGAGTTAGAAGAAAGTAATTAGGGTATAATTAGAGTGAGAAGAAAGAAATGGAGCTTGATGGAGATTGTGATGTCGGTGGTGGTGATGAGGAGGTCGGGGATGATGGAGATCGGGTTTGGTGGTGATGGAGATTTGAATTTGGATTTGGATTTGATTTTTTTTTTTTTTTTTTTTTTTTGGGGGGGGGGGGGGGGGGAGACTTTTTAATTTTGTTTTATTATTATTATTATTATTATTATTTATGGTATTAATATAAGAGCAATAGATATTTCACATTGTTTTTAGGGTTTTCGTACAAAAATTGACTACAATTCATAGTTGTAGGGTTTATCACGTTCACCAATAGAAAACAAGGTTTTTTTGCTTTGACCCTATAGTTGATGGATGTTTTTCACAATTTACATATATTTTAAATATAAAAAGATATAAATCTTAAAGAAACTAACAAAATAATAAAGATTCTAAATCTAGAGAAATTTTTGAGGCATATTTTCAACCCTTATCAACTCCGGCCACTCTTTTCTGGCTATCTCTTCTAAACTCCGGCCGGCCACTTTCTCTCCTTAAGGTACTCTTTCTTTAGGTTTCTTTAGTGTTTCTTTTTGATGAAAATATAATATCTTCATTTTAATTGTTGATCGAGGTGTAAGGATTAGAGAATATTTTTTGTTGATTGAGCTTTTGTTCACTAGTAATTGCTTGACTAGGGTTTATATGTGCTTTTTTGTAAAATTTTTAAGTATTATAAAAACATATTAGATAATTTTTGTTAGATACTTGAGTTTGAGTCTTTCAATTAAGTATTTAGTATTAAAAGTTGATGTTAGTAATGTTTATATTTTGAAATCTATGTTGTAAATCATATGTAGGAAAGATGTCTGGTTTAATGGTTAATGTTGTGATATCTACATTGTAAATCATGTAGGCAAGGTGTTTGGTTTAATGGTTATGTTGTAGATCATGTAGCCAAGGAGTTTGGTTTATTGTCTAAAAGATATGATTTTAGCACACCACTAAATTTTCTATTTTAATAGTCAGAAGTAGTTATAAATTTGTTGTAATGCCAATTTCATCGTATACTTTTTCCCACTTTTGATGTCCCGTTTGACAATTCTGCTGTGTCTTCAAAAAGAAAGAAAGCTTTTCATAAGTCATAGCTAGTTATGTGTTTCAAGCACTTTTACGGGTCTAAATTTCTGATGCCAATTATGAATAAGTTTCCTTGATTTCAATTAATCATGCTATTACATGCCGATTTTCTAACTATTAGCATGTTTGTGCATTGCATGTAAACCACTATTAAGTGCGACTCATACTTATTTCACTACAAGTTTTATTTATAGAAATTGGCTTGGAAAATCCTTAAATTTTGACATAGTTGAATGACCTAGTCTTCAAGCAACCATGTCTATGAAAATAATGTTGAAGTTCCTTATTGTAGATAGTTGAATATGTGACTTTTCAAGATAGTGAGTTCTCAGCAAAAGATCAACTATAAGTCATGGGTTTAGGAACGTCTATTTGGTCTCACTCAATGCCCCATCTGAAATTGTACGTACGTTTTAATTGCATTATGTTGCCAGTTTAAAACTCTTATTGAACTGTTTTTTTACTTCTCCACGCACTACTTTAAATTTTGTCTGGGTTACTTTCGACTTCAGTCTGCTCTACTTTAGACTTTTGTCTGCACTGCTTTCAACTTAAGTTTGCTCTATTTTGGACTTCTATTTGCACTATCTGAACATGAAGGTGAGAGTTGTTGGGACTTATTAATAGTATTTTTTACAGATAATCATAAGAGATTACTCAATAAATTTTATGCAAATACTTATTAGAAAATACATGTAATTATTAAAGTATATGTGTCCAATGTGTCCACATTTAGGAATGGAGCCACCTGATGTCATCGAGTCAGAGAACGTAGGAGATACTGTAGATTCGTAGGCAGCTTCGGAAATAAAAGAAAGTTGAGGTCTAGTATTTTATTCTGAAGAGGAAGATGAATTCTGTAACAAGTATGCGTATAGAAAATGTTTTGGTGTCCGAAAAGGCGCTATGGCGAGAAGAAGTGATAGGAGTATCAGGTTAAGAACTTTTTATGCAACGACCAAGGGCACCGTCTCGTACATCCGACATACGTAACGAAGAAGCTAGGTGCAGACGACGGGACCGACGGTGGGTCTTTTGTTGAGTTGAAAGTTGACCGTGCTGGTACATGGACAATTAGTAAGTTTCCCTCGAACACAATAATCCTTATGTCAAACTGTCCCAAATTCACTTGTTAAGATCACATAGAAAAATTTCACACTCTCAAGGTATACTAATGATGTAAACTTAACGCTAAATAGAGAATTTTCAATAATATTAAAATACTACGTTTACCAACATGTAATGCAGATTAAGTTAAAATTAAAACTATTAATTGATTTTATGGATTTTCAAGATATGAATTAGTTTAACAAGCCGGCCAATTAAAAATTCAATCATAACAATCAATAAACATACCTAAGCGTGATTAGCAAGTAAAATGTTCAATAATGAATCGTACTCTAATTAGCAAGTAGAACCACTTACAATATTTATGGATGACAGATAAAACAAATAATATTCTAGAGATGATAAATAGTATCAAAATTATATGTAGAATGGAAAGAAGTTACCGAGTTCGATATACGAGTCGTGATGGCACGAAAACGGAGCCGACGATGGCGCTCGGGATGGCTGTGCAGCAAGGGGGATGGGGATCGATGGCAGCTGCAGCTAGCAGCTGAGTGCGCCGGTGGCTGCACCGGTGGGGGTCGACGACGGCGAGAGAGTCGACGACGGTGGCTGAAGAGGGAGAGGCGGTCAGCGTTGGGTGGTGGCAATGGCGGCAAGAGTAGGACGAGAAAGGGGGATCGGGTGGTTGTCGACGGGGTTGTCGATGGGGCAGTGGTGGTGTGTGCGGGTGAAGGAGGAGGTTGACGGGGAGAGGTCGATGGAGTTTGGATGGAGAGGGCGGGGATGCGGTGTCGCGAGGCACAGGGGAGAGTGACGTCGGCGTCGGGAGGCATCGAAGGCCGGCGGCAGGGGTGGCCGTTGGGATGGGAGAGAGGAGAGCTAGGGTTTGGGTTTGGATACAGTGGAGAAGGAGAAGGAGAAGGGGGTTAGGGTTTGACTTTGATTTGGATTTGGAGATTAGGGTTTTGGGTTGAATTGATTTGAAAATTTGGGGTATAGTTTAGAGTTTATCACAAAACCTAAAAAATCTTATGGTATCACACACACAAGAAAAAAATGCAGAGCAATAACTCAACACAGTAATTTTTTTAATCAAGAATAACATACTTTCTCATTATTCTCAAGGCCTATATATAGGCTCAAAAATAAATCTCAATATAAATTTTCAAAATATTCTCCTGCATAAAATAAAGGGTGCAAATTACAAAACTACTACATATGGCTAAATCTCAAAATAAAATAAAACGGAACCGATGTCCTCATCATTCTCTCCAGGTGGGAGAGAGCTCTACCCAGTCAAGTCAAAACCAGTGATCGTGTCATGGAGTTCCAGAAGATTTGGATCCAAGTGCTGGAGCTCTTCACGGTCAATCCAAGTATCCTCCGACTTCGGTTTTCTCTTCCATCTCACCAAATACCTATGAATACCACTATCTCTAGTAGAGATTATCTGATCATCCAAAATATTATCCAATTTGGTTGTCGGTGGGTAAGTAGTATCAGGTAAAGGGAAAAATATGGAAATCTCACCATTAGGCTGTAGGGTGGGCTCATCTATAAGAGAATTTTTAGGGTTAAATTTTGGGCCTTCATAGAGTATTAGATCCTCAATATTGAACGTCTTACTTATACTAAAACCTTCAGGAAGGTTAACGACATATGCATTATCATTGATTTAATGCAAAATTTTAAATGAGTCTGCAACATGTATGTTCAATTTCTTAACGGGTCCAGCTGGAAACCATTTCGGACGAATCCGAACCATCACTTCGTCACCGGCAACAAAAGTTTTAAATTTCCTTCTAGTATATGCTATTAACTTGTAGTTAAAATTATTTTTATTAATTTTATTGGAAATTTCTCTGTGCAAATCATTAATGTGAGATGCAAATATGGATGCAGACTCTGAAATTCTATGATGTTCTAACACATGGATAAAATTTATAGGCCTCCAAGTGACTTGGGAAGAAATGAGTGACTCAGGTACATTCAATGGAGGTGATTGGATCGACCGAATACAGTGAAGAGGCTGGTTATCCTTATCTTCACCGAAGTCATCACTTACATGACGTTCATAGGTTAACTCATTGTCGGAATCATCAACAATAACAACGATACTTTCTACAATGATGATCCTACTGGGGCTGGGACAGTTGGAAACAATATGGCCGTATCCCTTGCATTTATAGCACTTAGTGAGATGATCAATCTTAGAATAGTCTCTTTCAGTGTTCTTACCCGTATTGTCATGCCTAAGTGAATAGGGATTTGAAGTAGGCTTGCTTGGAAAAGATTTGTTGGGTGCTGTGAAGAGGGAGGCTCAGGTCTAGAGGGCTCAGTAGAGGTCATTCTAGAGGAATGATCTCTCGAATCGCTGAACTTGTAGGGAGAACTTGCAGTAAGGGAATCTATTTCGAGGAAAATAGCATAAGCTGCTGCCAATGAGTCCACATTTCTATGAATTAGGTGGTTTCTTAGATCGGCTCGTAGTCCAGCTCTGAACCTAGAAAGAGTTTGTTCTTCGCTCACTTTACCTAAAGTATTGCACCGAATAAGGAAGTCGTCAAACTTATCAACATACTCTTGAGTGGATTTGCTTCCTTGATAGAGTTGGTTTCACGGATCTAGCAATCGGATGTGGAATGCTAACAACACATATATCTCGGTGAACTTCTCTTTCATGGCTTTCCAAGTGGCTATGGGTGTCAGGCCTTGACCTCTACGAGCGTGTTGAAGATTGGTTCAATGTTGTTGAGCTTTACCAGTCAATTTCATAGTGGCAAATTTAACATTCAGGGCTTCGCTCATGTCAGACCACACGAAGTAGTGGTCCATGGCACAGAACCAACTGAGATAAGCTTGGGATTCCATATGGCTTTCAAAGTGGGGGAACGTCAGCCTTAACGTTGTTCTTATATTCTTCTTCAGAGTCACAATCTTGATGTCGATCGTCACGATCATTCCTTTGAGGGATCTAACGATGAAGCTCAAAGGCAACATTTTGATTCAATTTCACTTTCTCAAGTCTCTGACTGATATTGGCATGAATTGCTTGAATGACAGCGAGGGTAGTGGAAATATCAGAGTTGTCCATTTCAGTGCGAAAAGGATCTTGCTGAATTCTAGGGTTCCTAATTGGGTGGTTTAGGAGGGACAAGAAAGGTTCTTCGGAATTCGTGATGGTGTTGTGAAGACGCATTCACCAATGGTAGAAAACTAGGGGACATGGGGACGTGTGTTTGCTGAAATTTGGGGAAACATGTCCTAAGTGCACCTAAGTGTTTTTTTTTGTTTTTTGTTTTTTTAATGAAATAATCTAAAAGAAGAAAGAAAAATAAATGACTCTAAAACGATCCTAAATGAATACAAAAATTATGACTAAATGATGTAAGAACTAGGGTTTTAAAAATCTTCGCTCTGATGCCAAAATGATGTAAACTTTACCCTAGATAGAGAATTTCCAAGAATATTAAAAGATTAAGTTTACCAACACGTAATGCAGATTAAGTTAGAAATTAAACTATTAAATGGTTTTATGGATTTTCAAGATATGAATTAGTTTAACAAGCCTAATTAAAGATTTAATCATAACAATCAATAAACATACCTAAGCGTGATTAGCAAGTAAGATGTTCAATAACGAATCATTCTCTATTTAGCAAGTAGAACCACACTCTCAATATTTATGGACGACGGATAAATCTAATAATATTCTAGAGACGATAGATAGTATCACAAATAAATAGAGAATGGAAAGAAGTTACCGGGTTCGATGAATGAGTTGTGATGGCATGGAAACGGAGCTGATGGTGGCACTCGGGATGGCTGTGCAGCAGGGGGGATGGAGATCGATGGCAGCTGCAGCTAGCGGCGGGGTGCGCCGGTGGCTGACGGTGGCTGTGCCAGTGGGGGTCGACGACGCGATAGAGTCAATGAGGGTAGCTGAAGAGGGAGAGGCGGTCGACGATGGGTGGTGGAAGTGGTGGCGAGAGTAGGACGAGAAAGGGGGGTCGGGTGGTTGTCAACGAAGCAGTGGTGGTGTGTGCGGGTGAAGGAGGTCAACGGGGAGAGGCCGATGGAGTTTGGATGGAGAGGGCGGGGATGCGGTGTCGCGAGGCGCAGGGGAGAGCGACGTCGGCATCGGGAGGCGTCGAAGGCCGGCGGTAGGGGTGGCTGTCGGGATGGGAGAGAGGAGAGCTAGGGTTTGGGTTTGGATGCAGTGGAGAAGAAGGAGAAGGGGGTTAGGGTTTGACTTTGATTTGGATTTAGGGATTAGGGTTTTGGGTTGAATTAATTTAGGAATTTGGGGTATAGTTTAGAGCTTCTCACAAAACCTAAAATTTCTTATGGTATCACACACACAAGAAAAGAATGCAGAGCAATAACTCAACACAGTATTTTTTTTAATCAAGAATAACACACTTTCTTATTATTCTCAAGGCCTATATATAGGCTCAAAATAAATCTCAATACAAATCTCCAAAATATTCTAATGCATAAAATAAAGGGTGCAAATTACAAAACTACTACATATGGCTAAATCTCAAAATAAACAAAATGGAACTGATGTCCTCATCAACTAATCTCACAGTTTAAAGATTTAGGAACAAGACCTTTACAGGTCTTCGAGTTTATGGAAGTTGTAAATCACCCTTGAGGGGGGGGGGGGGGGGGGGGGAGGGGGGGGGGGTGAATAGGGTGATTGTGCAGAATTATTATTTTTTTAAAAAAATGAATAGCAAAGTAAATAAGAAGAGATAAAAAAATCAAATACATATAGCATAAGTGACGCAACGATATAACGTGGTTCGATCCCCAGGTCTACGTCCACACCACCTACTTGTAGCAATTCTCCGCTACAAGCGTTCCACTATACTCAAACTCTTGTACAGTGATTCTTGGATTCAGGCCGAGAGACCTATTACACCCACAGGACTTCTAATACAAGTCCCTTCAATCTCACCGAAGTGGAAGAAAAGAAAAAAACTCAAGATCTTTAATGATCATGACTGAAGAATATAAATAGTTATCACATACACTCGGATTGATTGTTGAAAGATTAGTTCAGAAGATTTTTTTCAGAAGTAATAGGTGAGTAATACTCAGTGGGTTCGTCCAATTATATAGACGGGGAAGTGTATCTTTCAAAATTAGAAATGATACATTCCAAAAGAGTGAACAGCACAAAGTACGGTCGACCGCAATTTAGGTGCAGTCGACCGTTCATCTTTCTAACAAAAAGTCAAGAGATGAATGGTCGACTGCTTCATTCTGTTATTGTGAATTGCAGTCGACTGCGATGCGGTCGACCTACATAAGGTGCGGTCGACCGTTATCGTGTTGTTCATAACGAATCCACTTTATATTCTTACCATATACTAATCAATCATCAATCAATCAAATACAGATGAAATCTCACAAATATGGAATAGCAACAACTGGTCTTGATAGCTTTCTTGGGCACTAATCAACATGTGCACTTTTTGAATAACTTCTTCTTTTGCTTGATCTTGCAATCTTTCTTTATTGCTTTCCTTCTTTGCTTATTTTCTTTATTGCTTTCCTTCTTTGCTTATTTTTGAATCTCTTTTGAATATCTTATTGATATTATTTTAACCTGAAAATTTGAACAACTTAATTTAAACTTATTAGTATTTATGGACACATTTTGACTTTTGTGCACACCAAACTAAGAGTCAACAGAAGTGGCATCTAATAGTGCAAAAAATGTGGGATATTTGCCTATAGATCACTCGTACTTTCTTTGATCCTCCAGAATGAGGAAGTATTGGGGGGGATTCACAGTATTACAATGTTTTCGAAACTTCCTTATGTATGTATCCTTTTGTTAGAGCATCCACAGTCGTTTATGGTAAAAAATGCATAAATGGATAAATGCATATAGCAATCTAGCGTTTCGCTGCAGTCGTAGAATGCTATATTTTACCATTTTAAATTAAAATAATAACAGACGGTGCTTCATATTGCATCGGAGAGGGAAAAAAATTTAAAAAACAATAAAAAAAGGTGGGCCGGCATATCATGTTGCGTCGGAGAGGGAAAAAAATTTGAAGTGGTGTGACGGCACTTCAAGTGCCGTCGGAGGAAAAGAAAAAGAAAAAAAATAAAGAAAAAGGGAGAGATGGCACATCAAGTGCCGTCCAACAAAGAGGGACATTTTAATTTTGTTTTTTTTTCTTTTTTTAAAAACTTTTTGAAGACTTTTCCGGAAAGAGTTGGGTTATTTTTAATATTTTTTAATTACGAAAATTATTTTTTTTTCGAGGGACGGCACTTCCGACCATTAAATTTTTTTTTTTTTTTTTTGCAACGGCACTTCAAGCTCCGTCGTTTATATATGCATATTTCTCATTTCGATTCTCATATATAGCAATCTACTGTAGCGATTTATGCATAATATGCATGTTTGGCCAACGACTGCAACGCTCTTTTTTACCAAATATGCATATTATGCATATATACCAAATGACTACAGATGCTCTTAGTGACTACTTCATTTTTTTTTATTTAGGCTCATAATTTGTCATTCATGCCACAGTGGTGCTATATTTAGGCTCATAATTCACTTTTTTGTCATTTATTTAGGCTCATAATTCATTTTTAAGTGTGAGTTATATTAACCATTCATTGAGGCTCATAATTCATTTTTAAATAAATAATTTGTCATTTATTTAGGCTCATAATTCATTTTTTTTAATTGTGAGTTATATTAACCATTCATTTACTCAACTGTTGTTAGTTACCATAATACCCTCAGAGTTCAAATTTATTTATGACATAATTATTTACAAAAGTGTCACTCATATAAAATAAAAGTTTGTGACGTTAGGGGCCAAGAATGCAGCGATCGAAACACATGACCTAGCTAACCGAAAGAAAGCTATTTTCTGCATCATTCTATACATGCCAGATCATGAATTAGTAACTGCATCCAATCTTCAAAAAAGTCCCATTTGTTTTGAACTTTCCATTTTTTGAATGTGATATTTACGGAATCCCCATGAATATGATCAAACCTTATTCCATGATATTTCCATAAGATTTCGCTGTAAAGAATATGTGATGAGTAAAGGGAGGTATCAGGTTCGAGATCAGATTACGTCTTATTATTTACTATATATATAAAAAATAATTAGAACGTGCATCGCATGTGCATGTTACTAGTCTCTAATATGATTATGTGAGAGTTGGGATTGTATAATTTGTAGACAATCAATCATTTAATCTCAACCATTCATTTTAAGTGAGAGTTATATTAACAATTCATTTGCTCAGCTGTTGTTAGTTACCATAATACCCTCAAAGTTCAAATGTATTTACGACATAATTATTTAGAAAAGTGCCACTCATATAAAATAAAAGTTGATGCCCCTAGAGGTAATTTGTAACAAGTATGCGATGAGTAAATGAAGGTCTCAGGTTCAAGGCCAAATTACATGTTAGTATTAATTTTTATATTTTTAAAAAATTGTTAAGACGTGCATCACACGTGCAAATTACTAGTAATACTATAATGGCAGAGTTGAAGTTGTGTAATTTGTATACAACCCAACATGTGCAATACACGTTCAGGTTATTAAATAAAAAATTCAAAAATCCAAATATTAATCCCCCAAAATCCCACAAAGTAAAACATATATTTTACTGTTCTATAATCCTCTCCCACTCTATCTCTTACATCGTCGTTGCACCCTCCACCTCGTCACACTGCCACCACCGTCGCACCCCCTCCCCATGTCGCACCGCCACCATCGTCGCATCCTCACCCCCATCACTCTGCCACTGTTTGCACTGCCACCGTTGCTTCCAAACCCACACATTCCCAAACCCACGACCCTAATCCCATTCTCATTCTCTTTCACTTTCGATGTCGATGACCTTCACAACGACGACAACGATGGCAAATTCTACGAGAACTCGGCCATGAGAATGTGTTGTCATCTACAACATGAATCAAGTACAAAAATTCCTTCAAATTCAGATTGAGGTGAAATTGTTGTGTGTGGGGGAGAAGTCAGGGAGCGAGGAATCGGAAGAGGTACGTTGGGAAAGTTTAGATTTTTTAGATGAAATATTGATTGTTTTTTGAAATGATACGAATTTGTTGATTGAGAAAGTTTGATTTTTTAAATGAAATGATAATTTTTAGAAGATGTATGTTTGTTTATTTTCGTATGTTTCAGGTTTTTAAATTGAGTGAAGAGGAATCGTCAGGGTGCGAGAAAGCGAAAGATGTATGTTGAGAAAGTTTGGATTTATTAGATGAAATTGTGATTTGTTTTTCTGTTGTTGAATAATATGAAGTAGTGATTGTTGATTGGGAAAGTTTGGATTTTTAGATCAAGTGTGATTTTTAGTTGTAGAAAACTTGAATTTTTAGTTGTTTTTGTTTATATTTGTTTATGGTTATTAGATTAAATTGTTTGTTTAAGTGTGTTGTTTATTTTGCTGGTTAATCATCAACATATATAAATTTGATTCTCGCTGAAATGAGGTTGACCGGGGGCTGTATGTTAGCTAGACAATTTAAAACTTAAAATAAGATAAGAGATTATTTACGACATAATTGTTAAGGCGTGCATCACACGCATGCAGATAACTAGTTACAAGCAATGCAAATTCTGGAAAGGCTTGTAGAACCCAAGCAGCTATTGAACAAAAAAATGTTTGAAACATTGTGCAGACAATCAAAAGGCAGTGCAGACAGAGCTGTAAAATTGTGCAGACAATCTAAAACTAGTGCAGACAGAGTTGCTAAATTGTGCAAAGAAGCTAGAAGCAGTGCAGATCCAGTAAACAATGCTTTTGCTCTTGTGATCCCAAATTAAAAAATAAAAAAAAGTTGTTTGAAAAGTTGTGCAGACAACCCAAAAGTAATGCAGACAAAAATCCTACGTCGTGTATGCAGATAACCCAAAAGTTGTGCAGGCAAGTTGTGCGAAGAACTTGGAAGCAGTGTAGACAGAACTGTTAAGTTGTGCAAATAAAGCTAAAAGCAGTGCAGACAGAATTGGAAAGTTGTGCAACGAAACTAGGAGCATGACAACCGTAGTGCTGCAAAATCGGAACTACGTAAACAGGGCCGGCCCTGAGTTCCCGGGGGCCCAAAGCGAACTCCCGAAATGGGGCTTCCATACATAAAAAAAAAATGTATACAAAAAATTTACACATTGTTCAAAACAAAATATGCAAAATATATAACATCGAATAACAAGTTTACTCATAAGCATCAAACAGATATGCAAAATAGAGTCAAAACATATAATTAAATATGCAAAACCTGTCAATGGAAAACTCCTTTGGTGAATGGATAGCTCTGATTCTACCTTATTTAATGCATGAACCTGTTTCAACAATTCACCTCCACCTCTATATAGATGAAATGGAAATTATGAAACAGAACCATAGGAATAGCACTTAAGTGAAACAGAAATAGAATATTATGAACTGAAAATGATATAGCACTTAAGTGAAGAAATGAAACATAGTAGAAACAGAAACATTAAGGAGTTATACTTGCATCATTCATCATCTCAACGCATGAATTTTTCTCGCATTCTGTGCATCAAACTCACTAATTAAATGTTCATAATTAAGCTTTTCTACCATCGCCTTCTCAATACATAGTCGGTCTAATCCATTCAATCTCTTTTGAGACATGATTGATCGAAGATAAGACTTGACAATTTTCAAATTCGAAAAATTTCTTTCTACAAAAGCAACAGTAACTGATATAGTAAAGAAAATCCTGTACGCGATCCAAGCATATGGAAATATATCATCCATCCTTTGCAAATAATTAAGTACATCAATTGCTTTTTTTGCTTCCGATGGTAAAATTATTCTGAGGCGCTTCAACTCTAAAAACATATCATCCCGATTAATATCATCATGGGAGACATGATGTAGAAACTCTTAAAGAATGGCGCAACAAGATTTCAACTCATCATCATGCACACTTCTCAACTTATCCAAATCAAACAAAAAAACAAAGATTTGTTCATATTTCACAAATTGTTCAAATCTGCCATTGAATGAAGAAATAGCTTGATTTACTATGGTTAAGAAGTAATGAATCCGAAAATAAAAATTAGGGTAAGGATTTCGGGTCGGAAAATTGGGGAGAAGAAAGAGCCAAAGAGGGTTTGTTTTAAATGTGGGTTCCGGGTTTCGGATTTTGGGTTTCGGGTTTGAATTTGATTGTGAGTTTCGGGTTTGAGTTTTTATTGATTTAAATGTGGATTTGTTTTAAATCACCCAAATTTAAAGCCTCAAATTCAATCAAGCTCAAACCAAAATAATTTTAAAAAAATTCTAAGGCCCAAATAATTATTTTTGGGGCTCCTAATAACAATATAATTTTTTACGCCACAAAATACGTGCCTTTATTTACAAGGGGAGAACAAAATTGGGGGCCCCTAAAATCGCAAAAAATCCAAGGACCCGAGGCGGCTGCCTCCCCGGCCTCAAGGGTGGGGCCGGCCCTGTACGTAAGATATATAGAAAGTTTCCCATATAAAATTACCAAATTGGAACTGATAAATTGGAACTAGTGATGGCAGTCGGGTCGGCTTGACACGCGACACGCCCACTTGAACCCGGCCCGCAATTAGGCGGTTCGGGTCTAGGTCGAACCCGTGGATCGATCCAGGTCGACCCGGGTCGCCAAGTTCGTAAATCCAACCGGCTCGACCCGACCCGCGACCCCGTTGATTAGGTTAAACCCGCCCGCAACCCGCACGTTCGACCCGCGAGTCGAATGGTCTGAACTCAGAAACAGAGAGCCGTTGGCTATGTTTTGAGGCTGTTTTTTTTGTTTTGTTTTGTTTTTTTTTTTGGGTTTTTTTCCCAATAAACACCCTCTTAATTCAATCTAAAAAATTTCACATCCTACTCTCTTACTCTCTCTACTATTATTACTCAATTCAATCAAGTTTTTTCAATAAAGAAGCAAACAACAAAGAAGTAAAAAAATTCCATCATATTGAATTGTGTTGATTCAACTCTCAACTACGTGTACCTCAACTCCTCCAACAAAGAAGCTCTCTCTCTCTCTCTCTCTCTCTTTTTCTATGACTACCGGACTACGTGACTATGTCTACTACATTTTTCAACCGACTACATCTACTTCTACTATTATTTTCTCTCTCCTTTCTATATACAATTATCTGCCATGTACATTACCAGAATTCACAACATTCTCAACTCTTTATTTTTTTTGTAGTGCTAATTTTTTTTGTTACAAATTGTTTGTTGGTTTTTTGAATTTTTCTCTCTCAACCCTCATTTTGTTTTTTAGATTTCTTTTTAACATATCTCTGATAGATTTTTAATTTTTTTTTCGCATACACTATTAGAACACTATAAATTGTTATTTTTTCACATACACTAATACCATGTCTAAATCACGAGGTAGCGGCCGTAGCTAAAGTGGACAAGATTCCACTGGTACTTCATGTCGGCCTTCAATAGTCCCACATGTAGAGCCCGAATTTATATTGAATCTTATGGTATGATCTCACGATGTCCCTCTATACGACATAGAAGGAGAAATGCATAATGTTGACACACAAACACAACAAACCGAACCTACTAGTAGTGAAAAAACTAGGGGCAAAACTAGTAATTGACACAAATATTATGACTGTTTCCCCAAAGAGGATAATCTGGGTGTAGAACAAAAGATTCGTAAAACTTGTTCTAAGAGTTACAAATAGAACATAAGATTTGAACATGTACAATTAAACGACAAATTTAAAATGTACACAAGGATCTATTACGAGATCAACTCGGCCAACAAAAAATTCACCCTAGGACCAGACATGTGGATAGCCACCCATATGATCCTGAAAATGTTCGAAAGGAAATGGCCCAACTAGTTATTAAGGAGGAGTTACCTTTTTTCTATTTCGAGAGTAGGAACATAGATGAATTTAACCAAAATGCACTAAATCCACATTTTAGAAGAATTCTTAGAAATACACTCAAATCCGATTGTTTTAAACTTTACAACGAAATGGAAGATGGTTTAATTGCACTTTTGTTTATTTTAACTTGTAGAGTATCATTAACTTTCGATTGTTAGAAATGTTGTAACGATATTCTAATGATAGGCATAAATTGTCATTGGATCGATAGTGATTGAATAATTCAAAAAAAGATAATATCACTTGCAACTTTACTGTATCCTCATAGCGGTTTAATAATTGCACATCGTAATTTAGAAGTTTGTGACATCTTTTATATTCATGATAATTTTTTTTGTATTATTTTTGATAGTGCATCTAATAATAATGTTTCGATTAGTACATTAAAAACACAATTAACTCCTCCATGTCTAGAAATTATTCATGTTAGATGTGCATATCATATTTTAAATTTATGTGCTCAAGATGTACTTAAAATAGCCGAACCATTTGTGCATAACATTAGAAACTGTGTGCATTTTATCGCTTTAAGTGGCTCTATGCTTGAACAATTTAAAGAATGGTGTAAGCTTAAAGGTATAAATTTTAGAAAATTTATAAAGGATGTTAAACACCGATGGAACTTTCCTTTTGATTTATTAAACGTTGTTACTCAATATAAAGCGTGTATAAATAATTTGTCTTACAAAAAATATGAATTTTTTTCAAATGAATGAACAATCATGGTATTATGCCAAATCTTTATTACGATTTTTAGAATCTTTTAAAACCGCAGCTTTGAAAATTTCAAAATCTTACGATTCTACTTCTAGTAGTATTTTTATTTTACTAAATACTATGATGCAAACTTTTCAATAAATGATTGATGACATTTATATTGGTCATATTGTTAAACCCGCATACACTAAAATTTTGAAGTATTTTAGTCATCCTCCTATGTTGTATTGTATTACTACAGTTATGGATCCTCGTATCAAATTAGTAGGTACGAGGAGTTTGATTAAAATGTATTTTACTGTATTTGGAAATGAATCTGAAATTGATTGAGATAAATTTTTAGCTAGCTTTGACTCGATATTGAATAACTTGTATGATTATTATGATAGAACTTTTGCATCTAGCAGTACAACTAGTATAGTTACTTTTTATTGTTCTACTTCTAGAGGTAAGGGTAAGAGTAAATTAGACGATACCACTTTTAATTTACTTGCTCAAATTCAATCAGAAAAACCTAAGACTAATCAACCGAATGAATTAAGTTGATATAATTAACAAGATAGTGAGAGTTTTAATGCTAAGATTGATGTGCCACAATGGTGGAAAGAACATGAATATGTTTATAATATTCTTAAACATATGGCTAAAAATCTACTAACTCCTCATGCCTCTACAGTTACTTCAGAAAGTGTATTATCCACATGTGGCAGGGTTCTAATAGATTACAGGAATCACTTGAAGCTCCAGTCATTGGAGATGCTCGTGTGCACGAAAGATTGGATGAAGGCTGAAAATAGAAATCAGGAAATCGGGGTCGACTCGTCAACAAGTGGAAGCAACTCGCCCGAAGAAGAAGAACAACAACAATTACAAATTGAAGACCAACAACATCTAGCTAGCAAATTGTATGTAAAAAATTTGTAAAAAATCAACAATTTTCTTTTCACACTTTAACTCTTTGACTCATATATATATATATATATATGAGTAATGTGAGCCTCATATTTGTATGAGGAAATTTTCCTTATATAAAAGTGATTATACTCACTTTGTGGACCCTTATGGATGATCCACTCCGTTCATCATATTTATCATGCTAATAGATGTATGTGTAAAAAGAATCAAGTGGTTTGGAGATCATTCACCCATGCATCATATAGATCAAATTTGTGGTTTGATTTGTATTACTGTTGAAATCATTTATTTTTCAACTACATGATGCATGGGTAAATGACCTCCAAACAAGTTGATTTTTCCTACACATACATCCATTAGCATGATAAATATAATGAACGGAGTGGATCATCCATAAGGGCCCCACCAAGTAAGTATAATCACTTTGTATGAGGAAAATTTACTCATACTCTATATGAGGCTCACTTTTCTCATACTCTCTCTCTCTCTCTCTCTCTCTCTCTCTCTCTCTCTCTCTCTCTCTCTCTCTCTCTCTATATATATATATATATATATATATATATATATATATATATATATATATATATTTGAAAAAAAACAAGAAATCTCAACCGGGCCAACCCGCGATCCGGATCGACCCGTAACAGGTTCGACCCGTTCAGGTTTGTGGGTCGACCGGGTCGACATTATCAAATTCGAACCTGGCCCGGTTAAGCCCTCGACTCGACCCAAACCCGCCCAGACTTGGGTTCGACCCGCACGGGTTCGACCCGATTGCCACCCTTAATTGGAACTAATAACTTGTTAATAAATTACCAAAATTTCCACATTTGCAGGATTGAGTAATCAAAATTACCCTAATTTTCATATTTACATCGTTGATTCAACAAAACCAATTTTCCATATAATATCAATATTGTAAACATGATAATATTGTCTATGTTCATCTAAGTGTTCTCAAACACATACAATTTCTTCTACAAAACCCAAAAATAACATTCATTAGTTGCAAAGTGCCTACTTGGTAGCATCCTGAATGCCGGGTGGTCGATGATACATTTGTTTAGAATCTCTTATGTCACTAGGACTCTGTAGTTGACGCTATAACACTTTGAAATATCAAATTCCGTTGGAGAGAATCTAAGAACATCATTACAAAAATAGCACAATCGACCTACAATCATGAATACAATTCGAAGATGAAATACATATGTATACAAAGTATGTGCACGAACAAGTTCGGGTCAAATAAAATTCTTACCTCTCGCCTTGGTTTGGGCATGACTTGCCAAGTTCTTCTTCCCAATTGCTAATGTCAAGTGAAGCCACATCCAGCAAGTACTTCTCCAGCTAGCCATTCAATCTATTACAAAAGTAAATTAGACTCAAACACGTACAATTAAATTTTTACTATCCCCATAAATTAAACGATATAAACAACTCTTACAAACTCGCGCAAAACACTATTATATTTTCCTGATTTGATGGAGCTTGAATATCCCACTTTTTTCTCTCTCGTGTTACATACAGCTAACACCCAGTGATACACAATGCATAGCGGTGTAACAGTTAGCGAGTTGAGGATAGCATCCTCAGATACATGTTGGATGAATTGTTGTTTGCGACAATGCTACAAGATTCCCGAACAACTTCTTATAATTGTCGACATAATATAAATACATGTTAACAAAGAATTTCGTAGCAATGCATGCAAATCACTTACAAAAAAATATTGGGAGATATAGAGCATAGTATAGTTCTTGGAGCTTCAAATAGACTAATATCTCTTTCCAGCAGTAGATGAGCATACACATCTATTACCTACATTAAAGAAAAATTTTATATACTATAATAATCTTCGTAATCTAGACTCAAGCAAACTACCTTTACTTACATTGCCCAAAATTTAATACATTTGCAAGGGCATCCTGCAAATGGTCTTTGTGGACATCACAGTTGGGACATTAATGTTGGATAACTATGTCGGACCTAATTAATAGAATAAAACAATTATTAAAATGCAAATGGTGTTTTTTTTTTGAAAATAAAAGTGACGATGTCACAGGTTTCATTAATGATAGATTAACGAAAATAAAGAGAACCCAATACAAAATAGACCCACTGAAGTCAATTACAAAATAAAGTTACACCAACAGAAAGTTACACCAAAACGAAACGAAAGTACATCATCAGATACATATTAAGTTCCCCCAAAATTCCAGGCTGTACCCCCACTGGTAGCTGAGAGCATCCCCGAGCTAGTCCTACATGCTCTACTATGCTCCCTCCAGCCTTGTTCGAGCATCTACTATTACTGAAGCAAAACTGATTCCTATCAAGCCATAGCCCCCACAAAACAGTCCCGATCGTAATATTCCAAACAACCCTATGTTCTATGTTGATGTGCCTTGTCCTCCATCCCCCCATAGATCATCAATGCAAAATTCAAATGGTGTTGCACGACAAAGAATCAAAGTTCATGGAATTTAAACATCTTACCCTTTGTCAAATTTATCGATTGTTGCATGTACGAGTAGTGAGTACATATATAAGTCAAAAAACAGTGCAATAAGGGATTTAAATGGGCAACGTAATGCACCTAAATCATACGTATAATTTGAGGTGGGGATGAGAGTACAACATAATACAAAATAGAAAAGCCTAAACCCATGCTTTATAGTAGGTCTGTTTACAATTGTGGATGTAGCAGGATAAATTTCGGATATAGGAATAGCTTAAATTAAATTAAATAGGTTGCAATATTATTAGTAACTCAACAAAAAGTTTAGAATTCGAACTTAATTGATAATGCCTCAAAAAATTGTGTAACGACATCTATGTCATGATGTGTCTAACGTAACGACTCTGAATTCTACGTAAGAGTACCTTGACTATTCTGTCGAATAAATCACCGAAGACGAATAAATCACCGAAGACGACTTGACCGGAGTTGTACTCAAGTGCGGAGTGTAGATGAGGAGGGGAAGTTGAGGGGAGAGAGGAAAAGATTCTGGAGAGCGAGGGAGAGGAGGAGAAATTCTTGGAGAAAAGTAAGAACACAGTAGAGAGAGTTTCTACGTTTTTGAATTTTTTTTTAAGGGTCATGCTAACTTGTGCCACAAGGGCACATGATAAGGAGCATTAAATGTCTATTGAAAATAGCAAAATTAATGAATTAAATGCAACATTGAATTAATTTTAGAAGGATCATTACCAATGTAATTTTATTTTATGCAAATGACAAATTTACCCATTGCTTCATTAATAATGCTGGACATTTTCTTTTTATTTTTTTTTGGCTTCAATATATCAAAAACTTTAAAATAAATTAGTCATTTAAAAGATAAAATAATAAAATAACCCTAACCCTAACCCTAGGGATGACAACTGGGCCGGGTCAATCGGCGACCCACCCGCGACCCGCCCGTTGAACCCGACCCGGTTAAGAGGTTGGCGGGTTCGGGTCGAACCTGTTTACAGTAACGGGTCGACCCGGGTCGAAGAAAACGCGAATCCAACCCGCCAAACCCGGCCCGCGAACCCGTTAAGAACAGCCCAACCCGCGGGTTACGACTCGTTGGACCCATACGGGTCGAACGTTCGACCCGTTACGGTTCGACCGTTGACCCGCGGGTCGAACGGCCCGTTGGCACTGTTCAACAGAGCCGTTGTTAACGGCTCTTTTAGCCTTTTTTGGTTTTTTTTTGTTTTTTTTGGTTTTTTTTTCACATTTTTAGCCTATAAATACCCCAAAAAACTCCTAAAAAAATCACACCTTACTCTCTTACTCTCTCTACTATTATACATAATTTCTAAAGAATTTTTCAACAATTGTAGTATTCAACAAGCAAGTCTACAACGAGGCATATACACGATCAATTTTCGATCGTATCGAAATCAAAATTCAACGTCTTCAACGTCTTCAACTCTCTTCAACCCTCGTCAAATCTCCTTCAAGCTCTCCTCAACTCATCAATTGCGGAATCGGCAAAGCGCTTCTTTCTAGTTCTATTCTATTCTTATTTTCATGGTTTTTTTTTATATATGCGTATTCCACGGTGAACGGTATCAAAATCTCATACCTCTCGTTATTTTTTTTTTTTGCGTTGTAGTTAAAATTATTGTTGGTTTTTTGATCTTCTCTATCTCAACCCTCTTGTTTTTTAGATTTTTTTTTATAATTCATCGTTCCTACATTGTGTATTTTTTTTTACATACATTAGTACATTACTACATTATGTCTAGATCACGCGGTAGCGGTCGTAGCGGACAAGATTCCTCCTCCTCTTCCCGTAGGCCACCAATTGTCCCAACTAGTGAGCCCGCCCAAGAATACCATGATCCTCCTACCCAACAATGGGGTACACACGACGAGGTTGTAGGTGACATACAATTGGAAGAAGAAGAAGAAGAACAACCAACCGAAACCACACAACCCCGTAGTAGTAGGAAAAGTAGAGATGAAACTAGTGATTGACATAAGTTTTACGATTATATCCCGGATGAACATACTCCGGGTATAGGTTTGAAGGTTTGTAAAATATGTGGTAAAACATACAAATTCAAGAGGGGTGACGGCACCGGTACAATTAGTAGGCACATCCAACATAACCATAAAGACCTACTTGCTGAACTACAAGGCCAACAAAAAATCAACCCTAGGACCGGTCTAGTTGATAGCCACCCTTATGATCCCGATCTTGTTCGTCGGGAAATGGCCCGATTAGTTATTAAGGAAGAGTTACCATTTTCCTATCCCGAGAGTAGGAACTTGGAAAATTTTAATCAAACGGCCTTAAACCCTCATTTTAAAAGAATTTCGAGAAATACTTGCAAATCGGATTATTTTAAAATGTACATCGAAATGAAGAACGCTTTGATTGCAATTTTATGGAGTTTAACTTGTAGGATTAGTTTAACTTCGGATTGTTGGACGGGTATCAACAATATTCCAACGATGGGAATAACCTGTCATTGGATCGACAATGATTGATTTCTTCAAAAAAGAATCATATCACTTGCGGCGTTGCCGTATCCCCATAGTGGCGCTGAAATAGTAAATCGTATTATAGAAATTTGTGATGTTTTTCATATTCGCGATAAAATCATATGTATTAGTTTTGATAATGCATCTAACAACAATGTAGCAATTACTACTTTAAAATCCGTATTAAATCCTCCATCTGACAATATTTTTCATGTTAGATGTGCATGCCATATTATAAATTTATGTGTTCAAGATGCATTAAAAATAGCCGATTCATATATAGTTAAAATTAGAAATTGTGTATATTTCATTGCATTAAGTCCAAGCATATTACAAGAATGAAAAGCTTGGTGTAGGGTTAGAAATGTACGTTTTAGAAGGTTTCCAAAGGATATTAGACACCGATGGAATTCTACTTTTGATTTACTAAATGTTGTTACCAAATATAAAGCAGTTGTAAATGATTTTTGTATCGCAAAAAATATGCACAATTTTGAAATGACTCCCCCCGATTGGTTTTTTGCCGAATCTTTGTTGAAATTTTTAGAACCTTTTAAAACCGTAACTTTAAAATTTTCAAAAACATATGAATCTACTTCTAGTAGCATTTTTATTGAATTAGTTAGCATGATGCAAACATTTAACGAAATGTTAAATGATATCAATGTTGGTGAGATTGTAAAACCTGCATTCCAAAAATTTGTGAAGTATTATTTTCCTCCTCCTATGTTGATTTGTGTTGCTACCGTTATGGATCCTCGTATCAAATTAGAAGGTACGAAGAGTTTGATAGAAATATTTTTTGCATTACTTGGAGAAAATATAGAATTAGTAATTGATTGCGCTAGTTTTTTAGTTCAGTTTGAATCTACGTTAAATAACTTGTATGATTATTATGATAAATGTTTTGCTTCTAGTAGTACAACTTCTGTAGTTAGTTCTTTTTCTGGTACTTCTAAAGATAAGGGTAAAAGTAGAATTGGTGATAGAACATTTAATTTACTAAAAAAAATTCAATCAAAAAAACCTAGGACTAATCAACCAAATGAATTAAATTGGTATAACTAACAAGATTCTGAGCCTTGTACTTCTCCGCTAGATATTTTACAAAGGTGGAAAGACCATGAACACACTTTTAGTATTCTGTCAATTATGGCTAAATGTAATGCCCTGATTTTTTATTTAATGAAAAATTATTTATTTTGCACGTAGTGTGCACGTGCAATATTTTCATCATGATATTTAAATATGTGCCTTTAAATAATTTTTTTTTATAAAGCCTTCTTTCAATTAGACAAAAAGCCATTTTTTTCTTAAAAAAGCCCAAATTTAATTCATTGTTATTTTGGCCCATAAACTAAGGCCCATGAGTTAATTTATTTTAAATACAACTTGTCATGTAGGATACAATTTAAAGTTTATTTTTATACAAAATTTAATGTACAAATTTTTGGAGACTAAGTGGCATGCACGTGCATTGCACGTACACGTGCATTATGCACTTTGAATGGAGGCCGGGAATGCTTCTTTGGAGGGAAACCCAAATTTTTGAGTGGGATCATGGTGTGGTGGTTACTTGATTATGGGTAGTTTTTGTAACTTCTCCTTAAATCTAAGCCACTTGTTCCTAACTCCTACTTCAATCCTAGCCATCCATTCTCTTTGATTTTTAGTATAA
Organism: Hemerocallis citrina; assembly: GCA_017893485.1. Classification (NCBI taxonomy): domain Eukaryota; kingdom Viridiplantae; phylum Streptophyta; class Magnoliopsida; order Asparagales; family Asphodelaceae; genus Hemerocallis; species Hemerocallis citrina. Next base: position 186,943,500 of record CM030366.1, on the reverse strand, counting down.
ATACCCCCTCCATGGCTAGTCATTCTTGTGCCCATTACTTTCTACAAACCTATAGTCTAAATTATATTATCTAGTAGTGATTTTGTGAGTTAAAAGATTGAGAGTGTGGCAACAAGAAGAGGGAGAGGCCGGCATCAAGGAAGGAGGAGCTTTCGGTCTGCTTGGGTGTGCTTGGAGGCTTGTGTGCACGTGTTCAAGGAGGAGCAATTCGTCACAAGAACATTCGTCTAGGGATTGCTAGTTGTATTTTTCTCTCCATACAAGGTGGGTAAATTTTCCCTATTTCTAAATAGGAATGCATGCTAGATTTAATTAGAAGAATGTTGCATGAAATGATCATTTAGAGTATACATTTAATTGAAAATGACTTATCGATTGATTGATATACGAATGTGAAATTGTATGTGGTTCTATTAGTAAAAGCAAAATTATGTGTGAATTGGTTGTAGCCATAAATTATTGAAGAAAATTTTATTATCTATGTCACAAATTATATACACAAAAGTTAGTAGATAAACCATGCTACTTTATGTGTTTAAATGAGCCTTTGTGTTGCATTGAAATAAACAAATCAAAATATGGATTCGTATGGTTTGTAAATGATTAAAAACAGAAATTAATATGAAGAATTTCTAGTAAAGAGATTGAGATGTTAATTGTGAAGAAATGTCGAGAAGAAGAAATATGGTAATTATAATGTAGAATTCGAATTAGTTGTATGAAAATATGTTTTAATTGTTACAAAAATTATTTTGCTCATACTGGTATGTAAATTATGTGAGGAAGAATTAATCTGGAGTTGTACAGTAATTTTTATGAAAACAAAATGAAATGGGGACTAGTTGAACATCGAAATGTTTTAATAACAGAGAGAATTGGTTTAAATAAATTTTGAGTTGCGTTGTTGACAACCTGAGCGCGTAGCTCAAGTGGTCGGGATAGCCTAAATCGCTACAGTGGTCTGGGGTTGTTGGTTCGAATCCTCTGGGCAACACACTTTTAATCCATGAATTTTTAAAATAAAAGAGAGCAGCGGCCGAGAGCATATAATGCTCTCAGTCCTCTTTATAACGCTTGTAACACCTGGCCTAGTGGTCTGTGCCTTGGGCGTTTTTCCTGGGGTGCTGGGTTCGAATCTTGCCATCGGCAAGATTGAAAATTTTATTTTTTGAATGTTTCGGTGGCCAAAAAATTATGGAAAAAATATGGTTATTCTTCTAAAAATATATGGGACTTGTGAAAAATAATTTGGGGATTATTCGCATGAAATAAAGTGTGATTTGAGAATAAAATGTGTGAATAGGACTATGATATTTTTGTAGAGTTATATCTTGCAAAAATAACTTGAAATGAAGGATTAGAAGATTAATTTGGCAAAAAGAAATTACATTGTGTGATGTGATGCAAATTATTCTCATTTGAGAATAGTAAATGAGAATAGTGTGAAAAATATGAAATGTGAATATTCGTTAGTGATGTGAATTTCAATGTGAAAGTAACATTTCATGAGTTACATGATGAATAATTAAAATTCATGTATAGTTATGGACTATTTGAACGAATTAGAAATCATGATTTGAAAAGAGAAATACTTTTGAGTATGATGAATCCACAAATGAATTTATGAGTTGGAAATGCTCATTTTGGAAATTGTGAATTGAAAATTGAAACAAAAGGAGTAGCTAAGTCTCTCCCGGCATTTGGAAATAAATGAAATGAAAATTGAAAAGAAAGACCAAGGTTGGTCATGTTTGAATGAATGAATAAGTCCGGTTTAGTGGAGAGGCTAACTCTAGAGCTTTGATTTTTGTTCATGATTTTGATAAAAACTAAGGATTAGTACATAGTGGAGACGTGATGAAAGTAGGAGAAAAACACGAGTATGAGGACCATCGGATTGGCGGTGTGAGAGTGATCCACAGGCTGCCTGCATGATGCGTCAAGACATGGCGTGGGCACTACTCCAGAATTATCGTCCTGGTGGTGACGCTTGTGGGATGTTTGGTGACTGCAAGAGGATCGTGTGCCATGAAGTGAGGCTGAATTGCCACAGGCTGTCTTCACGATGCGTCGTGACATGACATGTGGTTTCCCTCCAGAATTTTCTTTACACGAGCTTGTACTCATAGATCATCTAAGATACCTACCGTAATTACAGTAGTAGATTAAGTCATGATGAGGGATTGAACCCTACAAAGATGAAGAACGATTAAGGGCTTGCCCTCGGACCTATGTAGTATGGGATGCATAGAATCCGAACTAGTGCGCATTAGTGTCATGTAATATAAATAAATGCATTAAGGACTAAGTGCACAATCACAACACGACATCAATAGGGTAGTCCCTTTAGTTTGGTATGTGACAAGTTTGTGTTTGCTAAATATGGAAAATAAGTTATACTATTTCCGGCATAGAGAGGATGGCCGTGTATAATGATCGTCGGTTGAATAAACTGACGTACCCACAGTCTTATATGCAGGTAAATGGCTTGATACAAATTAAAGAGAAACAAATGCTTAAAGATTACTCAATGTTGTTGTACATTTGTTTCATTGTTGTAAATTTTACTTCTGCTGTGCAATGTAAAGTGTAATGTAATCTTGTAAACTCTAATGTAAAGTGAAAAGTTTAAATTTCCTTGTAAAATTGTACTAAAGGAAGCGGAAAGATCCTGTAGAATATCTTGAATTCAGTGTATTTGGGATTCGGGGCGTTACACTAAAGATTTACTAACTCCTCCTGTCTCCACAGTTGCTTCTGAGAGTGCATTTTCTTCAACTGGCAGGATTTTAACTGATTACAGGAATCGCTTGAAGCCCGACTCGTTAGAGATGCTCGTTTGTACAGAAAACTGGCTGAAGACTGAAGATAGAACACAAGGGAAAGCACTATCAACGTCCACAAGTGGGAGCAACTCGCCGGAAGAAGAAGAAGAACAACAACAATAGCTGCTTTGCATCAACAATAGCAACTCGACCGACACATTAGGAATTGTATTACAACTTTGCTCGAATTAAAATTGTATATAAGAAATATGTTATTGTATAAAACTTATTTGTGAATTGAATTCTTCATTTCATTAGAAATTGTGAAAATTGTATAACTTAAATTCATATGAATAATATTTCAAATTTTTTTGCCAATTTCACTCTTTCAATCTTATTATTATTATTAAGATTTTTAATGTTTATTAGTATTATTACTTAGTATTATTATTATTATTATTTTAAGCTACAAAAAAAAATCTACCTATATAAACGGGCCAACCCACGGGTCGACCCGACCCGACCCGACCCGGGTTGAACCCTAAAGGGTTCACGGGTTGGGCGGGCCACCCAAATCAAGTTTGGGCCCGGCCCGGCTAAGTGGCCAAACCGGCCCGAGCCAGCCCAAGATACGTGCCAACCCGTACGGGTTAGGCCCGGCCCGGCCTGTTCGACCCGTTCGCCATCCCTACCTAACCCTAACCCTAACGTACTAGCAATGAATCTGACCGAGGGTAATTTGGTCTTTAAAAGTTTTAAAAGACAGGGTTTCAATAGTTTAATTACTGCAATTAATTATTACTTGTTCCAAAATAAAAAGGGTGGGATCATGACCATTTCTTTAATTAATTATCACTTGTTCCAAAATAAAAAGGGTGGGACCATGACCAATTTATTACTCCTTAACATGTGCCCTTAGGTCACATATTAGCATTAGCCTTTTTTAATAATAAAATAACCAAACTTAGTGGAAACTTGGGAGTTTCTCCTGTATGCTTTAAGATTCGGTTTTGTCTACGTGGCATACATCAAACACACTGTCATATGATTGTTTTATGACCGCGATGCCATATGATTTTGTTCCCTTTTCAATGCCTCATAGAATAATTGGGAAGATGATATTTTTTCTTCCAAGTTTTGGGGGGTTTGTTACTTTTGTGTAGGCCGTAAATTCTATTACAGTATACTACTTACCATAACTGTCACATAGGAGTTTTAGATCTTGTTGTTCAACAGTTATCTAAGTTTAGCTAGCCTTTTCCTAAATAATATTGACTGGCTCTTTAACTGATAAAAGCATTAAGCATGAACTACAAATGTGCATTGTGGCAAGTTTGCCTTTTGATTGAAACGTTAGAGAAAAAGGAAAAGGAGAGAGATTGAATTGTTGGACTCAGAAAAATTTGAGAAAATAATATGTTATGATGATTGAGGCATTGAGCCAGGTACCTGTAAAATTATAAAGGCTGATAAACATTGCAAAGATCTACCAAAAAGATGATAAAAATATATAGAGATAAGGACTACATAATCGTAAGGAGATAAGAAGTATAAATTGATAGACATAGATAACTAGAGATAAGGATGATGAGTACACATATAAACCACGTATATATATTTAACAAGAGTGAGTGTAAGTGATGCTGTTTATTTTTGGAGTGTGGGGGCAACATGTGTGAGTTCTTGTAATTTGTGTAGTGGAAGATGTGGTACTAGTATCGATCCGATCCTAGGCCGTAGGGTCAGCTCGGGAGTAGCAGGAAAGAGGTGGAGGTCGGGTGCTCGCCTCGGATCCAGTAGCTCAGTTCGGATCTAGTAGCTCGGCTCAGATATTTGGGGCTCGGGTCGGACTCTTGTACCTGCACACTGCCGAGTAACACCGGAAGAAATCCCGGCGACAGGTCCTCCGACGATCTAGTCTGTCACTGAGAAAGCAACAGTAGCTAGGGTTCAGGTGGGAAAAGCTTATTACCTCTACAAGTGAGGAGGGGGTTGCGTATTTATAGACAGGGGCAAACGGGTCTGGAATCCTAACGGGCCGGGTCAGACCTGTTTGCCTGTGGGCTCGAACTGGGTGAGACCCGTTGGACTTCAGTTGACCTGATGATCACCAAGGAGCGGGTCTAGAGGGGATCTGATGGTCCTGATGGGGCCACATCATCTATACCATATCAGGAGCCCCTACTCCTGGAGGGCTACGTAAGCCAGCCGTGGAGGAGTGGTTTATCTCTGTAGGAAGAGTAGAGCGGTGTGTTTGGCGGATATGATATGTAGCTACTCGGAGAGACAAGTGGGGTAGGTCGGAAAAGATCCTGTGGAGGGATTTCGAGGGTCGAGCATTGACATCATGACCCATGCTCAGGTGCCGAGCACCGAGCCAATATCGAATGCCGACCCCCAATTTGCATAAAGGCAAGGGTGGGTTCGAGGTCATGGTCGAGCATCGAGCCTGCCGAGCGTCGAGCCCCCCTGCTTGTGAGAAAACTAGGGGGTGGCTTGAGGTCACTGCCGAGCGTCGAGCCCCCCACACTTGTGAGAAAGCTAAGGGGTGGCTCGAGGTCACTGCTGAGCGTCGAGCCCCCATGCTTGTGAGAAAGCCATGGGGTGGCTCGAGGTTACTGCCGAGTGTCGAGCCTCCATATTTGTGAGAAAGCTAGGGGGTTACTCGAGGTCACTTCCAAGCGTCGAGCTCCCCACGCTTGTGATGAAGCTAGGGGGTGGCTCGAGGTCACTGCCGAGCGTCGAGCCCCCCATACTTATGAGAAAGCTAGGGGTGGCTGGAGGTCACTGCCAAGCGTCGAGCCCCCCATGCTTGTGAGAAAGCTAAGGGTGGCTCGAGGTCACTGTCGAGCATCGAGCGCCCCATGCTTGTGAGAAAGCTGGGGGGTGGCTAGAGGTCACTGCTGAGCGTTGAGCCCCCCATGCTTGTGAGAAAGCTAGGGGGTGGCTCGAGATCACTGCCGAGCGTCGAGCCTCCATGCTTGTGAGAAAGCCATGAGGTGGCTCGAGGTTACTACCGAGCGTTGAGCCCCCATACTTGTGAGAAAGCTAGGGGGTGTCTCGAGGTCACTTCCGAGCATCGAGCCACCCACGCTTGAGAGAAATCTAGGGGGTGGCTCGAGGTAATTGCCGAGAGTTGAGCCCCCCATAATTGTGAGAAAGCCATAGGGTGGCTCGAGGTCACTGCCGAGCGTTGAGCCCCTCCTATGCTTGTGAGAAATCGATGGGGAGGCTCAAGGTCACTGCCGAGCGTCGAGCCCCCCATGCTTGTGAGAAAGCTGGGGGGTGGCTCAAGGTCACTGCCGAGCATCGATCCCCCCATGCTTGTGAGAAATCTGGGGGTGGCTCGAGGTTACTGCCGAGCGTCGAGCCCCCATACTTGTGAGAAAGCTAGGGGGTGGCTCGAGGTCACTGCCGAGCATCGATCCCCCATGCTTGTGAGAAATCCATGGGGTGGCTTGAGGTCACTGTCGAGCAACGAGCCCCCCTGCTTGTGAGAAAGCTAGGGGGTGGCTCGAGATCACTTCCGTGCGTCGAGCCCCCCATGCTTGTGAGAAAGCTAGGGGGTGGCTTGAGGTCATTGTCGAGCATCGAGCCCCCATGCTTGTGAGAAAGCCATGGGGTGGATCGAGTTCACTTCCGAGCATCGAGCCCCCCACACCTGCGAGAAAGCTCGGGGGTGGCTCGCAGTCACTGCCGAGCATCGAGCCCCTCTGCTTGTGAGAAAGCTGGGGCATGGCTTGAGGTCACTGCCGAGCGTCGAGCTTCCCATGCTTGTGAGAAAGTTAGGGCGTGGCTCGAGGTCACTGCCGAGCATCGAACCCCCCTGCTTGTGAGAAAGCTGGGGTGTGGCTCGAGGTCACTGCTTAGCGTCAAGCCCCACATGCTTGTGAGAAAGCTAGGGGGTGGCTCGAGGTCACTGCCAAGCGTCGAGCCCATGCTTGTGAGAAAGCCATAGGGTGGCTCGAGGTCACTTTCGAGCGTTGAGCCCCCCACACTTGCGAGAATGCTAAGGGGTGGCTTGCGGTTACTGCCGAGCGTCGAGCCACCGTGCTTGTAAGAAAGCTAGGGTGTGGCTCGAGGTCACTGCCGAGCGTTGAGCCCCCATGCTTGTGAGAAAGCTAGGGCGTGGCTCGTGGTCACTGCGAGCGTCGAGCCCCCCCCCCCCACCGCTTGTGAGAAAGCTAGGGAGTGGCTCGAGATCACTGTCGAGCATCAAGCCCCCCACGCTTGAGAGAAAGCTAGGGGATGGCTCGAGATCACTGCCGAGCATCGAGCCCCCCACACTTGTGGAAAAGCTATGGGGTGGCTCGAGGTCACCGCCGAGCGTCGAGCCCCCATGCTTGTGAGAAAGCTAGGTGGTGGCTCGAGGCGTTAAAACCATAGTAACGGGTAGTTTCTGACGTCATGGGGGTGGATTTTGAGGCGTTTTAAAACTTTATAAGCCATTAGATCTTGATGATCAAGATGAACGGTTAGGATTTTAGTGCGGAATTCGAGACGTCGCTAGTCACTTTATAAATCCCCCCACTCCCTTCTTCATTTCGCCACTTTGCTTTCGCACTCAAGAAGTATGAGCTTCTCTCTCTCGCTGCCGGCGATGACTATTCCATTGATTCCTCCGTTCACGATAATTAGGTTAGTATTTTTTTTAGTAATGTCGCGCTCTCAGTTTGGCTCGGAAGCAAGTGCATCTGGCCGAGAGGAGGTGGATCTTGAGTCAGATTCGACATCCTGGGATCTGGATGACCCTGTTTTGGAGGTGACACCACTCCGAGTTCACAAACCGCTCATGGTGGAATCCAGTGCCTCTACCTTCCGAGGTCGAGGTGTTGGCCGAGGGGGGTGAGGAAGGAATGGTGGATCAGGAGGGTGGCGATGAAGGCAGTGAGAAAGGAGAGGCCCTTCCGCCTGTGGTGACACCATCTCCTCCGAAGGCCACTTGAATTCGGAAGAAGAGGAGGATATGGCACCTACCGAGTAGCCCTATGGCAAGAGATGAGTTCGTGTCTGCGTACGGGCTTGACATCCCCTACTTCAAGAGCCCACGATCAATCAGGATGTATCCTGATGACGTGGAGAACCTGGTCCAATTTGTACCCCCATTGAGGGCTCTCCAAGCCAGACCCAGGTTCAGATGGACAAGGTTCAGTGAGCATTGAAGGCCGACCACCTATCCTTGTTGAGGGCCAGCTACTTCAATGGGGCAGAATACGATCTGATGATCCCGAGCCTGGGTCTTTGCCCCACCACGGAGTTAGCCCCCGATTTCTGCATGTTCCCCGAGGATGCTTTCGTCTCAGAACTGAGGCTTCCGCTGCACCCATTTATTAAGAGGGTGCTGAGGTGGGGGGAGTTGTGTCCGATGCAGTACGACCCCAACTCGTGGAAGCAGCTAGTCTGCTTTATTCTGAAGTGTGAGGAGAAGAAAGTCCCTTTAAAATTGAAGTACTTCAGGGCCTTCCTAGGGGTTAGCTCGCTCAGAGATCAGGAGGGTATCTTCTACATCTTGCCCCGCCCTGACAAGAAAGTGGTGCACGGGCACCCGGATTCCATCAAGGGGTGGAAGGCAAAATACTTTGTGGTCCGAAGTGACGCTCCTTAGGAGATTCCGATAACTTGGAATTTCTACAAGCCGAACCATAAACCTCCAAGGCGGAGGGACTTGACTGAGGCAGAGTGGGCCAATGTCGACAGGATTGTGGAGGGGCACAACATCGGTTGGCCGAATGTGACGGAGAATCATTTAGCCAGAGCCGGGCTGAGCCCAGCCAACCCTTGTATGTTTTTGTTCCTTTTTTGCTTCAGCTTTATTCTTTCGTGTTAACATTTCGTGTTTTCTTCGTAGCGATGGATCAGGCCAAGGTATATGCAAGGAAGGCACTCAAGGATCTGGTCGAGAAGAGGATGGCAGAGAAGTCGAAGCCGAAGGCGGGGCCTGCCAATGGGGCTCCTGAGGATACTTCAGAATGGCCGAGCAAGAAGGCGAAGACCCTTTCGGTCCGGGAGGAACTTGCCTCGGTGCCGAGCTCCAGAAGCCGTAGGGTTGCTAATGTCTTGAAGGCAGGGACCCCCTCCTTGCAGTCCGTTGCACGAGAAATAGTGGGCAAGGAGAGGTTAAGGACGTTTGCTCCGAATTGGGCAGTCAGGGAGGGATACTCGCTGGCCGAGGGACCGATCTCTATCGAGGTTGTAGAGAACCTCGCAACGGCCCGTGATCGGTCGATCTTGGCAACTGAGACGGTGGAGACATCCTACATGAAGTGGGCTCAAGCTCATGTAGTGGTAAGTGTGCTTGTTCATTTCGGCCTTTTGCATTTAGTAAGTGTGCCTGTTCATTTCGGCCTTTTGCACTTAGTATTTTTCTGACTTGTCCCTTTTCAACCAAGCGTTGATGACCGGGGCACATCTGAAGAAGTGCCTCGAGAAGGAGGTCCAAGCCGAGAAGCGGAACGCCGATCGGTATCTTCATGAGGCGAGGAGATTGAAGATTAAGCTAACGGCAGTTCAGGGGATGGTGCAGGCCCTCAACGCTGACCTCGCCTCTCAACAGGACCAGCACCTCCGTGCATTGGGGGAGGTTCGGGGGAAGATGACCGCGGAGTACGAAAAGCTGCAGACGGCGGCTTCGGAGGAGTTGATGAGTGCCAAAGACGAGGCGTATGATTGGAAAAAGGAGCACTTACTGCTCCTTTACCCCCGGTGTAACCCCCATTTCTGATCGTACGGATTTTTCTTGTATTTTGTGGTGTTCTCTTTTCTATTTTAATGTATTTTGGGTCTTGGACTTGTTGTGGGCCTTCTGTTGCAATTTATTATTCTAGTATTATTGTTATTATTATTATCATCCTTGTTATCTTTTGTTAGCCCAATCCATTTCCAAACCCATACTACTATCTACCCAAATCCATCTCCTTATTAGATCCTAAAACCAATTCCTAGTCTACCCAAATCCACAAACCCATATACTCCCTAACAACTAACCCAGATGTCCTCCCCCACAATCCCCTGTATCTCCTAACTGCCCACATCTCACTCTTATTATTTTATTATTAAAGAATCCCTCTCCTTCTTTCCCTCTCTCCTATTCAGAACAGCCACATAAACCCCTTCATCTTCTTCAACCTCTTCGTCTCCCTTTCACTGTTGAAACCCAAGCTGACCCCTCACCTTCTTCCCCCAACGCCTCCTCTCCCCCCACATCGCCACCACCATAGCCCTTCATCCCGTTGCCCTCCATTGCCCCGTCACCTCCGATCCCCGTCCTCCATCCTCGACGCCCAAGTCTCCACCGAACCCATTAACCCACCACCTCGCGACCTCATCCCCGTCCTTAACCTTCGCCTTGACTGAAATCACCCACCAATTCATCAACCCATCGCCCTCTTTCCCTCTGGCGCCGCACTCCACCGCCCTTCACTCCAGTGCCGGCCATCCCCTATTGACCTATTCTCCTCGCCACTCGAAAACCACCAACCGAAGTCTCCACCTTGTGCTCCTATCGAGTTGCCTTCCCCCTCGAACCACCCCATCGAGCACTCTCATCCTATCCTCCTCGTTGACCAAAGCATCTTCGACCACTACCGCCTGCCGCCTTTTCCATCTCACCGCCGTGCCATCGCAGACAGTTTTCCCACCCGTTCTCCCTCTCTCTTCTATCGAAGGTTGAAGAAAAGAGGCGATTGGCCGTTTTTGCCGTTTGGTGTTTGGTTGTATCGGATCTGGGTTGCTGTGTGCTGCTTTGGCCGATCCAGTGTGTGTGTTGCTTTTGCTGTCTTGACCTGCTGATTGGTTGCTGTTTAGTCTTTTGCTGTTTGGCATTTTATACGTGTTTCGCCCGTGTTCTCGTGGATCGTTGCCCGGGATTCTAATCCTGTTATTCTAGTTATTTGGACCTCTCACACAAAAGGCAAGTCTACTTGAACTCATATATTTTTCTAGTTCAAGATGATTGATCTCCTCCGCAAGTAGTTCTCTTCGATTATCGTAATATTGCTTTGTATACCTTCCGTTGGGGATATCGAGGATTTACACGAGCTAACCCGAAGTATCATTGACTCGTACCAATATCCATTGGTTCAAACCCAAACGTGTATGCACACACGATATGAACAAATTGACTAGAACTTGCATATGAGAAATATATAATGATATGGATACATGTTGATTGATTGAGATCCCGTGAATTGAATTGTGACATGATAATCTTGCCTTATATACAGTAGTATTTCATCTCAACTTGTTATACCTTAATGTTAATGTATTTCATGATAACAACATGTTGATTATTCACTTTGACAAATATATATGATGACCTTTATTATGTCTTGCTGCCTATTCTATTTTCTACTGAGGTTTCGACCCTGTTGCAATAGGAATAAACCAAAACCATATAAATGAGAATTGTAGCCTAATGAATCTAGTTTCCAGAATACTTGATGGATCTAGATTCCGAGCTGTGAGTTGTGAGATATCGCAGATTTAGTCACTGCTGGTCTGTACTTTCCAGATTACAAATTAATGAAACACCGACACAACTTTCAGTTGAAACACCATGATAACAGTATTATAATGCCATTAAATTCTCCAGAAACTTAGTAGTTATGTTTAGGATCTGTGCCTAATTTTTGTAGATTTTTATATTGATTTTACACCTAGTTTTCACCCATAAAATTTTGGCGGTAAGCTGCTGGCAGAACAGTTAACCTGTAAAGATTAGGATGATTGACCTAGTTACAATCAGAATTAATAAAAACTTGATGAATATGAATTGTATCCCCGGATGTCTAGTGTACTTTCCCTTTTGGCGGAATTGAATTCTGTGTTATAGTTTCTGAGTTACTGCTGTTTTAGTACTGTTGTGTCTACCCTGTTCAGATTTACAATTACTTGTATTTTATCATGCATTGTATTATTTTGTTGCATCTTATCGTCGCCTTGATACTCGTATACACACTTGCATGATCATGAATGAAATAATAAAATATTAAACAAGCCGGGGTTAATAAGGGTTGACTTAGTAGTGGATAATCTCAGAAAATGTACTCGGTAAGGCCTTATCGTTATATCGTATTGTCATGGAAGGAGAAGTATCGATTGTGAATTATTGATTGTTAATTGTAAATTGTAAATTATTGTTATCAATGTCAAGTACACGCTCTGTAGATTCCACCACGAAGTCTAAAACGAACACTGATTTGCATGCACCGAACTTGTAGTATGGAACGCAGTAGTATGTGCATTAGTTAGGCTAAATACTAATAGACTAGATTGACACTTGCATCGTTGAATCATGACTATTGACATTGACATTATTTATCGATTATTGTTATTGGAAATTACATTGTTAAATCTAGACATTTCATAAGTCACTGTTATTGCTTTTGAAATTTTGATCTTGCTTCATATTCATTGATGTTCCATATTCCATTACTCTTTGCTTTTCACTACTTGTTGTCCGTACTTGCTCTAAGGACATTTTCTTTCCACTCTAGTTGATCCAGCTATAGGTGCACAAGGAGAATTACCAAAAGGCATTGGTGAGCAGTTCTTTTAGGATTGGAGCAGGAGCCACTTTAAAATAAATTATCTTCTTCCATGTCATTCTTTTATCTCATTGTTATTCTTTTGTTGAACTTTGTATCCCGGGCTTGTTGACCCGTAACTGTTGTTTATTTTTCAGTTGTTGGTTATTATGTTGGACTACTGTATGTTTAATCTCAGTTATTGTTTATGTGATTATATTTATTTGCGTGGTTGTGATTATTTCTTTTCATGTTGTTGAGTTAAGACTGGTACAGCTTATGGATGATGTTAATATCATTCACTGGGCCTTCGTCACGGACTCGTATTCTCGTATTTCGGGAAGCGGGGCGTGACACCCTGGCTAAGATCGACCATCTTCACTTTGGGTGGAAACTTCCCGTGCTTCCGCTGACCCTGGGAGGCGAGAGTGACGAGGTGCCGATGGATTCGAACCTTAAGGGAGAAGCGAAAGGGCCGACGGCCGACTTGTTATGACTTGCACATTTTTTGAAAAGCATGGAGTTTATTCCCTCCCATTTTTGTCAGATGTACGAGACCCTTGGAGCCGACCTCAGTTCTGTTGAGGTCCGGTGACTTCGGGAAAGGCTAGAGTCCAAGGAGAGCATCTTGATTTGCTATTGCAAGTAGGTTTGCGATCGGGAAGCCACGGTAAGCTACTTTATGAACAATTCCAAGGAGCTTAGTTTAGAGGCGGCGCGTTTGAAGAATGCCATAGCTAATCGGGACTAGGGGAGTGCTTGGACCAACTAGTTGATGTTCGATGTGTCCACTCGGCGAACAACCTCCGAGTCCGTTCTTTGCGAGGTCGTGGTGGAGAATGAGCTGAAGATTTAGAGGTTGAATGTTATTCTCGGCATAGGCGGATCCCGGTTTGGCCCTTTTGGGGGAGGCAGCCCCTCCGTCCTGGGTTCCTCGCCTACCCTGTATCTGAAAATGGCAAGGCCGGCTGATGCGCAGAGCTCCATTACCGGGACCTCAACACTGGCGATGCTGGTGGTGCAAGTCGACAAGCAGGAGGACGCACCTGCTTGGTTGGGCTCGAGATGGTCCGTGTTAGTCAAAATAGCCGCCCAAGAGAGACTTAGGAGAGTAGAGGACCGTTGTAATAATTTTTGTTGTACCGTGGCCTTTTAAGGCGTTATGAATGAAAATTAATTTTTTTCGTTCCTTCGGTTTGTAAAGAAAAACTTAGGACGTCGTGCGCAGCGCAAGCCGAGTAATGAGCCCCCTATCTCATGAGGAAGTTGGGGTATGGCCCGAGGTCATTGCCGAGTGCCTATCCCATAAGCTTGGGAAAGCTACAGTATGACTCGAGGTCAATGCCGAATGTCGAGCCCCTTATGCATTGCTAGAAAGATAGGGTGTGGCTCGAGGTCGTTGATGAGCACCTAGCCCATAAAGTTTGAGAAAGCTAGGGTATGGCTCGAGGTCAATGCCGAATGTCGAGCCCCTTATGCTTTGCTGAAAAGATAGGGTGTGGCTCGAGGTCATTGCCAAGCTTCTAGCCCATAAAGCTTAAGAAAGTTAGGATATGGCTCGAAGTTAATGCCGAATGTCTAGTTCCTTATGCTTTGCTGAAAAGATAGGGTATGGCTCGAGGTCATTGTCGAGCATCTAGCCCATAAAGCTTGAGAAAGCTAGGGTATGGCTCGAGGTCAATACCGAATGTGAAACCCTTATGCTTTGATGAAAAGATAGAGTGTGGCTTGAGGTCACTGTCGAGCATCTAGCCCATAAAGCTTGGGAAAGCTAGGGCGTGGCTCGAGGTTAATGCTGAATGTCGAGCCCCTTATGCATTGCTGAAAAGATAGGGTGTGGCTCGAGGTCATTGTCGTGCGTCTAGCCCATAAAGCTTGGGAAAGCTAGGATGTGGCTCGAGGTCAATGCCATATATGCTTTGCTGAAAATATAGGGTGTAGCTCGAGGTCACTGCCGAGCTTCTAGCCCATAAAGCATGAGAAAGCTAGGGCATTGCTTGAGGTCAATGCCGAATGTCAAGCCCCTTTATGCTTTGCTGAGAAGATAGGGTGTGGCTTGAGGTCATTGCCGAGCATCTAGCCCATAAAGCTTGGGAAAGCTAGGGCGCGGCTTGAGGTCAATCCCGAATGTCGAGCCCTTTATGCTTTTCTGAAAAGATAGGGTGTGTCTCAAGATCATTGCCGAGCATCTAGCCCACAAAACTTGAGAAAACTAGGATATGGCTCGAGGTCCATGCCGAATGTCGAGTCCCTTATGCTTTGTTGAAAAAATAAGGTGTGGCTCGAGGTCATTGTCGAGCATCTAGCCAATAAAGCTTGGGAAAGCTAGGGTGTGGCTCGAGGTCAATGCCAAATATCGAGCCCCTTATGCTTTGCTAAAAGGGCGTGGCTCGAGGTCATTGCTGAGCATCTAGCCCATAAAGCTTGGAAAAGCTAGGGCGTGGCTTGAGGTCAATGCTGATTATTGAGCCCTTTATGCTTTGCTGAAAAGATAGAGTGTGGCTCGAGGTCATTGCCGAGCGTCTAGCTCATAAAGCTTGGAAAATCTAGGGCATGGCTCGAGGTCAATGCCGAATATCGAGCCCCTTATGCTTTGCAGAAAAGATAGGGTGTGGCTCGAGGTCATTGCCAAGTGTCTAGCCCATAAAGCTTGAGAAAGTTAGGATGTGGCTCGAGGTCAATGCCGAATATCGAGCCCCTTATGCTTTGCTGAAAAGATAGGGTGTGGCTCGAGGTCATTGCTGAATGTTGAGCTAGAAGCACCGAAATTTGCCTTTAAAATGAAAAGAAAGAAGGGGGAAGCAAAGATTACACTTTTTATTTACACAAAAAGGAGAGCAGGTGGTGCCCGTTACATGTGTGTCTGTTACAAAAGGAGTTAGTCTTTTCCTTTGAGGAACTTGATTAGGTGCTCTGCGTTCCAGGGCCTTTTTACTATCCTGTCCCCCAGGTCTGTGAGTCGGTATGTGCCGGGGCCTACCACTTTGGAGACCTTATACGGGCTCTCCCAATCAGGGGCCAACTTTCTTTTTTTACCGGGGTCAGATACCGCTAGCTTCTTGAGCACGAGGTCGCCTATCTTGATGTCGGTAGGGCAGACCTTCTTATTGTAGAACTTTTCAATCCGTTGTTGGTATATGCTTCTTCTGATGGCAAATTTTTCCCTGACCTCGTCGATTAGATCCAAGTTGGCTCTGAGTTCCGTTGAGTTGTTCTTTTCGTCGAAGGCCTTGATCCTGGGTGAAGGGAGTCCGATCTCTAGGGGATAACTGTCTCTGTGCCATAGGTTAAGTTGAACGGTGACTCGCCCGTGGGGATTCTCTTCGTCGTCCGGTGCTCCTAGAGCATGCTCGACAACTCGTCAACCTACAGGCCCTTGGATGAATTATCCAACCGCTTTTTGAGGCCGTCGAGAATTTGACGGTTCGCGTTCTCGGCTTGGCCGTTCGACTGAGGGTGGCATATTGATGAGAAGCGCTGCTGGATACCGATGTCTTCGCAGAACTTCCGAAAGTTCTTGCCTTTGAATTGGGTCCCGTTGTCCCGTTGTCTGTGATGTTCTTCCAGAAAAATTGCTGAGTTTGATGCTCTGTGATCGTGGCCAGGGGCTCTGCCTCGATCCATTTGGTGAAGTAGTTGATGGCCACCGCGAGGAACTTCCTTTGGCCTGTTGCTTTTTGAAGATGGCCGACCAAGTCCATCCCCCACATAGCAAATGGGGTCAGACTTGCCAGGGAGCAGAGGTTGTCTTGTGGAAGCCTTTTCATCGAGGAGAATTTTTAGCAAAGGCCGCACCTTTTGATGAGGTCTTATGCGTCTTGTAACATAGTCAGCCAGTAGTACCCATGGTTTAGGGCTTTTATGGTGAGCGACCTGCTCCCCATGTGACACCCCCCGATTCCTTCATGTAATTCCTTCATAGCGTACTTGGCCTCATCGGGGGCCAGGCAGCGAAGGTAGGGTCTTCCGTCCGTTGTTGTGTACGAGCGTTTGAAGAGTGTTTCGTTGATTATGGTGAACCTTTCTAAAATATAAAGTCTGCGACCGAATGTCTAGAAGGCAAATCTGCAATCGGTTGTCAAAAAAGAAAATTCATAACCTGATGTGCAGGTAGCAAGTCTGCAGTTGAACGACAAATGAGGGCAAGTCACATCACAAGTTGAGAAAGAACGACAAGGCCGCACCAAGGCTCAGTATTGAGACTAGAATTCGCGACATACCAAGGAAGGCAATGGAGGAAATCTGTGAAATGAAGAATGGGAAGAGGACCCATAGAATGGGGAGGATTTCTTGGATGAGTTTAAGCAGCATTATTTTCCCCCAGACTTACAAGAAGAAAAGACAATGGAATTTCAAAATCTAAAGCAGGGAGGTATGACCATTCGGAAATAGGAAACCAGATTTACTCAACTGTCTCGTTATGCCCCAAGAGATGGTACAAGACGAAGTAAAGAAAGCACAAGTTGAGGAAGAACGACAAGGCCGCACCAAGGCTCGGTATTGAGACTAGAATTCGCGACATACCAAGGAAGGCAATGGAGGAAATCTGTAAAACGAAGAACAGGAAGAGGACCCATAGAATGGGGAGGATTTCCTGGATGAGTTTAAGCAGCATTATTTTCCCCCAGACTTACAAGAAGAAAAGACAATGGAATTTCAAAATCTAAAGCAGGGAGGTATGACCATCCGAAAATAAGAAACTAGATTTACTTAGCTGTCTCGTTATGCCCCAAGAGATGGTGCAAGACGAAGTAAAGAAGGCCAAGAGATTTGAACAGGGACTCAGACCTGGACTTAGAACCAAGTTAGTACCATTGTGCATTCGGAAGTTTAAAAAATTGGTTCAGCGAGCTTCAGCTTAACTGGAAAGAAGTGCGAAGTTGTGCATGGTCTAGAATGGTAATATATTTTGTTAGTTGCATTTCTTGCTAGCCATGAATGGCAAACTTGTACAGTGTTCTGTAGCAAGATATTATGACTTTTATAAAGCATGAAAGTTTTGGGCATTTGGGTCATCTCGTGTCTTATGCTTATTTATTTAAGAGTTTGGGATAAGGCATAAAACTGAAAATTTTGCCTTCTCCTTGGTAAGCCTCATTTTCTTCTAAGGAGGGAGTGGTCACCGACCCTCAAGTATTGCAACCGAGAGCTAGAAGATATACTGAGAACTTGACATAGGCACTAGAAAGGAGATATAATGAATCGAGAACGATCGTGAGTACGAAGGTTCCAGAATGATCCACGGAGTGAGATGTTCCCCAGCATTCCAGACGAGGGATGAAATAGGCCCCAGAGTGTTCTGTGGAGTGGGAATGATCTCTAGTATTTTGGGACGAGAGCGCTACTCACGGGAAATTCATATAATGACGTTGGCTCCAGAATGATCGACAGAGTGAGATGTTCCCCAGCATTCCAGACGAGGGATGAAATAGGGCCCAGAGTATTCTGTAGAGTTGGATTGATCTCCAGTATTTCGGAACGAGAGCGATACTCACGGGAAATTCGTGTAATGACGTTAGCTCCAGAATGATCCATGGAGCGAGACATTCCTCGGTATTCCAGATGATGGATGAAATATGCCCCAGAATGATCTGTGGAGTAGGAATTAATCTCCAGTATTTCAGAGAAGAGAGCTGTTACCGCTGAATCTGGTGTGGGGGTAAACAGATGAGATTTGTGAGTTCGCGGAAAAACCTGAACAACGGATCCAAGCCTTCTGATTCCTGCCGCTACCTGCAAGAAAGTGCGATACACCGGGGTTGATTCCGGCGATGCACCCTCCGACGCTCTTGTCAGTAACCAGTGATGATTAAGAAAAGAGCTTAAGGTGGAAAAGGAGTGATTACCTAGTCACAGTGGTAGGAGGGAGGTATTTATAGTCGCCATAGGAGTGATTAGGGACCTAATTTTCTATGTAACTGTCATGAGTAAAATCCTCCCAATCTGTTTAGGAAATTGACCCCTGATTCTCGGTGAGAGCAAATCAGGCCCGTTGATTCGGTCAAATCAGTGACCCTGATTTTCCTCTTGCTGGTTTGGGTTAGTCTTGGGTCGGGACCCGTACCCAGTCGGAGTGGATCCATTTGTGGGTTATTGGATCTGTAAGAAGGAGACCCAGTACCCGTTTGTATGTGAAATTACCATTTTACCCCTGAGCTTCAAGATTCGTGCACAATCTGGAAGGTTCCGATTTAACCCCATTTTTAGCCATATCACGAGCCCCCCACTCCTAAAGACTGAGCGTGATCAGCCTTTGAGGAGTAGTTTAACTGTTTCAGTGGCTAGTGGAGTTGTATCGGAATCTGAATGGAGGATTTCGAATCTCAAAGGGGGTAGTGAGGTAATTTTTTGAAGCCATATGCTGTTCTGAAGCCTTGTTTGAATATTCGACGGTTTTTATCTATTTTTTCGGATTATTTATCTAATTTTGCGAGGTGTTAACCAATCGTTTGGGAGCCTTAACAGCACATTCTAGGCAATAATTGTTCGTTCAGGGGCTCAAAAAATATCCCCCCGAATTTTTAATTATTTTCTAGAATTTTTGGTTAATTTTCCCGAATTTTTAGCAATTTTTCGCAATTTTTAAATAAATAAAACGATTTAAATAGATAAAAATTAATTTTTAAATACTGATTTATGGCGTGGCCTGATCTGGACCGTTGAACTTGGGCGAGCGCGAATTTCTGAGAGATCTGACGGTTGAAGTCGCTCGGCATCCATTTTCTCGCTTTTGACGCTCGGATGGGCACTTGCTCGGTTGGCCGACCGGAGGTGTAAGGGTTCGGCCATCCAAGCGACGTGGCACAATCTGAGCCGTCGGATGGTGGCGCGAATCTTGAGACGGGCGCGTTTCCTAAGAGAACGCTATCTTGTCGTTTAGCGCACGTGGGAAGATCTGGACCGTTCATCATCAGGAGCACGAATTTCTGGAAGATCCAACGGTCGTGATCGTTCGGCTGCTTTTTTCTCCATTTTGACGCTCGGATGGGCACTTGCTCGGTTGGCCGACCGGGAATCTGAGGGTTCGGTTGGTCGAGCGGAGCTCTAGGCCACCGGATGGACGCTTGCTCGGTTGGCCGACCGGAGGTCTGAGGGCTCGGTTGTCCGGGCGACGTGGCGCAATCTGAGTCATCGGATGGTGGCGCGAATCTCAAGACGGGCTCCATTCCCAAGAAAATGCTATCTTGTCGTTTAGCATCACTGGTAAGATCTGGGCCGTCTGATCGAGATCTTACACAAAAGTTGAGGAGAAAGTGAGTTTTCTCCGTTTTGAAGCTCGGATGGCACTTGCTCGGTCAGCCGACCGGATGTCTAAGGGTTCGGCAGTCCGAGCGTGGTAGCGCGATCCGGGCCGTTGAATGGCAGAACGAATCTCGAGACGGTTCAGTTTCCAAGGGCATTAATGGCGCCCCAGGATTTGTGCGGCGTTCCAACTTCCCGGGGTCATTAAGAATGGCGCCCTTCAATTAATGTGTGGCGTTTCAACTCCCGAGGGTCATAATGGCTGGTTCTTGGAGGGGAGGCTATAAATCCCCCACTCCCCTTGTAGTTTCAGTCACAACAATGTTGAGTTTTAGCCTTCGGAGGTGTCTGCCTTGGGTGGTTGCTCTTCGGCCATGGTCTCCTCCTGACTGTGACGGCCCCGAAGTGGATGTCAGGGTCGGGGGAGATCAGAGCAGAAGAGGTGACAACCGGAGTCAAGGCGGATGCCTGTCTTCTTTTGAAAAATCCTAACCCTGAGGTTGTCAGACGGGTGGTCACTCTTCCGCCATGATCTTCTCCCGATTCTGACGGTCCCGATGCTGATGTCAGGGTTGGAGGAGATCAGGGCAGAAGGGGTGAAGACCGGAGTCCGGACCCGGGGTACAAGGAGCTTCGGAAGGATGGGTGGTCATCCTTCCGCCGTTGTCTTCTCCTGATTCTGACGGCCCCGTCGTAGGTGTCAGGGTCAGGGGAGACAAGGGCGGAAGAGTTGACGACCGGAGTCCGGACCCGGGGGACAAGGTGCTTCGGAAGGATGGGTGGTCATCCTTCCGCCGTTGTCTTCTCCTGATTTTGACGGCCCCGTCATAGGTGTCAGGGTCAGGGAAGATAAGGGCAGAAGAGTTGATGACCGGAGTTCGGACCCGAGGGACAAGGTGCTTCGGAAGGATGGGTGGTCATCCTTCCGCCATGATCTTCTCCCGATTCTGACGGTCCCGATGCAGATGTCAGGGTCGGAGGAGATTAGGGCAGAAGGGGTGACGACCGAAGTCCGGAGCCGAGGGACAAGTTGCTTCGGAAGAATTGGTGGTCATTCTTCCGCCATAATCTTCTCCCGATTCTGACGGTCCCGATGCGGATGTCAGGGTCGGAGGAGATTAGGGCAGAAGGGGTGACGACCGAAGTCCGGAAGCGAGGGACAAGCTGAACCGAGGGACAAGCTGCTTCGGAATGATTGGTCTCTCCCGATCTCTGTCTTCCTTCCGGGCTGACGGCTTCTGATGGTAGTCAGCCCGAAGGAGTTAGAGATGGGAGGTGTGCCGATCTGCTTTTTGACCGGGCCCTGCGAGTTGGTGGTTTATCTCTAACCCCTGAACGATTTGTGGCTTCGGCTCCCAGGCTGTAGGCTTCGATTTGCTCACAGGTGAGAGGGATGCCGACCGAGACCTGGGGCCCGGGGGGCTCGCCGAGGGCGGTGCCTTAAAACTTTTAATCCAAATTTTCTCTGGCTTCTTCAGACAGAGGTGGAGCATCTGGGTCCGAAGTGCTTCGTCCGGGCGATGTGGCGCGATCTGAGCCGTTGGATGGTGGCACGAATCTCAAGACGGGCCCAGTTCCCAAGA
The DNA here is from genome assembly GCA_017893485.1 of Hemerocallis citrina. Classification (NCBI taxonomy): domain Eukaryota; kingdom Viridiplantae; phylum Streptophyta; class Magnoliopsida; order Asparagales; family Asphodelaceae; genus Hemerocallis; species Hemerocallis citrina. The sequence continues at coordinate 186,922,386 of CM030366.1, read as the reverse complement.
AAATGCTATCTTGTCGTTTAGCATCGCTGGCAAGATCTGGGCCGTCTGATCGAGATCTTACACAAATGTTGAGGAGAAAGTGAGTTTTCTCCATTTTGACGCTCGGATGGGCACTTGCTCGGTCAGCTGACCGGACCCTCTGCTGCTGGATTCGGATCGCACGTTGTTCGGATTTAGATCCTGTTGTGCCGAGCTACTTGACTTGGTGAAAAGACAAAGTCGTTTTGGGCCTTCGCGACGTTTCGAGGGCGGCCCAAAAGTCGCGCCCTTACGTTAGGAAGCCCAAGAGACTTTTCTTTTTACTATAAATCTTCACTCCCCCACCCCAAATCTCATTCTTCACTTTTACTTTCTCTCTCAAGTTTTTACTTTTCACCATCAAAGTTTTTAGCTCCCGGGTGGTGCTGTTGGTTGTCGCGGCTAGGTGTTTCTTTGCCCCGGCGAACTTTTCTGACCGTTGCAGTCACTTCAAGGTCAGTTTCTCTCCTTTCTTTTTAGAAAAATGGTTAAGATTACTTCTTCGGATGAGACCCCCGCCTCGGACCAAGTCGTCGGCCGAGCGGGTAATGGAAAGGAGGTGATAGAGCCGACCGAGCAGACCGTTGTTCGGCGGAGTAAGAGTGGCGAAGTAGCCGAGCCGCCCCAGGAGGTTGTGGTGAAGTCCCAGAAGGGTAAGGAAGTGGTCACAATCATTGAGCAGCCGAAGACGGCAGGGGAGTTCGGTCGGCAGCCAATCGTTCTGTCGAGTGTGGGGGGCATTCAGAGCTATTCCGAAGAGATGTTGGAGAAGGTGACACAGGGCACTGCCAAGTCGGTAGAGGAGAATGAGCCGAGAGAGTTGTCCGAGGTGGACCACACCATTTCGTCTCTTACGGAGGCTGATCTGCATCGGATCCGGACCGGATTCCAGATCCCTGTCGAGTACGGGCTACTTCTCCCTGGACCGAGTTTCCGAGCCTGCACATCGTCTTCGGCTGACGCGTGCGTATTTCCCCTCGACTCCTTGGCCGCCGGGCTCCATTTTCCGCTCCATCCATTCATTGTCGAGGTTCTTATTTGGTACGGTTTGTGCCCTGCCCAGCTGATGCCGAACACTTGGAGGCACGTCTTGGCGTTTGTTCTCCGGTGTCAAGAGATCGGTGTCGAGCCGAACATGTTTCTCCTTCGGAGCCTCTACCGCCCTTGCCAGCCAAACTGGAACGAGCAGAGGTTCTACCTTTCTCCGCGGACGTGCGTGAAGTTGATCGAGAACCCGGACTCGATCAAGCATTGGAAGGAGAAGTATTTCACTGTCCGAGCTCCCGAACCCTGGGCGATTCCGATAGCTTGGTCGAGGGATGGCCTGCCCAAGCGAGAGAAGAAGGAGCCGGTACTGAGTGACGAGGAGGCGGAAGTCCTCAAAAAGCTCCTCACTCTGCCGACGCTAAGTTGGAAAGACATTACCGAGGAAGCTTTGTTCCGGGGGGGTCTCAGTCCGATCGACCCTAGTACGCTTCTGGTATTTTTGCTCTTTGCATGAATTTCTTGAAAAATTTATCTAAGTGTTTTCATTCGGCTTGTGCAGAGTCTTCTAAGATGGACTATAGGGCATTGATGGCGAAGGCCAAGGCGAAGGAGCAGGAGACGAGAAAGAAGAGACCTTCGACATGGCCTCAGGGTGGCCGAGCGCCGAAGATACCTTCGGTCCCGAAGACCGCTGACCTGCAGAAGGTCGTCGTTCCGGAGGCTGGTCCCGAGCAGGAGAAGGCCGCGGTCTTCGATCCTCCTATTTCAGATCCGTCGACTCCAACGGCGAAGGGGGATGCTCCCGGCTCGTCGAGCGGCGCGTTCGACGTGAGCAAGGTGTTATCTCTCTAAGTTCCGTCCCTCACTGCCGATGCGAAGAAGATTCTGACCGAGGGGCACAAGCAGATCTTCGTCCCCGACTGGCAAGTGATGAAAGTCGACGACTTTTTGGGTGACGGCAACATTTGCATGCAAGCGGTGAAGCACCTGCCGACCCCGAAGGACCGAGCGGCCCTTAAGTCTGGTCAAGTCGGGGATGCGACGATGCAAATCGCTCGGAACACGATGTCGGTGAGTAGGCCGAACACGTTCTTGTTGAAGCATTCTTTCTGAAATTTTCTAAGTTTTTAGGTTCGGACCCTGACGATTTGTTCTCTTTTCAGACCCTCTGCCATTTCAACTTCTTGCTCGAGGAGTTCGCGAGCAAAGAACAAGAGCTGACGGTGCAGTACGACCGGGAGAGGTCGGAGCGCGCGAAAGCAGTGAAGCTGCTCGATGCTGAGCTACTCCTCTCGGCAAAGCGTGGAGCCGAAGTGGCGGGGTTGGAAGCGCAGCTGGCCGACGCCGTTCAGCGGTCGAAGGACACGGCAACCAAGCTCGAGGCCTCGGAAAAGGAGAATGCCGAGCTGAAAGAGGAGTTGGCCAATGCTCGGTCGGAGGCAGAGAGGGCTCGGAAGAGGGCTGAGAAGATCATGGCCAGGCACCGGTCAAAGGTGGCGAAGGCGAAGAAGGCCATCCAGGATGAGGCCGAGCATCACATGTTCAAGAACATGGAGGACGCGTACGGCCGGGCCCTGCTTCATGTCGCTGCTCGGAATCCGGGGTTCGACGCGTCCTCCTACCGCTTCTACGATCCTGTGGAGGGGGAGGAGGAGCTTCCCTAGGGGATGCTCGGCCCTGAGTGACAGACCGACGGTGTCGAAGGCCCGGGTGAGACTGAGGCCGAGGGTGAGGAGGAGGACGACTCTGAGGAGGAGAGCGAGAGCAAGGACAAGGACGAGGTCGAGGGCGAGGACGAGGTCGAGGGGTCGACAGACCCGAACGACAAAAAGGTCGACCCCTGACTTGGTTGCGTCTTTTAGTCTTTCGTTGTTTTTTTTGTAAGCCTAACTGCGGACTGGCCACCGCTCTTGTAAAGCTTTTTTGAGTTTTGAATGAAAACACTCCTTGTTTGGCCAAAATTTATCCAAGTGTTAGTCTCCGGATTTTGTGTTTGATTAGGCGTAAAATTCTCCAAGTGTTGGGCCTCAGATTTATCTCTGCTTTTCAGATGAAGTTTGGTCCGATCACGGAGGTTGCATACCTTCGTAAGGAGCTGACTAAAACGAAGCGAAAGCTTTCCAATAGCCGAGAGAGGCGGTTTTACATGTTTTTGAAGCTGGAGGAGACAAAGGTAGCTGTGAGGGGGTATTGTCACGAGTTGAAGCAACTGCGGAAGCAACCCCAAGCTCCTTGTCCCGAAGGTGAGACCGGGCGTCTTCGTAGGGAGCTCTCCCTCGCCGAGCAAAAGAATGACGAGCTTTTGGCCGAGATCCGACACTTGGAGTTAGCGGAGAAAGAATGCTCGGCGGAGGAAGAGAAGCTAACTTCCGAGTTGGAGAAGGTGTCATCCGAGCGCCAAAAACTGTTGACCGAGGTCGACAAGCTTAGGAGGATTACGATAGACAGGGAGATCGAGGTCACCCATTACCGACGACTCGCGACCGATAGTGCCAATGTCTCGGGCTCGTCAAGACCTCCTCGTTTGAAGATGTCGGCGAAGGATGACGCTCTAAGGGATAGGATTATTGAGTTGGAGGAAGAGGTCGCGTCGCTCAAACCTCTGCCGGAGCGGGCCAACATTCGGAGTACGTCGTGTACTCGCGAAGAGAGCGAGAGAGGGATTACCTTCTACGAACTTGCGACTCGTTTGCCCGCGGCTAGGCGGAGTCCTGCTGACGCTCAGAGTAGTGTAGCTGTCGCGTCTAGCGGTGCCTCAGTCGGCGCCACGGTTGGAGTTAGCGGCGAAGGGGGATCTCGCTTCGCTGGTTTGGAATCGAGCTTGGAGGTCAGGCCTCGCCGCCCCCGCGTTTCCTTGAACCGAAGCGTACCCCTTCCGAAGAGGCACTAAACATGTTGTCTTATGTTCCTTCTGGCTATTGTAAATCTCTGTTGTGGGGTCGGTCTTGTTGTAAGTAGAGTTACTATATCTGAATAAAAGTCGGAAAGTTTGTTTTGTAAATTCTTGAAGTGTTGGGCTTCGGCAACGTTTTGAAATTTTGTTGTTCATCTCTTCCTTTTTCAGCTCGTGGTGGTAGCTCGAGATGCCGAACCCAATTGCTCGGATGATCACGCTCGAACCGAGGCTGGCTCGGGGGAGACGGAGATGCGCTCGGCCAAATGCCGAGAGCGGCTTTATGAAGTCAAGCTGGGACTGCGTCGAGCCGAGAGCGAGCGGGGCCACCTTCAGCTCATCCTGGGTCAGCGGGACGCCGAGATCTGGCGTATGGAGAGCAGGATCGCCGAGATGGCCCCTACAGGAGAGGACGGAGACTCGTCGACCGCCTTCAGCAACGCCCTTAAGATCCAGTGCGTTCGGCACAATCTGACGAAGATAGTAGCCGAAAGGGATGATCTGCTCTCTGAGATCCATCACCTGCAGACGGTAGAGGTGGGGCTTCGGACGGAGGAAGAGGAACTGGCAGCCGAGGTAGCTAGACTGACGACCGAATGAGACGTTTGATGATTTTTCCTTTAAAGACCAAGTGTAGCGGGTCGGCATTGTAACCAAGGCTTTGTGGCTTCGTTGTATGGAAGCGTTGTTTTGTACTGTGTCCCAATTATCAATAATATTTCTTTCACGAACTAGCACGTCCTTTGTAGCTCTGCATAGTTGTTTCGGTTCTGACTGTGTTCGTCGCGCCGAGGTCTCCGACCCGGCCCCTCTCTAGTTCGCGGTTCGGCGCTGTAGCGCGATCTGAATCGTTGGATGATGGCACGAATCTCGAGACGGGCTCAGTTCCCAAGAAAATGCTATCTTGTCGTTTAGCGGCGTTGGCAAGATCTGGGCCGTCTGATCGAGATCTTACACGAAAGTTGAGGAGAAAGTGGGTTTTCTCCGTTTTGACGCTCGGATGGGCACTTGCTCGGTCAGCCGACCGGAGGCCTAAGAGTTCGAGCGACGTGGTGCACTCCGAGCATACCTCTCGCTCGTCCGTGGTTCGGCGACAAGAGCGTTCGGCCGGAGGTGCCGAGCGGTGCTTCTGTCTCCTCTTATCGCGAAGTTGCGAGGCGAGTCGAGCCTTACCCAAGGGTGGGCTTGCCGATCCTCGTGAGAGTTCGACGGTCGTGGGAGCAATTCCGAATGGCGACCCACTCCTAACCCGCTGAGAAGCGAGTTTGTGGAGTAGAATAGAACCAAGTTTTGGACTCCGGAACCATCGTTAGAGTTCAACGGTTGTGGGAGCAATTCCGAATGGCGACCCACTCCTAGCCCGCTGAGAAGCGAGCTTGTGGAGTACAATCGAACCAAGTGTTGGACTCCGGAACCATTGTTAGAGTTCAACGGTTGTGGGAGCAGTTCCGAACGGCGATCTACTTCTGGCTCGCCTAAGGGCGAGCTAGGGAAGTAAAGTCGAGCCGAGTGTTGGACTCCGAACCATCGGTGTAGTCCAACGGTTGTAGGAGCAGTTTCGAACGGCGATCTACTTCTGGCTCGCCTAAGGACGAGCCGGGGAAATAAAGTCGAGCCGGACATTGGACTCCGAACCATTGGTTGAATTAAAGAATAAGGACGGAGAGATACAAGCAACTTTATAAATGCGAAAAAATCATTCTTTATTGATAATTGACGGCGAGCCGTTTTTACATATGACAACTTAAGAAATGAATTACAAGTTAGAGGAGAGGAATGGTTCGACACCTCGTGATACTCAGAGAGGCGTCGGGGCGCTTTCTTGGTATTTTAGGAGGTGGTCGGCATTCCAGGTCCTCGGAATCTCTCTGCCCTCTAGATCTTCCAGACGATAAGCTCCGGGCCGAACTACCTTTGTGATCTTGTAAGGTCCTTCCCATTTCGGAGCCAATTTGCTCCTCTGATTGGGGAAGGAGATGGCTAGCTTCCTGAGGACCAAGTCCCCCTCCTTGAGATTGGTGGGTCGGACTTTCTTGTTGTATGCCAGTTCGACCCTCCTCCGGTAGTTCTGCTGGCGTATTGATGCTCTTTCCCTCAGCTTGTCCACCAGGTCTAAGTTCGCCCGGAGGTCTCTAGCGTTCTGTTCCTCGTTGTAGGCTGCGAGGCGAGGAGAAGGAATACCGACTTCGAGAGGTATCACTGCCTCGGACCCATAGGTGAGGTTGAACGGGGACTCTCCTGTGGGAGTCCGTTTGTTGGTGTGATAGTTCCACAGCACATTGGGGAGTTGGTCGACCCATAGGCCTTTGGAACATTTGTCCAATCTCTTCTTGATACCAGAGAGGATTTGCCGGTTAGCGTTCTCCGCCTGTCCGTTCGACTGAGGGTGGGAGACGGAAGAGAAGCGCTGTTGGATGGCAAGGTCTTCACACAGAGCTCGGAATGCATCACCAGTGAACTGAGTCCCGTTGTCCGTTACGAGGACACGGGGGATGCCGAATCTGCAGATGATGTTCTTCCAGAAGAATTGAAGCACCTTGTTCTCAGTTATAGTGGCGAGGGGCTCGGCCTCAATCCACTTCGAGAAGTAATCGATGGCTACGACCAAGAACTTGAACTGGCTCGGAGCTGGAGGGAAAGGCCCTAGTAAATCCATCCCCCACATTGCGAAGGGGATAGGACTTGATAGGGAGGCGAGGTTGGCTTGGGGGAGGCGGCGAATGTTGGAATGTCTCTGACAAGAGGCACATTGCCGAACGTGTCGCTCGGCGTCTTGGAGGAGAGTCGGCCAGAAGTATCCGTAATTCAGGACTTTCCGAGCCAAAGACCTAGACCCTGAATGCGCTCCGCCGATGCCTTCGTGGAGCTCCTGTAAGGCATAGTTGGCCTGTTCCGGGGAAAGGCACCTCAGGTATGGCCGGCCGTCAATCTGCGAGAAGGAGCGCTTGTACAAGATTCCCTCGATCAGGACGTACCGCTCGGCTCTGGTTCTTACTCGGCACGCTTCCTTGGGGTCCTCGGGGAAGAGTCTGTCCTTTAAGAACTCCACTAATGGTTTCATCTAATTATCTTGCAGTAGGACAGGCAATGACTCCACTTAGCCGGGGGTCTCGTCTTCTATGCTCTGCCTTGAGAGGACCTCGATCAAAACGGTCTGTTCGAGACCCTGGAGGGAGGATGAGGCCAACTTAGAGAGGGCGTCGGCCTGTGAATTCTCCTCTCGAGGGACTCGTTGGATGAGTGCCTCTTCAAACCGGCTCATGAGGGTTCGGACCTTGGCGAGGTACTTCGCTATTCGTTCGTCTCGCGCCTCGTACTCGCCCAAGACTTGGTTCACAACCAGCTGAGAGTCACTATGGATTCGAAGGCGCTGCGCCCCGGCACTTCGGGCCAGTCCGAGGCCCGCGATTAGTGCCTCATACTCCGCCTCGTTGTTTGAGGCCTTGAAATTCATGCGGAGGGTATACTGGAGAACGAAGTCATCAGGGCCGTTCAGGATGATACCGGCGCCGCTACCTTCGTTGTAGGAGGATCCGTCCACAAAAACCGTCCAAATGTGGGGTCCGTTCGGAACATGGCTGACCTCGGGAATGGTGGACTCGACGATGAAGTCGGCGAGGGCCTGAGCTTTGATAGCAGTCCGAGGCTGGTAGGAGATGTCGTGTTGGTTCAGTTCTATGGACCACTTCATAAGCCGGCCCGAGGTTTTGGGCTTGTGGAGGATCTGCTTCAGCGGTTGGTCGGTGAGGACCACAACCGAGTGGGACTGAAAGTATGGACGGAGCTTCCTTGCCGCCATGATCAGGGCGTAGGCCATCTTTTCTATCTTCGGATAGCGGAGCTCGGCACCCCGAAGCACCTTGCTCACATAGTAGATGGGCCTCTGAGCCCGGTCTTCTTCCCTCACCAACACTGCACTTAAGGTCTGCTCGGAAGCAGCTAAGTAGATGAAGAGGGTTTCCCCTGGAACGGGTTTGCTGAGCAGAGGAGGGTTCACCAAGTAGGCCTTCAGTTGGTCGAACGACTCCTATTGCGGTTGACCCCATTCGAAACCCTTAGCCCCCCTGAGGGCCTTGAAGAAGGGGAGGAACTTTTCCCCAGACTTCGAAAGGAACCGGCCAATAGCGGCGGGGCGACTCGTAAGCTTCTGCACTTCCTTAACGTTCCGGGGCGGGGCCATGTCCAGTATAGCCTTGATCTTCTCGGGATTTGCTTCGATCCCTCGCTGGCTCACCATGAAGCCGAGGAACTTTCCCGACGAGACCCCGAACACACACTTGTTCGGATTAAGCCGCATGTTGTGTCTCCTCAATACGCCGAATGCCTCCTGGAGGTCGGCCACGTGGTCGGTACCTCGGATGCTCTTGACGAGCATGTCATCGACGTATACTTCCATGTTGCGGCCTATTTGGCTTTGGAAGACCTTGTTGACGAGGCGCTGGTAGGTGGCTCTAGCGTTCTTCAATCCGAACGGCATGACTCTATAGCAGTAGAGGCCCTGGTCGGTAATGAAGGAAGTCTTCGGAATGTCCGGGGGGAACATTCGGATTTGATTATAGCCGGAGAAGGCGTCCATGAAGCTGAGGAGCTCATGGCCCGAGGTGGCGTCGATGAGGGTGTCGATATTTGGGAGAGGGAATGGATCCTTCGGACACGCCTTATTCAGGTCGGTGAAGTCGATGCATATCCTCCAAGAACCATTGAACTTCTTAACCATGACCACATTGGAGAGCCACTCGGGGTAGTTCACCTCCTGTATGAACCGAGCTCTTAAGAGCTTGTCCACCTCCTCCTTGATGGCCTGTTGTCGCTCAGGGGCGAACTTACACCTCTTCTGCTGAACCGGTCTGCACCCTGGTTCAACGCTGAGGCGGTGCACTAGAAGGTCCTCGGAAATCCCGGGCATATCTGCGGCGGACCAAACAAATAAGTCGCGGTTCTCACGGATGCACTGCACCAAGTCGGAGCATAGGGCAGTCGGAAAGGACTTGCTGATGAGGAACTTTCGACTCGGGTCCTCGTCCGAAAAGAGTACTTCTTCCAATTCGTCCGCCGGCTCGGACGTGGGTCGGACATTCGGCTCGGGGATTTCTAGAGTCTCGAGGGAGAGCATCGGTCCCCTAGTGGAAGTCATGTAGCACTTCTGAGCCGTCTCTTGGCTGCCCCTGACTTCTCCCACTTCCGACCGGGTGGGGAACTTCATTTTAAGGTGGTACGCTGAAGGAACAGCTTCCAGGGCAGCTAGGCCGGGTCGGCCTAAGATGACATTATATGCAGCCGGGACGTCGACGACCATGAAGTCCATCGGCTCGGTCCGGGTGGTAGGGGTCTTCCCAGCAGTTATGTCCAGGGTAATAACCTCTTCGACAGTTACTGGTACCCCCGTGAACCCGTGGAGCGTGTAGCCGGCCGGTTTGAGGCGATCCCGGGATAGCTACAGCCCTCGGAAGGCCGAGAGGAAGAGGATGTTCACCGAGCTCCCATTGTCGACCAGGACCCTCTGCACTTTGAAGTTCGCCATGCGAAGGTCGATGACAAGTGCATCGCAGTAGGGAGTTCGGACCCCCTCGAGGTCTTCATCGGAGAAAGTCACTGGGACGCCGAGGCCTTTGGAGGGAGGGGCGCTGTGAACTGAGTTGACCTCTCGGATGAAGGCCTTCCGAGAGGAGTTGGAGGAGCCCCCCATGGGACCTCCGTGGATGAGGTGCAGAACTCGTTCTTCCTCGAACTCGGGGGTTTCATCGCGCCGCTCGGAGCGCTTGTTAGCCCCCCGAGGTGGAGGAGTGGCGCATTCCCCCTGATTGTTCGCCTTCACAAATTTGGCCAACTGCCCCCTCTGGATGAGGGCCTCTATCTCATTTTTCAATGCCCGGCAGTCGTTGGTGTCGTGACTGTGGTCCCGGTGGTAACGGCACCATTTCTCCTTGTCCCTCCTCTTGGCCGGGGTGTTCATCCTCGGAGCAGGAGGTATAACACCTTCCTTCTCCACTTCCATCAGGATGGTGGAGACATTTGTGGTGGGAGGGGTGAACTTCTCGAACCTGGGAGGAGGACGGCGCTGACCGCTATTGTCCTTCTGTAGTTTCTTGGACCCTTCCTTCTCTGCCGTTTTCCTCTTTGAGCCGGAGGCGGGTCCTCCGAAACTCGGGAGGCACTCGGCCTCCTCTGCCCGAATGTACTTCTCGCATCTTAGGAGAAGATCGGCGAAGTTGTGCGGGGGCTTCTTGGCGAGGGACGACCGGAGGTTGGAGTTGAGGACGTTCAACTGGAACGCAACGGTCACCACTGACTGGTCGAGGGAGGCGATAGACCTGACCTCTGCGGTAAATCTCTTTATATAGTCCCTTAGCTTTTCTCCCCTCTCCTGTCGGAGGTGGAGTAGGGAGAGGCTCGTCTTCTCTGTTCGCCTGCTACTTACAAAGTGAGTTATGAAGAGCGTTTCGAACTGCTCGAATGAGAAGATGGAAGAGGGAGCGAGCCGGGAGTACCATTCCCGTGCCGACCCCTTGAGAGTGGCGGGGAAGGTCTTGCAGAGCATGGCGTCAGAAGCTTGATGGATCAGCATTAAGGTCTTGAAGCTTTCGACATGATCAACAGGGTCTGACTCTCCTGAGTACGTTTCAAACTGTGGAGGTTTGAAACCCCTCGGGATGGGAGCCTCCATGATTGTCCGAGAGAAGGGGGGTCTGCTGGGGCGGACGGTCCCTGCTCTCGACTCCTCTTCTTTGTCCATGCGACTGATGCGCCTCTCCATCTCGTGGAGACGATGGTAGAGGGCATCATCCCTCCGTTGGTAATCATACGATCCCCTGGACTCTTCTTCATAGGAAGGGGAGCGGGGACTGCGGCGTCGATAGTCCTGGGATCGGCGAGGACTATGATGGTGTTGCTGGCGACTGGGAGCCGGGAGAGGACTTCTGGATCGGTGGCGAGGACTTGGAACCCGTGGGGGTGTTGGAACCCTCTGGGCATTATGGTTGTTAGGTTGAAGGTTGAGGGCCTGCAACACAGTCTCCTGGAATTGTAGGAACTTGGCACGAGTGATAGGTGCCTCATCGTTCCTCGGATGATGTCGGTCAGCAGGGGAACGTGGCCTCCTCTTGTGACGCTCGGGAGATACGCCCCGTCCTCTTCAGTCCGGAGACCTCCTGCCATCTCGGTGATGAGGAGATCGCTCGCCTTGATGTTGGCGGGAGGCTCCCTCTTGGGCCTGCTTCTCATCTAGGCGGTTGCGAAGGTCCTCATCCTTTTGGCGGTTCAGAATGGTGTTGCGGAGGTCGGAGTGATGGGAAGCCATTGAATCCGAGGAGGCATTGTGAACCGAGACATGGTCTGGGTGGAGAGGTTGCTTCTGCCTCCGCCCGTTATTGCCAGCAGGACCATTGGGGGGTTGTTGATTCGGAAGAGGAGGTTGGCCCTGTTGGACCGGGGGAGGAAGTTGTTCAGGCTGTGGAGCGGGATGGACGGGGACTTCCTCTGGCTGATCAGAGGGATTGGGTCCGCGGTTGGACCCCATAGATCTGACCTTTTTGGGAGGCATGGTTGGAGAAGGGCTAGTCGACGAGGAAGAGGCGGAGGCTGTTCGTGTGTTTTTCCCACAGACGGCGCCAATCTGTTGCTGCTGATTCTGGTGTGGGGGTAAACAGATGAGATTTGTGAGTTTGTGAGAAAAACCTGAATAGCGGATCCAAGCCTTCTGATTCCTGCCGCTACCTGCAAGGAAGTGCGATACACTGGGGTTGATTTCGGCGACGCACCCTCCGACGCTCTTGTCAGTAACCAGTGGTGATTAAGAAAGAGCTTAAGGTGGGAAAAGAGTGATTACCTGGTCACAGTGGTAGGGGGAGGTATTTATAGTCGCCATGGGAGTGATTAGGGACATGATTTCCTGTGTAACTGTCAGGAGAAAAATCCTCCCAATCTGTTTAGGAAACTGACCCCTGATTCCCGGTGAGAGCAAATCAGGCCCGTTGATTCAGTCAAATCAGTGACCCTGATTTTCCTCTTGCTGATCTGGATTTATCTTGGGTCGGGACCCGTACCCAGTTGGAGTGGATCCATTTGTGGGGTGTTGGATCCGTGAGAAGGAGACCCAGTACCCGTTTCGGACCCATTTGTATGTGAAATTACCGTTTTACCCCTGAGCTTCAAGATTCGTGCCCAATCTGGACGGTTCCGATTTAACCCCATTTTTAGTCATATCAGTCTGTATGCGTACAAATGATTGCAGTGTTTTATTTGATTATATGAATGTTGGAGTGCGGTTAGGTTTGCGGGGCGGTCCATGAGGATGGGTGCATTCTAGATGATGTACGAGAATGAGGAGAATCGATACTAGTATACACTAGTTTTGGGTACAGTACATATGCAAATATATCATTGTATGATAATACAATGGGTATACTTTGCATACACTCAAACCTAATCTTTCATCTCTCATCTAGAACTCAATTAAGAGCTCAAAATTTTAGCCAAATAATATACCCCAAGAAACCATGAGCTAGACATGGTTTTTCTTGCAAAACCACTTTCCTCCATCTTTTCTCACTCCTTTCTACTTAAAAACTCTCATTCTCCTCTCCCAAGTTCTGAAATTTCAGAACACTAAAAGAGAAAGAGAAGGAAAGGAGCATTTTGGAGAGAAATTCTTAATCCTTGGAGCTAGAATTCTTGGAGGAAGACTACCACCATCTCTCAAGCCAAATCAGGGTGGGGAGTTACTCTAAACTTGTCTTGTTCATTCTTATTGATTTTCTTGCATGCATGAATGGTTGTAGCATGGGAATGGTTAATTTAAGAGTAGATGTTAGTAATTTGAAACTAGAATAGAAAATCTTGATTTGCATGTCATTTTCTATAATTTCTCGAGAACAAACTACTTGGAATTTGATGATGTAATTTTCATAGATTGATCTCTTACATGTCTAGATGATGCATGAATTATTTCATAATTTTTTGAGGTTTTTTAGTATTTTAATAAAATCCATTTTTGGGACAGAGCCGTAAGGCAGAAGCAGGATTTGTTTACTGTGATACCTGAGATTGAGGGAATTCTTATAATTAATTGGCACATTATCTTATTCTGAAACTTTTACCATGTTTTATTACATGTATCTAGACTCTACGAAAAAATCATGAAATTAATTGGATGAAGTTACATATATGTTCAAAATTAATCTATCAAAAGTAGTTAGAACTGTAACTGAAGAACAGTATGATCCTTATGCATGTTTGAAATAGATAGCACTCAGTGAATACTTGGAATTTGAGTATGAAACTTTTTGCATATTGTTCATAATGATGTCTAGTTTCTTTACTGAAAAATATATGACTATTGGATCAGTATATGATTTATGATGAATTTTATAGCATGTGCTGTGCTTAACTCAGTCAGAATGAACACCTTGATAAGATGACACAATTGAGACTCTGTAAGAGCAGATTTTGAGAAAGTGTTCTCTTAGGGAATTATAGTAGACAACTATAGCTTTCTAACAAGCCTTTTTTGAGGTGACTCCTGTGATTAGATAGTTTAATATGATTTTTGCAAGACTGGAAAGAAACTAGGTGTTGAGCTGAAGGCTCTTTTTGAGTAAGACTTAGTGTGTGATTCTGTACACCTGAGAATAATGTATGTTTTAGGGTGATCAAAAGGCATAATTTGGATTGGTGATCAACTAGAGAGTTGTGGAGAAAATCCACACCTTTCCATAGAACCTGGGTTGGTAGCATTCTGATGAGTAGGTAGTGATTTATGCTATCGGTAAGGTGCAGCCAGTGTACAGAAAGTACACAGGCTGAGACTTGAGAGGCCAATTTGAGGGACTAGATGATAGAATCTGAGGTGATGATCAACTAGGAAGTTGTAGCCTAGGTCTTTATCTTTCCAGATTGGGCTTGAACACCCAAATCTGAGTTGTACTGTGGGAGTTATGATCTTTTTAAGTTTCGGACAGAAACATCGTAGTTGCTTAATCTTGGGTTTTGACTAAGTGTTGAGAGGACCCCTCCCCTGTGTACATATAGAGTTGGTGACTCGCTGTTTGGGGATGATTGGTGTCTATTGCTAATTTTTTTTGACTCCCATGGTGGATTTAGTGACTCGGTTTAGTCACTAGGGTAGGGTGATGCCCTACATCTGTCGACCCAAAAAATCGTAGTCTTCTACCAAGGCGTAGGACGTCCAAGCTGGTGCCGTCAATTTAAATTCATTGCCCGGTTTGGGCCGAATGCAGGCCATGGTGCTGGACAATTCCAAGCCAGGGGAAGTGACGTGCCGGACTGTGTCGCAGGGTCAGAGGTCGATAGGCAAAATTTTGGAGGCAATTATTTTTTTACCCAAGTGATTAGAGTAAGACTGGGATTAGAGTGATGCATTAGGGGTATGTAACTTGCATTAGTACTAGCAGACTATAGTCAGGTGTTGTACTTTTCTGTCGTAAGGATACGGACTCAGTTCGTCAGGTTTTGGTTCACGGGTCCAGTACCTCGATCTGTTAATTCCCAAGGATGTCGTGGAAGGGATGGGGAGAGCACTCCTGTCGGGTAAGGGGATTTGACCCTCGAGTACGGTGGGTCCCTATGTACATGGTTTATTTTATATATTATGATGTCAATTTGTTACTGGAGAGGTACATGATTTGGTGACCGAAAATCTTGTCACGGCTTTTCAAGGGGGGTCCGTTCACAGGTACTAAGTGGAAAACACGACCACCACTTAGGAACTGCAGTGGCGGAACTAGACTGATCAATTGCAACCCCATAGAACATGGAAAATCTATTGGGAACAGGTTGAGTACAAGGGTAGGATGCTTGGCGAGGGATTGAACCCTACAATCAGGAAAGGCGAACTCTTGGAAAATATGTAGTATGTGATGCATACGTTTCCATCGAAGTTGATTTTGGGAAAGTATGTAGTATGAGATGCATATGTTCCCAAATAAATTGCATTAGAGTATGTGCATTGGGTGCATTTTTATTTTGTGCATTAGATTAGGCCATGCTTTGACCTAGAACGTATGTAGTATGGGATGCATGCGGATTCAGAGTCCCAAAGTCTTGATTGCATTAGAATAAGGCGTGTGACTGGTGCATTAGGTTGATCATGGCATACATGAACACTAGGGAATTAGGATGCACGTTTCTTTTTCCATTCAAGATGGTTTGTGGTTGCCAGTTTGGAGATCGCTGTTATTATCAGTATTGCGTTTGTCGAAGTACTGATGTTCCCCACCTTTTAGGTATAGGTCCTACCTTCCGAGAAGGTGCAGAGATATCAGAGTGGCACAGCAGAAGACTCAAGCTGAGGAGCAAGCCCCAGGGAAGCAGATTGACTGTTCAGCAGAGTTCGGTAGTGATCCGTCGACTGCCATTCCGGGAGACAGCTGTTAACTTTACAAGAGGAGTTGATATATATTTTGTAATAAGATGTAATGAGTTAATATAATTTGTATTCTTGTTCAAGAATAAGAATAAGAATAAGACATTGGTTGTAATCAATGATGTAATGACCTTATTTGGTAATAAAAAGTGTTTAATTTTCCGTGTTATTACTGTATTGACATGCATTTGAAGGCAAAGATTCTTGTTGCGCCACAGATGTCCGATAACGGGGATTCGAGGCGTTACACACTTGGCGGGATTGAGTCTGATGTTGTGGGACCGAAGGACGCCAAAGGCTTCCTCAAGGTCGGCAACATGATCCTGCCCCCGTCGACTCTTGACGAGCATGTCATCAATGTATACCTCCATGTTATGACCGATCTGATCTTTGAAGACTCGGTTGAAAAGTCTCTGGTTGGTGGCCCCGGCGTTCTTGAGCCCGAAGGGCATGACCCGGTAACAGTAGAGACCTTGGTCAGTGATGAAGGATATTTTGGCAATGTTGGGAGGGAACATCCGGATCTGATTATAGCCTGAAAAGGCATCCATGAGGGTCAGGAGCTCGTGACCCGACGTTGCGTCGATCAGAGCAACGATGCTCGAAAGGGGAAAAGGATCTTTAGGGCACGCCCTGTTGAGATCCGTGAAGTCTATACAGATCCTCTAGCTCTGCTGGCCGTTTTGACCATCTCGACGTTAGCCAGCCACTCGGGGTAGCTGATCTCCTGAATGAACCGGGCGGACAACAGTTTGTCAACCTTCGCTTTTATGTATTGCTGCCTCTCTGGGGCGAACTTGCATTGTTTCTGATAGATCAGCTTGGAGCCCAGAGTGACGCTCAGCCTGTGCATGATTAGGTCCTCAGAAATCCCAGGCATGTCAGACAGGGTCCAGGCAAAGAGGTAGATATTGCGGCGGACACAATCGATCAGACCTGGTTTCAGGTCGGGGGAGAGGGTGCGGCTCACACGAGACCATTTAGATTTGTCTTCTGCTTCGAATGAGATCTCCTCCAATTCGTGTGCAGGTTCTCGGGTTGGCTTTTTTTGGGTGGGAACTCGACTGCATCGAGTGGGAATACCCTGCCTCTGACCACAGTCATGTAGCACGAACGTGCAGACTCCTGATTTTCTCTAACAATGCCGACCCCGAGGTTAGTGAGGAATTTCAGCTTCAAGTGGTAGACCGATGGTACAGCCTGGAACGAGCAGAGACTGGGTCGGCCAAGGATGGCATTGTAAGCTGCCTTGACGTTGACCACCATAAAGTCCATTGATTCGGTCCGTGTGGTGGGGGTTTTGCCGGCTGTTACATCCAGCATTACGATCACTTCAATCTGTACTGGGACACCTGAGAACCCATGCAGGGTGTACCTGGCCGGCTTTAGCTTATCTCGAGGGAGCTTAAGGTTCTCAAATGCTTCCAAGAAGAGGATGTTGAATGAGCTCCCGTTTCCCACGAGAATTCGGCGGACATCAAAATTTTCCATGACGAGGCTGATGACAAGGGCGTCGCAGTGTGGGAGCCGAACTCCCTCCAGGTCTTCTCCAGAGAAGGAGACTGGTCGTTACTGAATCTGGGGGGAGGGATGGTCTCAAACGGAGTTAACCTCTCGGAAGAAGGCCTTACAGGAAGTGTTGGATTCTCCTCCCATGGGTCCACCATGGACGCAATGTAGGATGGCCTGCCCTCCGGTTTCCTCAGGATCGGGGTCCCGCTTGGGTCGCCGGTTGATCGTTCGAGGGGGAGGCGAAGGCCTCAGATTTCTCGTATCCCTCTGATCTCTTGGGTTACCTTGGGTGAACTCCCTCAGGTACCATCATTGGATGAGGACCTCGATCTCTTCTTTGAGGGCCCAGCAGTTGTCCGTCTCGTGGTCATTGTCTCGATGGAAGCAGTAGTAGAACCTCTGGTCCCGCTTCTTGTTGTTGCTTGGTCGGAGAGGGAGTCGGACGATCCTTTTATCCTCGATGTCCATCAGTATTGCCAACATGTTCTGTGTCAGCGGTGTATACCTCTCAAATCGGGGGATTGGTGGAATTCTTTTGAGGTCGGTGGCCTCTTTTGTGACCTTCTTAACGGGCTCGACATCGTCTGCCTTCCGCTTTCCCCTAGTAGTGGCTTCTTTGGTGCCTTCAGGGTTTAGGGCCTCTTCCACCTTAATGTACTTCTTGGCCAGGGAGGCTTTGAGCTGGGGATGTCGAACGTTGTGTCGGAAAGCTGCTGAGGCAACGCTCGCATCGAGAGAGGAGATACACATTGCCTCGGCAGTGAATCTCCGAATGAACTTGCGGAGTGACTCCCCTTACTTCTGTCTGAGGTGTTGAAGGGACGCGCTCGTCTTCTCAACCTTTCTGCTGGTCACGAAGTGGGCTAGGAAGTTCGCTTCCAACTGGTCGAACGAGAAGACTGAGCCGGGGGTGAGCCTCAAGAACCATTTCCGAGTTGGACCTCGCAAGGTGGCAGGGAAAGCGCGACACACAAGGTGTTCCGAAGTGCTGTGAATCATCATGAGGGTTTTAAACCCCTCCATGTGATCAGCGAGATCACCCTCACCGTTGTAGGTCTTGAATTGGGGAAGGCAGATGTTTCTGGGGATTTCGGCTTCCAAGATTTGAGTGGAAAATGGGGGCCGGGTTGGCCGATAACCATGGCCGGGTATCGGTCCTCTCTCGCCGAGATGGGCGAGTCGGTTCTCCATATATCGGAGGCGTCAGAGGATGACATCCTCTTGTTCAAGTGGCTGGGTCAAGCCGTGTGATTCGCCGCCCCGGGAGTCTGGCTGAGGGATGGAGTCGTTGCGAGCCTCGGTCCGAGGCTCGCCTCGAATTGCCTGGAGCATCTCGTCCTTAAAATTCTGAGACTTGGCCCTTGTAACTGGGGCTTGTCTGACCGGGTTCTGCGGGGGCGGAGGTCCATGGGGCGAGTGGTTGTGTCCTGGATCGCACTCTAGGGATGGTGTAGCGCCCCGAATTTCTAATAAGATATCTTAGAAAATACGTGGCACATTCCCAGCGATCCACTTCAATATAATATTAAACACAACCAACACCACTAAATTTTTCAACTTTTATTACAACAATCACTTACATAGCACAGCGGAAATTAAAACATCTCAACTACAAATTTTCTTTTTATTTACAACACAAAACTATCTCAAATTTGCCTTTACAAATTTACACAAAATCTTATTAAGTCACTTTTTCTCAAAAACCAACTCAAGCATCCAATTTCCAACTCTAAGCAACAACCTGCAACATGTGAGGCTAGAGATGATCCCTAACCCCCAAACTAAAGGGGTCAGCCATAAATGGTGTGAGTGACATAAAAACAAACAACAACATAAATGAACATACCTCACAAATTCTGAAACAACATGTATTAAATAAGAATATGGAAAGTAAGAAATGACAGGAACATAAAAACATCAAGTGGAACTAAACTAAGTGTCAGGTGTAGAAAACAGGAAAACCACGTGCATAAAACCAAGCCAAGAAACACATATTCTATATGCAGACTCTCTAATGCGTACTTGTCGAAGTCTATGCATCCCATTCTACATAGGTTCGGTGCAAGCCCTTAACGTCTTCACTTCATAGGGTTCAATCCCCCGTTATGCAACTAATCCTAACACGATGACTACTACGAGATAAAGATAAACTATGGATAGTATCTCATGCCCGATAATTCCGGAGATAGATCCCACACCCAAGATATTTTACTTGAATAATTCTGGAGATCATCCCACACCGAAACATTGACACATCACCACAAGAATACCACATGTGCTTCGCCTCGACTCCGATAATTCCGGAGATCAATCCCACACCACAAGTAGTTACCGTGATAATTCCGGAGATTGTCCCACACCACAAGTAATATACTGTGATAATTCTGGAGACATATCCCACACCACTAATAATCTACTGTGATAATTCCGGAGATTAAATCACACACCGAAAGCCATACTGAGGTTCTTGACTCATGTTCCCGTTCATCATATCACCACTAGTGCCTGTCCTTATTATTTTTTGGGTTAATGAATTACTTAACGAATCTCCTAGAGTGGGGTACCCTACCGGCCTAAATTCAAAACTGAATAACTGAAATGCCTCTACGGGCCTCAACAAAATAGCTCAACACCGGTATACTAGGGTCACACACCTCTAGAGACTCAAGCTCAAAAGTCTAAACCAAAGTCCCACTAAACAAAAGTGGCTCAACTGAGTATCTCAAATCAAATGCTTAACTGTAAACAAAGTATATTCTGAATTATCTGAAAACCAATCATTCGAAATAACACTCAAGTTTACCAAGATCCTTCAGTACCAGTCGTCTTATACTGTGGTAAGTCGACTGCCCAGAGGACAATTACCCAAAATTCTACAAAAATAAACTAAGTCATAACAGTCGACTTAAAAGAGTATCGGTCGACTTACCCGAGGTAAATTCCAATAATTTCACAAAAATATTCTAAGTACATAAGTCGACTTAGAGGATCATAGGTCGACTGTCCAGAAGGACTAATAATTTTACAAAATAAATTTCTCAGTGAACCAGTCGACTGCCTACGAGCTAGGTCGACTGTCCAGAACGACTTTTCAAGGATTCTAAAATACAGTAGCAGGCTCGTACCAGTCGACTGTCGGCCTACAGTTTTCAAAATTTTAGATCTGAATACAATAATCAAAACTGGAGTTTTCTAACGATTCATTGTTTATGAAAATAGTTCGTATTCAGGAAAATGACATGTCTCAACTAATCTCCATTTTGGATATATTACTCAAAACATCGAATATGTCAAAACCCAAGTTCTCATGTTCTAAATCACAATTTCTTTCATTAGGGTTTCACAAGACTAAATTTCTTTCACAAATCTAAATCAAAATCTGATTTAACCCTCCATTCATAGCCATACTCAATCTTAACATGCTTTTTAGCAACACAATTTTATAAACAAAGGTCTACTAATCATTCAACAATTATTCACATGATTCATACCACAATACAAGATCTATATCATTCACAACATCAAATCAAACAACATTGCCACCCGCATACATAGATCAACAACAATACGAATTCATATCATTCACAAAACAAAACAAAACACACAATGTCACTCACCTATATCAAAACAACAAAACAAATTTATATCACTCACCTTGAATTGAGAAGATTCAACGAAAAGCTTTTCCTTTTTGCTAGATCCAAAAACTTCTTCTTCCTCCTCCAAAACCAATCTCAAAATTCTGTATATTGTAGCAATGACGGCTGGAAAAATCCTCTTAAATATCCGGGAGTGAATATTAGGGTTTTACCCACACTTTTGCAAAACAATCCTTTCCAAAATACAACTTCACATATATAGGTATAGTCTTGGAAATTCAATCAAATTCATTTAAATTAGGATTTAAAAGTAAAATATACTCATAAATCTCAATTGGTACTGTTCAAAACGTCAAGAATATACATTTTGCACTTTAACCCCTAAAAATGTCAAATTTGCAAAAAGGTCATTCTTTTCTCAAAAATTGCAAATAGTTCCAATTAATTTCAGAAAAATCTGGAAAAATACTAAATAAATCCCAAATATTAAATAATGATTTTTCATAAAGAAAACTAAATTTTCAAACTTCTCGAAAAGTATTTGCACGTGTTTTGCACGTGTAAAAAGATAAATCTTTCTGAAAATATTCATTAAATCTCAAGAAATCAATTTAAACTCATTTTCAAATATAAAAATAATATTTGATTATACGGGGTTCTACATCACTCCCTCCTTAGAAGAGTTATGTCCTCAGAACTACTACTAATGAGTCCAAACAACATATCAACAAAGAAATCAACATCTCATAAATGGAAACATAATTCAAACAATTGCATATGACAACTCAGTCAAAATTGAAGAAATACAACTCAACTCAAAGTACTATCATTCAAAAGAATTACAATCACATAATAGGAATACACTCATACAAAAAGCTCGGGAAAATCCTTCTGCATGCGGTCCTCTGGCTCCCAAGTAGCCTCCTCGAACTGCTGATTTCTCCACAACACCTTGACCATAGGTATCACCTTGCTCCTAAGAACTTTCTCCCTACGATCAATGATCTCGACAGGCTGTTCCTTGTAACTCAAGTTCACCTGTAGATCTTCAGGAATCTCTACCAACTGATGATTCTGATCTGGCACATACTTCCTCAACAATGAAACATGAAATACATCATGCACTTGTGACAACTCTTCTGGAAGCTTCAATCTATATGCTGTCTTGCCAATCCGCTCCATGATCCTGTATGGCCCAATATACATTGGCGCCAACTTGCCTCCCTTACCGAACCTGATCACTCCTTTGGTCGGAGAAACCTTGAGGAAAACTGCATCCCCAACTTCAAACTCCAAGTCTCTTCGTCGAGTATCAGCATAACTCTTCTGCCGATTCTGAGCCTCGACCAATCTCTTGCGAATCAGCTCAATCTGCTCCGATGTCTGCTGCACGATCTTAGGACCGTACATCTGCTTCTCGCCAACCTCATACCAACAAACAGGTGTCCTGCACCTCCTCCCGTACAAAGCCTCATACGGTGCCATCCCGATACTCGCATGGTAACTGTTGTTATAAGCAAACTCAACCAATGCCAAGTATCTCTCCCAACTACCACCAAAATCCATAACACAAGTCCTCAACATATCTTCCAGCACTCGATTCACCCTCTCCGTCTGACCATCGGTCTGTGGATGAAACGCGGTACTGAAATCAGTTCTGGTGCCTAAAGCTGCTTGTAGACTCTTCCAAAATCTTGAAGTGAACCTTGCATCTCTGTCGGATACAATCGACACAGGAACTCCATGTAGTCTCACAATTTCACCAATGTACAACTCAGCCAATTTCTCCATCGACCAAGTAATCTTCATGGCTAGAAAGTGAGCCGACTTAGTCAAACGGTCCACGATAACCCAAATCGAGTCATTGCCCTTCGAACTCCTCGACAAACCTGTGATGAAATCCATACTGATATTCTTCCACTTCCACTCCGGAATGGACAACGGCTGTAACAAACCTCCAGGTCTCTGATTTTCTACTTTGATCTGCTGACAAGTCAGACACCTTGCCATGAAATCTGCTACATCTCACTTCATACCAGACCACCAAAAATGCTGTTTGATGTCTCTATACATTTTCGTGCCTCCAGGATGAACTGACAACAATGTACTGTGTGCCTCTTGCAAGATACTCGCTCTCAAATCTGCATTATCTGGAACACACAACCTCTCACCCATCCAAAGAATTCCATCTTGGACACGAAACTCTGATAGCTTGCTCTCTGAAACCTGTTGCAACATCTTCTGAATCTCTGAGTCTGATCTCTGACCTTCCATAATTCTTTCTCTCAAGGACGGTTGCAGCCTCAACTGAGCCAAAGATGCCCCTAAACCTTGCAGCACCACCTCGATACCTGCTTGATCGATCTCGGCTGCTAACTCACTTCGAGTAGTGATCAAACTCGATAAACTACTCTTCCTGCTAAGTCCATCGGCCACCACATTCGCCTTGCCCGGATGATACTTGATCTCAGGACGAATGTCTTCCAAAACTTCCAACCACCTTCTCTGCCAAAGATTTAGATCCTTCTGTTGATAAATGTACTTCAGACTCTTGTGGTCAGTGTACATATGGACCTTTTCACCATAAACATAGTGCCTCCACAGCTTCAAGGCATAAATGATAGCTGCTAGCTCCAAATCATGCATCGAATAATTCTTCTCATGCGGACGCAATTGCCTCGAACCATAAGCAATAACCTTGCCTTCTTGCATCAAGACACAACCCAAACCTCTGAGAGATGCATCACTATAGATATCATAATCTTTTCCAGCTTGCGGCAAAGCTAAGATAGGTGCAGTAGTCAACCATTCCTTTAACTCGAGGAAACTCTCCTCACACTTATCAGTCCATGAAAATGCCACATTCTTCCGGGTCAAACCTGTCAAAGGAACTGTAATCTGAGAATAACCCTGGATGAATCTCCTGTAGTAACCAGCTAAACCCATGAAACTTCTGACTTCCTTCACAGACGTTGGCCTGGGCCAATCCTTCACTGCTTCAACTTTCTGAGGATCAGTAGCTACTCCCTCCTTAGAAAGGATATGACCAAGGAAAGCTACCTCAGACTTCCAAAACTCACACTTCGACAATTTGGCATACAAGCTATGCTCCTGCAATTTCTGTAATACCTCTGTCAAGTGCGTAGAATGCTCCTCCTCCGACTTCGAATACACCAAAATATCATCGATGAAAACCACCACGAAGGAGTCAATAAATGGCCTCAAAACCCGATTCATCATATCCATGAAAACTGCTGGCGCATTTGTCAACCCGAATGGCATCACCAAAAACTCATAGAGTCCATGACGAGTCCTGAAAGCTGTCTTACTCACATCTTCCTCCTTGACTCGAACCTGATGATACTCTGATCTCAAATCAATCTTCGAAAACACAGCTGCTCCTCGAAGCCTGTCGAACAAATCATCAATCCACGGCAGTGGATACTTGTTCTGAATAGTCACCCTATTCAACTCCCGATAGTCAATGCACATCCTCATTGACCCATCCTTCTCAATTGTGGACAATGAGACTGAGAATGTCCAGCCTGCCCACACTGGGAACAAACCTGCTTCGCCAACTTCGGACATGCTGACCTGTAATGTCCTGCCTCCTTGCAGTAATAACAGGTCACTCCCTGAGTTGTAGGTGCCTTCTGCACCGGATTACTAAACTTGATCTGCTTCGCAGGGAATCCCTTCCCACTCTGGCCTGATGCTGGCCTCTTGTTCCGGTTCCATGTATCTTGCCTCTTCTGGAACTGGTCCATGTCCTCCTCAGTCATAGCTGCTCTCCTGACCAGCTTGTCGAATCGTCTGATACCCAATGGGATCATCCTCGACCTCGGGCTTGGCCTCAAGCCCTGCTCAAACTTTTTGGCCTTCTTTGCCTCATCAACGACCAACTCTGGTGCATACCTCGAGAGCTGAGTAAATTTGGTCTCATACTCCCGCACGGTCATGCTACCCTACTGAAGGTTCAAGAACTCGGTCGCCTTGTTCTCCTGAACATCTAGGGAAAAGAAGCGATCCCTGAATTCCTCCAGAAAAGCTTCCCAAGTCATCGGCTGATCCCCCAAAGTCCTCTTCAGCGACTCCCACCAGACACCAGCATCCTTCTCTAGCTGCATCGTAGCTAACTTCACCTTGCTGGCTGCCAGAGTCTCTGATACCTCGAAGATTGTCTCCATCTTCCTAATCCAATCATCAGCTGCGGTTGGATCAGATTGCCCCTCAAAGACTGGCAGCCTCATCCTCTTAAAGGATTCAATCTGCTTAATAGGGTCGGCGTTAACCAATCCCTGTCCAGCTCCATGATTTGGCTGCTGATTCTGCTGTTGATTCTGATTTTGCGCCAAATTAAATTCCATTAGCGCATTCAGAGTCAGGTACACCTTGGCGAATTCAGCCTCAAGATCAATTCCCGTTCCTCGGGAACTACCAGATCCATCTTCATTGTTACCACCATTCCTGCCCCTGGGTGCAACCATTCTGAATACTGCAAAACGAGAGAAAAGTTAGAGCATCACACACAATTCAAACTCACATCAATATCCTTTGGCAAAACTTCACTTGTATCCCAAAGGTAAAACATCATGTTCAGTTCTATGTGATACTCACTCTTTAATGTCCACACCTAGGTACTCACACACTAGTGTCCACACCTAGGTTATTTTTATGTCATGTTTAGTATTACTATTGAAGCATGCTCTGATACCAACTTCTGTAGCGCCCCGAATTTCTAATAAGATATCTTAGAAAATACGTGGCACATTCCCAGCGATCCACTTCAATATAATATTAAACACAACCAACACCACTAAATTTTTCAACTTTTATTACAACAATCACTTACATAGCACAGCGGAAATTAAAACATCTCAACTACAAATTTTCTTTTTATTTACAACACAAAACTATCTCAAATTTGCCTTTACAAATTTACACAAAATCTTATTAAGTCACTTTTTCTCAAAAACCAACTCAAGCATCCAATCTCCAACTCTAAGCAACAACCTGCAACATGTGAGGCTAGAGATGATCCCTAACCCCCAAACTAAAGGGGTCAGCCATAAATGGTGTGAGTGACATAAAAACAAACAACAACATAAATGAACATACCTCACAAATTCTGAAACAACATGTATTAAATAAGAATATGGAAAGTAAGAAATGACAGGAACATAAAAACATCAAGTGGAACTAAACTAAGTGTCAGGTGTAGAAAACAGGAAAACCACGTGCATAAAACCAAGCCAAGAAACACATATTCTATATGCAGACTCTCTAATGCGTACTTGTCGAAGTCTATGCATCCCATTCTACATAGGTTCGGTGCAAGCCCTTAACGTCTTCACTTCATAGGGTTCAATCCCCCGTTATGCAACTAATCCTAACACGATGACTACTACGAGATAAAGATAAACTATGGATAGTATCTCATGCCCGATAATTCCGGAGATAGATCCCACACCCAAGATATTTTACTTGAATAATTCTGGAGATCATCCCACACCGAAACATTGACACATCACCACAAGAATACCACATGTGCTTCGCCTCGACTCCGATAATTCCGGAGATCAATCCCACGCCACAAGTAGTTACCGTGATAATTCCGGAGATTGTCCCACACCACAAGTAATATACTGTGATAATTCTGGAGACATATCCCACACCACTAATAATCTACTGTGATAATTCCGGAGATTAAATCACACACCGAAAGCCATACTGAGGTTCTTGACTCATGTTCCCGTTCATCATATCACCACTAGTGCCTGTCCTTATTATTTTTTGGGTTAATGAATTACTTAACGAATCTCCTAGAGTGGGGTACCCTACCGGCCTAAATTCAAAACTGAATAACTGAAATGCCTCTACGGGCCTCAACAAAATAGCTCAACACCGGTATACTAGGGTCACACACCTCTAGAGACTCAAGCTCAAAAGTCTAAACCAAAGTCCCACTAAACAAAAGTGGCTCAACTGAGTATCTCAAATCAAATGCTTAACTGTAAACAAAGTATATTCTGAATTATCTGAAAACCAATCATTCGAAATAACACTCAAGTTTACCAAGATCCTTCAGTACCAGTCGTCTTATACTGTGGTAAGTCGACTGCCCAGAGGACAATTACCCAAAATTCTACAAAAATAAACTAAGTCATAACAGTCGACTTAAAAGAGTATCGGTCGACTTACCCGAGGTAAATTCCAATAATTTCACAAAAATATTCTAAGTACATAAGTCGACTTAGAGGATCATAGGTCGACTGTCCAGAAGGACTAATAATTTTACAAAATAAATTTCTCAGTGAACCAGTCGACTGCCTACGAGCTAGGTCGACTGTCCAGAACGACTTTTCAAGGATTCTAAAATACAGTAGCAGGCTCGTACCAGTCGACTGTCGGCCTACAGTTTTCAAAATTTTAGATCTGAATACAATAATCAAAACTGGAGTTTTCTAACGATTCATTGTTTATGAAAATAGTTCGTATTCAGGAAAATGACATGTCTCAACTAATCTCCATTTTGGATATATTACTCAAAACATCGAATATGTCAAAACCCAAGTTCTCATGTTCTAAATCACAATTTCTTTCATTAGGGTTTCACAAGACTAAATTTCTTTCACAAATCTAAATCAAAATCTGATTTAACCCTCCATTCATAGCCATACTCAATCTTAACATGCTTTTTAGCAACACAATTTTATAAACAAAGGTCTACTAATCATTCAACAATTATTCACATGATTCATACCACAATACAAGATCTATATCATTCACAACATCAAATCAAACAACATTGCCACCCGCATACATAGATCAACAACAATACGAATTCATATCATTCACAAAACAAAACAAAACACACAATGTCACTCACCTATATCAAAACAACAAAACAAATTTATATCACTCACCTTGAATTGAGAAGATTCAACGAAAAGCTTTTCCTTTTTGCTAGATCCAAAAACTTCTTCTTCCTCCTCCAAAACCAATCTCAAAATTCTGTATATTGTAGCAATGACGGCTGGAAAAATCCTCTTAAATATCCGGGAGTGAATATTAGGGTTTTACCCACACTTTTGCAAAACAATCCTTTCCAAAATACAACTTCACATATATAGGTATAGTCTTGGAAATTCAATCAAATTCATTTAAATTAGGATTTAAAAGTAAAATATACTCATAAATCTCAATTGGTACTGTTCAAAACGTCAAGAATATACATTTTGCACTTTAACCCCTAAAAATGTCAAATTTGCAAAAAGGTCATTCTTTTCTCAAAAATTGCAAATAGTTCCAATTAATTTCAGAAAAATCTGGAAAAATACTAAATAAATCCCAAATATTAAATAATGATTTTTCATAAAGAAAACTAAATTTTCAAACTTCTCGAAAAGTATTTGTACGTGTTTTGCACGTGTAAAAAGATAAATCTTTCTGAAAATATTCATTAAATCTCAAGAAATCAATTTAAACTCATTTTCAAATATAAAAATAATATTTAAAAATACGGGGTTCTACAGATGGCCTTCCGCTATGGTTCGAGACCGAGTTGGAAGCGGCCTCTCTCCTTGTCCGACTGGCCTGTCGACTCAATATGACGCGCCGCAAATCAGTCGCGTTCGAGTGAGAAGCACTCGACCCGTCTCCGGCCGCATTGTTGACCTATGGTTGGTTGGAACCCTCGGTGTCCGCATGGCTGTGATGTGAATGGTCCGGATGTCGTGCCGAGGTGACGGCCCTTATGGCTTTGGGAGCCATGGAAGAACGCGGCCTTGAGATGACGTCCCTAGCTGGGCTCGGACTGGCAGTAGTACCTGGTACTTCCCACAGACGACGCTAACCTGATGCTGTTTATTTTTGGGGTGTGGGGGTAAGAGGTGTGAGTTCTTATAATTTGTGTAGCGGAAGATGTGGTACTGGCATCGATCCGATCCTAGGCCATATGGTCAGCTCAGGAGTAACAGGAGAGAGGTGGAGGCCGGGTGCTCGCCTCGAATCCAGTAGCTCGGCTCGGATATTTGTGGCTCGGTTTGGATTCTTGTACCTACACACTGCCTAGAAACACCGGGAGAAGTCCCGGCGACAGGCCCTTCGACGATCTAGTCAGTCACTGAGAAAGCAACAGTAGCTAGGGTTCAGGTAGGAAAAAGTTTATTACCTCTGCAAGCGAGGAGGGGGCTGGGTATTTATAGGCAGAGGCAAACGGTTCTGGAACCCTAACGGGCCGGGTCGGACCTTTTTGCCTATGGGCACGAACTGGGTGAGGTCCGCTGGACTTCAGTTGACCTGATGATCATAGAAGAGTGGATCTAGTGGGGATCTGATGGCCCTGATGGGGCCACGTCATCTATACAATATCAGTAAGCATATTAAATTAAGTTTTGAACATCTGCCCTCTTACACTGAAGCGTGAGAAACTTCATACTGTATGTCTGCATTATAAGTACCTTATGTTAAATCTAATTAAAGTTCATGTATGTTCAAATTAGGATGATACGTACGTAGCATCTAACTACCAATTTTTTTTTTTTTGGTTCCTTGTTGGGAAAGGACAAAAGGAAAATTACAAAGCAAGAAAACGACTGAAAATTCAAAACTAAACAAAGACATAAATAGACAGACCTAGGTTTAAGATGAAATTACTATTCTAAATACTGAACTACAATGAAGCCAGTATACTCCATCCCGCCACAGCCCAGATTCACACTGGAAGTGGTGGCCAGGTGCACCACTAATGAGATTGATCGAGGAGAGAAATTCTAACCCCTCCATTAATCAAAAGGATATGTGCTATATTTGATGTGTGAGGTATAATATGATTTCCCCATGGGTGCCTACTTATCAGGATCTACTACCTTAAGGGATATTCATCCCGCTTTCTTTCTGGTCTATGCTCTCTTGAATAATCACAATGAAATTGAAGAAATAAAATCAAACAAATACGCTTATGTTCCGTCGATAAGGAAAGAATAGGTGTTCACGACGTACTTGAATAGGAAACCATGTCTATGGATGGCCCAGGCATGGCCAACTTTAATCGTTATCACCTTGAAATCAGATAGCCAGAACCAAATATCTGTTGTCTACCACGACTCGTAGTGCTAATAGCGGAACTCACACACCACAAACAATAGAAACTTCCCAAAAACTAGATGAATCAAGAACAAGTCACCACAATAATCACATGATCTCGCAAGAACACACTAATATGCAGAGATAACCAGTACTTCTTATTCCCCAAGAAATACAAAGATTACAAAGAGAATATAACTCTCAATATCTCTCTTTCTCTCTCTCACACACACACATTTGAAACACTCGGCACAATCTCCTCCTGAAGTTGAACAATGATAACGGCTCACCCTTGATATGAGTTGCACAACTAGAGTTCACATCTACTGCTATATTTACACCCCCAAGCAAACCCTAAAAGATTAACACAAATACAGCTTATTGGACCAAAAAACTGAAAGCCCAAATAATATACAACGCCGAAGTCGGTCGACCGCACTTTGGGTTGGTCGACAGCAATGTGTCAAGTCCACCCCTGAAACATGACTGGTCGACTGCACGGTCGACTGTCCCGCTCTTTGTTGAACCTTGTACATTTGAAAAACTTTTTTCAGCCTAGGTCAGTCGACCGCAACCCCTCCAGCTGCATTCATCTACATGTTGTCTTCTTAGCTGTCTTCGTCTTCTTATCTTCTTCTCCTACTCCAAGTACTCTGTGCCTACGTGTATTTGAGGCCATAATCATAACAATCTTCCACTTGGACCAAATACATAATGCTTCAAAGTTATTGTAATCTTACCTCGCATTATCTTTGTCAGTCTTCCGCTCTAATGAAATACTAAAGTACCCACTCTTATGAAAAGCACCTCTGCCACTCCACCACGTGGAGTGCACCAACCACACCTCATCACCTCATGAAGGAAGTGCTCCACCAATTGCATAGAGCACGAATACCGGAGAAACAACCTCCCATATCGGATTCTGTGTTACAAGACTCTCCAACTCATAGAATCTCCATTAACATCGGATATGGTTCAAAGCCTCTCAATGTACCTTATGCAGTAGAAGTCACCGTGTACGACACCTCCACAAAATCCGCAGACTGTTGAACCCCCACAGTTCTATTTCGATTACCCTCATCGACATCACCCCACATATCGATAACCGTGCTCTCTACCTCACAAGAGCAACTTGAAGCTTCGTCTTTCATATCGCAAAGTACTCTCACCACAGTAATATCTTGCTCTCTAGGATTACTCTCATGGAAAGCAGCTCTCACTAAATTAGTAACCTCCAATGAATCCTACAACTGAAAGAACTCGGTTGCATCTGTAACCCCTGTTTCCGATTATACGGATTTCCATTTCTTTTCTTTCTTCTCCATGTATTCTTGTATTTCAATTTCCATATAAATTCTTTCCGATACATTTAAATCCTTTTGAATCTTCTATTGAAACCCAAATTTATATTCTAAACTAGAATCTTGTCTCTCTTCTTTTTATTTATTTACTTTGAAGCCCAAGTTAATCCATACTATCATTTTATTGATTCTTTTGAATTCAAGAGAAGCCCAACAATTATTATTAAATTTATTATATTTAATTGAAGCCCAAACCCAAACTCATCTCTTATTGGATCCTAGTCAACCCTAAACCCACTAACCCAATTCTCCCCTGAATCGGTTGTTGACCAGATTAAATCCCCTCAATATCACATCCCCCAAACTATCAACTACACATCAGTATCTCCCCCACTACCTCATAACTACTCCAGGTTTTCACCCCATTATTATATTATTTTTATTAATAAAACCCCTTTTCTCCGTTTTCTCTCTCTCACTCCCTGACCTTCTCTCTCCCCGAACAGCATCTCCCTTCCCTGTCTCCAAAACCAAAACAGAACCCAACAGAGACCCCCATCTTCATCTCCGCCAAACAAACCCATCTCCGTTGCCATCTCCGACCACCACCGTTCATCCCATCCACCCGTTGCTCCCCTCTCTTCGTCACACACTAGAGATCCCCCAGTCCTCTTCGCTACATGTAGCGCTTGCAGCATCCTCTACCGTCTTTGCCCCTGTCTACGACCACCTCAGCACCATCACCACTCGAGCCCACCGCTCGCCATTGCCTCTGCTCGAACCCATCCTCCTCGCCCACTGCACTCGAGCCCCATTTTTGCCGTCATCCCTGTCTTCAAGCCCTCGTCACTCTCGATCACCGCTACCATCACCCCCAAGTCGCCGATCGCAGCCCTGGCCTCCCGCCATTGCCGCCATTGTTGATTGTCTTCCACCTCCTCTCTT
This sequence comes from Hemerocallis citrina, assembly GCA_017893485.1. NCBI lineage: Eukaryota > Viridiplantae > Streptophyta > Magnoliopsida > Asparagales > Asphodelaceae > Hemerocallis > Hemerocallis citrina. The sequence goes on along the minus strand of CM030366.1, from coordinate 186,890,664 downwards.
CCAATCGCCCTCTGCCTCAGGCTGCCTCCCGTCGCCGTCGCCTCCCGACCGCAACCACCGCCACTGCTCGCTTCCCTTGTCGTCGTTGCCCCCCTGGTCCCAGAACCCGCTGCCGAGCCTCTCCGGCCAACTCTCTCTCTCTTTCTCTCTATGCATCACTGTGAAGAAAAAGAAGAGGGGACTGGGTATGTTGTATGTTTGCTGTTTTGCCTGGGGATCCGAAATTGGTGTTTTGTGTTTGTGTATGGGGTCCTGCTGGTGTTTGTAAAGTGAATCAGGGTTGGGGTGTTTTGCTATTGTGGAGTAGGAGATTGGTTTCTACTGTGTTTGCTGTTGTGGAGTAGGAGATCGTGATTGGTGTTTGGTGTTTGGGTTGATCTTGTGACGCCCCGGATCTCCAATACCGGACATCCGTGACACAACCAGAATCTTTGCCTTCAAATGCATCTCAACACAGTAAATAACATGGAAATTTAAACACTTTTATTGCCATTAGAGTTATTACATCAATAATTACAATATCAAAATGTCCTTGAACAAGGAATACAAATTACATAACTTATTACAACAGATCACAAGAATATTCAGGCTCCTTTGGCAAAGCTATCAGTTGTCTTCCAGATCAGCAATCGATTAGTCATTGCTGATAACTCTGCTGAGTGGTCTATCTGCTTCTTTGGGACTTGCCCCTCGGCTTGAGCCTTCTGCTGCGCGACACTGATATCTCTACCCCATTCGAATGGTAGGCACGTACTGCCATCCCCCTTGGATGCCCTGCTGATCTTGGGCTCTCCTGCACTCGTGACCTGATATTGATGTACCTAAAATGTGGGGTACGTCAGTAATTCTACTGACGCAATGCTGATAAGAAAACAGCGATCTCCAAACTGGCATCCACAATCCGTCTTGAATGAAAAGGGAAACGTGCATCCTAATTTCTTAGTATTTGTGTATGCCATGGTCTAACAACTAATGCACTGATCACCTGCCTTATTGTAATACAAGCAACCTTGGGACTCTGGATACGCATGCATCCCATACTACATTCGTTCTAGGCCAAAACATGAGATGGTCTAATCTAATGCACGAAACAAGAATGCACATGATGCACTTACTCTAATGCGATTCGTTGGGAACGCATGCATCCCATACTGCATACTTTCCCCAAATCAACTTCGATGGAAATGTATGCATCCCATACTACATACCTTCCAAGGAGTTCATTTTCCTAAGTATAGGGTTCAATCCCTCGTCATGCAATGCATTCTAATTGGGTCTACTTCCTGCTCCTGATAGTATGACATGGTTGAGAAGATAATTAACATAAATGCTTCGGGGCGCTGCCCATTGTCACCGATCATCGTTGCCTCAGACCTTCCTTGAAAGTCGCGACGAACTTAAGATATGCGGTCCCACCGCTTTGCAGTCAACGGTCCCACCGTTCTGCAGTCAACAGACGTGACGAAGTTAAGATATGCGGTCCACCGCTTTGCAGTCAACGGTCCCACCATTCTGCAGTCAACAGTCGTGACGAACTTAAGATATGCGGTCCCACCGCGTTGCAGTCAACGGTCCCACCGTTCTGCAGTCAACAGCCGTGACGAACTTAAGGATATACCGCAGCATACCTATAACGTCGTATCCCATACGACCCGTTCGTTTCCACTAGCATGTGCCCGGATCCCATCCGTCCTTACCACGGTACCTCAGGAATCAACAGTGCAAGACACTTGCAACAGCACGTATCCTTAATGACAGGAAGAGACAACCTATAGTATCACCACCTACAACTAATTCTCAGACGAGTTGGATTATAGGGAATCACCCCTAACACTAATTCGGTCTTCAAGCGAAACAATAAAGAAACCTAATCAATGCAATTTACTGAAACAAGTTATTACTCAATCATACTCGGTGTCAATCAATAAAGTTGAGCCTGACTGGTCTGTAAAGGTAACAATCATCCCGGAATCACGTCCATTGATTCCCAATACATTCATAGGTCAGCGACCCAAAATAATCCCGGCCCGTGATCCTCAGCGAGTGTCTAACGGTGCCCTGATGATGTAATACAATCTAGTGAAGGTAAGCACGCACATAATTATCCATTCTTGACTATTGACAGACTCAGACATCGAGACACCCAATACAATCCAATAGAGCTATATCCCAACTCACTCATGTCCACCATGAGTACATACACAGGAACTTGCCTAAGTTCCGAATGAACGCTAAAAACCCGTCTTTTAAATCTGATAGCTCACGATCACCATATTGCGGTAGGCAGAGGGTTCCTCATCAATTGTCCGATGGAACAATTTAAGAAATAGCAGTAGCTGTAACCCCAGCTACGCTCATCGGAACTGCTCGACCCCGGGTCCTATGGAAAGCTGGAAGTGTCTATTTTAACTTCCTAGTTGGACACATCCTCAGATTCAATCCTTAGGGTCCTCAAGATACCCATTTCCATTGGGTGCACAACAAGGGAGAAGTTGATTTCTCTGGCAAACATTCCCTCGACAAGGCCAGATCTATCCCAACTTTGGAAAATCATAACATCCAACCTACACACTGGAATTATAAAATTCCAATTGGGTTAGAAATCTATGACTCCCTACTGCAAATCTCTAGTTGTCCAGTCGTCCAAATTCTTAACCGATAAGTCCAGGAATATCCATCTTCATGGACTAGACAATTTGCACTAGGCCGAACATAGTCTACTTCGAAATTAAATAATAAATCAACCTTAAGTCCAATGCTCATGAAATTTGAGATTACATATACCATTTTATTGTGTCCAAAATTCGCATTCAAATTCATTTCACACAAGGATCTATGACTCCTCAAACATAGCAATATTTTCAGCTGTTCTTTTTCAGCAGGTTATTTACTGCCCCTCACTCATCACTTTTGAAACCTCGTCAAATGATCTCTAAAAAATATAAAATTTGAATTTCATCAAATAGACTTATACCCCAAGCTACTCCCAAAATTTCGTAGCAAAATAATAAACGTACACGAAGTTATGGCTTTTTGAACTTCAGCCCAAAACACAGTCAGCTTCAGCCGACACATACAGACCAGTCGCGTTCTACTTCTTTTTCGGGGCATCAAACGATCTCGGAAAATTACGAAATTTAAGACTGTGATTGTAGACACATACCAGAACGTCCACAAAAACTTCCAGCTTAAAATGCTCTGTTATTTTCGAGATATAAAATCGGAAAGACACACAAAAATCATCACAGCCAGCAGCCATTCTGGCTGCTTACTGTCCAGACTTGGATCCATTGTTCGGGCTACTAAAATGCATCCAAATATTATGGAAAAAATCATGGATACTCTACATACATAGAAGAACAATACCCCAGAATTTTAGCCCAAGATTCCAAACCGTTTGAGCGTAAGAAATTCCCCAATATACCCTCACAATCATGCTTCTTAACAAGCTTAAGGAAGAAGTTGTTCTTACCATACAACTATGTTTCCCTAGCACTTCACATGCTCATACATGGTAACTACATCATGCCTACTGCCACTAAACACCCATTTCATACTCAAAAGAAAATAAATTCCAAGTTTAGAGTTGAAGAGATCACCCACTTGAAGTTGCAAGAACACTCCTTGTAGGCTTAGCTCCTTGCTTTGCTTGCTTGCTTGTCTTGCTCCTTGTGATTGTTTACCTTGGCCAACACCTTCTCCTACACTTTTTCTTCTCCTTCTCTACTACTCCTTCTATTCTAATAGACTTCTTCCTTTTTTTTCCTACATATACATGTATTTATTTTTTTTTTTGAACAAGGAGGAATGGAGAAAACTAGGAGGAGAATGAAATGAAGTTTGAAAATGGAGTGAAGTGAGAATGGGAGGGGGATTATATGGCCGGTAGTGGATGGGTGGGTGTGGGATGGATGGGGGGTGAGGTGTAGGGATGAGATGGAGTGTGGGATGGGTGAAGGAATGAAGGGTGGATTGGGTGCCAACACATCAAGCAAGGAAGCTTCATGGAAGCTTCCTTGAAGCTCCTAGGAAGCTTCCTATCTAAAGGTCAACCTTCACATGGTGAATTAATCCCACCATTGGATCTCATCAAGATCCAAGCCATGATGTGATGCTAGGGTTCCTAACCCTAGGTTAGGTCAAGGAGCCCTAGGTCACCATACCCCGATTTCTTACCCTAGTGCACAATCTCGACCCAAATTCACTCCAACTACTAGCTTTAATTGAAATAACTAATACATATAAATTAAAATCCATAAAAATACATGTTTTATAGAAATTATAATTTTCTCCCAAAAATTATCTGGTCAAAACAATCGGGACAAAACCACAGTTTAATCGAGATGATATTCCGAGTTTACCTTATCGAATTCAGAACAACTCATGTGTCGGAAATCTCCCAATTTAACTTATAATTTCCTCGAAAAATATGTAATCGTGTGCAATACTCATACGTGCACAGATTACAGTGCAAAAATAGCCATATGCTATTTTGCGCGGTATTACATCACTCCCTCCTTAGAATCGTTCTGTCCTTAGAACGACGCTAGGGGAGCAGACAAACATTCATGAGCAGAAGACACCTTCCCCTGATCATCTCAAATTTCTCTAGGAACTCCCTCGACAACTGAATCTCAAGTTCGCAACGTCGGCTCACAAGCCTCAAGTGCTTAACGCATCCTTTCATCCCGGAGATTAATCCTATCGCGCGGATCATTCGGGGATCTGTCCTATCTCACATCCACCGTACTGGGGATGAATCACTTTGGGGAAAGTCGCTCTCATCCTGGACTACTGGAGATCAATCCCTCTCTACAGAACCTCCTAGGGCCTACTTTATCTCGCGTTCTGGAATACCAGGAAATATCTCACTCCATGGATTGCTCTGGAGCCTCTCTTATCATTAATTTTCCCCGTGGGTATTACTCTCGTCCTCAGAATACTGGAGATCAATCCCACTCCACAGATCATTCTGGGGCCTATTTCATCCCTCGTCTAGAATACTGGGGAATATCTCACTCCTTGGATCATTCTGGAGCCCTTACTCATCCTTGAATTTCCTCTGTGGGTATTACTCTCGTCCTCGGAATACTGTAGATCAATTCCACTCCACAGATCATTCTGGGGCCTATTTCATCCCTCGTCTGGAATACTAGGGAATATCTCACTCCTCGGATCATTCTGGAGCCAATGTCCCACTAGCCTGCCCGTGAACGTTGCTCTCGTCCCTGGAATACTGGAGATCAATCCCACTCCACAAATCATTCTGGGGCCTATTTCATCCCTCGTCTGGAATATTGGGGAATATCTCACTCCTTGGATCACTCTGGAGCCAACATCACACAATCTTCCTCATGAGCGTCGCTCTCGTCCCTGGAATACTGGAGACCAATCCTACTCCACAGATCATTCTGGGGCCTATTTCATCCCTCGTCTGGAATGTCGAGGAATGTCTCACTCCATGGATCATTCTGGAGCCGACCTCGCCACACGAACTCCCCATGAGTATCGCTCCCGTCCCGAAACACTAGAGATCAATCCCTCTCTATAGAACACTCTGGGGTCTATTTCATCCTTCGTCTAGAATGCTGGGGAATATCTCACTCCGCGGATCATTCTGGAGCCTCCATACTCACGATCGTTCTTGGTTCATCATATCTCCTTCTAGTGCCCGAGTCAAGTTCCCAGCACATTTTCTAGTTCTCGGTTTGCACTTCTAGAGGATCGGTGACCACTCCCTCCTTAGAAGAAAGAAAGGCTTTCCGAGGAGAAGGCAAATATTTCAGCCTTATGCCTTATCCCAAAACATTTAATAAAATAAGCATAAGACACGAGACGACCAAATGCCCCAAACTTCATGCTTTATAATAGTCATAATATCATGCTACAGATCATAGTACAAGTTCATCATCTATAACTTGCAATAATGCAACCAACAAAACATTTTACTATTTCTCGACTATGATAGCCCTCACTATTACATACTTCTTCCCAGTTAATCTGAGGTTCGTCCCTGACGAACAGACTTCCTCCCTTTATTGGTCACCTTTGGTAACTGGTCATTGGGGTTCCCTTGCAGTTGTGGACAATCTGATTTCTTGTGCCCGGCTTCTCCACAATTGTAGCAGGTGCTTGTCTGGGCTCTCTTCGGGCATTGACTCTTTCTTTACAAAAGTAACAAACCACCGTCTGGTTGGTCCTCTTACTGGTGTTAAGCTTCCTGGACTTGTGAGTTGAGTCCCGCTTGTCTTGGTCATTGGTGAGGATATGTTTCTTCCTCTTCTTCGTCTCGGCCTCGTCTTGACTCCACCGCATGTCCATTTCTGTTACCGCAGCTCGCCTTACTAGCTTGTCGAATCGGCGGATGCTTAACGGAACCATCCTCGACCTTAGTCCAGGCCTGAGCCCCTGCTCAAATCTTTGGGCTTTCTTCGCTTCTTCCTGGACCATCTCAGGTGCATATCGTGATAGCTGAGAAAACTTTGTCTCATATTCCCTGACGGACATATTTTCCTGCTTCAAATTGTGGAACTCCATTGCCTTTTCTTCTTGCACATCCGTGGAAAAATAGTGCTGTCGGAATTCCTCAAGAAAATTTTCCCACGCGATTTGACCTCCCCCAAGACCACGCTTCACGGACTCCCACCAAACTCCGGCATCCTTCTCTAGCAATATCGTGGCCAAACGAACCTTGCTGTCTTCTGGAGTCATCATTACTTCAAACACTGTTTCTACTTGACATATCCATTCGTCAGCAGCCGTGGGGTCGACCTGTCCTTCGAAAACTGGGGGTTTCATCTTCTTGAATGATTCTACCATCTTTATCGAGTCTGCTGGGGTAGCGACTCCTGGTGTTCCCCGTGGCGATGCTTGGTTTCTACTAGCTTCCACAAATGCTCCCATCATTTGGTATACACGGGTAAATTCAGCTTCGACATTGAAGTTTGTGCCGTTGGTCCTACTGCCTTTGCCCTCAGCCATTCTACGGTGGTTGTTTCTAATTCTTCTAGACACCCTTCAAGAAAAGAAAACACACAGGGTTAGTTCTGGATGTAGGAAAGATCACAAACATACGGGCAAAGCGAAACAATCATGGTTTGACCTTCCTGCAATCCCAACTAAACCCAGCCATTTGGCATTTTTTGTCAAATTTCCTACTGTGTTAGATTACAAATTGAAGTCAGCTCTGATACCAACTGTGACGCCCCGGATCCCCAATACCGGACATCCGTGACACAACCAGAATCTTTGCCTTCAAATGCATCTCAACACAGTAAATAACATGGAAATTTAAACACTTTTATTGCCATTAGAGTTATTACATCAATAATTACAATATCAAAATGTCCTTGAACAAGGAATACAAATTACATAACTTATTACAACTGATCACAAGAATATTCAGGCTCCTCTGGCAAAGCTATCAGTTGTCTTCCAGATCAGCAATCGATTAGTCATTGCTGATAACTCTGCTGAGTGGTCTATATGCTTCTCTGGGACTTGCCCCTCGGCTTGAGCCTTCTGCTGCGCGACACTGATATCTCTGCCCCATTCGAATGGTAGGCACGTACTGCCATCCCCCTTGGATGCCCTGCTGATCTTGGGCTCTCCTGCACTCGTGACCTGATATTGATGTACCTAAAATGTGGGGTACGTCAGTAATTCTACTGACGCAATGCTGATAAGAAAACAGCGATCTCCAAACTGGCATCCACAATCCGTCTTGAATGAAAAGGGAAACGTGCATCCTAATTTCTTAGTATTTGTGTATGCCATGGTCTAACAACTAATGCACTGATCACCTGCCTTATTGTAATACAAGCAACCTTGGGACTCTGGATACGCATGCATCCCATACTACATTCGTTCTAGGCCAAAACATGACATGGTCTAATCTAATGCACGAAACAAGAATGCACATGATGCACTTACTCTAATGCGATTCGTTGGGAACGCATGCATCCCATACTGCATACTTTCTCCAAATCAACTTCGATGGAAATATATGCATCCCATACTACATACCTTCTAAGGAGTTCGTTTTCCTAAGTATAGGGTTCAATCCCTCGTCGTGCAATGCATTCTACTTGGGTCTACTTCCTGTTCCTGATAGTATGACATGGTTGAGGAGATAATTAACATAAATGCTTTGGGGCGCTGCCCATTGTCACCGATCATCGTTGCCTTAGACCCTCCTTGAAAGTCACGACAAACTTAAGATATGCGGTCCCACCGCTTTACAGTCAACGGTCCCACCGTTCTGCAGTCAATAGCCGTGACGATCTTAAGATATGCGGTCCACCGCTTTGCAGTCAACGGTCCCACCGTTCTGCAGTCAACAGCCATGACGAACTTAAGATATGCGGTCCCACTGCGTTGCAGTCAACGGTCCCACCGTTCTGCAGTCAACAGCCGTGACGAACTTAAGGATATACCACAGCATATCTATAACGTTGTATCCCATACGACCCGTTCGTGTCCACTAGCATGTGTCCGGATCCCATCCGTCCTTACCACGGTACCTCAGGAATCAACAGTGCAAGACACTTGCAAGAGCACGTATCTTTAATGACAGGAAGAGACAACCCATAGTATCACCACCTACAACTAATTCTCAGACGAGTTGGATTATAGGGAATCACCCCTAACACTAATTCGGTCTTCAAGAGAAACAATAAAGAAGCCTAATCAATGCAATTCACTGAAACAAGTTATTACTCAATCATACTCGGTGTCAATCAATAAAGTTGAGCCTGACTGGTCTGTCAAGCAATCATCCCGGAATCACATCCATTGATTCCCAATACCTTCATAGGTCAGCAACCCAAAATAATCCCGGCCTGTGACCCTCAGCGAGTGTCTAACGGTGCCCTGATGATGTAATACAATCTAGTGAAGGTAAGCACGCACATAATTATCCATTCTTGACTATTGACAGACTCAGACATCGAGACACCCAACACAATTCAATAGAGTTATATCCCAACTCACTCATGTCCACCATGAGTACATGCATAGGAACTTGCCTAAGTTCCGAATGAACGCTAAAAACCCGTCTTTTAAATCTGATAGCTCACGATCACCATATTGCGGTAGGCAGAGGGTTCCTCATCAATTGTCCGATGGAACAATTTAAGAAATAGCAGTAGCTGTAACCCCAGCTACACTCATCGGAACTGCTCGACCCTGGGTCCTATGGAAAGCTGGGAGTGTCTATTTTAACTTCCTAGTTGGACACATCCTCAGATTCAATCCTTAGGGTCCTCAAGATACCCATTTCCATCGGGTGCACAACAAGGGAGAAGTTGATTTCTCTAGCAAACATTCCCTCGACAAGGCCGGATCTATCCCAACTTTGGAAAATCATAGCATCCAACCTACACACTGGAATTATAAAATTCCAATTGGGTTAGAAATCTATGACTCCCTACTGCAAATCTCTAGTTGTCCAGTCGTCCAAATTCTTAACCGATAAGTCCAGGAATATCCATCTTCATGGACTAGACAATTTGCACTAGGCCGAACATAGTCTACTTCGAAATTAAATAATAAATCAACCTTAAGTCCAATGCTCATGAAATTTGAGATTCTCAATCTCTACATATACCATTTTATTGTGTCCAAAATTAGCATTCAAATTCATTTCACACAAGGATCTATGACTCCTCAAACATAGCAATATTTTCAGCTGTTCTTTTTCAGCAGGTTATTTACTGCCCCTCACTCATCACTTTTGAAACCTCGTCAAATGATCTCTAAAAAATATAAAATTTGAATTTCATCAAATAGACTTATACCCCAAGCTACTCCCAAAATTTCGTAGCAAAATAATAAACGTACACGAAGTTATGGCTTTTTGAACTTCAGCCCAAAACACAGTCAGCTTCAGCCGACACATACAGACCAGTCGCGTTCTACTTCTTTTTCGGGGCATCAAACGATCTCGGAAAATTACGAAATTTAAGACTGTGATTGTAGACACATACCAGAACGTCCACAAAAACTTCCAGCTTAAAATGCTCTGTTATTTTCGAGATATAAAATCGGAAAGACACACAAAAATCATCACAGCCAGCAGCCATTCTGGCTGCTTACTGTCCAGACTTGGATCCATTGTTCGGGCTACTAAAATGCATCCAAATATTATGGAAAAAATCATGGATACTCTACATACATAGAAGAACAATACCCCAGAATTTTAGCCCAAGATTCCAAACCGTTTGAGCGTAAGAAATTCCCCAATATACCCTCACAATCATGCTTCTTAACAAGCTTAAGGAAGAAGTTGTTCTTACCATACAACTATGTTTCCCTAGCACTTCACATGCTCATACATGGTAACTACATCATGCCTACTGCCACTAAACACCCATTTCATACTCAAAAGAAAATAAATTCCAAGTTTAGAGTTGAAGAGATCACCCACTTGAAGTTGCAAGAACACTCCTTGTAGGCTTAGCTCCTTGCTTTGCTTGCTTGCTTGTCTTGCTCCTTGTGATTGTGTACCTTGGCCAACACCTTCTCCTATACTTTTTCTTCTCCTTCTCTACTACTCCTTCTATTCTAATAGACTTCTTCCTTTTTTTTCCTACATATACATGTATTTATTTTTTTTTTTGAACAAGGAGGAATGGAGAAAACTAGGAGGAGAATGAAATGAAGTTTGAAAATGGAGTGAAGTGAGAATGGGAGGGGGATTATATGGCCGGTAGTGGATGGGTGGGTGTGGGATGGATGGGGGGTGAGGTGTAGGGATGAGATGGAGTGTGGGATGGGTGAAGGAATGAAGGGTGGATTGGGTGCCAACACATCAAGCAAGGAAGCTTCATGGAAGCTTCCTTGAAGCTCCTAGGAAGCTTCCTATCTAAAGGTCAACCTTCACATGGTGAATTAATCCCACCATTGGATCTCATCAAGATCCAAGCCATGATGTGATGCTAGGGTTCCTAACCCTAGGTTAGGTCAAGGAGCCCTAGGTCACCATACCCCGATTTCTTACCCTAGTGCACAATCTCGACCCAAATTCACTCCAACTACTAGCTTTAATTGAAATAACTAATACATATAAATTAAAATCCATAAGAATACATGTTTTATAGAAATTATAATTTTCTCCCAAAAATTATCTGGTCAAAACAATCGGGACAAAACCACAGTTTAATCTAGACGATATTCCGAGTTTACCTTATCGAATTTAGAACAACTCATGTGTTGGAAATCTCCCAATTTAACTGATAATTTCCTCGAAAAATATGTAATCGTGTGCAATACTCATACGTGCACAGATTACAGTGCAAAAATATCCATATGCTATTTTGCGGGGTATTACAGATCTTGGGATGTTGGTTGTGTTGTGTGCAACTGTTTTGCTATTGGGATTTGCTGTTTGGTTGTTGCTGTTTTACTGTGGGAGGAGTTGCTGTTGAGTGCTCTTTTGTTGTTGCTGTGTAATTGCAGAGTTGCTGTTGTAAGCGCACGTGCCGCCGTTGGGATTCTGATCCCGTTATTCTTTTAATATTTAGAATCGTCTCCTAACAGGCAAGCGTCTCTTGAACTTATTTTTATTGTTTCTAGTTCAAGAAAACACTTATTGAAATCTCGCAAGTAGTAATCAATTTGAACATCATATTTAATTGAACTCCGTTGTTTATATATTGTACCATGTTATTAATTCATAGTCTTCTCATCGTGCTATTATTGTTGACTTCAAACTTAAACCGTAAATTTATTATATTATGGAACATTCACATATACTGCCTTGTCATTTGCTTGATTTTGTACTGAGGTTTCGACCCAATTCCTAACACAGTAACTTTAATCATTACATATAGAAATTGTAGTACACTGAATCCATAAATTGTTATGTTTTGCATGTAAACCATGTTTTTCATATTTAATAAATTGGACCATGTATATTTCATGTATTGTATAGTCTTGATATCATCTTAAAATTGTACTAGTGCTACCGGTCTCATCGATTGTACCTGTTGCATGAGTATTGATATCATTGCCCACATTGATCATATGCATGTTCATAAATGATTGTTAATAATAAAATATTAAATAAGCCGGAGTTAATAAGGGGTGACTTAGTAGTGGATAATCTCAGAAAATGTACTCGGTAAGGCATTATCGTTATATCGTATTGTCATAGAAGGAGGAGTATCGATTGTGAATTATTGATTGTTAATTGTTATCGATATCGAGTACACGCTCTGTAGATCCCACCACAAAGTCTAAAACGAACACTATTTTGTATGCACTGAACCTGTAGTATGGGATACAGTTGTACGTGCATTAGTTAGGATTAAAATGAATAATAGACTTATAGACATAATTAAATACTAAACATTAACACTCATTGAACATTGATTCCTGATTTCTAAATTATTGATTATGAATTTTTGATTTTGTTACCGTTTATCATTTATTGACTCCGATGTCGTTCCAATTTCTGTTTTTGTTATATAGTCCTTTATTCCCTATTTTACTGCTTCCTACTACTTGTTGCTCGAAGCTTGCTCTAACGGGTTCTCTTCCTCCTTCTTTTGAGTTATGTCATTCAAGTACAGTGATGAGTAACTGAAAGGAACTCGTCGAACTGTTACTGCATTGCATATTCTCAAACTATTTGGTAAGTTCCTGTATCCCAGATTTGGTTATTGAATTTTTTCGGTTTATGTGATTATATTTTCCTGTGTAGTTGTGATTATTCATTTTTTTATATTGTTGAGTTAAGACTGGTACAACTTATGGATGATGTTAATATCATTCGCTGGGCCTTCGTCACGGACTCGTATTCTGAATTTTGGGAAGTGGGGCGTGACAGCATCCTACACAACCTACAATTCGATTCCGGCTGAGAGTCAACTACAGGAGAAATGCCCCTCACATTTCTAAGAAAATACAACGTGCCCTCATGCTTCCCTTTTGCAATCACCCTTGAACCTGCAACTATACGCAACTCCCAACTACCAACTGTAGTAAACAACATCTCTTTGTCTAGCCTTCCAATCGAGATAATATTTTTCTTCAAGTTTGGAACATGCCTTATCTCTCGCAGGATAATACTCTGATCATTATTGACTTTCACATGAACAGTAACAACCCCTCGTACAGGACACCTCGAACCGTTTCCCGCGATCACATCTCAAAAAGAATCCTCCTTATAGTCATCAAACATCTCTCTCATCGGAGTGCAATAAGAAACTTCCGAATAAATACACCAATCTCGCGTGCCCAACTCTTCCCTAGCTAATAGGCATAACTCTTCAATTTTAGACACCACATTGGCTTTCTTTAGTTTGTCTTCCTTCGGTTTCTCCTGCTTCCTCTTCATATAGGCCTTACAATTGCGCATCATGTGACAATACCAACACTCAGGTCCATGTCCATTATCGCTGTTATCAGACCTTCTCTCAGATAAACTACTCTGATCCTTTCTTCTTCGAATGATCATAGATATCCTACGTCTCTTCTCGACTGACAATGAGGAATCTCTAGAAGATGATAATGAAAATCCTCCGTTTCTCACCGTTCTCACATCCTCGATCAAAATGCTACTAACCACATCCTGTAGAATCGTCGAATTTTTCATAGTGTCTGTAATAGTCTGTTCCACCGTACCATAACTATCGAGGAAAATAGATAAAAGTAACAATAATCATCCTCTCTCTGAAAACTTTAATCCTGCAGCTTCCATCTGGTTATAAACCATATGGCAATAGTTCACATGTTCGGCTATTGAACCCCCCTTCCTTCAACTTCATATTAACCAATTTCCTCAAGTGAAGAATTTGATTAGATGTCGACGGTTCTCATGCATATCCGTGGAAATCTCCATAGCCATCTTTGTGGTCTTTACATTCGAAATATGAAATCACGCCTTCCTACTTAGTTCCAACTGAATTTTTCCTAGCGCCTTCTGATCCAAACAATTTCACTCCGCCAAGACCTTCGCATCATTGCCTCCACCTTCCGGCTTAACGAACTATCTAGATCTTTCTGACGAAGATATGCTATCATCTGAATCTTCCACATCGCAAAGTCACTCCCATCGATCCTCTCGATCTTCGACTTGCTATCGGCCATCCCGAACCATTGCTCTGAAACCCCTTATTACAGAATCTACCACAACTCGTAGTACTAATAGTGGAATTCGCATACCACAAGCAATAGAAACTTCTCAAGAACTAGATAAAACAAGAACAAGTCACCACAATAATCGCAAGATCTTACAAGAACACAATAATATGTAGAGATAATCAATACTTCTTATTCCCCAAGAAATACAAAGATTGCAAAGAGATTACAACTCTCAATCTCTCTCTCTCACATTTGAAATGCTCGGCACAATTCCCTCTTGAAGATGAACAATGATAACGGCTTACCCTGGATACGAGTTGCACACACTAGAGTTCACATCTATTGTTATATTTATAGCCCCCAAGCAAACCCTAAAAAATAAATATAAATACATCTTATTGGACCCAAAATTCGAAAACCCAAATAACATACAACACCGAAGTCGGTCGACCAATTTTTGGGTCGGTCGACTGCAACGTGTTAGGTCCACACCTGAAGTATGACCGATCGACTGCACGGTCGGCTGTCCCACTCTCTGTTGAACCCTATACACTTGAAGAACTCCTTTCAGCCTAGGTCGGTCGATGCAATTCCTCTAGCTGCATTTTTTTCTACCTGTTGTTGTTTTCTCTAGTTGTTTTCGTTTTCCCATCTTCTCTTAAACTTCAAGTACTCCGTACCTACGTGTATTTGAAATCATAATTATAACAATATCTCCGTCTAGTTATTTTTGTATTCTTTGGGGGCATCATTATTATTTAAAAGTTCGGCTAACAATATCTATGTCTAGTTATTTTTGTATTCTTTAGGGGCATCATCATTGTTTATAAGTTCGGTACCCGAAGACAAATTGTTTGAGTGTGTGCCCAAGATGTTCTGTCAATATAATAGATTCCTTGTGTAGAAACAATCATCGAGAAAGCATAAGACAACTAAATGTGATGAATTCTGACCGAACAAGTAAAGAAATGGTACGTGTCATGTCATCGTGCATTTTGGCCGTGTAGGAGAAGACAAAGTGACACTTGGTAAGCTTAGATGTCACATTTTTTTAACATAACAACGAGGGGCGACAGATGTCAGGTGGTCTGAACCGGACTGTGTAGTTACTCTTAGTTGTAGCCACTGATCTAGAATTATGGTATCCAATCACAGCTCTTCCTAGAATATCATCTCCTGTTGGGCCTTTGTGAAAACACTAGGTAACGCGGTTTGTTTTTAGGGTGTGGGGGTAACATGTGTGAGTTTTTGTAATTTGTGTACCGGAAAATGTGGTACTGGCGTTAGATCCGATCTTGGAATGTATGACCGGTTCGGGAATAGCAGGAAAGAGGTAGAGGCCGGGTGCTCAGTTCGGATCTAGTAGCTCGGCTTGAATCTTTGAGCCTCGGCTCGGTCTTTTGTACCTGCACACTGCCTAGAAATACCGGAAGAAGTCCCGGCGATAGGCTCTCCGACGATCTAGTCAGTCACTGAGAAAGCAACAATAGCTAGGGTTCAGGTGGGAAAAAGTTTATTACCTTCAAAACTGATTAGGGGATCTGGTATTTATAGGTCAGGAGAAACGGGTCTGAGGTTCTAACGGGCCGGGGTGGACCCGTTTGCCCATGGGCCTAAGTTGGGTGGGGCCCGTAGAGTTTGTTAGCCCTGATGATCATAGGAAAATGGGATCTGAGGATATCTGAGGGCCCTGATTGCGCCATGCCATCTATTCCACATCACTAGGGATGTGCACGGGTCGGGTTTGGATGAGTTTGGAACAAATTTTAAACTTAACCCGCTTTATTTTTTCAAACCCAAAATTCATCTAAATTTGTCAGATTTTATTTTCTTATACTCAATCCTGGATCCATCGGTTTTGAGTTGATTCGGATTCTACGAATCAGATTGGTTATGTTGGAGATGTTAGATCCTGAATGTAAAATAATATGAAACTCCAACAAAATTGTGAAGAAATCCAATACAAGAAGAAAAACAGTAAGTAAATAACTTGTACAGAGTCGAGATTTTAGAATCTCTGTCCTTAAAGCAGAATTCGCCCCGTAGTGTGACGGTTACCGGCGAATTGCTTTCCAGGATACAACTGTACCTTCTCTGAAGAATGCAACATCCTTGCTTCAGAGACAACGAACTGCTTTCTGTGTGTACTCTCAGTTGACAGACACTGACTCGGAGCAGAGGAAGAAGATGACTCAGAGCAGAGGAAGAAGATGACTCAGAGCAGAGGAAGAAGAGAGGAAAATGTCAAAAATCTGTATCTCTGTATAGAAGACTTCTGTATGGTTTTATAGAGGAAACTGGGACTGAGACTGTTCAGCAGCTGCCATTACTCTGTAACAGCAGAGTAATGGGGACTCTTCAGATTCATAACTGGTGAGCCATTATTCTGCTGTTACAGAGTAATGGCCCCAGTTACTGAATCTGAAAAGCCTTTTCAGTTCAGTAGGGGAAGAGACTGCCTGGGCAAAAAAGTAAAATAAAAATTTAAGCCAGACCAAACCAAACCGAGCCGAGCCGAGCCGAGCCGAACCGAAGCCGAGGCCGGGGCCGGGCCGCGCCGCGCCGGGCGCGCGCGCGCGCGTGCGCGCGTGTGTGTTTGTCATTTTGGCTAAGTCCTCTCTCCACTACACGTTAGTGGTAACCCCCGGGCCACGCCCTCTAGTCCAGTTTTCTAGTATATATACTAGTATAAATCTTTTCCAATTTCCGATATGGGACTATCCATTTGTTAAGTTGGTACCTTTCAAGTACCCAACTTTGGATCAACATTTCTCATTCATACGGAATTCGTTTTTGGCAAGTGAGTATACTACGGAATAGTACTCGACGAGAGGATCGCAATCCACTCATTTTTCGGTGCCGCCGGTGGCCGGAGCTTGCCGGAATCCGGCCCGGAAAACTACAAAAATTAATTCCAACAATCCCCCACATGAATGGAAATTACCAAACCATGTAATCCAGACACGACAGAAAAACAAAAAACATGACAGAAAGACTCTGAGAGTACAATCGGAAAATCACTGCATCAGGAATGATAGTAATTTTTCAACTTTGAACCACCCTTAGTAATTAGCTATCGGATTCACTTGACCAGATAGTGATCATGATGTCTTGAACTACCCGGGCGTTCATGTGAACCTAGACAATAACTATCACACAGTTTCATCTCCTCACAGAATTAAGTTCTCTTGTTGTGTTCATTTTGGCCATGAACATCCCTGGTTAATCGTGAGTGAACTTGGAGAATGTAGCATTTCTTCATTCTCCTAGAAACGGCCCCATTTCACACTCACAAGGTGATTGCCCATAAAGAGTATCCTGCTATACTCCACTTTTATTTCAAAGCTATGGGAATCATTAAAAGCCAAGCTTATCCTAACTATTTGCAGGCAGCACTTGTTCTATCATCCTAAGAATGGGTATGAGATGTTAATCTCTCAGCGCTTTCGTTGATTCAACAAGATTTAGTTGTCCCTTTGAACCTAGATCTTGGGATCTCCAATTCCTAGGTAGGGTTTCCATCAAGTATCCTCTTTCGTCATAGGCTTTAAGCCCATTCCTCTTGATGATCTGACAACCTGCTCTCGCGACAGACCTTTAGTAAATGGATCCGCTAGGTTGTCGACCGATTTTATATATTGTATAAAGATTACTCCATTTGAGAGCAGTTGTCTAATGGTTTTGTGTCGCCTTTTGATATGACGAGACTTACCATTATACATGCAACTCAGTGCCCGTGCTATAGCCGATTGGCTGTCACAGTGTACACATAAGGCAGGTACTGGTTTTTCCCATATTGGAATATCCTCTAAGAAGTTTCGAAGCCATTCTGCTTCCTCTGCCGCTTTGTCTAAAGCAATAAACTCAGATTCCATGGTGGATCTGGCCAATAGCATTTGTTTAGAGGATTTCCATGACACAGCTGCACCACCAAGTGTGAAAACATATCCACTTGTGGATTTTGAGTTCTTTGAGTCCGATATCCAGTTGGCATCACTGTAGCCTTCCAGTACTGCTGGATATCTGGTGTAATGCAGCGCATAACTCTGAGTATGTCGCAAGTAGTTCAATACTCTAGTTATTCCTTTCCAGTGACTTCGTCCTGGATTACTTGTGTATCGGCTCAGTACGTTTACCGAATGTGCTAAGTCCGGTCTTGTACAATTTGTTAGATACATCAGACTACCAATTACACGTGCATATTCCAGTTGTGATATGATTTCGCCTGTATTTTTGAACAGGTGAAGACTTGGATCGACGGGACTTTTTGCTGTCCCATTGGAATAATTCTTGAATCTTTCAAGTATTTTCTCAGCATAATGAGTTTGAGACAAAGTAATCCCCTCAGATGTCCTGGAGACTTTGATTCCTAGTATGACATCTGCAACTCCCAAGTCTTTCATGTCAAACTTGCCACTAAGCATGGTCTTAGTTTGTTTGATAATGTCGTTATTGCTTCCAATAATGAGCATGTCGTCTACGTATAGACAGACCAGAATGTATCCGTTTGCAGTATCTTTGATGTAGATACATTTATCACATTCATTTATTTTGAAACCATTTGACATCATAACATTGTCAAATTTTGCATGCCATTGCTTTGGAGCTTGTTTCAGGCCGTACAGTGATTTTACAAGTCTGCACACTTTATTTTCCTGTCCAGGAACTACGTAACCCTCAGGTTGTTTCATGTATATTTCTTTTTCTAAGTTCCCATTTAGAAATGCAGTTTTAACATCCATTTGATGTATTTCCAGGTTACGTAGAGCTGCAATAGCTATCAACATTCTTATGGATGTTATTCTTGTAACTGGGGAAATTGTATCGAAGAAATCTAGGCCCTCTTTTTGCCTAAATCCTTGTACCACAAGTCTAGCCTTATGCTTCTCTATTGAACCATCTGGTTTCAATTTTTGTTTGAAAATCCATTTGCATCCTAGAGCTTTACATCCAGAAGGCAAATCGACTAACTCCCATGTATGATTTTGCATAATGGAGTTTATTTCACTTTTGATTGATTCCTTCCACATAGGAGCATCAGGCATAGACATGGCTTCCTTGAACGTTCTGGGCTCATTCTCTAACAGAAAGGCCGTCACAAAGTCAGGACCAAATGATTTTGATGTTCTAGCCCGTTTACTTCGTCTAGGCTCATCGGTATCCTGTTCTGGTTCATCAACTGAAGTGCTTGCAGTCCGTTGTTCACGTGTACGTTTAGGGTACGTAGTATCCTTGCACGGAAACACGTGTTTAACGAATGAAGCATTTCTTGATTCTATTATTGTATTTACATGGATATCCGGTATATACGATTTGTATACCAAGAACCGATATGCACTACTGTTGTGTGCATAGCCTATGAATATGCAATCAATCGTCTTAGGTCCAATGGTGACCTGTTTCGGGTTAGGTACTGCCACTTTTGCTAGACACCCCCACACTTTGAGGTATTTATACGAAGGTAAGTTACATTTCGACAATTCATATGGTGTCTTGCCGGTTTTCTTGTGAGGTATTTTGTTGAGAATGTAGTTGGCAGTCAACAACGCTTCCCCCCACATGTTTTGGGGTAGGCCAGAATTCAACAACAAGGCATTCATCATCTCCTTTAGAGTTCGGTTTTTGCGCTCGGCAGTACCGTTTGATTCGGGTGAGTAGGGAGCAGTTGTCTGATGAACTATTCCATGTTCCGAGCAGAACATGTTAAATGGTGCATCATATTCTCCTCCTCTATCACTTCTAACGATTTTAATCGTTTTGTCAAGTTGATTTTCAACCTCAAGTTTATATTCTTTGAATTTATCCAAAGCCACATTTTTGCTATGTAACAAATATATATAACAGAATTTTGTGCAATCGTCTATGAAAGTCACAAAGTACTTTTTGCCACCTCTGGTCTGCACATATTTTAAGTCACACAGATCCGTGTGAATTAGACCTAAAGTTTCTGTGTTTCTTTCTACAGAACGCGATGGAGTTTTAGTGAGTTTGGCCTCCGTGCAAACTTCACATTTTTCTGAGTTATCTACCTTAAACTTTGGTAGCAGATTCATGTTAACTAATCTACGCATAAAATTTACATTAACATGGCCTAGTCTTTCATGCCAAACAGAAGAAGACTCAACAACATAGGCAATAGGAGTTATTTCATTAACTTTGGGAACAGCAGAAACAATAGTTTTAGGGATGACTGTCATTACATTAAACTTGAACAGTCCATCCTTTACATATCCTTTACCCAAATATACCCCATTCTTGGACAGTACAAAATTATCTGAAACAAGTACAACTTTGAACCCATTCTTACTTAGCAAAGAACCTGATATCAAGTTCTTTCTAATGTCTGGGACATGCAGCACATTTGTGAGTGTTAGCTCTTTGCCTGAAGTCATTTTCAGCACTATCTTTCCTGTTCCTTCAATTTTGGAGGTGGAAGAGTTTTCCATGAACAGCTGTTCATCTTTGTTTCACTTCTGGTAGGAGGTGAACATTTCCTTGTCCGAGCAGATATGCTTGGTGGCCCCAGTATCGTACCACCATTCACGAGGATTGCTCTCCACAAGATTTACCTCTGAAACAACAGCACAGAGGTCCAGGTCAGAGAGACCAGTGGACAAGTTCTCAGCTATGTGTACATGGGATTTTTCATTCCCTTTTACATGTCTTATTTTTGAATAATTACTGTCCTTACTGCGACACTCAGAAATTTTGTGCCCCAGCTTACCACACTTGTGGCATTTTCCAGCAAACCTCTTTGCAAAAGGTTTTTTGTTTGAGGCCTGTGGCAGAAACTTCCTCTTCTTGCCCTTCTGTTCATGCTCCACCACATTGGCCTTTTCTATGGACTGATTTCCATAGGACCTCTCGGCCTTGCGATTCTCTTCTTCGATCCGCAACCTGATAATTAGGTCTTCAAGAGACATCTCCTTTCGTTTGTGTTTGAGATAGTTCTTGAAATCTTTCCACCCAGGTGGAAGTTTTTCAATGAACGCTGCAACCTGGAATGGTTCGCACAGCGTCATATTCTCTGCAGCAATGTCGTGCATTATAACCTGCAGTTCTTGGACTTGACTCACCACTGTTTTGGAATCAATCATCTTATAGTCCAGAAATTTGCCGACAACAAATTTTTTGGACCCGGCGTCTTCTGTTTTGTACTTCTTCTCTAGGGACCCCCACAGGAGTTTGGATGTTTTGAAGACACAGTAGATGTTGTACAGAGAGTCTACCAGGCCATTCAGGATGTAGTTCCTGCACAGGTAGTCGCCCTGAGTCCACACATCAACTGCAGCAACGGAGTGTGCTTCCATTGGCGCCAGCATCGGGGCAGATTCATTGAGGAATCTGTCCAGCTTCAATGTGGTCAGGTAGAACTGCATCTTCCCCTACCACTTTTTGAACCCAGTTCTATTGAACTTCTCCGGTTTTTCTCCCACGCTTATGTGCGTGGGCAGAACGACCGAATGTGCCGCAACCGATTGTGCAGTCACATTCTGGGTCACCGGAGTTTGGGTACTGAGAAGCCCAGTAACAACTTCAGTTTGTGTGTTCTCCATGTTTTTGATTTTGTTCTTTTCTCTGAAATTGGTTGAAACAGAGATTGTTAGTCTTATTTTTTCCGAACAGAACCTGTAAACAAACTTCACAAAAATTGTTAGAATCTGTGAGGAAAAATTCTTCTTTAAGATTGTTAGATCCTGAATGTAAAATAATATGAAACTCCAACAAAATTGTGAAGAAATCCAATACAAGAAGAAAAACAGTAAGTAAATAACTTGTACAGAGTCGAGATTTTAGAATCTCTGTCCTTAAAGCAGAATTCGCCCCGTAGTGTGACGGTTACCGGCGAATTGCTTCCCAGGATACAACTGTACCTTCTCTGAAGAATGCTACACCCTTGCTTCAGAGACAACGAACTGCTGTCTGTGTGTACTCTCAGTTGACAGACACTGACTCAGAGCAGAGGAAGAAGATGACTCAGAGCAGAGGAAGAAGAGAGGAAAATGTCAAAAATCTGTATCTCTGTATAGAAGACTTCTGTCTGGTTTTATAGAGGAAACTGGGACAGAGACTGTTCAGCAGCTGCCATTACTCTGTAACAGCAGAGTAATGGGGACTCTTCAGATTCATAACTGGTGAGCCATTACTCTGCTGTTACAGAGTAATGGCCCCAGTTACTGAATCTGAAAAGCCTTTTCAGTTCAGTAGGGGAAGAGGCTGTCTGGGCAAACCAAACCAAACCAAACCGAACCGAACCGAACCGAGCCAAGCCGAGGCCGAGACCGAGGCCGAGGCCGGGGCCGGAGCCGGGCCGGGCCGGGCGCGCGCGCGCGCATGCGCGCGTGTGTGTTTGTCATTTTGGCTAAGTCCTCTCTCCACTACACGTTAGTGGTAACCCCCGGGCCACGCCCTCTAGTCCAGTTTTCTAGTATATATACTAGTATAAATCTTTTTCAATTTCCGATATGGGACTATCCATTTGTTAAGTTGGTACCTTTCAAGTACCTAACTTTGGATCAACATTTCTCATTCATACGGAATTCGTTTTTGGCAAGTGAGTATACTACGGAATAGTACTCGACGAGAGGATCGCAATCCACTCATTTTCCGGTGTCGCCGGTGGCCGGAGCTTGCCGGAATCCGGCCCGGAAAACTACAAAAATTAATTCCAATAGGAGATACCCTATATTTTTGTCTTGATAATTATATTTTTGCTCCTTTTTAACCATTTAAAATTATTGATTGAGAGTAATATTATCAAAAATTATAATTTTAACCTTCTATTGAATTAGATCAACAGTTAAAAATTAGTTACTTACGTGTATGTAGTATAAATTATCGGAAATGGTTGAAAATTACATCTAATCTATATAATAAAACACATGACAATTTGAAAAAAAAAGCTATCAGGTGGTTTCCCTTCAATTGAAACAAAATCAAAGATTCAGATTCACCATTCCAAAACATATTTCGCCCCTAAAAGGTCCCCCCCCCCCACCAAAAAAATAAATAAATAAATAAATCATTACTTTATTACTCTTTCTCTCTTTCTTTCACCTTTTTAATATTTCTCTCTTTCTCATTCTCTTTCTATTTATTCAGAATTTTAGATTTTTTGATTTCAGGTTTGTAATTTTTTAAATTTTTATGTTTTTTTTATTGCTCATGTTACATTGAAAATAGCGAATATCTCATCGACAGTTAAATTTCATCATTTTCCACACTCAAAGTTCTAAGAAGTTGGATTTTATACCCCTATCTATTATTATTTTTCAACATATACTAATGGAAATATGAACATTTACTTACAACTAAATATTGTCATACTATTCAAACTTGGGCTACACAATTGTTGTTTTACTGTTTACAAGGATTTTCATATATGTTGTATCGTTCTGAAGATGTGCCACGTGCCTACGGGAAAATCTAGTATACATGTAAATTATATATACAAAATTACATTCGGTCGGTTGTGAGGTGGGTTTTGTTTGAGTTTTAAATGGGTGGATTTTCTGTAAAATTCAAATTCGATCCCGTTTTTTAGAGCATATGCAGTCATGTTTTGCTAAAAAATAGCAAATGCATATTATACATATAACAAAGCGAGTTTGCTGCAGTGGTAAAATGCTATAATATAGCAAACAAAAAAATTTATTGATCGGACGGAGATTCGAGATCCGTCCCACGATTTTTAAATAATTTTTGCGCATTTTTTAATAATTAAAAACAATTTTTTAGTGCCAAAAAAAGGAAATATGTAGTGGACCCCTTCATGGACGGATCTTCATGATCCGTACAAGGGGTTTTAGCAATTTTTGGGCAATTTTTTTTCCCGCAAATTCATAAAAAGCGTGGGACGGACTTTCGAGTTCAGTCCGACCAATTAATTTTTTAATTGGGACAGATCTTGAAGACCCGTCTTGTATAATATGCATATTCTCATATCCGCTCTTATATAAAGAATATCCGCTCTTATATATAGCAATCTACTGTAGCGAAATCATCAAAATATGTATAAATAGTAAACGACTGCAACAATTCATTTGCTAAAATATGTATAAAATGGATAAATAGCAAATGACGGCAGATGCTCTTAATAGGTATTTTTAAATTCACCTATTTAGATCTGGACAAGTTTTAAATGCTAAAATTATCTACATGTTCGGAGATTTTTTCCCCAAATGACACACTTTTTGAAAGTAATTGCCAAACAGACCTAGTGTCAAAAGTATTTACCAAACTGACCTACTTGCTATTTGAGATAGCGGTTCAAATGAACTCGCTATCTCAAACAAGTGTAGATCTATACATTTCAAGTAGAAATTACATGTTCAATTTTTTTTTTTTTTTTTTTTTTTTTTCAAATGAGTACAACTACACTCGCTATCTTAGATAGCGAGTCTAGTTCAAATGAACTTGCTATCTCAGATAGCGAGTGTAGTTATATACATTTCAGATAGAAAATACATGTTCAAATTTTTTCTAAAAAAATAAATACAACTACGAGTCTAGTTCAAATGAACTCGCTATCTCAGATAGTGAGTGTAGTTATATACATTTCAGGTAGAAATTGCATGTTCAAATTTTTTTTTGAAGAAATAAATACAACTAAACTCGCTATCTGAGATGGCGAGTCTAGTTCAAATGAACTCGCTATCTCAGATAGCGAGTCTATCTTTAGATTTTTGTATTTTTGCGAGATTTCCTCAGCTGTTGGAGAAAACCATGGAACTAACTACACTTGCTATCTCAAACAGCGAGGGTCTTTCCACCAAACTCGCTATCTAAGATAGTGAGTAAGTCAGTTTAATAGACACTCTAGAAAGTGGATCATGATAAATACTTTCAAAAAGTGGGTAATTTTGGGGGGAAATTCGGGTTGGATCGGCTCGGGAATTTTTTCCCAAACTCTCTCACTTTTGAAAGTTTTTCCCAAACTGTCTTTTTTTTTAATTCCCAAACTGTCTCACCCAGTTTTCGAAAAACCGAGTTTAGTTAAAACTCACTCGGAGTGTTAGTCTTAGATTTTTTGAAGAGTAACACTCGGTTTTTCAGTTTTAACTAAACTTGGTTTTTCGAAAACCGAATGGATCGTTTTGGTAAATACTTTCGAAAGTGGGTCAGTTTGGTAAATACTTTCAAAAAAAGGGTCATTATGGTAACAAGTTCTGTTTTAGATTGGGGATTAAACGGAAACTGTCACTGATCTTTTTCAGAAAATGGTCGTTAAACATTAAAAAGGGGGAATTAAATGTTAACAAAAAGGGCACTAAATATTAAAAAACCAGAATTAAATAGAAATGGCACTCTATCCTATATTTCCCATTTGCATTTTTTGCAATCTTGTTCTCAATTATGCAAATCTTAAAGCATTTGTGATTTTTAGAAAAGTGTTAAAACTTTTTTTTACAATGTAATAAAAATTTTATTTTAAAAATATAAATGTACTTGCATTAAAAATTGCCCTGTAGATCACTATTGATTTTTGTTTTTGTTTTTGTTTCCATTAGGGAACTTCAGAAGTTTTAGTCAAATTATATTATATAATTTTTTATCTTAGCATCTAGTTTATTTGTATATGAATATTGATTTTCTGATTTATTTAAGTTGCAATAGAATACATGCTATAATCCTATGTTGAGTTACCTGAAAACATAAGTTCAAGTGTTTGGCTCCTTTATATTTTGCAGTAATATTATTTGTGTTTTACTTAAGGAAGAGAATCTGTAGTCGT
Organism: Hemerocallis citrina; assembly: GCA_017893485.1. Lineage (NCBI taxonomy): Eukaryota > Viridiplantae > Streptophyta > Magnoliopsida > Asparagales > Asphodelaceae > Hemerocallis > Hemerocallis citrina. The sequence goes on along the minus strand of CM030366.1, from coordinate 186,864,845 downwards.
GGGCTAAATACCCAAAATTTGAAAAAAATTGGAAAAAAAGAGCTGCAGTCGTCGTCCAAATACCCAAAATTTGGGTATACGATGAACAGTACATTTCCAAATATAGCAGACGATTTGGCAAAAACCAAAATATAGCTAACGGCCTATTTTATTTCGTCCGTCAGTAGAGACGAAAGATAAAATTTTGTCTCGTAGGTGAGACGTACAAAAAGTGCTTTTGGACGATGGATTAACTCCGTTTGAAAAAAGAAAAAATAAATAAAAAAATTAAGAGACGATGCATTATACCCCGTCTCAACTCAATCCGGATGCTGCCAAAATAGGAGGACGGTAGATTAACTACTGTCCCTCCCAAAAAGTTTTTTTTTTGACCTTTGTATGATTACCATTTTGCCCTTTTATTTAATCCAATCTCTCATCGTTTTTTTACAACAGCTAGTATTCTGCCGATGCATTTTTTATGTCACGTTCAACGGCTCTTTTTTTTTGGGCCCAACGGATAAAAAAAAATTCATAATATATTAAGGCATCGTCCACTACAAATAAACACAACCAAAAATTTCCTGCTTCTTCACAACTCCTCCTACTCTCTACTCTCTCAGTTCCTCTCTGTCTCTGTTCGTTATCAACAGGGTATTCAAAACAGAGAAAATTAAACTGGGTCTTCTATATCTACACAATCCAGAAATCTTTTAATTTTCATTCTTATTTCTTCCTATCTCTGTAATTTTTCAAATTTATTTTCATTTTATTTTATGGCCAATCCCTGTCCATTTAGAGGCCGAGCATATACCGTGTATGAGGATACTCTTTTGGCGCAAAGTTGGGTTGCTATAACCCAAGATCCGTTGATCGGTAGCGATCAAACTGGTAATCAATTTTGGAATAGAATTTATCTCACATTTGAGAATCTGTCTGGGTGTGCAACAGATCGAACGGCCGGCTCTCTTTCTAGTAGATTTTCCACCATGTCAAAGGAAGTATCATTGTACATTGCTAAATTGAGCGGTGTGACAAATAGAGCAGCAAGTGGTACGACGAACGCGGATAAGGTTAGTTTTGTTTTAATGTATTTTATTGGGATGATTATGTTACTTTTTTATTATAAATTTCGTTCACATATTTTTTTTAACAATTTATAAACTGTGATAGGTACGCGATGCAAGACTAGAATATATGCAATCGACTGGGAAACCCTTCAAATTTGAAGAGTGCTATGAAATTTTGAAAGATCAACCAAAATTTTCCATGCGTACTACCCAGGTTTTCGAGAATGTTCCGAGTACTCAATATACCGGAGGTGGTAGTTCAGCACATTCCCCCACATCCGTTCAGTGGGATTCAGATATACCAATTGATTTAAATGCGCCTTCACCACTATCGCGACCACCCGGCAGGAAAGAAGCAAAGAAAAAAGGGAAGCGCACTGTTGAAGCCAGTGACGTTTCTGCTATGGTGGAAGAAACACGTAATTTTAACAATTTTTATATTAGCAATCAGAAAGATAGGCTAGAGCTGAAACAAAGAGATTTTGATTTTAGAGTGTCAATTGAAGAAGATCGTATAATGGCTATGGATCTGAGTAGCTTACCTGATCATCAACGTTATTATTTTCTAAGTCGACAGCATGAAATCGCTCAAAAAAGGGGCTATCAGCCGGGTTAAAGATGTATTAAATTTCATCTACTTATCTTTAATTTTTGTTAGTATTGTTCGTATGTTGTTCTTATGCTTATTATTAATGTTCTAAATGAGATTATTGAAATATTGGTTAACATTAAAGTTGTTATCTAATAATTTGTTGCGAAATGAAGATTAAACAATGTTCTTCGGAATTAAAAACGTAATACATTAATTATCAAAATAGAAAAAACATTACATTAAGAAACTGATATTGCTACATTAATTAAAAGAACATGACCCAAATTCTCCATGTAGTCCATTTCTCTCTAATACATCTTCACTTAATCTTCATTCTCTTCATCTTCCCCATATGCGTTCCAAATGTGCTCAACTAAATCAAGACGTAGTGCACGATGCATTTGTCTGTCATGAAGCTGCACAGTGCGTGCCGTTCGAGCTGCACGCTCAGTTGGGTCAGACGTATTAGGTATGACCAATGACGAGTTGGAATCATGGTCGTACACATAGTCACTGATCCCTTCTTTCCTTTCATCTTCAACAATCATATTATGTAATATGATACACGTTTTCATAATGTATGATAGGCTGTCTGCATCCCAAAGTCTGGCTGGTCCTTTCACTATAGCAAATCGTGCTTGTAAAACCCCGAAGGCGCGCTCAACATCTTTTCGTGCAGCCTCTTGCATCTGTGCAAATTTCTTCTTTTTTGGTGTATCTGGGGCTGAGTAAATCTTAACTATAGTCGCCAATGGGGGGTATATACCATCAGCTAAATAGTACCCCATATTGTATGCATGATTGTTTATTACAAATTCAGTGGGTGGTGCACAATCATCGAGTATGTTGTTGAACAGTGGAGAACGGTTAAGTACGTTCAGATCATTATTGCACCCCGGCATTCCAAAAAAAGAATGCCAAAACCATAGATCGTAAGATGCCACTGCTTCAAGCACAATAGTTGGTTCACGTATGTGACCCGTGTATTGAGCATGCCAGGCTGTCGGACAATTTTTCCATGCCCAATGCATGCAATCAATACTTCCTAACATTTCGAGAAATCCCCTAACTGAATTTTTCGCCAATAGTCTGTCCACATCATTAACCGTTAGATGTCTCATGTATTCTGGACCAAAGACATTAACAATTGCCACATAAAAGCGTCGCAATGTCTTCAATACCGTACTTTCGCCAATACGTACGTACTCATCAATTGCATCGGCCGATGATCCATATGCTAAACAACGGATTGCGATAGTAATTTTTTGAAGCGGGGATAAGCCAAATGTTTTTGTTGCATCTTGACATTGAACAAAATAAGTATCAAAACTTACATTTGCTTGGAGTATTCGGCAAAATAAATCTCGGCGCATACGGAAACGACGTCGAAATAGACTATCACCGTAGATAGGATTATTGGCAAAATAATTCCTGTGAAGCCGTCTATCACCATCTTCTCTTTCCCGACGAATATATCGGCGGTGGTGTGTATCACGATTTTCTTGAACAACTAACGACAATATAGTCATGCGTTGATTAATAATCCTCGCTACCATGTCATTCTCTTCGTCGGATGACGATGAATCCATAGCATTACTTGAAGAAGCCATTTACAGAAGGTTTGGGTTGTTTTTGGTCTTCTGGTTTCTCATTCCGAAAGGGTGAAGATGAGTTTAAATAGAATGAGAGTATTGGTCTTTTTGGACTTCAAAGACAATGGATACAAACAAAACTGAATAAAGACAGGATGTGACATATCAAAGTGTCACATCAATCACCATTTTACAAATTGTCTAAAATGCCCATGAATAAAAGAATAAAACTAACTTAAACACAACTTAATGTAAATTCGTAATACATAATTTATAGATAAAGACAAAACATATCTATTCACCATACTCATTTTGAGTTTTAGGTACATATTCTTGTGATTGGTTAGATGATCCATAATAAGTATTACTGTAGTCAAAATTCCAACGCCTCCCTCCCCGAACCGACTGTGAAGGCCGTTCTCCAGATATTGATCTCCGACGATCGACAACTTGTGTTGGAATAGATGACCTTAATACTGTGTCGGTTAGAATCAGCCGTCGTAATTGTGCTTCCGTATTAGACGATAGAGCATGTTCTTGGTACAATTCCTCCTGTTGAAAGATATATATAGTAAATAAATGGAAATATATGGGGGTAAATTATGAATGTTGGAAAGTAAACTTACATAAGATTTTGACCCACGGGGTTCTACATAAACTGGTTCTCGCGGACAACTTCTTCTAACTGTACCCCCGGAATACAGTGGAATTTTCACTATACAATCCCCGTAGTCAACTGGCTGATCTTGAATTGGTTGTGTTACGTACTCAGAAGGCGCCCAAAATGGCAGAGCAGGAAAGGGTAACTATGCAGCTGGATCAGTAACGCTAGCTGGTCCGATGAAATCAATATTTGCTGCATGTGATACTTTCTTCATTATAGCACCTATTGATACCTTGGACCAATACTTATCATATATTCTTTGGGTTACTGGTTGGACCAATTGGGAAGCGTCAATCGGTGGGCATATATCATTTGCAGGTATTCTGAACATAACAACTGGTGGTTGTCTTGGTATTGCTATAATTCCAGTCAATTGACGGTAACACCGATCACCAAGATACCAAACAGCCTACAGAATATTTTTGTAACATATAAATAAAATTGAACATTACATGAATAACTTGAAAATTAGTAACATTGGATAGATTGACAAATATAAACTATTACCTGCTCGCAAAACTGGAGAATCACTCGGTGGCGAGACATGATATTAGCGAACGTAATATCATTCTCAACTTCATGGGAAGACCCCAAATACGGTTGCCATATAATTGATGCAGGAGTTCTCATATCTAATTGGTACCAAGCTATAGATACATTGCATCTAACTTGATCCGTTCTTCGGGTGTCAATTTTACTTTTGTTCCAACGTGTTATTCTTGGCCTTTTATCAGCGGCCTGGATATCGTTGGCAACATTTCCCGTATTTATAGTGATTGGAACACAACAATGTGTGTATTCATATGCCCAATACTGAAAATATAAAGATGTATTAATGTCGAATATGTAAATAATAAATCAAGTATTTACAGTAAATAATAAATTTACCTGTAATACTTGCCATGGACCGTTGAATGATTTAACCTTCTGCCTGGAACAAGCATCTAGAGACATGTACAAGAGTGCCACAGCTTGACCACCCCAATCAAATGTGCCAACTTTAGTCAGATCTTCAAGAGCTGCAAACCATCCACACCTAATTACGGAAGCACCATTGGTGAAAAGAAATTCGCCTAAGAAGTAAAGAAAAAAAGCCCTTACGACTCTCGCAGCAACATTGTTGTCTGTTAGTGCTTCCTCAATCACACTGTTGTGGAAATATTTCTTCAGGAACGTACAACGTATTCCCTGAGACTTCCAATCATCGTCAGTAATTTCTGGAAAGAAGCGGGATTGTACAATTTCGAATGGATATTCCTCATCCAGACATGGTGGTTGATCGCCGATCCCAATGGATATTTCCGTTAACATTGCCCAATCTAACGGGGTAAATCCTAACTCGCCGCACGGAAGATGAAATGTGTGGGTAGTGTCCCACCACCTCTCAACCAAAGACTCGGTAATCTTCTGGGATGATTTTTCTGTATCAATAGTAAAAAATCTTTGCCAACCAGTGTTATCTATTATTTATTTTACAACGGAGATACGAGAGCATATCTTGTAGGCTTTAATTGGACCCTTCCAACTACCCTTAAAGTTACAGAACCCACCAAAAGAATTTTCAGCAACATTCTTACATATATGAAATTCGTTGTCGAAGACCTGTGTCCACATTGTTGGATCGCTTAAATCAACTTCTTCAGTATCTGCTTCAGGTTGTTTGTCTCTATTTCCTTGATCAGAACTAGATACACCCTTTGATTTTAGTCTGCCAATAAAACGTCGGATCGACATTTTGCAATATTTTCGCTTCGAGAGTTGAATGATGTAGAACGAAGGATGTTTTTCTTCGTGAAGCTGAAACTATAAGTAACTTGAAGATATATTGTTTAGTGTCACAAAGTTTAGTATGCTTAATCTTCTTCGGCTCAATACCAATTTATATGGAGAATGGGGAACATATACAAGGGTAGAAAGGTCACAAAGATTAAGTATGGCATGAAAGATCATTTGCCTTTTGGATTTTTTTTATTTTAACTTTAACGCAATTCCCCAACCCCACACACCCCTGTGACGATAAATTCCAACCCAAAATCACGCCGTAATTGAAGGGCGAGTTAATATACAGCGTCCCACCAATAAATAAAAAAAATTTAAACAAAACCAGCGACGAGTCAATATACACCGTCCGTTCACTGTCCCATTAATAAAGAAAAAAAAATTAAACAAAAGCAGCGACGACTCAATATACACCGTCCGTAATATGCGGGTTTGAGATTTCATGCTTCGGACGGGAGATAATCTCCCGTCCTTGCATATTTAAAAAAAAATAAAAAATTAAACCGACGATGGATCATACCCCGTCCAAACTTCAATTTGATTTTTTTTAATATTTTTTCGATTCAAAGTTGATACATTATTTTGCGTCCCGAAATATTTTTCAAACCGCACACTCTACGACGATAGACAATCTTTCGTCTTTTAAAAAAAACATACGACGAATCAAATATAGCTTTTAACGACTGCAGCAAGATTCGTTTTTTACTATTTCTAATTGCTATATACCCAAAATTTGGCAAGTAACGACTACAGATGCTCTAATACAATTGTATTTACAGATTGGTCCTCTTAGGTGCTGGCCAGGTGGCTTGTGTCTGTCAAGGTCTACATATGGAGAAAGTTGATGGGCCTGTTGAACTTACATGGGCGCTCCTCCCTCTCCTCTTGGGTTCATAGCTTATTTTTGAAAATGAGTTGGTAGATCAGTAATTTACATCTTTTTAGGGATTATATTTTCTATGAGATTAGTGAAAGCATGTTCTCGTCTGGACTTTGTATGAGATTAGATTCATGTTCATAGTATTTGATAAAGTTTTATACTGGCTGTCAACTACGTAATGCAACTCTCCTCCTTACCCGGTTTGTCTGGTTTGTGGCCGGACCGGATTCCTAGCTTGGGCAGACAATGGCAGAGTTAAGCATGTTCTCGTCTAATGCACCAAGCTAATATGTTGTTGTATTTACTTATAGATTTTATTGGCTCATATATTTTGTAGTGTCAGAATCATCAAAAATTCAACTTGCCACCAGTATATCAGAATATTATAGTATCAAGTTAATTTCCATGCCCTAAAATAAATACAATAATTTCATAACTCCACCTTGTTTGCAAATCTTGGATCCACACGACTAATACAACTGAAAACCAAATTTTCTATTCCTATGTGCTAAATATCCAAAATTTGAGTCGGAACGACTACATATGCTCTTATTGTTTAAAGCTTTAATTTGGTGAACACTACTTGTTATGACAAAAAAAATGATATAATACAAGCTCGTTAATTGTGGATTACCATTCTGTTATTATTAATGCTTACACTTGAATTCTTTTGACACTTGCATTGTGTGTTGTCAAACCGCTTAAATTTATGTGAAATTTTTTAGTAGCTATGTGATGAATTATCATAAATCTTTTGAGGGGGGTTGCACTTAGGCAATTTGCAAATGCATCAATGCCAACTGTAATAAAAACTGGCGTAGGTTGTTTGCATGCAACTGTAATCATCCAAACAATCCCTTAATGAATCTAAACTTGAACTCACTGGAATTGAGTAAATTTTTAACAAGTATACATCTCTTTCCAGGTTCAAATCTTACCAATTATCATGCTATTATTCTAAATTCAACCTATCCCTTTTCTTTTAATAAGTATTTATTATTGTTCAAGTCACACATCAATATTCATTATGACAATAATATATACGTTAACGCCAATGTTCCTTTAATCATATATTATCTAAATTTAAAACAGTTAGGGTCTGTTCTTTTTTTTGCCTCTTATAAGAGGTGAACTCTTATAAGAGATTTACAGTAAGAGCCTCTTGTAAGAGCCTCTTTTTGAGGTGTTATTTTATATAAAAATAACTTCTTATAAGAACCTCATATAAGAGATTTATGTTCTTTTTTCACCTCTTACAAGAGCCTTTTCTCTACTTTTAGATATTTTTGCCCTTACTATATAATTTCTCTATTTATACCAACATTTCTCCATGCAACTTCATGTCCACTTTTGTATTCTGTTGACTTGTTAAAGAGAGGTAATAATCATAATAAATTTGCTAGAGAATCATCTTTTTCAAGGAGTATTGCTCTCCATGGTTGATCTTGTTTTAATTGAACAAAGCTGTAGATCATAATGAGTGCTGATGCCAAGTTGATCTAATAGTTGTAAAAGCAGCTCAAAGCATTTTAAGTGATATACTGAAAATGGGAAAACATGAATTTTCTGCTGTTTGTAACCAGCCTAAGATAAAAGACTCCCATCTATTCCTAATCACATCATAATCTAATCTACTACGTATATTTTATCTTTGCTAATAGGAAATACTATCAAATCTTATATTCCCATGTGGGATTTATATATGTTCAAGGTTATATCTTAACTATTTCAGTTCAATGGATATCTCGTTATCATACCATATGTAATCATGTTAACTAAATGGAATTTAATAATAAGAGTAGCTATGTTTGTACACTGCTATGACTGGTATTCTAAAACAGAATGTCAACGTTAATTCCAGGCTTCAACTTGCAAGTTTATACCGAATTTAAAACCCTAATATAGTATGATAACGAGATATTCAACTTGCAAGTTTATACCGAATTTAATACGTCGTCTCCCAATAACTAGGGTAATATAGTCTTTTTAAGTGATAGAAGACTTTTAAGATTTTGAAAGAGGCTAGTAGAAGCCATTTAAGTTTAGAAGCAATTTTTAGAGAAATTTCTTATAAGAGGTAAAAAAAAGAACACTAAAAAAACTCTTGTAAGAGGTGGACCACCTCTTACAAGAGATAAATCACTTATAAGAGGAGAAAAAAAACACTACCTTGTTAAAACCATCAATCCTTTTCTATGAACTTTATTTTCGGCATTTTTTTATTTCCTTTATCTTCTAATTATGAAGCTTTAGTTAATTAATTATGGCTAAAATTGAAAAAAAATCCCCTAAACTATTCCATATATGCAGAAAACCTTACTCACCTTTTTTTTATGCAGAAAACCACACTCAACTATGGTGCGAAAAACCACATCATGACTCCCTTAGGGTTCCGTTAGGCTAAAATTGAAAAAACCCCCTTAAACTATCTCATATATGCAGCAAACCTCACTCACCTTTTTTTTTTATGCAGAAAACCTCACTCGTCTTTTTTTATCCAGAAAACCGCACTCAACTATGGGTGCGAAAAACCACCCATATAACGGAACCCTAACGGAGTCATGATGTGGTTTTTCGCACCATAGTTGAGTATGATTTTCTACATTAAAAAAGGTAGTGAGATTTTCTGCATATATAGAATAGTTTATGATTTTTTTTTTCAATTTTAGCCATTAATTATTAATGAATATCTGAAAAAAGTGTTAAAGGGGGCACCCAAACCCCCACCCACCGTTCATGCAACGTGAAATGCAGTTGGGAAAAATCTCACGAGCTTGTTACCAAAATAACCCATCTTATGAAAGTATTTACCAAACTGACCCACTTTCGAAAGTACTTACCAAAACAACCTACTCGGCTTTCGATAAACCGAATTTAGTTAAAACTTACTAGGTTTTTCGAAAACCGAATGTTAGTCTTCAAAAAATCCAAGACTAATACTTGATTTTCGAAAAAACCGAATGAGTTTTAAGTAAATTCTGAAACAGTTTAGGAATTAAAAAAAAAAAAAATAGGACAGTCTTGGAAAAACTTTTAAAAAGTGAGACATTTTGGGAAAAAATTCGATCGAGTTGGTGAAGCTCGGATGGACAAACTAAACCTGGTCCTACTTCGAGGCGGCGCTCTGATTAGACAAGAGAAAGCAAGCCAAACAAAGAACTTCAATAGAGGTAGGTCCACAAAAGAGGCTCACAAAATTTAGAGTTTCCCTCCTCTGCATGCATGGGCCCCACAAATAAACCGGATATGAACTTCCCTCAGACTCACCCAACAACATTCCTGTTCATCGCCTCTTCGCCTGTTTTGGTTGGGGGGGGGGGGGGACCCACTGAATTCTTTTCCACCGATTATTGATGGGACCAGCTGACATGATTGTATGTATGATCATCCCTAAAGTCTAATAATCATTGAGGCTCAATTTTATTTACCTTTAGGTCCCTTATCTGAACCTTAATTTCTTCCCCAGCCACTAGTACCCAAACTAATTAACTCTGTTCAGAATGCATGCTAAGAGCATCCACAGTCGTGGGCTAAATACCCAAAATTTGGAAAATTGGAAAAAAAACGAGCTGCAGTCGTCGTCCAAATACCCAAAATTTGAATATACGATGAACAGTTTGTTGCCAAATATAGCAGACGATTTGGTTATTTCCAAAATATAGCTAACGCAAGATTATCAACCGTCCGTCCTAATTGACGGAAGATAATCCTCCGTTTCGTACAAAAAGTATGTTAGCCCAATGATTAACCAGTTTTTGTCTTAAAAAAAAAAAAAAAAAGACAATCGACGGTTGATTATTAACCGTGTGAGGAGATTAACAGTACATTATAATCCGTCGCTGGGTTTTCTTAAAAAAAAAAAAATAAAGTCAACCGACGGTGGATTAATCACCGTGTGAAGAGATTAACGGTCCATTATATGCCGTTCGTTGGATTTTATTTATTTATTTTTTTTTTGTCTTCTAGTGCTTTAAAAGGAAGATTATATGCCGTTATTCTCACTAGAAGGAAGATTATATGCCGTTCGTTGGATTTTTTTTTTTTTTTTTGTCTTCTAGTGCTTTAAAAGGAAGATTATATGCCGTCAATCATACTAGAAGGAAGATTATATGCCGTTCGTTGAATTTTTCCATTAAATTTTTTTTTTTTGTCTTTTAGTGAATAAAAAAAATTTTAAAAAAAAATAAAAATGGGACAGACGATTATACGACGTTATTCTTAATGGACGGATAATAATCTACCGTCCGGCTATATTTTAGCTTTCAACGACTGCAGCAACATTCCTTTTTTCCTATTTCTAAATTGCTATATACCCAAAAATTGGCATGAACGACTGTGGAAGCTCTAACTCACTCAATGATACAGGGGTAGTTCAAATTTAGCAACTATTAATTGTAATTTTTATTATTCAATATTACTATTTTCTCCCGTATCACCGAAGCTGATCCAAAACTCCCCCAAATCAATGTCAAGAGCGATTCGGATAGCTAAAGAGTCTAGCTGGATCGATCAAGATAATCTATTGAAGGAGGAGGAAGCGGATCGTAAGAGTGACCTCTTGCTCAATAAGGTATCGCCTCCCTCTTTTCCTTTTAAATTCCAATGTTTTGATTTAGTGTTCTCGACTATGCGGTTGGAATGTCATGGTTTTCTCCACTGTAGTTTTCTTTGCCCGCGTCGGAATAGTTTTCCTGCGTATTTTTGGTCGATTTTTCCTCCTTCAGTGTCTCCCGACCTGAAGGTGGCCTGGGAGACTATTTTGGAAATTTCTTTACCAATTGCTAGACCCAGAGGCATTAGTGAATTAGCTCTGCTGATCACTAACTTGCATTCTCCTACTCTTTCTCTTTCCTCTCCCTTCGACGATTATGTATCGTCTTCACTGCGGTCCCCTGTCAAGGACGTTTGGCGCCCTGATCGATTCACTGCAGGGGTTAAGCCAACGCACCGTCTTATTAGATCCAGTGCGCGATTAAAGGTGAAAAAAATGCTATTGCATCCGTCCCTCGTTCCTCCGGGACATCGCCTCTTTCTATCTCTCCCTCTGTAGCAGATCCTTCGTCTCTCCTCCCATCTTCGGATCAAAATCTTTTAGGTTCTGTCTTTCAACTTCAATTTGACCATCTTTCTGATCAAGAGTTATCCAGCATCACCAAAGATTTGGGTTTTGTTGTCATCTCGCACCCTTCGCTTTTTCTCAACTCCATCAGGGAGTTTGAACATGTCAGAGTTATGGTGCATCTGGGTGTCAATGATTAGTCTCTCTTGGAATATTCGGAGACTCAATTGCCCCGTTAAACAAAGGATGATTTTTCATCTTATATCGTCCTCGCACTGTGACCTTATCTCTATCTAGGAAACGAAGCTTGATTCTCCCTCCCCTTCTATCCTGCGATCCATTGGAGGTTCCATTATTTCCAAATGGATCGCTCTAGATGCCATAGGAGCAAGGGGAGGTATTCTCCTCGGGTACAAAGAGTCTGTCTTCTCGATAAAAGCGACTCATCGGCTTAACTTTTTTCTTATAGTCCAACTGCATTGGTTGACTTTCGATTGTAACCTCACAATGATTTCTGTTTATGGACCGTCCTCTTCAGACAGACGTCCTCTTTTTTGGAATGAATTCCAATCTCTTCAGTCCCTCTCTGTCGGTCTATGTATTTTTTGTGGTGATTTTAACGTTACTAGGTTCGCATGAGAGGTCGAACCAATCGCATTATGACTCTCTCTCTGCCAGCTTTAACGATTGCATTCGTATGCTGCAATTAACGGACATCCCCCTTTCCGGTAGATCATTCACGTGGTCTAACCTTCGTCAGTCCCCGACGATGGCTAAGCTCGATCGCTTCTTAGTATCTCTGGACTGGATCAACCGGTTCCACAACACGTTTTCCAAGGCATTACCCAACCCTTCCTCTGATCATGTTCCCATAGCGCTATATTCTAATTTTCCCTTCTCTCATTCCCATAATTTCAGGTTTGAAAAATACTGGCTACAAGACCAAATGTTTGTCAACCTTATTGTAGAATGCTTATCCTCAGTTACCGGATCTACCGGTCTGGGTAGCATCCTCTTGAAACTTCACGCGATCAAATTTGGGTGTAAGATTTGGCAAAAAGAAAGACAGTTTAATACTGATTTCCTTAAAAATTATTTTCTTGCGTCCATTGAATCCATTGATAAATTGGAAGAACAGGGCCCTATTTCCGACGCTCTTTTAGCTGAACAGCGGTCTTGCAAACGTGATTTTGCCGATCTCCTTTATCAAGACCACATCAAATGGGCGCATAGAGCCAGATGTAAATGGATAAAGGAGGGAGACAGCAATACCGCTTTCTTTCATAATTTCACCTCGCACAAGCAACGGTATAATCGTATTTCATCGATCACCGACAACGGTATCGATTTTTCTAATGACAAGGAGATCCATCATACTTTCCTTTCTTTTTACAAAAATCTCATCGGTACGTCGAAACTAAGAACCGTTAGTCTCGATTGGAACCACCTGTATGGGTCGCAGTATCAAGATCACTCTTCCCTTGAAGCCCCCTTTTCCATGGAAGAGATAAAATCGGCGGTCTTCGCGTTAAAAAGTGATGTCGCGCCAGGACCAGACGGATTTCCCGCTTTCTTTTTCCAAAAGTTCTGGCATTGGCTGAAAGAGGATCTATTCCGTATGTTTTCGGAACTTCACCAAGGCTCGTTCTCTTTTGACCGTATCAATTATGCTCACATTGTGCTCATTCCTAAGATGATGGGAGCGCATACCGTGGCAAACTTTAGGCCTGTTAGCCTTATCAACTCTACCTTCAAAATCATTATGAAAGTTCTTTCCGCTAGATTGGGCGAAATGATCTCTCCCCTCATTGACCCTGCTCAATCGGGGTTCATTATGGATCACTTTATTCTTGATAGTGTGGCTTCGGCCCAAGAGATTATTTTCCATTGTCACTCCTCTAACTCGGAGGGCATCCTCCTCAAACTTGACTTCCAAAAAGCGTACGACAATGTTAACTGGAAATTTCTGTTCGATTTACTTCTTCATAGAGGCTTTGGCCCCAAGTGGATTGCTTGGATTAAATCCAGCCTCTTCTCGGGAACCTCCTCGATCTTTATTAATGGGACTGAAGGTCACAAATTTAAAATGAAATGTGGCCTTCGCCAGGACGGCCCGCTATCCTCTCTCTTATTTTCCCTTGTAGCAGATGTCTTTAGCAAACTTCTTCGCAATGCTTGGGAGACCGAGGTTATTGAAGGTCTAGGCAATTCTCGCGATTTCCAGGGAGTTTTGAATCTTCAGTATGCTGATGACACTATCATTTTCGCTAAACCGAACCCCCAATCTCTCCGTAATCTTAAACTCCTTCTTTACTGTTTTGAATTAGCATCGGGACTATCCATCAATTTCCAAAAATCTTCAGTACTTTAGCTGGGAGGCTCTCCCAATCGTCAGAGCGATATATCCAATTTCTTCAACTGCCCTATGGCCTCTTTCCCGATCACGTATTTGGGCATTCCCCTAAGATGGGGTAAGTTGCACAAGTCTGATTGGTCTCCCATGATAGATAAAGTTGATTCTAGGCTATCCGTATGGGCTGGGAAACTTCTTTCCCGAGGAGGTAGACTAATTCTGATCAATTCGGTTCTTTCCTCTATCCCTCTTTTCATGATGTCGTTCTATTACGTTCCTTCTTGGGTTATCAGGAGGATTGACCAGATCAGAAGTAATTTTTTCTGGTCGGGATCATCTTCTCACAAGCCCGAGAACTTGAGTAATTGGAAACTTATTTGTTCTTCCAAGGAGGCCGGAGGCCTTGGGGTGTTAAATCTCAGGCATCAAAATTTGGCTCTCCTTGGTAAATGGATTTGGAGATTCCTGAAATTTGAGGATTTACCTTGGATCCAAAGCATCAAGGTGAAGTGCTACCCATCGGAGCATTGGTGGACTTTTCCCACCAATGTTCACCGCAATGCCTCCCCCTTCTGGAAAGGGGTCTGGAAAGCAGCTGATGCTTTCCAATGCGGTATTTCCCACGATTTCTTCGATGGATCCAAGGCCAAGTTCTGGACTGATCTCTGGATTGGCAATACCAAACTCGCCTCTGCTTTTCCAGCGCTCTTCTATCTGGCTTCTAATCCTCTTGCAACGGTAGCGGAATCGTTTATCCTTATCAATGCACATAGGCATTGGTTGATCCCATTCTCGATCAATTTGCCTACGCATTTAATGGCTGAATTTAACGACTTCCTTCTCTTCCTTAACAATTTTGTATGGAAGCCTAAAGAAGATTTCTCTTGGCGCTGGCATTCATCAGGGAAGTTCTCTGTTAAATCCTTTTATCAATTCCTTAACTTTAGAGGCACTCTTTCTCCTTTCGCCGACGCCATTTGGAAATCCTGTGCCCCTCTTAAAGTTAAAATTCTCTCCTGACTCGCACTCAATAATAGGCTTCTCACTGTTGAAATTCTCAACAAAAGAAACTTAGCATGGGGTCAATTATGCCCCCTGTGCTATCTTGTTTCTAAAGACGCAGATCACCTATTCGTTGAGTGCGAATTCTCTCGCCCGCTTTGGAAAATCCCCGTTCTTTCTTGGGAATTTCTCTCCTTCCCTTCCAATCTATCCGAGTGCTGGTCTATTCTTCCTGCTAAGGTCAAGTACCACAAACCGTGGTACCTATCGTTTCAAATCATTATCTGGATCACGTGGAATGAAAGAAATAAGAGGATTTTCCGTCACGCTACTTCTTCCACCCGCACTTTAATTGAGGAATTCTTATTTCTTTTCAACCTTTGGTCCCTGTCGATCTAGACTGAGGATAGAGAGACGCCTCTCTCTTGTAGACTGGATGATGCTTTCCAATGTCTTCGAAATCTTAATGCTTTTTAATTTTCTTCTCTTGGTATCGTTTTGGTTTATCGTCTATTGCTGATGCGATTCTTATCTTCTGTTACTGATTGCAGGGTTGAGGAGGTTTTGGCTGTGTTCCTTTTGTTGCGCCGCTCTGTAGCGCAGTGTTTATGGGGGTTGGAATGCTTTTTTGATTGTGGAATTGAGGTCCTTATTCCTCATTCTCCTGTGTTCATTTACACTTCTACTACAGGATATCCCTTAGTTGATGTTGTTAATGTTTCTCTTATTTTATGATGTCCCCTTTTATCCATTTAGTCTTGCTTTAGCTGGGATCTTTTTGGGTGTTGTAGCCGGATGTAAATTTTGCTCAAACCCAGTAGAGCTGGGTTGCCCTCTGTATATGTTGGCTTTCCTTTCATTTTGTCGGACGGTGGTCTGATCTGGTTGCTTATGGGCATCAGTTTATGTTTCTATGGCCTGCTCAGCTTTTATCCTCCTTTGGTTGCCCCGTTTATTGGCTAAGTGCATTTGTTGCATTCTGATTCTGTCTCTTTGTGGTTGATGCTTTGAGAGATGGGTATGTTTTTGTTTCACTTTCATTATTTTCTATTCTGTTTATTGCTGCCGGTGCGGCTGTCACTTGCATTATTCGCTGCCGTCTGAGCTTGTTTTTGGCACGTTCCATTGACGGTTTGGTCAGGTGAGGGGTTTTATTTCTGGTTTGGTGCTTTTCTCCCACTCCTCGTCTTCGGGTTGCTTCTGTCTCCCCGTGCCTTTCGCTGGGGAGTTGGCCCCTGCTGGTTGGCCTGACGACCCGTTAGCATGCCCTGTGGCCTGGTGTTGATGGTCCCTGAGTGTTATCTCTTCATGTGCTGCATCAAGACCGGGATGACTCCCCCCCATAGCTCGCGATTGCCTCCCGGCGGCTACCTCCTTTCAAGCTGCCGCTTGCCGTGCCGTTCTCGAGTTTTCCTAGAGCGTAGCTCTGTTGTTTTTAGGCTCCTTCTTGGCTGGTTGTTTATGCGTCGTTGTTTTGTATTTTCGTTGCGTTTTGTTTTACTTCTCTTAAAACTTTTCTTGTACTTTATTTTATTTAATGATTTTTTGCTGGGCTGGAGTCTTTTAGACTCTATCCGTTTCATCAAAAATATTACTATTTTGATACTGTACTTGTTAGTTAGTATTATACTTTGGGCAGATAATTTTCAGCCAGGTCAATTCTTTTAGGTCATGACAGAGCTGGGCTACGCTTGCTATTAGATCTCCTAACAAATTACTATAAAATTTGTTACCAAAGCCAGTAACTATACTTTTCTCCTAAATATATTATTTTTACGTAGCTCAATTTTTATCTGCATACAAACAAAGTGTTGGATTTATATCTTGCATAATATATTGAATACGATGACAATAAGATGATGAAGAGATCGAGACAATTGGAGACGAAGTGGAAGCAAGAGAAAACAGCAACAGAAGTAGCACCATGAGGAGTTGCGGTCAACCGGTCTTTGCAACAGGAGGAGTTGCGGTCAACCGGTCTTTAGGATGGTCAACCGCCCGACTGTACAGACTTTCCCGAAACGGGGATAGTCAATCGAATGCGGCTGAAGTATATTTCGGGTACGGGTCTGGGTGATTTCGCTGAAGCCCGAAGTTATTTTCCAGGTCAGATCGTGTGGCCTTTATCGTAGAGTTATCTTTTCTGTAATATCCAATAACTATTGTATCAAGATATCAAACTAGGGTTTCTATAGATCTTTATATATTGTTGATGTTGGTCTCCATTGAGAGCCAAGAGAGAGAGAGAGAGAGAATACTCCATTGAACGAAAGATTGTGTGATTCTTTAATTGTAAACTACTAGGACTTGCTGGTGAGGTTTGAGAGATGGTCGTGGTGAGAATTGTAATATTCTTGTATCTTTTCTACTTGAATAATATCTCGGGTTTCTTCTCCCCTGAAAGGTAAAAGTTCCAAACAGGACAAACTTGTGTGTTTTGGTGTGATCTTCTATTTGCTTGATAGTTTGTGTTATTTATAACGCATAATTTAACAAGATCTTCGAAATAGAAGAGTTCCGCTAATTCTCTAATAAGTGGTGGTGTTGTACCTTCCCTTTTCCTAACACAAAGATGGAGAATGTTTCTTTTCTCCTTTATACTATATAGATAGGATGAGGATGAGGATGAGGATGAGGGTTTGGTTTGGGTGGATTTTGTTGGAAAAAGGAAAAGATGATAGAATATTTCAATTCTTATGCGAACTATGTTTAGCCTATATCTAATTATCTATAATTAAGGTACATTTGAACGAAAATCATGATTCAAGGACCTATATAGGTTGGAAGATTTCAATTGAGCGTCCTATATAATTTAAGGGCATTATTTGAAGGTACACATTTTAAAATGAACCAATATATAAAATCCTAAGATATGTTTCACCGGGTGGGTTCAAGCCCCAAAACTTTCTGATCCCGACCAGATAATAAAGGGTTTTAGAAATTTAGAAAAATCCACCAAACTTCAAAGCTAGCGGGTTTTAAATTTCTCTGAAATCCGGCTAACCCCCGCGGACCCGAACCTGCTAAGATCTGTAAATAAAACATTATGTGCATCTGCACCTGCTTGTATGGAATTATGCATTGTTATTTTAGCCTACATGTATGGATATCTATATAATAAATTACAAAGAAAGCTATCAAGTGACTTTCATTCAATCTCGCCTAAAACCAATGGCCTAGATTGATTCTCCCCAAACATATTTTTCCGTCCAAAAATTTCAAACCCCAAAATTAAAATTTTCCCTCCAAAACTAAAAAACTCATTACTTTATTACTATCTCTCTTTTCTTTCTTCACTTTTTCATATTTCTCTCTTTCTCTCTCTCCCTCTCTCTCTCCCATTCTTTCCTAACTTACTTAGAAATTTAGATTTTAAGATTTCGGGCTTGTAAAATTTTCAGAATTTTTATATTTTTTATTGCACATGTTATATTGGAAATAGCAATTATCTCTTCAACAAGTTAAAATTTCATCATTTTCCACCCTTAAAGTTCTAAAAAGTTTGATTTTTACACCCTCATTTATAATTATTTTTCAACATATACTAATAGAAACATGAACTTTTATTTACAACTAATTATTGTCATTCTATTCAAACTTGAACTACATAATTATTGTTTTACTGTTTACAGTGCTTTTCGTGTGTTGTATCGTTCCGACGACGTGCCGTAGGCACGTGTCCACGGGCAAATCTAGTATATATATAGTATGCAAGAAATAGAATCAAATTAATCTACCAAATTGGTATGAAGACTACTTTGGTTGATATATTGTCCACATGTTTAAGGAAAAAAGTAGTAAGGTGTACGACTTTTGTATTTTTGTTTATCTTGGATACATAGTCGGTCCTGTGTTTACGGGAGACGAGATGAACTCCCGAAATGGTACCTCCATATAGAATTTGTTTTTTAAAAAATTGTAAAAAAAAATATTTGGAAGTTTTTTTCCTACAATTATGAAAAAAATTGATATATATGGAGAAATAGATGGAGATTTATAAATTTGAGAAATAAATCTCCACAAACTCAAGTCCAACTAAAAAAAGGCGGCCCAATTACTAATTTAAAAATAAAAAGCCCAAAAAATACAATTTGGCGGCCCCTATAATAATATTACGTGCAAAATACATATATAAATACAAGAATTTTTTTTTGGGGTTCCCAAAAATGCGCAAAATTCAGGAGCCCGAGACGCCTGCCTTGCCCAGCCTTAAGGCAGGGTCGGCCCTGCTTAGATACCAAGGGGCATTTGGATTGGCGTAGAAGTTAAAATATTTAGGAAAACAAATTTTCCAAGAAAAATTATATTCACTAAACCTGTGTAGTTGCTTGTATTGAAACAATATTTTTAGTTAAATTTTTGTTAGAACGAAAGAATAAGATTCTAGAAAAAGGAAAGAAAAAAAATATAAAATAAACAAAAAATGACAAATAAAAAGATATTAAACGAGTTTTTCTCCGTATTCCACACTTTTTAAGGAGAAAATATTTGTATAAGAAAAGACATGCCACATCATATTGTGGAAAAGTTTTTCACTATTTTTCTCTCCATCCAAACACAAAAAAATGCGTTAAAACTCGTTTTCCACAATTTTGCTATATTTTACATCAATCCAAACAGGCCCTGCTAAATGTGTACAAATGCATAAAATCATATCGATTTAATTAGCCAGATATAACTTACTCCGACATAGTAACAAAAACAACTGTAGAGAAAAATTAGTATCCATCAAATTGAATTTTACGAAAGGTGAGAAAGACCATTGAATTCATGATTTTCATCAGAATATAATTAATTCGATCCTATCATCGTCTTTCATCTAAACTATAACTTACTGCTGCAAAAAAAAAAACAATAAAGAAAAAAAAAATTCAATAAAGAAAAATTAGTATGTATCAAAAATAGTTTTCAAGGGGAAGTAATATAGACTTTTTGTATGTCATAATTTTCCATCTAAATAAAACTATTTTTTCATAATGATAATTTTTCATCGAAATATAAGTTACTGCTGCATAAAAATTGGAAATAAGTAGTAGTAAAGATAAATTATTAGCTGTCAAAATTGGTTTTTATGTTGAGGTAAGAAAGAATTTGACAAAAGTTACTTTCACTTTCTTCGGCTTGGTTTACCATTACTTTTTATAAAAGCCGATTGACAAGAAAGGAGAAAATGTATGCGCAGCAGCGCAGTGCAGTGCAGTGCAGTACAGTTCAAGTCCAAACTCTAAAGGGCTGCATGCGGCAGCAAAATAGTTCATTCCCTAGACCAGGAAGGCTGCACACGTACATGTTTGTTTGTGTGGGCTGGTAAAAACTGCTTCGCTACTGCTGGTTCTTTTTTTAAATTTTTGAGCTTGTGTCTGATGATTCCATGTGTTTGCCTGCTAGCAAATGCTGCAAAAATTATTGCATATCAGAGACATCTTTGATACATCCAGCCATGCACACTTTCTTGTATCAAAATTTGTGCCATCTTTATAATGGAGCTGATAGGTGGTTGGATTAAAATTTTCCAGTTATGTTCGACTACCCAAATTGAAGATCGCGCGGCCACTGGGTGCGGCTGACAACATATCTGCTTGAACCTTTAGCGTTTCTTCTGTTAGAGAATGTGTATTTTATACACCATTTACGAATTGAACCAGTTTTCGATCAATTTTTTGAATAAGTTCATCTATGAATTAGTGAGAGATCTTTATGGATTTGTGTTCTTCTTCGTGAGTAGATCAAAATCATATATTTTCTTGCTCAAAATAGTTATCGGGTGAATGCGAAATTGTCTCCCGAAGTGAGGCGGTTTGATCTTTCAAAATAAGTTGAGAGATTTTAGTCCCATATCTGAAAAAACGAATGAATTAAAAGAGGATATATAGTAACAACTTTTTTGGTATTGTAAGATAGCAAGCCAAGATGCTCTCACGTGCGCAGGGAGTGGGGTGCAAATCTTGGAATGCCGGACCGACGTGAACCCACTCCGTGCAGAGCCACTTTTTGCTACAATTTTTTTTTCCAGATCTGTAACGGCCGAAATAACTGCAGAAACTATTTTTTTTATGCAGTCAAAGTATTGTCTGCCGTTACGGTTTTCACCCTTGGTCATATAAATAGAGGCCCCTCTCCCCTGAATCAACACACCAGAAACTCTTCTCTCCCCCCACTGTCCTGTTCTTCTACTTCCTCTATCAAGTTGTTCGGTGATAGATTTCAAGCTTCGTTCAGTTCAAGAGCGTGGCGTAGTGCTTACGTCGAACCTCTGCTGTCGTTGAATCCTGGAATTTAAATGCCTCAACAAACTCCAGCATACGGACGAGCCGAATCTGTTTTAAGGAGATTGTGTGATATACAAGCCTCAACTGGTTTGGTTTTTGTAATTTGCATTTCCTTTTTAGTTGTATTGGTTTTCTTCTTGTCCTTTCTGATTTTGTGCCTATAAGATTAAACTTGGCTTTATTGTAAACAAATTGTTTATAACATTTTCTATAACCAGACTCCTCTGTGAGTTAGTATATGTAAAGACTAACCACATGGATACAAACTAGGGTTATAGCTAGATGTCTATACTAATTAGTAGCATCCATGATAGATCAGTACTTCATATCAGATTTTTTTACTGTACTGTACAATTTATCTTCTGGTAAGGACTTGAGACTTGAGAGATAGATAAAATTGCATGAGTATTGTAACCTCTTATATTGTCTTTTGTTAAATAATATCTCGTATATTTCTCCTCTGGATTCAATTCGCCAAATCTGGAAAAATCATGCATATGGTGGGATCAACTTTTCTTCTTGGTTGTTCAACTAGATTGGTTGTTGCCCTCTTCTACTTTCGCTACCCAACAATGCGGAATTTGCTAATAGTATATATGAAGCTGGTGCATGCGATCAGGGAATGGAGCATGTGTCGTCCTTTATTAACAAGATGGGTCGACATCCATTGGGCTCATGACCTTACCGTACACGAAGCCATTTGAAAAACATCATGGGAGTCCAAACATAAATAGATGATCACCTTCTCTACGAGTAGAAGACAAAGCAAAGAGGATGGTCGAGATCAAAGTAGTACAGCTGTACAGATATATAGCATAACTTCAGAAGTAAACATGCATGCTCATATAAGTTTTAAACGTAGAAGCCAAAATATATTCTTTGGCTAATTTACAAATATGTATCCTCGTGTTCACCCTACTTTACAGCTACACAAATCATCATTTTTTTTTTACAACAATGTACCCTCAAATGTTTTTTACGTCTCTCCCCCTAACAGAAATAATGGAGAGAGTACAACTACTCTTATCCCCCTGAATGTTCATTGTCCTCTTTCTCATACTCTAATATTAAACAAAAAAACCCTTTCAACAAGGAAATAAAATAAAGAAACAAAAGAGTAAAAAAAGGGAGAAAAAGAATGATTTGAAAGAAATATGAGTTGAGGAGGGGTTTCGACATGGATTAAGCATGACCAAATATTTGGTGCTTAGGTCTCTATGTTGAAAGAATATGGGTGAAAGAAAGGAAGACTCGAGTTTTTATTTTCACAGTGGGTTTCGAATTCTGGGGCTTTGGTTATGAGATAGATCGAGTGTTGGTGTTTTATTTTTGAGAGGTTAAGAAGGAAGAATGAAGGTTTTGATGTTCGAAGTGGGTTTTAGAGTTTCAATTTGATTGGATGTTAAGGTTTTGTTTTTGAGAGATTAATGGGTAAAGAAAAGATAGTTAACGTTTTGATTTAAGAAACGAGTTTTAGGAAATTGATTAAAGATTGATTGAATGCTATATATATATATCTGTGAGATTTGGGTAAATTCAACACGGGTCTCTAACAAATGTGGAAATTTAATATACCTCACTCACAAATTGATATCTTCGTATAACTCACTAACTTGTTATTCTCAGTCTTCTTTTAAATTTTACCACAAGTTTAAAAATAATTATTTTGGCCTATTTTACAATTAAGGGTTAAGATTTAGGGTTACGAATAATTTTAAAATTCAGGGTTAAAAATAACTATTTTGTCCTCTTTTAAAACTCTAACCCTATCCCTATCCCTAACATAATCCTAAACCCTAAACCCTAAACCCTAAATCCCTAACCCTAACCCTAAAAGGAGGAGCAAAATAATCATTTTTAAACTCATAGTAAAATTTAACATAAGTAGAGTAACAATAACAAAAAAAAAAGGTACTTTTTTAGTATTGGTCAATATTGTTAGTGAGTTATATGGAAATATCAATTTTTGAGTGAGTTATATGTAATTTATATATTTGTTTGTGACCCTTTTTTTTAAAGTTTGTAATATAGAATTATTAGATTTTTTTAAAAAAAATTTATTTTATAGCAAAGAATAGATTCCTAGGGATTCCAGCCAAAATACCATAAAAATCAAAATATAGTTCATACAAACATAGCACCCTTATATTACATTCTGGAACGAAAATAAATCACAAGGCCTCATCAAACAAAATAGCAACCAGAAGGAAAGAGTATAAAAACATAGTTAGAAAACATAGTAGTAAACATATCGAGATTATGAGATAAAGTCTTAGAGGATCCAGATCCACCAAAGGGTGACCATCATTTGCAATCTCAATCCTTTCGTAAGCTGCTTGGAGTGAAGTCACAAGAAAATTCCCTGAAATGTACTCCGGTTGATGCGGAGTCAGAGCAGCAATTGTATCTAGAGTAGTAGAAATAGGATTAGTACCAGCACCCGTAACTGAAACAACTTCTTTAGTGACAAAGTTGTCAACAACAGTCTCCCCATCCAAAGTAGTATTATCATCCACAATCACATTTGTCAACAGCAGCAAGAGAATCAGAGATATCAATAATGTCAACAGTACGTACTAATAAACTGAGGCTGGGATTCCTGGTTAGAAGCAATAATGGACTGAATAGTAGGTTGCAGTGGTTGGGGGCTATGATTAGCAGCATTAATAAAATGATGAATAACAAAATTGATACAATGAAAATCAACTTTACTCTTTTTTTGATGGAGGAAGAATATCAGACCAAGTATTCACATAATAGTAAACTAGTATTATATACGTGCATTGCACGTGGAAAAAATAGAAAGGAGGGAATGAAAAGGACAAAAAAAATTCTAGTATTATACACGTGCGTTGCACGTGGGAAAAATGGTGAGGGAAAATGAAAAGGACAAAAAAAATCTACCAAAACGTGCACTGCACGTGTTGACAAAATGACAAATATTTACAAATGATACTAAGTCCTTCTCCCATTATAATATTAGAGATAGATTGAAGAATAACAGTGATATCCTTAGTTTTCTTACAAAAATTCTCTGATTTCTTTCATTCAAAATTACCCAAATAAGAGCCATCAGAATAATATTCCATTGCAATCTAATTCTAGGTTTAATTCTCTCTTTTTCTCCAAACACTCCATCAAGACTTAATAGAAGGAGGATAACCTTTAAAATTCCAAGCTTGTTTTAAAAGAAGCCAAATTTATCTCACAAAACTCCATTTGATGAATAAATGAGAAGTAGATTCATGATCAGTGGAACAAAGGATACATTTTTATCCCATTGCAAAATTTCTCTTATTCAGATTATCAACAGTAAGTAATTTGTTATGTATAGTAAGCCGGACTAAAATTCTCACTTTCAATGAAGCAATGGTTTACCAAATAATTTTGTAAATGACAAATAACCCCTCTTGAGTTAAGAAATAAATACAATGATTTAACAATTAAAGTACCATTATTAATCCATCTCCAATATCTAAAATCATTTCTAATTTTTCAATCATAGTTGCTAAGAAGATGAAGCAATTCATTGAAATTATGTGTTTGAGAAAGAGAAAAAGATCTTATAACTGACTATTTCACACATTACCAAAATTATTAGAATGGTAAAGAGAGAAAATAATAGCATTCGGATTACTCGCAAGACTAAATAAATCAGGAAAAGAAGATACTAAAGAGCAATCCCCAATCCAAATATCATACCAGAATCTGATGGTTTTTCCATCCCCACAAATCTTTTGAATCCCACATTTAAAAGGATCAGCAATTTTCCAAATATCATTCCAAAAAGAAAATGATATGGAAGAAGGTTTACTCTTGAAATACCAAATATTTTTTCTCTGAAAATATTTTTGCTTAACAATTCTAATCCAAGTAATATTCTCAGAAATAATGCTTATCCATAATACCTAACAAAGCCAAATTATGATTTCTTAATAACACCTAATCCACCTTCCTTCTTCTCTTTACAAATTCTACCCCAATTCATAAGACATTTGCCCTTATATGAATTGGAAGAATTACTAACCCAGAGAAATTTCCTTCTAATAAGATCAATTTCACTTCACTTCACTTCTAATTGAATTATTAGAGTTAATTTCACTTCACTTCTACGGTTGGGAGTTGAAGAAAGGAAGGGGAACTTACACCTCCCAACCATAGAAGTGAAGTGAAATTAACTCTAATAATTCCATTAGAAGTGCAGTGAGGTGAAGTGAATTGATGAAGGCAACGCATATTATGCATACTTCAAACCAATGAATAGTTTTTGGGTTTTAATTTGATACAAAACCGAAATTTAAATTCATTATAAAAACCAACATGAGCTACACAACTACACATTGTAATGATATTTCGGCCGAAATATTGCCCAACAACATGCATATCGATGACACATTCAGAAAAACTACATCAACTACATATATATTCATATATCTTGTAGAACAACCTAAAAGATAGGGATGGCAAACGGGTCGGGTCTACCTGCGATCCGCCTGCGATCCGCCTGCGATCCGCCCGCTTAACCCAGCCCGTGAGTGACCGGTTCGGGTTCTGTTCGAACCCGTTAATGGAAACGGGTTGACCCGGTCTTAAAAAGAACAAATTGAACCCGTTAAACCCAGCTCGATAACCCGCACTACAGTACCCGACCCGCTTGCCTAACCCGCGGGTTGAAGATCGTTCAACCCCTACGTTCGACCCGCGCAGGTCGACCGTTTGACCCGCGGGCCCAACGGGCCGAGAGCCCCATTAACAACTCTTTCAGGCATTTTTTTTGTTTTTGTTTTTGGTTTTTTTTTGGTTTTTTTTTATTTTTTCCCTATAAATACCCCTTGCTAGAATTGGGAATAGGAAAATATTCTTTTATTGATTGATTAAACTGAGTACAATATGTCTCCTATATATAGGAGAGAAGAGAATACTAAATCAATACATTATTCAATGTGGGACTAAACTAATCTATCATTTAACACCCCCTCTCAAACTCAAGTTGATTCAAACAACAAGAGTTTGGAATACTGACGATGTTGATATAGAAGAAATGGCAAACTGTGATGCAGAAACGGCACTTGATGTCGCATGTGATGGAAACTGAGGAGTAGATTATTGCGAAAGAAAATAGTGGTGGGGCACTGTTGAGCACTCACCCCGAATAGTGGCAGGATCTCCATATCCCGATTTGTGATGGGAACTCACACCTGAACTGGGAAATAGACTAATGGGATCTCACCCCTGACTTGAGACATAGTCGATGATGGGATCTCACTCCTGACTTGGGACATAGTCGATGATGGGATATTATCCCTGAAATGAGAACTGGATGCTGATAACACCCCCTCTCAAACTTACGATTGATCAACCGGAGTAAGTTGATGATCTGGATGTAGAAGCACAAGAACATGTAAGGATTTTTTAATTTTAATTTTAATTTTAATTTTAATTTTGGGAGAAAAAAAACCAACAAATCCCCTCTTCTCCCGAACACCAAACACAACATCTAGATCCCTCCTTCACAAAACACCAAACACCAAACCCAAATCAATCCTTCATCTTCACAAAACAGCACAAAACAGCAAAGAGAGAGAGAGAGAGAGAGAGAGAGAGAGAGAGAGAGAGAGAGAGAGCAGCAAGGTCAGCAATGGAAGAGGAGATCTGAACGGCAAGAGGGGGGGTCGGCCTGGGAGAGGGCGGCGCTCAGGGTGGCATCACCGGAGTTCAACGTGACGGGAAGGGAGGAGGATAGCGCGCTTGCGCTGGCGTCGATCATAAGGAGCAGCAGCAATGGGTTAATGGGTTCTGGTCCTGACTGTCGTCGGAAGGGAAATGGGGAGGATCGCTGGAGGTTGGAGGTCGTGACTGGAGGGGATGGCCACGGGGTGGGGGTCACCGGAGCACGCGGATGGCGCCGGGAGGAAGAACGGGGAAGAAGTACAGTAGATGGTGGAGTTTGGGTCTGATCGGGGAGAGGGAAACAAAGAGGAGAGAGAATAGACAGCTAGGATTTAGGAAAAATGCTGATTGAGGGAGAAGGAGATTAGGGTTTTAATTGTGGATTAGAATTAGGGATTAGGGATTGATTAGGAGAATTTGGAATTAAGGTTTGAGAGATAGGAGATGACGGCTAGGATTTTTGGATCTTGTTGTTTGATGACAGCTAGGATTTTGGGATTTGAGGTTTTAGGGGAGATTAAGGTTTTGATCAAGATCGGAAGAGGAATGTCGGGAGGTGGAGTGATTCTAATGAAGACGAGAACCACCCCACCTCGACGACGATGATCAAATTAGTATAGGCCTTATAGGACGATAGGCTCTGATACCATGTTAGAATTAGGGATAGGAAAATATTCTTTTATTGATTGATTAAACTGAGTACAATATGTCTCCTATATATAGGAAAGAAGAGAATACTAAACCAATACATTATTCAATGTGGGACTAACTAATCTATCATCTAACACCCCTAAAACCCAAACTAAAAATTCACACCTTACTCTCTTACTCTCTCTACTATTATTACTCAATTCATTTCAATTTTTGTGAACAATTGAACAAAGAAGGTAGCAACATATAAACGATCAAATGGCAAATTCCGGTCGTATCGAATTCAACATTCAACTATATCTTCAAGTCTTCTACTCATCCAAGTGATCAAACAAAGAAGCTCTCTTCAAGTCTTTAATTCTGGACTTCTACTTCTACTTCTATTTTAATTTTCACACCTATTTTATATACGATTATCCGCGGTGAACGGTATCAAAATTTCACAACCATCTTCTTCTATTTTTATTTATTTTATAGTTATAATTTTTTGTATCATATTTGTTTGTTAGTTTTTGATATTCTCTCTCACAACCCTCTTGTTTTCTAGATTCTTTTTTGCAACTTATCGTGCCTACATTGTATTTAATTTTTTCACATACACTAATATATATCAACATGTCTAGATTACGAGGTAGTGGCCGTAGCCAGAGTGGATAAGATTCCACCGGCACTTTCTGTAGGCTTTCAATTGTCTCACAAAATGAGCCCGCCGAAGAGTATCTTAATCCTGTGACCCAACATATTGGTACACACGATGATTTTGTAGGAGACATAGAATTAGAAGAAGAACCACAAACAAAAGCTATCGAAACAACACAACTGGCTATTGGTAGGAAAACTAGAGGAGAAAGTAGTGATTGACACAAATTTTATGATTATATTCCGGACAAAAATGTACCGGGTGTAGGTTTAAAAGTTTGTAAAATATGTTCGAAGCCATACTGGAAGAGGGGTGAGGGCACGGGTACAATTAGACGACACATCCAAAATGTGCATAAAGAACTTCTTGTTGACCTACCTGGCCAACAAAAAATTCACCCTAGGATCGGTGTAGTTGATAGCCATTCTTATGATCTCGAACTTGTTCATCGGAAAATGGCCCGATTAGTAATCAAGGAAGAGTTACCATTTTTCTATCCCGAGAGTAAGGACTTAGAAAATTTTAATCAAACCGCCTTAAACCCCCATTTTAAAAGAATCACTAGGAATACTTGCAAATCGGATTGTTTTAAAATATACAATGAAATGAGGAAAGCTTTGATTGCAATTTTATGGAGTTTAACTTGTAGAGTTTGTTTAACTTCCGATTGTTGGGCGGATTGCATCAATATTCCAATGATGTGAATAACCTGTCATTGGATCGACAGTGATTGGATTTTTCAAAAAAAGATCATATCACTTACCGCATTGTCCTATCCCCATAGTGGTAATGAAATTGCAAACCGTATTTTAGAAATTTATGATGGTTTCATATTTGTGATAAAATTATGTGTATAAGTTTTGATAATGCATCTAACAACAATGCATCAATTAGTATTTTAAAAACCGCATTAAACTCTTTATCTGACAATATTTTTCATGTTAGATGTGCATGTCATATTTTAAATTTGTGTGTTCAAGATGCATTAAAAATAGTCGAACCATATATAGTTAACATTAGAAATTGTGTATATTTTATTGTATTAAGTGGTACCATATTTCAAGAATGGAAAGCTTGGTGTAGACTTAAAAATGTACATTTTAGAAAATTTCCAAAGGAAGTTAAACACCGATGGAACTCTACTTTTGATTTGCTACAAGTTGTTACTGAATATAAAGTATGTATAAATGATTTTTGTCTTGCAAAAAATATGTCAAATTTTGAAATGACTCCCCAACATTGTTTTTATGCCGAATCTTTGTTGAAATTTTTAGAACCTTTTAAAACCGCAACTTTCAAATTTTCAAAATCTTATGACTCTACTTCTAGTAGCATTTTTATTTTAATAGTTATTATGATGCAAATTTTCAAAGAAATGGTCGATGATAATTCTATTGGTCATATTGTGAAACCTGCATATGTAAAAATTTTGAAGTATTTTAATACTCTTCCTATGTTGTATTGTGTTGCTACTGTGATGGATCATCGTATCAAATTAGAAGGTACGAAGAGTTTGATTGAAATTTTTTAACTTTACTTGGACCAGATGAATCTGAAATTGATTGTAGAACATTTTTAGTTCAATTTGAATCGACATTAAATAACTTGTATGATTATTATGATAGAAATTTTGCATCTAGTAGTCCAACTTCTCTAATTAGTTCTTCTTCTGCTACTTTTAAAGATAATGGTAAGAGTAAGATGATAGAACATTTAATTTACCTGCACAATTTCAATCAAAAAAATCTAGAACTAATCAACCTAATGAATTAAATTGGTATAATCAACAAGATTCTGAATCTTTTACTTCTTCAGTAGATATTTTACAATGGTGGAAAGGCCATGAACATACTTATAGTATTTTTAAATATATGGCTAAAGATCTACTAACTCCTCCTATCTCTACAGTTACTTCAGAAAGTGTTTTTTCTACAAGTGGCAGGGTTCTAATCGATTACAGGAATCGGTTGAATCCCCAATCATTGGAGATGCTCGTCTGCACAGAAGACTGGCTGAAGGCCGAAGATGGGACTTAAGGAAAAGTGTTCGACACGTCCACAAGTGGGAGTACCTCGCCGGAACAACAACAACAACAACAATAGCAACTAAAATGAAGAATTCAAGACCAACAACAACAACAACAACAACAACAACAACAACAACAACAAATTGAAGACCAACAAATTGAAGACAATTGTAAATGTACAAATAATTGTATAAAATCTTTGTTTGTTATTTAAAATTAGGAAAATTAAAGTAAATTGAAATTGTATCTAAGAAATTTGTTATTGTATAAAACAAATTTGTAGAAATTTTTTATTTCTTATTACAAATTGTGAAACTTGTATAAGATGAAATCATATTAATAATATATAATTTTTTTTAGCAATTTCACCATTTCAATCTTATTATTATTATTACATTTTTTGTTTATTATTAAAATTACATTGCATTTTTTGTTTAAGTAAAAAAAAAACTTTAGATGGGCCAACCCGTGACTCGACCCGACCCGACTCGGGTTGGACCCAAAAGGGTTCACGGGTTGGCCGGGTCGTGAATTAACTCTATCGACCCAGCCTGGTTAACCCAAGGACTCGACCCGAACCCGCCCAAGTTGGGTTCCAACCCGTGCGGGTTTGACCTGACCCGGCCCGTTAGACCCGTTTGCCAACCTACTAAATGACATACTTTTCGGCCGATATTTGGACATGTCCACCTACATTTAAAACCTGTAAAGTAAAAGAAACCATGATGATATATTGTTGTAAAAGAAAGAATGAATGTATATATGAGCATCATAGTCAAAGGATCTTGTTGTCTCTAGACAGGGTCGGCCCTACCCTAGAGGCCGGTGAGGCGACCGCCTCAGGTCGTTGGATAATTTGCAATTTTAGGTGCCCCCAAATTTGTACTTCCCTCATAAATATAGGTACGTATTTTGCACGTAAAAAAATATTGTTATTAGCGGCCCCAAAAAATAAATATCTGGGCCTTAAGAATTTTGTTTAAATTATTTGGGTTTGGACTTGATTGAATTTGATGCTTTAAATTTGGGTGGTTTAAAAGCAAATCCACATTTAAATCAATAAAAACTCAAACTCGAAACCCACATTCAAATTCAAACCCGAAACCCGAAACCCACATTTAAAACAAACCCTCTTGGTTCTTTCTTCTCAGTCATTCGATGATATATATTTTGCATATTTTACTTTAAACAATGTGCAAATTTTTTGTATACATGCTTTTAAAAAAAAAATAGGGTTTTTAACCCCTAACAAATATGTGAATATCATGTATGTCCCTCACAAATATGTATTTTCATATTTGTCCACAATAATATATACCACATCTCTTAATTACCCATCTAGTTAAAAAGACTCAAAACAATGGGCCATCAGTAATTTTAATTAAGCCTCTAGAGCGAATTAAGAAGCATGGGGTTGGCTCTGATACCAATTGTTAGGTACCCAGAAGAACTCACCCTTAAAAGCTAGTTGTTGAAAGTAGAGAACCCAAGTTTATAACTACCCAACATTAATTTTCTATATGACCGATGTGGAACTAAATTTGGATCATAACATATTAGGAATAAGAAAATAATACAAAAATCCCTCTTCTTAGATTGCCCGCCCACCAGATATAATCTCCAGCTTCTGTTATCAGTCTACAAGAGAACCCTATGAAGTAGGACCCTTTGTTTTTTTTTAAAGATGTAAAATACATGCCCTATTCTACTCTTTAAAAAGAGTATAAGAACATAAAAATTAGTCAGACTAACATAATTTTCTTTATAACAAACTAGGATAAATATACTAATATAAACGGCAACAACTAATTAAATAGAAACTAAGTTAAATCAACCCCTAATTAATTAGAGATAATCATGGTTTTAAACCATCTAGTAGAAGATTAACATGAGCTCCAAAATTCCAGCCAAAACAATTTTAGTTTAAGATTTATTTATTATATTTTTCATTATTTTATTTATTTATTTAATTTTTTTGGTAAAGATGAATTTCTCTATGATGCTTTATGATTATAAGATGATTATACGTATGCTTGCTTAAATCATTATATCATAGATATTTAAGATATCTAGGAGACTATTTCCAGGGATATATATAGTTAATACTTGTAGAAATATTGGAATCAGATTTGGGGAAAATAATCTTTCTTATTTTTTTATTTCTCTACTGTATACATCTATATATATGAATTACATTCTTAGAGAAGAAGATAGGAGATTGAGAGAAGATTGGCGAGATGAGAGATTCGGGGAATCTGTTTCCTATAGATTAGGAAACAGAATATACTATATTTTTTGAGGTAAAAGGTGGAATAAAGCCATCCTGTTTCATTAATAAGAAATTAATGAAACAACCCCGGTGTACAGGGAGAGTTACAAAAGTACAGAGCAGAAAATAAAAAACAGTGCAGGAAATAAAACATAAACCCCCAATAAAACCCTGGGGGTGGGTCTAATTCTCCATACATAAAAAACAACCAAAATTACAGTGGGTTGAAACACACTAACAGAGATTGCAGCTATTGAGACTCTGATGAGTATGGATGGCGCCGCCCCTCAGTCCAGTGTCAGCCCAAACTCTACCTCCTCATCATCAAAATCCTCCACCTGGGTAAGATTGCAATCCTCCCTCACGCTCCTGTGGCGGCAGCTGTAGCCCAAAAGGAAATAAGATGCATGATATGAGTAAGGTTACCAGAAATACTACTACATGAAGCACGAAAATAAAAGTTGTTTCTGTCTAGCCATAACACCCATGTAGTTGCCGCAATGGCAATGTACCACGCATCCTTCATTTCGTGGCAACTCATTGTGAATTTGGGGCCGATCCACAAATTCTCATAGTCATTGGGGTAGTCACTTGTTCCTAGGGCTCTTAAAACCTCTACCATAGTCGCCTTACTCCTTGGGCAGTGAATAAAAAGGTGATTCAAAGTCTTCGTGTGCATATTACAGAACCCACAATCAGTCGCAATCTGGGGTTGTCTTTTGGCCAGGTTCTCTCTCGTGAGGATTGCATTATTTAGCACCAGCCAGAGGAAGACTCTGACTTTCAGTGGTGTTTTCGCCTTCCATAAGACCTGTTCCCAGCTGGGTTTGCATCTTCGGAAGTGAATTCGATGATACAGGGATCTGACCATGAAAGCTCCCTTGGTCTCTGATCCCCATCGCATTTGGTCTGGTCCTTGGGTGCACATCTTTCCGGACCGTGCGATGCGTGTTTGCAATTCGAGCAGTTGCTGAAGTAATCCTGGGGTAAGAGCTCCTCGGAATGGCGACCCCCAATTTTCCCTCTTCCAAGTCTCTGCCACAGAGATATTGGGTCAATTCGTTTTTGCAAACAGCTCTGGAAAAGTTTCCTTTAGAGTATGAGCACCACACCACTTATCCCACCAAAATCTGGTGTACCGTCCATTACCGATAGTCGACGTAACTGATGAGTTGAACGGTCCGCTTGCTTTGGTAATTCCTTTCCAGAATCGGGAGACCTTAGCCCCCACTCGAAAGCCTAGACTTCTCGTACCTTTTCCCCGAAGGTATGGTTGAATGAAATCCTGCCAACCTTCCCCACCGTGGTGAAAAACCTTCCACCACCATTTCCCCAAAAGGGCAAGGTTCATATCTCTAAGGTCGATGATGCCTAGTCCTCCATGCTTCTTCTTCATGCATGCAATACTCTATTTGATCAGGTGGTAACCTCTTCTATTCGAGTCTGCCCCTTTCCAAAGAAATCTTTTTCGGATTCGGTCAATTCTTTGGATAACCCACTCTGGAAGCTCAAAAAAAGACATGTAGTAAATGGGCAGATTAGCCAATACTGAGTTAATGAGTATCACTCTGCCTCCTAGTGACAGCGATTTTCCTTTCCACCCAGACAGTCTGTCCTCCACCCTATCTATTATCGGCAGCCAGTCCGACTTAGAGAGTCTCCCTGGCCTGAGTGGGAGCCCTAAATATGTGATTGGGAACTCATTCGTCATACAGTTTAGTATAGTTGCATGTTCTCGAGCTTCTTCATCAGAGAGGGTAATGGGAATCAGTGCACTCTTGTGGAAATTTATCCTCAGACCTGACCAGGCTTCAAAACAGTAAAGGACCCTTTTAAAGACGACTGTTTCTGATCTGGTCCCAGTCCCAAACAGTAGGGTGTCATCAGCAAATTGGAGAATCGTGCACCCTTGATTGGAGGAGCTGCTTGCCACGGGCGTAATCCAACATTTTCTCCGACAATTTTCTAGCATTCCCTTCAGCACATCTGCTACAATAGTGAATAGGAGTGGGGATAACGGATCCCCTTACCGGAGTCCATTCTTGTAGGGAAACGACGGACCTTGCCGCCTATTCACCGAAATTACCATTTTACTAGTCTGTAGACATTGTTTGATCCATCTTACCCATTTATCCCCAAATCCTCTCTCTCTGAGAGCTTCCAGCAGACAGTCCCAGTCGACTGAGTCATATGCTTTCTCAAAATCTAGTTTTAGGAGGAAGTTCTTAGAATTCCTCGTATGGTAGTGGTGGATAACTTGTTCAGCAGTGGCCACACAATCCAGGATAAATCTGCCCTTGACGAAACCCATCTGGGTTTTACTGATTATATTATCCATTATACTCCCCAGACGGATGGCCAGGACCTTTGTGATGATCTTCGCCGAGCAATTAATGAGGCTAATCGGTCTGAAATCCCCCACGCGCTTAGACTCCTCCCGTTTGGGTATTAGGACAACTTCCGCAAAATTGAACATGCCTAATCTGAGGTTTTTATGGAAAAATTCCTCCATCAGTGCCATAATGTCACATTTAATTTCTTCCCAGAACACTTGGAAGAACATCATTGGAAAGCCGTCTGGCCCAGGTGACTTGTCTGCTCCCATTTGGTTGATGACCATTTTTACTTCCATTTTCGAGAAAGGTTCCTCCAAATTGGAGAGAGTTTGCACAGAATCATTCTGGTATGCCTGCCAATAGTCTTCCCTCAAAGGGATCCTGAAATC
Source organism: Hemerocallis citrina (assembly GCA_017893485.1). Lineage (NCBI taxonomy): Eukaryota > Viridiplantae > Streptophyta > Magnoliopsida > Asparagales > Asphodelaceae > Hemerocallis > Hemerocallis citrina. Next base: position 186,829,625 of record CM030366.1, on the reverse strand, counting down.
ATTCTTCCTTCCAAAGAGGCCCCTGTAGTAATTTCGAAAAGTTGTGGAGATCACATTTTCATCTTGCGATGTTCCCGTTCCTGTCTGTATTGATAGGATAAGATTGGATCTACGTCTCGCGCTAGCCACTCTGTGGAAGTAGGCCGTATTCGCGTCTCCCTCTTTGAGCCACGAAATCCTTGACCGTTGTTGTCATTTGATCTCTTCCAACTTATAAAGATTGGCGACATTTCCCCGAAGCTCTAATAGTCTGTTTCTTTCTTCTTGTGACAAGACTCTCATCTCTTCCACCCTCTCTAGCTCATTGATTCCTTCCAAAAAGGAATCTTTTGTACGCCAGATGGTCGAGAACCTAGACCGATTCCATCTGCGCAGCCACTTTCTCAGTCTGCGGATTTTTTCATACCACCGAGATGCAGCATCTCTGCCAACAGTTGGGAGCGCCCAATTTTCCATCACCATGTGATGGAACCCCTGAATTTCAAGCCAGACCTTTTCCAATCTGAATTTTCGTGGCCTCTGCGCTCCACGTACTCCCACATCAAGCAGGATCGGAGTATGTTCTGACGTGGGTCTAGGAATCGACCTAGCAGTAGCTAATGGGAATTCAGCTTCCCATTCCATTGATACTAGTATCCTATCTAACTTGGCCATAACCGGAGTCGCTTGCATATTAGACCATGTGAATAGTCTGTCATTAATAGGGATATCGATTAGCTCTAGCTCCGTAATCACCTTGTTGAACTCCTCTCTGTGTCTGTCACTAGATCCTCTTCCCTTGTGCTCGAAAGCAAATATGGTGATGTTGAAATCCCCTCCAACAATCCAAGCTCCAGACCAACGATGTCGGATATCGACCAGCTCTTGCCAAAAGGCATCTCGATCTGTAGCCAAATTCGGTCCGTAAACAACAGTCACCGTCTGCATCCAATCATCAGATCGTCGTTTCAGTTGGGCAGTCAGGGAGAACGTTCCACTGTATACCTCAGTGCAGGATAGAATCTCTGAGTTGAACCCAATAGCGATCCCTCCTGAGGCTCCTGCTGATGGGCGTAATACCCATTCCTTGATTCTGTGCCCCCCTATTCTATTAAGTTTGAGCCCGTGTTGATGTTTGGTCTCCTGTAGCCCTACCACTTCCGCCTTGGAATTGCTAATAACGTCCCTAACCATACCTCTCTTCCCTCTATCCCCCAACCTCCTGACATTCCAGAATTGTGTATTCATTGGGGGACTGTGTCAAGGGTGATCGTTGGTGTGGGTGTGGGGCCGGCTTCATCCTCGGGGATGTCTGTCGACCCAGTGCTATCTCCTAGAACATTCTCATAACAAGTGTTAACTCTTTCAGTTTCCCAACCCCTAATTTTGTTGAGAAGTAAGGCAATACGCTCTGTGTCACATACCTCTAACCCACATGTTTTAGCTAGGAAAAGAACTTCAGAATCTGACATGAAATTTAATATAGTAGCTAAATAACTTGTCGTACCTCCGTTGTCGAATTTAGCAGCTTTGGCTACCGCTGCTACCTCGAGATTGTCATCCAAGGACTCCACATGAGCCCTCTTGGGTGATCGCTGAACTCTGAACCCAACCGCCCTGCGTGACTGTCCAGTACTATCTCCAGGTGCTGATTCTGGAAGTGTGGACAAGACCATCTCAGGCGAGATCTCCCTCTGAGTGTTAGCGATGAACAATAGATCCTCTGACTCGTCATCTATGAATGTGAATTCTTCGTCTAGATTTAGCCGCTCTTCCAGGTCCTCATCACTATCTGTATGTTGAATTTCCAGTAGTGGAGTAGGTTCTCTCGTTGTGGACTCCTCGTTGAGCCCACATATTGGCACTTCCATAGTAATAGTGGTGCTTGTCGTTGCGATCCCCTCAGTGGGCCCGTAACCCATCTGACATTGTGTCAGAATATCCGACACTGAAGATATACAAGTTTCCGAGATAATAAAATGCATTTTGGACCCCTCTTTGGGCCCATTAACGCTTATATATTGCTCACACACCGTCCCATTATGTTTACTTTCCTCTGCGGGATAACTTAACCTACACCTGCAAGCCAACTTAATGCTCCCCTCGAAAGCAACGCCCACCGCTTGACTTCTGAGAGCGGTATTCACATCGTTCATGCCAGCTGGCAACTTCGGATTGGGGGGATTATCGGTGGAGACAGATGGCGTGGTTATCGACATTCATGGCATTAAAAATGAAGGGGCGATAAAACTCTCTTCTTTACTTCCTCCTTCTCCGTTGTCTTCTTTACCCCATTTGCCATTTCTCAAAATAGCAACTTTGCTACCCACTTCCTCAGCGTCAATCTTGCTCACCGCAGAGCTCTTTTCTCTGTGGTTGAGCAGATCCTTGCTCGTCACTTTCCCCACGCTGGCAGAGTCCTGGTGTGCTTGGTCCAAAGAAGCCACCTTTTTCCTTTCTGGTGCTTTCCATACGCTGGCAGACTCTTGGTGTTCTTGATCCAAAGGAGCCACCTTTTGCTTTTCTGGTGCTTTCCAAACCCTTTCTACCCACTCTCTGGTGGAAGGAGCTCTCTGACTTGGCTTCTTCCCCATGCTGGCACTGCCCCTCACCAACTCCTGTCCCGAAGCAGTACGGGGTTGGTGTTTGCCATTTTTGGGGCATGCAAGCTCTGTCCCCCCCTCTCTGCTCCTCAGTGAGTCCCTCCTTACTTGCATGCAGAGCTTGACCACTTTGCAGCAGCTGAGTTCCACTTTGAGCTAACTGCCGCTTCCATTTTTCCTGATTTGCCCTTGAAAGTGAGAAGTTAACCAAATCTGGGCTTGTGTCATCATGGCCATTGGATCCCTTGATCTGGCTTTGGAGTCGATCACCGACGTCCCTTCCTGATCCACCCCTCTCTGATCCCTTTGCTGAAGCCTCCCGTTGAGACTCCATCTCTCTGGCCGCCATGATCACCTCTCGGTGGGCTTGCTCCACTTCGTTGGTCTCGTCGATAGTGAGCTCCTAAGTTGGCGATGCAACTTTCTTGTAGCTGCGGCCGTCTCTTAGAGAGGATGAGTGTGATGGGGGCGTGATGGAGGTTACTTCCTCCTCTCTCCCTGCGCATTTTTCGAGAACAAAGCGTATGAGGTAGGAGTCCTCATAAGAGAACACCTTGGCGAATCTCGACATTAAAGCGATGTCCCTAGTTCTGATCAGTATCCTTGCCGATACTATTTCCGATCGACGAACTGTTTTCTCGTCGATATCTTCCACTATGCCGAAGTCGGAGACCATCTCTTACAGTGCCTCCTTCTTCCAAAAATGCAATGGTATGTTGTGAATCCACACCCAGTATCTTTCTCCCTGAGGTTTTTCAGTGCCGAAGTTCGGCGACCAAGCTTTAAATTCCATCTTGAAATGCCCAAAATCTACTGTTGCGATTCCAGTGATCTCCGTCATTTTTTGTGGTGATGGGAAAGAGACCAAAAACTGAAGGGGACACATTCTCTTGACAACCCAGTCGCGGTGCGCCTTCATCGGCCATCGCGCGTTCAAAGCTTGGAGAACATGGGTCTCCGATGGTCTTCCTGCAGTCACTCGAGCCACCGCGCACCATTGACTAAGCCATTTTTCCTTGTTTTTTATAGTAGCAAGAATAGTTGCGAGCTTGATCGTCGCTAGGTTGTCAGGTGATCTACCCCTGTACATGCGTCTCTCTTCGTCGTCGTTTGAAGCAACGACATTGGTGCAGTCGTAAGATAAATGGCCCCACATCATACATCTCAGGAACCTCACTTCTTTGGTACACTCCGATCGAAAGTGCCCCAACTCTCTGCAATTGAAGCACGACACCGGTTTGCGCTTTCCTTTTCTCTGTTGCTTTCTGTCTTGCTTTGATGTTGGCGGTGGCGAATTGGGTTTTCTTTTTCTTTTGTAAGTAACATCTTGCCAATGCTCTGCCTCTACCCCAACCGGAGGTAGTCCCTCGCCCTCCTTAGATCCATCGTTTGGACCCCATCTTTGGGCCCATACAATGCTGGACCTTGGAGGGCTAAGGGCCGGCTTTCTTGGCGGTAGTTGGTGGGATTTGCAGGGGGGGAGAGCATGAGGTTGGAGTTGGATTTGCTGGTTGGGTTCCACTGGTGGTGAGGTAGCATTTGGAGGTGAGTGGTGGTGCATTGGCATCGTTGGTTTTGGAAGGGATATTGGACGTGCATGATCTTTGTGATTGTAGATGTGCTAGATAGGGTCCCTGTGTTGGTTAGACTCACTGTGGTGATGTCTCGGTTCCCTGCGATGATTTCTTGGTTCCCTGTGAAGATGGGGTTTATGATTTGTATCACGGTAGCTTCTTTCTCTATTTCTTGCAAAAACGTCCCTGTGTTTGTCCCTGAACTGCACTTCAGTGCTGTGATGTTGTTGATGCTGTTGAGCATGATGCCGGCCCTCTGTGGGAGTTCTCTTACACCGATACTGGCCAGGAGGAGGACCCCCACTTTAGGCCCGTCCTCTCAGCTGTATCACTTCAGACGGGCGATGATGAATTGGGCCTCTCCCCCCATGCCTAGGATGTGCATTATGATGTGCCCGCTGGGGGGAGCTAGCGCCGCTGAGCCTCGATGGTTCACCCTCCCTTTGGCAAGGTTGTAAAGTAGCAATAGGATTTGGGTTTGGGTTTGGGACCATTTTTGGGGGTGAGGTAGTCATAGGTTGAGGTCTGTGAGGGGTTGGAAGCTGAATATTGACGGTTGGAGGGGGGTTGTTGTGGCTGTAGGGGTGTGGCGGACCCTCTCGTTGGGTCCGCACCCCCTGAGTTCCAGTTCCGAAAGCATAACCGAAAGAGAGGGTTGATGGGGTGAAGGTTGCAGTTGGTATGGATGAGGTCAGGTTGCAAAGCAGAGTAGGGAGGGTGGTCGAAGAAGAAGATCAGAGGAGGAGGAGAGGGAGGAGCCTGGGTGAGTCGGAACCGGAGTTCAGCAGGAGAGGGGAGGGGAGGTTTGGGTTAGGTATAGTGTTGTTGATGTTCCTTTACTGTGTTCAAAAATAATTTAAACAATTTACAAACGATAGCCAGAATATACTATATTTCAACTCCCCCCCTCAAGTTGGTGCATAGATATTGAACATGCCTAACTTGTCAAAAATTTTGAAGAAGAGCCGATTCGAAACAGCCTTGGTTAGGATATCTGCGAGCTGGTCTTCTGACTTCACTTTCGATATCTCAATGACTTTCTCATCTATTTTTTCTTTGATGAAGAATTTGTCAACCTCTACATGTTTCGTCCTATCATACTGAACCGGGTTAGCAGCAATATCACATGTTGCTTGACTATCACAATACACTTTCATAGGTTCATTCGGACCATAACCTTGGTCCTGCAACGAGAGTTTTAGCCATAAAGCTTCCACTATATTTAAAGCTACTCCGCGATACTCAGCCTCTGCACTAGAGCACGGAACAATATTTTGCTTCTTGTTCCTTCATGTAACTAAATTTTCTCCAACAAAGGTAAAGTATTCTGAAGTAGAGTGCCTATCAATTATAGATCCTGCCCAATCAGCATCAATATATGCCTCAACCTTCAAGTGACAATGTTTCACAAATAGGTCCATTTTTCCTGAAGCAGACTTAATATATCTCATAATTCTCATCATCGTATCCATATGTTGTTCTCGAGGCGCATGCATAAACTAACTTACCACACTTAAAGCATATAAAAAACTTGGCCGTGTATGTACAAGATACATCAGTCGTCCAACCAATCTCTGATATCTTTCCTTATCACAAGGTACATAATCAGCTTCGTTGCACAGTTTTAGTCCTTTTTCTAACGGTGTACTAATCAGCTGACAAGCGGACATTCCAGTTTCCTTTAATAAATCAAGAGCATACTTTCTTTGAGACAAAAATATCCCCTTTCTTGAGCGAGAAACTTCAATACCAAGGAAGTATCTCAAAGAGCCAAGATCTTTCATTTCGAACTCTTGTGACAAGTAGTTCTTTAATGCCTTTCTCTCCTCAGGATCATCTCCAGTTACTATCTTATCATCCACATAAATAATGAAAACAGTAATTTTACCTTCTTTCCTTTTTAGGAACAGAGTATGATCTGAATTACTCTGATAGTATTCGAATGTCCTTATTGATTTTGTAAATCTCCCAAACCAAACTCTTGGCGTACAATTTTTTCTTCAAACGACATACTTTATTGCTGTGTTGGACTGGTCTGTTCGAACCTGGTGGAAGATCCATATAAACCACTTCTGTCAATTCTCCATGCAAAAATGCATTCTTCACATCAAATTGCTTCAACGGCTAGTCAAGATTTGCAGCAAGTGACAGTAAGACTCGAATAGTATTGAATTTTGCCACAAGTGCGAATGTATCTTCATAATCAATTCTATACGTTTGAGTGTATCCTTTGGCAACCAGCCTTGCTTTGTATCGCTCTATTGAACCATCAGACTTATACTTCACCGTATAAATCCATCTGCATCCTACTGGCTTCTTCCCTGCTGGCAGCTCGATTATCTCTCAAGTCTCATTCTTTTTCAAGGACTTCATCTCCTTATCTATAACTGATTTCCACCTTGGATCAGTAAGGGCTTCCTGCACCCTATTAGGAATAGATACAGTAGATAACAAATGATTTATTTGATTCCGACAAGCGGTGAGTGGATACATAATTACTCATGGGATATTTTACGTTACTAGTGGGATCAAGTTCATAAGTGGGTTTTGGAATACCTCTATTAGTATGGTGAGGGAGTTCTCTTATAGGAGCTATGGACAACGATGACGATTGGTTTTGGGGTTCTGACAGTTCACTCTTACTGAAATTCAGAACTGGTTGCAATTCTTTAAGAGGGTCTTCTTCAAGAGGGTCTTCTTCCTTTGGTTGCACTTCTTCATGAGGGTCCTCCTCCCTTACTAAGTCTTCATTCAAGTGTTCGCCATCATTTGTATCCAGTTGTTCGTTCTGACTGGTAATTACTTCATCATACCCAAGAGTCTGAACTTCACTAACCCCTTCGTCATACCCAAGAATTTGAACTTCACTTCAGTACTCTCCCTAAAGTTTAGCTGTAGAAGAAAAAAAATACGTTTCATCTTCATGGAATACAACATCTATAGTCACAAACATCCTTTGAGTTGGTGGGTGATAGCACCAATACCCTTTCTTATTCTGTGCATATCCCACAAAAATACAGCGGACAACTCGAGGAGTTAACTTATTTCATTCATGTTGAGGAAGATGAACAAATGCAACACACCTAAACACACGAGGTAGCAAGTTGACGACTTTTGGTGCATTCACAGCTTCAGTCAATGCTTGAAATGGTGTAAGGAAGTTTAGGATACTAGAGGAAACTCAGTTGATTAAGTGTGTAGCAGAAGCAAGGGCTTCTCCCTAATAAATAAGTGGCATATTTTCATGGATAAGAGAAGCACGGACCACCTCGAGCAAGTGTCTATTTTTTCTTTCTGCAATCCTATTCTGTTGAGGTGTATATGAGCATGTAGTCTGGTGAACAATGTCGTGTTCCACCAAATATTGTTGTAGCAGATTCGAACTCAGGTACACTCCGCCATTATCACTCCTAAGAACTTGAATCTGTGATTTATACTGAATCAGAACATGCTTGTAAAATTTCTGAAATAAGCCACTAACTTCACTTTACGACTTCATCAAATAAATCCAGGTCATATGAGTACAGTCATCAATAAATGTCAAAAACCATTTGGCTCCTCTAAATGTAGTGGTTTTGGATGGACCCCAAACATCAGAATGAATAATCATAAATGGAAGAGAGTTTCTACTTGGACTTGGAGGAAACGAGACACGGTGACCTTTTTCGAGTTCGCACACATCACACCGAAAGACAGAAATATCCAACTTCAAAAATAAATATGGAAATAATTTCTTCAAATAACCAAAAGAAGCATGCCATAAACGTCGATGTCATAGCCAAATATCTGATTTCTTCTTCCCATCTTCGGATCCTTCCACACTTAGAGCTTGAGTCAACTTGCTTGAAATTTTAGATTCTAGATCCAGGTAATAGAGCTTCTCGTGTCTAACCCCATAACCAATCGTCTTGCGAGTCCGAATATCCTTAAACACATAATGTGAAGGCCAAAAGACAACAATACAATGTAAGGAGGTAGTTATTTGAGCAACAGATAATAGGTTAAAATTAAAGGATGACACAACTAGGGCAGTATTTAAGGTTAGGTTGTTTGTGAGAGGTATGGTACCCTCGCCAGTAACAGTGGCAGGATCACCATTGGCAGTGGACATAGTTGATTTGGTGGATGGTTGAAAATTTTGAACTTGTATAGAATCAAAAGTTATATGGTCGGTAGCACTCGAATCTATTATCCATGCATTATCATAACAGAGGCAGAAATATTAATGCCCTACCATCATTACTTGCAACTGTAACTAATGTAGAGGCGAGTCCATTACTCTTCTCTGCTCCATCAGTTTGTCTCATGGTAGCGGCACAACAACGGATATAATCTTCAGCAACCAATAGCAAATGACACAACTTGGCCACTAATAGCTCCAAGTCTTCAACAAACATCAAACGAAAATTTGATCTTCAACACACTAGATCTTCAACATCAACAAACAACGGATCTGGATCGAACAACAATAGATCTCGGTCTGATCCGGCTTCGGTGGGCTAATGATGGGCTCTCGGGTGTTGGAGTCGTCCATGGGGGCAGAGGAGCTCAGTGGAGTTTCGGTGACGGAAGAGGGCAGAGCAGCGAGGGCGACGAGTAAGAAGGGCAAAGGTCAGTGGTTGTCAATCTGTGGAAGACGGGTGGACGGGATCTGTGGATGTAGATGATGATGATGATGAGGATGGGATCTGTGGATGTAGATGATGATAATGATGAGGATGGGATCTGCGGATGTAGATGATGATGAGGACGGTGACGGGGAGGATGGATATTCGACGAGATCGGCGACGGAAACTGTGGACAACGGGATCGGGGTCGATGAAGATCGATGAAGGGATCTGTGGATGAGGAGGAGGTTTGGGAATCGGGTCGTCGTGGAGGTTGGGGTCGACGAGGATGTTCGAGGATCGGGGTTTGGTCAGGATCGGATCAAGATGGAGGTATCAGATTTGATCACCTCCTTCTCTTCTTCTTCTTCAGTTAGCCTAGATCTGGTTAGGCTTTGATACCATGTAGAAATATTGGAATTAGATTTGGGGAAAATAGTCTTTCTTATTTATTTATTTCTCTACTATATACATCTATATATATGAATTACATTCTTGGAGAAAAAGATAGGAGATTGAGAGAAGATTGCGGAGATGAGAGATTTGAAAAATCTGTTTCCTATAGATTAGGAAACAGAATATACTATATTTCAACAATACTAACTTGATGGTAAGTGGTCCCATTACAAATTACCCCCTCCACAAAATTTGAATATTCAGTTAAGTTCCCTTTATGAAATTTCCTTTTTGCCTCTCCTTTTATTTATTAGTTTTTCACCATTTTCCCTCATCCCCATTCTATATGAATCCCTATCCACTCACACCAACTCAAAAACCTAATAATTAATGGCAACGAGGATCTCCGACAATCTAACGTTAAGGGTTTGAAAAGAAAGGGAGAAGAACGGGGAAAGTAGCAAAAGTTTAGAAAATAAGAGAAAGAGGTAAAAAGGTAATTTCATTAGAAAAATTTAATAGAAAATTCAAAATTTAACGGCGGAGTGAGTAAAATGAGCGAAAAATAGTATTTAAGATTTTCTTGATTTAAATGAGAAATATTATGGGGTTTCTTGATTTTTCACCACAAATATATGTTTGGTATCAACAATGACAATGTGGGCGGGATATATGGTTTTGCTCTAGGCACGTAGAGATCAGGAATCTCCTCTTCCTAAAGTTAACCGTCGTTGAACAACATGGGACGTGGACCTGCATCGTGTTGACTATCAGATGTTCTTTAAAGAGCTTTGGGTGGGTCCAGAGTTCCTTAGGTAAAGGAGAGTTACATGAAGCATGGTCATTATATCTATATCTTATACTAATAAGAGAGAAAGTTTACCCCCTCCCTTTTTTCTCTTTTTTGAAATAGAAAAAATGGGAGGAAAAATAGGGATTTCTATTTAACTAATGCGTGTACTACACACGATTTTATTAAAAAACCAAAACAAAATACAAACAACAATCCCTTAAATAATGTTTCTTCCCCTCCAACTTTCCCAAACTTATAAAATCTCACCACTCTTCCCCAACACAGTTCATAAAATTGTTTTTATATGATTCTCTTAGTTTATTATCTTTACCCTAATATGAATACATAATTTATAATGCATTACATATTTACTGAATGTTAATGATGTTATAAAATACCCCCTTATACTAATAGGAAAGAGAGTTTACCCTCTCTCTCCTTTCTCTATTTTGACTCACACTTTTTTGCAGTTCTATATAATTTAATGAGTCCATCAAAACTATTTTAGGCTGTGCAATTTGCACAGGGTAACACTAGTCGTAGTGTATGTTGCAACTACATGGCTCTATTGGTAGACAGGATCAATTTTTAATGTTGGCTCATGCTTGGGTTTACAAGAAGCCCCCTCAATAAAATTTAATTTAAACCCTCTTTCATAGTTAGTTTTTTTATAGTATTCCTTTTTATTTACGGATAATTCTTTCATATTTAGTAAATAATACATAGCATAACATTATATAACTTGTTGACATATTTATTATTTTTTATCGCGTTCTTAGAAATATCGAAACATGAGTGAGAACAAGAATAAATTCTAATTGATAAAAATATGGAGTATATGCTAATAAATTACTTTTGTTTTGCATCTCTCTCTCCTTTTTTGGTCATTTATTTTTTTGTTTCTTTTTGCAAATATCAATCTTAATTGGACTTGATATTTTGATTTTGGCTCCCAACCTGACCTTAGTTTATTTTGTTATTTCTCATTGTCGAAACTAAATGATCGTATTGTTTCTCTTCGTTTTTTTTTTCCTCTCTCTTTTTTCAGAAATGATAAATTAGTTAAATAGTCCATTTTCATAAGCATAGGTTAACTGTTGGAGATTATGAGCGATAATATCAATAGAAATTAGGGTTAATATCATACACTAATGTGCTTGAGATATTTACCCTAGGTATCAATATTAGAATACCTAAACTATTATCACAAGCTAGTATTTATAGGATAAATACTCGTTTGGATACTTGGTTCTCAACTCACTCAACTCGCATTCCGATATCCATACAATTAGTACGTGTAACATACGTGTTACCCATAGAATAATATTACACATAATATTATTCATATAGTGAGAATATACCTATATATTCAACAATCTCTTCCTATATTCTCAATATTTAAATGTACTGGATTATCTCATCAGTTCAACATGAAGCTGACTGGCTCATAGCAGTCTTAAAATAGAAGAAATGCATCACTCAATGTACAGTTCATAAGGACTAAATCAATTATAAATTCGAATAGTTCAAAATGACTAAACCAAAATAATTAAATTGTTCTCAAACCATATCACAACAGAATAGTTCACAACGACTAAACCAACTGGAATAATCTGTCATAGTTTCAAAATCAAACAAAGTAAATAAATTTCAAGAACAAAATAAGAGTTTTAAGCTCAATGAACACAAGAGTCATAAACTCAACAGAAGTTTTACCAAGCAAGTGACTAATTTATTCTCGAGAGAAATAAACTGAAACTCTATCCTTGCACATTACTTTATGTTTACTCCTCCATTTTGAGCAAATCATTATTTTGAAATCTATGTTGATAGATTCAACTCCTCCATCTTTGCTATCTTATTGAAAACAAGAATATCAAGAAACACATCTCTAAGAATTCCAACGAATTTCACAAAGTATCTGGTTCCATAAAAGAACTCAGTACAATTCATAATTAGCTTAGCAAAAATATAACGCAAGCATCACAATCAAGTTTCTTTAACTAAATAAAGAATAAGAACTATTATAGTTTCTACACAAGAACTATACTATATTTCATATTGAAATGATCGAACAGTCAAATCAATTATGGTTAATTTTGAATCATCAAAATTGGAATGAAACAAGAATCTATAAAAGAGATATATATCATCAAAATTGGAATGATATAACGACATTCTAAACATCGGAAACACATCGACAAGTTTTCATATTTCGTATTGGAATAATATGATTATTCTAAGTAAATTCTTTAGATATATAATACCATCAAAATTGGAATGACATTATATATTTGTCGAATTTATGTGGAATCATCAAAATTATCTAAAATATGTCAACTGCCTAAAATTGATGCTTAAGTTTGAACTTCTCTATGGCACCAATTAGATTCTAAATTTCAAAACAATTAGGATGTTAAACCTTTGACTCAATAGCTTTTAACTCCATTTCCCTCACAGTTTTGATAATTAGATCACTTTCAAGTCTCTTAGCAAGAGCATTAACCATACTTTATTTTAATTGCACTTTATTTATGAGATAGTTCAACTAGGCTTCTTTCAGCCTTAGTCTACTCCTCTTACTATTATAGAGTGAGTTATGAGCTACAGTGCATTGTAGCTTGATAGTCACATAACAGAATTAGAAATTTACTTAAATTTTTTAATGGATGACCAGCAACAAGTTTTTCAATCCACTCAGCCTCTTTCCCTGCAGAGGATAACACATAGAGGTCTGGTTTCATGGATGATAGCACAGTGCCTGTTTGCCTTTTAATTTCCATAACATTTTTGTTCCTCCTAGTGAAAATACATATCCACTAGTTATCGATTTTCACTAAATTTTGAGCATCATAATGCATCAGATCAGCCATTCATTCGAAGAATAACTAGAGTAGCACAAAACAAACTTTTGAGTACCACTTAGGTATCTCATTAGCCTTTTAAGGGCACTCAAATGTGTATGAAATTATTTGTGAATCTACAGATCATACCTACCTCAAAGGCTATGTCTATTCTAGTGCAGATCTTTGTATACATTGTGATTTACCTGTCTCATAGTTGCTCCATCATTAGGTGTCAACCTTTTATCATAATCATAAGGTGTTTCGAAACACACTTTCTATCACTATATCCCCACTTTTGAAACACATTATTGATTTGATGAGTTTGACTGAGGGTTATCCCTTGCCAACCGAAACTCACCCTTATACCTATGATGTCAACAATACCTAGGTTTTCCATGTTCAATTCTTTGGATAACACAATTTTAACTCCATTTTTCATAGAGAGGTCACTTCCAAGAACAAGCATGTCAACAGAACAAGTAAATAATAGCCATTATATTTGACACACCACAAAGTTAAAAGCACTAATCTGAATTATTTGATTCATGCACTAGGCTCTTTAAGAAATTTGTCAAATTATTTATTCGTCGGCTATACATATTTTAAGAACATACAATAATTTTACTAAATTGTAAATCTTGTTCACTAAATATATTAGTTCAAAACTTTTCAGTATAAAACTGTTCAGTACAAAACATCAAGTACAAAACTTTTAGTACAAAACTATTTAAATATCTTTTATGAATAGCAAAATTTTTAATAGATGTAAAGGTAAGAAGAATACTTATTATAGCAATATGACAAACATGTGAGTAGACATCAAACAGACCTACCACATTTATCTCAGTCAATCTATTAGCTACTAAAATGCATTAAAATTTACTAGTGAATAATCAAAATTAAGTTTCTACTTTACAATAGATTTAGCCCCTTTCGGCAGATCAACTAAATTAAAGTATTATTGTATGACACAAAATCATCTCATTGTCTACTAAAGACTCTTCTTAGCTCATTTGTCATTCAGGTTTTTAAGATTACTCATTGTAAGGCTGGTTCTCGATTCCAACTGTAAACCATTGACCGTGTCTGTAGGACTAGATTATTTCATACATTTATCTTTGATGAACACATCTTTAAAGAATTCTGCAAGTCTAGATTATTCTAACACAAATTAGATAGATCCAATATCTGTCCACAGAATTACATTTTGCACTTTCTAAATACACACAAATATTTATTGTAGGTCATACTTTAGACCTTCTAGGGTCATGTACTCTAACAAATGTATCACAACACAAATTTTCACTTTAACAAAATTTTTTGTGTTTTCATATCATGATTTACGAGGTGTATTCAATTTAGAGTGTAGTAACACATTAGAGATATGATTAACAATATAACACCACTCATAATTATACAAGACAAACAACGGTCAATATTATAGAATTCAACATTTTACTAAGTGTTTGATTCTAATTAACTTTTATCAATACCGTTTGACTGTTGTAAGTAGAGTTCAGTAGAGATTATGCTATATGCAAACTTCTCTAAAATTATAGAAACATATTCACAACTTCTATCAAATCTGAACCCTTGATTTTTAGCATTTGACTTTTTTTTTAATTCATTAAGAATTGTTAGGATTGTGTATTAAATACTCGTTGTTCAGATTAGAAGAAGGTAGGATGAAGCACGGAGGTCAAAGCGTCGAAGTGAGTAGAAGGAAAAAAGCAGCAGCAAGGTCCAGGCATAGTTGCGGTCGACTGTCCCAAGTTGCGGTCGACCGCATCCCCCGACCGCTCGAAGTACAAGGGAATATCAGAGAGTGGTACGGTTGACCGGTCTTGTTGGACGGTCGACTGACCGCGGCGCTGTGTTCGTTTTTGAGCTTTGATTTGTTAGGTCGTTTTAGCCAAATCTTCAACTCCAAGTTAGATCGTGCGACTCCTATTCAGTTACTTCTTTCCAGGTTATATCGGACGACTGAGAATCAAGATTATACCTAGGTTTCTCTCTATTCTTCTATATATATTGTAAACTCCTTCAATATGAGAGGGAGTACTTCATAAATTATTTTCTCCATTGCAAAGAGAGGCTCGAGAGAGATAGTTCTTGGTGGGTGAGTTTAATTCTTTGTATTGAGCGATTCAATAACTCCTTATAATCTTTTCTAGTTGAATATCAGATCTCCCTATATTTTCCCCCGGATTAAGTAAAAGCTAATCGGGATAAGTCATCGGTGTGTTTGTGTTAGTTTGGTGGATCTACTTGCTTGCTCAATTTATTCGTCTCGTCTACTTCGACTTCCTCATTGCTCTATTAGTTCCGCTGCGACAACGGGGGTTAGTTGACGCCCCAATCCCAACAATGGGTATCAGAGCTTCAGATTGCCGAGTCCCTTGGTTAAGATGACAGGCCACAATATTTTGAAGATCAAGCAGTTCAATATAAGGCCATCCGACATGAAAGAGGATGTTTGGGAAGATATTCATGAAAGAGCCATAAGTCTGATCCGACTATCCTTGGCGGACGAGGTCAAGTGAAGATTTATGGAAGAAACTGACGCGGCGAGTTTGTAGAAAAAACTCATAGCTGACTACTCTGGTTCATCGTTATTAGATCGGATGCATTGGAAGAGGAAGTTGTTTCGTTTATCTAAGAAGGAAGGTACCAATCTCCAAGACCACATTACTGAGTTCAATAAGATATTATTTTAACTTAAGGCGATTAACACGGTTGTGTGTGAGGAAGATAAAGCTTTCAACCTGATATATTCATTGCCGGATTCATACGAGCTTTTAATAACTACCATGCTACACGGTAGATCTGCCAAGGAGAGTATTTCGGTAGATGGTGTAATCAAAGCATTGAAAGAAAATTAACTTAGGAAGGAGACTCAGAAATCACCGTTTACTTCCAGAAGCTGTCTAGCAGTGGATGGTCCTTCAGGGAGAAGATAAAGTGCTTTGCAAAAGAATTCGATCCGTTGCCGTTATTGCAAAAGGCCAAGGCATATCAAGAAAGATTGTTGAAATTTCTGAATCATGAAAGCGCAAAGAACGGGAGTTCAGCCGCTAATGTAGTTAGTGCCTTTGATTCAGGTGATTCGTGTCTTCTTGTTTCAAATTCTTTAGAAGTGGATTCTAGTTGGTTTCTTGACTCAGGGAGTTCTTCTCACATTTGCTCCGAGAGGGAGTTGTTTTCTACTTATAAGTCTACTACGGAGCGTTGTGTGAGAACTGGGGAGATTTGTCAAGTAATAGGTGAGGGGACAGTTGAGTTGAAGATGTCAGGTCTAAACATGTTCACTTTAAGGGATGTTTTGCATGTTCCTCTATTGAAAGGAATCTGATTTCTTTGGGAACTCTTGATGCACGGGGTTGTAGGTATACAGCTTGAGGTGGAGTTCTGCATGTTTTTCAAGATCGTCGTGAAGTGATTAAAGGTATGAGAGTGGTTGGGCCAAGCCAACACAAACTCTACAAGCTTTGGAAAATTCGAAAATCCTGCACAGGGGTTGATAGTTCTTTTCCCATTATTCCCGCAAGCTCAGCTAGTTTTTCGTAACTAGAATCATCGAGACGAGACCACGATGTTCGAATATTGTCGAGAGGTGGAGAAAGCCTAAGGGTAGGTGGAGTTCATGCGGAGTTTGGCAACTTCGTGAGTACATCGACGGAGGTGTACCCTTGAAGGGGGTATACTGGATTTGGTGAATTGGGTAGAGATCATTTCAACTAGAAGAAGAAGCTATTATTCTATGTTTTCTTTGCAAGTGGAATTTATTAGAGTTTGGAGATGAGTAACACATCAAGTGATAGCACTCGTATGCAATCCAAGGTGGAGTTTGTTAGAATTGTGTCTTGAATACTCGTTGTTTAGATTAGAAGAAGGTAAGATGAAGCACGGAGGTCAGAGCGTCGAAGTGAGTAGAAGGAAAAAACAACAGCAGCAAGGTGCAGGCATAGTTGCGGTAGACTGTCCCAAGTTGCGGTCGATCGCACCCCCCGACCACGCCCCCCGACCGCTCGAAGTACAGGGAATGTCAGAGAGTGGTACGATCGACCGGTCTTGTTTGATGGTCGACCGACCGCAGCGCTGTGTTCATTTTTGGGCTTCAATTTGTTAGGTCGTTTCAGCCCAATCTTCATCTCCAAGTTAGATCATGCGGCTCCTATTCAGTTACTTCTTTCCATGTTATATCGGACGACTGAGAATCAAGATTAGACCTAGGTTTCTCTCTATTCTTCTATATATATTGTAAACTCCTCCAATATGAGAGGGAGTACTTCATATATTATTTTCTTCATTGCAAAGAGAGGCTCGAGAGAGAGATAGTGAGTTTAATTTCTTGTATTGAGTGAATCAATAACTCCTTGTAATCTCTTCTAGTTAAATATCAGATCTCCCTATATTTCCCCCCAGATTAAGCAAAAACTAACCGGGATAAGTCATCGGTGTGTTTGTGTTAGTTTGGTGGATCCACTTGCTTGCTTAATTTATTCGTCTCGTCTACTTCGATTTCCTCATTGCTCTATTAGTTCCGCTGCGACAACGGTAGTTCTTTGTCGCCCCAACCCCAACAAGAATAACAAGTGCTTCATTCTTCATATATATGATAGATTTATATTAATCATCTACAAAAGCGATTAAATACTGCTGACCAACAATTATCTCAAGTAGTCATAAACCTCCTGAGATCACAAATAACAGAATGTATTGATTCAAAAAGTTGTGAACTCCTAGAAACCATACAAAATGATTTTTTGGTGGTCAAAATCTGAATTCAAATTTCACATTTGTCATATTTAATGAAGTGTCATTTAGTAGAGCTATAAGTTTTAACAAAAATTAAACCAACAATTTAATGTATAGTTCTCATATCCTAGCCAATTATGCTATGTTCAAGGACTATACACAATTAGAGATATTATTATTAATTATCTCATTTGTTAAACTCAACTTATATTTGCGATTGATAATATAAGCACATTATAAGAGTTAATACAAAATTACTCTACCACATTTTACAAAATTGTTTGCTTTCTCTAATGATTCTAACAATGTCCACTTGATCAAATACATGAGCTATATTTTCTTTTACTCATTCTTCATCATCTTCGTGACGCTAAACGAGATAATGACCAATATTTATAATTCAATTTTGCACACATAGTACAACGAACGAGAAAGAATAAAATGTAACTAGTGGAGTCATATCATTCATTAAGAGATGTTCTCTCATAAGTTACAGACATTTGTTATACATCTTATACATCAATCTTTATTAGAGAAGCAAACATACAATCTCACACCAATTGCAAACAATGTGTCACCCAATAAATCTATACACATAGTATGACAAGGCACACACTAAACAATTTAAAACATGCTAGTTTCAAAGTGAAAATAATTATGATCTAAAACTCCCAAACATGTGATCAAACGCACACAACGTTAACACATTTATCACATGAAATAACACATTTATCACATGAAAATACTAAGAGATTAGAGTAGATCATACCGACACTTCAAGTTAGAAGTATTTTCCAAATTCGATGGTGAAGCCTGCCTAGTGCAGACTTATCATACCGTGATGCAAATCTATCGTCTCCACTAGACACAACTTGTAAGTAATTTTGAAGTTTCTATATTCATGAAATTGTTAAATATTAGCCAATTAAACAAATTATTAGCACTATCTAATTTACAATAATTTTATTGGAGATTCAATTTTATAGTCAAAACTTATAATTGAACTTATCAAAATAAATGATTGATGTTT
Source organism: Hemerocallis citrina (assembly GCA_017893485.1). Lineage (NCBI taxonomy): Eukaryota > Viridiplantae > Streptophyta > Magnoliopsida > Asparagales > Asphodelaceae > Hemerocallis > Hemerocallis citrina. The sequence continues at coordinate 186,811,039 of CM030366.1, read as the reverse complement.
AGCACATAGCCAAAACAATTATTCAAACTTGAACTAATTAAGCAAATGAATAATAAAGTCTTGAACTTTAGCACAACATATCGATATTGTAATTGAAAACATAGACTCAAAACAAATGTTTTTGAACTTTTAAGCACATAGCAAAATATTTAACAAATTACTTTAATCTAAGTACTGGAAAGTAAAGAACTTATCTTCTCTTATTTTCATGGTCTAAGTGACTCACATCACCTCACCAACTCCAAATTCAGCAAGCTTATTAAAATAATTTAGCCCAAAACAAGCCCAAATACTCAATAGGCTCAAATCTAACCAACCAAACTGAACACAACATTAAATGATTAGGTTGGGCTTTACGGGTCGGGTTTGGGAACAGATCCACAAACCATCCACCAGCACGTGAGAGTCAGAGCAGATGTGTTTGTGGTTGGTTTTGACAAACAAACCAAACAGCAAACACATAGATCCAAGCACCCAAAACACCAAGTGCACAAAAGTGGATCAGTGATCACACACAGGGATCTGATCCTTCGCCCGTACACCAAACATCGGAAACGACCAATCGAAAAATCGGATTTGGCTTGTCCCTTTCTTCTTCTACTACTCTTCTCTCCACAACCACAGCAATCGGAGTAAACTGCGGCAAGATGGCGAGCCACCAACTGCCACTCTCAATGGTGGTCCAAATGCTGGTGGATAATGAGTTCGACAAGGTGAAGCTTTTTGACTCCGACCCGGTTATCCTCCAAGCCCTTTCGGGTTCGGGTCTCGTTGTCAGAGAAGAGAGGAGAAGGTCGACAGGGCACGACGACTGAGGGGAGCGGCGCCATCACACTGCGACCGGTCTGGGGAGGACGATGGTGGCGCAGTCGGAATCAGACCGAATCGATTTGTCTGCTGGTCGGCGCCTCGACTGCTAGTCGATGGCCTCGAGCGAAAGGCGACTATAGTCGACGAACGACTACGGGGTGCGACGACACCAACCATGATGGCAGCAATAGCGATGGTTGGAGACGGTGGCTTCGACGGCTTCGACGAGATCCAGCAGATCACCTTTTCTCTCTTAATTAATCTCACAATTGATTAATAAATATCTCAAGATTATTAAAGATTATGAGAGATAATATCAATAGAAATTAGGGTTAATATCCTAGACTAAGGTGCTTGAGATATTTACCCTAGGTATCAATATTAGAATACCTAGACTACTATCACAAGTCAGTATTTATAGGATAAATATTGGTTTGGGTACTGGGTTGTCAACCCACTCAACGCGCGTTCCAATATCCATACAATTAGTACGTGTATCACATGGTTACCCATATAATAATATTTCATATAGTGAGAATATACTTATATATCCAACATTAAGAGCATATTAATTATTTCCCAAAAACAGGAACAACATATTAATTAGGATGTGAAGTAGAAGAAAGTTTGTACATAATTAATTTTTTGACAATTTTTTAACAGTTGCCACGTAAAGTGGACACTAAACTTTTGTTTTAAAATTGAGTTAGAAGGAATTTTTTTAAATTGTAAGAGCATCCACAGTCGTTTGCTATAAATGCCAATTTGTCATTTTTTAGCAAACGAACGTCTGCAACGGTTTCTCGTTTTGCCATTTTATAGCAAACATGCTATATTCGTTTCTCATATATGAGAAAGAGAATAGCGATTCTCAAATTATAAAGGACGGAATATCATATCCCGTCCGATGAATTTTAATATATTCTAATGGCTTCAGACGGTACATCATATACCGTCTCTCCTTTATTTTTATTTTTATTTTTTAAAAAACTCCTCAGACAGGAGATGATATCCCGGACGGGAGATTATATCCCGTCTGAGAGTTTTTTTTTTTTGCCTTTTTCCTTTTTTTTTTTTAAATGAATGGCCAGGATTGCCGATTAGGAGGAAAAAAAAAAAATTAGGTTTAGGTAGTTAATTAATTAGGTTTAGTTATTATTATATTATTTAATTTATTTAATTAATATAGTTTAATAGTTAATAAGTAATTAACTTTTTTTTAATTTATTTTAAACAATGAGAAGGTATATCATATACGGTCGCTCGTTTATTTCTAAAAAATGAGAAACAATATAGTAAACGATCACTGTAGCGATCGATCTTATTTACTATTACTGTAGCTGTTAATTTATAGCATATGAGAAAAACGACTGTGGATGCTCTAAGAAATACTATTAGCTAGGTTAAAGTTACCTAGAAACTATTTCTGGGCTTAAAACGACTGGGTTTCAAGTATCTTTTTTTTATAATTTCTCTGCGACCAAAGAAGGTAGGGAAAATGGGTTTCCTCTTCCAAGTGTCTGACAGAAACATGTGAGCTTAAACATCTTTCACTTTCAGTGTTTGAACTTCCTGATCCCCTTCCCTCTCAAAAAAAACAAAAAACAAAAAAACAAAAAACACCCTAATTTGAGCTGTCATCTTACGAATTTTTTCCGATCTTTTTTTTTGAAAGTTTTTTCCCAACTGTCTTGCTTTTTTTTTAATTCCCTAAATGCACCACTCGCTTTTTAAAAAAGCGAGTGTGGTATAATCCCCCACGCTTTTTCAAAAAGCGAGTCTTACGTTTCAGAAAATTTGAAACGTAAGACTCGCTTTTTGAAAAACCGTGGAGGATTATACCACACTCGCTTTTTCATAAAGACACTCGCTTTTTGAAAAAGCGGGGGAAATTATCCCACACTTTGAGACTTAAACCCCCCCACCCCAAACAGATCTCACTATGTCTCTTTTCTTTCTCCTTCTTCTCTCGCGAAACCCTAACCCATCGTCGAAATTCTTCGATTTAAGCCTTAACCCATCAAATTAGTTGTCGAATCACTCCTAAATTCTTCATTATCTCATCCCCGTCCAATTGCCCACTTCGTTTTTGTTGGTTCTTTCAAATTTTGTGGTGATTTCCGTGGCTTTCTTCAAATTGGGGGTTGAACGATTTGGGGGTGATTGTCGTGGTTCGATTCTTGCGCAAAGATTGTGGTATATTTCTCAAACTCTATATTTTTAAATGTTGTATATATATTTAGAATTATTTAGTTAGAAATTTGTTGATATTATTGGAGGTACAATTTGCATATTGTTGATATTGTGTATAATTCGGTATAAAATTTTGGGGTAATTAGGTTGTAAATTTTGGATAGTGTTGGTGGAGGTGGAGGTGTTTTTTTAGTTTTAAAAAGTGGATAATTGTAGATTTTGTAGGTAAAATTAGGATATAGTTATTAATAATTGTATGTTCGTATGTGTTCTATATTTCTTGGTTATATAATTTGGTAATGTTAATAACGTCTGCTTTTAGTTGTAGGATGCTCTAATTTTAGAAAAATGACACGGACGAGGGGAAATGTGGAGGTGGGATCTAGTAGTAGACGTGGTGGTCGTCGTGGTACCACCTCCTCGCAGTGGACGTGGTGGTCGTCGTGGTGGTACCACACGTACTAATGTAAGCTTATAATTTTCTACATTCGATTTGTTTTATTATCATACAATTAAATGTTATATTTCTTTGCTGATGTAAATATTGTTATTTTACAGGTCCCAAGTAACTCAAATATGGCTGGTACTTCTTCCCCGGCTCCTTCTTCATCTACTATTCCTCTTGGAGGTCCAGGTCCCTTTGACCCCACTCTTCTTACTCTTCAGTCGCACCATCGTTCTAGAGATGTGTGGGAAGGCGATTCGAAGGAGTGTACATTCCATGGGGGTCATCCACTCCCTATGCACCCATGGATTCACCAGATCTTAACGGATTGCGGACTCTACGGTATTAAACTGATGAGCTCCATCAAGTGCGATCGACCACTGCTTACAACACTCCTCGAGAGATGGCGCCCTGAGACACACAGCTTTCACCTTACAGTTGGGGAGATGACTGTTTCGTTGCAGGACGTTTCAGTACTCACCGGCCTTCCGGTGGATGGGCAGGCGGTGACAGGATCAATGGACTTCGACCCTGTATATTTAGTAGAACAATATCTTGGTGTCGAAGTGAAGACTGGAACAGTTAATGGGAAACAGATTCGGTTGAAGTGGTTGAAGGAAAAATTCAAGAACCGATTGAGAGATGATTCGACTGAAGAGGAGGTCCATTGCTACTGCAGGACATACATTCTGACTCTTTTTGGAGGTGTGTTGTTTCCTAATTCCAGCGGACACTCTGTCCCCTTGATGTACCTCCCGCTTATTGCAGATCTAGGACGAGTCAGCCAGTACAGTTGGGGTAGTGCTGCCTTGGCATCCCTCTACAGGAGTTTGTGCCTGTGTAGCCTCGGGTCCGCGCAGATGAATGGACCGATGATATTGCTTCAAGTGTGGAGTTGGGAGCGTATCACGTGGGACGTCCTGTAGTTAGGAAACAATCACCCAACTGGATCCATCTCCCCGAGAAACAGCACATGCTACCTCCTCTTGGTGTGTACTGGTCCGGTAACCTTACTTGGACTGCCAACCCCAACAGGTGCCTGACCTACTTCCGTGATGAGTTGGACAGGTTGGCAGATAATTGCGTAGTGTGGATGCCCTACACGGAGGCGCGTCTAGCTCGACTGCTGCCCATTTCCCTGCATAGGCGTGATCTTTGGCTAACAAAAGCACCTCTGATCAACTCTAGCACAGCTGAGTTCTATTATGTGCACAGAGTGCTTCGACAGTTTGGTCTACAGCAGGCGATTACGGTTACCGATCCATTTAATGCGGACATGCATAAAATTACTGGTATGGGTCGTCAAACAGGACATAATTGGGCCGCCAGCTTCTCGACATATGTGGAGAGATGGAATCTACACAGATTCGAGGAAATCATTCAGAACATTCCTCCATTTGATCTAACCGTGCACGAGAACTATATGGGCTGGTATGGGAGGATGACAAGGCGATACATCTCTCCGACAGGGCAGACTCTAGCAGGTGTGGTGGTACCGATACGTCGACCGGCAGCAGAACCAGTAGATATACATTCAATGCATTTGCCTATGTTTCAACCAAAGGCATCGGCTATTCGTACGATTATAAGTTTTTTAGTACTGTTAAATTTATCAAAGTTACTATAATATTTTGATTTACAAGTATACATGTACTGCAACTACAAAGTCCAACTTATTATGTTTTGTAGATGGCCCAGACTTGGAGTATGGGCAAGAAATGTGTAGCTGTGTTGAGTAGCAACGTAGCCGAGGCGGTTAAGGACTTCGCACGCGAGATGCTGACGTCATGTCGAGCACAAGCTGATGCTGTGGGAGAGGGGGCGACCTTGGATGCTATCCTAAACACTCCCGCTCATCGGACCAGTGCACGTGCTACTCGTGTGAAGAAAGTTGTTCGTAAACCACCACGCCGGCCTAGAAATGAGGAAGAACAAGAGGATAAAATTGAAGAGGCTGAAATGCAAGTAGATGGGGCAGAACAACAAGATGAAGAGGAGCCGATAATAATGTCCGGTGTGACACAAAAAACTCCATCACCGCGAGGTAAGAGGCAACGTCGACCTCCCGCATTGTTCACCCCGGACTCGTGAAGCGACTTCATATTTTGATGATGTGATTTTTTGGTTGTATTTTGATATTGTGATTTATTGTGTACCTCAGTCCTGTAATCAAGTTTTGAATAGTGGAATATATGAAGTTCATAATTTGGTATGGGGTGTGTGAGTGGTGTTTTAATTTTAAGGAAAAATGAAATTTTTTGGTTGTGTGAATATGATTTTTGGTGATATGTTGATGTTGAAATATGGAAGATGTTGAGATGTGGAAGATGAAATGTGGAATGTGGTTGAAATGTGGGATTTGTTGAGATGTTGTGCGATGTTTTGAAGTTGAAATGTGGAAGTTGAAATGGGTGTTGATGTGAAATATATGTTGAAGTTGATGCTCGAGAAATGTGTAGTGATTTTGCCCCACCAAGAGATCAATTCTTGGTTTCTTCTGCATACAGAACCAACACTCGCTTTTTGAAAAAGCGAGTCTGGGTATAAACACCGCGCTTTTTCAAAAAGCGAGTGTTGTATTTTGCATTTCCAGAGGTGTGGTAGCCTCTGGGAAACAAGCACACTCAACAGTCGCTTTTCGAAAAAGCGCGATGTTCATACTCAGACTCGCTTTTTCAAAAAACGAGTCTTGGGTGTCTGTAACTTTTTTTGCCAGCAGACTCAAGACTTGCTTTCTAAAAAAGCGAGCCTAGTCAATACTTCCACGCTTTCTCAAAAAGCGACTGTGTGGATTAGGCGAAAACCAGAGAAGTATTGATCTCTGAAAAATACTGGACTCAAGACTCGCTTTCCCAAACACCGAGTCTATTTATACCAAACTCGCTTTCTGAGAAAGCAAGTCTTGGGCCTGTTGATAAAAACCTACAGGCTAAAGACTCGCTTTCTGAGAAAGCGAGGAGCTCTAGAAAAGCGAGTCTTCTCTAGGGTAATGTAATCTTTATATTATATTACAATACTCATAACACAACAATCACACTATGACATCAACAATTGATACAAACGAATTTTCAAAATAAAACTTTGTAATCTCTTTCTTCATAATTTAGTACAATTACAAAGTCCAAATTAAAAAGTACAAGCATAAAATAGTTAATTGTTTTGAGTTCCACTATTAGTGCATCGCCGCTTATTGTGTCCTTGCAAACCACATTTTGAACATTTCATCCCCGTACCACGACTTGACCTATCTCTCACATCCATGTCATTGCGGATTCTGGTAGATCTAAGCCTGCCCTTCCGTTTACGTCACAAACTAGCATTCGATATGAGTTTTGGTCCATCAATAATAGGCCAATATGCTGGATCTAGAATAGGATTAAACACGGAAGCGTATGTTTGTGCTAATGAAGTTACAAGGTAAAATTTATCAACCAGATGCTTGTGTTCGATTGCACGATATGCACAAGTTGCCAGTACATGAGAATATGGAATATGGTATAGATGAAATTTCATACATGTGCATGTTTTCGTTCCCAAATTCACAGTGTGCAAGTTCCCACCCTTCCTTTCTCAACTTACCATGCGTATACCCGTTCTCACGGAAAAAACTCCCGGTTGATGATGGAACATTGTAACCTCGTGTCTGTTTGCTCTCTCACGGCGACTATCGAGCAGTTCATGTACTCTTCAAGCAAAAATTGTCCCTTCAGATAAAAGTTTACTGGCTTCCTGTCGACGATTAGTAAAATAAGAGTTCAGATGTAAGAAGATCGTCTCAACTATCGCAATTACTGGCAAACTACGGACGCCTTTCAAGACTGAATTGAAGACTTCGGACAGGTTCGTAGTCATTATGCCGTATCTTCGACTTTCATCTGCATAAAGTGCCCATTTCTCAACCGGCTTCTCTTTCAACCAATTAGCCGCCTCGACATTGATGGTTTAAAGTTCAGTAAGTTTGGCCATGAACTTTTGGGGTTGGCTTTGACACGCTATAATTTTGGCCTTTTTCCGCAATGCCTTGCTACCAAATTTACTAAAGAAATTTGTAGCAAAATGACGCATACAATAATGGTGATAAGAATTAGGTTCGTTCCAAGCTTCGTTTTGTAAATCCATAGCAGATATTATACCAGCATGATGATCAGAGATAACACACAACTCAGTGCGATCGGTGACATAATATCGGATGCAACTCATAAACCATGTCCACGTATTTATACTCTCTCCATCAACCAATGCAAATGCAAAAGAAAATAAGCAATCATTGGCATCTGAGGAAACAGCAATTAGCAAGCAACCCTTGTACTTACCGTACAAGTGAGTTCCGTCAACACTGATAACTGGTCTGCAAGATTTAAAACCTTCAATCGAAGGACCAAATGCCCAAAATACTCCCTTGAATGTTTCCTCGCTAGGACTTGACTCATATTTATCCCAGTGAACAACGGTACCTGTATTTGCTGCTTGAATTGCTGTGAGTAGAAAAGACAACTTCGTGTATGCTTCTTCGAAGGTACCATACAATCTCTCAATCGCCTTTTGTTTTCCTAGCCAAGCTTTCTTATATGAAATCTGATAATTATATTCTAATTTCACAATCTCAATAATTGACCTCGGTGTTAAACCGGTATCCTTCTTCACCACATCAACAATCAGATTACAAACAAGATTGCAATCAATTTTACGATGATCTTGATTCAACGTGGGATTCGTACAAGTGTGAGGCCCAACTATCTTCTTCACCATAAAATTCGTTCCGCCTTTTGGAACCATTGCTCGTAATCTCCAAGGGCAGCCAACATCACTTACTCCGGGGGGACCTTGCACGATCTCCTCAATGGTACGTTTTCTAGGTGCCATTTTGCATTTAACAGTGTACAGTGACGGTGTAGATTTCAAAGTTACGAATTCACGATGTTTTTTGATAGAAAACAACTTTACAGCTTGTTGAATGGACTCCTTACTTACAAACTTCTGTCCAACGTACAATTCGTCTACATTGGATGAACCGGATGACTTTTGTGCAACTGGGTGTACTTTAGAACCTTGAGCCATCTCCTCGGTAACATGACCATCAATATTGGCGTAGCTATAAGTAGCTCTGACTTCATTAGAACTGTTGTTCGTAGGATTTACATTTGCTACATCATCATCTTCGTCTCCGTCATAATTTTCAACACTATCATCATCTTCATTGTCTGTTTCTTCCTCTTCTTCTTCATCGTCTAATAAGTTGTTGTTACAGACTGCATTTTGAAAGAGTTCAAATACACTGCCATTTGGAACATAGTCAGGAACCGGACTAGGATGGCATGGTAGCTCAACATATGTAGAATCCGGGTTTGCTGTATTTGTGAAGGTGTTCTCTTGTGAGGACACTAGATTTGGTTGTGAAGATTGAGCGGGGTTAGACCTCAGCTGCTGTGTAGGCACCACTCTTACGAAGCTTGAACTAGGAATATCATGTGTCTGAGCATTCAAAATTTGAATTTGTTGAATATATAACTCTAATGCAGACCAAGAACAATTGGGCTCAAATGTCCTAGCAATCATTGACTTCATAGCATTATCAGTAGATACGGGCACTGTCATAAAATACTGACCATCTCATCTTCCTGCTGCGTATCGAGCTAAAATTTTCACATTCCATTGATTCCTATCCCAATTAGTAACTTCATATATTTTCTCAACTACTTCTTCAAATGTAATGGTACGAGGTACCCATACTATTTCCGGATCCAACACACTATAACAACAACTAATCTTTGGATCACGAATTATTTCACCACCAAAGTATAATCAAATAGGAATCTCCAAATCCATACCTACGTTAATTTATATCAATAAGCGAGTTATTATCTACCCATAAACAAAACCTAATGAAATTAACAAAATAATAGGGCAATAAACATCATACCTTCACAAGATTATTTGGGTCAAATAGTTGAAGTTGCTTTCCTCTTCAAGTATACCCAATTTCCAAAATTTTAACCTCTATTGGAAGATGGGTTTAAGGTTTCCAAAGCAAGTTTTTGGGTTAATCCACAAATTTCGGTGATACTTTGACGAATTTGAGATGAGAGATGAGTTAGGATTTCGGAGTTAGAAGAGGAGGAGGAAGAAGGAGAAAGAAAGTGAGATCTGTTTGGGGGGGGGGGGGGGGGGGGGGTTAAGTCTCAAACGACACTCGCTTTTTGAAAAAGCGAGTGTGGGATAATTCCCCCTGCTTTTTCAAAAAGCGAGTGTGCCTGGACAAAAAAGGCGAAGACTCACTTTTTGAAAAAACTAGTGTGGTATAATCCTCCACGGTTTTTCAAAAAGCGAGTCTTACGTTTCAAATTTTCTGAAACGTAAGACTCGTTTTTTTGAAAAAGCGTGAGGGATACCACACTCGCTTTTTCAAAAAGCAAGTGGGGCGTTTAGAAAATTTTAAAAAAAAAAAGCAGGGCAGTTAGGAAAAAACTTTCAAAAAAAGGATCATTTTGGGAAAAAATTCTCATCTTACTTACTCAAGCTTAACCTGTTTAAAACGTTGGCCAGAATAACTGTGTAGTAATGCACACTGGTCTCAACAGGCCCAGTTGCTGTGCGGGGTCAAAATTCAAAGACTGCCACCACTAGGTTAGAATATCAGACCCCGTACATAGAGTACCAAAGATGCAACTTGATTACTAGGTAGAGAGAGAAAGCAAATATCCAGTTGTCTGGAAAAATCTTCACCAATCTCAACATGACAGCACATACATAGACACGGTAAGTTATGTATATAACTTGCACTTAGAAAATTGGAAAAATAAGATAGCATAAATAAGCCTACACATACAATCCATGACAAGCAACACCAACAAGTAGTTCAGTTTAAAAAACCCCAAGTAGAAAATGCTAGTACTTTGAAGCTTTAAACTAGCTAGCCACCGCTGCTACTATAATGCCACACTAAGAGCATAACAAACTAGTAGGTTAGTATACTGCTATTGATGGAGTGAGGGAGATGAGTAGCCAGCTAATATTGTTGTACGTACTACATAGAAGCTGAGGGTGGACAGTAGTAGGAGTTGAGGGTGAGCTCAAGAGAGGCAGCAGCAGAAGCTCCATTGATATTGTAGTGATGGTGAGAGTGATAGTTGTCCTGGTGGCCACTCCAGTAGTAGGCTGCTGCTGCTGGCACAAACCCTCCATTTCCATTTGCAATATTTGGTTGTGTACTGTAGTAGCAGTACTCATTACCAACTTGTTGATGATCGTTCTCTTCTTCTTCTTCCTCCTCTTGATCTGGTTTCTCTTGTGAGAGTGTGGGGAAGAGTGGGAGGGTTTCGATCTCTCGAGTCGCCATCGACATTGGCATTGGCATTGGCAGTGGGTCTTCATCCTTGATGTAGTGGTGGTACATCCATGGCATTGCTTGCTCCAAACCAACCCATCCCATATCCATTCCCACTCCCATCCCCACTGACCCATCTCCTCCTCCTCCTCCTCCTCCTCCATAGTAGCAAGCCTCCTGCGACCAAATTAAATTTACCAAACAGGACAATACAAATGGTTCAGAATCCTGGGTTTTAGAAAATAAATATGTTGTAATGATAGTGATAGTGCCCTCTACTTGATTTACTTGGTTTGGGTGGAGTTATATACTGGCTAGTCATATATAATACAAGTAGAACAGGACATTCAAACCCCATACACTGACATCCATGCAACAAAATATGCTGCATGTTCTCTTCTTCCGAATAATGTTTGCCATAGAGCCAAGAAAAATCCTATAGCTAAATATAAATATATAGAAGAAAAAAAAAAAAATCATAACTTTTATAGGGAGGGTAAACCATAAAAAACTCGTTACATTTTAAAAAATATTTCGGGAGAGCTTACCCTTAAGCCTTTCTCATGGCCACCATAGCCACCATTAATCTCTCCAACTTCATAAAACCCATTAGAAGCAGCAGCAGTAGCAGTAGCAGTAACACCTGCATTCCATAAATAAACCAATCAGAAACAAGGCAAGAAAAACAACAATATTAATTGAAGACAAAAGCTAACTATGCATATATATATTACTAATTACCATATGGATTATTGGTGAAACCATCATTGTTATTAATGTTATTGTTGTTTTGGGAAGACAAGTCAACAAGATGATGCTGATGCTGATGATGAGCAGTAGTCGAGACATGAATGTTAGTAGAGGTGAGCTTCTTCTTCTGCCTCTCCCTAGCCTTGTGGTTCTGGAACCAGTAGAAGACATTTTTGCCCTCAATCTTACCATACTGCCTTAGCCTTGCAGATATCCTCTGTATCTGCTCAGCACTTGGGGATCTCACACCATTGTTATAGTAGAGATCCCTCAGTATTTTTATCTGGTCTGCTGTTGGGGTCCACCTTGTGCTTGACTGTCTGCACAAGTATGAAGAACTATTGTTGTTGCCAATATTCCTACTCCCACCATTGCTACCATTGTTCATAATTTGCTGATCCATACTGGCAAAACTAAGGAGAGGAAGAAGCAGAGAATAGTATGAGACTAGGAGATGAAGAAGTGAAGCAATGAAGAAAGGGGGGATATTTGAAGAGGGAGGAGTGTAGGGCCAAGGGGGTTGATTGAGAGAGAGAGAGAGAGAGAGAGAGAGAGAGAGAGGATCGAGAAGAAATCTTTGAGAGAGTGACTGAATGAGACCGATAGGAGCATAGAAAAGGGTAGGGGACAAAACAGGGTGTAGAAAGTTAGGGCTTCAGAATAAGGGAATTAAATGAGTAGTGTAGAGTAAATGCTGCTTTTGCCTTTTGCCTTTTGCCTTTGCCTGGGAGAAAAGGCATGCATCCTATTGAATCATTGCATCTGAAAAGAGTTCTGACTGAGAGTGAGAGAGGGAGAGAAGGGAGTTTGTTTGTTTGTTTGTTTGTTTATTAGTTATGAGAGCAAAATGGAGAAAGAACAACTTTTGAGAGAATGAGTGTGAAGTAGTGTCAAGGAGATGGTATTCATATGAGATATGAGATGATAGATAGAAAGATAGAAGGCTAATCACATTAACATTGGTAGTAGTAGTATTGAGATCAAGATCCCACTGTACTCTCCTCGGGAACCAGTTTTTTTTCATTGGTTCATTGACTACATACACACTCTACACACTCTCTCTCTCTCTACATACACACTCTACTCTCTCTCCCTCTCTCTCCTAATTTCTCAGACTTAAAGCATATAATATAGATAGATGGCATTTTAGATTGGGCTGCTATTTACTATTGAGCTCGTACACTTCACACTGTTATCATTGTCCCTCAATACCCTGTAGATTTGTACCGGATCCTGTCTCTGTATGTTACAACAGTAATCAACTTCTTAATTATTGGGAGTAAATAGTAGTTAACTAATCTGCTCTTCTTCATTTCAATGACAATGAATATATGTGCATTAGTTTATTTGTTTTTGTTCTTTTGCTGTCTAGTTTTGAAATTATATTTATTTTATTCTCTTGGGATATGTGAACAACTTAATGGAAAATTTACTTCATTCCATTTCAATGACTGCAAAAAATAAAGTTCAGGAGAAATTGTAACTTATTCTGTAATATTAATAGCAACATAAGATTTCATGTTCTTGTAGTTTCGCATAAAATAATTTTACACTGAAAGATGCCTGAGATAATCTGTGTAGCATCTTTAATTACGACAGCATATCTAGCAAATTTCTGTGATAGATATAGAATATGATATCATCATCAATCTTTTTAATGGGAGAGTTGGGGCGTGTAACAAATCCTAATTTTGTAACTATATAAACACGTATAATACACGTCTAAATTATATCCAACAAATATAAATATGCACCGCATGTGTAGACCAAATCAAATCATTCAAATATAAACTATTTTTTTATTCAATATATATCCATTTAATTTGATGATTTTACTTTTTTTTAGACGTGCATCGCAAGTACATTATACTAGTAATGTTTTAATTAAAAAGGTTATATTTTAATCAAACTTCAATTATATCCTAATCATATTTTGTCACTTATAATTGTAGTTTGTTTAGTTTTGCTAGAATAAGACACAGAAACAACGTCTACTTACTGCAACAGATTCTAACTAAATCCATGTGAGAAAGAAGAAAAATGCACTTTTGTTCACCTTAATTTGGGGTAAATGTTTCAAACAAAAACCTCTAACTAAGAAGAGGCAGTGATTCCATGACCCATCAAGTAAAAAGTACAGCATTTCTCCTATTTACCTCATCCAAAAGTTCCCTAAACATCCCCAGCAAAAAAAATAGCATGCACTGAAAGAAGCATATAGTACTCTCCAAAATTTACTATAGAAACAGTTTTTCATGTCGAACCTAGATGGCAAAAGATCACATTGTATTGTTCATTATTGTAAAAAGTGATAACGCAAAACCTAGTGCTCAACCTATAGATAGCGCAAAATATAAATATAGCATCATAATAGATAGCACAAAATATAAATAGCATCGTATAAGTTACGAGGAATTCTAGTTTTTATTATAGAATTTAATATTAATTATTTAGAAATTCTTATAAGTTACGATGCTACTTTTTTGGGTGTGGAAGCAATAGATAACGAGTTTTTTGATGAGTACAGAAAGCTTAGATCTCACCCGTTGATTAGATCTGATATGAGACTAATATTTGTGGAAGGATTGAAATGGATCACTCAGATACCGCCGGAAATCTACAGTTAAGCCTGAAACACCAAGAGTTTCTCGGCGACAGGCCATCCGACGATCAAGTCAGCAACTTAGTAATATAAACTGGGTGTTAGTGGGCAACTATTCATTACCTTGGTAATGGAGGAGGGGCTTTATTTATAGGCTTGAGAAGGAGCAGTTTCATGAAGAAACTTGACTGTTTGGGAAGATACCACTAATTAAGGGATTCAATAAGTTAATATCACCATATTTGGGAGAAATTTGATTGCCACCCATGATTGGCTGGTTAAACTTCCTTAATAAGGTTGTGAATCAGCCTTTGTGGGTTGAGCCGAAATAGTGGGCATGTGGGCGGCCCATGTTCCAATCATGGCCTATATCTAATGTGAAATTACTATTTTGCCCTTAGGAACCTCAAGATTCGTGCGATAACGGCTTCGGTTAGCTATAATTTTCACCCATATCATAAACCCCCCACTCATGGGGATTGGGTGTAGCAGCATTCGAGGAGTAGCTCTCTTGGGGACATTTGGGACTACGTCCGGAGTTCCTGAGGGCGGTAATCATCTATCAGAATTTTAGTCATTTTTTTAGATTTATTGTAACGCCCCTGTCCCAGACTCAGACTATTTTTATACAATTTATCAGACAAATTATTTATAGTATAATACAACTGCCCACCACAGGCTACCTCTCAAAAGGTGGTTAACCGGATTGGTGACTCTTGATCATAGGCTATTATATTTATAGTTATTTATTCTTGTTCAATTTCTGATATGAGACTATTTTATACAATCTTTCTCCCCTCTCTCTCTGTCTACTCCAGAAATCCCGTGGGACCCCTGTGCCACGTTGCACACACAGAGAGCAGCGGCACATAGCAACTGTTGTTTGCCTCAGACCTGGGTGGCCCTCACTCCGCTGACGTCATCTGACGTCAGCGCAGCAAGAGCACATATCTGCTGTTACACAAACCCGTGGGCCCCCCTCATATATCACATAATTACACTTTAAGCCATTAAATTATTATATTATATATATATATATATATATATATATATATATATATATATATATATATATATATATATATATATATATATATATATATATATATATATATATGGCAAAAAACAAAGTACCCCCCTAACGTTTGGGCTTAATACAATATGCCCATATAAAGTTTGAAAAAGTACATTTAACCCATTCCACCGTTAACTTAACCCCATCCTTTAAGTTAGAATTATTGAATTACCTTTTCACCCTTACCCTTTCATAATCAAATCTCTTCTTCTTTTTCCTCTTTCTTCATTCTTTTTCTTTTCCCTCTTTCTTCATTCTTTTTCAGATTATGCAATTCATTTCAGATTATGCAAACAACTTATATCTTATTCATATTCTCCTGAATAATATATGATCTTAATTTGAAAGACTGTAATTAAGCCTCATAAGACTTCCAACTATGTGGGATTGTCGAATATACATGCTGAGGCTAGAAGATGGGCTGAAGTGCAGAGAGTGAGGGTCCTAATGATGGAGAAAGGTGTACGGAAACAGCCTGGGTGTAGCTGGATCGAAGTCACGAACAAAGTCTGCGCATTCTTTTCTGATGACCCTTTGCGACCGAGGAGTGCAAAATTATGTGCAGTGTTAAGTGCATTACATGCTCAAATGAGAACTATAGGGTTGTTTCATGATCCGCTGTTATATAATGGGTTTCCATACATTAAACAACGAGTGAAGAAAACAAAACTTAGGCACAAAACTACTCACTTCCCCTTGACTAAAGATTGGGCTCTCTGCTAATTTTGCCACATGATTGGTTCTAGATGAGAACTGTCTGTTAGTTGGATAAATCACCATGATTAGTTCTATATCCACATGTGTTCTAGGTGGCAAGATTCAAATAAGACTACTGACCCTTTTCATCAAATACAATATTTTTTACTCAAATTTATCTCTTCGGTTATTTATTTATTTATTTATTTATTTATTTTTACTTCCTGAACATTTGGAGGGTTTTAACTAAAGACATGTCTAGTCTTTGTGAATGCAACTTGATAAATACCCTAACCAAGTCAGTTCACCCACTCGGCAAGTTCTTTGATCAAGTTGACTTCTGGATTGCCCCTCAAGGCTCTTAATGGTAACTACATCAGGAAGCTTAGCGAATGAGTATGAGAATGGAGCTAGTAGATTACTTCAAGGATTTAACATTTGGATGAAATTTTATATGATCAAAAGAGGTTGGAATCAACATGTGATCAATTCACATGTGCCTTAAGTCATGGTTAGAATCCGGTAGATAGGCATCTATACTATATTTCCCACTCAATATCATCTTAACTCATTATTTCACTTCATTGATATAAGATCCAGTGCCCTGACAAGCTCAGATTAATGACCAGCTCAGTTATCCAACTAAGTAAAATCTTGATCGTAATTTATTATTTTAACTCATTATTTTAGCTCAGTTCTACAATATCATCTTAACTCATTATTTCACATCTTAACTCATCTTAACTCATTATAACAAATACAACTGATCAATCTCACTATATCTATATGAAACCACAATTCCTACGAAATATATGGATGTACTTAATTTAAAAAAGAATCTGAAATTTAGGGAGGAGCAATGTAAGCCTTCTTTTACCTTATGTATGTATCTGAATATTCCTTTGCCTCAAATGGTGGCAACCCATAAAGGAATTGCATAATCTGAAAAAGAATGAAGAAAGAAGAAAAAGAAAAAGAATGAACAAAGAGGAAAAAGAAGAAGAGATTTGATTATGAAAGGGTAAGGGTAAAAAGGTAATTCAATAATTCTAACTTAACGGATGGGGTTAAGTTAATGGTGGAATGGGTTAAATGTATCTTTTCAAACGTTATATAGGCATATTGTATTAAGCCCAAACGTTAGAGGGTACTTTGTTTTTTGCCCATATATATATATATATATATACACACACACACACACACACACACACACTATATATATATATTTCAAATTACGGGGTGTTACATTTATAATTGATTTTTTCAAATTTATAATTATTTTTTGGATTTTAAATTAAATTTTCTAAATTCATAATTATTTTTCAGAAAATTTTAAATTAACTTTCCGAATTTATAATTAATATTTAGAATCTTTATTCATCAAAAAAAATATTTAGAATCTTTAAGTATTATTCCAAAATTTTAATTATTTTTCAGGGTTTTAATAATAATCCCGAATTTCCCAAAGGGTTTCGGTGGACTGAGGTGTTAAGGTCGGATGACTTGTTGAGTGGCTCGGAATACCACACCGAGACACGAGCCAAGCAAATTTTTTAAAGAAATTCACGGGTGGCTCAAATTATTATGTCGATGGACAAACCAAGCAATTTTTGGGAGAATCTCGTGAGTGACTCGGATTACCATGCCAAGGACGATCTAAAAGAATTTTAGGTGAATTTCGTGAATGGCTCGGGTTGCTATGCAGGAGGACGCGCCAAGCAAATTTTAGGATAATTCTGCGAGTGGCTCAGAATACCATGCCGAGGGACAAGCGACATTGGCCGAAGATCATAGACTCGTGATTTTTCTTTGAGATCACAATTCTACATGGGTTGACAGATAGAGGGTTAGGTTCAGGCCAATGTCTCCTGACCTTTGTGGTCAACGAGGAGTCACGTCATAAGAACTTTGTGATTGTCAAGGAGTCTCCTCCCACTCTATATATCCCTCACCCCTTCTCATTTCACCATTTGCTTTCTCTCTAAGAGCTTTTCTCTCTGGAACATTCAAAAATCTTCCGGTGAGTTTTCAGTCAACCCCTTAACAGGTAAATTATTAATTTAATAATGTCTAGGGTACGGTCTGGCAACTCGACCTCCATTTTAGGCCATGGTGAGTCACCCTCGCCATCTACATCTTGGTCTCTTCCCGAAAGCTAGGAGGAGTAGGGAGTGTTGTGGAGGCAAGAAGAAGTAGTATAAATGTAGCGCCCCGAATTTCTAAATATAAAACTTAGAAAAGACGCGGCACTTTCCCAGCGATCCACTTCAATGTAACAATATACATAGACCAAAACTCAAATCATTTTATTCCAAAATCTTATTACAATAATCTTTAACATTGCAGCGGAAATACAAACACCTTGAATTAAACAATTCTTTTTTTTACAACACTTTTCTTACAACAATTACACAAGGCTCTATTATAATCACTCATACTCTCTAAAGCTAACCCAAGCATCCAAGCCTCCAATTCTAAGCAACCTGCAACATGTGAGGCTAGAGTTGAACCCTAACCCCCAAAAACTACGGGGTCAGCCATAAATGGTGTGAGTGACATAAACAACAAACATAAACAAACAAATAAACATAAGCAACATGTACTGAACAAAATACATAAACTGAACATGCAATCTGAAACAAGAACGATAGGCCAGTACATGCGTGAAACCAAGTCGAGAAACAATACCAACGATCAAGTGTCCATCAATCAATTACTCTCAAAATATGTACAGCTCAACTGTACGGTACAGTCGACTGTCTTAGGAACCAGTCGACTGATCCGAGCAAACAATAATCCTCACATCTCAGAGTATGTCCAACTGTCAACAATTCTCAGTACCACAATGTGTGTCCAACAATCGATCACCAATAATGCCATAGATCGGATATCCATATATCCATCTACAAAACTAGAGATAAGGTATAGATCGAATACGAACCCGGTATGCCAAGATACCGACGAACATATCCATCTACAAACAAACTAAGAGGGTATAGATCGAATACGAACCCGGTATGCCAAGACACCGACGAACATATCCATCTACAAACAAACTAAGAGGGTATAGATCGAATACGAACCCGGTATGCCAAGACACCGACGAACATATCCATCTATAAACAACTAAGAGGGTATAGATCGAATACGAACCCGGTATGCCAAGACACCGACGAACATATCCATCTACAAACAAACTAAGAGGGTATAGATCGAATACGAACCCGGTATGCCAAGACACCGACGAACATATCCATCTACAAACAAACTAAGATAACAAGAACCCTCAAGATCATGAAATCCCATCAGAACCAGTTGACTTATGCTATAATAGGTCGACTTCCCCGAGAACCAATATCCAAGATTATAACAAGTGCAGTAAGTCGGCTTAATCAACCATCAGTCGACTTACCCGAAACAATTATCAATAATTCTCAAGAAACAATCCAAGTGCTAATCAGTCGACTTAACAAATCATCGGTCGACTATCCCAACGAGAAACTCAATACTTTACAAACAAAATACTCAGCAGACCAGTCGACTGAATAGGGTCTCAGTCGACTGTCCCGAGCAAATCCTCAAAAGACTGAATGTACAAGAGTAGAGTCGTACCAGTCGACTGATACATAGCCCCAGTCGACTGTCGGCCTACAGATCTCACAAATTAGGTTTGAAATCAATAATCAATACTGGAGCCTATCTCACTACCAAATCTCTTCCTCAACTCCAATCTAATCCGATCCGTAATCTCAAGATCCAGGGATTCATCCATCCAATTCCTTATTTTCATAAACATAATCAAATCTTAACATGTTTCAAGCAATCAAGAATTGTCAATCGAGATCTACTAATCTATCATGGATCTCACATGTATATTACGAATAACAACCATGGCATCAATTTCATACAAAATACGAAAATATCAAACAAAATAGCATGCAAATCATTCACATAAACAAAACAAGTCTATATCACTCACCTTTTAGAATCAAGAAGAATCCACAAAAAGCCTTCCTTTGCTAGATCCAAGAACTTCTTCTCCAATTACCAAGAAAATAGTAATATATTAAATCTGGAGTTGTGCAGCGAATGACGGCTGCACACCCTCTTTTATACAGGCCGGGATTGAAGAAATTAGGGTTTTGAAGTACTTTTGCAAAATAGTCCCTTTTCCAATTTATTACTTCACATATATAACATTCCTTAGTCAAAATAGGTTAAATAAATCAAAACTAAATAAAATCCTTTTACCACAAAGTTTTCCAACAATCCAGCACGGTCCAGAGATAAGAAAATCCCGGATTTACACTCAGGGTGGCGATTTTGCACAAAAGCCCTCCCTTTTGTAATATTTGCAAATACCTCATAAAATATTTATAAAAATCTAGAAAAATCAGAAATAATATCTAGTAATACATATTCTATTTCCAATAAAAATATTTGACTTTTACCTTCCAGAAAAACCTTTGCACAAAGATCCAACATAAATCCTACATTTGCAAAAACACCCTTTTTGTTTAAATCTTCGCCAAATCGACTTTAAATAAATTTCAAATATATTTAAATTCAAATGATGACCATGGAGAACCAAAATATCAGTAAAAACGAATTTTCATAGTTTATTTAAGATCCAAACGACTTTTTACATAAAAGCCCCTCTCTTTCGAGATATTTGTAAAAATAGTTTCTTTATTCAGAAAAATCCCAAAATTTAGAATACACTCCATAATAAGTATGAAAACTTATTAAAAATATCAAATTGTATATTTACACCAAAATTATTTGCACGTGTTCCGCACGTGTTCCAAAGATAAATCTTTTAGAAAATATCAATTGGTTCCTCAAAATTCATTTAAATCCATTTTCAAATAATTAAAATAATATTTGAAAATACGGGGTTCTACAATAAACTTTAGAGGCTGTCATCATCCCCTCCGACGAAGAGGAGGAGGGGAGGGAGGAGGAAATAGAGGAGGTTTCATCAAACCGAGAGGATGACAAATCATCCTCATCTGTCGATGTAGTTGTTGTCGCTTCCTTTTGTGCTCCTCGACTGCCGAGGAGAACAGAGAAATTCTTCTTTTGCAATGATGAGGAATACGAGCTGATGGAGTATGAATTAGAAAGGGGGCATGGATCATCCCTTTATTATTGACCCCCTCATAATCAGAATGTACTCTGACGACGTGATAGATATGGTTAGTTCGGGATACAGCTGTCGTCCCCGAACCACCCGAAGATAGAGGTGGACAAAATAGTGAACACATTGGAGAAGGTGGATCTCCCCTTAATGCGGAACACTTATTACATTCCCCGAGAGTTTGAGCTATTATTCCTGAACTCGGGGGGTCCGTCCGACTGATAATCTTGCCCCGTGGTTCTATATGTTCCCGCACAACGCGTTCATCTCTAGCCTCTGCCTCCCCATGCACCAGTTCGTCAAGGAGCTGCTGAACTGGATTGGGGTAAGTCCGGCAGTACAGGTGCAACTCGTGGAAGCAGTTCTTCAGCTTCATTATGTTATGTAGAAAGAAGGGGGTGTTGCTAAAGCTCAAGTACATCCGAATGTGCTTGGGCCTATGCACAACTCGGGCGTACGAGGGATGGTGTTTCCTTTCCCCTTGCCTCGGAAGACATGTTGTGCACAACCATCTAGATTCTATCAAAGGGTAGAAGTTGAAGTACTTCATTATTCAGAATCTTGATGTAGAACCCCGTATTTTCAAATATTATTTTTATTATTTGAAAATGAATTTAAATAAATTTTGAGGATTTAATTGATATTTTCTAAAAGATTTATCTTTTGTACACATGCAAAACACGTGCAAATGACTTTTGAGAAGTTTGAAAAATTAAGATTTCTTTATGAAAAATCATTATTTATTATTTGGGATTTATTTAGTATTTTTCCAGATTTTTCTGAAATTAATTAGTACCATTTGCAAATTTTGAGAAAAGAAGGACCTTTTTGCAAAATTGACATTTTTAGGGGTTGAAATGCAAAATGTATTTTCTGGATGTTTTGAACTGTACCAATTGAGATTAATGAGTATATTTTACTATTAAATCCTAATTTAAATGATTTTTATTGAATTTCCAAGGATAAGAACTATATATGTAAAATTATGTTTTGAAAGGACTATTTTGCAAATGTATTCCTAAACCCTAAAAATGATATTCCCGGCCTATATAAGAGAGTTTGCAGCCGTCATTCGCTGCACAACTCAGATTTTATTATATTTTCTATTCTCTTGGTGGTTGAAGAGGATGATTTGGATCTAGCAAAAAGAAGGCTTTTCGTTGGATCTTTACAATTCAAAAGGTGAGTGATATGAACTTGGTTTTGTTTGTGTGTGTGATTGTGTGCTGTTTTGTTTGATGTATTCGTATCTTGTATGTGATCGATGCAATAGTCGTTATTCGTATTATGCATGAGAAATCCACGAATGTTTAGTAGATCTTGTTTAACAAATTCTTTATTGCTCGAAAATATGTTAAGATTCAAGTATGGTTTGATCGGATGTATGAACATCTGGATCTTGTGTATATAATCAGATCTTGGTTATGATTTGTGAAAGAATTGAGAAACCCTAATGGAAGATTTAAGAATTGAGAACATGAGAATTTAGTATTGTATCCAATATGTGGATCATCTTGAGATTGTCACTTTTAACTAAATACGAGTAAATTCCCTAAGCAATGATTCTTTAGAAAACTCCAGTCTTGATTTTCGTATTCAGACCTAATTTATGAAATCTGTAGGCCGACAGTCGACTGGTCTACGATTCAGTCGACTGGTACGACTCCACTGCTGTATCTTTAGTTTTTCTTGAAAATCTGTTCTGGACAGTCGACTTAGACCCTTCTCAGTCGACTGGTACACTTAGAATTTATTTTTAAAGTTATCTTAGATTTTTCTCTCGTAAGTCGACTTATGACCTTTTAAGTCGACTTATATTGTATTTTAAGTCGACTTATGACTTTGCAAGTCGACTTATGACACTTAGAATATTTTCTTAAAGATTTCTGGAATTTCTCTCTGGTAAGTCGACTTATGTTTTTATAAGTCGACTTATGTTCTTATGAGTCGACTTATGTCTCCTTTAAGTTGACTTATGTTTTCTATAAGTCTACTTATGATCTGGTAAGTCAACTTATGTTTTTATAAGTCATCTTATATTGTTGGTAAGTCAACTTATGATTTTTATAAGTCATCTTATATTGTTGGTAAGTCAACTTATGTTTTTATAAGTCATCTTATATTGTTGGTAAGTCAACTTATGATTTTTATAAGTCATCTTATATTGTTGGTAAGTCAACTTATGTTTTTATAAGTCATCTTATATTGTTGGTAAGTCAACTTATGATTTTTATAATTCATCTTATATTGTTGGTAAGTCAACTTATGTTTTTATAAGTCATCTTATATTGTTGGTAAGTCAACTTATGATTTTTATAAGTCATCTTATATTGTTGGTAAGTCAACTTATGTTTTTATAAGTCATCTTATATTGTTGGTAAGTCAACTTATGTTTTTGTAAGTCATCTTATATTGTTGGTAAGTCTACTTATGTTTTTATAAGTCAACTTATCGTACTTGTTTGTAATCTTGGATATTGGTTCTCGGGGCAGTCGACTTATTACAGTATGAGTCGACCGGTGCTGATGAGTTTTTCATAATCTTGAGTGTTCCTTCAAGTCTTTAGTTCTTGGTAGATGGGTACATTCTGCGGTATTGGGAGTCATTAGTCTCTGGGGTTGGTATACTCTGCGGTGTTGGGAGTCACTGTTAGTGATCGAAAATCGAGTATCCAATCTGCGGTGTTGTGAGTGACTGATAACCGAGTATCCAATTTATGTTATCTTTAGTCTTTGTAGATGGATAGAATCTGCGGTGTTGGGAGTTACTATTAGTGACCGATAACCGAATATCCGATCTATGTTATCTTTAGTCTTTGTAGATGGATAGAATCTGCAGTGTTGGGAGTTACTATTAGTGACCGATAACCGAATATCCGATCTGTGTTATCTTTAGTCTTTGTAGATGGGCATACCCTGCGGTATTGGGAGTCACTGTTAGTGATCGATAACCGGGTACCCGATCTATGGCATTATTAGTGATTGATCGTTGGACACGTACCGTGGTATTGAGAATGTTTGATAATCAGGTATTTGGGAGTGAACAGTCGACTGGCTGAATTACTCAGTCGACTGTACAGTACAGTTGAGTACATATTTGAGAGTGATTGATTAATGGATATTGGATCGGTGGTATTGTTTCTCGACTTGGTTCACGCATGTACTGGCCTATCGTTCTTGTTTCAGATTACATGTTCAGTTTATGTATTTTTGTTCAGTACATGTTGCCTGAGAATTTATGTTTATTGTTTGTTTATGTTTGTTGTTTATATCACTCACACCATTTATGGCTGACCCCTTTAGTTTGGGGGTTAGGGTCCAACTCTAGCCTCATATGATGCAGGTTGTTGCTTAGAGTTTGGAGGCTTGGATGCATGAGTTAGCTTTAGAGATTATAAGTGATGTAATAGAGCCTTGTGTAAATTTTGTAAAGAGAAGTGTTGTGAAAGAATGTTTTAATTCAAGGTGTTGTATTTCCGCTGCAATTGAAAAAGATTATTGTAATAAGAATTTGGAATAAAATGATTTGAGTTTTGGTCTATGTATATTGTTACATTGAAGTGTATCGCTGGGAAAGTGCCACGTATTTTCTAAGTTCTCATATTAGAAATTCGGGGCGCTACAGTTTGGTATCAGAGCATGCTTCAATGATAATAATAGACATAGTATGAAAACCAACCTAGGTGTGGACACTAGAGAGTGAGTACCTAGGTGTGGACATTAGAGTGTGAGTATCACATAGAGTTAAAACATGATGTTTGGCTTGGGGCATGGCTATGGTTTTGCCATAGGGCATTGATATGAGTTTGAATTGTGTGTGTTACTCTAACTTTACCCTCGTTTTGCAGTATTCAAAATGGTTGCACCCAGAGGCAGAAATGGTGGCAACAATGAGGATGGATCAGGTAGTTCTCGAGGAACGGGGACTGTCCTAGAGGCTGAATTCGCCAAGGTGTATCAAACACTGAATACGTTGATGGCATTCAACGTGGCGCAACAGTAGCAAGCTCAGCAGCAGCAGAATCCGCCGCCCAATCATGGAGCTGGACATGGATTGGTGAATGCCGACCCCATCAAGCAGATCGAATCCTTTAAGAGGATGAGGCCACCAGTCTTTGAGGGGCAAGCTGATCCAACAGCAGCAGATGATTGGATTAGGAAGATGCAGACGATCTTCGAAGTGTCGGAGACTCCGGCAGCTAGCAAAGTGAAGTTAGCTTCGATGCAGCTCGAGAAAGATGCTGGTGTCTGGTGGGAGTCACTGAAGAGGAGTTTGGGAGATCAGCATTTGACATGGGAAGCTTTTCTGAAGGAGTTCAGAGATCATTTCTTTCCTCTTGATGTTCAGGAGAAGAAGGCGACTGAGTTTTTGAACCTTCAGCAGGGTAGCATGACCGTGCGGAAGTATGAGACTAAATTTGCTCAGCTTTCGAGGTATGCACCAGAGTTGGTCGTGGACGAGGCGAAGAGGGCCAAAAAGTTTGAGCAGGGCTTGAGGCCAAACTTGAGGTCAAGGATGGTTCCATTGCGCATCAGAAGATTCGACAAGCTGGTCAGGAGAGCAGCTATGACCGAGGAAGATATGGACCAGTCCCAGGTGAAGCAGGAGACCGGGAACAAGAAAAAGAGGCCAGCAGATGACCAGGATGAGAAGGAATTCCCAGTGAAGCAGAACAAGTCCAGTGATCCAGTGCAGAAGGCACCGGCAACTCAGGAGGTGACTTGTTACTTCTGCAGGAAGACGGAACATAAAAGGAGGGAATGTCCGAAGTTAGCAAAGCAGACTTGTTTTCATTGTGGTCAAGAAGGGCATATCCGACCACAATGTCCACAGCTGAAGAAAGAGAAGGTGGAGAAATATAAGGATCTGAAGCAGGGGCGAGTGTTCGCATTGACTGAAGAGGATACGGGCAATCCAGGAATATGATCTGTGTGTGCAGGAATTTATTCTTTTGTATTAAGTAAAACTTTATTTTGGAAATAATTGAAGATTGAGTATTTTCTTCATGTAACAAGTTTAATTGGATTAATGGAATAAAGACAAAGTTTTATTTGATACTGTTTTCTTGCATGCAATTGTGTCGCCCATTGATTACTAGTCTTAGGGTGGATCTTAAGGTATTTCCAAGCAAGGTCTTGAGGTGGCTATCCTTAGTCATCTTCTTCTAAGGAGGGAGTGGCCAATGATTCTCGGAAGGATGAAGCAGAAGGTCAGAGTGGGATGCAGAAGTTCAGTAGTTGTCGCAGCGTGGCTTTCGATGGCAAGTTATCAGAGTCGCGCAGCGGGAGCTTGTCTTTTCTGAATTCTTTGCATGTATGATATGTTTGTTTTGTTGGAATGCATTTTTTTTGGTGTGACTGCATTTCCTAAGAATTATGTTTCTACCCATGAGTTTTCAATCATTGTTAGTGGGTTGTTCGGACCTCATTAGCCGTAGTTCTGAGGACAGAACTCTTCTAAGGAAGGAGTGATGTAGAACCCCGTATTTTCAAATATTATTTTTATTATTTGAAAATGAATTTAAATGAATTTTGAGGATTTAATTGATATTTTCTAAAAGATTTATCTTTTGTACACATGCAAAACACGTGCAAATGACTTTTGAGAAGTTTGAAAAATTAAGATTCCTTTATGAAAAATCATTATTTATTATTTGGGATTTATTTAGTATTTTTCCAGATTTTTCTGAAATTAATTAGTACTATTTGCAAATTTTGAGAAAAGAAGGACCTTTTTGCAAAATTGACATTTTTAGGGGTTGAAATGCAAAATATATTTTCTGGACGTTTTGAACTGTACCAATTGACATTAATGAGTATATTTTACTATTAAATCCTAATTTAAATGATTTTTATTGAATTTCCAAGGATAAGAACTATATATGTAAAATTATGTTTTGAAAGGACTATTTTGCAAATGTATTCCTAAACCCTAAAA
Organism: Hemerocallis citrina; assembly: GCA_017893485.1. Lineage (NCBI taxonomy): Eukaryota > Viridiplantae > Streptophyta > Magnoliopsida > Asparagales > Asphodelaceae > Hemerocallis > Hemerocallis citrina. The sequence goes on along the minus strand of CM030366.1, from coordinate 186,784,067 downwards.
ATGATATTCCCGGCCTATATAAGAGAGTTTGCAGCCGTCATTCGCTGCACAACTCAGATTTTATTATATTTTCTATTCTCTTGGTGGTTGAAGAGGATGATTTGGATCTAGCAAAAAGAAGACTTTTCGTTGGATCTTTACAATTCAAAAGGTGAGTGATATGAACTTGGTTTTGTTTGTGTGTGTGATTGTGTGCTGTTTTGTTTGATGTATTCGTATCTTGTATGTGATCGATGCAATAGTCGTTATTCGTATTATGCATGAGAAATCCACGAATGTTTAGTAGATCTTGTTTAACAAATTCTTTATTGCTCGAAAACATGTTAAGATTCAAGTATGGTTTGATCGGATGTATGAACATCTGGATCTTGTGTATATAATCAGATCTTGGTTATGATTTGTGAAAGAATTGAGAAACCCTAATGGAAGATTTAGGAATTGAGAACATGAGAATTTAGTATTGTATCCAATATGTGGATCATCTTGAGATTGTCACTTTTAACTAAATACGAGTAAATTCCCTAAGCAATGATTCTTTAGAAAACTCCAGTCTTGATTTTCGTATTCAGACCTAATTTATGAAATCTGTAGGCCGACAGTCGACTGGTCTACGATTCAGTCGACTGGTACGACTCCACTGCTGTATCTTTAGTTTTTCTTGAAAATCCGTTCTGGACAGTCGAGTTAGACCCTTCTCAGTCGACTGGTACACTTAGAATTTATTTTTAAAGTTATCTTAGATTTTTCTCTGGTAACTTATATTGTATTTTAAGTCGACTTATGACTTTGCAAGTCGACTTATGACACTTAGAATATTTTCTTAAAGATTTCTGGAATTTCTCTCTGGTAAGTCGACTTATGTTTTTATAAGTCGACTTATGTTCTTATGAGTCGACTTATGTCTCCTTTAAGTCGACTTATGTTTTCTATAAGTCTACTTATGATCTGGTAAGTCAACTTATGTTTTCATAAGTCATCTTATATTGTTGGTAAGTCAACTTATGATTTTTATAAGTCATCTTATATTGTTGGTAAGTCAACTTATGTTTTTATAAGTCATCTTATATTGTTGGTAAGTCAACTTATGATTTTTATAAGTCATCTTATATTGTTGGTAAGTCAACTTATGTTTTTATAAGTCATCTTATATTGTTGGTAAGTCAACTTATGATTTTTATAAGTCATCTTATATTGTTGGTAAGTCAACTTATGTTTTTATAAGTCATCTTATATTGTTGGTAAGTCAACTTATGATTTTTATAAGTCATCTTATATTGTTGGTAAGTCAACTTATGTTTTTATAAGTCATCTTATATTGTTGGTAAGTCAACTTATATTTTTGTAAGTCATCTTATATTGTTGGTAAGTCTACTTATATTTTTATAAGTCAACTTATCGTACTTGTTTGTAATCTTGGATATTGGTTCTCGGGGTAGTCGACTTATTACAGTATGAGTCGACTGGTGCTGATGAGTTTTTCATAATCTTGAGTGTTCCTTCAAGTCTTTAGTTCTTGGTAGATGGGTACATTCTGCGGTATTGGGAGTCATTGGTCTCTGGGGTTGGTATACTCTGCGGTGTTGGGAGTCACTGTTAGTGATCGAAAACCGAGTATCCAATCTGCGGTGTTGTGAGTGACTGATAACCGAGTATCCGATCTATGTTATCTTTAGTCTTTGTAGATGGATAGAATCTGCGGTGTTGGGAGTTACTATTAGTGACCGATAACCGAATATCCGATCTATGTTATCTTTAGTCTTTGTAGATGGATAGAATCTGCGGTGTTGGGAGTTACTATTAGTGGCCGATAACCGAATATCCGATCTGTGTTATCTTTAGTCTTTGTAGATGGGCATACCCTGCGGTATTGGGAGTCACTGTTAGTGATCGATAATCAGGTACCCGATCTATGGCATTATTAGTGATTGATCGTTGGACACGTACCGTGGTATTGAGAATGTTTGATAATCAGGTATTTGGGAGTGAACAGTCGACTGGCTGAATTACTCAGTCGACTGTACAGTACAGTTGACCTGTACATATTTGAGAGTGATTGATTAATGGATATTGGATCGGTGGTATTGTTTCTCGACTTGGTTCACGCATGTACTGGCCTATCGTTCTTGTTTCAGATTACATGTTCAGTTTATGTATTTTTGTTCAGTACATGTTGCCTGAGAATTTATGTTTATTGTTTGTTTATGTTTGTTGTTTATATCACTCACACCATTTATGGCTGACCCCTTTAGTTTGGGGGTTAGGGTCCAACTCTAGCCTCATATGATGCAGGTTGTTGCTTAGAATTTGGAGGCTTGGATGCATGAGTTAGCTTTAGAGATTATAAGTGATGTAATAGAGCCTTGTGTAAATTTTGTAAAGAGAAGTGTTGTAAAAGAATGTTTTAATTCAAGGTGTTGTATTTCCGCTGCAATTGAAAAAGATTATTGTAATAAGAATTTGGAATAAAATGATTTGAGTTTTGGTCTATGTATATTGTTACATTGAAGTGGATCGCTGGAAAAGTGCCACGTATTTTCTAAGTTCTCATATTAGAAATTCGGGGCACTACACTTGAGCCCTGGGACATTCCCACCAATTGGGGCATATGATATTCCGAAGCTTAAATCTCAGATACTGAAGGAGTTCACTTCAGAGGAGATGACGGAGTTCGAGAGGATTTTCGAAGGGGGAAATGTAGACTGGTCGTTCTTAGTTTCTTTTTGCAGCAAACTTCTTAGCCTTGTTCTAACATAATTTTGTTTCTTGTCGCAACCATGCTAGACGAAAAAGTGATTGATACTTGTCGGGACGAGTTGGCTAATAAGAAGGTCACCGAGCAACTGAAGGGCAAGAAGAGGCCCTCATCGTCGGCCTTTGATAGGTTGTCCGAGGGGCGCTCCGAGCACATGGCTAAGAAGTCACGGGCGCTGACAATCACCGAGGTGCCCGACTCCCCGAGGGTCCAGCCGAGTGAGGCCGTGTCAAGGTCACCGAGCTCACCAGGTCCTCCCTTCCTTCAATCCATTCCTAGGCCAAGAGCATCCTTGGGGAGAAGACCGAGGGGACCTTTAAGCTTGACTGAGCTGTCACGGTGGCCGACTCCATCATGGAGGGCCTGATCGACCTTGAGGTGCTGAACCGTCTCGCACCACCCTGAGACATGAAGTTCCTTGCCCACGATACATATGGCTCGAGCTAGCATAAGTGGGCTCAAGGCAACGTCGTGGTACATTTCCAGTCATCGATGAGTTTGTTACTGTATCCTTGGTCTTGAATTTTTTTAAGTGTTTCACCCTCCTTTTGCAAGCGATTATCTACGGGGCGGAGATGAAGCGGTAGCATGATCATGCGCTCAAGTGCTCCAACCGAAGGGCGGCCCAAATTGAGAAGTAGAACAAGGACCTTAAATTGAGGTTCAACGAGCTTGATAAGGGAAAGAGGGCGCTAAAGGCGAAGCTCTCGTCCATGGCCTCGGACCGGGAGAGGCTGGGGAAGGAGAAAGCCGAATGGGAGGCGAGGGAAAATGAGTTGGAGAAGGATCGGGAGAAGGCTATCAAAGCTCAAGATCAGGGTTACAATCAACTGATCAGGCCCTGCAGCACATCGAGCGGAGATACCTCGACCTCGACGGTCTCCCCTTCTCAATGAAGGTCGACAACGCTCCCCGAGCCCTAGGAAGATACCCTCGAGTGCCGAGGAGTGTCCCCTATCTCCTGTTGAAGCTAAGACAGTCAGTGCCGAGGTTGCTCCGATCGATGGTTAAGAGGTCCCTCCCTCTCTTAAGCAGTATGATTTTTTACTTGTTTTGTATCACTATTGAATGCGGACTGACCACCGCTCCTTTTTTACTTCAAGTTATTTGAATTGAATGAAAGTTATGGGCCGAACTTCATGACTTCAATTTTTTGACAGTTGATTTGCATGTTGTTGCCGAGCTTCATGATTTGAACTTTTCGTAGAATTAAATTTTGTCGAGTTTTTTTAGCCTTGATATAACATTGCTTTTCTCCTTTTCTTACTAGACTGCCGGGCGTGTTGGGCTCGACCATCTAGATTCCGAGCTTGAATATCTTTGGAATAGACTGAGCATGGCGAAGTCGAGTTTGGCTCGTCACCGTAAGGAGACGAAGGATAGTGAGGCAGCGTTCTTATATCATATTCAATGTTCACACCAAGTGAACCTAGAGCTCACTCGCCTGAAAGAGGCAATGGTCGAGAAAGACTTGGGCTTAGTAGGTGTCGAAGTGGCTTTCCCTGATGGGTCATCCTACCCGCCTCCCTCGGTGGGTGTTATTCGGACACTAGACCATTTCCTTCGGGAAATGTTCGTAGGAGTTTGAGATATACCGATGGAAGGTAGAGTTCGGAGTGGCTGGATCTAGGGCTGCCCCTCTTCCTAGCAGTTGGGCTTCCGTTCGAGGTCCGTCTTCGGGTGTTCAGTTGGAGCCAGTGAACAATGGGGATGCTCAGAGCAGGGTAGCTGGAGTATCCAGCATAGCTAGCACCCGAGAGGGACTCGATCGGCAAGCCAAAGTACAAACCAGGTCAGTAGGTTTGGACATGTTCCGTCTGGGTCTCAGGAGGGGGGATGCTCTTGATGAGGAGGTCCCCAAGGCAACTCTCGCCTCTTAGTTTTTTGTTATACCTTGTTGTATTAGTTAAAGTATCTTGGCTATGCCGACTGTAACAGTATGTATTTGGTCACTCGACTTTCCGACTGTGTAATAGTTTTGTGAAATATAAACCAAGTTTCCAGGCTCGTATTTTCGCTCGAATTCCATAATGAATAGTTTTGGCCAAATCTTAAATTGACTTCGCATATTCGAGTTGAGCGAGCTTAGATGCTTCGTCTCTCCCCGAGGTTGGTGCATGTCAAACCTATAGACTTGAATCTTTTTGGAAATCTAAGTTGTAAGAGTGACACAGAGCGGAGAGCCAATCCCTTAGATTCGTATGTTCATGACTAAGGGGTCTAGCTTCATGCCGTGGGTCTGAAGCCGTAACTTATTGTATCATCAGGGGACTAATAGGATCTGGGAGTAGTTTCCAATGGTGAGATGTGCCCTGCGACTGTTTTTGTGCGAGCCACTACAGAAGCGTCGAATCATGAGCTAGACTCCGAACTTGTTTTTAGAAAGTTAATGGGTTGTCAGGGCAGTTCCGAATCTTGAGTCTCGTTTGTGCGAGAAGCGACAGGTACATCAAACCATGGTTTGAACTCTGAACCTATTATGGAGAATTTTCACTTGGTCATGGGTCCAGTTCCTAATGGCGAGCCTCACTCCTAACGTGTTGATTAACGAACTGCAAGGGAAGCTACGGCCTGTGGTCTAGACGCTGGGCCAGCCGTTCAGGAGATGTGCCGAGGGGCTCAACGCGGGATGAGCCAAGCAAATAGATTTGAACTTGGAATTTTTTTTGAAAACATGTTGACTTTCTACAAATTTTATTCATAGATGATAATAAACTTAAGTGGCTCCCTCTCAGCGAACGTTTATTACATTCACTGGCCATCAAAGCCTGGTTACAATTTTGCCGAAGCTTGTGGAGTGTTAGGCATTGTCATAAAACTTCATCATGTATTCTGTAGTCCATGTCTTCAATATATTAATCTTGCCAACAGGTCTTCAAGTCGATAAGTCCCATGGCGGACCACTTTGGAGACCTTATAAAACCCCTTCCAATTTGGTGCCAACTTCCCCCTTCTTCGGGGGTAAAAATCTCAAGCTTCCTTTTGACCAAGTATTCTTCTTTGATATTTCCTCGACTAAGTCCAGGTTGCCCCGGAGGCCTTCAGAGTTGGGTTCTTCATCAAAGGTCATCAGTCGGGACAAAGAGATTCAGACTTCCAAAGGAATCACGGCCTAAGAGTCGTATTTTAGGTTGAACAATGAATCTCTTGCGGTACCCGCTTTGTGGTTCTATGCGACCAAAGTACGCTTGGTAGTTCCTCCACCCATAACCCTTTGTAAGACTTGTCAGTCATTTTTTGAGGCCATCAAAGATTTGGTGGTTTTTGTTCTCGGCCTGCCTGTTTGACTAAAGGTAGGAGATTGAGGAGAACCGCTGCTGAATCCCTAAGTCCACGTTGAACTTGCGGAACACTCTTGCTGTAAGTTGTGTGTCGTTTTCAGTGACCACTGCTCAGGGAATTTTGAACCTATAAATGATGTGTTTGCAGAAGAGCTGCAGGGCTTTGTGTTTGGTTATGGACGTTAGCGGTTCAGTTTCGACCCATTTTGTAAGTAGTCTATATCCACCACTAGGAAGTTTCTTTGACCGGTCGCTGACGGGAAAGGTCTGACTAGATCCATTCCCCCCCCCACCGTGAAGGGGGTTGGACTGGACATGGACTTGAGCTTGGCATGCAGACTGTGCTTAATCAAGCAAAACCTTTGGTAGGGAACGACGAACGTGTTCTTGCATGTCGTTGAGCAGCCATGTGGTAGCCACCTACTCTCATGTGGCTCCCATGTGGCAGCCGCCTACTCCCCCATGCATGTCATTAAGGGCATACTGCGCTTCTTCGGGGGAATGCAACGAAAGTAGGTTCGTCCATCAACCAGAGTATATGAGTGCTTGAATATGATGCCTTCTATGAGTGTGTACCTCTCTGCTCTGGTCCGAACCTTTCTTGCCTCCTTTGACTCCACAGGGAGGATTCCATTGTCGAGGAAGTTGACTAAGGGCTTCATCCAATTCCCATCGGTCAATTTTGCATAGACACAAAAGTTCCTGATAGCTTCTCCCTCGATGCTTGGACTGATCAGGACCTCAACAAGTACTGTGTGATCCAGCCCTTCGAAGGAAGAGGAAGCCAATTTTGAGAGATCGTCCACTTGCGTCCGGTTTCTTCATGGGGGTCCGAGTGATTGAAGCTTCTTGAAAAGCAGATAGAGGTTCCTTGACATAGGCCAGATACTTGACCATCTGAGTATAACACCCTGCAAATTAGTAAATGACCATTTTACCATTGCACGTAGAGTGCACGTGTTTTGTTTGCACTCTTGCATGATCATATTATTATTTTAAAGTGGAATGAAATTAAATTTATAAATTTTATTGTTGCAATGTTCTACTTGGTTGTCTGACACTTTACGTGTCACGTTCTTGTGTTCTTCTTGAGTGTGTCAATCACGATGGGGGAAACCACATCCCGAGGTAAGGATGGAAAGAGGGATCACATCTGTGGGTGGCACTAGATTTTCCCTCCAAATTGGTTTTTGAATTTCAATTTTAGATTTGAATTTTGAATTTACAGCTCCATTCCCCGTCAAAAAACAACCATTTTTACCTTGATTATATTCCCTAAACACCTCCATTTTGTCCCCTTTGATTTTAGCCCAAACACCTTTTATTTCCTTCCAAATAAAATTCTAATTTATCTCCAAAAACTGTCCAAAACTGCCCTACAAATTTAGCCCCCAAAGATGAAATGGTTTCCCCTCTTTCTTGGCTTTAAAAAGCCCTAAACCGAAAAAGGAGATCCTCTTTGCTGATTCGAGAGATTGTTAAGTTGAGAGAGAGGGAAAGTTGAAGGATGGAACTTGGAGTGGAACGCTCAGTTGCTATTAAAAGGTAAGACTCCGAGATATACTTTCAACCGATTTCATTTTCCCAATCCCAAATTCTACATTCCAAACCCCAATTTCTTGAGTTCTTTCCCTAATCTTCCAATTTCCACACCAAATTCCTTGATACTTCGTACCAAACTCTCTCACATATTATTATTATTATTATTATTATTATTATTATTATTATTTAGTTTACCCAAGCATTGATTAGGATGGAAAATGCAATATGAGTCTATGATTTGTCTCAAGACTTTGCCGTAAATGGTTCAAACACTCTTTTTGCCGCTTGTGCTACTTGTTTCTCTAAAATTTTTAGGGATGGCATTCGGGCTACCTGAGCTGGGCCGGGCTGGAACCACTCGGGCTTTGCTCGGTCTCGGGCCAACACGGGCCGGGCTCCACCAATTCGTGGGCCGAGTTAGGGGGGAAAATGTAAGGCCCGAACCTGGCCCCCGGCCCTAAGGGTGGGGGTCGGGCCGATTTTTTTAGTGTTTTTTTTTAAAAACAAAGATCAAGTATTAAATAGTAATTTCATAACAATTGCAAATAACTAATAAATAAAAGAAATTAAAACCAAATTTAAATTGATTTAATAAATTTAAATTGTTAAATAAAATGAAGTTCATGAATAAAATTTCATACAAATTAGATCAAATTACAAAACAAGGGAATTGTTTGAATTTAGAGATCGATATGGCCTCTATTTAGATTGAAGAATAACCAAATTCCTTGATACTTCGTACCAAACTCTCTCACTTATTATTATTATTATTATTTAGTTTACCCAATCATTGATTAGGATGAAAAATGCAATATGAGTCTATGATTTGTCTCAAGACTTCACCCTAAATGGTTCAAACACTCTTTTTGCCGCTTGTGCTATTTGTTTCTCTAAAATTAGTAGGGATGGCATTCGGGCTACCCGAGCCGGGCCGGGCTGGAACTGCTCGGGCTTTGCTCGGTCCCAGGCCAACACGGATTGGGCTCCACCAATTCGCGGGCCAGGTTAGGGGGAAAAATATGAGGCCCGGACCTGGCACCCGGCCCCAATGGTGGGGGTTGGGCCGGTTTTTTTAGTGTTTTTTTTTAAAACAAAGATCAAGTATTAAATAGTAATTTCATAACAATTACAAATAACTAATAAATAAAAGAAATTAAAACCAAATTTAAATTGATTTAATAAATTACAAATTGTTAAATAAAATAAAGTTCATGAATAAAATTTCATACAAATTAGATCAAATTACAAAATAAGAGAATTATTTGAATTTAGAGATCGATATGGCCTCTATTTAGATTGAAGGAAAACGATTAATTAATTCAAAAATAATATTCTACATTATGACTTTGTTAAGAGTGCAAACTAAAAAGATAAAGGAAAAAAGTGAATGAAGACAATAATTATAAGAACATATAGATAAATAATATTTCATACAAAAAAAATCTTATCAAATTACAATATAAAAAAAATAAAATAAAAATAAAAGAAAGAAACAACAGATAAAAATCATTTTGATTAATTCATTTAATAAAAATAAAGCCCTCTCAGAATCGAACAAGCACCCAAAACTCAGCACACTAATTTGTGCACGCTAACCAAGAAATCCAATCTGATACTATATTTCATAAAAAGTTTGATAGTAGATATATATATGTAACTAAGACCATTTGAAGTACTTTTAGTTCCAGATTGATGAGATGAGAGAAGTGAAGAGATAGAATTTGCTATAAATAGCTAGGGTGGGGTAGGTAAATTGAGTAATGAGTTGTAATTAATTAATTTTGATGTCCACACTCATTTTTATAAAATTTTGAATTATTTAAAGTATATTTATATGCATATATACATATATATACATATATTTTGTAGCATATGTATACTTCTACACATATATTTTGCTCCAAAAAAATAAATAAAATAAAAATTTTAATTAAAAAAATCCACACGGGTCAGCCCGGCCGTGACCGGCCGGTTCAAGACGGGTCGGGCCTTTTGCGGGTCGGGCCCTAGCAGGCTTTGAGGGCAAAATTCAGGCCCGGCCTGGACCGGGTTTTGGAGGGGGCGGGTCCAGGTCAGGCCCGGGTATTGGGCAGGCCGGGCCGGTCACGGGCCAGCCCCGGCCCTTGATGCCACCGCCACTTACTAGTGCAATTTTACCCGTGCAATTTGTAAAGAGGCAATTTGTTTCTCTAAAATGTCTTCACTTCCCACTGATATATAAGGTTTTTCTTAGATGTTACCCTGACAAAACTTGGATATTTTTTGTAAAAACCCCTCCCAAACTTTATAACTTTGTATAAACCCCATTAATATTAAGTTGCTTCAAAATTTTCTCAACCCATTAACTCCTATTTTTCATTAAATAGCTTGATTTTGGCTGTTTAGATCTAACTTATTAGAGAAATTAAAATTAAGCATCCGGTGCCGAATTATTGAAACGCTACTAAAATTTTCTTATTGAAGAGTAATATTGTATCAACTAATTAAGGCTGAATTTGAATAAATAAATAAATAAATAAATAAATAAATAAATAAATAAATAAAATCATTTTATTAATTATTAAAAAATTAAAAATTAAAAAAAAAATTCTTAAACTATCCCCATTATGCAGAAAATCTTACTGAATTTTTTTGTGTGCAAAAATCACTCAAGTATAGTTACAAAAAAAAAAACACCGGAGATATATTTTCAAAAAACTAATATATCTTACTTTTCCGCTTAGATAATCTCACTGATTTTTGCAAGTTGGTTCAGAAAAATATCATTGGCTTATTTAGGGGGAGGGGGGGGGGGAGAGTTTGGCTTATTTTGTTTTATGATCGCTCAAAAGATAATGTTTGGGGGTAAACCATTCAGAGCTTTTCTCCATTTGCAACAAACTGTTTGGGGGTAAACCATTCGAAAGATACAATTTTTAGATACCGTCTAGTTCTACTAATGGTGTGATCATACTTTTTGTGTTATAATGTGACTAGATTTGCCCGTGGGCACGTGCCTACGGCACGTCTTCGGAACGATACAAAACACGAAAAACCATGTAAACAGTAAAACAATAATTATGTAGCTCAAGTTTGAATAGTATGACAATAATTAGTTATTAATAAAGTCTATGTTTTCATTAGTATATGTTGAAAAATAATTATAAATAGGGGTATAAAATCTGACTTCTTAGAACTTTAAGTGTGAAAAATAATGAAATTTAATTGTTGAAGAGATATTTGCTATTAAAAATTGTGAAATTTTACAAAACCGAAATCTTAAAATCAAAATTTCTAAGTAAATAAAGAAAGAATGGGAGCGAGAGAGAGAGAGAGAGAGAGAAATGAAAAGGTAAAGAGAGAAGAGAGATATAGTAATAAAGTAATGAGTTTTTGAGGCGGAAAAATTTGGTTTTGGGATTTGAAATTTTGGAGGAAAAATGTGTTTTGTGAGCTTTGATATGGGCCTTTGATTTTGGGGGGGGATTGATTGTGAGCCCCTTGATAGCTTTCTTTGTAATTTATTATATAGATATCAGGTGACGAGATTTAGCGAGGTTAAGTAACTTTTCTTTAGTAAAATATTCATGCCCTTTTTTTAATAACTTGTTAAGCTAAGCACCAAACGACAAAAACAATTATTTTAATCTATAGTACTTTTAAAGTATTTTTGTGGGTAAAAAATTATTGCACAAATAAATACGTAAGAGATAACTTAATTAACAGAAGTACAGCTAATATAAGGACAAAATTATTTTTTAGGGCAAAAATTAATGGCATCAATCAACAAATTGTAAAATACCACATACTTTAAAAAATAATAAGATAAAATCAAAAGCAATAAAGAATTGAATAATATTTGTTCAAATAGGGGAAACCTCAATTGGGATTACTAAACTAGTAATTTACACGTACGATGCACGTTTTAATAAATATATATTTTTAAAAGCCAGAACTTTAGCATAGTTGGTCTTGAACCCGAGAATTTCTTTATATTAGATATGCACGAGTTTATTTTTATATAAATGTATGTATTTGTTGAATTTAGTTTCAACATGTATTAGACCATCCACTATGGTTGGCTATTTACCTAAAAAATGCAAATTTTGGCAATTTTTACCCCACTACGGTCTGCTATAAACCTAGTTTATAGCAGACCAGTGAACAGTAGTCGGCCATATATAGCAGGGCAGGATAGCATTTGGAAATTATAGAAGACGGTAAACGATCTTCCGTCTACCAAAAAGTTTGATTTCTTTCGAATTAAAAAATCTAATAGACGGTAGACGATCTTCCGTCTATACAATTTGACCGGTCAAAATTGTATAGACGGAAGAAGATCTTTCGTCTTTATATTTATTTAATTATTTTTAAAAAAAAATTGAAAGAGACGGAGGATGAACATCCGTCCCTTTCATTTTTTTTCCCTTTTTTTATTTTTCGTCCTATTCTTTTTTGTCCTTTTCCTAAAAGACAAAAAAAAAAATCAAAAAATGCCAAACGGAGGAGGAACATCCGGCTGTGGTGTTTTAAAACATTTTAAAAAAAAATAAAAAACCCAGACGGAAGGTCTTCTTCCGTCTGGGTTTTTTTTAAAAGCAAAAAAATAAAATGGAGAGCAGACGGAGGATCTTCTTCCGTCTATATATTTTAATATTTTTTTTTGCAAATTATAGCTTTTACCATAGTGGCGAAAGCGATTATCTTCTAAAAGCAAATATCCAAATAGCTAAAATATAGCATGAACCATAGTGGATGCTCTTACACGTCTTTATTTGGTTAAAAAGTTTGAGTTTGTTTTGTTTTTTTTTTTTTTTTTTTTTTTTTTAGGAAAAAGGTGGAATAAGGCCACCTTGTTTCATTAATAAGAAGTTAATAAAACAACCCCGACATACCGGAAGAATGAGTTTGTTTGGTTACAAACCCTAACTCTCCCATTAAAATAGTAGAGATTAGAGATTTACACGTGCGATGCACGTCTTAATCAATATAGTTTTTTTAAAATAAAAATTTCAGACGTAATCCGGTTTTGAACCAGAGACCTCCTTTATAATGGTTATGCACGTGCGTTGAACGCCGTTGATAGATTGACAAATGACACTAAGGCTTTCTCCCAATATAATATTAGAGATATTAGAGATTAGAGATTTATCCTTGTTCAAATTGAAACATGCAGAATATTTTCAATTTTTATATACTGAGCTAGGGTGATCTCTTGAGTTGCTTTTTTTCTTCTTTTTTCCAAATAAAGATCTCTAGAGTTATTACTTTCATCAGTTTCTCGTATCTTTTTTTTATGTACTTCATTTATTTCAAAAAATGTAAACCTTTACGATTTTCAGCACAATATCTTTAAACTCTTAATCTCTCGTTAATTAATTTTTTAAACAAATTATCAATTCTACATTTGAAAACTTCATCTAAGAAAAATAAATATAATAGTCAAATAAAAATGTATTTTTGTACGTACACTATAAATAAATAAGTTAATTAACATGTTCAATTAAGAAAGAGATTTATTTTGTAGTACAGTAATCTAGATTTTTATTTAGAAAAGTGTGAAAACTTAAACCTATTACAATACATTTTAAAATGAAGGGAGTATAACATAATTATCAACTTTCTTTCAACATTCAAATTTTCAAACAATACACAAGATTTAAGAAGGGAAACAAAAATTAAACATTTAAAACAGGAAAAATGAGTCATTTTAGGACATGCGTGTGCGTAGGAGTCAAGAAATAGAGGAGGGGATAAGCCATTCACATGGTGATACTCTCTTCTCTCCTCCATCATAAATTCCCATACTGCGACTGCGGCTCTCTCATTCCCTTTTCCTTCTCATCTCTCTGACTCCAGAAATTGACATGAAAAGGAGAGAAAACCACTTTCAGAACATGTAATTTAATAGAATTGTTAATGATTTCCAGCTATTTTCTGGGTAAATTTCTGAAGTTCTTTATTTTGATATTATTAAATTTTTTTCCTTCCTTTTCTTTTGGGTGCACCAGGATGAAACTCAAATTAAGAGCATTATATTTCAAAATTGTTTTGAGATTTTAAAGAGGGGGTTAAATTTCAGTAAACCTACCTCATGTTCTACGAGTTTGCAAATAACCCACATCATATTTCTTTCACTGCGGTTCGGATATTTATCTGACAAACTTGGTTGCGGTTTGGCTACCTTCACCAAACTACCTATTATTTTCCTTTTTTGACAATTTTATACTTACACTTACTGATTTAATTATAAATTCTCTCTCTCTCTCTCTCATCTAATATATCTCACTAATAACTCTTAATACTCAGTTTGAGGAGTATATAATAGCATTTTAATACATAATAAAAATAAACAAAACTATAATAGATTAATTATTTAATTAGGATAGAGTCAGAAAAATTAGGTTAGATTAATCATTTAAATAGAATAGATTATTCCATTAATAAATAGGGGAAACATTTTAGTAGCAAGTAATCTAAAAAGACGACGTAAACTATTATGTGTGGTAATGTGATTTTTTTTAAGCGAAGTATCCAAAAACAACAAAATTTGGCAAATCGGTAGTCAAACCACACAAAATATATGAGGTGGGTTATTAGGGAACTCGTAAAATCTGAAGTAGTAGGTTTACTGAAATATACCCTTTAAAGAATTCGGTTATGCTAAAGACGAATTCTTATTTTAATTTTGATTGAGCGAAGTACATTGGTTGTCGTATTCTTATTCTGATTTCAAAATTAATATTCTTTGTACAACATACTTTAGCTCATATTAATCACAATAGTTACACTTCCTTGCTACAAGTAAAGTCGGAAAGCTCAAACCTTGGTATGGCATTAATATTACTGACCAAGAGTATATTTCATAAATAGCTCTGAAGTAAAACTTGGATGTAAAGGTTTTAGAACATGTAGTATACTGTATACATTTTCTTCCTCCATGATTCTACTTGTCAAGAATCTTATAGTAGCACTCATCAAATTCCCTCGTATAATAGTTCTCATAAATCTTTCTCATTCTCTATTTAAATTCCAGCACTCACTATAGCTAGTAGGAAAAAATGTTGAAGAATAAATGCATATTTTATTCATTGGCCGTGGCCAAATATCTGCACAATCATTGTTTATGAAAAATATCGGTATAAATATTTGTTCGGTTCTAACTGCAGAATAACTCACAAATGAGATGCAAAATAATAGAATCACAAGCAAGAGAACAAAAGCAATTAAAAGTCAACACGCAAGAACGCGAGATTTTTTCGAGGTTCATCCATGCAATGACAACTTTTCCACGCAGAGGCACTTCTGCGATTTCCACTAGAAATATGAAGAAAATATACAGTTACAATTCTCTCAAAAACTCACCCCCCAAGGTGCAGGGTTTTTCTCTATCTCCCTCTCCCTGTCTAATGACTACTAGATCTCTCTATCCTGATAGTACACTTTTTCCTTTTCTTTTTCTTAACCCTAAAATCATACTTAATACAATATATGTAGATTTACATCAAAATAGATCCCAGCCGTAGATCAAACAGCGTCGTGCGGTCGACTGCTCACTTGACAGTCGAGTGCGATTATCATTTAGGCGATCAGAGAGCGGGACGGTCGACTGTGCGGTCCACTGCACATTTCTTGTGCATTCCAGACCGTTTCACATTCGATTGTCCTGCTCTTTAGAGGGGAGCTGCTTCATTGCGGTCGACTGCCAAGTTGCAGTCGACCATACTTTGCCTGTGCACAGCCTGTGCATGTTTCTGCTGCGACTTGCTACTACAACTTCTTGTTCTTCTTCTTGCACTTATTTGCTCCCACTTCGACTCATCTACTTGTCAATTTTCAACTCATTGTTATGTATTGGATCCACAAACCTCAACAATCTCCCACTTAAGACATATACACAAAGTTTCTAACTTGTTCTTCATTCTTCCATTAGTGTAGTTTAGGCATGTGTCTCTGCGAGTCTCATCAACTATGAACTTGGAGACAATCCGATAGCGGTATAACAGAACTGATGCTTCATGCTGTCCACTACCTTCGTGAGCATGTCCGCCGAATTTTTAGTACCAAGAATCTTCGATAGCTTCAACCATTTCTTTTTAAACCGTCATTGTAATAAAATGATACATTATCTGAATTTGCCGAGTTCTAGAGTGATATGCCAAAATTTTCACCAAGAAAATCGCATTTTGACTGTCACACCATACCTCTCCTATGGGTTACTTTCTACCCAATTATTTTATAAGCTCCGAAATTCACAACATGTCTTTCGTTGCCTCTGTGAGTGTCATAAACTCTGATTCTGTGGTTGACTGTGAATACATACTATGTAGTACTTTTGCAACTATTATAATTGCCCAAAAAATCTGCATCAACATAACTATGTATATGCAAAGAATCTCCCCAAAAATAAAGAGAGTGATCTGAAGTACCTGTAAGATACCTGAGAATCCACTTCATTGCATCACAATGCTATTTATCTGGATTCTTAATGTAACGGCTGACAACTCCCACTGCTTGTGCGATGTCTTGTCTTGTGACACCAATGCATACATCGAACTCTCAACGGCTGAGGGATAAGGAACTACAGCCATTTTGTCAATCTCTGCCTTCGTTGTCGGACACAAATCTGTAGATAACTTGAAGTGTGCGGCCAAGGGATAAGTGACTGGTCTCGCGCTAGCCATATTGAATCTTTTCAACACCTTATTCATGCATTCCACTTGTGATACCCAAATCTTCTTGCTTTTTCTGTCTCTACTAATCCTCATGCCGATGTTTTGTTTTGCTTCACCCAAGTCCTTCATTAAAAACTCCAAAGCTAGCGTATTTTCATATCCTTGATCTTCTCCATACATGAACTTACTAACAAAATATCGTCCACAAACAATGCTAAAGTAACTATATTATTGTCTTCATATCAACGAACATATATACAATAATCAGTTTCACATCTCTCGAAACCCTTTCCTCTCATGAAGCAGTCAAACTTCTAGTACCATTGCCGTGATACTTGTTTGAGCCCGTAAAGACTTTTTTTCAGTCGACACACCATATCTTGTTTCTCTTTATCTTCAAAACTTGTGGGTTGTTTGATGTACATCTCTTCTTCAACATTACCATGGAGAAATGATGTTTTCACATCCAACTGCTCTAAGTGCAAATCTTCAACTGCCACAATACTAAGCAGAACCCTGATTGAAGCCATCTTCACTACTGATGCAAAGATTTCACTGTAGTCAACACATTCCCTTTGAGAGAACCATTTCACAACAAGCACCGCCTTATGCCTAATACCTCTTACTGCCATCTGCCTCATTCTTGACTCTAAAAATCTATTTGTTCATAAGAGTGTGTTTTCCTGCTGGTAACTTGATCAACTTCCAAGTTTGGTTATGTTCCAAAGAGTTCATCTCATCCCTCATGGTTGACTCCCACTGAATTCGAGTCTTATCCTTCAAAGCCTCCTCATGAGTCTCTGGCTCTCCTAAATCCGTGTATAGAACATGCTCGTGAACTACACAAGCTGATGGATCAAATATCTTGGTTGACCTTCTCTTTTGTGTCGATCTTCTCAATGTGGGTATCGGTTCACTGACTGGTTCAAGATCCCCGTACTGCTCTGGACATACCTGTTCATCTTGGATATCCTGCTTGTTCCCAATAGATTCATCATGAGCCTTATGTGTTGTCTGTGGTACCTGTAGCTGATGCTGCACTGTAGGGCCCCCCACCACTAGGGCTACCTTCAGAATCAGAATATGAGCCTGAGTTTGAATCAAAATTTAACTCTGAACTAGTTGTACGGCTTTGACCTATGTGTCTGTCCTTGTATAAGATCTCTTCATTGAACATTATATTCCTGCTGTGAATGACCTAGTTGTCCACAAAATTTCAAAGTGAGTAATCAAACTCATCGCCGCCATAGCCAATGAATACACACTTTCTAGATTTTGAATTCAGTTTCTTTCTTTCTTCCATTTCGATTAGTGAATATGCATTACAACCAAAAATTTTCAAATGCGAATAATTGACAAGTTTACCCGACCATTGTTCTTGGCCCCATCAAGGGCACTAGACGGGCAGCGGTTAATCAAGTACACTGATGTATCCACTGTAGCTGCCCAAAGATGGATCGGAAGATCTGCATGAAGTCTCATGCATATCGCCATTTCGAAAATTGTGCATTTCATTCTTTCTACTACCACATTCTCCTTCGGAAATCTAGGAACTGTCCTAATTTTTTGGATACCTTCCTTTTGTCAGATAGTCAACAAACTTTTTACTTGTGTACTCACCACCATTGTCTGACTTTAATATTTTCACCTTGCAACTCGTATCATTCTCAATCATGTCCTTCCAAGCTATGAATGCCTCAAACACCTCTGATTTCTTACGAATTGTATGAACCCAAACTTTCCTTATAGTATCGTCGATGAATGCGATGAAGTATCTCTTACCACCATAATAGAATTTCTGAGTCGGACTCCACACATCTATATGTACCAACTCTAACTTCCTAAACTTCTTCTCACGCCCATTTAACTGAAAGCTAACTATCTTCTGTTTCTTTATCACACAATTCTCACAGAAATCTATCTCAATATTCTTAAGCCCCAACAAAAGATTCCTAGAACAAAGCTCCTTAACACCCTTTTTTTACCAAGGTACCCCAAACTGGCATGCCATAGAATTGAAGAAGAACTACCTAATGTTGCTATAGCAATGATATAATCTAAATCACCTCCTCCGAGTAAGTATAACATGTCATCACGCTTTCCTTTTTGCCACCAACCTGTCACCTGTAGTAATATTCCAATCTCCACATCCAAATGTTGTCTTGAATCATTCTTTGTATAGTTTACTAGTCGAGATTAAATTCTCCCTCAAGCTCGGAATATGTCTTATGTCATTCAAAACTAATTGTCTGTCATTGCGTGCCTTCACTCTGACTATGCCTCTACCTACAACTGTACATACTTGCCCATTGTCAAATGTGACTGCACCAAATTCACCTATCATGTAATCCTCAAAAGCATCCCACATGGATGTATAATAATAAGAAGCACCTGAGTCTATACACCAATTATCTTGCATAATATCAAATCCAGTAGATAAACACAATTTATCTAAACAAGGTTTGATACTTACAACATTGACTACATGTGACCCTGCTTGACGCCGAAGATTCTCTGTCTCTTCCTTCTCGTATCCTCATTCATGATGCTACTTATAACATCCTTCAGAGTTGTCGCATCAGTTATAGTGCTTGTGACAGTTTGTTCTACTGGGCAGTTTTATCCGGAAGACTGGATAGTAACAACAATGATTGT
Source organism: Hemerocallis citrina (assembly GCA_017893485.1). NCBI lineage: Eukaryota > Viridiplantae > Streptophyta > Magnoliopsida > Asparagales > Asphodelaceae > Hemerocallis > Hemerocallis citrina. The sequence goes on along the minus strand of CM030366.1, from coordinate 186,765,183 downwards.
GTCATTTCCTCAAACTTTAACCCCGACGAATTTATTTGATTGTAAACTATACAGAAATTGTTGATGTGCTCTGCCACCCAATCCATTTTCGACAACTTCAAGTTGACTAACTTCTTCAGGTGAAGTATCTGGTTAGCTGCATTTGGTTTCTCAAATATGTCTGTCAAGATCTCCATTGCCTCCTTCGCAATCTTTACATTCTCAGTGTGAAGTTGCGACTTCCTACTTAGAGACAAGTGAATCTATCCAAGTGCCTTTTGATCCATCTTTTACAAGCTGCCGCTAATGCAACCGGATCTACCTCCGCTGCTTCTGGCTTCATGCCAAACAATGGATCATCTAGATCCTTCTGTTGGAGATACGCTATCATCTGCACATTGTGAAATCTGTTCCATCGAACTCCTTGACTCTACTCTTGTCTTTCATCTCAATCAACACTACCAACCTAGTGCTCTGATACCACTTTGTTGAATTCTAGCTACGGCATAACCCACCAACGGGATGCAAAACAATAGAATCACAAGTACAAGAACAAAAGCAATTAAAATCCAACACACAAGAATAAACGAGATTTTTTCGAGGTTCACCCAATGCAATGACAACTTTTTCGCACAGAGGCACTCCTGCAATTTCCACTAGAAATATGAAGAATATATAAGGTTACAATTCTCTCAAGAACTCACCCCAAATTGTAGGGTTTTTCTCTATTTCACTTTCTCTGTCTAACAAATGCTAGATCTCTCTGTCCTGAAAGAACACTTTTTTCTTTTCTTTTTCTTAACCCTAATATTGTACTCAATACAATATATATATGCTTACCTCAAACAGAGTCAGCTGCAGATCAAACATAACCGCGCAGTCAACTGAACACTTGACGGTCGACTGCAATTATCCTTTAAGTGATCAGAGAGCGAGACGATCGACTGTGTGGTCAACTGCACATTTCTTGTGCATTCCAGAGCGCTTGACAGTCGACTGTCCTGCTCTCTAAAGGGGAGCTGCTTCATTGCGCGCGGTCACTTTGCCTGTGCACAGCTTGTGCATGTTTGTGTTGCCACTTGCTGCTACAACTTATTGTGCTTCTTATTATACTTGCTTGCTCCCACTTCGATTCATCTAATTGTTAATTTTCAACCCATTATCGTGTATTGGATCCATAAACCTCAATAATGTCTGGACAACCATTTTTCTAAAACTAGAATATAATAAAAGATTGGGCAAAAACCAAAATATCCCCCCAACGTTTGGCCTAAGTACAAAATATTCATACAACGTTTGAAAAAATACATTATACACATTCCTCCGTTAACTTAACCCATTCCGTTAACTTTGAATTATTAAATTAAATTTCTACCCTTACCCTTTCATATCTTCATCTCATTTTCCTTTCTTCCACTTTCTTCTTTCTCAAATATTATATTCACTGATCGCATCTCTCAAGTATTCAAAAAGTTAGTAGACGATTATTCATTGATCGCATCTCTCAAGTATTCTTACTGTTTGTTGTCCCTTATGTGATAAAATCTTTCTCAAATAGTAAGAAAAGGTTAAATCGAAACCTTATATAGTAACTTGGTCTCTCTTCTTAATTCATGCTTAGTCAAAACCTTCCCGATATAATTTTACATCTTTGATCGTGTTTGCTCCCGTGATTTTTTCCAATCCTTTGATCTGCCGAACAACGCTGCTTCTACCCAAAATTTGTGAGCCGTAAAATAGTAGTAGTGCATTTATGATATAAAATTTGATTTACAATTGTAAGCTAATTTGTTTGGCTTTTTGCAACTTATGCAACTACCACAACAAAGCTGGATTCCAAAGTCAAAATCAGAACCTTATGCACAGTCGGCTGTTGATTTGATTAAGCTTGCCAAAGCCACAGTTGATGAATTCTTCGAAATCCTAGTAAATGCACCGGACGACATAGTTCAATACCTAGCCGATGGCCTTGAAGCCATCTTCAATGAGTACATATCCATTGTTGCTTCCTGTGGTAAATAAATCCTGCAGAGAGACTGCCCCAACTATGATTTCATCAACAAATAAAAACTTTAACAGAAAACTAACAAGAATCAGTATTCTGCAGGATCAAAACATAACCACTTATCACCACTTCCCCCACTCACAAGATGCAACCAAGGATCCAGCTTAGCGAAACTGTGGAAAAAATCACTGACTGTCAAAGCTCACTGTTCATCTCAACCTATCACCGTTTCTTTGGTTGTGCACATTTCTTCTATCAAACACTTGTTGCATGTGCACATTAGATATAACACGAGCCTAATGAATAGAAGTGATGATGCCATAGCTAGCAACTTGCCTTTCATAAAAAAACAAATGTAGCACAATTGAAAAACACAATATATTTTTGAGAAGATGATGGGATTGTGATTTGGTTTTGTTTAATATTTGAGAATGAAGAAAAGGAAAAAAAGGAAAAAGAGATTGAGAAAAGAAAGGGTAAGGGTAGAAATGTAATTTAATAAATCAAAATTAATGGAATGAGTTAAGTTAACGGATGAATGTGTGTAATGTATTTTTTCAAACGTAGTATGAACATTTTGTACTCAGACCAAACGTTTATGAGGTACTTTGATTTTTGCCCTAAAAGATTTTAGCTCAAAACAATATAAAAAGTGATTTAGCTGCTCCGAGAAATAATTTTTGGGTTCTCCTTTAATATTTTTTAACAGTGCACTGAAATAATCTCAATTCATGGGCGGATCTGGGCCCAAGCAATTACTTTGGGCCCTCAATTTTATAGGGCCCCATATTTTTTAAGTATTTACAATGTTAAAAAAGTAAAATGTAATATTTTGTGATATAATTACATTGTATTAATAGTTGTCTTATTAGCTTAGTTGATTAGAGTGTTGTGTTAGTAATGTGAAAGTTGCAGGTTCAAAACTTGCTTGAGCCAATTAATTTTTCAATTATTTTTATTTTTAAAACTAATTATTTTTCACATAGCCATACATGCCATTTTACCATTTTATGAATTTGATATTATTTTTCACTTAGACCATGTATGCCACTCTATGATATTTTTTCAATGTTCTATGGTATATCATATTTATTTGTTTATGATAAATTTCTAACCAAAATTTTAAGTGCATATGGTTATTCTACATTTTAAGCTTCTAATTAGTATTCTCATATACATATAATCATCATCATTTCATTCTGATCATGTGCTCTAATATATCATATTTACCTTCTTGAGATAACATATTTCGTTTTTGTTGTTAGAATTTGTCCGGATTTTTTTTTTGCCACGAGGCATTTCATATAAAAAAACATACGCTATCAATTAACTTTTTCTTGGAAGCACACATATAAATTTGTTTTCATTTTGGTCTTTAATGCTACAAATTTGTTTGCGTTTAAATAATTATCATTATTATTTTGTCAATTTGTAAAAGATTAGAATTTGCTTAAGACTTCTTAAAATGCAGATAGGCTCCGGTCTCAATTAGTATAGTATAGGTTGAGAGTCCAATAAATAACAATAGTGGTAGCTTGTCTTTCAAAAAACAATAGTGGTAACTATTTCTCTCTCTCTTTCTCTTTCATTCTCTCTTATTCACACATATATCACTGGGCCACCATCATCATGAGATTTTCTATCCCTATCATGCAATCTCTGATTTAATCTCTCGATCCCTATCATGCAATCTCTGAATCTCTGATTTAATCTCTCTCCCTCCCTCCCTCCCTCCCTCTCTCTCTCTCTCTGTGTGTGTGTGACGGAGTATATCCACACAAAAAAAAGATGTGACCCTAATTCTAACAGATACCTCATATAGAGGCCCTAGCAGGCCTAGTTCCTTGTAGATGTAGGGGAGGGGTACAGAGCTAGGATTGGGTACTCAAACACAAGCCTTTTCTATGGGGGTTACCATCTACTCCCTATTTCTACATCAGATAGAAGATCACAAAAGATTTGAACCAAGATATCCAATAAGATATCATGTTTTCTTCTCCTTCAATTCTACCCCCTTCTTTTTTGTATGACTGCTCTATGCACTTTCCCCACAGTACTGTCCCATCCCTCCCTTTGTTCTATCAAAAATATAGAAAGAAATATAACATGGCATGCAGTTACAAAGAGTGTCTTTGATTGACTATTCTCCTTTCTTCATCTGCTTCCTGTTCTATTTTACTCTTAAGCTTTTGCATGCTGCTTCCATGAAAGTGATGAAAGTAATAGTACTACTGTTGATTGCATGAAGAGGGAGGGACTCAACACAAGAAGCCTTTCGCTGATTGTGGACTGCTGTTGCTGCTTCTTTAATGTATATACATATGCAACTCATACATCACTGTTTCTTTTTTTCTTTCTTTCTACTACTAACTAGCTAGGAGTAGGACCACATAACACAACACAACTCAAATCTTTTTAGTATCATAAATTATTCGTTCATGTATACTTAATATGTATGTCATGGGATGTACCTTTCTGTGAATCCACCCCAGACCTTACAGAATATATATATACTATAAATTGGATAAGAATTCGTAAATGAACTGTTTCAAATACATATGCTCTTCCTTTTTTAAAGGAAAATACATATGCTCCCTTGACTCCTGTTGAAAGGGGTGGCAATCGGGTTGGGGCAATCCGTGACCCGCCCACTCCCACCAAGTTTTGGGAGTCGGAGGTTAGTGATTCTTAAGCTAGCCTGTGACAGGCATATTTCCCTACGAACTGCACCGGTTTTTCCAACATTTTTTTTAGGCTATTCCGGCGTTTATAAATGCATCCCGGCGTTTATAAACACCAAGATAGACCGTAGCAGCGTTTCTGAAAATGTCGCCTGAAACACCGGGAATACCGGTATAGGTTATTAATTTGTTTTTTAAAAAAGCACTCTATCCTGGAATTTTTGTCTAAAAACGCCGGAATAGATAGGTATTTTTTTTTAAAAAAATTGTTTTTAAAAAAATTGTTTTTGAATTTTAAAACATTTTTTAATAAAAAATTACCCTACATGAAATAAAATTTTATATATGTGTTATAAAACAACATAGAACTCCTCTTATAATACAATGAAGAATGATATCGTATATGTTGTACTTCTACATGAACATACACATAAAATTTTATATACATGTATTTCTACATGAAAATACAAAGAAGAATGATATCGTAATCGGTAGCAAATATTTCTACTAAAGCATCATGAAATAAGGCTAATAAGCTATTTTTAACAATTCCAGTGTGTTGCACGTTATCCTCCTGGTATACACCACAACAACACAACGCAAAGATTCAAGCTAACATCCTCATGAGTTAGTAACATAGCATTGATCAAATCATTGTGAGAGATGTATAAAAACAAGACAATATGTTTATAGATCATATCAAATCAAATAACATGAAGCATCAGCATATACTTGTAAATGAAACATCTTGCGAATAATATTGTTCTCCGATGAAGCAACAGAGAAGCAACAGAGTTGCTCTTCAGATTCTGTTGGTGGTAGACTTGCCTTAGCTGCTCGATCTCTTTCTTCAGTGCCTCTTGATGAGCTGCAATCGATAAAATGAGTTCGTATTATAATAGTCGATGAGAAGCCTGGCTCAAACGGTAAAAGTAGCCTAAGAGGCACACGTCAACACAGGAAACATTTCTTTAACACAGGAAGTGTAAAAGTATTTGTGTTTCATAGAAAAAGATGGAACAGTTACTTCTAAGCCTTGAATTCAACTCTTGTATAGTTCATATAAGTAACGAACTCTAAGTGCTAGCAAATATAAGAAATAATTATAATTAATTCTTTTTAGTATGTGTACTCATCATTGTTATACTCACCATCCTTGAAGATCTTATTCTGAGCAAGAGCTGCAATCCTCTGCTTAAAAGATGACTGTTGCTGACAGTCAGCAGCGATCGTTGGTGATCCAGGAACGAAACTCTCGGAGACAATGCCGATACGTCCGTCTACATCAATCAATTTAAATTAAGCTAAAATCTATACACTATTGCAAATGTATACACTATTGCATTGATGCTAGAATCTTATTCAAATTAATCTTTCTAATCCTATCTATAGCTACCTGCAATGCTGTTACACTTCGCTCTAGCTCCGATATGTACTGAAGCTTCCTCACTCCAGATTGCTGTGCTGACTGCCTGTTCAGAGCCTATGAGATTCTCAATAATGTAGCTATTAGCACATAAGTGAAGTGATTGATGAATTTATGTTTCTCTTGAAGTACTTAACTCAAAGGATATACCATAACTGCCAACAAAACCATAATCTAAAGGGGTTCAAACAAGTTAGTATATGTAATAGAATTAGTTATGAGCTTGTAGGAAGAATTAAGGATTATTGTGGGCATAAGGAGAAGTATATATAGTATATAAACTATAAGTCAATAAATCCAAGTGCCTCCCATTTTGCGAGATTTTTGGGTGAGACTTTAGCACTATGGCGGGACCATGGAAAAAAACATATTTAAGTTCCAAAATTAATTTGTATTTAGAAAGTTTATAGACTACTGAAGTTTATGATGTATAGCTTAAGCGAACATTTATTTGTAACATGTATAGACTGTTGGAATTAATTTTTGCAGTTTTCAGGGCCGGATTCCGGCAAGCTCCGGCCACCAGCGGCACCGGAAAATGAGTGGATTGCGGTCCTCTCGACGAGTACTATTTTGTAGTATACTCACTTGCCAAAAACAAATTCCGTATGAATGAGAAATGTTGATCCAAAGTTGGGTACTTGAAATGTACTAACTTGGCAACTTGGAGAAAATAGATAGTCCCATATCGAAAATTGGAAATGATTTTGTCTAGTATATATACTAGAAAACTGGACTAAAGGGCGTGGCCCGGGGGTTACCACTAACGTGTAGTGGAGAGAGGACTTAGCCAAAATGACAAACACATGCGCGTGCCCGGCCCCGGTCTGGCTTAAATTTTTTATTTTATTTTTTCCCGGACAAACTCTTCCCCTACTGAACTGAAAAGGCTTTTCAGATTCAGTAACTGGTGCACATTACTCTGTAACAGCAGAGTAATGGCTCACCAGTTATGAATCTGAAGAGTCCCCATTACTCTGCTGTTACAGAGTAATGGCAGCTGCTGGACAGTCTCCAATCCAATTCCTCTATATAACCAGACAGAGGCTTAAATACAGATATAGAATTTTTTACATTTCTTTCCTCTTCTTCTCCTCTGCGTCAGTGTTAAACTGAGAGTACAACACAGACAACCGTTCGTTGTCTCTGAAGCAAGAGTGCTGCATTCTTCAGAGAAGGTACAGTTGTATCCTGGGAAGCAATTTGCCGGTAACCGTCACACTACGGGGCAAATTCTGCTTTAAGGACAGAGATTTCAAATCTCGACTCTGTGCAGATTTTTTACTTACTGTTTTTCTTCAATTGATTTTGATTCCTTCACAAATTTTGTTGGGATTTTTAATTATTTTATATTCAGGTTCTAACATAGACTACTTAAGATCTCTTTCAATTTTCTTAAAAGAGTGATTGCAAAATGCAAAGCTCCCGGTCAGTAAATAGATGACGAATTATGGGAAGAGTGGTTAAAGCATCTGGCATCACTCACTCATAACTTGAACAAGAACCATTGCTTACTTGGAATTGACCAATGATTGATGAATTACGGGAAGAGTGGTTAAAGCAGTAGTTATCGAAAATTCACATCACTAGCCCATGCCATGAACAAGAACTATTAAAGCAAACCCTCCTACTTAAATAACCACAATTATGACTTGAACAGGAACTATTAATTATCAGAATTAACAACCATCACAGATAGATGAAATTTGTAAGGGGGGTTTAATATGTTCATATCTCAAAAGTGCAATATTATGCTCATGATGAAAAGATCATAAAATGACTCCAATATTATGCTCATAACATAGACTAAATAATTTAAGAGATGATATGTGCTCAAGTAAACTATTGCAGATAATGTTTGCAAGAAGAGAGTGCTTCCTTTGCCTACAATTTGTAGGACTTAGTATTCTTCAAGAGATGAAGACATTCCCCAAGTCAGGGAAAAATGAAACATCCAAAAAAATATCACCTTTCCGTTAATAATTAATATTCCTAAGTTACCTAAGAAAATGAATCAAAATGAAACAAATAAATTATACTCTAATTGCATCTATGATAAAGGAAATTTAAAGATTATGTTAATCTTACCTTAGGCATGTAAAGGTCTATAATCTCCCCGTAGGTTTCAAAGTAACTGCAAAATTTTAAAGGTTGCTTGATAAGTTATATATGTACACTAAAAGCACTTCAGTATCCCTACCACAAAAGCAAGTTTCACTTCTTAATTGACAGGTAACTTTTACCTTCTAATTGTTGATTCTGTGACAGATGGAGGGATTTTAGCAACAAAAATGCAAGTCGCCTTCTTTGCCGGTAGTTTCATTTCTTCCTGCATGAATATAGATAGATAAATCAACTACAATGCATATGTACTAAATGAACTTCTTTATAAAAAAATGCAAGATGGTTTCGATTTTACCTTTGGTGTTGCAACCTTCACATCAAGGGTTCTGTTTCCCACAACATGCTCACTTCCAAGTACCCTCTTGATAAGAAAGTATCAAGAGGGTACCCTCTAGAAAAAGAAATACCGAAAATGAATATCCAAGACGTCTTCATCGCCTTAATTAACTTCTAATTTGAATTACTAAGCCTCTAATAGTGTGCAGTGAACACACATTTACCAAGAATTGTTTTGGAGGGCAGCATAACAGGGTAATCAATAAAATAAAATGAACAACCAAATTGTGATCTTTTATAAAAAAAATTGTTACCTATAAAACACTGACACTTGGATACTGCTTATAATAGTGTCTTCATATAATAGTGTCTTTTGATAGTGTCTTCTTATAAAACAAGAACACACAAGGAAATGCATCTTCTTATAATAGTGTCTTTTGATGTTTGATACTGCTACTCATTGTCGTTTGACGTTTGATACTGCTATTCAGCTTCTCTTCTCATCCTGGAAACAATCTCTCCTTCCTCGCATGCGTGGTGTGCATGCTGGTTTCTTGTATCGCTTTCATCTACTGCACATTTGCAAGATAAAGGTTTTTCGACTTCAAAAACACTGTAAACTAGAAATCTACTGCACATTCGCTTAAATCAGTTTGCTTCTCAGTGTGTGTGAATTTTTGATAAATTTTTATCTTGTCTATTTGTGATGGTTTATCATAATTTGCAGTTTATGTATGCTAGTAAACTAGAAAACTAATGTACGAACATACAAACAAACTTACTGCTGAAATGCCCACATAATATTCAGATTGTCCACACTATTCTATTTGCTTCTCAATTAACTAAATTAATACATAATTTGGATTTACAGAAAATCTTAAACTTTAGGTAAAGAAGAATTTCCATGTTCTTTTGAGATCTTTGTGGGCATGGTTTCTATATAATGTAGTTTAAGTATTCAGAGTATATACTTACTTTAGTACATTGCATTATTAACTCTTAAACTCTTTACACATCTACCTGAAAGAAAAAAAAAGATAACTTCGAACATGTTGTGAGCATCCAATCTAAAAAATGAAAACTAGGGTTTCAAGTATGCAATCCCAAAAACGAAAACTAGGGTTTCGAGAAAAGAGGAATTTACCAAAATCAAATTTGTGAACCGCTTGCTTCCATGTGCTCCTGTATCAGAGTTCGAGTTACGCAGGACTCTAGATCTTGCCATTCTTGGACTTCAGATGGAGATTTGGAGAAGAATGAGGAAGATGATGGAAGAAGAAAGAAAGAGAAGAATGGAAACAAACTTTTCATTAATTTCTCTAACAGATTACAATTTGTTTATATAGGGTGAGGGCAGGTTGTTACACTACAGACAAACAACAATAGCACGTGCGTAGCGCACATTACAGCCTTCCCGCCTCACTCCCGCCAATTCTGAATATGAAAAAGGGTGCGCGAAGCACGTACAAACCCAGAAAAAGAAAAACAATGAAACACAAGAATAACAAGCTAATCTATCATCCTCAATCTCCTACTCATGTTCATGCTGTCATCCCGGTCATCCCTGACAACTCCTCCCCCCTTAAGGCCGAACTTGCCCCAAGTTCGAAGCTTGGAAACCTGCAACGAACTTCATCAACATCAACCCAGGAAGCGTCTTCTACTCCAGAGTTTTTCCACTTGATCAACAACTCGATTCCCACTTGATTTCTCTTCTTAAACACCCTCCTATCGAGAACCGCTTCTGGGGTCTCTTGTTCATCATCTTCTACCCACCATGTGGGAATCTCATAGATATACTGGGGTTGTGGTTGCCGTGACACTTCCTAAGTTTTGAAACATGGAAGACGGGATGAATGCTAGTTCCTTCCGGTAGCAGTAGTCGATAGGCTACAGGCCCCACCTTCTCAATCACCCTGTATGGCCTAAAGAATCTCGGAGAGAGCTTCTGTGGTGTATGACTGCGGATGGACACTTGCTTGTAAGGCTGTAACTTCAAGAGTACCAAATCCCCAACTTCAAAAGTTCTCTCAATGCGCTTCTTATCAGCGAAGCGCTTCATACGCTTCTGGGCAAGAGCAATATTATCCTTTAGCAGCTTTAGTATTGCGTCTCTGGACATCAATTCTTCCTCTAGTGCTGGCATACTTGCCGTGCCACGCACATATTGTAGCAACGACGGTGGAGGTCTTCCATACACACCCTCAAAAGGTGTTATACCTGAGGACACATGCCAATTGGTATTAAACCAATATTCTGCCCAAGCCAACCAACGCATCCAATCGGAAGGCTTCTGACAGAAAAAACATCGGAGATATAGTTCCAAAGCTTTATTCACGATCTCCGTTTGCCCGTCGCTTTGTGGATGGTACGCTGTAGAGTGGTTAAGCTTGCAATTTTGCAGCTTAAAAAACTCTTTTCAAAACCTGCTAACAAAGATGGGATCCCGATCACTTACGATACTCCTTGGCATGTCGTGGAGCTTGTAAATGTTGTCAACAAACACCTGAGCAATACATTGTGCTGTATAGGGATGTGATACCCCTATGAAGTGGGAGTATTTAGACAGTCGATCAACTACGACCATAACCACAGTTTTACCCTGACTTCTAGGAAGACCCTCCACAAAATCCATTGAAATATCGTCCCATACACGGTCGGGGATAGGGAGTGGCTGCAGCAATCCCGCTGGATGTAGTGTCTCATGTTTATTTCTCTGACACACTAAACATTCTCTAATCCAGCTCTTCACCTCCTTGGTCATGCCTTCCCATTTGAAGTCTCTCTTAATGCGCTGCAATGTTTTATGAAAGCCTGAGTGACCCCCCACACTAGACGAGTGAAGATCATGAAAAACCAGTCGTCGCACAGAAGCCTGGGGACTAACCAATATCTTTCCTTTATAGTACCAAATACCCCCCACTAATTTATACCACTCTCTATTGATCAAGTTTTCCTGCAGTTTCTCTTGCAATTTAATGAAGTATGGATCTTCCTTCACCATTTGTTTTATGCCCTCCAACCACTCTGGAACAACAAAAGTGACTTCATAACAAGTTTCACTCTCTCCCAACCTTCGTGACAACCCATTAGCAACGGAGTTGTCAATTCCTCTCTTATATTCTACAGTGAAATTATACCCCAAGAGCTTCCACAACCATTGCTCTTGTATTTCTGTGGAGATTCTTTGATCCAAAATATACTTTATACTTCTTTGATCTGTTCTAATTACGAAAGTACTTCCCAACAGATACTGCCTCCACTATTTAACAGCTTGGAGGATGGCGAAGACTTCTTTTTCATATGTCGAAAGCACCAGCAAACGACCTTTAAGTCCTTTACTCATATAAGCAATTGGTCGGGATTCTTGCATAAGCACAGCGCCGATTCCATTTTGAGATGCATCAGTCTCTAACACAAATGGTTGAGTAAAGTCTGGTGACTTCAATACTAGCATGGTGGTCATAGCTTCCTTCAGTTTGTTGAAAGCAAGTGTGGCTTTAGAACTCCATTTGAATGAGTCTTTCTTCAAAAGCTGAGTCAGAGGAAATGCGATTCCACCATAGTTCCTCACAAATCTTCGATAATACCCAGTTAATCCCAAAAATCCCCGCAACTCTTTGATTGTGCTTGGCTCTGGCCAATCCAAAACTGCTTGAATCTTCTTAGTATCCACCGCAACCCCTTCCTCACTGATGACATGTCCCAAAAACCCTATTGATCTTTGGCCAAAAGTGCATTTACTGGCTTTAGCAACTAGCTTATATTTACTCAGCACTGATAATACTATTGATATATGATGAAGATGGCTCTCCCAATTAGGACTGTAGATAAGGATGTCATCGAAGAATACTACAATGAACTTGCGCAGATATTCCTTAAAAATTTCATTCATTAGACATTGGAACGTTGCCGGTGCGTTTGTAAGTCCAAAAGGCATGACTACAAACTCGAAGTGTCCATGGTGAGTACGGAAAGCTGTTTTTGGAATGTCAGTGTCCCTCACTCTGATCTGATAATAACCAGATTTCAAATCAATCTTAGAGAAAAACTTCGCTCCATTCAGTTCATCTAGGAGTTCATCCACCAAGGGAATTGGAAACTTAGCCTTGATTGTTTGGTTGTTGAGTGCTCTATAGTCGACACAAAGGTGCTAGCTACCATCAAACTTTTTAACCAATATCACTGGTGACGCATATGGGCTGTTACTTATCCGTATAAAACCAGAAGTGAGCATCTCTTCAATTTGTTTTTCAATCTCCCCCTTGTGATAATGTGGATGTCTATACAGCCTTAAACAAACAGGTTTAGAGTCTGTGAAAGTGGGGATCTGGTGATCAATGGTTCTTTGTGGAGGAAGGCTAAGTTTTTCGTTGAATACTTCCGGATACTTAAGAAGTATCTGTTGAACGTCAGAAGCTCCCTTAAGCTCCTGTGTAGGTGCTTCTTTTTGCCCATTTTCAGTTACCATCTCTTGTAGCTGTATTAAGTATGCCTGACATATACAATGGTTCATTTTAAAGAGCTCCTGAGCATCCATTAACTTCATCTGCACATTAATAATCCCTTGCAACTTCCTCCTCTTTCCTTCTACATCAAACTCCATAGTCATACGTGAGAAATCCATAGTTACCAGCCCAAGGGACCTCAGCCAGTGTGCTCCCAACACCATCTGCGCAGGACCAAGGGGTAGTAGTAGCAATTCAGCTTGAAGTTCCACACCCTGAACAACAAATTTCATGCTGGAAACTTTTCCTTCGCTGTACATACACTGACCATTAGCCACGGTTACTTTGTATCGAGGTTCTTTCATCACCAGGAGATTAGCTCTAATGGCAGTTTGAGGGTCCAGGTAGTTGTGGGTTGATCCAGAATCGATAAGGATATTTACTTCTCTTCCATTCACCCTTCCCTTAACCCTTATAGTTTGAGGGTAGACCTGGCTACCTGCAAGAGCATGGAAAGAAATTTCGGGGTATAAAGTAGTTTGTAGTAGTTCTTGTGACAATGTTGTGGTATTTTCTTCAACTGGTGGTATATCTAACCCAGCTTCTTCACCTCCTCCTTCATCTTCTTCCAACCCTTCCAGATAATAGAACTTCTGTGTCTTGCATAGATGCCCAGGAGTATACTTCTCCTCACAATTAAAGCAGAGACCCCTAGACCTCCTCTCCTTCAACTCCTGTGGGTTCAATCTTCTAGGTACAAAACTAGATGCAGTGGAGGTTGCTGGTGAAGAGATAGGTGGGTTGTGGCCTGTAGAATTTTGGGAATTATATGGAACTATTGAGGTTGGGTGAGATGGAGTTTGCAGGGGATTGGTTTGTGAGTAAAATCTGTGTGCAAGAGTGGTTGTTCTAGGCGGAGGTGTGTTTCTAAAATTTCTCCTTAAGCATGAAATTTTTTCCTCATACCCCCTCGCCAACCCAATCGCCTCATTGACGTTCTTAGGACGCTGCGACTTTACATCCCAACGAATCTCGTCCCTCAATCCACTAATGAAATTACTCAGAAAATGCGACTCTGTCCATCCTTCAATAAAATTTGAAATCCGATCAAATTCTTGGATGTAAGATTCTAAGTCACTCTTCTGTTGTAGCTTAGATAGGATTCCTTCGTAATCTTGAAATTCCGTAGGTCCAAATCTAGTTAATAATTCTTTGAGAAATTTTGGCCAAGTTACTTCATGAATCTTTGGTTTTACATGCCTCCGAAACCATTGCGCAGCTTTCCCTCTCAAGTTAAGCGTTGCGTATCGCAATTTTTGGTGCTCAGGGACTTCATAGAAGTCTAAGAACTGTTCCACCCCACAAATCCACTCGGTGGGATCTCCTTCATGGAACTGTGGAAACTCCACTTTGAATGGAGTTCTATATACCACGCTGCCATCACTGTGATTAGAGGATTGCAATAAATTGGAGTTAGAAATAGCTACCTCTCTTTGCAATGGTGGATTCAGGAGCAGAGGCGGCTGTGGATTGTGAGATTGAAGCCGCTGCATCATCGTCATCATGGAATCCATTCTTGATTCGATCGACGAAAACCTCACCCCAATGCTAGCAGCGACTGCTTCAACCCTCTCTGTGAGGAAATTGGTTTGGATCTGACCCTCAGCTATTTGGCTTCTCAGATCAGCCACCTCCCCTTCGAGAGCTGAGCTGCTTTCCTCACGCACTTCGTCTTCGAGGTTGTCTGGCTCTGATACCAAATTATCAGAGTTCGAGTTACGCAGGACTCTAGATCTCGCCATTCTTGGACTTCAGATGGAGATTTGGAGAAGAATGAGGAAGATGATGGAAGAAGAAAGAAAGAGAAGAATGGAAACAAACTTTTCATTAATTTCTCTAACAGATTACAATTTGTTTATATAGGGTGAGGGTAGGTTGTTACACTTCAGACAAACAACAATAGCATGTGCATAGCGCACATTACAGCCTTCCCGCCTCACTCCCGCCAATTCTGAATATGAAAAAGGGTGCGCGAAGCATGTACAAACCCAGAAAAAGAAAAACAATGAAACACAAGAATAACAGGCTAATATATCATCCTCAATCTCCTACTCATGTTCATGCTGTCATCCCGGTCATCCCTGACATCCTGCAACAACATAAACCCAGGGTTGTTAAAATTTTTGAAAAGTAAAATTAGGGTTTCGAGAAAAGAGGAAGTAGAGATGACGACGAGTATAACTGAGAGGGATGGCGACGGCGACATGGCGGCATGACGACGGCAGGAGGTCGAGTCGGGATTCGGGTGAGACAGAGAGAGAAGGAGAGACGGGTGCGACGGAGATTGGAAAATTGGAGTTTTTTTGTCTACACCACTTTTTGAAAATATTTGCATTTTTGGGTCAGTTTCCCAACTATTAGCGTTTTTGGGCTATTTTGTGCCACATCAGCAGAGGCCGCTATTCCCAATAGTGGCCGCTTCATTTTCGAGGTCGCTAATGAAATTAGCGACCTATGTTTTAATTTTTTTTGATTTTTTGTTTTTCGTCGTTATTCCCACTAGCGACCTTAGTTATATGAGTTCACTGAAGGGATTAGCGACCTTTAATGAGCTGTATACAAACACTTAGCAAAATCTAGAGTGTTTTTGCTCTCTGAAAAATGACAATCAATTTATTTTTAAAACTAAGGTCGATATTCGGAATAGAGGCCTTTATTGTACTAAGGTTGCTATTCCGAATAGAGACCTTAGTTGTATGACTATTTTGCAAATTTTACAAAGAACAAGGAGATTGTGTTTCCTACTGTAGGTCGCTATTGGGAACAGCGACCTTAGTATAAAGACCTTAGTATACTAAGGTCGCTATTCATAATAGCGACCTCAGTTTGAAATTTTTGGGAAAAGCTCTTTAGGAATCACTAAGTATTTCAATACATTCATTCGAGGTCGCTATCTCATTAGCGACCTCATATAACTAAGATCACTAGTAGGAATAGCGACGGCAAACAAAAAATTCAAAAACATTTAAAACATAAGCCGCTATTCCCATTAGCGACCTCGAAAATGAAGAGGCCGCTAACGTGGCACAAGTTAGCCTACGTGCCCTAATAGTTTTGAAACTGGCCCATAATCGCAAATATTTTCAAAAAGTGGCCTATCACGGCAAAAAATTCGAAAAATTTGGGAGATTTGGGATTTGGGGGGAAAATAAAAAATATAGCAAACCGCGGCATTTTATCTATAAATGCCGGTATAGATAGAATATATCCCGGCGTTTATGCTTAAAACGCAGTTATAAACCCTATTTATCCCGGCGTTTTTCGGAAACGCCGGAATAGATAGGCAAAATTTTCAAAAAAATTAAACATATCATCTATCCTGACGTTCATCCCCAAACGCCGAGATAGAAACGCCAGGATAGACCTTGCGACTTGTAGTGTTTATTGGTTCAAAGTCGAGGTAAACGACTGATTCTTAGTCAACTCGATTAGCTTACTTTGCTTCCGGTGGTGGGACAACCGTTGATGCAGACAAAGGCTAGGTAATGTCTCTCCAACTAGCTCTACCCTCTGAGATCTACGGAAGAGCGTCTCCCTGCGGGTTCAGTTCCCAGGGGGCTCTGAATCTCTTCTTAACCTGCGCTCGTACCCTTGGATTTAAGGTGATTAACTACCGAAGCGAAGAAAATGCTGGATCAAGAAAAGTTCGAGTCTGTATAGCCCTAACACATTCCATTTTTTTTATATAGTATAGACACTCTATTTTCGTTTCGTATAGTTTTCATTTCCTCATTTGTACCTGTTTATGGACTGGCCGGTTTCTTTGTCCATAGAAATGAAAGCATTACCACATGCTTATCTAAATACATAGATAGGGGAGGATTAGGGAAATCCTATTGATTGCTGCTTTCTCCAGACCTCTGGGAAAAGCATGAAAAAAAGGCATTTTGTCCTGAACCCGTTTGACACGGCCCGAGTTCGAGTCAAACCCGTATACCTTACCAAGTTATACTAGGTAGAAAAAGTTAGCAGAAAAAATTCGCTCGACCCGGCCCAGTTAATCTGTAACCCAAATAACCCGACCCGCAACCCGTCGGGTTGCTAACAGTCGATCCGGACTGGTCAAACGGGTGACCTGACTAGGACGCCTATTGTTGCAACTGCCAGTAGGCGGTAGCTTTTTTTTTTATAATCTTTTTTTAAGGATTTTTTTCTATAAAAATTTCCTAAATTCACTCATTTTTCTTCACAAATTCAGTCTACTTTTCATCAGTCAACTCTCTTACTCTCAACTCTCTACTACTATTACTACCACTCTCAATTTAGTTCAACAAAGAAACAATAAAGAAGTGAAGAAGTTCAAACATGTGGAATTCGTGTCGAAACTACTACTTCTACAACAAACTCCCTCTATTACTCAAATTCTTGTCGAAGTTAAATCTCTATACTACATAGTGAACTAACTCAAACTCTCTCTACCACACTACTACTCAAGTGAAGAAGCTCAATCGCTTGAATTCTCATAGTCTACACAACTTTCTTTATTATTTTCAACTTTCTCCACTCTATATTCGTGAAGTACGGTATCAAAATTTCTCAACTCTTTATTATTGTCAACGTTTTTTTTAGTAAAATTGTTTGTTGTTTTTTCTCACTACTCTCTCAACTCTTTCAACTCTTTCAACCCTCCTATCGTTTTTTAGATTTTATTTTCACATACACTACTATTACCTCAACTCTCTCAACCCTTCTATATTGTCCTTTGTTTTATCACATACACTACTACTACACTATATTTATCATGTCACGATCACGAGGTAGCGGCTGTAGCCAAAGTGAACAAGATTCTACTAGTTCATCTCGTCGGCCTCCAATAATTTCACAATTAATTTCACAATTATAGACCAAATATAATCCAAACCTTAATATAGATTATGAAAGTGTTGCTCAACATGAGTATGATCCCGGCACACGACATGATGAAATC
The DNA here is from genome assembly GCA_017893485.1 of Hemerocallis citrina. Classification (NCBI taxonomy): domain Eukaryota; kingdom Viridiplantae; phylum Streptophyta; class Magnoliopsida; order Asparagales; family Asphodelaceae; genus Hemerocallis; species Hemerocallis citrina. Next base: position 186,747,257 of record CM030366.1, on the reverse strand, counting down.
CTAATTAGTGACACACAGATACATGCAACCGAACCCGCATGACCTACTTCTAGTAGAAAACGTAGAGGCCAAACTAGTGAACTCCACAAATTTTATGACTTTATCTCAAACGAGAAAAATTCGATCATAGGATATAAGGTGTGTAAAACATGTAACAAAAGTTATAAATGGAAGAGGGTTAGGGGATGGGTACAATTAGTTGACACATTCAAAATGTACACTACAAACTAGTACAAGACCAACTATCCCAACAAAAGATCAACTCTAGGACCAAACAAGTAGATAGCTATAGCTATGATCCCAAAATCGTTCGTAGAGAAATGACTAGATTAGTTATTAAGGAATAGTTTCTTTTTTCCTATTCCTAGAGTAGGAACTTAAAGGCCTTTAACCAAAATGCACTAAATTCACATTTCAAAAGAATTCCTAGAAACACACTTAAGGGGATTGTTTTAAACTTTATTCAGAAATGAGAGACACTTTAATTATATTTTTGTATTTTTTAACTTGTAGAGTATCGTTAATAGTCGATAGTTGGCAAGGTTGTAACAATATTTCGATGATAGGCATAATTTGTCATTGGATCGATAATGATTGACTCATTCAAAAGAGAATCATATCACTTGCCGCTTTGCCGTACCCCCATAGTGGTACAGTTATCGCAATACGTATTTTAGAAGTTTGTAATTTATTTCATATTCGTGATAATTTTTTTTATTAGTTTTGATGATGCCTCCAATAGTACTAGTGCGTTTACTACATTACAACAACATTTAGCTCCTCAATGTCTTGAAACTTTTCATATTAGATGTGCATGTCATATTCTTAACTTTTGTGTACAAGATGCATTGAAGTAGCTGATCCATATGTGAATAAAATTAAAAATTTTCTGCATTTCATCACTTTGAGTAGTATTATACTTCAACAATTCAAAGAATGGTTTAATCTTAAGGGAGTACATTTTAGATAATTTTTTAGAGATGTTAAACATTGATGGAATTCTACTTTTGACTTATTGAATGTTGTTACTAAATAGAAAACAGTAATAAATGATTTTGTATGAAGATTTTCAAAATAACTCCCACTTTTTGGTATTTTGCCGAAAGTTTGTTAAAATTTTTGGAACCTTTAAGACTAAAACTTTAAAATTTTCAAAATCTTATGATTTCACTTCTAATAGTATTTTTATTTCAATAATTACTATGATGTAAACTTTTCAAGATATGATTTCGGATCCTTACATTGGCCATATTGTTATTTCCGCTTATGCTAAAATTTTAAAATATTTTAATCATCCTCCTATATTGTATTGTATTGCTACTGTAATGGATTCTCATATCAAATTAGCGGGTACAAAGAGTATGATTGAAATATTTTTTTACTTTACATGGAGAACACTCTCAATATGAATGCAATGATTATTTAGCTACATTTGAGTTGACATTGAATAATTTGCATGATTTTTATAATAGAACTTATGCATCTAGTTGTACAACATGACAAACTAGTATATCAACTTCTTATTATTCTTCATCTAGAGGTAAGGGTAAGAGTACATTAGAAGATCTCACTGCAAATTTACTTTCTCGTATTCTATCTAAAAAATCTAGGACTAATGCACCTAATGAATTAAACTGGTATAATTCACAGGATAGTGAGAATTCTAGTGCTAGGATTGAAGTGTTACAATGATGGAAATAACATGAAACTCTATTTCCCATTCTTTCATATAGGACTAGATATCTACTAACCCCTCATGTGTCTACAATTGCATCAAAAAGTGATTTTTCTTCAAGTGGAAAAGTCTTAACCGATTACAGAAATCACTTGAAGCCGCATTCATTGGAGATGCTCGTGTGCACCGAAGATTGGACGAAAACTGAAGACAGAACTCAAGGAAAAGTTGTGACACCTCAACAAGTGGAAGCAACTCACCTGAAGATCAAGTCGAAAATGAGTAGGGAGTTTAGGGCGATGAGATCTTAGGCTTATGTTAAGTAGATGTGCACGACAGTAGTCTGATGCTCTCTCTTTAACCTAACTGTAGGCTATCTCGAACTCTAGATTATCCTCTTAAACATGTAATTCAATAAATTTGTATAATTTTTTGTTTTTTTTATATGTATTTGTATTTAATTTGATCGTTGTAAAAACTTATTCTAAGTTGGAATGAATAATATATACAACTTTGTTTCTTATACATGTTCTACATTTAACTTTTTTTTTTAGTACAAAAAAAGTTAAAAAATAATAATAATGGGCCATTCCGGACCGGCCCGGTCCGGGTCCGTTTTTGCCCGTAGGGGTTTGCGGGTTGGTTCGGCTTGAGTTTTTGAAACTCAAATTCGGTCCGGATTTTGACCTAACCAGGTCCGGGCCTGCCCTTATCGGGCAAAACCGCCGGGTTAGGGCCTGGCCCGATTGCCAACCCTAGGCTTTTGAGACTTTTTTCTGCTGGTTTTGTTACATTAATTGTTTACTAGCCAGAGCATCATGTAAATTTCATGACAATGGTTTTACTATCCCACAAGAGTCTCTGTTAAAACGAGTTAATAGAAGAAGTTTGTTAACCTCAAATGATCTATATATACAAGTAAAAACAGAATAATCTCTACTACTATAATGGGAGAAGGCCTCAGTGTAATTTGTCCATCTATCAACCCGTGCAACGCACGTGCATAACTATTGTAAACGATATTTATTAAGACGTGCATCGCACGTGTAAACTACTAGTTATTTTTAATTCAAACACAAAACTACTTACATATATCTATACAAGTGATGTAGGAGTTTGGAACATCTCAAATATTTCAAAATGGAACTGTTTTAAATCCTTAACCTACGCATTTAACTTGCATCCGTTTTGCAAGTACTTAATCCTAGAAATGAATTATAAGGTGAACACAAACTTAAATAATCCTAAACTGTCAAAAAGTTGAAAAATATCACATTTAAAAAACATCAGATTTGCATTTATTCGCAGCGACAAACTACATAATTCATTCAACTCCCTATTGGAGCTAAAAAATTTAATCTCTCGCAATCGGTTTCTGACAGATGATTCCAGTTGTATCGTAAAACTTGGTCTTGGGAGTTAACCCTACTGACCGGAGATCGAAAAAGACAAGAACAAAGAGGAGATGAACGAGCCACTAGGGTTTCTTAGACAACAATCATAAAATCAACAGAACAAATAATGAGATCTAACTTGGGGAAGGAAAGCCAGAGAATATCTACTATATCAAGGAGAAGAGGATGACTTGAAGTAAATAGATATTTAGCTTTTGTAAGTACTTGATCCTAGAAACAATATTATATAAGTAAATACAAATTTAAATTATTCCTATTGAACTAAAATTTCAAGAGAGTCCCAAATATCAGTTTATCAATTTTTTTTTTTTTTTTTTTTTTTTTTTTTGTGCCTCAGATAAACTACACATAATTCATTAAATTCCTCATTAGAGAAAAGAAAAAGAAAAAAAAAACATTAATTAATCTGTCTCATTGAAGCTCCAACTGAGGTGCTTCCAAGTTTAACAGAGAACTTGGTGTCAACTGAGGTGCTTCCAATTTTAACAGCGAACTTGGTGTTGGAAATCACACTAACGGATAGGATCGAGATCAACCAGGCAGCACTTTTGATGCAAAACGAAATAAGTGGGGACGAACTTGTTGGGTTTATATGTCTTGCATACTCATTCGATGAAAAAGATGATGAATCGATGAGAAGAATTGAAGTGAATGATTGAAGATAGAGAAGAAAACAGTCAACAGCAGCAGATAGCAGCAAGGGTCTGGCAGGTCGACTGCACCCCCGACCGCCCGCTCTCTGGATAGGCTGGAGTCAAATGCGGTCGACTGCAGTTTGGGCAGTCGACCACACGCGGCTGCTGTTTGTGTTCGGATTCGAGTCTGGCTGATTCGTGAGAAGTCCATTCAAGTCAGATCGTACGACTCTCAATACAGGGTTATCTCTTCAGTAGTAATTAGATGGTTAATGTATCAAGTGTATCAAACAGAGATTTCTCTAAATCTCTATATAATCAATTGTAACAGCTCATAGAACGATATAATTCTATTGAGTACCGAATAGAAGAAAATAATACTTTATCTTAGAGGTGAGAGGTTTCTCCATTGTAAACAATAAGCAAGTTCCAATTAGGCTTGAGAGATGGTCATTGTGAGAATTGTAATATTCTTGTATCTTCTCAAGTTGAAATAACATCGCGGGTTCTTCCTCCACAGGTTAAGGCGAAAGCCCCAACCGGGACAATTCTTGTGTGCTTTGTGTGATTTATGTGATTTTTGTGATCTAGTATTGCTTGGTGGTTTGCATTTATTATGTCGAAAACTCAACAAGATCCTCGAAGGCCAAGAATTCCACTAATTTTCTATACAAGTAATGTCGTAGCACCGCTTGTTTCCTTAACAACTGGTATCAGAGCAAGCAGATTTGTGTGTTTGTACAATTTCTTGGAGGAGATGGTAGATCAACATATGAAGATCAAGTGGTTTAATGGTACGATCAACTTCAGTTAATGGAAGGTGGACATATATGATGTATTAGTTCAGAATGACTTGCACCTTGTCTTCAAAGAGAAGAAGCCAACCGACATGAAGCAGGAGAAGTGGGATGATATTTATTTGAAGGCCTTAAGTTTAATCTGGTTGCAATTGGTGGACGAAGTCAAATGTAATATTCTTGAGGAGACAAGTGCAGCAAGTCTATGGGCAAGACTCAAATCTGAATACTCGGGGTCATCGTTGCTAGATCGGATGTACTGGAAGAGGAAGCAGTTTAGGTTCTCAATGAAGAAAGTTACCCATCTCCAAGATCATATTATGGAGTTAAATAAAGTAATATCAGAACTGAATGCGATTAACGCTGATGATCTTAGCGAAAAAGATAAAACTTTCAACTTGATTTATTCACTGATGATCATTTGATAACTACCATGATACATGGAAAATCAGCCAAAAAGACATTTACAGTAGCCAAGGTAATTAAGGGTCTGAAGGAAGATGAACTGAGAAAGGAGACTGATAAAGGAGTGTTTATTTTTTGCAGGGCTGTTTAGCGGTGGATGGTCATACTTCAATTGGACGGGAGAAGGCACACAATTACCATTACTGTAGAGAAATTGGATATTACAAGAGAGACTGTCGCAAGTGGTTGAGTCAGAAGAATGCTACTAAAGGAGGTGATCAAGCCAATGTAGTCAGCGCAACTGATTCAGGTGAATCAGGTGTCAAGTGCTTCAGATGTGGATTCAAGTTGGTATCTTGATTCGGAAAGTTCTTCTCATATTTTCTCCAAGAGAGAGATATTTTCTATTTACAAGTCGTCAACAGGCCGTAGTATGTGAGAACGGCTAGAGGAGAGATTTGTGAAGTAATGGGTGAGAGAACAGTTGAATTTGAGATGCCATATGGTAAAAAGTTTACATTAGAAGAGGTCATGCATATTCCTTCAATATAACGGAATATGATATCCTTGGGGATTCTTAATGCTCGGGGCTGTAGGTACACAACTCGAGGTGGAGCTTTAACAGTTTGAGATAGTCGTCATAAGGTAATGAAGGGTAAAAGGCGGATTGGGTAGGGTCAACACAACCTCGTCCAGCCTTGTGGGCGCAGGAAAACTCGGCCGAGTGTATGGAAGCCCATTGTTCCTAAAGCACCAACTAGTAAGCCATCATTAGGATTACCAAATCGACGTTCGAATACCATTGAAAGGTGGAGAGAGCCTTGGTGTAGGTGGAGTTCATGTGGAGGGTGGCACCACCATGATAACATCTACTGAGTGTGCCCTTAAGGCGAGCATACGACTGGAGGAAAACATGCGGAGGTTTATTCAACTAGTAGAAGAAGCCATAGAATTGTTTACAAAGCAAAGATGAAAGATCTAGAAGAGTTTTAATCACACAATTGTGGATTCATGAGTATGCAATTCAAGGTGAAGATTGTTGAGCTTATATGTCTTGCATACACATGCTTGATGAAGAAGACGATGAAGCAATGAGAACGATCGAAGTAAATGATTGAAGATAGAGAAGAAAGCAGTCAGCAGCAGCAACACGGGTCTAGCGGGTCACTGCACTCCCGACCGCCCGCTGTCTGGATTGGCTGGAGTCAAATGCGGTCGACCGCAGTTTGGGCGGATGACCGCGCGCGGCTATTGTTTGTGTTCGGGTTCGGGTCTGGCTGATTCGTGGGAAGCCCAACTTCATCTTCAAGTCAAATCGTATGACTCTCAATGCAGGGTTATCTCTTCATTAGTAATCAGATGGTTAGTTTATCTAGTGTATCAAACTTGAGTTTCTCTAGATCTCTATATAATCAATTGTAACGACTCATAGAACGACATAATTCTATTGAGTGCTGAATAGAAGAAGAGAGTACTTCAACTTAGAGGTGAGAGGTTTCTCCATTGTAGACAGCAAGCAAGTTATAGTTAGGCTTGAGAGAGGGTCTTGGTAAGAATTGTAATCTTCTCTTATTGAAATAACATCTCGGGTTCTTCCTCCTCCGGATTTGTAACACCCCACATTTTTATTTAATTAAAAATGTATTTTTTAATTTTTGCACATATGATGCACGTGCAAATTTTTTATTCTCATTTTGTTACTCTCATTATCCATTTTTAGCATGCATAAGTTTTTAATTAGCCTTCTTTTGACCCATGGACCTAAAGAATAAATCCTAGCCCAATAGATTAATTTAAGGAAAAGCCCACTAGGATAATTAAACTAGTTGATTAAAATAAAATACCATGGGACAAGCCCATTAATAAAATCCTAAATTAAGTTGAGCTTGGACTAATACATAACAAGTTACTGCTTTTGCGACACATTTAGAGCTATAGAAAAATTGTATTTATTTTGTGTGCATGTGTACATTTGTACACACTAGTGTGGCTGGATTTATGCATGGGGGTTGACCGGTTTTGGGCTAGTGGGGGAGAGGAAAAGGTTGGGGTTATGGGAGTTGAGTTTTTGAAAGGTTGGGAGCATGAAGAGTTAGGAGTTTAGGAGTTAAGAAAATGAAGGGTTGGAAGAATTAAAAGAGAGAGTTATTAGGTGGAGATTTATGCAAATTAGACCCTAACAATATCCTATAAATAGCACCCCATTTCTCCTTCTCTTTTGCACCAAAACAAAATCAAATAAGAGAAAGAAAAAGAAAGAGAGTAAGAGAGTTCTTGTGCTTGAAGGAGTTCTTGCTAGGAGGGGAGAAATTGCTAGGAGGAGAAGTTCTTGCTAGGAGCTAGGAGTTGTGCTTCCACTTTGTTCAATCTTCAATTGAGGTGGGTGGTTTCATACTTTCTAGTTGTAGAACATGCATGCTAAGAACTATAGATGAGTAATGTAAGTTAATGTGGTTGTGAAATATGTAGATAAAATCCATGCTAGTATAATATGTAATAATCATGTTGAGATTTAGCAAATAATTGCCACAATGCTAATTAAAAGAAGAATTCTTTTATAATATGAATCATGTTAGTATGTTTGCAAAATTTTGTACATGTTGGGTATATGAAATTTGTTGAAGAAAGTTATATTTAAATCATGCTTTGATAACTAAGAAAGAAGAAAGAAAACAAAATGAATTTAGTTAGTATCATGAGATGTGTTGACATATGTGTATTTTGCCATGTTATAATTGAAAATATAAACTATTGCATGAAAGAGTCTTTTTGTGAAATTCTCATGAATAAGTGACATGCTAGTATTGTTATAATTTTGTAAAAGTAGGAATATAAACTAGTTTTATGAATACTACTCAAGTCTTATACAAGTTTATGTGAAAAATGAGAAAAAGAATTGCTTAAAGAAGTGGGAATAGAGTCTTAATGAATTTATGAATGACTGTTTACTGTTTTTAAATTCAATTTCAGTCAAGAAAAATTCTATTTCAAATTATTAGAAAGATTCGATCTTGGATAAACAAGTTGCATGAAAAAGAACCACTTTCTGAATAGTTTAAACAAAATTACATTTGTATATTTTCTAAACAGAAAATATACTTGGACTTACTGGTTAGCTAGTGCAAAACAAAGCACTGTTGTGAGAAATCTTGGGTTCAATACTTGATAGTCACATTTTATTTTTGGTTTCATTCAATAAAAATTTGGACTATACTGAATGTATAAGGGTTTTTTTTTATCTCGGATAAAGACAAAAAGTCCAAATGGACTTAGGGGCTAGTGGGTTCGGGGTCTGGGCGCTGGCTGTGTCTCTTTTGTTTTTGTTTTTTTTTTTGGGGGGGGGGGGGGGGGGGGGGGGTTACTCATGAATGGTTTTTTTTTTAATTGGAATAAAACTTTAGTATTAATATAAAATGAAATGGAAACATTAAGAGAGAGTTTTCTTGTATATTTTTGAAGTATAAAAAGAAATGAAATTTTGCGAATAGAATTTTGTGGTGAGGAAAAGAAAAGTAGTATTTGTGAAGTGATCTTTTAAAGAGATTACACTTGTAGTTTGTTTAAGAAATATTTTTATAGTGAATTCAGACATTGTAAGAGCTTGGATTTGTTATAAATTGCATGTGATGAAATTGTGTTCTTGAAAGAAATTATTTGCTTATAAAGAATGTGAATGGATGAATAGATCATGAATAGTGATAAGACTAAGAAAAAGATTGCTTTGTGGATAAGATTTTGATCATTTGTGAATAAATCGAAGATGAAAATATCTAGGTTTAAGACATATTTATTAAAGGGCATGTGTACCCATAATTTCTTGTACATGAAAAAGTTGTGATTTAGAGTTAGTGAGACCTCGGGTGCCGGCACTATTTGATTTGAAAAGAGTTGAGATATGGCCATGGAGCTATCTCGTATTTGTTGATAAAGTCTGGTAGGAGGTAAAACTAATTCTAAGCTTGGAAATTTATTCATGTCTTGAACTAAATAATTAGGCACATAAGTGAAGATTTAGTGAACCTGGGCAAACGTAAGTGGGTTGCTTCTATATAGTCGGCGGTGGATCTCCATGGCTATAGACCCAGTTGGCAGACTGTGGTTGCTCCGTGAGAGATGGGCTTTTATTTTTAAATCCGGGACTTAGCGTAGTCAGACGGATAGTTTGCCATACTCCAAGTACATACGTATACCGGGGCTTGGGGGCACTTGCGGGATGATTCGCACGATGAGGGATCTGTTATAACAGCCAGCGACGCTGGGATCCATATTCGTGGAATGATCTAAACCTTGCTTTATTACTGAGTAGTTTCATGGCAAGGGATCGAACCCTTTATTGTGGAGTACGTAGGTGCTTGCCCTCGAACTTATGTAGTATGGGATGCATAGAATCCGAACAAGTATGCATTAGTGTCATCCTAGTATAAAATGTGTGCATTAGGCATTAAGGCATGGCATACACTTACATGTTTAGTGTAATCGCAAATTAACACTTTATTGTTCATTCAACTTTTGTGATTTGTTAAAGTAATGAGATCGTTATATGTACGGCATAGAGAGGATAGCCGAGTATAACATTTTCGTCAGTTGTAAGTGACTGACGTGCCCACAGCTTAATATGCAGGTAATGGACTTTGCCATGGAGATGTTATGATGTATTTGATGATTTACATTGTTATAGTTGTACAACTTATATTTTATTTCATTGTTGTATTTTTCCGCTGTGTAAACAAAGATGTAATGAACCTTGATGTTTATTGAAAAGTTTTAATTTTCTTGTAAAATTGTACGAAGTGAAGTAAAGATTCTGTGAAATCTTGAATTCGGTCTTATTTGGCATTCGGGGCGTTACAGATGGTATCAGAGCAAGCTTCACAAGTAGTACAAATTTATAAGGAATGACACCCTAGAGTGGACACTAGCGTGTGAGTTTCAACTTATAGTGATTTAAACTTATGTTTGTGTTGCTCTATGTGATGACATTTTCTCTTCCTTTTCCCTATAAGATGGCCAATCAGCATGATCCCCAGAATGAGGTGCCTTGGTTTGTCCACTTCGAGGATGAAGAGGAATAACCAATGGAAGAATAGGAAGAGGACCCAGAAGAAGAACCAGAGGAGGAGGAAGAAAAAGAACCATTTGAGATAGAGGAAGAATTTCCCAAGTCCAGGAAGATCACTCCACCTCCGCATGATCTTCCCGAAGACTCCCCAGAAGAAGAACTCGTTCCAGCTAACCCAAATGACATTGTTACTTCTCTTCAACGGGAATTGGACGCTCAAAAGTGGAGAGTTAACCACTTGGAGTTACAACGGACACAGGACAAGGAGCGCATCCGAGAGCTGAACTTTCAAGTGTGCGAGCTTGAGAAGGTCCGACTCGTGAATGATCGACACTTTGCCAAGTTGGAACACATCATTCGCTGGGACAAGGAAGAGCGACAGCAAAAATTTGAAGACATGAGGAAGAAAATCCAAGAACTATGGGAAGAGCTTAGAGAAGCCAAGAGAAACCGTAGAATCTAGGATGTTTTCTGTAATGGATGTATTGGAACAAAATTTTTCTTTCTGAATGTAAAGAGTTTAAATTTAGAATGAATAAATTTTGTTGAAGCGATGTTATTTGTATTATCTATGATGATTAATGATAAATTTTATGACTCAGAAATGGCACAAAGGATCATGAACGGCGAAGAGCAAAACGGTGAGAATGGGCTGGATCTAGAGACTGAACTGTCCCGAGTCTATCAAACCCTAAATGTTGTCACCGCAAACATTACTGGAAACAGGGGACCATAGCCAGCAGTGCATGTTCCCGAGGCAATTAGGTTGGTTGAATCGTTCAAGAGGATGAAACCACCTGTATTTGAAGGACAGGCCAATCCAGACGCAGCTGACAACTGGATCAGACAGATCGAGACAGTTTTTGATGTACTAGAAACCCCAGAGGCCAGTAAGGTGAAATTGGCTACCATTCAACTAGAAAAGGATGCAGGTGTTTGGTGGAAATCGCTAAAAAGGACCTTGGGCAATGTACAACTCTCTTGGGAAGAGTTTCTTGATGAATTCATGAGCCACTACTTTCCATTGGACGTTCAGGAAAAGAATGCCATGGAATTTCTGAGCTTGCAGCAGAGCGGTATGTCGGTACGGGAATATGATACCAAGTTCAATCAGCTCTCCAAGTACGCACCTGAAATGGTACAAGATGAAGCCAAGAAAGCGCGCAAATTTGAGCAAGGGTTGAGGCCAAGTCTGAGATCCCGGATGATACCTTTGGGCATTCGGAGATTTGAGAAGCTAGTGAGAAGGGCCACTGCAACTGAGTCTGACATGAACCAGTTCCAGGCTGTGCAAGTCAAGCGGAACAATTGGAGTACGGGCAAGAGGCCTGCAGCACCAAGCAACTACAGAAGTCAGCCCCAAGCACAGCGCTTCAAGCCAACAGGCGCTAATGCTATTACAGTGGCAGGAAGGGTACCCACGTGCTTCAGATGTGGAGAGTCAGGCCATATATCTACTGGGTGCACCAAGTCGCAGTCATTTAAGATTTGTTTCTGTGTGGCAAGGAGGGGCACTTCAGGTCTGATTGCCTTCAGCTTCAATGGGGCGGACCGAGTCGGCAGCAGTCCAACCCTGGGCAAAAGCAGTTCAGGCAGGGGCGGGTGTTCGCCTTGAGGGAGGCAGATGCTGGCGATGTGGATAATGTGATCACTGGTATGGAAGATGAAGCCTAGATGTTTTGTTGCTTTTTCTACTTATGTAATAAATGTTATGTAATGAGAGCACTCATATGTAATAGGAGACATTCTAATAAATGGGATAAAAGATTCAGTGTTATTTGATACGGGTTCATCACACACTTTTGTGTCACCCTCATTTGCAAAAAGATTGGGAGTTGAACCTAAAAATTTTCCTGGCAAGGTTTTTTCTGTGGCTACTCCGTCAGGAGAAAACTTGACGACTGATCGATACTATGAAGGTTGTGATCTTGAAATCGGAGTCAGGATCTTGGGCATCGACCTCATTGAATTGGCAGTTCTTGGAGTCGACGTCATTATTGGCATAGACTGAATGTCAATTTACAGTGCCACTATTGAATGCAAGAGTAAGGAAGTTGTGGTGAAGGTACCAGGAGGACCAACGGTTACATTTCAAGGTAAGAGAAAGTGTAAGCAGTTGGTGGCAGCTTTGTCAGAGTAGAAAGTTCCAGAAGAAGTGAAGCAGATCCCAGTTGTCCGAGAATTCCCAGCAGTATTTCTTGATGATCTACCAGGGTTTCCCCCTCATCGAGATGTAAAGTTCAGCATCACTGTTCAACCAGGAAGTGCACTTATTTTCAAGGCACCATACAGAATGGCACCAGCTGAACAAGATGAGATCAAGAAGCAGATCGAAGAATTGTTGAGCAAAGGATTCATCATGCTAAGTGCATCACCATGGGGAGCCCCAGCTCTTTTAGTGAAGAATAAGGATGAATCAATGAGGATGTGTATCGACTGCAGAAAGTTGAACAAGGTTACTATACAGAACAAGTACCCAATTTCTCGAATCGATGATTTGTTCGACCGTCTACAAGGAGCAGCTGTATTCTCCAAGATAGACTTATGGTCAGGATATCACCAATTCCGAGTGAAAGAAGAAGATGTGCACAAGACGGCTTTCCGAACCATGGATGGTCACTATGAGTTTCTAGTCATGCCATTTGGAGTCACAAATGCACCGGCTATTTTCATGGACATGATGAACAGAGTTTTGCAGCCTTTCATCGATTCTTTTATCGTTGTATTCATCGACGACGTATTGGTCTATTCCAAGACAGAGGAAAAGCATGCTAAGCACTTAGCAGAGGTTCTAAAGAAGCTACAGGAGCATTAGTTGTATGCAAAGTTGTCCAAATGTGACTTCTAGAAAACCGAAGTCGCCTTCCTGGGTCACATCCTTTCTAAGGAGGGAGTGGCTACTGACCCGCAGAAAGTTGAAGCTGTGAAAGATTGACCAAGACCGACCACAGTGAAAGAGATCAGGAGCTTCCTGGGTTTAATTGGATATTACAGAAGGTTCATTCAGGGTTACACCCAGCTAGCTGTGCCACTCATAGGGCTCACAAAGAAGAATGTGAGTTTTAAATGGTCGGAGCAGTGTGAAGCTAGTTTCCAAGAGTTGAAGAAGAGGTTGACTACCGCTCCCATTTTGGCTTTGCCAAGAGCAGGAGTCAACTATGATATCTACAGCGATGCTTCCCATCGCGGATTGGGCTGTGTGCTAATGCAGGAGGGAAAGGTAATAGCTTATGGGTCTAGGCAATTGAGACCGCATGAAAAGAATTACCCAACCCATGATTTGGAGCTGGCAGCGATCATCTTTGCTTTGAAGCAATTGAGGCATTACATGTACAGAAAAAAGGTCAATATGTACATGGATCACAAGAGTCTGAAATATATCTATCAACAGAGGGACCTGAATCTGAGGCAGAAGAGATGGTTAGAGGTGTTGGAAGATATCCAACCTGAGATCAAATACCATCCAGGCAAGGCAAATGTTATGGCAGATGCGCTCAGCAGAAAGTGCAGTTTGTCCCAACTGATCACAACTCAGAAGGAATTGGCAGAGGAGCTTGATCGAGCAGGGATTGAAGTGGTTTTGCAAGGTTTGGGAGCTTCCTTAGCCCAGTTGAGGATTCAACCTACCTTGAGAGACAGAATTATCGACGGTTAGAAGGCAGATCCAGAGATCCAAAAGATGATAGAGCATGTTGGTATTGGCAAGTTGGTAGAGTTCCAGGTGAAGGATGCAGTGTTGTGGTATGGAGAGCGGCTGTGTGTGCCAGATCTAGCGGAACTGAAGGAGAGTATTCTTTAGAAAACACATGCTACTTTGTTATCTGTGCATCCAGGGAGTACCAAGATGTACAAGGATATTAAGCTATACTTCTGGTGGCCAGGGAATAAGCGTGATGTAGCCGAGTTCATTGCCAAGTGTACAGTTTGTCAGCAGGTCAAGGCAGAGAATCAGAAGCCTGGCGGTTGTTGCAACCATTACCCATCCCAGAGTGGAAATGGGATTGTATCAGCATGGATTTCATCACGGGTTTACCAAAGAGTTCCAAAGACAATGATACAATTTGGGTGATAGTGGACCGACTCACCAAATCAGCTCACTTCTTGGCAATGAAGCTTACTTGGTCAGTGGAGAAGCTGGCAGAGTTGTATGTTGGTGAGATTGTGAAGTTTCATGGAGTTCCACTGTCAATAGTATCCGATCGAGATGCGCGTTTCACTTCACATTTCTGGAGAAGTCTTCAAGCAGCTTTGGGGATAAAGACTGATTTCAGTATGGCCTTTCATCCTCAAACTGATGGGCAGACTGAGAGAGTCAACAGGGTGCTGGAAGATATGTTAAGATGTTGTGTATTGGATTTCGGTGGTAGCTGGGAGAGGCATTTAGCTCTTATGGAATTTGTCTACAACAATAGTTTCCAAGCAAGCATTGGGATGGCACCGTATGAAGCTCTATATGGAAGGAAATGCAGGGCACCAGTTTTTTGGTGTGAAGTAGGAGAGCGGCAGCTGTATGGACCAGAGATTGTGCAGCAGATCTCAGAAAAGATCGAGCTGATCAGAAAGAGGTTGGTCGACGCACAAAGCAGGCAAAAGAGTTACGCCGACAACCGAAGGAGAGACCTGGAGTTTGATGAAGGTGACTATGTCTTTGTGAAGGTGTCTCCGACTAAAGTGGTGATTCAGTTCAGAAGGGGAGGAAAATTAGCCACGAGATACATTGGACCCTATAAGATATTGAAGAGAATTGGAAAGACATCTTATCGGTTAGAACTACCAGAAGAGTTGGCTCCAGTGCACAATGTCTTTCATGTGTCCATGCTACGAGGTTATGTCCCAGATTCGAGTCATCATTTGCCAGAAGTGCCTGAAGGTTTACAACTGGATTTGAGCTATGCTGAGCGTCCTATTGAGATCGTAGATCGTTGAGAAAAGGTTTTGAAAAACAAGACGATATCTATGGTCAAAGTCATTTGGAGGAACCAGTTTGTAGAGGAGGCCACTTGGGAATCAGAGGAAAAGATGATGAAAGATAACCCTGAAATCTTTAACTAAAATTTTTTGTAAACTTCTTCTTTTCTTTCTTTGTATTTTCTCGCTCCTAAGTGTAGTTTCGTGGACGGAACTATTCTAAGGAGGGAGTGTTGTAACACTCCACATTTTTATTTAATTAAAAATGAATTTTTTGATTTTTGCACATATGATGCACATGCTAATTTTTTATTCTCATTTTGTTACTCTCATTATCCATTTTTAGCATGCATAAGTTTTTAATTACCCTTCTTTTGACCCATGGACCTAAAGAATAAATCCTAGCCCAATAGATTAATTTAAGGGAAAGCCCACTAGGATAATTAAACTAGTTGTTTAAAATAAAAGCCCATGGGACAAGCCCATTAATAAAATCCTAAATTAAGTTGAGCTTGGACTAATACATGACAAGTTACAACTTTTGGTACACATTTAGAGCTATAGAAAAATTGTATTTATTTTGTGTGCATGTGTACATTTATACACACTAGTGTGGCCGGATTTATGCATGGGGGTTGACCGGTTTTGGGCTAGTCGGGGAGAGGAAAAGGCTGGGGTTATGGGAGTTGAGTTTTTGAAAGGTTGGGAGCATGAAGAGTTAGGAGTTTAGAAGTTAAAAAAATGAAGGGTTGGAAGAATTAAAAGAGAGAGTTATTAGGTGGAGATTTATGCAAATTAGACCCTAACAATATCCTATAAATAGCACCCCATTTCTCGTTCTCTTTTGTACCAAAACAAAATCAAAATAAGAGAAAGAAAAAGAAAGAGAGTAAGAGAGTTCTTGTGCTTGGAGGAGTTCTTGCTAGGAGAGGAAAAATTCCTAGAAGTAGAAGCTCTTGCTAGGAGGAGGAGTTCTTGCTAGGAGCTAGGAGTTGTGCTTCTACTTTGTTCAATCTTCAATTGAGGTGGGTGGTTTCATACTTTCTAGTCGTAGAACATGCATGCTAAGAACTATAAATGAGTAATGTAAGTTAATGTGGTTGTGAAATATGTAGATAAAGTCCATGCTAGTATAATATGTAATAATCTTGTTGAGATTTAGCAAATAATTGCCACCCTGCTAATTAAAAGAAGAATTCTTTTATAATATGAATCATGTTAGTATGTTTACAAAATTTTGTACATGTTGGGTATATGAAATTTGTTGAAGAAAGTTATATTCAAATCATGCTTTGATAACTAAGAAAGAAGAAAGAAAACAAAATGAATTTAGTTAGTATCACGAGATGTGTTGACATATGTGTATTATGCCATGTTATAATTGAAAATATAAACTATTGCATGAAAGAGTCTTTTTGTGAAATTTTCATGAATATGTGACATGTTAGTATTGTTGTAATTTTGTAAAAATAGGAACATAAACTAGTTTTATGAACACTACTCAAGTCTTATATAAGTTTATGTGAAAAATGAGAAAAATAATTGCTTAAAGAAGTGGGAATAGAGTCTTAATGAATTTAAGAATGGTTGTTTACTGTTTTTAAATTCAATATCAGTCAAGAAAAATTTTATTTCAAATTATTAGAAAGATTCGATCTTGGATAAACAAGTTGCATGAAAAAGAACCACTTTCTGAATAGTTTAAACAAAAGTACATTGACATTTTCTAAACAGAAAATACACTTGGACTTACTGGTTAGCTAGTGCAAAACAGAGCACTGTTGTGAGAAATCTTGGGTTCAAAACTTCATAGTCACATTTTATTTTTGGTTTCATTCAATAAAAATTTGGACTGTACTGAATGTATAAGGTTTTTTTTATCTCGGACTAAGACAAAAGTCCAAATGGACTTAGCGGCTAGTGGGTTCGGGGTCTGGGCGCTGGTTGTGTATTGCCGTAGGTCCTGGGTTCGAAACCCAGGCCTCTTTCTCCTTTTTTTTGGGGGGGGGTTACTCATGAATGGTTTTTTTTGAATTGGAATAAAATTTTAGTATTAATATAAAATGAAATGGAAATATTAAGAGATAGTTTTCTTGTATATTTTTGAAGTATAAAAAGAAATGAAATTGTCACGCCCTGCTTCCCACTATACGGAAATACAAGCACGCAACTGAGACCCAGCGAATGATATACATCATCCATAAGCTGTACAATTATAAGCTCAACATGATATTTATAACACATTTACGCAGGCAAATATAATGATCACTTGAGCTGAAATTAAAAATAACTATCATCCAGATAACACATCAACATCGGGTCAAGTTGTCCGGAAATACAAGGTGCCATAATTAAAACAGTACGATAAGCAGTTCGCTATAACAACTAGATAAAATAGCAACTGAAAGAAAAACAACATGAAGTAGTAATAAAGCAGCAACGATCATCTAGAAAGTCTGTTCCGTGGGTCCATCAGTACCTGTATAATTATTAACTCAAAAAAAATAGAAAAGTACCTGTTAAAGCAAGTTTCGGGCAGCAAGTAGCAACAAGCAGTAAAATAGGTAATATAACAAGATATAACATGGAAGAAACAAGAAGTAGCAGTGCAAATACAATATGGAAGGAAGCAAACAACTGGGACAATATGATCATGTAAGTAATAACTATAACTAGTGTATTCAAGACTTCAAGGTATAAGCAATTGATAACCTAGGCTCAGTTAATCGATAATCATGTAATCAAGGATCGAGATTCATGTAATCAAGAGTCATGTAATCAAGAATCATGTAATCAAGAATCAAGAGTCATATAATGAAGAGTCATGTAATCAAGAATCATGCTTAGTGAAAATCTCAAGTTTATCTATTTTATTAACTTATCTAATGCACACAATCCTGTGTCCCATACCACAAGTTCGGTGCATATCAATCATGTGGCGTTTAGATTTAAGTAGTGAATTCTATAGGATTATGTACCTGGGTCTTCCAGTGATAGTATCAAGACATGTAATCATGTAATCGAGAATTATGTAATCAAGAATTGTGTAATCAAGAATCAAGAATCAAGAATCACTAGTTTGGGAAACACGTGTCCCCTTCTGAGTATACTCCCCTATATTGTCCATTATTAAGTCGTACCCTTATAACCCCGACTTGTTATTATTTTATAATTAATTATGAACATGTAGTTGGTATGACTAGTGGATGGTGTAATTAGGACAGTTAATCTAGAAAAAATATCAAGGGCAGTAATTATGGTATGAGATGAAACGGGTACATGTATCGAGAGTAGTTATTATAAATTATCAAGTGGTATAAAATTGTCACGCCCTGCTTCCTAAAAAACGTGGAATATGAGCGCGTGGCGAAGCCCAGCGAATGATTTTAACATCATCCATAAGCTGTAGGATCGACTCAGCATCATAACAAGAATATAACAAGATATATATATATCACCAAGCATGCATGAACAATTTATTAAGCAACAGAAAACAATTGAAAACAAATAATAATATCCAATAGTTTTCAAGTTTGGATCAAATGTAAAACTCGGGAACATAAGCCCATTACAAGTCTTAAGCAACAACAAATGAAATAACTTAATTACAAAACGAAATGATTAAAGAAAGTTTTTTCCAAGCAAGGCCTAGAATGTCTGCTCACCGATTCCAGCAGGTAGTTCGCCTCCAAAGTCTGTTTAATAATTTATAAAAAGGGAAAGATAGAGAAAACAAGAGAAAATGCTCTTAGTGCAAGTTAGGGCCACAAATAGTAAAAACGAGTACAAGAAATATGGAACAAAATTTGGAATCAAGAATATAAAAGGGATGCAACAAGTAGTGGGAACTCCAGAACTAACAAGCAAGAAGGACAACTCAAGAGATCAGGTTGGGTAACAAATACTAATAGTAGATCAAGTGACTAGTGACATATGAGAGTATCCAACATCAAGTGACAGGTATCAAGTATAAGTGTCAAGTAACAAGTCTCAAGTCTAGTGTCAAGTAACAAGTCTCAAGTCTAGTGTCAAGTTGTTAAGTACAAGTATCGAGTTGCAAGTGTCAAGTATTATATTCAAGTATTAAGTCTTATGTATCATGTCATCAAGTATCGAGTGAGCATGTATCATGTTTAAGTCTTGTAGTTATTACTATCTAGGTAGCACTTCATGCCTCCATACTTCTACTACATGGTTGCTACAGTCAGCACAATTTCGTTTAGGCCTAGTAATGGAGTATATAGGGTAGCGTAATCAGGTATCAAGTATCAAGCAAGTGATCAAACCATGGGCTCTAGAGGTGGCTCCCGTAGGCTCTAGAGGTGGCCCCCATCACCCATGACGTGGCACTTAGTTCTACGTGACACTTAGTTCCATATGATCGCAAATATATATCATGTAATCTTATAATGGGCTCTAGAGGTGACCCCCGTCACCCATGACATGATACTTAGTTCTACATGGCACTTAGTTCCATTTGACATAAAATTATGGGAAACACGGGCCCCCTTCCGAGTACACTTACCTATGTTGTCCACTACTATGGTCTTTTCCTTAAACCCCGGCTTATTACATTTATTAATTTTTATCAAGTAAGCATGCAAGTATGTGAAACAAGTCAAGAAGTCATAATTATGGACATGGGACAAGCTTAAGGTATTTATATAGCATATTCGATGGTCAACATGAATAAAAGTAACACGAACAACAAAAATCTAAAATCTGGACAGCACAACATTGCTGTACCAAAAATGTGATTCTCGTTGCTACGAGATAGCAAATGTGGATCCGTCAGAAGGCCTAGAAACTAGACTCCTGTCCGGTTCCAACGCATATAATTAAGGTACATATAAGTTGTGAAAACATGTGTCAAAACAGCAAACTATACTGCTTCTACGTTCAGCCAAGATTTGTGAATCTAAGTTTAAACATGTGAAACAGGGTTGAAACATTACAAATAAATTCTGAGAAAAATTAGGGATATCCTATAGGGTGTCCAGCAATAGCATATAAAATTTCAAGTCAAACGCTTACTGTTAACATAGTTAAATTAATTTACAAACTAAAGATGTGCAGCAGTTTTGTGAATCTGCGACTACCGACATAGATCCAATAAAACTGCGATATCTCCTAGACCGTAACTTAGAATTTGAAAATTCCGGAGGCTATCGACATCTAGACATCTAGAGATACATTTACTGTTCAGGGCTCAGATTCATATTCTGATGTTAAAGGGGTCAAAACAGCATAGTAAGATCCAGGACAGCAACGGGTGTGAGTGTCTAGCATGTTTAGGTTGCATGATAATTGGTTGTTAGGCGTCTAGATTAATGTGTGATACATATACGGGGTAATGGTTATAAAAACAGCAAGCAACATTTATTTCTCAACTCAAATGGGTGCAAGTTCATCACATACAAGATACAACTCACATCTACAAATCTAGGGCTTCTTAATTTCATGTATTCATGTGTCTAGGAGATAAAATGAGTCCAAGTAGTTATAATATAATACAATACAATAAAATTGTTGTGACTCTTAAGATTATGAAATTAATGAAGATTAATATTTGATCAACAACGACGAGTTAAAGAGGAGTCACAACTTCTAACTATTTACGGTATTTTCAAGTTAATGCTTGTACTAGAACAAAAATTTATACAAGATGAATACTTGCCTTGATTGGATGAGGCATTGATCGACGATCGAGATCGGATGGATCGGATCGGAGCGGATCTTGATGGAAGATCAAGATCAAGACGATCGGGCGGCTGAGATCTGATCTGGCTGAAAAGATCAGATCTGATGAAGATCAGATCTTGATCGAATCCAACGGCCGAGATTAAATCTCCCCTCCTTCTGTTTCTTCTTCCCTCCTTTATTGTACAAAGAGCGAGAGAAAGCAGCACCGGCGGGGTCTTCGACGGCGGCGACTGTGGTGCGACTGCGAGGCGACAGTGGCAAGGGCGATGTCGACGGGAAGGACGGTAGCGCGACTGTGGTGGGGCAACATCGAGGAACGACGCAGCGGCGGGGCGAAGAAGCGAGCTTTATTTTTTGGTTCGAACAGAGAATGAGAGCGGGGGATGACTTTGGGGGTGTGGCGATGCGACGGATGTAGAGAGGAGAGGGAGGCGATGGGTCGGAGGTGACGAGGCGAGGAGATGGGGATTGGGCGAGAGGTTGAAGACGGAGTGGGTTCGGGAGTTGGGTAATGGCGAATGGGTGATGGCGGTGGTGGTTCTGTGGTGGTTGACGATGGGAAAGAGATGATGGGAGGTTGACGAGGAGCGGGAGTCGACGGTGGTGGGAGCGAAGGCGAGGCAAATGGAGATGGGGGTATTGGGTTCGGGCATTGGAGCGGGGAAAGGAGACGATGGAAGAAGAAGGAGACAACGGGTTGTTAGGGGGTTTAACAGTAAGGGGTATAGGTTAGGGTTAGGGTTAGGGTTAGGGTTAGGGTGTTTAGGGTTTAAATAGTTAGGGTTTGGGTTTATGGGTAATAGGGTAGCGGGTTTGAGTGGGATCCAAAAGGAGACTTAGTCAAAAATCAATAAAAATGGGAATAAAGAGATAAATGATATGAAATAGCTTATCTCTTCATGAAGAATGACACAAAGAGCAGGATGGACAGACAATTGAATTAGATAAAGGCACTAAAAATTGAGTTGAAACCAAAGAATGTTTTTATTCGAACTGGAACGAAAATACAGCTCTCAAATTGAATACAAGAATACCAGAAATGAAAATACAGTAGCAAAAAAAAATACAGATACGAAAAATAGGAGTTACAAAAATGCATGCTATCAACCTATTATATCTATGCAAGTTATTATTACAAGAACAATAATACACTCAGTTCATTAAATATGAAAAATAACGGGTTTATATGCAAAAACGTAGAGATGAATTTTTAGACAACTTGATATATCTGCATTCAAATTCACTTTTCCGTAGTTACAGAAAAGCAAATCCGATTCTGTCAGAAATCTAGAAAGTAGACTCTCTTCCGGTTCCAACGCATATTCACACGATACATTCTAGAGATAGTAGCTATGCGTACAAATTCATTCTTCGCTGATTTCGATGTTTCGCGCGCATTCTGGAAATTCAGAGTCACAATACTAAAATTACAATATCTCACAATCTATACATCGGATTGAGAAACTATAAGATGTTCTGGATATCTAGACTCGAATGGTACGATTTTCATGTAGAAAGTTTTTTGATCCAGTATCGGGAATATGGTCGAATTCTCAGTACAAGTGACCGGTTAGTGATCCCGTATAGGTTCAGAAATTCACAATATGACAGTACTAAAATCGCGATATCTCACAATCTATACATCGGATTGAGAAACCGTAAGATGTTCTGGATTCAGAACTCGATGGGGTACGATTTCCAAGTAGAAAATCTTCAATCCAGTATCGGGAACCTGGTCGAATTCTTAGTGCAAGGTCAAGAAATTTAGATATAGTAAGGTTGAATATTCGATATTCGATAACATGATTCGAAATATGTTAACGGTTCACTCTTGAGTTAATATAGCATGGAACAAGTGACTAGAATAGAATTTGGCAATAAAACATGATGATAACGAGTCCAAGGAAAATACTTGTACGAGAACAAAAAGAGTGTACAAGATACTTGCCTTATAACGTGACGATTACGGTGGTGGTGTTAACCACAGAAAGAAGAAGCGACATCAGCAACAGACGGCGGCACAACGGCGACAATACGACAGCGAGCGAGCAACGGTAGCAACGGTGAGCGATGGTGATGAGCGACAACAATAATGAGGAGATGGCGCGGCGTCGGGTTATTTTTCGGGGTTCACGGGACCGTAGAAGCAGATTCGTTGGCTCGAAGGTGGAAGGTAAAGTGGAGCTCGGGTGTTGGCTTGGGCTCTCGGGTGTGAAGAAGCCAAAGGAAAAGAAGAAGATAGAGGAAGAGAAGAAGAAGGGACGTAGAGATGAGTTTTGTATGTGTATATATATAGAAGAAAGTGAGATAGACAACATGCTAATGCATGCATGGTGTATATTATATATATAATATAATATATAGTATAGGTTAGGAGAAGGTGTAGAAAAATGTGGTTGGCTGTGGAAAAAAGAGTAGGATTAGGAATAGGAGGATTAGGAAAAATGTGGTTGGTTGTAGAAAAATGTAAAAGAAGACAGAAGAGGGGAATTAGAGAGGATTAGGAGTAGTAGGGTGGTAGAGGCAGAGTAGAGTAGAAGAAAAATGAGAAAGTTAGGCGCAAAATTAGGCCGGGTGGTTTGGCTTTGAGTGAGTGATTAGCGGGAGCGGGTTAGGATTAGGATTAGGATTAATCAGGGTTTAAAATTTGTATTTAAACTCCGGTCGAAAAATCACAAAATTATAGAGTTGATCAAAAAAATATTTTGGCTTTAGATAAAGAGTCCAAAGAAAAAAAATAAAAATGATCTAAAAATTGAAGTAAAAAAATTCACGTAATAAAATACGTAAAACTGGAACAGGGAGTTACAGAAATTTTGAGAATAGAATTTTGTGGTGAGGAAAAGAAAAGTAGTATTTGTGAAGTGATCTTTTAAAGAGATTACACTTATAGTTTGTTTAAGAAATATTTTTATACTGAATTGAGACATTGTAAGAGCTTGGATTTGTTATAACATTGCATGTGATGAAATTGTGTTCTTGAAAGAAATTATTTCCTTATAAAGAATGTGAATGGATGAATAGAACATGAATAGTGACAAGACTAAGAAAAAGATTACTTTGTGGATAAGATTTTGATCATTTGTGACTAAATCGAAGATGAAAATATCTAGGTTTAAGACATATTTATTAAAGGGTATGTGTACCCATAATTTTTTGTACATGAAAAAGTTGTGATTTAGAGTCAGTGAGACCTCGGGTACCGGCACTATTTGATTTGAAAATAGTTGAGATATATTTTGAGATATGGCCATGGAGCTATCTCGTATTTGTTGATAAAGTCCGGTAGGAGGTAAAACTAATTCTAGGCTTGAAAATTTATTCATGTCTTGAACAAAATAATTAGGCACATAAGTGAAGATGTAGTGAACCAGGGCAAACGTAAGTGGGTTGCTTCTATATAGTCGGCAGTGGATCTCCGTGGCTATAGACTCAGCTGGCAGACTGTGGTTGCTCTGTGGGAGATGAGCTTTTATTTTTAAATCCGAGACTTAGCATAGTCAGACGGATAGTTTTCCATACTCCAATGTATATACGTATACCGGAGCTAGGGGGCACTTGCTGGATGATTCGCACGATGAGGGATCTGTTATAACAGCCAGTGAGGCTGGGATCCATATTCGTGAAATGATCTAAACCTTGCTTTTTTACTGGGTAGTTTCATGGTGAGGGATCGAACCCTTTATTGTAGAGTACGTAGGTGCTTGCCCTCGGACCTATGTAGTATGAGATGCATAGAATCCGAACAAGTATGCATTAGTGTCATCCTAGTATAAAATGTGTGCATTAGGCATTAAGGCATGGCATACACTTAAATGTTTAGCGTAGTCACAAATTAACACTTTATTGTTCATTCAACTTTTGTAATTTGTTAAAGTAATGAGATCGTTATATGTACGGCATAGAGCGGATAGCCGAGTATAACATTTTCATCAGTTGAAAGTGACTGACGTGCCCACAACTTGATATGCAGGTAATGGACTTTGCCATGGAGATGTTATGATGCAGTTGATGATTTACATTGTTATAGTTGTACAAGTTATATTTTATTTCATTGTTGTATTTTTCCGTTGTGTAAACAAAGATGTAATGAACCCTGATGTATTATTGAAATGTTTTAATTTCCTTATAAAATTGTACAAAGTGAAGTAAAGATCCTTTGAAATCTCAAATTCGGTCTTATTTGGAATTCGGGGCGTTACAGGATTAAGGCGAAAGCCCCAACGGGACAATTCTTGTGTGCTTTGTGTGACTGGTGTGATCTAGTTTTGCTTGGTGTAGGGGTGGCATTAGTGTCGGGCTAGCGGCTAGCCCGGACCCGGCCCAGCTCGGCCTGCTCGATCCTCGACCCGGCCCGGCCCGCCCACATTCGGGCTGAACCAGGGCCAACCCTCCCTGTCCGGTCCAGTCCACCCTTTTTCCCAATAAACCCGAATCCGGCCCGGCCTGCTAGGGACCTGCCCAGCTAGACCTGGGATCGGGTTGAACCGGCCCGATCCGGTCCAGGCTAGCCCACGGGCCGACCATTGGCCAATTTTGATTTTTTTTCCAGATTTTTTTTTTTAAATGGGTTTGTGTGCTAAATATATGTATAGAAGTATATATATACTGCAAAATATATATATATACATGTATGAGTAATGCTCCATTGAAAACGTTACTGTAGCGATGAAAACGTGAAAACCACTTAATGCATTATAACCTAGGCCGTTGTTGGAAGTTATAATGCATTATAACCTAGGTCGTTGTTTTCCAACCACGGCCTAGGTGATTTTCACGTGTTTTCACAACATTTGCATTTTCAGTGGAGTATTTCCCTACATGTATATATACATATAGATATACTGTAAAATATTTCAAAATTTTATAAAAATGAGTGTAGACAT
The DNA here is from genome assembly GCA_017893485.1 of Hemerocallis citrina. Classification (NCBI taxonomy): domain Eukaryota; kingdom Viridiplantae; phylum Streptophyta; class Magnoliopsida; order Asparagales; family Asphodelaceae; genus Hemerocallis; species Hemerocallis citrina. The sequence continues at coordinate 186,721,774 of CM030366.1, read as the reverse complement.
CAAAATTAATTGATCACTACTCATTACTCAATTTGTCAACCCTCACCATAGCTATTTATAGCCAACTCCACCTCCTCCCTTCTCTAATCTCACCAATGTGAGACTAAAAGTTTTCTACTTCAAGTGATCTTAATTATGTATATCTCTATTATCAAACTTTTGATGAAATATAGTTTCAGATTGGATTTCCTGGCTAGTGTGTGCAAATTAGTGTGCTAAGTTTGGGTTTGTCGCAGGTTCGATCCTGAGAGGGCTCAGTTAATTTTATCTTTGAATGAATTAATCACTTTTTGGATCAAATTTATTTTTAGCTGATATTATATATATATATATATATATATATATATTGTAATTTGATAAGATTTGCATGTTACTTATCTATTTGATTAATTTGAAATTTTGTAATTCATAAAAACAATTTAATTTATGGATCTCTTTTTTATCTATATGTTAAACCCAATTGTTCACTATTTTCCTTTCCATTTATCTTTGTACCCCCCCCCCCCCCCCCCCCCCCCCCCCCCCCCCCCACCCAAAAAAATTTAAAAAAGCTCGCCTAATCAGCGAACCCGCAACGAACCGGCCAGGACCCCGAGCCAGGGGCCAAGGGCCAGGTCCGGGCCTCTCCTTCCCCTCCCTAGCCCGGCCTGTGAAAATTCTAGCCCGGTCTGCTTGAGCCCGGGATATGCTCAAACCCGCGGGGTTTCGACCCGACCTGGTTCGATCCGGTGGAACCGGATGCCACCCCTAACATGGTAGTTTGTGTTGATCGTGTAGAAAACTCAACAAAATTCTCAAAAAGAAAGAATTCTCAGGCAAAGTCACAGGAGAGAAGTTAACAAAATAAATAAAGTATTTAAAATCAGGAAAGCAACTTGGAGGAAATCTTCTATACCAATGAGAACAGTACACTAGTGGAGGACAATAAACCGCTCAAACAGCGAGAAAATTATAAAATCTTTCAACCCAAGACTCACCAGTCTTGTCCCACAAAATTAAAAAAATGTTCTACTTATTTACAAAATCTCTCAATCAAATGCTAGAAATCCAAATAGCATTCTTCTTTCAACTTCACCCTAGAAACAACATAACATCTCTATGTATATCCCCTTTGAAAACCTAAACCATGATATCAATTTTGTATCATATTGTGGGTCAATCGCATGATCTAGAAATTTACAAAAAAACAAAGGGGATCTGTTTTTCAGTTTAGCGAGCAATGTGTCACTTGAACAGTGAAGGTTTAATCAACCAATGGTTGAATTAGTCGGTTGATCTGAGAATGCAAATGCGCAATCTAATCTCCACCATGACTTTGCATTCAGATCACAACGAATAAGAAGAGTTGTTATTATACATCAATGGTCTTACAAAAATAAAATAGAACCATATCTTCGAGTCTTCTTTTAAATCTCCTTGCCTTAATTCGTGTGGAAGGCCCTTCTCACTACACTATAACTTTAAAGTTGTAAGTAGGAAGGTTTGAGAAAAATTTATTTGTATTCTAACACATTCTCGTAGGTTGAGCACTCATTTAAATATTCAAAAAAGAAGAAGAAAATGCCCAATAAATTGATGGCCGAGGCTTGGATGTGCGCAACAATATAACAATTTTTAACTAAAAAATTGAATTATTAAAAAAATAAAGCTTACCCATTGAGACTTGAACCTATAGGGTTGCTCTACTACCTTGTGAAGAATATGGAAGTTGTAGGAAGAATTGAAGGATTACACTTGTATTAACACTTTCAATATTCTCGTAGAGAACACTACTTAGAGCATCTGTAGTCGTTTGCTAAATATGCATAATATGCATATTTTGTCAAAAATAGCACTGCAGTCGTTGGGTAAATATGCATATTTTGCATATATCGCTACAGAAGATTGCTATAAATAAGAATCGAAATGAGAATTATGCATATATAAAGGACGGAACTCGAAGTGTCGTCGCAAAAAAATATATATATTTTAATGGTCGAACGGCACCTGAAGTGCCGTCCCTCCAAAAAAAATTAATTTTTGTAATTAAATTTTTTTTTTAAAAAAACCCACTTAGCACTCAATGTGGAAGCTCAAAAAAATTTTCATTAAATTTTTTTTATTACCTCCGAACGGCACTCCATGTGCTGTCCCACTATTTCGATATTTTTTTTCCTCTGACGGCACTCCATGTGCCGTCCCACCATTAATTATTTTTTTTCCTCTCCAACGCAATGTGAAGCTCCGTCTGTATATTATTTTAATTTAAAATGGTAAAATATAGCATTCGACAACTGCATCGAAATGGAAAATTGTTATATGCATTTATCCATTTATGCATTTTTTAACAATAACGACAAGTTCGTTGTTAGGTTCTGTGCAGAAACTATGATACCAATTGTTAGGAATTCCTGTTGAGTTTATGCGACACGATCACTACGAACAACCACCAAGTAAAATAATATATCAAACCAAACACACAAAAGCACACAATTTTGTCCCGGTTGCGGCGAACCCTAATACGGGGAAGAAATAACCGATAAGATATTCAAATAGAGAAGATACAAGAGTTATAACCACTCTGACCAAGAACTTATCTATCTCACAAGCCTCAGCAGAAGATATTTGTTGTTTACAATAGGAAAACCTCACAAATTATTTTCAATGAAGTACTCTTACTCTCTTACCTCTCAAAAGATGTCAACACAAGAATATATAGAGATCTAGAGAAACCTTAGTTTGATATCTTGATACAAAAACCATATGTTGGAGAAGAAATTGGGCTTCAATCGAATCCTCAAGACCCGACCCAAAAAGTAGTCGATGCTACATTGCGGTCGACTGCCATGAAAGGCAGTCGATTGCATTTTTTGCCCCTTAATAAAGAACCTTCGCAGTCGACTGTCAATTGTTGATGTCTCTGCTTGTTGCTTTGTTACTGCTCCTTTCTTCCCAACGTCGCTTCAATTCCTCTCATCACATCACCGTCTTCTCTTCTCATCCAATATAGTATGCAAGGCATAAACCCAACATTCGTCACTATAAATTCAAACATCTTCATCATGCTAGCTAGCATTAAATACCATCAACATATTCATCACTCTAAAACCGCTTCTACTATGGATAATAAAAACGCTCCCCCAAACTGGCAATAGATTTATCACGACACAGATGTCCACTCAAAGCAAGTCTCTAGTCAACATCCCTCACAAAGAACTCCTAGGAATACATATGCAATTACCTTTGAATAAGTAACCCTCATGAATATACGAATCAGGAATTGCTTGTTTTGATATGAACTTTCCGCAAATATCACCAAAATCTTCGTCATAAAGCTCCTTCAGAGCTTCAAACCCAACTACATTAGTTTTCATGGTGACAAGTAAAGCTGACATCATGTTCAATGCATCTGCAACACAATTGAGAACCCCCGATTTATGTTTAATGTTCTAATTAAACCTTCTATAAAACATGCCCACCTTACATGCATCTCTTTCAAGTGCTTCTGATTTATGAAGTGCTTCAAGCTATCATGACCTGAATAAATAATAAACTCTTGTGGCAATAAACAATGCTCCCAAACTCTGATAGATTGCATGACCATATAAAGTTCTTGTTCATAAGTGCTCCACTTCTGCCTTGCTTCATTCAACTTCTCACTATAAAATGCTACTGGCCTCCTTACCTGTGATAAGACTCCACCAATACTAATTCGATAAGCATCACACTCTACCTCAAATACCTTGCTGAAGTCAAGTAAAGCTAGAATAGCAGATCTTGTCAACTTTATCTTCAACTCTGAGAAGTTATTCTCACATCCAGGACACTAAGCAAACTTTCCTTTTCTCAAACAGTCACTAGCTGGTGCTGAGATGCTGCTAAAATTTCAAACAAATTCTCGATAGAAAGAAGCATGACCAAGAAAACTCCAAACTTCAGTAACTGCCTTTGGTGATGGACAATCTCGAACTTCTTTAGCCTTTTCATCATCTACTTCGATCCTGTCACCACTTACTATAAAGCCCAAGATTAGAAATTTTCTTTCTGTAAGTATACATTTATTCTTATTTACAAATAATTGATTCTCTCAAAGTACATAAAATACATCTGTCAAATGTTTAAAATGCTCCTCTCTACTACAAACTTTCCAATAAAGGGTTTGAGCACCTACTTATAACTCGCATGAAAATACTTTGTGCATTAGAAAGACCGAGTGGCATCACCAACCACTCATACAAGCCCTCCTTTGTTTTGATTGTTGTCTTCCACTCATCACCTGGTTGGATACAAAATCTCATGGTACCCACTTCGTAGATTAAGTTTGGAGAACACTTGGGAACCCTGCAAATAGTCAAACATGTCCTTAAGCCGTGGAATAGGGAACATGTACTGGACTGTGGTTTTCTTGATTGCTCAATTATGCACACACATCCTCCATGAACCATCCTTCTTTGGAACCAACAAAGTAGGAACTGCACAATGACTCATGCTCTCACGAATATGCCCCTTCTACAACTCGTCAATCTTCTCTAGGAGAATCTCTGACCCCCTTGGACTCATCTTCTAATGTGGAAGATTTGGTAGACTATCTCCAGGAACTGAGTCAATATATACGATATTCAATATCTCACATTCGAGGAAGTTGACTTTGGAGTTCCTCCGATAAAAGCTCACTGAACTCCTCTAAGAAGGTTGTACTACTGCCGTGTGTTTTGTTCAAATGCTTATTCCCCTTACAAATATAAGTACACAAACTTTACCAACTTTATCATCATGAATAAATTCAGTCCGAGTCTCTGTTATATAAACATGGACATTTCAGATGAAAGATGTGCTTTAGGTTGATCACTAAGAGGAGGCTTCAAATATAAGGATATCTTATGATTATACCAAGTGAACGTGTAGGCGTTTTCCTCTACATCATACTAGTAGGGATTACCCAACAAAATATGTCATGCATCCTGTTGGCTTAAGTTATTTTTTGAATAAGTCTTTCTGACTTGGTCACAGCTTAGACTAAGTCTAGTGTTGGTTACCATATAACCAGGCACGAATTTGAATTTCTTTCCTTGTATTTCTCTATTGTTAGTTTGGTGCACAGCTATATATGCAGTAGCACATCAATGAATAATAATCATCTGAGTTTTTGTTCCACTTTCTAATCTGTTCTTTTTACTTGATTCAACATCTGGTATCAGAGCCAGGTCAGGTGGAAAGTGAAGAAGGAGCAGCCTTGCAATGGCGGATAGAGATTATTTCTCGCAACCAGCAATTCCACGCTTCGATGGTCATTACGACCATTGGAGTATGCTTATGGAGAATTTTCTGAAGTCAAAAGAGATATGGAGTGTCATCGAGAGCGGTGTTCTGAACCAGCAACCGAAGCTGCATTAAAAGCATTGATAAATGAACAAACATCGGCATTGAATAGTCGCTGACTGAAAGATCTAAAGGCGAAGAACTACCTATTCCAATCCATCGATCGATCGATTTCGGAAACCATTCTTGTTAAAGAAACCTCCAAGCAGATACGGGACTCGATGAAGAGTAAATACAAAGGCACGGCGAGGGTCAAGCGCGCACAACTCCAAGCTTTGAGAACTGAGTTCGAGACTCTTTGTATGTATTCAGGAGAATCTGTCTCAGATTACTTCTCACGGACGATGGCAATCGCAAATAAGATGCAGATCAATGGCGATAAGATGGAAGACATCACAATAATTGAAAAGATTCTTCATTCTATGACAGTAAATTTTGATTATGTGGTGTGTTCCATGGAGGAATCAAACAAACTTGATGAGCTCTCAATTGATGAGTTGGAGAGTTCGTTGTTGGTTCATGAGCAGCGGATCAACCGGCATGTATCAGTGGAACATGCATTGCAGTCATCAATAAACAATCCATCTAGTCGTGGATGCGGCAACTATGTACAAGGCAGAGGTCGTTCACCTTATGGACACGGTCGAGGAAGAAGAAACTATCAAGAAGCATGATCCACATCCAGACCCTTTGATAAGACCAAAGTCAGGTGTTACCGCTGCAACAGGTATGGTCATTATCAGTATGAATGTTCTACAAAATTAGCTAAAGAAGAAGATGATGAAAATGTAAATTGGGTAGAGACAGAGGATGAACCTATTCTTCTCATGGTTTGCAACACCATGTCTGAGCCTCGGTCCAATGTGTGGTACTTGGACACAGGTGCTAGTAACCATATGTGTTCAGATACATCCCTCTTCTCTGAGTTGGATAATTCGTTTTGTACCACTGTTCGGCTCGGAGATAGTTCTAAGCTTCATGTGATGGGGAAGGGCACTATTACTATCCCTACTTCATCACATTCATCATCTATTTCAAGTGTGTTTTATGTGCCAGCATTAACATCCAACTTGTTAAGTGTGGGATAGCTTCAAGAAGATGATTATGAGCTAATCATTCGGAAGGGAACATGTCGAATTCAACATCCAGAAAAGGGCCTAGTTGTTGATGTTACTATTTCCAGAAATCGAATGTTTCCTTTGAAGTTTAACAATGATGCATTTCTCTGTCTTGCTGCCATGGTAAACGAGGAGGCATGGCTGTGGCATCTTCGTTATGGCCATTTGAACTTTCGTTATCTACAGAATCTCTCTCAGAAAAATATGGTTGCTGGTCTTCCACATATTAATCCTCCTTCACAACCGAATGAATTAATTCCAAGGCTCGTGTTGCTCGCCATGCCATTCCTTTAGGGAATGAATCACGATGTTGCTTACCAAGAACACATCCTTCACAACTCTGTGAAGGATGTGTTCTTGGTAAGCAACATCGTGATTCATTCCCTAAAGGAATGGCATGGCGAGCAACACGAGCCTTGGAATTAATTCATTCGGATATTTACGGACCAATCACTCCTTAGTCCAATGGTAATAAGCAATACTTTATTACTTTCATTGATGATTATTCTCGGAAAACATGGGTGTACATCTTGCAGGCAAAATCTGAAGCTTTATCCACTTTTCAAGCCTATAAGGCTCTTGTCGAAAAGGAAATAGGACAACATATTAAAGTTCTTCGCTCAGATCGTAGAGGAGAATACAAATCACAAGAATTCCTACAATTTTATGAGATTCATGGCATCAAACGGCAGTTTACAGCAGCCTATACTTCTCAACAAAATGGTGTCGCTGAGAGGAAGAACCGCACTATTTTAAATATGGTGCGAACTATGCTGAGAACATCCAATCTTCCCAAGACATTCTGGCCCGAAGCTGTTCTTTGGAGTACTTAACTGCTCAATCGGAGTCCTACGAAGGCCGTTCGAACAATGGTGTCTGAAGCAGCGTGGTCTGGAAAACAACCTACTGCTGCTCATTTTCGAATTTTTGGGTGCATAGCATATGCCCATATTCCTGATAAGAAGCGTAAGAAACTGGATGAGAAGGGCGTCAAGTGTATTTTTCTCGGTCGAAGTGACCATTCAAAAGCATTCAAGTACCTCCCTTGGACCATCTAATCTAACAGATGGTGGGGAAGCTCAAAGTCCTCAAGCTATTCCAAATCTACCAGACCAACCTTCCACTTCATCTCCAAGCACTTTGGTTGACGAAACACTTCCTCCGATGCATGACCATTCCAGGCCTCCACGCACCAGGCAGCGACCTTCTTGGATGCAAGACTATCAGGTATCATTAGCAGATTCTGATGATCCACTTCTTCACTTTGCATTGTTTTCCGATTGTGCACCAGTTTCATTTGAGGTTGTTGTTGAAGATCCAAAGTGGAAAGAAGCCATGGATAAGGAGATTCAATCAATCGAAAAGAATCACACATGGGAGCTGCAAGATCTTCCAAAACGTCATCATTCCATTGGTGTCAAATGGATATACGAAACAAAATTGAATGCCGACGGATCAGTCCACAAGCATAAAGCTCGCTTGGTTGCCAAAGGATATCGACAACGCTTTGGTGTTGATTACAGCGAAGTATTTGCTCCTGTTGCAAGACATGATACCATTAAATTGGTACTTGTATTAGCTGCCCAAAACAGTTGGCCCGTATTCTAGATGGATGTCCTATCGGCCTTCCTTCATCGGGACCTAGAAGAGCAAGTGTTTGTTGACCAGCCACCTAGATATGTTCAAGTAGGAAATGAACACAAGGTCTACAAATTACGCAAGGCATTCTATGGGCTGAAACAAGCACCAAGAGCATGGTACAGCCGTATTGAAGCATATTTTCTTCGTGTTGGATTCCTAAAGTGCCCATATGAACCCACTTTATTCATCAAATTCAACAATGAAGGCAAGTTGCTTATTGTGTGCTTGTATGTCGACGATCTAATCTTTACCGGAGATGCTCGTTCCATGGTTGCTGACTTCAAGCAATCTATGATGTCCGAGTTCGATATGACTGATCTTGGCATGCTTCACTATTTTCTTGGTCTCGAAGTGCTGCAGTCTTCAAATGGCATTTTCCTCTCTCAACAAAAATTTGTTCGGGAAGTGTTGGATAAGTTTCAGATGCAAGATTGCAACTCAGTGGGCACTCCAGTTGATATTGGATTAAAGCTCAACAAAGATTCTGATGGACATGCGGTTAATACGACTCTATAGAAGCAAATCATCGGTTCCTTGATGTATTTAACCACCACACGGCCTGACATAATGCACGGGGTCAGTTTGCTTAGCCGCTATATGGAACGTCCTACGAAGCTTCACCTCCATGCTACAAAAAGAATCTTCCGTTACTTAAAGGGGACGATTGGTTATGGTCTATTCTACAGTAAAAGTGTTTCATCGGGTCTCATAGGCTTCACAGATAGTGATTATGCTGGTGATTCTAATGATAGGAAAATCACCTCTGGTTATGCTTTTATAATCGGATTAGGTGTTATCTCTTGGTCCTCAAAGAAACAGTCCATTGTCACTCTGTCCACCACCGAGGCTGAGTATGTTGCTGCTGCCTCTTGCACCTGTCAAGCTATATGGCTGCGACACCTCCTTCAAGAACTCCACTGTTTAGCTTCTGGCCCGACCCTAGTTGTTTGCGACAATAGCTCCACGATCAAGCTCTCAAAGAATCCTATTCTTCACGGCCGAAGTAAACACATTGATGTGAGGTACCATTTTCTTCGTGATTTAGTACAACAAGGGACCCTTCAACTGAAGCATTGTCGCAGTGAAGATCAAGTTGCTGATATCCTCACAAAACCACTCAAGTTTCATGTATTTGTGAAACTCCGACACCTACTTGGGGTTTGTCCATTGCCTCTGCCAATTTAAGGGAGGGAAGTCATAGCAACTAGCTCGTTGCAGCAGCTTCAGCTTCTTATAAACTAAATATCAGAAATATTCAGTTTAAGGGAGGGAATGTTGGCTTAAGTTATTTTTTGAATAAGTCTTTCTGACTTGGTCACAACTTAGACTAAGTCTAGTGTTGGTTACCATATAACCAGGCACAAATTTGAATTAGTTTCCTTGTATTTCTCTATTGTTAGTTTGGTGCACAGCTATATGTGCAGTAGCACATCAATGAATAATAATCATCTGAGTTTTTGTTCCACTTTCTAATCTGTTCTTTTTACTTGATTCAATATATCTCTACAACATCGCATAAAATATCAGATTTATAATGCTTGCCAAAAGAAAGTGGTACCTTACCGACTTCTGACACTTGAATTGCGGATTCCCTTTTAATCCATTTGATGCGATAAGGAGAGGGATGCAATTCTGCTTCCAACTTCAGATGCTCAACAAAAGCACTGGAAATAATATTCTCACTATAACCATTAACAATAATAATATAGCATAGATGCCTACTGATCATACAATGCAAATGAAAGATGTTGTGCCTGTGAGATTCCCCTTACTTTGGGGGCAAACAACATGCATCACGCTGCACCAATGAACCCTTCTTCTAAAGCTCCTGATGCTTCTTCCAAGTCTACATCCAAGCCATCATCGATTGGACCATCATCTCCATCAAACAAATTAGCATGCCTCTTGGGACACTGTTAGACCAATTACATGCTTCTCCACACCTATGGCACTTATTTGGTGCCGAAAGGGCATATGGCTTATTTTTAGGTGGTTGATACTTACTTGGTGAGGTTGTAGATCTGATATTGCTTGTGTTTCCTTGGGTGGATTGGTTGTTTGGTTTGGCAGTACCCCATGCTTGTTGCTTGCCTTTATCTTGATCCCATCGATTACTGTGAAAGGAACTAGATTGTTGATTCATTACCTTCTCAAGATGCAGAGTTGTATTATGTGCTTTGTCGGTGCTCCAAACAGTCTGTTGTGATGCAGTCTTGAATAACGTGCTAGCTCACTTGTTTCTGAAATGGTACAACAAGATTGCAATCTAAGGAACTTATTGGTGGTGCAATTTTGAAATAGCTTATACATCATGTCTCTGTTCCTAAATGAAGAACCTCTTCTACAAAAGATCCTTCATATGTTGCCAAGAACGAATAGGTGGCTCTCCGCGATATCACCTTGAGCCCTATATGTTAGACCACCAAGCTAATGCACCTTTCTTCAACTTGTAAGCAACCAACTTCACATCTTTTCCTCTGCCACGCTCATCAACTCAAAAACGGATCAAATAATTGCTTCACTTCATACTCCAAATTATCGTACCCTTCAACTCTCGACACTGCCATGGAATGTCGAAATATATGCCTTGATGCGGTACTCTTCATTAGGGTGGATAAGTGGGGTATGATGGTGAGCAATAGACTTAAGAATTGACACGGCAATGACACTGCATATTGTTCATTATTGTTCCTATTGATATCGAATCTTGGCTAAGTGTTATTGATATTGATCATTAGATATTGTTATCAATTATTGAATCATTGTTTACAACTATTGCATCGATTACCATGTTATTGATTATTTCTATCGTCCCATGTTATTGATTCTTATCAATCTATTGAATTCATTATTATACCATTATTCTATTGTTCCTTGCTTTCTCTACTTGTTGTCCATGACTTGTTATAAGGACAAATTTTCTCTTCTTTTTAGATGAAGTGTTCACAGGTAATGAAGGAGAATTGCCTGATGGCGAGGGAATTCTTCATAATCAGGAAATTCAACAGAGCTGCAACTGATCTGTCAAAATCCAATGGATGGTGCTCTCTGCTCCTCGTATGGTCAACAAGATAAAGGTCGATCATGCCATGAAGCAAACTGATTGTCAAACTATGCATGAGTCCGGTCTTCCAGCTCTTTGAACTTCATAAGATGCCTGTGAAAGTTGTTGTTGATCCCAACTCGTAGATCCCTCATGATATGCAGAAACTCTTCTCTTGTCAACAAATTTTGGAGATCATCAAGATTAGTACCATTGAAAGGGTCGGGTCGTCGTCTTCACGACTGTAGTTTACACCAAACATCCCAAAGAATGACTCTTTGGCTGTGATACCAAATGAGAGAAAATGGAAGATAGACTAGTAGCTTGTTCTCTACAAGATTACGGGCCTTGAATAAATAAGAGTTTCTCGACGAATCAAGAAGGATAAATAATTTTGATTGAATAATAGAAAATACAAGAAAACTCTTATTGGCTTTAAATAGGTTGACTAAACATGTGAAGAAAGAAACAAAGTTATCCAAATTTGAAAGAAAATAAATAACTAAAATAATCACTAAACTAGGAAATCTAAAAAGATAAATTGTTAGAAATTTGTTTACAATAAAACCAACTTCTTCAATATTTATACTATTTGTTACAACTTTGGTTACAAAAGTTTGGCATAAAACAAAACGATTGAGTGGCACAAAAACTAGAGAGAGGGGAGAGAAATAAAACCAATAAAGTGAAATGAAAAAGAAAATAATAAACCAAACCGATTTGATGTGGAGGCTTGTGTAGCACACAATCCCCTTAAAACAGTTTTCGCCTTATCCGGGTGCTGGAGCTAGTTGAGGTGCTTGTTTCCCAGGATGCAACGACAAAGAGGGTTCACGTAGTCACCACGTAACGCTCTCAACTGGCAGCGCCAGAACTCTATCACCTTACTGAATGGACTCAGCGAACGGAATAAGACAGAACAGAACAAAGAGAAAGAGGAGAGATTTTTCTGTGTGGGGAAGAAAGAGGGGGGGGCACTATATATAGAGTCAGGGTTAGAGACTTGTAACGGTAGACGAAACTATGAATGTCTTTAGTGTAATGGCAGACAGCAGTCAATGCCATGAATGCCACAGTGTAACTGCAGAGATTTTTCTGTGCGGGGAAGAAAGAGGGGGGCCACTAGAGATTTTTCTGTGCGGGGAAGAAAGAGGGGGGCACTATATATAGAGTCAGGGTTAGAGACTTGTAACGGTAGACTAAACTATGAATGTCTTTAGTGTAACGGCAGACAGCAGTCAATGCCATGAATGCCACAGTGTAACTGCAGACAGCCATGGGGTGGGGTTATGTCGGTCCGGCATTCATGTCCGCAGGACATGCGGGCGCACACAAGTCGAGAGAGGGGGGGGCTCTATATATAGAGTCAAGGTTAGAGACTTGTAACGGCAGACAAAGCTATGAATGCCTTTAGTGTAACGGCAGACAATATACTAAATGCGTACACTATAACGGCAGACAACAGTCAATGCCCTAAATGCCACAGTGTAACTGCAGACAGCCACGGGGTGGGGTTATGTTGGTCCGATATTCGTGTCCGCAGGACGTACGGGCGCACACAAGTCGCATGTAATCCGGTCCGAGATTTGCACCCTTGTGCCCGCGAGAGAGCCTCTCTTCTAGCTATCTTACAATGCTTAGAAGGAGTTTACTATATATCCTCTTCTAATTCCTTTGATTTTTCCGATGTGGGAATATGTTCCCTCAACCCATTTTCAAGAATGAAAACGTCTCACTTTGAGAGACAATTTCTCATACACCCCTTAACCATTTTTAGCAAATTAATATATTATTTTGATCTACTCACGAAGGAGAACACAAATCAAACAAGATCTCTCAATAATTCATTGAGGATCTTGCTCAAAAAAATTCTCGAAAACTATGTTAGGAATTGTGGCCTCAAATACACATAGGCACGGGGTACTTGAAGTTGGAGAAGAAGAGGAGGAGACAAAGAAGCAAGGGAAGACAAGCAGCAAGTAGAATAAGAGAAGTCTGGAGGGTTGCGGTCGACCGGCTAGGGGTGCGGTCGACCGACCCAGTCGACTGAGAGTTCTTCGAGTGCAGGCGTCCAACAGAGGAGGGGACGGTCGACCGACACTAGGGGTGCGGACGACCGGTCAGCCCTCAGGTCTGGATCTGCACGTTGCGGTCGACCGACACAGATGCTGGTTGCTCTTTTGGGCTTACGGAAGAAAGGCCCAATTTGCTATATTTGTGTGTATCTTTTAGGATTTGCTTGGTGGCTATATATATGGCCGTAAACTCTAGGGTTTAGTAATCCTGAATGCTGTGATCATTATTCAACTTCAAGAAGTGATTGTGCCGAGTGTTTCAAAGGTGAGGGAGAGAGATTGAGAGTTGTAATCTTTCTTGTAATCTTTGTATTTCTTTGGTAATAAGAAGTATTGGTTATCTCTGCATATTGGTTGTGTTCTTGTAAGATCCATATATTGTGGTAGCTTGTTCTTGGTTTATCTATTTTTTGGGAGTTTCTATTGTTTGTGGTACACTTCCGCTATTAGCACTACGAGTTGGAAGTAAATTTCTCTGACAAGTGGTATCAGAGCTTTACAAACTGGTTCGTAAATGGTGTATAAAATACCCATTTTCTAACAAAATTTTCGAGGCTGAAACATGTTAAGAAATCCACCCGAAAAGATGTCAACTTTGTCTCAGATTGACGCTGCGGTTAACTACGCGGTCGGTTGACTGCTAGCGGCTATGGATTTTCCAGAGAGCCTCGACCTGTGCTTGCGGTCAGCTGCATATCTTGTGGTCGACTAAACATTGGTCCAGTCAACCGCCGTTGCTGCTGCTGCGCTGCTTGGCTGCTGTTCTGCCGAGATTTGAGCTCCGCATTATAATCTCTCACTAGATGTGTGAAGCCTTGCCAGCATACTACTAATGCTTTGCTAGGGAGGGATAAGTTAAATTGTAGTTTTGTATTCTGGATGATTAACGAAGTCTTCTCTTTTATTTTCCATAATTTTTTGTCAAATTTTTTATTATTTATTTACTCCTTGTGAAGTGCGTAGATTGCCGTAGAGTTCATACTTCATAGAATACCACAATCCATAAGTTATTTTCATAGCTGCCATCATGATATTAAGTACATCATTCTTTGGCTGTGAACCTCTAATTTTCCATCTGGCTTTATTTAAAGAATAATGACCACTTAAATTGAATAGCCAAGTTTTGTTGTCCCTCTAAATAGCTAGTCTCCCACACTGGGAAAATACCTGTCTCAAAAGAGTATGAGATCATTCATCATGATAGGTTTCCTCTAAATAATGAACTAATTAGTATCTCAAAGATACGATAATACCAGCATGCATTTGTATCGTACCTTCAAACCCCATCAGATAAATTCACAGAGAAGAGATGTGTCATTCCCTATAACCTGAGCTTCCCTTTCATGGCTCTTCTCAGAAAATGGAACACATAGGGTAGTAAATTTAAACCGCATAAGCTTAGGGTAGTTTTCTGCTATTTAGCCTCTTAAACAGTAAGTATCTCACACTAACAAAATCTGGTATACCAAGGCCAACTATCATTAAGAGCTGCACATATATAAATCATAATAATCCATTCTACTCAGCATTCTAAAACATATGCAAACTTGATATGGCTGCACAATGGCGTTAAATTTATTATCGGTAAGCATACCAACATTAATAGGTACAATTTTTTAGAATGATACAAATAAGGAATAGGTTATTAGCCAACGTTTTAAAGCAGCATTCCCTATATTTAAAATCAAGTGTGATTACTAGCATATACTTAAAACATTCATTCACTCGCTTTGGGCAGATACGGGGGATGATGAACAAACCAAAGGCTCGTCGATCACAAAGTTGGATGAGACAAAGATTGGTTTTGCTCCCAGCCGTAAACTTATACCGTCTAGAATCTCAGTAACTGTCTTCTTGAATACTTCTTCAACCAAAATCTTCCCATCATCCAAATTAGCCATTTCGATGACTTCATTCACAACAGCATCAACCTGATAGAAGAAAAGTCTCATCTTTGTCAGAAATAATAGGTTAAATTTATTCATAAAGTAATATACGTAAAGCTAAGTTCTGCATGGCACTAGAAGAATGAGGAAATCTATTGTTTGTGTAGTTACGCATACAAGTACTAAATATGTTAGAACATGCCACCATGCATGGTACCCACCTAGTACTTGGGAGTTTTTGTTGCTGTGTGTCTTAGAATATAAATATAAACCCCTCAACCTTCACCACAACTTCAGAGTATTAAACTCCGGATTAAAAAGGAAAGTCCTATTGCTCACTGCCCACGTTTCAGTCCACAAAATGGTTCCTCAATCTTCGTGTTTTTTTTTTGATCATACAATCTTCGTGTTAAAATACATACACAAATCTATCTACTCTCACCACAACTTCAGAATTTTGGTGTAGTGGCAGCACTACATTTCACAATGTTCATAAATCTTTTAGCCCTTGTCACAGCTTCGGAGTTTAGGTGAAATTACAGAGGTATTCAACAAAGTTTAAATATATGCATATGTATATCTATCCCCCATTAAGAGAAGTTTCAGAATCAATCTCAGAAACATAAGCCTCATTCATAGCCTTAAAAGAACATACCTCCAATTCTGATTGTCCCTTAAAATTAATTTTCTTGCAGTTTTAGGCAATTCAGGTTTTTGAGCATGTGACTGCAAATATATCTAGCTGCACATGACACCAGCACCAACTTAAACACATGATGAAAGAAAAGTTTTTTCTAAACCTTCTCAATTCACTTTAAATTTGCATGGATATTCAGTCACCTCACTCCTAAAAAACATATTACAAAAAATACTACATTCAAGATTACCACAATTCGATTCCCTTTAATATCCTCTTTCACTACAACAATTGGATTCTTCCAATAATTTAATTTACTGTTTAATATAAGAACCCTTTTTCAAACACTAGATCTCGACAATTCCTCATCTACAGAGAAACTAAATGGGCTCCTTCAAGGATATCTCTATGTTCTCCCTGCCAACTCAACAAATAGTATAGACATCGATCTAAACTTACAAATATTAATTTACCTCTTAGGACATGCATTGCATTATTTTGTTCTTACCAATTCTCCTCGTGTTTTTTTTTATCTTTTTCTTATTCTACTGAAAGTTAATAGTCAAATTGTGCATAAGAATTTTAATCATGACATAGATAAAATTATATGCACTTATCTTGATTTCTATAATATATATTTTCATTTTCTTCAAACATGATGCGTAATTTTAGAGATTGTTCCCGCAATATATCAGATCTGCATCTGAACGTAAACTATAAAAGATAATGTACTTTGTATAATCATGACACGCCCATTAGGGATGCATTGAAATGAGAATTCTGCATTAAAATTTCAAAATTCTTCCTGTAGTTGCTTCAAATTCCTTAATCAAAATTTTAAGTTAATAAAACAATGATAATATATTACCATTTTTTTTCTTGTGTTTAGAACATTATCTGAAGTCATGGGATTACCTGTCCATTGGTGCCATAAGGAGGCATATCGATTGACGATGCTAGTCTATCAAGTGCAAGTAGAATGTACTCCTTCGGTACCTTATCGTGATCCTTTGGCAGATCTCTCCACACCTCATCCAGCAACTACAGCAAACACATTTTTATGGTTAGAAAATGAACCATATGAAAATTGTAGGTTACTATGAGTAGTGACCAATTTTATGAATAATGACCCATTTTCCATATTAAAATGTCAAGGGCTGACAAGGAATTTACTCTAATTTGGGTTAATTCCTTTTAGACCCGTGCCCAAAAAAGTTCTCCCTTTTAACCCCTTTGAAAAGTCAAACTATTCTTTTAATCCTTAGGTATAGAAAAAGTTCCTAATAAGCCCCCAAGTCAATTTGTACATATCATTTGTATAATATAGGGGCTGTGTTTTCAAAAAACCCTATTCTGCAATTTCCAATTTCGAAGAAAAACATCTCCTACTATATATAGACCCTCCAGTTGTTGCGAAAACGACAAAACACAAACAAAAGATTTAAATAAAAACACTATCTCTCTCCACACGGCAACAGGTCTTCAATAAAAATAGTTCATTTCTACATTGAGTAGTTAGTTTCCATAAAAAAGTAGTGTGTATATATATATATATATATATATATATATATATATATATATTAGAGAAATAGTTCATTGCATGATAGAGCAGCTTAACTTCGACAGAAATAGTTCATTTCTACAATGAAATAGTAAGATTTGGATCGAAATAGTATATATGTTACAAGAATAGCTTACTTGCAAATGGAACAGCTAATCTTCCATTAAAATAGTTTATATCAAAACAAGCCATTTCAAAACAACCTTAGTTTTAAGGGCTTATCAGGAAATATATATATAGGGGATATATAGGGGTTAAAAGAGTAGTTTGACTTTTCAAAGGGATTAAAGGGAAGACTACTTTTGGCCAGAGACAGGAGAAACATTATGATGCTATTATTTATTTATTTTTATTTAGAAAAAGGTGACATCAATACCGCTTCATTAATAAGTAATTAACGAAACAAGTATTACAACTAATATACTATATACATCTATATGTTCCTAAAACGGAACAACGGAAAACAAATACATAGCTAAGCATACAACAATAACTAGTCCCTCTCCTAACTAAACTTGTAGACGAAAGCATCTACAGCCTGTTCTCCCGCCCATTCCTACCAGATGTAATTTGAATTTCCAAAAAAAAATCTAATTTGAAATTCGAATTCCATCAAAATTCCTCTCCACCCCAGAAACTCCCTCCACCTTCCCCAAACGTTCACCTTGGCAACAACCACATCCACCATCTCTTGCCGGCATGCTTCCTCCTCTCCCAGCGACGTTGCCTTATAGTATTTATTACGTGAACATTATAGTATGATTGTAATGTCAGTACTTACATATACCTTCTATAAATTTCAAGTTAGTAACTTTGGTCGCTCTTGATGAAGCACACCTTAAAATGAATAAAGTACTTAGTAAATAAGCCTAAAAAATTAATATATATGCATGAGAATAAGGGGGCTAGTGTTTCACCCTAGCCAACTTAGATGGGAAGACATCTCAAAGTTCATATCTCGGCAATTTAAATTAATAATCCACATCGATAGATATGCTACATCTTCAAAAGTACGTGTGTGCAAAATTTCAAAAGAACTTAACGAGTTTTATCCGATTATCATGCAACCGAATTTATCTATCACATCAACCGACTACAATGTTGGAACGATAAGAGGCATGAATCACCATGAAAGAATTTTTTAAAATACTATAACTTATTGCCTAGTTAGGACTATTCCTATGGACGTACGTAATTGGGCTATACTTAATTACAAATTCACTCTTTTCATATTTAAAAGTAGGTAATGATAATTGATGAGGCTTTATACATTAGGCCAGACGATTAAATTTCAACAATCTGAAAACTTTCACCAACCAACCTTGCTTAATTCAAATCTGTTGGATAGAAGTCTCTGAATAGCATTTCCATCGAAAGTGTTCTCACTGTAGGCAACAATGACAGGATGCTCTTCAAGACGATGGATGATATTGTTAACAAGCTTCTTGAATTTCTCACAGAAAGTTTCTTGAGAAACCAGTTCTTTAAGTTCCCCCGAAAGTGATTCCAGAGCTGGTTCTACAATGTTGCTATAGACCTATAAAGCATAACAAAGCTAGTTATTCTCAAATTCCAATTCTCATATGTTAAATTGGGGTAATCAATAGGAAGATGTTAACTTTCGATTGAGAAAAAACCAGCTTACCTTGTTTCGTGTGCTTAAAGTGTATGGTTGGCCAATCAAATAGATGAATTAATATATAGCACAGTGGACAGTTTATAAAAATCTCAATATGAATTAAACAGCTACCAAACTCGTTGCTACACGTGTATATATTGGGTTGGGGGGTGCTCATGTGAGACCCTACCTGTTCCCTTATTTTGAGGCCTCATATGTAATCCCTTTGATAGGAAGCCCCCATGAAAAATCTGAACCGTTCATCTAGTATATATATTTATATATATGAAAACATGTGGAAATAATCATTTTTAATAACTGAGCTCTCAAGCCACACATGACACATCTCATATAAAAAAACTAATAATTGGAAGAAAACACATTAGAGAAATGTCATCATTTCTATGAATAAGTAAAAGGAGAAGGAAACAAATCCTCTTAAATAGAAGATTGAAAAAAGACAAAAGAACTGGAAAAAATAAATGAAAACTATCTCCAGAGAAACAAAATGTAACCCTATTATGTTATTCAATATAAGATATTACTTTTTCCATTTAAACCATTATTACTCCAAGCTTGCTTTTGTATTTGATTTCGTATCAACTATTTCCTATTGTTTGAGTGTGGTGCTGATTAATTACGAAATGACAATCTTATATCAATATATTTTAATATTAATATTTACTTTTTAACACATGAATTTCACATGTTCTTTTTACTAGTAATATGAAATAAGTTACTTATCATTTAGTATTCTCAATAAATACTTCTTTCAATTTGCAAAGTTTAACCATATATTTCTTAATTTATGTGCATTCATGTGTCAACAAATCTGGTACCCTTAATTTTAGATCATGATAAAGTGTAAGGAGATGATATAGACATGCATTGTCAAAATTACCCAGGGGTCAGAAGAAGGTGGCATGCCATGATCAACTGAGAGTTGCTCCAAAGCCATGGTGAGGCACTTGGGAGAAGAGTCCTCATTCAGCTGTGAGAATATGGTGATTGCCTCAGTCTCGAATTGCGTGTTTTCAACAAATTCTTTGAGATCTTCACCGTCCATCCTCAATATCAAAACAGGTTCTTTCTTGAACTCAGTTGCCATGTTAAACTTGGACTTCCTTAGTTCTGCATTCGTCTCATAAATGATCTGATTCAACACCTTAATACAACAATGCGGAAATGTTAAGATTGACTTTGTTTTGACATACAGGCTTTTACAAACGTAAAAATAGGAACTAATTCTACTTTTTCACTTAAGGCTTTCCATGACAGTATGGCAATACGACAGCATGTGGCAGCATAAGAGACTGGCAGGTAGTGGGAGCAAACAGTGATTACGGGAGAGATTTAGGACTTGGGGCTGAGGGAGAGGGTCTGTTAAGGTGAGCGCATGAGTAGAGCAATGATGAAACTGAGAAAAGGAGATGAAAGTGTCAGGGCTGAGGGAGAGGGTTGGTTTGGGTGAGCGACAGCAGAGAGTAATCATGAGACTCAGAGAGGGAGATGAAAGTAAGTCAAAATATAAACAAAATGTATCACTTGAATGTTAAAGACAAAGAAAAAGAGTAAAAAGAACAACATGCAGACATATGTATAATCCCCTGAGTGTTTTACAAACAATCCCTCGAGTGGAAGACTTGGAACCAAGTCTCCATATAAGATCTCTCTATTCAGGATGAGTGAGGAGGGGCCTTCATTGATAATCAAGAAGAAAGGATGAAGCTTTAGATCTTTGTTCACATATCTAAAGTCCTTGATGATCTAGTTACACTTCAAATAGAAGTTAATCTAAGTTGCTATTGCAATAAAAACACCTTTGACAGAGAATATTAACGAATTTAATAAGCTTCTCTCCCAACTCTAGGGCAACTATTTGATGAGCATCGATAAAGATCAGGCTCTACTTTTACTTGCTTCAACTTCATCAAATGAACGTCTTTTGGTGACTCATGTACGGACGAGAGAACAGCACCTTATAGGATGTTAAGTTTCTTTTGAGGTACCATGAGACAATAATGAAGACAGCTACCAACAACAAGCACCGGACTGAGAGGGTTTATTATGACGAAGGGTAAAAGGGAAAAGGTTGGTCGACTGAATAACTGTTCGTACCAGAAACCGGAAGAATAATGGTCTTAAGTACAAAACTGATCCAGAGCATCTTGAAGTTATTCTATCCTTCCATTGAAAGCAAATGTGACATCAGAGCTATAAGTGCAAAGCAAAATTGACAACATGCTAAGTTGAGTACTTTTGCGGTGCAGCTTCCTTAGCAATGTAGTAACTGCCAAATCTGAAGGATATCTACCACTTGTGACAACCTATGTTTAAGTTTCTTCTGATAGGAAGGCTTTCATCGACTTCACACTATTTACTGATCCAGATAACATCTTAGTGACCATCACACTCACCTCAGGATGTGTTAAGTTTTCGACCTTACCTCTTGAGGAGGAGACGTGTTGTTCGGTTAGGGTGGACGTGTCCTTAACGAGCAGAAGGCTTAGTGTTCATGTTACTGGGTCAAAGTAGTAATCCTAGCTCTTCATTGTACATGTATTGAGGTGAGGTGCATTGTTGATCATGGATGCTTGGTGTGAACATTTCTAATTACAGGATTAAGTAAATGTAGGAAATAAACATAATTGTCTAATGGGCTGGAAAAGCATCTAATATATGTAGCTGATGCTGTGATTGATTTTGGGTAAATCAAAAGAAAATGGTTCAACTTACAGAAATGAAATAAGAGCATTAATCAAGGTGTTCAGTCAAAACCCCCCTTATCAAAATTGCAGTAAATGCTGCATTCCCTGTTTTTTGGCTCTGCTAAACATCAAATTTGATTTGCGTTTGCCACTCCTCAAACAATGCATTTAGAGATATTTACTTGTAAAAAATGTAGCAGTTCATCTTGCATGGATCAACTATGAACTGCTTGATATTAAAAAGATGAGGAGGAAAATAAAATAAAAATTATAGCAAGAGGTCGATAAAGCTAAGAATTATGGAAACTACCTTATTGTAGATAGTGACCAGATAGATTTATGAGATCAAAACGATCAAGAAATGGTTTGAGCTCCTGCTTCCAACTGTTGCCCAAGTAGCTCTTAGTCCCCACCAATGCCTGCTCAAATCTATTTATTGACATGAAGAGATAGATAGATGCATTGATTTGTTTGGATATAAAGTGATGATCTGAGTGTGATACCCGTGGCCTCCCTTTTGTTTTTGTCCTCTCTCTCTCCCCCTATTTCTCTCCCTTTTTCACATCTCTCCCATAAATCTCTCTATCTGTTTTTTTCCTTTCTTGTGATCTGCCAAGAAAAGTGAAGTGGGAAAGTGATGGAAAAGTTGCCACCCCCCACCGGCCACACCAACCATTTCATCCAAGACGCGTGGGACTTGGCTGATTTTCTTTTTTTCTTCTAGCAAACTGGAGAATCTTTTGCCGTACTGACCCACTTTCTGAAAATATACGATCTGGCCCACTTTTGAAAATATTTAGCGATCTGATCCAGTTTTCGACACATCAGCATAAAACATTATTGAAATTAATGGTATAAGTTATTTATATGCCGTTGTTTTTAATAACGGTATCTGTTTTTTTTAAAAACCGCGTACCGCTATTTGGAGTAATGACATCAGTTATCTTATTCTCAATCGTGCGCTCTCTGACTTGAAAAAAAAAATTTATTACAAGTGTGAAAAAGGTCTATAGATGATGCCGTTATTTCCAACAACGACATTCGCATGACAGATGTCGTTGTTAGGGATAACGACATCAGTTTTAAGATTTTTTGCATATAAATAATGGCCCCCTCTTCTCCTTCCCCTTTTACTTTAGATCTGCTTCCTCTCTCTCCCGAAACCCCAAAACCCTAGAACTCTACAACCCCAAATCCCACTATCAACAGTATTCTTTTACATCCCAAACAAATTCATTAAATACTCATCCATAAACCGTAATTGTGATTCTCTCCTATCTCCGTTCACTTTGATATTCGGCGTTGATTTGCTTATACTTGTTTAACATATTTTTGTTTACTTCTTCTATATATTTTATTGGTGTTGTAGATTAACAACACATGGAATATTGCACGGAAATGTGCTCGTGTGTTGAAAAGCAATGCTTCAAAAGCTTGCAAGGAGATAGCCCGAGAAATCCTCCATCCGTGTCGTTTACTAGTTGAAGATATTGGAGACGGTCCGGCCTTTGCTGCTCTTTTAGGATCAAAAGAAGTTACAACTCAACCGCCCCGACCAAGTACTAGATGAGCTCAACCTCCCCCCACCACCAACAAGACAAGCTCAACCTCCCCTACCACCACCAAGACAAACTCAATCTCCCCTATCACCATCAAGACAAACTCAACCAAGACAAACGAAATCATCATCTTCAAATGGGCAACGGCAAAAGAGTGTCAGACATCCTCCTACGGCTTCTCAATTAGCATCACAAGATATTATAGAAGAAGAAGCGTAGCATGAAGAAGAGATTGGCCCCCGTGTACCTGGGACACAGGATTGTAGAACGTAGAAGGAGAGTCCCATCTCGGAAGAGGAGGCAGCCGCAACATTATACACCTAGTTAGGTTCAATGTGGAATTGTGTAATTTTGTAACTGTTGACTTGCCCAATTATTGGGATATGTTTTAAATGTGAACGTCAAGCAGATTTTGTAAATTTGTTAACTTCGGTTGAATGTGAACTATTGTCGTTTATATTGTGTTGTAAATATAAAACTTGATGCTATATATTTGCCGATGAATTGTTTATTGGTGTTATTTATTATGCTTATTTTATGGTGTTTATAATTGCATTTGTTGATTATATCAAATTGAAGTCTTAAACTATTTCGAAATCTATGTGAATGGTTGTGCATGTTTTGAACCAAATTTAAAATAACAGATGTCATTGTTAGGAATAACGGCATCAGATTCCTGTAACATTATTCCCAACAACGGCAACAGTTCAAAACATACACAATGTTTTTTATATTTTAATTTTACTTGTTGCCGTTCTTTGCGACAACGGCAACAGTGAAAATAATGTCGTTATTCTGATCAACCGCATCAATTATCTCCAATTTTTCCCAGCAAATAGCTTCTTTGCCAAATTCTCTACCTCCACAGTCGTTATTATCAATAACGACATTAAAATAACTGATGTCATTGTTTGGAACAACGACAACAATTCAAATTTGGCAGAGAATCATGATTAGTTAAAATTTTGAACTGTTGTCGCTGTTCCAAACAACGGCATCAGTTATTTTGATGTCGTTATTGACAATAACGACTGTGGAGACAGAGAATTTGACAAAGAAACTATTTGCTGGGAAAAATTGGAGATAGCTGATATCGTTGTTCAGAATAACTGCATTATTTGCACTATTGCCGTGATCGCAAAGAATGACAACAAGTAAAATTAAAATATAAAAAACTGTAACACCTCGAATTCCAAAACAAACTGAATTCGAAGTTCCACAGGATCTTTACACTTTTCTTCGTACAATTTTACAAGGAAATTAAAACTTTTATTACATCGGAGTTACATCTTGAATTACATTTAAACAACAGAAGTAATTTACAATAATTACATAAATAAAATGTACAACACTTGAAACATTCTTTAAGCAGCATGCATACTTTAATCTTGTCAATCTCTTTATCATGCATAGAAACTGTGGGCTCGTCAGTTCATTCAACCGACGTAAGGATATAATACTGTCACGCCCCGCTTCTCAAAAATACGGAATACGAGTACATGACAAAAGCCCAGCGAATGACTAACGTCACCCATAAGCTGTTTAATCGATTAACTCAACAACATAAACAATACGGAACAATTGCGCAGGCAATAATAATGATCTCATGAACAAAAATACTTAGAATGAAGCAATACAAATATCCAAATACAATAATAATAATTCAACGTCTGGCAACAATAATAAAATCCGGGACATAGGCCTAAAACAATGATAATCCCAAAATTCAAAAACCAAAAAAAAATACAAGTCTCAATACATTAAGTCATTTAAAATGATAAGTAAATTAAAAGCAGAAATCTTCAAAATGTTTATTCTCCAACTTCAGCAGGCAATTCTCCTTCATTACCTATAAATATTTCATCTAAGAAGAGAAAAATAATTATCCTTAGAGCAAGACATGGACAGCAAGTAGAGAAAGTAGGGAACAATGGAATAACGGTACAATGATAAATCAACGGATCAATAAGAATCAACAAAATGGGACAACATCATGATAATCGATACAAATGGCTATAGACAATGATGCAATATTCGGTAACAGTAATCAGTGATCAATAACGGTAATACTTAGCCAATATTCGATATCAATAGAAACGATGAAAAACAATATGCAATGTTGGAGATGTGTCAATCCTTATGTCTATTAATCATTTTAATCCTAACTAATGCATGTACTACTGTGTCCCATGTGTGTTGTACCACAGGTTCGATGCATACAACCAATTTCGTTTATACTCAAGTGGTGCACTCGGTAGATCATGTACTTGGCAACGGTAATCAATATTCAATAGTGACCGATGACCGAATCAATCGAGATACTGTAGTCAGTAATCTACAATTAATCGATGACCAATATGACCAATAGACCAACAGACCAATAAATAGGGAAACATGGACCCCTCCTTCGAGTACAATCTCTACTTTGTTCACTACTTAAAAGTCAATCCCTTAAACCTCGGCTTATTAATTATTTTATTAATGCAACAATACAATATGCAAGTAAGACATGAGGTGAACAATAATATCAATCGGGAAACAATAGGGTGATAACATGGATAGGACGGTTAGAATAGTGATAATAACTCATTGGGAACATGCAATGCAACATACATTCATTAAATCATGCAGTAGTACAACATAAGAATTATTAATTCATTAAAAAGAGGATTCTAAAATTCTGGACAGCACGCACAGTCTGTATAGAAATACAGTTTTCCGCTGACTCAGAAATCAAAAATTGAATCCGTCAGAAAATCTGGAAACTAGACTTCCATACGGTTCCAACGCATACTTAAAGTTCGAATTCCGACAACAGTAACTAGGTCAAACACGTGTTTCTTTTCAGGTTTTATGTTCAGGCAGAAAATTCGACATCTTGTTGTTTTAATTTTTGAATCAGCAAAAACTCAATATTAAAATCAGTAAAAATATAATCTAGACTCCTAAACATGATAAGTAACAATCTGGAAATTTTTATAGCAAAATTCTATCATTTGATCGACCTTTTTACTGTTTAAACATGAAAGGTACGAGAATCTGAAAATCTGAAAGTAAAAACACAGCTGTAGTAAAACGGGCATAACTTTTGCTACAAAACTCGGAATTCGAAAATTCAAGATGATCTGGAAACTAGAAAGATGAGGCTACGACTCTTGTTCAGAAAGTAAATTTATTTAAGATTGTAAACTGGTTCAAAAACAGCGATCAAGATTCAGGTCAGCAAACATGTACAGTTCTTAGGGTATTTTTCTTGAAAATAAAATTAATTAAACATGTCGGGTATCGATTCTATAGTCAATAAATTGTGTAACTAGCATGATAGGTGTCCAAACATGATAAATAAAAACTAGAACACATATATATATGAGTCTAACATCAATCAATCATCAAACGATCAAACAACATACAACCTAACAATTGTCTCTAGAATAATTTAGTTGTATCGTGACTATTTGTGTAACCCTAATATCCATACTATATGATGTATGCAAGATTCAATACTTTGGATTCAATTTGGCACGATGTCAAGAGTATTGGGGTTAGCTCGTGTAAACCCTCAATAAACCCAACGAAAGGGATAACAAAGGACAATACGATAGCAAAGAGATCTACTTGCAGGAATTTCAATAAAACTTGAATTTGATACGAGTAACAATTCAAGAGGACGGTGACTCGCCTGTTAATCGGTGAAAATGAATACCAACAATAACGGGATACGGATCCCGAAGCAACGAAATCACGAACTAGCAATCCACAAATAGCACGTGCAATAAAAGAACCCAATAGCAAAAGAGAGAGGAGCAACCACAACAAAGGAGACAGCAGCCACAACAAAAGCAACGACAGCACTGGCCTGGGCTCAGGGCGGCAGCGGCGCAGGCGACCAGGCGCGGTGACGACGGCGAGGTCGAGCATCGGCACTGTGGGCTGTCGTCGACGATGAAGTGGAGGAGCAAAAAGGGGGAATCGATGGGTTTTATGGGTTCTGCTGTCATTAATGTCGAGAACAGGGAAGAGAGAGGCCGGGGTGGAGATTTGGGTGGCTGGGCGTCGAGGAGAGAGGTGGGGCGGCGCCGGGGAGAGGTCGACGGGGGGTGGCGGTGACGGGGTCGCCGGAGAAGACGATCGGGAGGTCTGGGGCAGGGGCGAAGCCAGAACAATTTTACCGGGAGGGCCAAGGTAAAATTCTATAATTACATGTAAAAATATAGAATTTTTTCATAAGTTTTAGGGGGCCAAACAATAAAATTTAGTTTTCATAGGGGTTAAATTATAATTTTTTTAAAAGTATATATAAAATTTTCAATAGTGTGAATAGGTTTTTTGAAAATTCCGGGGGGCAGGCACCCTCGGGCCCTCACTAAGCTCCGCCCCTGGTCTGGGGAGTATTTGGGGAAGGTGAACAGTAACAGGAGAGAGAATAGGCAGCTAGGTTTCAATTTGTGCAAAAATTAGGGTTTACAGTAGAGTTGCATTTATAAGGTACAATTAGGGTACTGGGTTAATGGTTTAGGGTTCAATAAAAGCGGTTATGGGTCAAGAACAATTCAAATAGGGTTTTAGGGTTCAATTAGGAGATAGATCAAGATCAACACAGTTCAAATAAAAATATCCGCAATTCCAATAAATAAAATCCACAAGATAGATAACCCAATAAAAGAAAAAAAAATAGTTCATGAACGAAAATTCCAACCCAATTAAATAAATAAATAACACAATTGAAATAATAAGAATTGGGCCTAAAATAAATTGGAATTCGCCGAGAAAATCAGATCGGGTATAAAAATAAAATATTTCAATAGATGAATTTTTTAATTAAAGAAATCAAGAAATAACAATTAGTAATTATAATCATAATAATAATAAAACCGTATAATAAAATAATATTCGGGTTTAACAACTTTATTAAAATACTCCAATAATAATAATATACATGATTTGGGCTCAATTACAATTAACCGATAAATTAAGATTATAAAACAAGTTTAAAATACACCATTAATAAAATTTTCGATTGGAAAATATTTAAATAGAAAATCTCAAAACGAATTTAACACAAAATAAATTTATAAATGATTAAAATACTGAAAATATTTGAAAAATAGTATTTACGGGAATGGGGGTTACAAATACATCAATTTTCTCCTACTTAGAAAGCACACACTTGTCACAAGCAAAACTACGGGGACTATCCTATAGTTGTCGTGGTGTGCTGTGCACTTAGTCCTTAATGCAGTTGTTTATATTATATGATATTAATGCGCACTTGTTCGGATTTTATGCATCCCATACTACATAGGTCTGACGGCAAGCCCTTAATCATACTTCATCTTGTAGGGTTCAGTCCCTCGCCATGACTTAAACTACTATGGTAACTACGGTAAGTATCCTAGTTGTTCTATGAATTACGTGCCCATGTCCAGACAATCTGGAGGGAAATCCCATGCACTGACATGACGCATCATGCAGGCAATCTATGGACAATTCAGCCTCCGTCATGGAACGATGGCACCACCCGTAGTCACCAAACACCCCACAAACGTCGCCACCGGGACGATAATTCCGGAGTAGTACTCACGCCGTGTCATGACGCATCAAGCAGGCAATCTGTGAATCACTCTCACACCGCCAATCCGATGGCCCTCATACTCGTGTTTTTCTCTTACTTTCGTCACATCACCATTATGTGTCTAGTCCTTAATTTGAATCATGAATAAAATCAACCCTTTAGAGTTAGCACTTCCTCTATACCGGTCTTAACCATCAATTCAACAATATGACCCAAACTTGGTCTTTTCTTTTCAATAACTCATCTTAAAAATATTTTTCAATGCCGGTATAAGGCTTAGCTGCCCTCTAGCTTTTAATTCCATTTCATGTTCATAGCATTGGTGTATTCATATTCATAATACCTTTCATAATTTACCATGATATTTGATTTCACTTTCATGTACAATTTCATGTATAGAATAAATTTCATTTGTCACTTTCATAATTCATTCTTTCCACATAATTCTTTTATCAATACTAAATCTAAAATTCCCCCTTTCGATTTTTCTATTATCAAAAAAAATATCTTTTCAAAACTCTTTTAAACAATACATTTATGTTTTCCCTTTATCTAAAGACATTTAAAACTTGAAACCCAACAGTCAGGGAAGTCGACTGTTAGAGTATAGTCGGTCAACTGTTCTGCAAGGATTTAAAACTCGAAAACTAAATAGTCAGGACAGTCGACTATTAAAGCATAGTCGGTTTACTGTTCTGCGAGGATTAAAAACTCGAAAACTAAATAGTCAGGACAGTCGACTGTTAAAACATAGTTGGTCGACTGTTCTGCGAGGATTAAAAACTCGAAAACTAATTAGTCAAGATAGTCGACTGTTAAAGCATAGTTGAACGACTGTTCTGCAACTAAAATCCGAATTTTGGAAATGTACAGTAACTTAAGATTTTAAAAACCATTTAACTCTCATTTTTCATATAAAAGACTATTCTTTTATTTGTACAAAATTGGTTACAAAAGCTTTATGTCCTCTTAATTTGTCTCTTTAAAGAGAAAAATTCTAATTTGATGATTCTCAAATGGGTTACTCTTTATTAAACTAATACTTTCCCCCTTTTCTTCTTTTATCAATAAAAATCCAATCTTTCTCTTAACTTAGCCCTAACTACAAAATGTTCATTTTTCTTTCTTTCCAACAAAACAACATGTAAATTTTTGGGGATTTTTTGTATCAATCTTATTAACAATAAACATGTATGATTTGTTAATCAATCTACTTTCATAACATGGAGATTTTCTCATAGTTCACATCATATAAACCACACATTTCTTCATATTGCTTTTTTTCGACATTCATGAATAACTCAACATAAAGATTCATATTTTCTTAATTAGCAAACAAGTATATTATCAAGTTATCACAACAATATTTCTATTCACATCATTCAATCAATTTTACTACTTATTTCATGCAATTTCACATGGGTTCATTTTCTCCTTAAACATAGTACTAACATAAAGTAATATTTCCTTTTCTTGTTTATTCTAACATGATCACACACTTAAACCTAGCATGGTAACTAGTTAGAAGTTGGAGAAAATTGTCCACCTTTAATAGAGGGAAAAACAACAAGAACTCCTAAAAGATCTCCTAGAATGAACAAGTAAAGCCTTCTCCTCCTAGATCGAGCCACCAATTGACTTCTCCTTCTAGCTTGTATGCAACCCGGGCCTTCACCCTTGCTTCTTGAAGAATGCCAACCACTTCTAGAATAAGGAACACGCACAACTAGCACTCAAACTTTTGACTCACAACTCTCCTAATCTTTTACTCACAATCTTGTCTTTCTTTCTTTCTTTCTTTCTTTTTCAATTCTTTTTCAAGTGTATATGTGAGTGAATGAGAGGGGGGTATTTATACTAATTTGGAGTGCAAATGGAAGGCTATGATTAATCCAACTAGTTAAGGATCAAAGGCCAAGATGAATTAGGGAGTTGTAGCAACTACCCATGATGGAGCAACCACCTCCCCACTTCATCCACCTCTCCCTCTCTCTTTGATACAACCCGGCCTACTCCAAAAGGTGCATTTGCACGTGCTAGTACAATGCACATGCAAACTAGTACCCCCTACCAAAATTTGTTCGTGCAATTTAATTAATTGTTTACTAAATTGGTCTACACTACAAGTTAGGTTAATTAAAAGAGAAATTAAATTAAATGGGCTCACTAATGGGCCAAAAGACCATGGGCCCTAGTTAATTAATTAATAGATTAATTATAATGGGCT
This sequence comes from Hemerocallis citrina, assembly GCA_017893485.1. NCBI lineage: Eukaryota > Viridiplantae > Streptophyta > Magnoliopsida > Asparagales > Asphodelaceae > Hemerocallis > Hemerocallis citrina. The sequence continues at coordinate 186,690,831 of CM030366.1, read as the reverse complement.
AGAAAGAGATAATTAGGCCTAGAATTTTATTTATGCTTTAAAAATAGATCTTTTAGAAAATAAAGAGAACAATTACTAGCTCAAGCTATAAAGAAATATTTTTCTCTAGAAAAATGCATATGAAATTATACGTGCAAAACACATAAAATCACAAACTCTTATAAATAAAAATTCAAGATGTTACAAAAACATTGTGCATGTTTTGAACTATTGCCGTTGTTGGCAATAACATTATAGGTATTTGATACCGTTATTCCCAACAAAGGTATCTGTTATTTTAAATTTGGTTCAAAATATGCACAAACATTTCAAAACCTTATCTTCAAGTATCACAATCATATATCTCAAACTCAACTTGACATAATCATATATTACAAAAAAAGTTCATCATATCCAACTTCAGCAAATCATAATAAGTTACGGATACATATTAAAAAAATTATAACTCATGAGAAGTACGCATATTGGGATAGGATACAAACACATAAAAATATTACAATATAAGGCACCCATATAAACATATTTGCAGAAATTTAAATATGGGATACAACTTCAAATATCGGTCGTTTGAGATGGGCCTACATTGGGTACATTCTTACAGCTGCGCCCATTGTGTCCACTTAACCGGCATTAAGAACAAATTTTACCCATACTCCCTCCTTCTCGAGCATCCATATCGTTGTGAATACGAGTACTCCTAGAGCGACCTTTCATCCTATATAGACTCGCATCAGCAATGAGTTTCGATCCACTCGGTGTCGGCCAATAAGATTCGTCTTGGATAAGATAAAAAGTTGGTGCCCACGTTAGTGCTAATGAACTTGTAGAATAAAATGCATCGGTGTAAAGTTGATAATCAATTGCACGGGAGGCACAAGCGGCCAATACATGAGAAATTGGAATGTGATAGAGCTGGAATTTCTCACAAGTACACATACAGCTCCCAAGGTCAACAATGTGCCAATGTTCACCCTTTTGATGTCCATTATCCATTCTAATGCCAGTTTTAACTTCGAAAACACCAGAATGGTTATTAAACATTATAGCATCATGCAAATTTGATTTCTCACGCCGTAAATTGATCATGTCTTGAACACGTGGTGCCCATAATTTTCCTTCGCTAATAAGGGTGTGTGCTGCTTCACGACAGTCAGTAAAGTACATGTTGAGATGAAAGAATATCATTTCCATAATTGTCGTGACGGGCAGGCTACAGACACCTTTTAAAAATGAATTGAACACTTTCTGATAGATTTGTAGTCATTATACCATATCGACGGCCTCCATCGGCGGAAAGTGTCCACTTCTCAATCGGCTTATCCTTCAACCAATTAGCCACATCAACATTAACCACTTCAAGTTGTGCAATCTTTGCCTCAAACTTCTTAGACCGACTTTGACACGCGATCACCTTGAGATTGTTTATCAAAAACTAGTTCCCAATTTTTTTTGAAAATTAATAGCAAAATGCTGCATACAATAACGATGATAAGCAAGCAACTCGTTCCATGTTCCAAACTCATTATCCATTGCCGATAAAATTTCTGCATGACGATCAGAAATGACGCATAAACCTGCACGGTCTATAACAAAGCACCGATACAACTCATGAACTATGTCCAGGTTTCTATGCTCTCTCCATCAACTATTACAAACGCAAATGGAAACAACCTACCGTTTGCAACTGGTGAAACAGCTATCAACAAACAACCTTTGTATTTTCCATAAAATGTGTTCCGTTAATACTTATAACTGGTCTGCATGCCTTAAACCCCTCGATCGAGGGGCTGAATGGCCAAAAGATCCCCTTAAATGTTTCTTCGGTGGGACCAGACACAGTCTTGACCCAATGGACGGCTGTTCCAGGATTTAAGGCTTGAACTGCTGTGAGAAGATAAGGCAATTTAGTGTAAGCTTTTTTAAATGAACCATACAACCGCTCAATTGCTTTATATTTCGCCTTCCAAGCTTTCCATTATGAAATAGTATAATTGAACTGAAGCTTGACTATCTCAATTATGGCTCTTGGTGTTACTCCTAGTTGTGCCTTCACAACATTCAATATCATCGTTGATACAATCGTAGAATCAATTTTACTATGATCTTAATTCAATGTCGAATTCACACATGTATGCGGACCTTTAATCTTCTTTACCACGATATAAGTACGACCTTTTGGAACAATTGCACACAATCGCCATGGACAACTCACTACATTTACAAGTTCCGAATTTTCTGCATTGTCCTCCAGTGAATGTTTGATCGGTACGTATTTACATTTGACATAGCATAAACTAGGGGTCGATTTCACCGTCACAAATTCTTGATGGTTCTTCATAGAGTACAGCTTCACTTGATGTTGTATACTATCTTTAGTTGGAAATCTTTGGATTATGGACAGTTCATCTGTGTTCGAAGAGATGACGGAAGACTGTGCATGTTCGTGTACGGTCGCATGGGACATTCATTCACACGATTGAACCTCATGTACATATGCACTAATGGATTGATTGGGCAACACCACATTGTTAACCGGCACATGAACGTTAACATCATTGACCGGAGCTTCATCGGCATCCTCCTCCTCCTCAACTTCAAGATCGTGATCCTCATCTTCTTCTTCTTCTACCAAATCGTTATTTACAATGGCGTTGTCAAAATCTTGCATTACCATGTCGGTGTGGACAATATTTTGTGTCGAGGTGAATGGATGTACCGGCTCATATTCAGTGGTAATAGGTTTTGTTGGAGTTGTGCTAATGTCTTCTTGTGTATATGGTATTCTTGCATGTGACTGACAGATGGTTTCAAACTCGCAGCTCGGCTTGGACTTAGAATAACAACTGGCCTAGTGTTTGGAAGCTCCATTTGCTCAATATATAACTCCAATGCAATCCAACTACAATTTAGATCAAGTGTCCTACCAATCATGGACCTCAAAGAATTATTATTATCTACGGGAACCACCAATAAATATTTCCCTTCTCCTAGACCGACAACATAACGGGCTTTGATTTTGACACTCAATTCACATCTATCCCAATTCGTAACTTCAAATATCTTATCTACTAGTTTTGAGTATAAAGTTACGGGAAGCCCAAATAATGATCAGTTCAACATCGCTATAACAATATCCAATTTTTGGATCTTGAATTATTTTACCCCCAAAATATAACCAAATAGGTATATCATATTCCATACCTAAACATAAAGATTCACACATATTTAAGTCATTAACTACTGATAAGAATAACCTATGCATACATATAAAACATATGGTTATAATAATACCTTCAAATTAGACCATATCTTGGATAGCTTGAAAATACTTCATGGATGAAGAATGAGATGAGAGTGAAAGTGAGGAGGTAGGATATATGAAGTTTGAAAGGAAACAATTGTGAGATTTTAGGTTTTTGGGTTTCGGGAGTAAGAGAGAGAGGGGGGAAACAGATCTAAAGTGAAAGGAGAAGGAGACAGGATGGTTACTATTTATATGCAAAAAATTCTATAACCGATGTCGTTATCTCTAACAACGGCATTTGTCATGCGAATGCCGTTGTTGAAAATAGCAAATGTTAAAAAAATTAAAAAACTAAAAAAATTAAAAATTAAAAACTTTAAAAATAATTCAAAAAAATCAAAAAAATCAAAAAAATCATATAATATATTTTTTGCCGGACCCCAAAAGTTTCTCATATAATACGTTTGCAACTTCAATTAATTTGCTAAACCTTCAAAACTATTTTATATGATCAAACAAGATGCACCATTCCGAAGAAATGTCGTAGGCACGTGTCAATGGGCAAACCCAGTCCACCAACAAAATGGAAGCTGTTTACTCAAAATAGTGATATACCTTCATAAGTTATTGGGTGAAAACCCGAGTTATCTCTTTTTCAGTAATATAAACAGGGTAGTAAATCAACAAATAATATCTGCATCAATCTCCAATACATACATGTACAAGGTCTTCATGGGCATTATTCTCACCATCACAGCTACCCATCATATCGAATAAAAATCTTATTGTCCCTATAAATTAAAGCACATGAATATATGATACACTCAAAAAAATAGAAAAAAATATGATCCTAAAATACACTCAATCCGCAGGTCACTCACACAATTACACAACTTTAACACTGACAGAATTTGCATCATCTTGTTCACTGGCTTAGTGGTTGGCCAAAATGCCCGATCGGGTCAAAATTACGACTGTCCTCGGTCTCCCTCCATATTATGACTTGTGACAATCCACCTCTGATCTAACAGCACCCACCTAGACTCTGAATGACTAGTACCCTCATCAGGCAATTCTCCTTTCATTTCGAAGCCTTCATGCATCTAGAGAGGGTCAAGGCCTGGAATGATATGGCCTTTCAGATGAATCTGTCTCTCTCCTTGCAAAATTATGGTTGTTTGCTACAGTCCGGGCATCTATAACCTGGCGCAGTCTCACAGCTGGAGTCGTCTCAGGGTCGTAAGGCTGATTACGGTGGCTCCCAGCAGGTCTTCCTTTGTATTTATTTCCTTTCTTGGAACTTCTACCCTCCCTCCGTTGTTTGTCTCTGTTGTTCTCTTTCTGGGATGGGAGTGGCCGAATGTTCTGAAGATCAGGTTCAGGGCTGAAGCCTATTGGCTGCTTGGTTTCGTCCATTTTTCTGAATGTGATAGATATCCTACAAAATGAAATAACAGTAAGAATCTTAGTATCAGAAGCAGGACCAGAAATTGGATGCCAAACAGATAAAGGATTAATTTCATGAAGTACTAGAATGATCTTTGTTTTACCTTTTACTAGGGACTGCTGGCACACAATGCTTAGCAACATCAGCCCCATTGCCATTCAAGACCAGTACTGACCTGAACAAAATGAGATCCACGAACTCGATTACGAATCGCTAGCAAAAAAATTGTGAATCACAACTAATCACTTTTGAGAGAGATAGCATTTATATATGATAAATAGGAAAACCGACAAATATTGTGGAGATGTTTCTATAATTAAAGCAACAGTGTGGCTTGTATCTCAAAATATTAAGAGATACAAGACAAGGGATAGCACCATGGACTAATTATTGCTATATTAGCACTTAATTTTTTGTACGAAAATTTAATTAGTTGTCAATAGAAATTCATAGATATTTCCTTCTAAGTTGTGCATTGGGGAGTCCAATAATAGCAAAGTAGCTGCGGGATAAGAGTCAGGAAGATCAGTTTATACATCTAGATTCTTGAAAATCCATGTGTTATCGGACATGAATTTTGTCAGAATATAAATAAGAGGGAAATTTTCAGCCCTAACCTGTGTCAAGATTCTAGACATGAGAGTTCAATATCTGTAGTGTAAAATATAAAAGATTTAACTAGTTATAATGGAAAACATATTTATTATAATCATATAAGACTATATAGAAGGCTAACTAGTACGACTAAAATACCCAAAAGTTTACTACTTATAATGGTAAAATATTCCGATCCATTTTGTATGTGCAGGCTGCAGGTACCCTAAAGCCTCACCAATTTAAAGTCCGAAAACTGTTTTAAGTCGAAAAGATAGGGAATAAATGCAGGGTATCTTAGTTTTAGCATCCTCAATTACATTTGTCTGGTAGCGCAGGCCAAAAAACACTTTATGGTAGTTACAGATAACAAAATGCAGCTCCGGTTAGTTTAATATAGAAATTGGTAAAGTTCATTAGCCCTAAATGGATTTTTTTTACTAAAAGGATTAATATTTTCGTCCATTTTTATCTATTAATACATATTTTTTATACATAATCATTGCAACAATATACATTCTTTTCATTCTTCATATTTCTTTTTCTTTTTATAATTTCCAGAGGATGGGGATGGCAATGGCAGTCCTCTCGACTACTGCATTTTTTTTATCACCACAAAGCATCAAAAGCAAGATTTTAAAACAGCAAAAAGAATCAAGAACCAATTGATCTGGCTGTAAAATTATAATACGAATGGAAAGGACAAGGTCAGGAAAAATGAATACACTTACCCCACTGGCAAGGGAATTGCGATGGAACCACTGAACTCTCCTTCCCCTTCAACTTTTAAATTAGTTCCAAAAAGTATGTTGCACTCACTGAGGAACGACACTGTACTGAATGGCCTAACAAAGTCGTGGCTGTCAATGTGTGGTGGTATGCAATCACCTGGTTCGTAGATATTCACAATACAACTGTCGGGTACACATGACGTAGGCAGTACATGCCAACGGATCAATCTCCTAATAATAACCTTGAAAAGATTTGGAATTGGATCGAGAGTAACATTGCGGAGGATGCCTGGTGGGTTTCCATCTATATCCTATCATTGGAATAGTGCATGAGTTTTCTGCCTAACTGAAATAGTCAAACATTTGAGAAAGTGTGCACAAGAGGAGATACCTCAGCATAATTGTAGCAACATCCAAATTGGATTGTTACACGTCCTTTTCCCCGCATCCACTTCTTTGGTTCCGAATAAGTGCGCTCTGCAATATTAACAGGTTACAACTGAAATTCAACAAAAATTTTGGAAGTAGCAAATAATTAAATGGAATCGCAAAAGTCGATTCATGTATGGATAAGATGTAGCACACCCAAGACTGAAGGAAGTACCCACAAAATGAAAGTGTATTTTACAATAGACCGCCACAACAATGCAATTTTAAGACAAAAAAATGACATATGAATCAGCTAACAACTGATTATGGATCTTAAATAGGATTAATTATACAGAAGGTTATAAGATTAAACACAGTAAAAGTGGTCAGATATTCTAGCCAGAAGCTAACATAATAGCAAAATATTGGAGAGCAACTCAATTTACAACCAATAACTGACAAGTTAATGCCACTGGCTGGTTCCAAAAGGTAGGTGGGTGGGTAGGATTTGGAATGTTCTTCGAGTTTTATACCCACAAATTTGATTTACAGGTTACTATTCAGGCAGCTATTTCTGACAACTAAGGAATATGCGGATTTATGTCCTAAACTAGCAGCAAGCAATGTAGCAAGGACAATTCTATCGCACAAAGATATACCCATGCCGAATACGTATCTGGCACTGGCACTGGCACTTATTGGACATTTTTCAGACACTCGCAATGTGTCATAAAATTTATAATATATCATATACTTCAAACAATTCTTAGACACTTTCAAACATTTTTGAACATATAATCAACAAATCCTAAACCTTTTTTCATATTTGTTATACTAGTAACTCTTATTACTTGCAAATGCACTATGGATCTTGTCCAAATTTTCTAATTGACAACCAAGTGTTTTACTTTTTTATGATTTCATATAGCTCAAAGTTTTATAATTGGATACCATCTGCGTTAAATATAAGCATCATTGTCATAGACAAGGTTATACTATATAATATTGTACCCGTGTATTGAGTTTTTTACAAATTTGACTCATTCCCTGTTTGTGCACTTGTAGTGTCCCCTACCTGTACTCATACCCAAGTTCATGCTTCCCAGTATGCAAGCCATCTATACTGTATATCAACAATCTCCATCTTGAGTCATAATCAATCCAAAACCAGACATCATTAGGACTAAATACTGACCCAGCATCATCAACAAAATGATGGTTCAAAAATTTAGTATATTCAGAAATAGATTGCTTAAAGTAACAAAAACATTTGCTGTATTCAAATTTTCTATTGGCAAATAATCTATGTTATGTAACAATAAATGTTTAATCAGATCTAAAGACTGAAATTTTTAACGACAGATTATATTATTGAAATCTCATATGATACAATATTATTTTTGCTAATCTCTCTCATTCAATAATTGATGCAACACTAATTTCATACAATATTTAAAATAAAATAAAATTAAGTGAAGACAATGTTTATTTAACATTAGAAAAATTATTGCATTTTTAAAACATTTGTGACAAAGATAAAATAATCACTAGAAACCGGATCTTAAATTGTTTCTTATACGAGAAAAAAAATTCCTCCCTTCACACTCTTAGCTGAATTCTCAGTGAAAACATTCATAATATCACTTACACAATAAACTTGTCAATAAGTCATTGTGTAGCTTATATACATGATAATGTCATTATAATGGAAAACATTTTGGAATTCCTTACTAAAAGTATAGTTATGATGTTTAAGGGAGGGGAATTCGCTTATAACCAGGTTAAGTACAAATATGCCTTTTTTTTGTTCTCTTTCAGGATTTATGTAATATATCCAAATTTGAAATAACTATGACTTACTTTTTCAGAGATTTTGATAGCATATTAGCATGTCTGACAAGCTTTCTTTATACAGAGCTGATAATCATGGAAAGTCTCCGATTTTTGTAGTGATATCAAACCACAACCTAAAGGTGATATTGATGAGGACATCGGTTCCAGACGATTTGGGCGTTTCTATCAGGGCAGGCATCATCTTCATCAGCTGTTTTATTCAGTTTAGGACTTTTATTTTATTTCCATTTTTATGTAATCTTTTTTGTAATTTTTAGATTTTGAGAATATTTTGGAGATGTGTTTCAAGATGTAATTGAGCCTATTTAAAGGCCCTGAGATGAATGAGAAAGGCATGCCATTATTGATAAAAAAAAAACTGTGTTGAGTTTTGCTCTTCCTTTCTCTCTTTTGTGTGATACAACTGAGATCTGCAAATTAGGGTTTGTGATAAATCCTAATCTAGTTTTAGAACTAGTGATTAGTTCTAAAATTTATCCCCAATTAAAAAAATCCCAAATACAAATTATAATCCCCTAATCCAAACCCTAATCCCCTAACTAAAACCCTAATCCTATATCCCTCATCAGCCGCCACCAACAATCTCCTTCTTCTTCCCTCTTCGTTTTTCCCAAACCCCCAACTCTTACCCGATCTCCAAAATCCAACAGAACCCAACCCCTTCCCATCGCCATCGACTTCAACCCACACCTTCGTCGCCTTCAATCCCGCACCTCGACAACGCCCCCTCCTCGCCCTACCACCGCCGTCGCCGTCGTCCCGTCACCACCTCACCGCGACCACGCCTTTCATCCCCAAACTCCGTCGACCCATAACCACCACCACGACAGCGTCCACCACCCTCGCCTCCTACCTCCCTCAGTCGTCCTCCGCGACCCCCACTGCAACGCGCGACAGCCCCGTCCACCTCTCAGCGCAGCAGCCAGCATCCCTGTGGCAGCCCCCCCCTTTCCCGACCTCCGACCACCGGCGACCAGATCAGTCACCCCGGGCTTCGTTGCTGACTGTGCTTGCTGAATTGCCGTGATCTGAGTTGCTGCCCAACTCCGAGATCTGCGTTGGCTTTCTCCACATTCGGTAATATCTTTTCATTATGAAGTATTTGTGCTTTACTGCCTTATCATCTAGTTTATTATCTGATTTATCTGTCGACCACAAAATAATTGAGGTTGAGTGATCCACATGCTAGATTAGAGTACAAATCGATATTGGACTTATTACTTGCTAACATATAGGGATTTAATTATTGATTGAGGTTGAATTATTAATTGGAATTGTTAGCATAAGTCAGTTCTTGAAAATCCATCAAATCCGCTAACTGTTTTAAATTTCTAACTTAGATCAGAACTTTCATGTTGGTAAAATTAACTCATTAAAATTCTTGGAAATTCTCTATCTTAGGGTTGGTTTTACATCATTTTGGTATCAGAGCAAAGGTTCTTAAAACCTTAGTTCTTGCATCGTAGGCATCATTTTGCAGTCAGTTAGTATCGTGTAGTCTTTCATTTTATTTTATTTTATTTTTATTTTATTTTAGTTTATTTCAGATTCATTAAAAAAAAAAAAAAAAAATAGGACACTCTATTTCACACTTTTGGTGAATGCGTCTTCGCAGCACCATCACAGACCCTGAAGAGCCTTTTCTATCCCTTCCCAATCACCCAATTAGGAACCCTAGACTCCCCAGACCTGAAATGGACAACCCTGATATCTCCACTACCCTAGCTGCCATCCAAGCAACTCTTGCCAATATCAATGAGAGACTTGAGAAAGTGGAGCTAAATCAAAACATTGTCCCTGAGCTTCATGGCCATCGTCAGATCCCTCAAGGGAATGTTCATGACGATCGACGTCAAGAACGTGACCCTGACGAACAATATAAAAAGAACGTTAAGGCTGACGTTCCCCAATTTGAAGGCCACATGGAACCCCAAGCTTACCTTGATTGGGTCCGTGCCATGGACCACTATTTTGTGTGGTTCGACATGAGCGAAGCCCTTAAAGTTAAATTTGCAACTATGAAATTAACGGGTAAAGCTCAACAGCAGTGGACCAATCTTGAACATGCCCGCAGAGGCCGAGGCCTGGCACCCATAGCTACTTGGGAGGCCATGAAAGAGAAGCTCACTGAGAGGTATGTACCGTTGTCGTTCCACACCCGATTGTTAGATTCGTGGAACCAATTGTATCAAGGAAGTAAATCCACACAAGAATACATTGATAAATTCGATGACTTCCTTATTCGGTGCAATGCGCTAGGAAAAGAGAGTGAAGAACAAACTCTCTCTAGGTTCAGAGCTGGACTACGAGCTGACCTTAGGAACGAGCTAATCTATAGAAACGTGGACTCAATAGCGGCAGCCTACGCCCTAGTCCTCGACATAGATTCACTTAAAGCTAGTTCTCATTCTAGGTCCAGCGACTCGAGAGATCATTCCTCTAGAATGACCTCTACTGACCCACCTAGACCTAAGCCTCCCTCTCAGCACCCCAACAAATCTTACCCCAACAAACCTAATTCAAACTTTAATTCACATAGAGATGAACATAAGGGTAAGAACACTGGAAAAGATTACAGTAAGATTGACCCTCTCACTAAGTGCTATAAGTGTAAGGGCTATGGTCATGTTGCTAGCAACTGTCCCAGTCCTAGTAGGATAAACATAGTAGAGGGTACCGCTGTCATTGCTGACGACTCAGACAATGAGTTTTCTTATGAGCCTATCGAAGGCGATGACTTCGGTGAAGAAGAGGATGACCAGTATCTCCACTGTATTCGGTCTATCCAATCACCTCACTTGAATGTAGTTAGATGTGCTTTGTCCCAACCAAAAGAGGAAGATGATTGGAAGCGCACTGCTATATTCCACACCTTTACGACTATAGGTGGCAAAAACTGCAAGGTGATTGTTGACAGTGGGAGCTGCGTCAACGCTGTCTCTTCTGCGGTCTTAGCAAAGACCGGACTTAAGGCTGAACCCCATCCACGCCCATACAAAGTATCTTGGATTGATGCAACAGCACTCCAAGTAACACATCGATGCTTAGTCCCTGTGGACTTCAAAGCTTACAAAGAGGAAATTTGGTGTGATGTGCTTAAAATGGATGTGGGTCAAGTCATTTTAGGGAGACCTTGGTTATACGATCACGATGTGACTATATATGGTCGATCCAACCAATGTGTGTTCCAGCACGATGGACTAAAAATAAAGCTCATTCCCGTGAGGCCACGAACTAGTCCAGCTGAAACAACACCGGCTCCCTCGAGAAAGGGCAAGGAGGTAACGTATATGGGTGAAAAGGAACTTACAAATGAAATTGAAAAGGGGGCTACCATTCTTTTACTCACAGCGAGAGAAGTCCCTAAAGATCCTAAGTCACTCATCCCGCCCCAAGTTACTCCTGTCCTTCAGGAATTTGCAGATGTGTTTCCTGCTGACCTCCCCAACCAGTTGCCCCCATTGCGTGACATCCAACACGCTATTGATCTGGTTCCGGGAGCGAGTCTTCCCAACTTGCCACATTATCGGATGAATCCGACAGAGCATGCTGAGTTGAAACGGCAAGTTGATGAGTTATTGGCAAAGGGCTTCATCAGAGAAAGTTTAAGTCCTTGCGCTGTCCCTGCCCTATTGACGCCAAAGAAAGATGGAACTTGGCGTATGTGTGTGGACAGCCGTGCCATAAACAAGATCACGGTGAAATACCGTTTTCCCATTCCTCGTTTGGATGACATGTTGGACATGATGTCTGGTGCCACAATCTTTTCCAAAATTGATCTTAAAAGTGGCTACCACCAAATACGTGTTCGTCCTGGTGATGAATGGAAGACCGCCTTCAAGACGAAGGATGGCCTGTACGAGTGGATGGTCATGCCATTTGGAATGACAAATGCCCCGAGCACGTTTATGAGAATCATGACGCAAGTACTCCGTCCCTTTATGGGCAAGTTCCTTGTGGTGTACTTTGATGATATTCTCATTTACAGCCGATCCGTTGGGCAACATCTTGACCATTTGAGACAGGTCTGCGGTGTTTTGAGGAAGGAACAGCTTTATGCTAATCCTACCAAATGTACCTTCCTCTCCGATCAGACTATCTTTCTGGGATTTATTGTGTCTGCCAGAGGAGTATCTGCTGACCCAGAAAAGATACGAGCTATTACAGAGTGGCCTGAGCCCCGCAATATTCGTGATGTGCGGAGTTTTCACGGCCTTGCCACCTTTTATCGTCGGTTCGTGCGAGGATTTAGCACGATCATGGCTCCGATAACCGACTGTTTGAAGAAAGGTGAGTTTGTCTGGTCGAAAGAAGCCACGAATGCCTTCGAAGAGATCAAGAAGAGAATGACTCAGACACCTGTCATGAGGTTGCCTGATTTCACTAAAGTCTTCGAAGTAACATGTGATGCTTCTGGTGTTGGTATAGGTGGAGTCCTCAGTCAAGAGAGTCATCCTGTTGCTTATTTCAGTGAAAAGCTGAATGAAGCAAGACAAAAATACTCCACCTATGACAAGGAGTTCTATGCGGTCATTCAGTCACTTCGCTATTGGCGACATTATCTCCTGCCGCAAGAATTCGTTATCTTCTCAGACCATGAGGCCTTAAGATTCCTTAATTCTCAACAAAAGTTGAATCCGAGACATGCTAGATGGGTAGAGTTCCTACAAGAATATTCATAAACCATTAGGCATACAAAAGGGATTGATAATAAAGCCGCGGATGCGCTAAGTCGTTGTTACATGATCTTATCTGCTCTGCGCACCGAAATTATTGGTTTTGAGAGATTGAGAGATGAGTATGCCTCCTGCCCAGATTTTCACGAGATCTACACCTCTTTGAAGGAAGGCATAACTCGAGTGATAGATGATTATTTCTTGAAAGATGATTATCTCTTCTATCGCTCCAAACTGTGCATTCCTAGTACATCCTTACGAGAGTATCTTGTTTGGGAATTGCACGCTGGTGGCCTTGCTGGACATTTTGGGCATAGCAAGACCATTGATGCTGTGGAACATAGGTTTTACTGACCGAAGCTAAAGAGAGACGTTGTGAGACTTGTTAACAGATGTCACACCTGTCAACTTGCCAAACAACAAAAACAGAACACAGGCCTGTACACTCCCCTACCTGTTCCCAGCCGCCCTTGGGAAGACGTGAGTATGGATTTCGTGTTAGGCTTACCGAAGACACAAAAGAAACACGATTCCATTCTTATCGTCGTGGACCGTTTCTCTAAAATGGCCCACTTCCTCCCGTGCTCGAAAACTTTTGATGCATCCCGCGTGGCTCAGATCTTCTTTGATAATATTGTGAAGCTACATGGGTTGCCAAAAACCATTGTGTCTGATAGGGATGTGAAATTCACGAGTTATTTTTGGAAGACCCTATGGCACAAGTTAGGTACAAAATTAAAGTTTTCGTCAGCGTTCCACCCACAGACAGATGGACAGACTGAGGTTGTCAATTGGAGTCTTGGCAATCTCTTACGTACTCTTGTGGGAGAGAACTTGGGAACATGGGATTTGAAATTAACGGTTGCTGAATTTGCATATAACACATCTAGGAATAGAACCACTGGCATGAGTCCACACGAAGTTGTACACGGTTATCGTCCTAGGCAGCCTATAGATCTTGCCCCCATGTTAGAACATCACCTAGTCTCTGAGTCTGCATCAGCATTTGCATCCCGCATTCATGACTTGCATAGAGAAATTTCCAAGAAAATTAATGAAAATAATTTTAACTACAAGTTAAGAGCTGATATTAGAAGGAAATTTAAAACTTTTAATGTGGGCGACGAAGTGATGGTTCGGATTCGTCCGGAACGGTTCCCAGCGGGATCCGTTAAGAAATTGAACGCACGTGCTGCAGGTCCATTTAAAATTCTTCATAAAATCAATGATAATGCCTATGTTGTTGACCTCCCCGAGGGCTTTGGCATCAGTAAAACTTTCAATATTGAGGATCTAGTACCCTATGAAGGCCCAGAATTTAACCCTAGAAATCCTCTTATAGATGAGCCTACCCTGCAGCCTACTGGTGAGATTCCCCCATTACCCCCACTACCAGATACTACTTACCCATCGACAGAAGAGTTGGATAATATTTTAGATGATCAGATAATCTCTACTAGAGATGGTGGTATTCATAGATATTTGGTAAGTTGGAAAGACAAGCCGGAGTCGGAGAACACTTGGATAGATCGCGGAGAGCTCCAGCGCTTGGATCCAGACCTCTTGGAGCACTATGACAGGAGGACTGGTTTTGACTCGACTGGGTCGAGCCTTCTCCCACCCGGGGAGAATGATGAGGACATCGGTTCCAGACGATTTGGGCGTTTCTATCAGCGCAGGCATCGTCTTCATCAGCTGTTTTATTCAGTTTAGGTTTTTTATTTTATTTCCATTTTTATGTAATCTTTTTTGTAATTTTTAGATTTTGAGAATATTTTGGAGATGTGTTTCAAGATGTAATTGAGCCTATTTAAAGGCCCTGAGATGAATGAGAAAGGCATGCCATTATTGATCAAAAAAAAACTGTGTTGAGTTTTGCTCTTCCTTTCTCTCTTTTGTGTGATACAACTGAGATCTGCAAATTATGGTTTGTGATAAATCATAATCTAGTTTTAGAACTAGTGATTAGTTCTAAAATTTATCCCCAATTAAAAAAAATCCCAAATACAAATTATAATCCCCTAATCCAAACCCTAATCCCCTAACTAAAACCCTAATCCTATATCCCTCATCAGCCGCCACCAACAATCTCCTTCTTCTTCCCTCTTCGTTTTTCCCAAACCCCCAACTCTTACCCGATCTCCAAAATCCAACAGAACCCAACCCCTTCCCATCGCCATCGACTTCAACCCACACCTTCGTCGCCTTCAATCCCGCACCTCGACAACGCCCCCTCCTCGCCCTACCACCGCCGTCGCCGTCGTCCCGTCACCACCTCACCGCGACCACGCCTTTCATCCCCAAACTCCGTCGACCCATAACCACCACCACGACAGCGTCCACCACCCTCGCCTCCTACCTCCCTCAGTCGTCCTCCGCGACCCCCACTGCAACGCGCGACAGCCCCGTCCACCTCTCAGCGCAGCAGCCAGCATCCCTGTGGCAGCCCCCCCTTTCCCGACCTCCGACCACAGGCGACCAGATCAGTCACCCCGGGCTTCGTTGCTGACTGTGCTTGCTGAATTGCCGTGATCTGAGTTGCTGCCCAACTCCGAGATCTGCGTTGGTTTTCTCCACATTCGGTAATATCTTTTCATTATTAAGTATTTGTGCTTTACTGCCTTATCATCTAGTTTATTATCTGATTTATCTGTCGACCATAAAATAATTGAGGTTGAGTGATCCACATGCTAGATTAGAGTACAAATCGATATTGGACTTATTACTTGCTAACATATAGGGATTTAATTATTGATTGAGGTTGAATTATTAATTGGAATTGTTAGCATAAGTCAGTTCTTGAAAATCCATCAAATCCGCTAACTGTTTTAAATTTCTAACTTAGATCAGAACTTTCATGTTGGTAAAATTAACCCATTAAAATTCTTGGAAATTCTCTATCTTAGGGTTGGTTTTACATCAGATATGGTTTAAACAAATAAAAAACTTTTTTTCCCACAAAGCTGTTTCCTCTAACTAGGTAGATCCTATTCAATAAGATGGCTGTGCATGTCCATAGATTTCACTACAGATGCTAGTTTAGCCTTCTCAAAAATGTCTCTCTTTTGAAACAGATTTAGAAATTCTTATAAAAAGAATTATTATTTATTTGTTATTTATGTCCCTGACTAAAAAACCTGCACCAGTAGGTAACATCCAGGTGCTACATGCTCGCCAAATAATGACAAGTTTTTCAAAATTACACTACTTCATGTTGAGACAAGTTTTTGATGAGGACATCAAATCTGTATTAT
This sequence comes from Hemerocallis citrina, assembly GCA_017893485.1. NCBI lineage: Eukaryota > Viridiplantae > Streptophyta > Magnoliopsida > Asparagales > Asphodelaceae > Hemerocallis > Hemerocallis citrina. The sequence goes on along the minus strand of CM030366.1, from coordinate 186,674,662 downwards.
TTTATTTTGAGATTTAGCAGTATGTAGTTTATTTGAGAGATTTATTTGAGAGATTTGTTTTAGATCTGAGAGATGTGTTTTAGATTTGTTTGAGATTTGTTTTGGATTTATTTTGAGCCTACATATAGGCCTTGAGAATAATGAGAAAATATGATATTCTTAATTTAAAAAAATTATTGTGTTGAGTTATTGCTCTTCATCCCTCTTTTTTTTTGAGACAATTGAGAGAATTATTAGAATTTGTGAGAAATTTTAATAAAGTATTAGGGTTTGTGATAAACTCTAAAACTACACCAAATTTTCAAATCTTTATTCAAACCCTATCCTTAATCCCCAAATTAATTAAATCCTAACCCCAATCTAATCTCTCTCTCTCTTCTCCCTCTTCCTCGTCGAACCCCGAAACCCATCACAAGCCCCAAACCCCGATCGACCCCCTTTCCCAGTCGCCTTCACCCTCCTCGCCGACTCCTCGACCTCCGCTGCTGCTTCACACCGCCAATCGACCACTCGATCCCCCGCCATCGTCGACCCCTCACCGTCGTCGACTTCCTCGTCGCCCTCCCGCCTCCGTCGATCCCCCATCAACCTGGCCTCCTTCACCATCACCGACCACTACTTTCCCCATCATCCCCGACCGTCGACACCCCTCTCCTCCCCCTCTTCGACCACCACTGCAACTCGTCGACTGCGGCTTTTCCCCCGCCCCCTCTTGCCGACAGCAACCCTGTCGAGCCGCCGACTGCAGCCAAAGCCGACCATTGTTGCCCTCAGGGTTCTTACGCAATTGGCTTCGAATTCCAGTAAACTCTTTCCACTTCTCAAATATTACTGCCTTATTATCTCTATTATATTATTTAATTTATCTGTCGTCCACAAATATTGAGAGTGAGTGTTTTCACTTGTCTATTATAGTACAAATCAATATTGTAACTTTTACTTGCTAAGAACGCTTAGGGATATAATTATTGATTGTTAGAATTGAATCGTTAATTAAGCTTGTTAAATTATTTCAATTCTTGAAAATCCATCGAACCGATAAACTGTTTTAATTTCTAACTTGATCCGCATTACATGTTGGTAAAATTAATCCTTTAAAATTCTTGAAAATTCTTTATTAAGGGTCAAGTTTACATCAGTTTTAGCACCCCATCTTAAATCAAATAACCAAGTTCCAACAGTATAAACCCATTACATATCAACATCATGTGATATAAGCAACTTGAAACATTTAAACACAAAAGTCACCAATGCAGCTAACAATGCTAAGAAAAACAGGAGTAAAAGCAGCTAATGTAAGAATATCATCAAATTGAAATAAGCATCAAATTCAAAAGAATAGAAGTTTGGATTTTGATAAAAACTTAGCTTATTGCCCTCTTTAAAACCGTATGTAGTCAAGTTCATAATAAAATTAAGCACTTATTTATCTAGCTGAAACTTACCTCAGAAATTAATAAAGGATATATTCTAAGGATCAAGCTGAGCTTCAATATTGCATAAAGCTAGACCACAACTTATAATGAAAAATCTAATCACATTGAATCATAATGGTCAATCCCCAATACGAAAACTTGCATCTACCAAAGGTGTCTTGAACTTTTTTAATTTGGGTGTTTGGTACAGACACAGCTGACAAATTCATCTGGTATGTCATCACTGATCACCCCCTTCATAAATTACTCTTAATAATGTTGGACCGCCGTCTACTGGTTGTGTGTTCATTTTCATGTTCGAAAGGTCGGATTTTGGGTTCGGCTTGTCTGCGTTGTTGTTTGAAACGATGATCGGCCTGTTCTTTGGGTGTCACTGCATTTGCCTCTGCTGTTCTCTTGTGCAGTGCGCCTGTTGTCTTTGTCTTTGTTGTTGTTGTCTTTGTCTGTGTTGTTGCAGATAGTGTTGCAGTTGTTGTACTGAATTTATTTCCTTTCTGGCACCGTTAGTGTTCTTGTTCTTTTTTCGATGTTTGTGGGAGGGTGCGTGCTGTTACTGCACCTTGTTTTGGTCTGTTTTCTTTGTTTCTCTAGCATGTTATGTTAGTGTATGATGTTGTTCTCTTGTGCACTTGGCATATTAGCCAGGTGGTTTTTGTTCTTCCGTTTCTTTGTTTTCATGTACTGGAGTTTATAGGCCTGTAATATTTTTGACTTTAATATATATAATAAGGCTGGAGCTCCCGGGCTCTAGATTGATCCCAAAAAAAAAATTTGTTGGACCACCAATAAGTAGTCCCCCAAGTTAAATTCCATATACTGGAGTATAATTTTTTTTCTTAACTCTAGTTTTTTATTTTGACTAAATTGTTTCCATATTTCTTCAACTGCTACTTTTATTTGCATTACTTGTACATTACTAGACCCAACAACGTAAAAACCCAGTTAAAACACTTGTAACTTAATTGCTTGTAGGAATCACTTTGTTGAGTCTAGCAATGTATAACTGGCACGAAAATAGTACAAAATAAGTAGCACAAACCTTCTGCAATAATTGCTTGTGGGTACCACCCTTTCACTTTTATTAGTGTGAAATTGGTATGCTAAGGGTCTGTTTGGTTGGCTAGCTATAGAAATACTGTAGGAAAAGAAATCCATGGAAAATGCACTGCTCATAGGTTTGGTTGACTATATTTTGATTGGATTTGGATTCTTACTGTGGCGCTACTATAGCACCATCTAAAATCCGAAAAAACACCTAAAATTTAGTGGGGAAAACACAGTGGCGGCAGCTGTTTTTTAATTGTTTCTCTTTCCTCTCTTTTTACACCATCAAATAAAACAGTTCCACCTACTCATCTACATTAAATTTCTTTCTCTTCTCTCTATCCTATACAATAATAAAACCATATCTAAACAAACCACTTTTTTAGAACTCATCTCCAAAATTTCTTTTCTATAAAGTAATCTTCATGGATTGGAAACATTTTACAATCAACCAAACAGACCCTAAAAGCTAAAAGTAGTACAATCACTACTACTCAATCAATCTTGTACTAGCTATTATCAATATCAGAACAATTCCTAAATAAAAAATGACATAATACCTCCGAATTCGGATCTTCTCCCTTTCTCTTGCAGCTCGTACACAAAATCGACAATCCTCTTCTGCTCCACCGCACTGAAAACCCCAGTGTGCAGCTCCAGCCCTTCCATAATGTTCACAATCTTGCCCTTCACCCTCTCCAAGCAGATGAAATCCTTCTTTCTCCCCACACCACTGAACCTGATCCACTCCCTCTGCTCTCTCGAAAACTCGACCTTCTTCTTATCATTCTTCCTATCCCCTCCACTCTCCTCCTCCTCCTCCCTTTCCCTCTCACCTGCTTTCTCCTCATCCTCCGCCAGCTCATCCTCCTCCTGCGCCATGTCAGCCCACGACATCCGAACCGCCGGCGGCGGCGGCGGCTTGGGCGAACTCGGTTCCGGATCGGTTCCCCATCCAGTCGTCTCTATCGGATCCAGAGTTGTGGAATTACGTGGATGGAGTGATTGGACGCGATTAGTGAGGGTTTGGGAGCAGGAATCGCATAGTTGGCGGGTGAGAAAGGGAAGCCATTTAGTGAGGAAGTCAACGGCGAACTCCAAATCTTGATCTTCAACGAATGGATCTTCCATCTGTGTCTCCTCTCTCTCTCTCTCTGGTTTAGCTTGAGAAGACGAGAAGAGAGGATGAGAGGTTAGGCCGTAGTCGGCCACTTTTTGAAAATATTTGCGATTATGGGCCAGTTTCGAAACTATTAGCACTCGTGGGCTACTTGGTACCACGTCAGTAGCGGCCGCTATTCTCATTAGCAGTCTCTTCACTTTGAAAGTCGCTAATGAGAATAGCGGCCTATGCTTAAAAATATTTGAAATTTTTTGTTTGTTGTCGCTATTCCCACTAGCGACCAAAGTATGTATGATGTCTCTAATGTGATTAGCGACCTTTAATGAACTGTATTTTAACACTTAGTAAAATCAAGAGAGCTAGTGCTCTCTGAAAAAATAACAATCAAATTATTTTTGAAACTGAGACCGCTATTCGGAATAGCGATCTTATTTGTACAAAGGTCGCTATTCTGAATATAGGTCTTTATTGTGCTAAGGTCACTATTGCGAATAGAGATCTTAGTTGTGTGACTATTTTGCAAATTTTACAAAGAACAAGGAGAGTGTGTTTCCTACTGAGGTCGCTATTGAGAATAACAACCAAAGTATACTAAAGTCGCTATTCCAAATAACGACATCAGTTGGATGATTAATTTGCAAATCTTTCAGAGCAATGAGATTTATGTAGATTCTTGATTTTGATGACTACAACACGATATACATATGTCTATTCAACATGTCTCTTGCAGTGCGTACCCAAAGCTTTCAAGGTTCAAGATCAAGCTACAAGACAAGTGTCATTCAAAGCTTCAAAGATTTTCAAAGTGATCGGCTCATGAACAAAATAGTATTTATATAAATTGATGTACAAAATTGTAATCTTTGATATGTCTGCTTAGAAATCTTGTAATAGTCTTGATGCACACACTCACACATCACGTATGACTAAAATAAAGTTTATTAAAATCAAAAATGTCAAATTCAAGCTTGTATGAGTTCAGCTGTCAAGTACCAGTCGACTTACTTTGTTAAAGCAGTCGGCTGTTCAAGTACAAAACAATCTGAACTTACTCAAGCTCTGACCAGTCGACTCCTTTGGCAACCCAGTCGACTGTTCGAGCAGTTTTGATAGTTTTCTGAGGGTTTAAATTTGATTTTTGAATTCAAAATCTTTTCTGCCGTTTGATGGCAGTTGGCTAACTGTTTTCCAACGACTCTGAAGTTTCTACTCTATAAATAGAGTTCAGATTTCACTTGGAAAAAGATTACCCATGCATTAAACAAGTCTTTGCTTTTGTTCAAGTGTTTGTGAAAAGGAACTCAAAGTTTTCGAAGAACTCTCGCTCTCTTAGACTTTGTTCTCTAATCCCAGTCTTGAATAACAACGATTAAGTTCAACACTACGATTAGAAGTTGACCTATAGCCTCAATACAAAAAACACATTCAAAAATCAAGGCTCTAGGTGTTGTAATTTTTGATTTCTTTATTGTTCACTCTCGGATTTGAGAGTGGTACTCTCGGTTGGAGAGAAGGGCTCCTGGTGTAGAGTCAGTGTTCACTCTAGGTTGTAGAGTGGGGTCTTGCTCTTTTTAGTGGTGAGAGAGGTCTACGGGTTTGGCATAGTTGTTGCCAAAGGTCGTAGGGTATTCTTGTAAATCTTTTCAAGAATAGTGACAAATCTCAAGTGGGTTGCTTGGGGACTGGATGTAGGTGGGGAGGACCGAACCAGGATATATCGCTGTGTTAGTATTGCTGATTCTCTGTGGTATGATCTTTCTAACTTGTAATTTTAATTTCGCTGCATTTTATTTAGTCTGTCAGTGTCTGATCAGTCGACTGGTATTCCTATTAAGTCGACGTACAGACTCGCTGTTCTTCAAGTTGATTAACTCTCCTTTTACTTATCTGTCGATTTAGTTGACTGGTTTCTCGTCCCAATCGACTTAACATGTGTTTCAAGTTCAATATTTTTTTAGTTTTTTTATAACACTATTCACCCCCCTCTAGTGTTATCTGCCTTGCATACAGGATCCAACAATTTAGTCTTCTACTAAGGTCGCTATTCGAACTAGTGACCTCAGTTTTATTTTATTTTTTTCCCAAGCGAGCAAAAGTTTTCTAAAAATCGTCAAGTGTCTCAATATTTTCATCTGAGGTCACTAATCTATTAGCGACTCTCATATATACTTCGGTCGCTAGTGGGAATAGCGACAGCAAACAAAAAAATTCAAATATTTTTAAACATATGCCGCTATTCCCATTAGCGACTTTAAAAGTGAAGAGACCGCTAATGATAATAATGGTCGCTGCTGACATGGCACCATATAGCCCACAAGCGCTAATAGTTTCGAAACTTACCCATAATCGCAAATATTTTCAAAAGGTGACCTAGTACAGCAAAAAGTCATAAGATAGTGAAAATTTTACCGTACTGACCCACTTTTTGAAAATATTTGGCACTTTGACCTACTTCCGAAAATAATTAGCGATCTGATCCAGTTTTGGACACGTCAGCATAAACCGTTATTGGAAATAACGGCACAGGTTATTTACGTGCCGTTATTTTCAATAACGACATCTATATTTAAAAAAAGTGTCATGCCGTTATTTAGAGTAACGGCATAGGTTATTTTGTTTTTCGACAGCTTGTAGTCTCCATTTAGAGAAAAAATTGCAACTATGAAAACCTTATAACAGATGCCGTAATTTCAAATAACGGCATTCTCAATACTGATGCCGTTATTTGGAATAACGACATCAATTATAATTTTTTTATATAAAAAGTAACTTATTATTCATCCTCTCTGACGAATAAGTTAATTTTTTAAAAAAAAATATATATAACTGATGTTGTTATTCCAAATAACAGCATCAGTTATAATTTTTTTATTTTAAAATTAACTTATTATTCATCCTCTATGTTTCCAAACAACGGCAAGAGTTCATTTATATATAACTGATACCGTTATCTTCAATAACGCATCAGTCATTCGAATGCCGTTATTGGGGATAACAGCATTATTTATAAGTTTTTTTCACACTTAGAATTTTTAAAGTTAGAAGATTCACACTTGTAAGAGAAATACACTGATGCCGTTATTCCAAATAACTGCATGGTAAAAAATGTAAAATAGATGCCGTTATTGGAAATAACGGCATGTAAATAACCTATACCGTTATTTCCAATAACGGTTTATGCTGACGTGTTCAAAATTGGGTCAGATCGCTAATTGTTTTCGGAAGTGGATCAGGATGCCAAATATTTTTAAAAGTGGATCAGCACGGCAAAGTTTTCTAAGATAGTGGGGGTATATTTGCTCAAAAGCCCTTGAACAAGACCGATATTGTGGGTTCCCAAGTCAATGGACTCTCGATGAATCTCAATGCGCATGGGGAGATGGGAGTTTGGTGTTTGATGGGATTAATAAAGCAGTTAATATTGTCATATGATCTGAATTGATTATCTTTTTTCTTTTAATTTTTAGGCTATGTTTTGGAAAACAAATTGAGTTGATATAACTGAAGTTATCTCTCCTAATTTTAGGAATCTTTGGTTATTCTATTTTTGATATGTTTATAACTCATTTTGGAGCTAAAATAAGAACAATTATCTTGTCCAAAATACGGTAGAATGTCACGCCTCGCTTCCCAAAAAGAATACGGAATACGTATACGTAACAAAAGTCAAGCGAATGATTTTCATCATCCATAAGCTGTTTCAGAATCTTTACAACACATCACAGACTTTATCAGAGTCGGAAGCAAAAGGCACAACCATTCATTCTTAATTGAGACAAATTACCAACAGAAATTTATGTGAAACCAAATACAATATTCTCAAATTAATCAGAGTCTAGAGAAAAATAATATCATGGGTCACATCGCCCAAAGACAAATAATATCCAATAAACCAAATACACTTATTCAATGTTCAAGCAACAATAAGAATAATAATAATAAAGCAGAAATCTCCAGCATCTAAAACATCATCTCGCCAATACCTTCTGGAAGCTGACCCTCCTGATCTGCAATAGTAAATTTGCAGGAAAAGGGGAAAAGAAGAAAACAAGTACCCGTCAATTGCAAGTCGCGGGTCACAAATAATGTAGGATACAAGCATATGGGGAAACTAACTAATAACATGTCATAATGCATCAACAGTAATATCTAACATGGTATCCTAACAGAATAGATGTTTTTATGTCAAATGCAGTGTCATATGGCAACTAACAGTCTCTAGTAACATTAAGTTCAGTATATCAGTAAATCAGGATAACAGTATATCAGTATCAGTAGCAGTATGTTCAGTGTAACAGTCCCAGTCTAACAGTATCAGTCTAACAGTCTCAGTTTATGTTCTTGCAGTCTTGTGTGTATTACTAACTAGGTAGCACTTCATGCACCCCAACTTTTATCATATGGTTGCTACAACAAATAGTTTCGCTTAGTAAGATTTCATAGTGGACCATGATGGGGACAGTGTACTCAGGTATCAGTAACAGTAGCAGTAACAGTAACAGTCAGAACCTAGTGGTTCTCTTCTACTCTACACCTTCTTACAGAAGAAGCAATGTAGACAAGGTCAGAAAACAGTAACAGTAACAGTAACAGTATGGAACACTAGTTCCCTTCCAAGTACACGTTTCCATATTATCCACTACTAGATCTTCCCTTAAACCCCGGCTTGGTTACTTTTATTATGGTTATCAAACATGCATGATGTGTACAAAATAGTGTCAAACTAACATGGTATAATCAGTATAAGGTTCAGGGATACAAATCAGCGTGCATAGATAATATACAGTCTCATAATCGAGCAAAATGGTGTATGTTTATAATCAGGACAGCATGACAGATCAGTACTAAAACAGTAAATTCCGTCACCACAGAAATGCAAACCTAGATCCGTCAAAGGATCTGGAAACTAGACATCCACACAAATTCAACGCATATAAATAAGTCACATACTAATTCACAACAACACAGCTCCAAACTGATTTGAATACAGAATTTAGGTTCAGCCAGAAATCAGAAAAACAACTTTAAGAATAAGAAAACAGCATGAAAACACATCAAATAAATCCACAAAAAATTTGGGGTAATCCCCTATATATCCAGAAACAAAATATAGAATTTCATAATTTTCCAGAAAGAATAGATAAGTCATCAAAAATAGGAAAACAGCACGAAAACATAGTTTAGCGAATCTGGAATTCTCACACTGCTGTACGAAAACTAGGATATCTCGCAACCAGTGAATCGAAATCCAATTCCGCCAAAGGGATATGAAAATAGATAGATTTTACTATCATTCACATTTCACAAAGGATTTTCATACAGTATAAGGAATCATTGTGAAAATAGGATTCTTTACTGAACAGTAAGCAAAATACAGCATGAGTAGATTTTAGAAAAGAGCATGAAACACCACATAAAACTTGTCTTTAAAATTCATCAAAAATCTGGGTAGTCCTAACTTCATATAGAAACACTGACCAAAATATTAGATCAAGATAATATGTTTAGAATAGTTCTTGAAAATAGTTTGTTAATGAAATCAACCAAAAACTGAATCTGGAATGGATCGACATCTCTGTACTAAAACAGTCATAACTCAGTCATACGAAATCCAAATCAAGCAAAACCAGTGGGGTTTGAAAATAGACAAAATTATCTAAAATTCATATTTTATACAGGAATCAAGATACTGACTGTAGCATGGACGAAAACAGCAAACAAAACAGAACCTCCAGAATTTACAGATTTCACACTTCAAATCAAGAACATCATAACTTCAATAATATTGATCCAAACACATCCAAACTTGAAATCTAGCCTACCAAACATCTAATCATCATGATTTAGGGTTACTAACATGTCCACTCCTATTATTTCACATGGGTATTCATCCAAACACAAATTCACACAAATATTTACATACATGGTTCAAAATCAAGATTTGGGTAAAACCTAGGTTATCTCCTATCAAAATTGGTGTCCTAAGTCATCTATAGCCAAATTATCACAATAGAGACAAAACTCATCAAGGAAAACACAATCTTTGGTTGTCTCTAGACCCAACTACACTATATGTGAACTTTTTGACTTGTATCAAACCAAATGAATTGTAGTACAAGTTACTTGCCTTAGAACGGAGATGAACACGATGCAAATAGCCCTAGGAGCAAAACCCATGATCAAAATCCTCACCAAGCGCGAATCCAAGCAATCAACGAACAAAAACTCCCACGAACGAAATCCTTGATGCAACGAACGAAGTGGAAAATACCCACTTCAAGAATCCACGAGAAGAGATGATGATGGTTGTGATGTGGATGGTGGTACTTGGTGGTATCGGCTGGCAAGGAGGAGGATGGTCGGGTATGTATGTGGGGATGGGAGTATGGCCGGATGGGGGTTGATGTGTAGGGGATGGCCGGATGCTTGGATGGAGGGGGCTCGGTTATGGGGAGGTGCAGGTCGAGATCACACAAATTAGGGGAGAGAGAGGGCCGGGATTCTTTGGAGAGGGAGAGAGAGAGATTAGGTTTAGGTTTAGGGTTTTGGGGGTGTTAGGGTTTATATATAGGAGATTAATGTGGGCCAATGGGTTGTGAGTATTAGTATGTAGTAATAAGTATACAAATGGGTAATGAGTATTGGGTAAATTTCAAATAGGAATACAATTTATAGTGAATTCTATGGCTCCTTGAAAAAAATCTAATTAGGAGTCAAAAATCATAGGTTTGGAAAAATGCAACAAAAACACCACCACAACACCATGGAAAAATTAAAACAAGGATAGCGAGTCCAAAAATGAGGAAAAGAATCAAAATGGCGAAAACGAACAAAAGCGACGAACCAATAACACAAGGAGCTCAAAATGAAATAAAATGGATATATATTGAAAAAAAAATTCCAATATACGGTTCAGAAAAATACAAGAGAGATAAAAATACACAAAAATGAAAAATACACTCCAAAATACATAAAATGAAAAACAGGGGTTACATAGAAACTATACTTATCTAAACTCCTCTTTTACCTAAATCTTTAATCTCTAATCTCCAATCTCTTATATATTATAATGAGAAAATAGAAGTTGTTATTTGCAAATCTATCAACGTGTGTAACGCACATGCATAACTATTATAAAGAAGATCTTACGTTCAAGCCTAGATAACATGTAAATTTTTTACTTTCAAAAAACTTTATTTATTAGGACGTCCATTGCACGTGTAAATTACTAGTTCTTTTTAATTGTAAAGATCTCTACTACTATAATGGGAAAAGGCCTTAGTGTAATTTGTCCATCTACCAACCAGTGCAACGCACGTGCATAACTATTGTAAATGAGGTTTTAGATCAAATACAGACTACGGCTGAATTTTTACTTTAAAATAAATTATATTTATTAAGATGTGCATCACACGTGTAAATTACTAGTAACTTTAAAATGGAGATAAGAGTATGACTGGATGACTACCAAAGTTAGCATATATATTCTATATGGAGATAACTTCGTTGCAAATAGGGCCTTCAACAGTTAACATAATTAGCATGGGGAACAGTTAACATAACAAGCATGGGGATCGATCAATTTAAATATATCATAATTCATTCTCAAACAGTTATATATTTTTGAATAAAAAATAATACACATTGTATTACCATAAACAACAAACCAAAATCTAAATATTTGAAGAACCCTAAACAAATTAATAAATTATATATTTTTTCCCTAAAACAGCTCTATGTATTCCGAATTAACATGCTACCACTAAAAAATTTAAAGTAGGTGTGTATCGATTCATTCAAAAACAAATTTAATTAATTAAGAATTAAAAGAAAATTGTAGCCATATATCTTCATGCACAGTAACTGTAGTTATATTTGTACTAGTAATTTACATGTGCGATCCAACTCACCCATCACCCAATCATCACACCCCCCGCCCCCGACACATATTCCTTTCCCACATCAAGGTATAGTTACTCGATCCAAAAATAATATCCACAAACCAATCCAAAAACTCAATCTCACTGCCCAACTTTCCACCAACCCTGACCTTGACCCTTCTACAATGACCCAGGCCATCAAAAATTCCAAATGGCATCAGGCCATGTCTGAGGAGTATGATGCTCTTGTTCGGAATGGGACATGGGACCTTGTTCCATTCAATCTGACCCAAAATATAGTCGGTTGTAAGTGGATTTTTTGAACGAAACGTTTATCTGATGGTTCTGTTGACATGTACAAAGCACGTTTAGTTGCCAAAGGGTTTCATCAACGCCCGGGTGTTGACTATCATGACACCTTCAGTCATGTGGTCAAACCAACAACAGTACAACATGTTTTCTCTCTTGTCGTCACTCGTGGTTGGTCACTGCGACAACTTGATGTCAATAATGCCTTTCTCCAATGCTCTCTTTCTGAAGACGTCTTTCTGGTGCAACCACAATGATTCATTGATAAAGATCATCCTCATCATGTATGTAAACTGTGCAAAGCAATATACGGTCTCAAACAAGCCCCTTGTTCATGGTACCATGAGCTACGTCAGTTTTTTATCACCACCAACTTCATTAATTCTCATGCTGACACATCCCTATTTGTCTACAATACTTCCAACATATATATCTCTTGGTCTACGTTGACGACATAATTATCACATGCAACAACGATGCAGCAGTACAAAAGTTCATTCATGTTCTCTCCAACCGATTCTCCCTAAAGGATCTTGGCCCACTTTCATATTTTCTTGGAGTTAAAGTCATTCCACATCTGCAAGGCATCTTTCTTTCTTAGATGCGATATATACATGATCTCCTTACTCACACTCAATGTCCGATGCCAAGCTAGTGTCTACACCACTTGCCACTACTCCAACTCTTACTTTTCACTCTGGCTCATCTCTATCTGAACCGACTGAATACTGAGTTGTTGTTGGCAGTCTTCAATATTTATCACACACGCCCAAACATTGCTTACACGGTCAACAACCTATCTCAATTCATGCATTTCCCCAAGACTGATCATTGGAATGCAGCAAAGCGTCTACTCCGGTATCTTTGTGGTACTATTGATCATGGGGCTATTATCTACCGGAACTCCCCACTGTCACTTCATGCATTTTCGGATGCAGACTGGGCTGGCAACAAAGATGACTTTACGTCCACAGGTGCATATCTCATCTACATTGGTCGCAATCCAATCTCATGGAGTTCAAAGAAACAAAGGACGATGACCTGAACTTCTACCGAGGCTGAATACCGAGTTGTTGCTACCACAACTGCTTACATTCGTTGGATTTTTCTCCACTTACCGAGCTTCATGTTTTCCTACCTCAACAACTTGTTATCTGGGTGCGCCCAGGGCGTTTACCCCGTGCGATATCTAGGGACGCCAATAAGACCGGGAAAGATGAAAAAAGACGATTGGGAACCACTAATTGAAAAGATTGCGAAGAAGCTGGCGGGGTGGAAAGGTAAGTTTCTCTCTTTGGGAGGGAGAATCACGCTCATCAATTCGGTACTAAGCAGCCTGCCTTCTTATCTTATGTCCATTTTCGAGATCCCCATTTGGGTGATCAAAAGAATTGATAGAGCCAGGAGGAGATTCTTATGGCAAGGGAACAGAGAGGGGAATGGGATCCCACTTATGAAATGGGAACGAGTGTGCAAGAAGAAGGAGTTTGGGGGGATGGGAATTATTAACCTAAGAGAGATGAATAAGGCTCTTCTAGCCAAATGGTGGTGGAAGATGCACAAACAAAGGAAGGCATGGTGGAGTAATTCGTTCATGAGATATAGACGCCGGAAGATTTTCAGATTTGGAGGAAGGAGTATGCAGGGCAAGACCTCATTTATATGGAAAGGGATTGAAAAAATGGGGAAGCGTTTCATGCTAATACGAGATGCAAAATAGGAAATGGGATGCAAACTAGATTCTGGATGGATAAATGGTGTGGGGAAAACACATTCCTGTCGCTATTTCCAAATCTAGCTTGCGAAGTAGATACGATGGACGAACTTGTTTGTGAAAGATGGAGAAGTGGAAGATGGAGATTCCTAGAAGAAGAAGCCCTATCAACGACGGGTTTAACACAACTAGGAGAGCTGAAAGTTATGCTAGCAGGGGCAGATCGGCCAACTACAGGGGCAACGGATGAGAGAGAGTGGATGAGAGGGAAGGAGAGGATGTTCTCGGTGTCGTCCATGTATGAGGTCCTCAATGACGAAGGAATCAGAAGTAGCCACGCAAACATCATATGGAAGGCGCAAATTCCGACCAAGGTCAAAGCTTTTGCATGGTTGACCCTACACAACGCGATTTTAACTAAAACGAACTTACAAAAACGCAATGTTCCTATTAGCAATATTTGTCAACAGTGCTACGGGGATGCGGAGGATACGGAACACCTATTCATTCTTTGCCCTAGAGCCGTATTAGTTTGGAAAGTCTTTGGGATGGGTTTCAATACGCTAGAGACGCCGAAGAGGGTACAAGACATTTGGGGTGAATGGAGAAACACCAATATTAGTAAAGAACATAAGGATCTATGGGATATTACTGCGGGAGCGATTATCTGGTCTTTATGGAGGGATAGAAATGACTTTTGTTTTCGTAACATTAGATGTCAATTTCATATTTTGCTTCGAAAAATTGTTGTCCTCATTCATGATTGGGCAGGTCATACAGGTCCGAGGAAGAGAAGCAGAGGAGATGGGGCAGTGTGATTCGCCACGCAAACACCTAAGGAGTTCTACCTTTGTCAGCACTATCAGGGAGGGCTGAGAGGTGTCCAGTAAATGCAGCAACTATTTTGGTTGTCAGAAACCATCGTTGTTGCCTAGATGCTATGTTATTTTCTATCTGTTTTTAGACTTTTTTTGTGTGCCGATGAACACTGTTTGTGAGTTTTTGCTAGTGGTACTGTCGAGTACTAGATGATGTATTTGGATTGGTTCTGTAATCACGTTAATTATCATTAATGAGATTGGTGACTTTGGTCACTTTTATTTCAAAAAAAAAAACAACTTGTTATCTACTGTGACAACATTGGTGCAACAAATCTATGATCAAATCCGGTTTTTCATTCTCACATGAAACATGTTGCTCTTGACTATCACTTCATTCGGGAACAGGTTCAAGGGGGTTCTCTTCACGTCGCCCATGTTTCCTCTGCTGATCAAACAGCTGATGCACTCACCAAATCTCTTTCTCACTCTCACTCCCAATACTTGGTGAATAAGATTGGAATCACCTCTCGGTGCTCCATCTTGCGGGGGCATGATAAAGATATGGACAAATGACATTTCCTATACCCAAGAGAAGATATGGACAAATGACCTTTCCAATACCCAAAAGAATCATCATCCTAGTCTAAACACATGTCCTATACTGAAGAACACTTCCTATTCCAACTCTTAAGCTTCCTATTCTAAAATCTTTCTCGTATTAGTGGTAGATTAGGGACACTTGATCTTCTTGTAATGACTATATGTTTCTACTAGATCCAGTTGAATGAGTATGCCATAATTTCCTATCTTCTATTATTCTCTTTATGTAGAAGGAATGGCACATGTCAGAAGGTTGTTCCATAGACAAAGCATTTAAACCAATGAGGTTTCCTATATCTTCAGGAATGCTTCCAGATATCTCATTTTTTTCTATTGTTAACCAACTGAGTTGTGTTGAGAAATTTGCAATTGATTTTGGAAGCATACCTTGAATTCGATTGTCCTCTAATTCCAAGCATACAAGATTAGTGCAGTTGGTTAATGAATAAAAAAATGTCCAGTCACTGATGCCATCACCGGGCTCCAATCTGTTGTTACTGAGAGCAACCCAACTCAAGAGAGATTCTCCAATGTTCCCAAATTTGAAGGAATTGGAACCCCCTAAATGAGTTGTTGCTAAGCGCGAGGTTTCAAGTTGAGAAGCATTGGAAATAGACATTGGAACAAGACCCTCAAATTTGTTTTCTAACATGGTAAGTGTTTGGAGGTTTGACAGAGTTTGGCCAATGTATATTGGAAGAGTTCCCGAGAGCTGGTTTTTCCCCAAATTGAGAACGATGAGAGACGAAAGATTGTAAATTGAACAAGGTACCTTACTGGATAGTCTATTTACAGCCAAATTAATGTATATATAGCAAGCCAGTGATGGACCCTAAACTATCTGGAATGCTACCTCCTAAGTTGTTAGCTCAAGAAGAGTTGATAGATTCCCGATGGAATATATATATATATCTATATATATATATATCCTGTAAGATTGTTTGAGAATAGAATAAGTTGACGAAGCTTCAACAAGTTGCCAAACTCGAGAGGTACGTATTTCTCCATGAAGCAAGTTGTTTCCTGTATCAATCATTTGTAGAGCTGAGCAGTTGGCAATGCCAGTAGGGATGCCACCATCGAGATAGTTGTAACTGAGATTGAAGTGTTTGAGACGTTTCAATCTACCGAGCTGTCCTGAGATTTGTCCTTGCAGTTGGTTATCTCCAAGGTGTAGTAGTTGGAGGAAGCAGATATTGGATATAGAAGAAGATATGGGGTAAGTGACGTGGCCCCATATAAACCACCAGATCTCATCAGAATTCTCTCCCTGATCATCAAGTCAAACGAGTCAAACGGACTTCAGCCCATTCATGCTCATAAGCGAACGGATCCGACCCTGTTCATTAGGGTATCAGACCCATTTACCCATGCCTATAAATACCCGACCCCCTCCTCACTTCTGAAGGTAATAAGCTTTTCCCCACCTGAACCCTAGCTATTGTTGCTTTCTCAGTGACTGACTAGATCATCGGAGGGCCTGTTGCTGGGACTTCTCCCGGTGTTTCTAGGCAGTGTGCAGGTACAAAAGACCGAGCCGAGTCTCAAAGATCCGAGCCGAACTACTAGATCCGAGCGAGCTACTGGATCCGAGCCGAGCACCCGGCCTCCACCTCTCTTCTGCTACTCCCGAGCCGACCCTACGGGCTAGGATTGGATTAATAACGCCAGTACCACCTCTTCTGCTACACAAATTACAAGAACTCACACATGTAGCCCCCACACCCCAAAACAAACAACATCAGGTTGGCGCCGTCTGTGGAAACCTCAGGTATTGCCGCCAGTCCGAACCCAGCCAGGAACGTCCCCTCAAGTCCGAGCTCTTCCATGGCTCCCAAAGCCAGAAGGGTCGTCACCTCGGCACGACACCCAGACCCTCCACATCACAACCACGCGGGCGCCCAGGGTTCCAACCAACCGCAGTTAACAGCACGGCCGGACACGGCCCGGGTGCTTCTCACTCAAATGCAACCGATTTGCGACAAGTCATCCTGGATCAGCAGGCTAATCGAACTAGGGAAGAGGCCGCTTCCAACTCAGTATCGAACCATCACAGTCGGTCGTCCATAGAGCGCGATCCGGGACACAGCCACACGCCCCGTGAGCCTCCGCCCCCGCAGGACCCGGTGGGGCAAGCCCAGTCACAAGGGCCGAGTTCCAAAACTTTCGGGACGAGGTCCTCCAAGCAATCCGAGGTGGCCATGGAACCGAGGTCCGCAACAACTCCGACCCTCGGTTAGGAGCATGGGGCGGCGAATCCTACAGGTCGGCTCGTCCCATGGAACGAGGACGCCGTCCTCCGAAGCTTACGGGAGATGGAGAACCGCCTCGCCCACCTCGGCGAGGGCGGACCAATGCTGGGTCATGGTCATCGGCTGACCCGACCCCCATTCTCCCCCAAATCTTGGAAGTCGAGATCCCCCAAAATTTCAGGCCTTCCCAATTCGAGACATACAACGGCGAGGGTGATCCCGCTGATCACATGGAGGGGTTTAAGACCCTCATGATGATTCACAGCACTGCGGATCCCCTCCTATGCTGGGCCTTCCCTGCCACCCTTCGCTGTCCGGCTCGAGAATGGTTCTCAAAGCTCACTCCCGAATAAGTCTTCTCGTTCGACCAGTTGGAAGCAAACTTCCTAGCCCACTTCGTGACTAGCTGAATGGTCGAGAAGACGAGCGCGTCCCTTCTGGACCTCAGGCAGAACGTAGGGGAGTCACTCCGCGATTTCGTTCGGAGGTTCATTGCCGAGGCGAGATCGGTCTCCTCTCTGGATGCGAGCGTCGCTTCGATGGTTTTCCGACACAACGTTCGACACGGTCAGCTGAAGGCTTCATTGGCCAAAAAACTACCCATTGACTTTCCCGACCTGCTCAACAGGGTCGAGAAGTACATTCGGGCGGAAGAGGCCCTCAATCCGGAGAGCACCAAAGAAGCCACTCCCAAGGGGAAGCGGAAGGCCGACCAGCCAAGAAAACCATGAAAGAAATGTCCAGTCTCAAAAGAGTTCCTCTGGTCCCCCGATTTGAAAGGTACACGCCGCTGACCCAGAACGTCTCGACAATCCAGATAGATATCGAGGATAAGAGCTCGTCAAACTCCTTCCCCGACCGGGCAACAACAAGAAGAGGGACCAAAGATTTTATTGTCGCTTCCACCGAGACAACGAGCACGGGATGGACAACTGTCGTGCTCTTAAAGACAAGATCGAGGCCCTCATCCAGCGAGAGTATTTAAGAGAGTTCACCTGGGATAATCCACGAGACCAGAAGGATCCGAGGAATCCGAGGCCTTTGCCTCCTCCTCGAACAATCAACCGACGGCCACAGTGGGACCCTGAGCCTGAGGAGACCGAAGGGCAGGTTATACTACACTACATCCATGGTGGACCCATGGGGGGGAATCTAACCTGTAAGGCCTTCGTCCGGGAGGTTAACTCCGTCCGGGACCATCCACCCCCCCAGATTCAACAATGACCGGTATCCTTTTCCGGAGAAGACCCTGAGGGAGTTCGGCTCCCACACTGCGATGCCCTTGTCATCAGCCTCGTCATGGAAAATTTTGAAGTCTGCCAAATTCTCGTGGACAACGGGAGCTCGGTCAACATCCTCTTCTCGGAAGCATTTGAGAACCTCAAACTCTCCAGAGATATGCTAAAGCCGGTCGGGTACACCTTGCACGGGTTCTCGGGTGTCCCAATAGAGATTGAAGGGATCATTACGCTGGATGTAACAGCCGGCACAACCCCCATCATGCGGACCGGATCGATGGACTTTATGGTGGCAACGTCAAGGCGGCGTACAATGTCATCTTCGGCCGACCCGGCCTCTACTCATTCCAGGCCGTTCCTAGGCCTACCACTTGAAGCTGAAATTCCCCACTGACCTCGGAGTCGGTATTGTTAGAGAAAATCAGGAGTCGGCACATTCGTGCTAGATGACTGCAGTCGGAAGCGGGGTGTTCCCACTCGACGCGATCGGGCTTCCGCCTGCAAGAAGCTAGCTCGAGTAGGAACCTGCGGACGAATTGGAGGAGGTCTCATTCGAGGTGGAAGAAAAATCCAAGTGGTTTCGTGTAAGCCGCACCATTTCCCCTGGTTTGAAGACAGGGATGATTGATTGCGTTCGCCGCAATATCAACCTCTTTGCCTGGCCCCCCGTCCGATATGCCCGAGATTTCTGAGGACCTAATCATGCACAGGCTGAGCGTCGCTCCAGGCTCCAAGCCCATCCATCAAAAGCGGCGCAAGTTCGCCCCGGAGAGGCAACAAGCAATAAAAGCGGAGGTGGACAAACTGTTGTCTGCACGGTTCATTCAGAAGGCCAGCTACCCCGAGTGGCTTGCTAACGTCGTGATGGTCAAGAAGGAGAGCGGGAGTTAGAGGATCTGCATAGACTTCACGGATCTCAACAGGGCATACCCCAAAGAACCTTTCCCCCTCCCGAGCATCGACGCTCTGATTGATGCAACGTCTGGTTACGAGCTCCTAACCTTCATGGATGCCTTTTCAGGCTACAATCAGATCCGGATATTCCCTTCGGACATCACCAAAACATCCTTCGTCACCGACCAGGATCTCTACTGCTACCGGGTCATGCCTTTCGGGCTCAAGAACGTCAGGGCCACCTACCAGAGACTTGTCAACCGAGTCTTCAAAAATCAGATCGATCGTAACATGGAGGTATACATCAACGACATGCTCGTCAAGAGCCGACGGGGGCAGGATCATGTTGCCGACCTTATGGAAACCTTTGGCGTCCTTCGGTCCCACAACATGAGGCTTAACCCCGCCAAGTGTGCCTTTGGCATCTCCTCGGGAAATTTTTTTGGATTCGTCGTCAGCCAGCGCGGCATTGAGGCAAATCCCGGGAAGATCCAGACCATAATCGACATGGCCACTTACAAAAGCATTAATAAGGTTCAGTGGCTTACAGGGAGACTGGCGGCCATCAGCTGCTTCCTCTCCAAGTCCGGAGAGAAGTCCCTCCCCTTCTTCAAGGCCCTACAAGGGGCGAAATGCTTCGAATGGAGCAACCCCTAGCAACAGGCATTCGAACAGCTAAAGTCCTACCTTGCCAACCCCCCGCTTCTGAGCAAACCCGAACCGGGCGTACCCCTCTTTCTGTCCCTCTCAGCCTCGGAAAGCGCCCTCGGTGCTGTGCTCGTCCGGGAAGAAGAGGGTGTTCAGAAGCCTCTCTACCATGTGAGCAAATTCTTGCTCTCTGCCAAGACAAGATATGCGAAGATGGAAAAGGTGGCATACGCCCTGGTAATGGTCATGCGAAAGCTCTGCCCTTACTTTCAGGCCCATTCTATTCAGGTCCTTATGGACCAGCCTCTCAAGTTCGTCCTCCACAAGCCCGAAAGTTCCGGCCACTTAGTCAAGTGGTTGATCGAACTAAGCCAGTATGACATCAGCTACCAGCCCAGGACAGCCATAAAGGAGCAGGTCCTCGCCGAATTTATCACGGAGTGCACTATCTCCGAGCCATCCAACACTCAAGAGGCAAATTCAATATGGGAAGTTTATGTTGATGGCTTGTCTTGCGAAGTGGGAAGCAGCACGTGCGTCATCCTCAAAGGTCCCGACAACTTTATTCTCCAGTATTCCTTCAGCCTAAACTTTCCGGCCTCAAACAACGAGGTAGAGTACGATGTTATGATCGCCAGGCTCACTCTGGCGCACAAGGCGGGGGCTAGACAAATCAGGGCCTTTAGTGACTCCCAGCTCGTGGTCAACGAGATCACTACAGAGTACGAGGCTCGGGACACTCGGATGATCCGATATTTGGCGATAGTCCAGCAACTCCTGGCAACCTTCGACTTCTTTTCGGTGGAACGAATACCTAGGGAGAAAAATGCTCAGGCTGGTTCCCTGTCAAAACTGGACTCGTCATCCTTCTAAGGGCTAGACAGCACCATCCTAATCGAAGTCCTACTCAGTCCTAACATCGACCTCCCAGAAGTCCTCTGCCTCACCACCGAACCCCAGCCAGACAACTGGATAACCCCCATCATGAAGTTTCTGGCCGAGGGCGAGCTTCCTCAAGATCAGGCCGAAGCTAGAAGGACCGGAGTCCATTCAGAGAGCTTCTTCATAATCCACAAGACACTTTTCAAATGCTCGTGCACAACATCGGATGGCAGACCCTATCTTTGCTGTCTAGCCCCCGATGAGGCTAAGTACGCTCTGAAGGAATTACATGAAGGAATTGGGGGGTGTCACATGGAGAGCAGGTCGCTCGCAAGAAAATCCCTAAACCACGGGTACTACTGGTCAACCATGCTACAAGATGCCCAGGACCTCGTCAAAAGATGCGGTCCTTGCCAAAGATTCTCCTCAGTGAAAAGGCTTCCTCAAGCGAACCTCCGCTCCCTGGCAATTCCGACCCTATTTGCTATGTGGGGGATGGATTTGGTCGACCCTTTTCCAAAAGCAACGGGCCAAAGGAAGTTCCTCGTGGTAGCCATCGACTACTTTACAAAATGGATCGAGGCAGAGCCCCTGGCCACGATCATCGAGCACCGAACTCAGCAATTATTCTGGAAGAACATTATCTACTGGTTCGGGATATCCCAGGTACTTATCACAGACAATGGAACCCAATTCACAGGCCAGAACTTTCGCAAGTTATGCGAAGACATCGGCGTCCAGTAGTGCTTCTCATCGATATGTCACCTCCAGTCAAACGGCCAGGCTGAGAACGCGAACCATCAAATCTTTGAAGGCCTCAAGAAGCGGTTGGATAATTCATCAAAGGGGTTGTGGGTTGACGAGTTACCAAGCATACTCTGGGTGCACCGGACGACGAAGAGAATCCCCACGGGCGAGTCACCTTTCAATCTAACCTGCGGCACAGAGGCGATTATCCCCTAGAGATCGGGCTCCCTTCGCTCAGGATCATGGCCTTCGACGAGGAGAACAACTCAACGGGCCTCAGAGCCAACTTGGATCTAATCGACGAGGTCAGGTTATAATCCGCCACCAGAAAAAGCATATACCAACAATGGATCGAGAAGTATTACAACAAGAATATCCACCCCACCAACATCAAGTTTGGCGACCTCGTGCTCAAGAAGCTAGCAGTATCCGACCTCAGTAAAAAGAGTAAATTGTCCCATAATTGGGAGGGTCCGTATAAGGTCTCCGAAGTGGCACGTCGTGACACGTACCGACTCACAAGCCTGGGGGGCAGGATCATAAAGAGGCCATGGAACGCAGAACACCTCATTAAGTTCCTCGAAGGGGACGATTGAACTCCTTGTGTAACAGAAACTCATGTAATCGGCACCACGTGCCCCGCTTTTTTGTGTGTAAATAAAAAGTGTAACTCTGTTTCATTCCTTTCTTGTTTTAATTTTGTGCAAGGAAACTCGACGCCTCCAGCTCAACTTTTGGCATTGACCTCGAGCCATACCCTAGCTTTCTCAAGCTTTATGGGCTAGGCGCTCGGTAATGATCCCGAACCACATCTTAACTCTTTTACAGAGCACAGGAGCTCGACATTCGGTATTAACCTCGAGCCATACCTTAGCTTTCTCAAGCTTTATGGGCTAGGTGCTCGGTAATGATCCTGAACCACATCCTAACTCTTTTACAGAGCACAGGAGCTCGACATTCGGCATTAACCTCGAGCCATACCCTAGCTTTCTCAAGCTTTATGAGCTAGGCATTCGGCAATGACCCCCAACCACCAAGTTTCTTATAAGACGGGGCCCGACACTCGGCTTGCACTACGCATAATGTCCTAATCTCTCTTACAAAATAAGGAGGGACGGAAAAATTAATTTTTATTCATCACAAACGCCTTGAATGGCCACAGTACAAGGAAAGTTATTACAATGTTTCCACTAACCGCAACCTAAGTGTTTCCCTTGGGGCTTCCATTAGGGCTTTTCGGCCAACACGGACCATGTCGAGCCCTACCGAGCGGGTACGTCCTTCGATGTGCTCGTCCGGCACCACCGGCATCGCTAATGTAGACGTCCCGGCAACGGAGCTCTGTGCATCAGCGGGCCTCGCCATCTCCAAATAGAGGGTCGGCGAGGAACCCAAAACAGAAGGGCCTTCTCCTCCAAGATGGCCAAAACGATACCGACCTGTGCCTAGCATGACTTTCAATCTCCGAATCTGAGACATTGTATTGTGTCTATGTAGCGATTGGACAGAAACGATCGACTGTGGCACAATTAGTTCAAATTCTTCCAGCTCCTTTTCAACCACAACCTCACGAAGAATGGACTCGGAGGTCTGTCGCTCGGTGGAAGCATCAGATATTGACCAGTTCGTTTCGGCACTCCCCCAGTCCCGATCTGCTATAGCCTTCGTCAGGCGTGTCGCCTCTAAGCTGAGCTCCTTGGAATTGTTCATAAAATAACTTACCGTGGCTTCTCGATCGCGGGCCTGCTTGCAATAGCGGATCAAGATGCTCTCCTTGGACTCTAGCCTATTCTGAAGTTGCCGACCTCGGCGGAACTGAGGTCGGCACCTAGGATCTCGTTCATCTGACAAAAAGGGGAGGAAACGATGATTCACTAAAAAAGCTCGCCAAAAATAACAAGTCATAGAAGGTTAGCCAAAAACATCATTGTATTAATTCAAAAATTAGTTACAAAAGGCGGTGGCCAGTCCGCATTCGGCAAAAAAAAAAGAAGAGAAAAATATTTTAACTACTTCGGAGGGGGGATCTGCACCTCTTCGTCGGCCGTCGCACCCCCCGCCTCCTTCTCCAAGTAGGGGTTCCTCGGAACCTCATCTCCCTCGCCACCGGAGGTTAGCAGATGCGCGGCAGGCTCCCACCCGTAGTGGAGATGGTTGATTTTCGCCTCAGGATAAAGGAGCAGAAAGTGCTCCTTCGCCTTATCGTATGCCTCGTCTTGGGCGGTCATCAACTCCTCCGAGGCCGCCATCGCTAGCTTATTGTAATACGTTGCTGCCTTTCCCCGAACCGCCGCCAATTTGCAGAGATGCTGGTCCTGTTGAGAGGTGAGGTCGGCTTGGAAGGTCTGTGCCGACCCTGAGAGTTCGTCAGCTCGACCCTCAATTCCTTCGCTTCTCGAAGGTACCGATCGGAGTTCTGCTTCTCGATATGGACCTCCTTCTCCAGGCACCTCTTCAGTTATGTCCTGATCATTAGCGCTTGTTCGAGATAGACAATAGTCAGAAAAGAATGCCTAGCACAAAAAGAATACAGACAACAAACCAACACTTACCACTACTTGAGCTTGAGCCCACTTCATGTAGGACGTCTCCATAGTCTCAATCGCCAGGATGGTCCGGTCGCGGGCGGTGGCAAGCTTATCTACCACCTCCATAGAGATCGGGCCCTCGGCCAGCGAATCTCCCTCATTGACTGCCCAGTTCGGGGCGAATGACCATAGGCCTCTCTCGCCCACTATCTGTCGGGCATCGGGATGGACAGCGGGGGTCCCGGACTTCAGGACCTCGGTAACCTTTTGAATACTTGAGCTCGGCCCTGACTCTTTCGCCTCACGGGACGAGTGGCTTTTCTTCGACTTCTTAAAGGGCGGCTCCGAAGAGACCTGTGCCGCCCCCTGGATTGGTCCCATTGCCGATGCTGCCTTCTCGGCCCTCTTTTTCTGGGCCAGCGCCAGCAGGGCCTTCCTCGCCTCGAGCTTCGATGGGTCCATCGCTGCGGAGAAAAAGAGAATGTTAATACGAAAGCAGAAAAGTAGACAAGAATGAAACAAAAACATACAGGGGGCTCATTCCGGCTCGGGCTAGGTGTATCTCTGTCATGCGCAGCCAACCGATGCTATGCCCCGCTACAATTTTGTCTACATCAGCCCACTTCGCCTCCGTCAAGTCCCTCCGCCTCGGGGGTTTGTGGTTCGGCTTGTAGAAATTTCAGATCGTAGGAATTTTCCAAGGCACCTCGCTTCCGACTACGAAGTACTTCTCCTTCCACCCTTTTACGGAATCTGGATGGTCATGCACCACCTTCTAGTGAGGGCGAAGGGATATATAGAATATGCCCTCCATATCTTCGAGCGAGCTTACCCCTAGGACAACCTGGAAGTACTTCAACTTCAATGGACCTTCTTCTCCTAGCATTTCAGAATGAAGCAGACCAGCTGCTTCTATGAGTTGGGGTCGTATTGCATTGGGCACAGCTCTCCCCACCTCTGCACCGTCTTAATGAACAGGTACAATGGCAACCTTAGTCCTGAGATGAAAGCATCCTCGGGAAACATGCAGAAGCCGGGGGCCAACTCGGTCGTGGGATGGAGACCAGGGCTCAGAACCATTAGCTCGTACTCCCGAGGAATGAAGTAACTGGCTCTTATTATGGGCAGATAATCGGCCTTCAGTGCACACTGGAAGTTGTCCATCCGCATCTGGGGCCGGCCAGACGAAGGCACCTCCATGTTGAATTGGACCAAGTCTTCTACATCGTCAGGATACATCCTGATCGACCCGGGCTTCTTGTAGTAGGGGATGTCGAGCCCATGCTTTGGTTCGAACTCATCTGGTGTCCTGGACTATCCCACAGACGCCACTTCCTCTTCTTCTTACGGATACGAGGTGCCTTCAGCAGAGACGGTGTCGACAAAAGGGGGAGATGGGGAAAAACCTCTCCTCCCTCGTCTCCTTCCTTATCTTCCTCTCCCTCGGTTCCTCCCTACTCAACCTCCTCTTCCTCTCCCTTGTCTCCTTCCTTATCTTCCTCTCCCTCCTTTCCTCCCTGCTCCACCTCCTCTTCCTCTCCCTCGGCTCCTCCCTGCTCCACCTCCCCTTCCTCATCCTCCTCGCCCAAAGCCTCTATCACCTCCAACTTACGACTTTGGAGGGGGACTACATCCAAAACCTGATTATTCGCATCCCAGGACGTGGAGTCCGACTCAGGATCCCGCTCATCCCGACCAGAAGAACTCGCTTCGGAGCCAAACTGAGAGCGTGACATTACAAAAGAAAGTACTAACCTAAATACCATAAAAGGAGATATCACAGTAAAAGTCATCGCCGGCTGGTTAGAGAGAGAAACTCCAAATTTTAGAAAGAGAAGGCAAAGTGGAGAAATAGAGTGGGGAGTGTGGGATTTATAGAGTGAAAATGACTCCTCGAATTCAGTGTCAAAATCCTCACCGTCCAATCTTGATCATCAAGATCTAACAGCCACTAGGATTTCAAACGCCTCGAATTCCACCCCCATGATGTCAGCATCATATACAACTTCCTAGCTTTTATAGTAAGCTGGGGGGCTCGATGCTCGGCAACAAGCACGAGTCATCCCCTAGCTTTTACAGCAAGCTTGGGGGCTTTACGGTCGGTAGCAATCTCGAGCCACGCCTTAGCTTTTACAGCAAGCTGGGGTGCTCGACGCTCGGTATTGACCTCGAGTCATCCCTTAGCTTTTACAGCAAGCTTGGGGGCTCGACGGTCGGTAGAGATCCCGAGCCATCCCCTAGCTATTACAGCAAGCTGGGCGGCTCGACGCTCGGCAGTAACCTCGAGCCATCCCCTAGCTTTTACAACAAGCTTGGGGGCTCGACGATCGATAGCGATCCCGAGCCATCCCCTAGCTTTTACAGCAAGCTGGGGGGCTCAACGCTCGGCCGTGACCTCGAGCCATCCCCTATCTTTTACAGCAAACTTGGGGGCTCGACAGTCGGTAGCAATTCCGAGCCACACCCTAGCTTTTACAACAAGCTTGGGGGCTCTATTCTCGATAGTGACCCCGAGCCACTCCCTAGCTTTTACAACAAGCTGGGGGGCTCGACGCTCGGCAGTAACCTCGCGCCATCCTCTAGCTTTTACAGCAAGCTTGGGGGCTCAACGGTCGGTAGCGATCCCGAGCCATCCCCTAGCTTTTACAGCAAGCTGGGGGGCTCGATGCTTGGCAGTGACCTCGAGCCATCCCATAGCTTTTACAGCAAGTTTGGGCGCTCGACGGTCGGCAGCGATCCCGAGCCATCCCTAGCTTTGACAGAAAGTTGGGGGGCTCGATGCTTGGCAGTAACCTCGACCCATCCACTAGCTTTTACAACAAGCTGGGGGGGCTCAACGCTCGGCAGTAACCTTGAACCATCCCCTAGGTTTTACAGCAAGCTGGAGGGCTCGATGCTCGGTAGTGACCTCGAACCATTCCCTTGCTTTTACAGCAAGCTTGGGGACTCGACGGTCGGTAGTGATCCCGAGCCATCCCTAACTTTTACAGCAAGCAGGGGGCTCGATGCTTGGCAGTGACCTCGAACCATCCCCTAGCTTTTGCAGCAAGCTTGGGGGCTCGACGGTCGGTAGTGATTCCAAGCCATCCCCTAGCTTTTACAGCAAGCTGGGGTGCTTGACGCTCGGCAGAGACCTCGAACCATCCCCTAGCTTTTACAGCAAGCTTAGGGGCTCGACGGTCGGTAGCGATCCTGAGCCATCCCTAGCTTTTACAGCAAGCTGGGGGGGCTCGATGCTCGGCAGTGACCTCGAGTCATCCCCTAGCTTTTACAACAAGCTTGGAGGCTCGACGGTTGGTAGCGACCCGAGCCGAGCTCGACGGTTGGTAGCGACCTGAGCCATCCCCTAGCTTTTATGGCAAGTTGGGGTGCTCGATGCTCGCCAGTGACCTCAAACCATCCCCAAGATTTTACAGCAAGCTTGGGGGCTCGACGGTCGATAGCGATCCCGAGCCATCCCCTAGCTTTCACAACAAGCTGGGGGGCTTGACGCTCGGCAGTGACCTTGAGCCATCGCTTAGCTTTTACAACAAGCTTGGGGCTTGACGGTCGATAGCGATTCCGAGCCACACCCTAGATTTTACAACAAACTTGGGGGCTTGACGCCCGGCAGCGATTCCGAGCCACCCTCTAGATTTTATAGCAAGCTGGGGGGCTCGATGCTCGGCATTGACCTCGAGCCATCCCCTAGTTTTTATAGAAGGCTGGAGGGCTCGACGCTCGGCAGTGACCTCGAGCCATCCCCTAGCTTTTACAACAAGCTTGGGGTCTCGACGGTCGGTAAAGATTCCGAACCACACCCTAGCTTTTACAACAAGCTTGGGGGCTCGACGCTCGGCAGCGATTCCGAGCCACCCACTAGCTTTTACAGCAAGCTGGGGGGCTCGACGCTCTGCATTGACCTCGAGCCACCCCTAGCTTTTACAGCAAGGTTAGGGGTTCGACACTCAGCAGTGATTCCGAGCCACCCCCTAGCTTTTATAACAAGCTTGGAGCTCAATGCTCGGTAGAGATTCCGAGCCGCCCCCAACCTTTCTCAAACTGGGGGGCTCGATGCTCGGCAGTAACCTCGAGCCGCTCCTTAGCTTTAACTACAAGCTTCGGGGCTCGATGCTCGGCAGTAAGCCTCGGCATCCGAGTGCATAGGGGCTCGACGCTCGGCCTTCGAAGCACCGTTCATAAACCTCAAGCCAAATTCCTGGCCCCCACAGGCTCGGTTCGGCGCTCGATGTTCGGCTCCCGACCATCAGTCCCCGACCCTCAATGCCTCTTCCTTCAGAGGATCTCCTTCGTCCTACCCCACTTACCACTCCAAGAAGCTACGAGCCATACTCTCTAGACACACCGCTCCACTCTTCCGACGGGGACAGACTACTCCACGGCTAGCTTATGCCACCCTCCAGGAGTGGGGGGCTCCTGATATGGGGTAAGTGACGTGGCCCTATCTGGACCACCAGATTTCCTCAGAGTTCTCTCCCCTGTGATCATCAAGTCAAACGAGTCAAATGGGCTTCAGCCCATTCAGGCTCACAGGCGAACAAGTCTGACCCGGTCTGTTAGGGTCTCAGACCCGTTTACCACGGCCTATAAATACCAGACGCCCTCCTCACTTCTGAAGGTAATAAATGTTTCCCTACCTAAACCCTAGCTACTGTTGCTTTCTCAGTGACTGACTAGATCGTCAAATGATCTGTCACCGGGACTTCTTCCACTGTTTCTAGGCAGTGTGCAGGTACAAAAAACCGAGCTGAGCCTCAAAGACTCAAGCCGAGATACTGGATCCGAGCCGCTCCACCTCTCTCCTGCTACTCCCAAGCTGATCCTACAGGCTAGGATCGGATCAACGCCAGTCTCACGTCTTCTGCTACACAAATTACAAGAACTCACACCTGTTGCCCCCACACCCCAAAAACAAACAACATCAGAGCCTGATAATTTTAGAGAGTTGAGGTCGAGGAATGTGACCCTATTCGGGTGTTTGAGAGCTTCGCACTTGACTCCTCACCAGCGGCAGAAGTGGATAGTTTGGTTCCATGAGCTTAATGCTTTAAGAGAGTCGTTTGAGATTGAAGCTTTGAAGGAAAGAAGAGAAAGGTGATATGTCGCATTAATTGTTGATGAAGTAGTTAAAAAAGGGAGCGGGAAGGATTGCAAGAGGGCTAGTACTTTAACAAGTAGCACTGATGGCAGCTCCATGGGAGGAGTTGAGATGAAGGGGAAAGCGAGAGAGATGGAGAAGTTGAAACTGAAAAAGTTGTGTGTTTGTATTCTTGAATTGGGGCAAAGGTTTGTGGTGGTAGTATGGGGAGGAGGGCCCCACACACCACATGAATTTTTTTCTGTAATGACCCACCTTTTGAAAATATTAACCAAACTGACCCACTTTCAAAAATATTTACCAAACTGACTTAGTTTTGGACACATCGGCATAAAACGTTATTGGCAATAACGACATCTGTTATTTTGATACCGTTGTTGTCAATAGCTTCACCTGTAAATTAAAAAAAATCATCTGCGCTCGCATTCGCTTAGGATTTCTATGACTTGAGAAAAAAATAGTAAGTGAAAATTGCTTATAATTGATGCCGCTATTTCCAATAATGACATAATTAGCCTGATGCCGCTATTGGCAATAACGACATCAGTACAATCCACAGTGTACTCCAAATTTCTTGCAGGTACACCAACTTCAAGTCCAATTTTGACCTTGGTACAACCAATATCTCTCAAAACTAAAAAAAAGAAAGTTGTAGATATTTTTCTTGGCGTTCCATAGCATTTTGAATCATCTCAAATGGAGTTCGGATAATAAAGTTATGCACATATTACGTTGTAATGTCAAAACTATCCAGAGAAAATTATAAGTGAAATCGCTTATAACTGATGCCGCTATTCCCAACAATGGTATAATTAGCCTGATGCCGCTATTAGCAATAATGGCATTAGTATAATCCACAACGTACTCCATATTTCTGGATAATTTCGATATCGCTATGTAATCTTGGCATAACATTATCATCTGAACTCCGATTGAGATGATTCAAAATTCTATGGAACATCAAGACAAAGCTCGACAACTTTCATGTTTTGAGGTTTGAGAGATATTGACTGCATTGAGGTCGAAAAATGTTTAAAGTTGATGCACCTGCTCGAAATTTGGAGTACATTGTGGATTAACTGATACCGCTATTGCCAATAGCGGCATCAGGCTAATTATGTCGTTACTGGGAATAACGGCATCATTTATAAGCGATTTTCACTTACAACTTTTTTCTCAAGTCATAGAACTCCTAAATGAATACGATATGTATTGATGTCGTTACTTCTAATAGCGGCAACAGAAAAAATAAATTTACAGGTGCCGCTATTGGCAACAACGACATCAAAATAACATATGTTGTTATTTCTATTTGATGTTGTTATTGCCAATAGCGTTTTATGCTGACGTGTCCAAAACTGGAACAGTAGGGTAAATATTTTTGTAAGTGGGTCTGTTTGGTCAATATTTTCAAAAAGTGGGTCAGTACGGAAAAAATTCATGACACATTGTGTTGACAGCCCCTTTTTGTCAAAAGGTCTGCACCGAATTTGGTACCGCACCTTTGAAAAAAAAGAAGAAAAACAATTAAAATGATAATAAAAAACCCTCCTACCATTGGCTATATAACGAGGGCGTCAAAAGAAGGAGGATGTAGCAGAAATGAGAAAGAAGAAGAAAGATGATTAAGAGAAAACAGAGTAGTACAAGAGTTAAGAATTTTCTCAAGAGAGATAATATTGCATCTCCTTAGGGGTAGTTTGTCTACTTTGTATTTTTCTCAAATATGTGAGAGAGTTGTTTCTCCTACTATAAGAGAGTGAAATTGTTCTCTCCTTATAATTAGAGAGAAAGTACTATAGTCCCTACTTGCAATAGTGAAATTCTGCTACACTTGCTTGTGGTTTGTACCCCATCTCCTTTGGGGGTTGTCCACGTAAAATATATGTGTTCACTTTATCTTCACTTTCTCAATTTTAGTTTAGTTGTGAGCTAGCTTCTGCCCATAAACTTCCCTAATAATTGGATCAGAGTTTTGGTTGCGATGTGTGAAACAAAAATGTCAACAACAACAAAGTTTCATGTTGAGAAATTCAACACGTGTAATTTCTTATTGTGGAAAATAAAGATCAAAGCAACCTTGAGGAATGACAATTTCTTGGCAGGAATTGGAGATAGGCCCGCAGAGATCACCGACAAAGGCAAGTGGAACGAGATGAACGGCAACGCAATTGCCGATCCGCAATTGGCACTAGCCGATGGAGTGTTATCCAGTGTGATGGAAAAGAAGACGACAAAGGAGATTTGGGATACTCTGACTGTACGAGGCCGAGTCACTTCACAGCAAGATCTTCTTAAAGAGAAGACTGCACACTCTTCGAATGGAAGAATTGACATCGGTGACCAACCACATTAATACTTTGAATACTCTATTTTCGCAACTTACATCAATGGGTTACAAAATAGAGACAATCTTCAATGTTTACCTGACTTGTATGACCAACTCATCATTAACCTAACGAATAATATCCTGATTGACTATCTAGTCTTCGACGAAGTTGTAACTGTTGTTTTGGAAGAAGAAATCAGGCACAAAAATAAGGAAGATGGACAGGGAAGTTTGCAACAAGTGGAAGTGTCACGCCCCTCTTCCCAAAGTACGGAAGTACAAGCACGCAACTAAAGCCCAACGAATGATATACACATTCATAAGATGTACGGTTATAATTCAACAATATAATCATGATCACAACCACACAAAATAAAAAAATCACATAAACAGGGAATAAAGTTATGTAATTCACAAAATAACCAACATCTAGAAACATAAACTTCGGGTCTAAACGCCAGGATATACAATGTATGAATTAATAACAATAGTAACTTGGGAAAAGCATAAAACAAGATAAACTAATGCAAGCTAAATCTGACTCCATCCTCTAGAAGATTTGATCGCCATGTCTTTCTATTGGTTCCTCTTCGATACTTGCAAACTCAACATTTACAGGTTGGGGGGGGGGGGGGGGGGGGGGGGGTCCGTTAGAGCAAGTTATGGATGATAAGTAGTAACAAGTAATATAATAACGAAAAACAATGTATAACATGGAAAGAATGCAATTTCTAAAATAACATGATTGTGTGTAATGCAAGTGACAAGTGAATCAAGTCTCAAGGGTACAATTACTCAGAAATCAAGAATCATGTATTCAGGAAACATTTAAATAGGAATTCATGAAATCGAAAAACATGTTAATGCATAATGTTAATCTTTAATCTATCAATCTTTTATTAACATATCTAATGCACGCAATCCTGTGTCACATACCATAGGTTCGGGTGCATAACAATCAAATAAACGTTTGGACTCAAGTGGTGAATTCTACAGGATTATGTACTAGGATCGTGCAGTGACAGTATCAGAAATCATGTCATGTAAATAGGAAACATGTAAACGTGTAAATGGGAATCATGTAAACTTGTAAATGACAAACATGTAAACTTGTAAACATGAAGTCACTATTACGGGAAACATGGCCCCCTTCTGAGTACACTCCCCTATATTGTTCACTACTAAGTCATACCATTATTACCTCGGCATGTTAATATTTTATTTTAATCAATTATGAACATGCAGTCGGTGCAATCAATGGGCAGGGTCAGCCCCTACCTTGAGGCCAATATAATAATTTTACGCTCAAAATACGTGCCTATATTTACAAGGGGAATATAGGCACGTATTTTAAGCGTAAAATTATTATATTGTAATTAGGGGTCCCCAAAAATAATTATTGGGCCTTTTGCCTTGGGTCCCCGGGAACTCATGGCTTGCCCTGATAGCATCATTACATCTTCAAAAGGATTGTCACTATGTTGTTGGTCATTGATGAAACTGTACAAGCAAGGCATACACTTTTTACACAGAGCAGGAATCAACAGCTCCAAAAGGAAGGATGTGGTATTATTCAGGAAAGAAGAACAGAGATGTGGTCAAAACTCAAAAATTAATGTGCTTTTGCAGTACAAGGGAAGAAGTTATTGTAGATGAAGGTAGTTGGGGCATGCAAAGTAGAAAAATTTGCCGCACTGCCCCCTTTTTTGAAAATAATTACCGACTTGCCCTACTTCCCAAAACAATTAGGGATATACCCTTGTTTAGGACACGTCAGCAACAAACGTTATTGGGAAAAACGGCATAAGTTATTTCGATGCCGTTCTTCCCAATAACGGCATCTCTTTTTAAAAAAAGTGTCGTGCCGTTATTCAGAATAACGGCATAGCTTATTTTTGTCTAAAGATCGTACAGTATCAATTGTGACTCGAGAGAGAATTGCAAATTGAAAGTAACTGATGTCGTTCTCTCTGTTCTGTGAGAAAATGACATAGATTATACCGATGCCGTTATTGTGAAGAATAACATCAGTTACAATCATTTTGCACAGCTTCCTATAATCGAAAAACCCTTTCTCCTCTCTCCTACCCCTTCCGATTCGTAAACTTGTCTCTCTCTCATCGCTCCTGTTACCCACAAACCCTAGATCCCAAAATTAAAAAATTCCAACCATTTGAGTCCTCTAAAATTCCATACATCACCTCCTGACACCCACTCTCATTTGCAGTCTTCATCCACAACGAATTTTTTGCTAATGGTTTTTTGGTTTAATTTGAAGGTATTATCATCTTAACCTTATGTTTGATATGTATTCCAATGTTGTGCTTATTTTGAGTAGTGAATGACTTGAATATGTTTGAATTTTTATGCATAGGTATGGAATTTGATATCCCTATTTGGTTATATTATAGGGGTGAAGTAATTAAGGATCCGAAGAGTGGATATTCTTATAGTGATGTTGAACTGGTAATTATTTGGGCTATCCCCAACTTTGGTTACGCATAATTAATAGATAAGATATATGAAGTCACCAATTGGGATAGAAGTGAAATGAGTGTGAAACTCAGAGCCCGTTATTTTGCTGGTAAAGGGGATGGGCATATTTCATGTTGGTACCCATAGACAGTGACAGTTCTCTGAGGTCTATGTTGCTTAGGACACTGCATCCAAGTTGTGGTTGGAATATAGTTGAGTTATATATCGATCAAACGAGGCTTCCAAATACTACACGAGTTGTTATCGAAAGTCCAAGGCCCACAAGGACTTTGAAACCATCTACAGAGTCACATGCTAAGATTTCAAATACAGACGGAGATACTAGCACAACTCCAACGGAACCTGTTTCCTCCTTCGAATACGAGCAGGTACATCCGACCCCATTGCCACAAAATATTTTGGTAGCTGGCATTGCTATGGAAGACTTTGACAACGGCGTTGTAAATAACGACTTGGTCGAAGAGGAAGAAGATGAGGTACGCGGTCTCAAGGATGATGATGAGGAATTGCCGTTGAAGCTCCAGTTGTTGATGTCAATGTTGATGTGCCGGTTAACAATGCCCGCGTGTTGCCAAGTCAGGACAAAAGTGCAGCGATGCGTGGATCTCAATCAAGTGAATGGATGTTCCGTGCCACCATACATGAACATGGACAATCTTCCGTTGGTTCTTCCAACTTGGATGAACTCTTCATAGGTCAAAGATTTCCAACCAAAGATGCTCTACAACATCAAGTGAAGATGTACGCCGTGAAAAACTACAGAGAATTCGTGACGGTAAAATCAGATCGTTGTCTATACTATGTAAAATGTAAGTACGCGCCCATCAACCATTCAACTGAGGAGATTGCAGAAAATCCATCACTTTAAAATGTAGTTGGTTATTCATGGCGCTTGCGTGCAATTATTTCCAAAGGCCGTAATTATTTTGTGGTGAAAAAGCTTGAAGGTGTACACACATGTGTGAATCCTACATTGACTCAGGATCACAGCAAAATTGACTCGACGGTCGTATCGATGGTCATAATGGATACTGTGAAGGAAAAACTCTCAATAACACCAAGAGCCATAATTGGATTAGTGAAGGGTAGGTTCCATTACACAATTTCATATTGGAAAGCTTGAAAGGCAAAACATAAAGCAATTGAGAAACTATATGGTCTTTTGAAAAAGCGTACACTAAATTACCATATCTACTCAATGCAATTCAAGCTTCAAATCCGGGTATGGCTGTACATTGGGCGAAGATTGCGACCGGTCCGGGTATAGAAACATTTAAGGGTGTTTTTCGGGCATTCGGTCCTTCCATCGAAGGATTTAAGTCATGTGGACCAGTTATAAGTGTAGATGGCACTCACTTGTACGGGAAATATAAAGGATGTTTGTTGATTGCGGTTTCACCAGATGCAAATGGGAGGTTGTTTCCGTTTGCATTTGCACTGGTTGACGGTGAAAGCATAGAAACGTGGACCTGGTTTATGAATTGTATTCGGTGCTTTGTCACAGATCGTGAAGGTCTTTGTGTCATTTCTGATCGACATGCCGGTATTTTATCAACAATGGGAAATGAGTTTGGTACGTGGAGGGAACCATTTGCATATCATCGGTACTGTATGTGGCATTTTGCTAGCAATTTTCATAAAAAATTTGGTTGCAAATTTTTGATGAATAAGTTGAAGGTAATTGCGTGTCAAAATCAGTGGAAAAAGTACGAGAAAAAGATGACACAACTTGAAGCTAGCAATGCTGATGCGGCTAACTGGGTGAAGGAAAAAGCAATTGAGAAGTGGGCACTTACTGCCGATGGTGGGCATAGATATGGTATAATGACAACAAATCTGTCCGAAGTGTTCAACTCGGTTCTTAAAGGTGTTCGTAGCTTACCTGTCACCGTAATTGCAGAACAGATATTTTTCCGTCTAAACATGTACTTCACCGATCGCCGTGAAGCCGCGCAGACACTTATCAATGAAGGTAAACTATGGGCACCCCGGATTCAGGACCTGATTGATGTCCGCCGTGAAAAATCTAATTTACATGAGGCAATAATGTTTAATAATCGCGATGGTGTTTTTGGGGTGAAAACGGGCATTAGAATGGACGGTGGATATCAAAAAGGTGGACATTGGCATACGGTGGACCTAGAGGGCCGAACTTGTACATGTGGTAAATTCCAACTGTTCCACGTTCCATGCTCTCATGTGTTAGCGGCATGTGCTTCACGTGCGCTTGATTATCAACCGTACATTGATGTCTTCTACTCTACGGATTCGTTAGCAAAAACATGGGCACCAACTTTCAATCCTATACCAGACGAATCTTATTGGCCTACCCAAAGCGCACCGGTACTTATAGTTGATTCTAGTCCTCATCGGGTGAAGGGGAGGCCTAGGAGTACTCGCATCCGCAATGACATGGATGCTCGAGAAGGTGGAGTAGCGGAAAAGTATGTTCGAAATGTGGTGTGAGTGGACACAATAGACGGAGTTGTAAGAATGTACAAAGTGTGGGGATTTCCCAATCTACCCGCACTTGAATATTTTCCTTGTTATTGTATGTTAGTTATGTCTCCTCTTTTGTAAGTGTTTGTATGAAATTATTAAGTTGTTTTTTTATGTTGAGCAATTTAAGTTTAAATTGTTTGGAATGAGATTTGTGGTATGAATGGGTGGTGGATATAGTTAAATTTGTTGTAAATAAACAATCACAACAAAACATGCACAGAAAACATGCACAACTGTTCAAACAACAGATGTTGTTATTCACAAGAACGACATCTTCTTTCTATGCCATTATTCTCTAGAACGACTGTGGAGACAGAAAGTTTGGCAAAAATCTCAAATTTTAGAATTTTGATGTTTAACTGATGCCGTGATTCTGAAAAACGGCACAGTTAATATATGCCGTTATTTTGGAAAATGGCAGGATTTGAAGTTGCCGTTATCTTGGATAATGGCATACTTATGTACATCTTCAGATATGCCGTTATCTTGGAGGGCAGGGGGTTATAAGAAGATGTCGTTATCTTCAATAATGGCATCAGTTTAGGATGTCGTTAATTTGGATAACGACTGTGGATACAGAAATATTGGCAGCAAACTCCAATTTTGCTAATTTTTCCTCTATGTTGATGCCATTATTCGCAATAACGTTACAGGATTAAGATGTCGTTATTGCAAATAACGGCATCTTTTATTTATGTTTTTCACATCCAGACATGCACCGACCATCCCCATACACATACTACATCCAGACATCTTCCTGTAATCTTCCAAAACATGCTTCATAGGCTTCATAATAATTCATCTTTGTGTCAATTCAATTCAATTCATCAAGTTTCACAGACCATCCCCATACACATACTACATCCAGACTTCTTTGTGCCAATTCAATTCAATTCATCAAGTTTCACAGGCTTCATAATAATTCCCATCAAGTTTCACATCAACCCATTCAAGAACATCACTGGCTTCAAAAAAATGCACATCAAGTTTAAAACATGCACAACTGAAATCTTTCAAAACATGCACATCAAGCTTAAAAATACATAAACACTTCATCAACTACATAGCATGAACTACATAAAGTCTATAATTACTAAAAAATAAGAAAGATCAATATTACATAAAGTTTTCTTCAATTTAACTCGGCGTGAACTGTTGGGGTGGTCTCCTCCTTCGAGCCGGGACTTTCCACCTACGTTCCCGGGTCTCTTGCGTTGCGGGTCCACTTGGACCAACTCCTTCTTCTTGATCACCTCCTCCTACTTCAATCTCCGGATTTGCCAATTCACTTTGCGTAGGAGGGAAGCAAACGGTCTTACCCCTTCGTGGATGATGTGACGGAGTTTGAGGTTGAGTTTGAGGTGCGAGGGGGTCTCCTAATTCCAATGATTGTTGTGGTGGAGGTGGAGCTTGGCTAGCGCTATGTCGAATTTGTTGAGTTGATACTTCGGTCGACCGCATAAGGTCATCGAAACGTGAACCATCTCCAACCTCTTCAAGAGAGGTATGACAAGTGCACAGGAGGTCTCGTGCAAATTCTTTGCATGCCTTATTGGCGTTGCTCTTCAAGACACACGCACATTTCCTCGCCATGTCCCATGTGTTGTCGATCTATAATAGTAAACCAAATTACACATAATTAAACAAGTATAAGTAAAATTCATCGAAATAAATGTAATTGACCAAAAAAAATAATTTACCATTAGACGGTATGATGAAGCTTTTGGTTGATACATGGGTTGCGATGATGAATGTGCGGGTGGTGGTTCAACTTGGTGCGCGGGTATCGGTTGTTGGATACCTGCGGGAAGATCAGTTTTCGGCGCAACATACAACCTTGTGATGCGACCGTACCATGCCATATAAGCTGTTTGCATTGATCCGTCGTACGGCTGTACAATACCCTCTACTACCAACTCGTACCTCCGCTCATTCCAACATCCTACATGAGCACGGTGGTGATCGGCCCAATCCATATTTGGTAAACAACCTTCACCCGTGATGTTGTGAAGTCTACAGTCGAACAATGAGTTTACGGGGACGGGCTGTTGTGCATTGAATTGGCGAAGAACACAGTCGGGATAATAAAACTCCACAACAGAGATGTTTACAAGTGGAGCTAATGTCAATCACAACTGATTATTGGCAGTGCAAATGGGTGGTAGACGTTGCAGCCTATCAACTGTGTACGGGGTCCAATTGACGAACTCTTCCCTTAACTGATCGAGTTCGTCCCTGTAATAGGTGAGGACACCACGTGGGTTAACCCTCCAAGTATGCTTCCCCGCCCAGTAGGCACCGAGAGGAGCTCTCAGCACAGGATTTTTCTGTAGTACTCTCCAACTTTCTGACAGTACCGTGACACGGGATCGACCGAGGTGTATTCGTTCCCAACACCATATTTGCAATATAGACATCGGCCCGTTCATTTTACAGAGAGCACGGTAGAGGGAGGCCAGAGCCGCACTTCCCCAACTATATCGGCCGGCTGTCTGCAGGTCAGCAATGAGTGGAAGGTACATGAGGTGTACTACATCATCTGAAGAGTTAGGAAATAGAATCCGTCCAATCATCGACAATAGGTAAGCGCGGGTATAGTTCTGGAGTTAGATGTCCGTCGGCACGTCTGGCAATCGATTAGTGAACTCCCCATCAAGGTATGAACGTCTAATGGATTCCCGAACGAATATTCTGTGGTCCTCTTCAGGCACCACCAAGCCAAGATAATCTCGTACCAATGCTACCTTATTGAACATCAAGTTGTCGGTGACGGCCACCCCATCAATTGGAAGACCCGCAATCACGGCTATATCTTGTAGGGTGACCGTCATCTCTCCAACCGGTAAGTGAAACGTGTGTGTCTCCGGCCTCCATCGCTCCACAAGAGCGGTAAGTAGGGCGTGGTCACACTTGGTTTTCGCCAGCTTTGACATCCCGTAGAATCCGCTGCTAACCAAGTAATTTTCAATACGGGGGATCGCCGGCATTATAATGTGCATTCAGAAAATCATCTTCTCTACATCTCCTGTCCAAACGGTCTGTGATCTGTGGTCTTCTTGCAGATATAGAATGGTAGGATCTATTGGACCCGGATGTCCCCGTGGTCCATAAGAAGAACTAGCAGAAGCACCAACACCATGGGAAGAAGATGGTTGTGTAGGATCCATTGGCCTGTCAACAATAACAAACACTAATCAACAATAATTTTAGAAAAAGAATTTTGAAAATAAACTAAGTATAATTCATCACAAACTCGTTATTCCTCAAATTCAAATCATTCATAACATTGTAACAAAAATGGATTTTATAAACTAAGTATGATTTTTGAACTACTTGCAATCATCATAATGACAACGAAAAACCTCCCACAAAGTATCTTCCGATATTCTTTGTTTTCCTAACAACTTGAACAATTCCACCTTTCTCAACAATTCAATATTTTGTAAACCCTATATCACTAAAAACCAATAATATTATTTCCAAAATTACTACTTAAATAACACAAATCTACATCTATCATATTTTCAAAATCAACATTGAAAAAAAAAATTAGGGTTTTTGGAAACTTACAACAATTTCGGATTCGGATTGATTTGGCACTCTCAATGAGAGATTGAAGAGTAGACTCTGGGTACAAATCAATTAAATACTTGAGATTTTAGGAATTTTTTTTTTTTTTTTTGGAGTTTAGGGATTTCGGAGTCGGAATGGAGAAGGAAACAATCGCAAGGGAAAAGGGGGAAGAAGAAGGGTTTTTCGAATATAGGGAGCTGTGCAAAATGATTATAACTGATGCCGTTCTTCACAATAACGGCATCGGTATAATCTATGCCGTTCTCTCAGAGAACGGCATCAGTTACTTTCAATTTACAATTCTTTCTCGAGTCACAATTGATACTGTACGATCTTTAGACAAAAAATAAGCTATGCCGTTATTTCCAATAACGGCACGACACTTTTTTTTAAAAAAATGTCGTTATTGGGAAGAACGGCATCGAAATAACTTATGCCGTTTTTCCCAATAACGTTTGTTGCTGACGTGTCCTAAACAAGGGCATATCGCTAATTGTTTTGGAAAGTAGGGCAAATCACTAATTATTTTCAAAAAAGAGGGTAGTACGGCAAATTTTTCTTGCAGTACTTGTAGGCAAATGTCACAAAGAGGAGAATTGCAATAAGCAGTACAGATATGTGATTGAAACTTAGAAGTCTACATATGTGAAGTCTTTCATTTAAGAACTCATGAGAAGGATGTGGTCCATTTTTTGTACTTTGCACTTCAATGCATTGAGCAACTCAACAAAATGCTTCTCATGTCAAGGTAAGGTAAGATGTTC
This sequence comes from Hemerocallis citrina, assembly GCA_017893485.1. Taxonomy (NCBI): domain Eukaryota; kingdom Viridiplantae; phylum Streptophyta; class Magnoliopsida; order Asparagales; family Asphodelaceae; genus Hemerocallis; species Hemerocallis citrina. The sequence goes on along the minus strand of CM030366.1, from coordinate 186,633,784 downwards.
AATTATAAGAATATTAATACTTGAAATGAAATGCATGGATTCTAAATGGATAGTTGATATAAATTCCGGTTTTACATGTATGGATGAGATTTAAGTGGATGATTGAAATTTTAGATATGGAACTATGTTCACAGTTACACAACCACAACTAGGGCTGCAAACGATCCGAGCTACTCGCGAGCTACTCGGCTCGAGCTCGGTCAAAGCTCGGTCAAAGCTCGACTCGAGACGAGCTCGAGCCGAGCTCGAGCTCGAAAATCGAGCTCGATAGCTTAACGAGCCGAGCTCGAGCTTGGGCGTTTTGTAATTATTAGGCTAAACTCGCGAGTACTCGGCTCGAACTCGGTCAAAGCTCGGTCAAAGCTCGGCTCGACTCGAGCTCGAGCCGAGCTCGAGCTTGAAACCGAGCTCGAGCCTCACGAAACTCGGCTCGACTCGGCTCGTTTGCAGCCCTAACCACAACTCTCTGGTTATAACAATGGAGATATACAACTTTGGCATTTTCATCTCTCAAAGCCAGTTTGTCTTATGGGCTGTTGTAGCCCACGAACTGCAATATTTTTCCTTGCAATTAGCCTAGCCCAAAGATAGGATGCTGAAAGGCCCAACTCAATTTAAATACTAGCCCAGAAGTACTAAAGCCCAACCTAACCCTGCACTCATTCTGTGTTTTTGGCAAGTAATAAGTATTTGCATCTGCACAGTTTTGTAAATAATCTTTGAATTATACGAAAATTTTGCCGTACTGACCCACTTTTTGAAAATATTTGGCGCTCTGACTCACTTTCAAAAATAATTAGCGAACTGACCCAGTTTTGGACACGTCGGCAAAAACTGTTATTGAGAAAAACGGCATAGGTTATTTACATACTGTTTTTCCCAATAACGGCATCTATATTTAAAAAAGGTGTCATGCCGTTATTTGGAGTAACGGCATAGGTTATTTTGTTTTTCGATAGCTTGTAGTCTCCATTTAGAGAAAAAATTACAATTGTGAAAACCTTATAACAAATGCCGTTATTTCAAATAACGACATTTTCAATACTGATGCCGGCATCAGTTATAATTTTTTTATATAAAAAAGTAACTTACTATTCATCATTTCTGACGAATAAGTTAATTTTTAAAAAAATAAAATTATAACTGATGCCACTATTCCAAATAACGGCATCAGTTATAAATTTTTTTAATAAAAAAAATAACTTATTATTCAACCTCTCTGATGAATAAGTTAATTTTTTATAAAATTTTTTTATAACTGATGCCGTTATTCCAAATAACGACATCAGTATTGAGAATGTCGTTATTTGAAATAACGGCATGTCGTTATAAGATTTTCACGCTTGCAATTTTTTCTCTAAATGGAGACTACAAGTTGTCGAAAAACAAAATAACCTATGCCGTTACTCCAAATAACGACATGACACTTTTTTTAAATATAGATATCGTTATTGGGAAAAACGGCATGTAAATAACCTATGCCGTTTTTTCCAATAACGGTTTTTGCTGACGTGTCTAGAACTAGATCAATTCGCTAATTATTTTCGAAAGTGGGTCAGAGCGGCAAATATTTTCAAAAAGTGGGTCAGTACGGCAAAATATTTGAATTATACTCTCTTGAGTCTCTTCTAATATACTATTTTTTTCCTGAGATTTTTGCCGTCATAGGCCACTTTTTGATAGTATTTGCATTTTTGGGCCAGTTGCCCAACTATTAGCGCTTTTGGGCTAGCCTGTGCCACGTCAGCAGCGGCCGCTATTCCCAATAGTGGTCTCTTCATTTCGGGGTCGCTAATGTGAATAGCGACCTATGTTTTAAATTTTTTTGAATTTTTTGTTTGCCGTCGCTATTCCCACTAGCGACCTTAGTATAATGAGATTAGTCGGCTCGAATAAATGTATTGAGACACTTAGCGATTCCTAAAAAGCTTTTCTCAAAAATTTAAAACTGAGGCCGCTATTCCCAATAGCGACCTCAGTAGGAAACACAATCTACTTATTTTTTGTAAAATTTGCAAAATAGTTTTATAACTAAGGCCTCTATTCGGAATAGCGACTTTAGTTAATAAAGGCCTCTATTCCGAATAGCGACCTTAGTTTTTTAAAAAAATTGATTGTTATTTTTCAGAGAGCAAAAGCTCTCTAGAATTTGCTAAGTGCTAGAATACAACTCATTAAAGGTCGTTAATCCCATCAGCGACCTCATTATACTAAGGTCGCTAGTTGGAATAGCGACAGCAAACAAAAAATTCAAAAAAAATTAAAACATAGGTTGCTATTTCCATTAGCGGCCTCGAAATGAAGAGGCCGCTATTGGGAATAGCGGCCGCTGCTGACGTAGCACATGCTACCCCAAAAGCGCTAATAGTTGGGCAATTGGTCCAAAAACACAAAATCTTTCAAAAAGTGGCCTATGTATGCAAAAAATTCATTTTTTCTCGGCACACAACTAAAACGTCCCCCCCCCCCCCCCCCCCCCCCCTCCAAAAAAAAAAAAAAAAAAAAAAAAAAAATCAAGGCATTTTAATATGGTACAATTTCACAATCTGAGGCTGTCATAAGAGAATGTTCCATGGGATATTCCACATCAAGTTGCAAAGTCATATTTACGGTATTTAAATGAAGAAAATACGAGTGGATGTAGAAAAAGTTAAGAGTATTTTAATATATATATACAACGATATCATTAAATTTTGTAGGCATTTTTTATACATCTCCACTAATCTCCACTACTATAATGGAAGAAGGCCTTAGTGTAATTTGTTCATCTACCAACCCGTGCAACACACGTGCATAACTATTGTAAATGAGGTTTTAGATCAAATTCAGATTACGTCTGAATTTTTACTCTTAAAAAAACTATATTTATTAAGACGTGCATCGCACGTGTAAACTATATTTATTTTTTTATATATATATTTCTATCTACTATTTTAATGGGAGAGTTGGGGTTTGTAACCAAACAAATCCTAACTTTGTAACTAAACAAACACATGTAATACACGTTCAAATTAATTTCAACAACAAATACAAACATTTGTAGACAAACAAATCTGTGTATTGCCTGTGCATACCTAATATAAAGAAGGTATTAGAATCAAGGCTAGACTACGTTGAAGTTTTTTCACTTTTAATAAAAATATATTTATTAAGACGTGCATTGCACGTGAAAATTACTGGTCTCTAATATTATAATGGGAGAAGGCCTTAGTGTCATTTGTCATTGTGTCATTCTACCAACATGTGCAATGCACGTACATAACTAATATAAAGGAGGTTTCCGGTTCAAATCCTCCCTGCGTCAGAGTTTTTATTTTTATTTTTTGAAATTATTAAAACGTGCATCGCACGTGTAAATTACTAGTTACTAGTCTAATATTATAATGGGAGAAGGGCTTAGTGTCATTTGTAATTGTTTGTCATTTTGTCAACACGTGCAGCGCACGTGTTGGTAGTTTTTTTTTTGGTCCTTTTCATTCCCCCTCCCCATTTTCCCCACGTGCAACGCACGTGTTGGTAGATTTTTTTTTTGTCCTTTTCATTTCCCCTCCCCATTTTCCCCACGTGCAACGCACGTGTATAATACTAGTTATTATAATGGGAGAAGGCCTTAGTGTCATTTGTCATTTTGTCATTCTACCAACATGTGCAACGCACGTATATAACTAATATAAAGGAGGTTTTCAGTTCAAATCCTCCATACGTTAGAGTTTTAATTTTTATTTTTTGAAAATTTTAAAACGTGCATAGCACGTGTAAATTACTAGTAATACTAATACTTTAATATTCTAGTCTGCACTCAAAGGTTTGTTATTTATAACAATGTCAATTTCATTACAGTAAGATGACAACTGCATATGATTATAGATTTGGTATAATCATATAGATTTGGATTTATGCCGACACTTTAGACAAGCGTGTCATGCATGTATTAGAATGTATCAATTGTATTATCTTTTTGTTCTTTGTATAAAAAAATTAGTTTTTTTTCATTTTAATTAAATACAACATAATGTCAATTATGTACGCTTTGAAATTTCGAATAGTATTCAAGCAAAATTTTGAAAAGTTATTTCTAAACTGAACCTATTTGCCATCGTCATTCATGTTTCATCTTTTAAGGATCCACAACAAATTTTTATATTTTATATTTGTTATTTTTATATCTTATGGGGAAAAAACAACTTTTTTTAATATAAATTTCAGTGAATAATGAACTAGAACCGACAAGCGATGAAAAGCTCATAGAAAAGAAAGAGATATTTCCATTAGATATTGTGAAAGAAATGTGCACTAAAAAATTTAGATATATATGGTTTAATCAACTTCACCCTAATGAATTTAGTTAGGATAAAATTACGAAAAATGCATCTTCTGAAAAAACTCTCTGGCCTCTGCTCGTCTAAACCAACTTTTCAAATTATTGTTACTAGTTCATTACAGTCGACTAATAATTGTCTTGACACATGGAAATGTAATTTATCCGAATTAACTTTCAATAAAGGTGTAAATACACATATGTGATTTTGTAATGTGTACGTATGAGGAATTGATTAGTTTTCTCCAGTGATATTTAAGGCTTTGGTTAGTTTTTTTTCTTCTTTTTTCATGAAGTTTAGGATTACCTCTTGACTTGGAGAAAGCGAGTTGGTGATTTAGTAAATCTGAAGAGCGAAGAACGAAACAAACAAACACAGCAGATGAATATACCAAAATCCATACATATAGCCGAAAGCCTACAACTAAGTTACATCAGATTAAACCAAAAGGAGAGAACTCGTAGTAGTCTAGTGAAATACGACCATAAAAGCTACTAAATCCACAAAAGAAGCGGAAAAAAAATAAAAATACAACGGTGCTCACAGAAGCCAACAATTTTCGAGCTCGGACCAATCAACGCCTATGGATCTGGTGTTGGGTATATGTCGTGCATACTTGTTTTCGATAAGAAGAGAAGGCCGCAAAGCGAAGGAAGGTCGAAGCATTGATGGAGGGAAGAAGCAGCAGCAGCAATGCAAACAGAGGCAACAACAACAACACACTCTATTTGACAGTCGATTGCCCTTGACTGTCCAAACCTACTGTTTGGAATCATACCAAATGCGTTCAACTGCCCCGGCAGCTGGATTATTATTGGGCTTGTATTTGGGTAACCGTTTGAACTCATTTTGTACTCCAAGTTAGACCGTACGACTCCTATCATGTGGCTTCTTCATCAATATATATCAGACGCTTATTGTATCAAGATTAAATCTATGGATTCTCTATATCTCTGTATATTATAATATTTTCTATTGAGAGATGTAGTACTTCATTGATATTTCTTTCATTGTAAGTGATGCTCAATAGATACTTCTTGGTGAGTGAGTTTCGTAACTAACTCATTGTAATCTACTCCAATTGAATAATATCTCTCAATATTTTTTACCGGATTAGGGTTCGCCCAAACCGGAACAAATTTTGTGTGATTGGTGCAATCTACTTGCTTGGTTGTTCATCATATTCAGGGCCGACCCCTACCTTGAGGCAGGTAAGGCGACCACATCAGGCCCCTGAATTTTTTGTAATTTTAGGGCTTCCAAATTTGTATTTTCTTGTAAATATAGGCACGTATTTTGCGCATAAAAAAATTTAGGGACCCCAAAAATAATTATTTGGGTCTTTCGCCTTGGGCCCCTAGGAACTCAGGGCTAGCCCTGTCAATGAAAACAATGGTATCAAGACAGTCATTTCACTTCTTAAGATATTGGATTCTAGAGGTGGGCCCCGCATATTCTAGAGATGGACCCTCCAGATTCTAGATGTGGCCCCTGTCAATTCTCACGATGTGGCACTTAGTTCTAAGTGACATTTAGCTCCATATGACACGTTCTACGTGGCACTTAGTTCCGCCACCCAGAACAATAACAATAATTATGATAACAATGTATGATACGATAGAAACAGAATGGTAATCAGGACAAATATCAAGAATATATTAAGAAAGTATTGAGAGAGTATCAAGAACTATGCAATGCATGATATAGATTTGTTCTATCGGTCTACTGTATTAGCTTAATTTAATAAATACGAACAATAACACATTTGTATTTAGGAACATTGCAATTCTAGACAGCAATACACTATTATACAAAAACTCACTTTTCCGCTGCTATAGGAAATCAAAATCGATTCCGTCAGGGGTTCTAGAAAGTAGACTCCCTGCTGGTTCCGACGCCTTTTCAAACAACACATTCTAAAGTTAGTAGTAGGGCTTAACAAAAATAGCTGTTTACAGGTACAATGTTCGGGCAACAGTATAAGGTCAACTTCTCATGCTAATAATTCTACTGTAAAATCATTTGTAAATCATCCAAAATTCAGATTTAATTCATAACCGTGTCAATTAATATTTAGGTCTGTCTCAGATTAGAGTTCCATTAATAAATAGTTATTTCAAACAGTTTACGGGAACAACACATCTAAATCTGGAAATCTGAAAAATATGACGTTACAATGCTAAAAGTTGAATCGCTCACAACCTACAAGTTGGTTTGTAAAACTGTAAGATAATCTGGAATCTACACTCAGAGGGTGACAAGGTAAACTTATAAAACACTAATTTTGGTTGCAGGGACTGAGTCTAATTCTCTATACAAAATTAGGCAGACAACAGGGAAGCAACATCCATTATTTTGTTTTGGAATCACGATTTACAAATATATAATTCTATACCCAGAAATGTATTCGCATTCATCTTTAGTAGTTAGACCAAATCTCTACAATTAATATGTCAGAAAATTATTACTTCTACAATGTCGAATCTAAGAATTTTAATTATACTACCGCATTGTGACACAATCAAAATAATCTTGAATCAAATATATATTTATATGCATATATATCTCTAAGTTGTGCTCGTGCGATATATGCAGTGTGGTGTCATGAAAATGAAATTTTATGGGTCTTTCTATGAATATCGAATCGAAGGATATCGAATTGAACGGTTCAACATGAGCATATAACGAATGGTTCAAGATTTGAATAAAGCACTAAAGGGTTAAACAAGATTCGATAATACGATAGATCAAAACGAATGAGAACTACTTTCAAGAGTTCAAGAACGTTTGCATGAACATGCACAACAACTAGAGTTTACACTATTTATTGTTACGTTAGAAACAATTAGTAGGAAGCATACCCTCGTCGTTCAGTAATCTCCCTCAATTGGTATACCTCTATTAATTTGAAAATAATTTGGATGGTTCCCTAAATTCAAGCCTTGGAAATCTTCAACAACTAGACGAATTGGGCTTGGATGAAAATCGATTCAATGGTTCAATACCTAAAGAATATTTTAGCCTCTCGTCACTAAGGAAAGGTGTTCTATCATATAACTCTCTTGTTGGTCGTATTCCTTCTGAAGTCAACCACATGAAATATTTGGGAGATTTAGATATTAATGGATACAAGCTAACTGGTGAAATTCCCAGCATATTAGGGGATTGTCAACTCTTGGGAACTTCGGATTTCAGTCAAAATCTTCTCAACGGGAGCATCCCTTCGTCTTTAAGCAATTTGAAGGAAATAGAAGTGCTAGAACTTTCTCAGAACAACTTGTTACGACTGATTCCAGTCTTTCTAAGGAGCTTGCATCTCACCTACCCAAATATCTTTTTCAACCATATTCAAGGAGAAGTTCCAATGAAGGGAATCTTCCAAAATGCCACTGTGACCTCACTCTCAGGAAATGATGGGAATTGTTGGGGAGTTCAAACTTTTCACTTGCCTCCATGTCCCACATAATCACATAAGAAAACATGATTGTATCTTTTGCTTAAAGTCATGAAAGTAATTTCTAGCATTACCTTTAGTTTGTTCGATTCTCTTCTTCTTATTTGTTGGGAAAGAAAGCCAATACAAAAAAAAATCTCTTTGAGTTTGTTGGAGGATCAATACCTCAGAGCTTCGTACAGTGAACTAGCAAAAGCAACTTACGGGTTCTCCAAAGATAATCAGATAGGAATGGGAACTTACGGTTCGGTGTTTAAAGGGAGCTTGGATCATGGTAGTACAATTGTAGCAGTGAAGGTGTTCAATCTCAAAGAGCAGGGAGCTTTGATGAGTTTCACAGATGACACATCTGCCATTGTAATCTCATCTATATCCTTACCTCTTACTCATCAATTGATTCAGAAGATAATAATTTCAAAGCTCTAATGTTTGAATTCATGCCTAACGAATACATTGAACCATGGTTTTATGGCGAAAAAGGTGTTTGCTTACTTCAGAGGTTAAACATGGTCATCGATGTTGTCGATGCATTAGATTATATGCATCATGGCTGCCAAGTACAAATCATTCATTGGGATCTAAAACCTAGCAACATTCTTCCCGACAATGACATGGTTGCTATAGTGGGTGACTTCGGACTTGCAAAGTTGTCACGCTCCGCTTCCCAGTACGAAAATACTGGCACGCAACTAAGTCCCAGCGAATGATATAAGCATTCACACTTACATCATCCATAAGCTGTACAGTCATGATCTTAAAAAGCATATAAAACACATCCACACTGACAATAATATTGATCACATGAACATGAAAGAAATAAATAACCAATATATAACCATCATCTGGAAAACAAAAACATATACTTCGGGTCAAAGTGAATGGAAATACAATATACTAGAATGACAGCAATACGATAAACAGTTCGCTACAATAACAAGATGAAGTAGCGACTGAAAATAAAACAATATAAAGTAGCAATTTTCGGAGGATCTACCCCACAACTCGTAGTGATAGCGGAAACACACCACAAGCAATAGAAACTTCCAAGACTTAGATGAACCAACAACAAGCCACCACAACATATGCAAGATCTCATAAGAACACAATCAATATTTATAGATAACCAATACTTCTTATTCCCCAAGAAATACAAAGATTACAATGAGATTACAACTCTCAATCTCCCTCTCTCACCTTTGAAACACTCGGCACAATCCCCTCTTGAAGTTGAACAATGATAACGGCTCACCTCTTGATTACACAAAATTGATTCTAACCCTAGAGTTTACGGCTATATATATAGCCCCCAGGAAAATCCTAAAAGATAAACACAAATCTAGCAATTAGGCCTTTAAACTCGTAAGCCCAAAAACAATCATCCAACGAAGTCAGTCGACTGCACCCCCAAGGTCGGTCGACCTCAACGTGTAAGTCCAGACCTGAGAGCTGACCGGTCGACTGCACCCCCAAGGTCAGTCGACCGTCCTCTCCTCTGTTTGACCTTTACACTCGAAGAACTCTCAGCAGACTAGGTCGGACGACGGCACCCCCAGGTCGGTCGACCGCAACTCTCTAGACTGCATTCTTTTACTCACTGCTTGTCTTCTCTTGCTTCTTTGTCTCATCCTCTTCTTCTCCAACTTCAAGTACTCAGTGCCTACGTGTATTTGAGGCCACAATTCCTAACAATCTCCCACTTGGACCAAATACACAACGCTTCAAAGTTATTGCAATCTTCACCTCACATTATCTCTGCCAATCTCCCACTTTTATGGAAGACCTAAGTACTCTTCACTCTCATGAAGAGCACCTCCGCCACTCCACCACGCAGAGTGTACCAACCACCCCTCATCGCCTCATGAAGGATGTGCTCTACCAATCGTATAGAGCACGAATACCGGAGAAACAATCTCCCGTGTCGGATTCTGTGTTATGAGACTTCCCAACTCACAAAATCTCCACCAACACCGGACATGGTTCAAAGCCTCTTAATACACCCTCTGCACTAGAAATCTTCATGGACGACACATCCACAATATCCGCAGACTACTCAACCCCTACAGTCCCAATTCGGTTACCCTCATCGACATCACACCGCATATCGATACCAGTGCTCTTTATCATACAAGAGCGACTTGAAGCTTCAACTGCCAATTTGCAAGTACCCTCACCGCAGCAACGTCTTGTCTTCTAGGATCACTTCCATAGCCAGCAGCTCCCACTAAATTAGTAACCTCTCCTCCACAACTGAAAGAACTCCATTGCACCCCACACAATCTACTACTCGATTCCGGCTGAGAGTCAATGTAACCCCAGTTCCCGTAAATACATATTTTCTGAATAATTTTCTGTGTTTCGATTATTTATAAATTTAGTTTGTGTTAAATTCATTTTTGAATTTCTATCAAAATCTTTTCTGATCGAAAATTTTGTTTATTACGAATAACGGTGTGTTTTAACTGTACTTTCCATTTTATAGTTGATCGACTATTTATATTTTAGTCAAATCAAAAATATTTTGATTTACTTTAATAAATTTGTGAAACTCAATTCCTATTTCGTTACATAACTTCATTATTATTATTGTTATTATGAATCCAAACTATATTTCGTCATGTAATAGTATTATTATCAGTATTGTTATTATTATTATTATTATTGTTATTATTATTATTGTCATTATTATTTTTATTATTAGTATTATTATTACTACTTTTGTTAAAGCCTATTGATTTTAATATAATCTTGCATTATTATTTAGTAATATGAATCTCATCTCTTATTGGATCCTAGCCTACCCTAAACCCAATACCCATTAATCCAAATCTCCCTCTAATCTGTTATTGACCAGCCAATCCCCGATCTTCTCCCCCACAATCCCCACAATCACTCATAACCACATCACATCCTGTAACCCCCAAATTTGAATCCTAATAATCAGCCTTTCTATCTCCCCCATTATTATAATAATAACTATATACATATAATATATTTTATAATAACTCACCCCTCCCTGTATCTCTCTCTCTCCCCCCATTCCCCTCTCCTTCTCTGTTTCGAAACGAAACAGAGTGAGCACCCCATCGTCTTCAACCTCGACCCTCGACTCGTCTTCCACCTTCACCTCCCTTCGCCACTACTCCTCATCATCCCCTCACCCCGCCAGCAACCAGAACCACGACAAACACCGTAGCACCGTCGATTTCGTCGTCCTCACCCCGCCTCAGTCAACCACTCGCCATTGCCGTACTCAGACGCTCGCCAGTCGCCTACTCCTCCGAGCCTCCATCTTCTTCTTCCTCTGGATTCTCATCGAACCCATCGACTGCCGAAGCTCTGCCGCTACTCCTCCTCAGTCACCACTCACTCCAAGTTGCCATTGCTAAGATTTGCCATCCACCGAAGATCCCCCCTGCCGTTCTCGTCTCCCCTATTTTCGAGCAAAACAGAGTTTGCTTGTTGTCGCCGTTCTCCACCACTGCCGTCATTTCCCGACCGCAGCGTTGCCATCGTCCCGAGCGCCCCCATCGCCAGTCGCCTCAGCATTGCATCATTGTTGCCGCCGAACTTTCCCGTGCTCTCTCTCTCTGTCGAAGTGAGGAAGGAGAAGGAGAACCAGTGGGTGAGTCTACTGTTTGCTGTTCTGATTGGGTGTGGGGAGTCGCTGTTCGGTGTTCTGAAAGAGAGGGGATTGGGTGTTTGTGTGTTTGTGTGTTTGTTGTTCAGATCCGCTATGCGTGTTTGGTGTTTTGCCAATTTGGTTAGGGAGTTTGCTGTTGTGGAGTAGAAGATCAGGGGATCGATGATTGGTGTTGTGTGCTGTGTTGTTGTTTTGCACGTGGTTCGCACGTGTTAGTGCTTCGTGTTCGTAGTTCGTCGCCGAGATTCCTATCCCGTTATTTTTCACGTATTTGGATTAATCTAACGTCATCTAAAGACAAGTCATCTGACCCTCGAATTATACTGAATCGTATTCGAGATTGTTTATTGAATTCTACAAGTAGATCCAAATTGAATATCGTATATTGTTTATTGTTGTTCATCGTAGGGATACTACGGATTTACACAAGCGAATCCAAGTAGTAGTCTTGACTTCGTGCCGTCTTTTTGCCTCAGACTTATTGAGATCTTACATGCATTTATATAGTTAATTACTGATTACAGAAATAGGGATTGTTATTGCATTTCATGTCATGACATTATACAACAATTGTAGATTGTATACTAGTGTTTATTGTTTATATGATTGATGTTGGTGCGTTAGTTGATTGTGAGTAGTAAGATTATGGACATTATACATCTTAATACCATGTTCACATAAATGTAACTTGCTGTGATTTATGTTGTCAACCCCTAATTCATCATTTATAAGATTTTTAATCTTTTTGTCCATGAAGAATATACTAAAACCCTGAAATTTATTGCCAACCTGAACATTATCATGATGTTTCGACCTAGATAATGTCATTAAAATCAATAACTTTCTAAATATGAAATGTAGTCCCATGTTTCTAATTTCCAGAACTTCCAGAATTTTTGAATTCCGACTTATATTGCATGAGTTATGACCTTTTTATTGTTATGCTGCGCCGCTTAATAATTATTGTTTCTTTTTGAGAACTTCAATAATTGAATAATGTTGTTAATTCTTGTATTCGTGGGCTTTTGACCCGAATAATGTTATTCTTGATTCTAGATGTTGGATTTGTATTATGTTGGTTATTTTATGCTTAAATTCCAAGTATTGTTATTCATGTGATTACTTCTTTTATTGCATGCGTGGTTGTATTACTTCATGTTTGAGTTAAATCGATAACAGCTCATGGATGATGCAAGTTATTCGCTGGGCCATGTCACGTGCATGCATTCCATAGTTTTGGAAAGCGGGGCATGACAATCAACTACAAGAGAAACACTCCTCACGTCTCTAAGCAAATACAACGTTCCCTCACGCTTCCCTTTTGCAATCACCCTTGAACCTGCAGTTATACACCACTCCCCATTACTAATATAATACCCCAGATTTTTAAATAATACTTTTAAGATTAGTAAATAAATTAATATGATTTTTGGTGATTTAATAAATATTTTTCTGAAATTTACCTTTTTACACGTGCAAAACACGCCCAAATATTTTCTTGGGAAGTTCAAAGTCAAAAATTATTTTGGAAAAACTCATTATTTATTATTAGATATTATTTCTGAATTTTTTGGATTTTTCTAATAATTATTGGACCTATTTGCAAATATTACAAAAAAAGAGATTTTTGTGCAAAATTACCACTTGGAGTGAAAGCTCTAGATTTTCGAATTTCTGGGCTGGGTATAATGCCTAGTCAACTCAGAGGTAAAGAGTTTACTTTTTTTTATATAATAAATTTGTTTTATTTTATAAGTTTTGATAAAGAATGGTCGTTTTGCAAAATTGCCACTTACAGGGGCAAAAGTGCAATTTCATTTTTTTGGGTTTTCAAAACAGTGCCGGCTGACAATAGAGGGACTATTCTTGTTTTTAAATCTTAATTAAGATGGTTTTATTTAACTTCCAAGTATGAGGATCTATATATGTAAAGATATATTTAAAATAGGTATTTTACAAATCTATTCAAAACCTTAATTACTTGGATTTCCGGCCTATTTAAGGTGGGGTGCAACCGTCTCTTTGCTGCACAACACAAATGGATTTCTTATTATTATTTTCTTGGAGTTTTAAAGCGAGGTCATGGTTTTCTTGCGAATGAGGGATTTTTCTTATTTCTTTATTATCTTCGGTTGATTGTTCAATAAGGTGAGTGACTTATGTTGTTTTCTTATTGTTCTAAGCACGTTGTATGTGATGATTTATCTATTAAAAAGCATGTTAGATGATGGTATGAAGATATAATGAATTTTGATTAGTAGATGAATTAAAAAGTGATTTTTTTCATGAAACTACACTATCGATGCTTGAAACCCTAATCTGATGACTTGTGATTGTTAAAGAACCTAATAGAAATCATGAGTAGGTTGTTTTCTCTTGTATACTTGCTGTTTTGCTTGCAAAGATGAGTTGTGTACTGATTATTGCATAAAGATGAACAAAACCTAACCTTACGGTGTATACTATGCATATGATCTGTTTGAGGCCTTAATAAAGTAAAACTTGATTGTTTGCATGTTATAATTGTGTATATTCATGAGTAACTGTTGGGATTAGTAGGGTTTATGTATAGCAAGTTATGAAAAGGTTTAATAGATTAAAAAGATCAAGTTTTGAAGTAAAAAAAAGAATTTTGTATTCGGGTCTGAAGGGGATGGCCGAAAATTGAGTTTTTGTGTTTTGCGAAGCTTTTCGATTGGTTTTGATTTGTTTTATCGATGAGATGGTTTTAAACTTCATACTATAAATATACAATGAGTTCTTGAAGTTACTGATGCACAAATACACACATACACACATTTCATATTCCTATATATTGTTTTGAAGATTTTGTGAAATTTTGATCGGGTTTTGATTGGATTTCAATTGTTTTGGCACTGAGATGGTTTTGAACAGTAGACTACTCCTATTTGGCGAATTTTGATGCTTAAACTAGTGCTTAAACTCTCGTATGAATACATAAACATATATGTTGCTGATCTTGAAAGATTTTGTGAAAATTTTCTACTTTGAAATCTTGATATGTTTTGATGTGTTTTAATAGCTCCTATATGTTATACAAGATATGTTGGATCATCTCAGGAAATTAGATTTTGATTTAACCAAGTTTTAATTGCGTATCAGTCGAAATATGCACAAAAACCCAACCTGTGTATATGGCACGTCATGGTCGACCGTCATGCTCTTATTGTGAGAAATTCGCAGTTGACAGTTGACTACCCTTCTTGAGCGGTCGACCGTCAGTTGTTCTTTTGGCTGATTTGTCGTATTTTCTTCGTTTCTTTTAAATGGTTATTTCTTTGATATTATGGATTGTTAATCTACTGTTTTAGATGATATTTTTACTACAAATTTCAGTATTTTACAGAGTTATATTTTATTTATAAGAAAGTTTTAAATGTATTCTCGTGACCTTATTATGTGAGCTATATGTGCTTTCAAGGAATTGATGTTTTGGTGATATTCTTCGACTTAGAAATATGATTTTTTTGTTATTTAATGGTTTTAATATTTTATTTGAATTCTGGAATTTTATGAGCACATTAAATGAATTTGAATTTTGTTGATTTAAGAGGTTTTCTTATTATAAACATTTTGATGATGGATTTGTGAGTTTTTATTGAAAAGTTTTTGTGTGATGGTTGAGTTGTGAGTCCTTAGAGGATGTGTGGGACCCTAGGCACCGGCAGTTGAGGTTGTGTGATTTGGCCAGTTGTGGCTGTATTGTGATCAGTTGAATTCAGTCCGGTAGGGTACACCAACTCTAGGAGATTCGTAAATAATTAATTAACTTAACAAGATAAGGACATGCACTAGATGGTGATATGACGAAATGGGTGCAAACGTGAGTTATGGACTCCAGGATGATCCAAGGAGTGAGATATTCCACAGTATTCCGGGACAATGGACGTATGGGCCACAAAGTAATCTGCGGAGTGGGATTGATCTCCAGCATTCCGAGAACGAGAGCGACGCTCATGGGATGTTTGTGCAATGAGGGTTCCAGGATGACCTGCGGAGTGAGGCAATCTCCAGTTTCCGGGACGATGGACGTAAGGGTCACAGGATGATCCGCAGGTGGGATTGGCCTCCAGTATTCCAAGGACGAGAACCAATACTGGCAGAATGTCTAAATCTCATAGTAGTCATCGTAATAAGATTAGTTGCATAGCGGGAGATTTAACCCTATCAAGTGAAAAACGTTAAGGGCTTGCACCTGACCTATGTAGAGTGAGATGCATAGAATCCGACAAGTATGCATTAGAGAGTCAGCATATAGCATTGGTGTTTTCTTGACTTGGTTTTATGCATGTTGTTTTCAGTTTTTCTACACTTGACACTTAGCCTAGTTTCACTTGATGTTTTCATGTTTTATTTATTGTTATTTCTTATTTCATTTATTCTTGCTGTTGGTACATGTTGTTTATGACTCTATTCCCTATGTTTCATTTATGTTGCATTTAATTTTATGTCACTCACACCGTTATGGCTGACCCCTATAGTTTTGGGGGTTAGGGTTATCTCTAGCCTCATGTTTTACAGGTAGGTACCTATAGCTTGGGATTTGGATGCATGTGCTAGATTGATGTTGTGGCTTATGAAAATTGTAAAAGAATGTATTGTAAAAGAAAGAATTTGTAATTCAAGGTATTTGTTTTTCGCTGTGTTTTGTAAAGAATTAATGTAATAAAAGTTAAAAAAAATTATCTGTGTTTTTGCTATATTTACTATTACAATTGAAGTTGATGCTAGGCACGTATTTCTGAATATCATATTGAAAATTCGGGGCGCCACAACTAACTGTAGTAGACAACCTCTCCTTGTCTAGCCTTCCAATCGAGATAAAATTTTCCTTCAAATCTGGAACATGTCTTGTCTCCCGCAAGTCAAAACTTTGATCATCAATGGTGTTCACGCGAACAGTACTAACCCCACGTACAGGACACCGGTGACCATTCCCCACGATCACATCTCTAAAAGAACCCTCCTCGTAGTCATCAAATACCTCTCTCCTCGGAGTACAATGAAAAGAAGCTCCTGAATCAATACACCAATCTTGAGTGCTCAACTCCTACCGAGCTGATAAGCATAGATTCTCAACAAGCCCCACTTGAGCTTCCTTTGGGGTATCTTTCTTTGGTTTCTCCTGCTTTTTCTTCATATAAGCCTTACAACTGCGCATCATGTGACCCTTCTTATGACAATACCAGCACTCAGACCCATGTCCCCCATCGCTGTCATCAGACCCACTCTCAGATGAACCACTCTGATCTTTTCTTCTTCGACTACTCTTAGATCTCCCACGTCTCAACGTACATGGTATAATCTCTAGAAGATGATGATGGATATCCCCCGTTCTCACCCTTCTCACCTCATCGTTCAGAATGCTACTCACCACATCCTGTAGAGTTGTCGAATCTGTCATAGTGCCTGTAATAGTCTGTTCTACCGTACCATAATTATCGGGTAAAGTAGATAGAAGTAACAATGACTGCTCCCTCTCTGAAAACTTCAAACCTGCAGCTTCCATCTGGTTGTAAACCATACAGTAATTGTTCACATGCTCTGCTATTGAACCCCCTTCCCTCAACTTCATATTAACTAATTTCTTCAAATGAAGAATTTGATTAGATGCCGACGGTTTCTCATACATATCCGTAAGAATCTCCATATCCTCCTTTGTGGTCTTTGCCTTCAAGATATGAAATAACGCCTTCCTACTCAGCCCCAACTAAATCTACCCCAATGCCTTCTGATCTAAGCGATTCCAATCCGCCAAGACCTTCACATCCTTGTCTGCACCTACCAGCTTTTCATCAAACAACGGACCATCAAGATCTTTCTGACGAAGAAATGCTATCATCTGAATCTTCCACATCGCGAAGTCACGCCCATCGAATCTCTTGATCTTCATCTTGTTATCGGCCATCTCGAACTAACTACTCTGATACCACTTGTTGAAGAATCTATCCCACAACTCGTAGTGCTAATAGCAGAAACATACCACAAGCAATAGAAACTCCTAAGATTTAGATGAACCAACAACAAGCCACCATAATATATGCAAGATCTCACAAGAACATAATCAATATGCAGAGATAACCAATACTTCTTATTCCCTAAGAAATACAAAGATTATAAAGAGATTACAACTCTCAATCTCTCTCTCTCACCTTTGAAACACTCTGCACAATCCCCTCTTGAAGTTGAACAATGATAATGGCTCACCTCTTGATTACACAAAATTGATTCTAACCCTAGAGTTTACGACCATATATATAGCCCCCAAGTAAACCTTAAAGGATAAACACAAATCTAGCAATTGGGCCTTTAAACTCGTAAGCCCAAAAACAATCAGCTGCCGAAGTCGATCGACCGCACCCCCAAGGTCGGTCAACCGCAACGTGTAAGTCCAGACCCGAGAGCTGACCGGTCGATTGCACCCCCAAGGTTGGCTGACCGTCCTATCCTCTGTTTGACCTTTACACTCGAAGAACTCTGAGCAGACTAGGTCGGTCGACCGCACCCCCAGGTCGGTCGACCGCAACTCTCCAGGCTGCATTCTTCTACTCGCTGTTTGTCTTCTCTTGCTTCTTAGTCTCATCCTTTTCTTCTCCAACTACAAGTACTCAGTGCCTACGTGTATTTGAGGCCACAATTCCTAACAACAATGATGCAGCAATTCCATCATGATCGTTTAGAAAGTTTGTTCGCCATGTTCATCTGGTAACTCATCTTCAGGTCCGGTCCTGAGGTATTTGAGGCCCTGGGCAAAAAAAATTGGGCCCTTTATAGACACGCATGTATATTTATATATATTAGTAAAATATAATATAATGGCGGGGGACATAAAAATAATACCCAGAAAAATAAAGATTACCTTTGTTTTGCTTTATGACACCAAATACTCCATATTTTTTATTAAGCATAGTGACAACGACTCTTGCACCTGCCAAAAAAAAATAAAAAATCCAATCACATCTCATCTAAAATGATTTCTTCTTGCATTTTTAGAAGCAAAATCATCAATTATATGTTCAACCTCAATATTTTTCAACATATTCTTTTCAATACAAAATTGCTAATCCATTTAACGGATCTTGAGTCATAGTTGATCGCAAATAAGATTTTAATAATTTTAATTTTGAAAAGCTTCTTTCCGCAGATGCCACAGTCACAGGTACAGACAACAAAATTTTATAAGCAACCAAAATATTTGGAAACATATCCATTTTTTTTTGTTGTTGCAAACTTCATAATTTTAATTGAATGCAATGGTTTATCTATTTCATACGCTTCATTTGGTAGAATTGCTTGCAATATTTATAATTCTGAAAGTAAATAATTTCCATCAATATCAGACATCTCACCATGTTTCAAAGCAATTTCAAGTTGCATACAATAATTTTTCATTTTATCATCATCCAATGAAACTAACCGTGATGCATCAAATAAGAAGCCAAATATAGATTCAAATATTTGCATTTGTTCAAATCTACTCTTCAATTGAGAAAGAGCCATATCAACTAAAATAAAAAAATAATCAGTTCTAAAATTTTCTTGAGCAGATTGTTGTTCTCTATCCGTATCAGGAATTTCATCAAAATATATATTTCTAAAAATCCTACATTTTACAGGAAATAATGGCACAATTTTCAATTCAGATGCAATTTCTTTAGCTTCAATCATGGCAGAAGTAAATCCATTTTCTCTATATTTTTCAAAAAATGAAACCAATCATTCCAAGTTTTTAATTGCAACATCAAGAAGCATATCTTCAGTCTGCAACTTTTTACTCACTAAGTTTATATTATACAAAATTTTAATCCAAATAACTAAACTTAAAATAAAATCAAAACTTCAAAATTCACCTGATGCTAATTTCTCAGCATCCCAACTCACTTTTGAATCATCAGAAATTTCTGCTAATTTAATTAAAGCTTGTTTTATTTTGGAGCTTGACTTTTTATTGCTTTTACACTTTCAATATGACTTTCCTAGCAGGTAGTTGATAAAGATTTCAAAGTTAATTCATCAACATATTCAAGTAAAAGATTCCATCGCTTTGTTGTGTAACACCCCGTAATTTTCGAAAGAGTATAAATATATAGTGGTTGTTTGATATATATGCATGGATGGCATAGGTTGTAATTTAAATGAAAAATGAATGGAGAAGGGGGCCCACATTGAATGAACAACATGCATGTGCTGTTTGACTTCGGTCAAATCCACTATGACGTGGCTTTCATGTGGGGGCCACCTGTAAGTGTTGCTGCTGTGCATTTCCGTCGAATTTTTTCCCAAACTGTCCCACTTTGTTAAAGTTTTTCTCAAACTGCCTTACTTTTTTAAAAAAATTCACACTGCCTCACTCGCTTTCTGAAAAAGCGAGTGTGGTTAAAACCTCATCGCTTTTTCAGAAAGCGAGTGTTAGGCTGTTGATTTTCGAAAGTCTATACTCGCTTTCTGAAAAAGCGATTGGATTTTAACCAAACTCGCTTTCTCAAAAAGTGAGTAGATCGTTTTGGTAAATACTTTCGAAAGTGGGTCAGTTTGGTGATTACTTTCAAAAAGTGGGTCATTTTAGTAACAAGTTCTCATGGCTGCATATGCTACATCCCTGCATACTGTTTCTCTTCATGGGCCGACCTTATTTGGGCCAGTGATCAACCAAGCTGCGAGTATCGCCAGTTATTCCATGAGTATTGATCAGAATAAGTACTCTGTCTTGCTTATAATCACAGTACGTAAAGTGCAGTAGAAATAATTACTTTGTCATCTTACTTTTCTTGTTTATCTTCGTTGCTATGAGATGAGCTTATGTTCTTTCCAGGATGGAGTAATCAATGATTTTCAGGAAACAAAAGATGCCTCGGTCAGAGCATCTGATCTGCCCTTGTCAATCCTTATTGTTGGAATAGGAAATGCCGATTTTTGTGAAATGCAAGTACTAGCTAATTTTAATGGCCCATTTGTGCAAGTGATTATTTTGCTTGTCTTTCCAATAAAAAGGTTGGCACTTTAAAAGTAGGAAAATGGCCTTCAGGCTTAAAAGAAATTGGTGCGTTGTATTTGTATTTGTTTTTAGAATATTAGGTAAAGATTCTCCCTTTAACTTTTGATCTCTCATTAATTAGTCTCATGTCTTACCTAGCTATTCTCCAATTTTTTGCAGTTGCTGGATTGTTTTGACAAATGAATTACCAACACGACTTCTAAAACTAATTTCCACGTGAAACATGTTTTTTGATAGATACTGGACGGTGATAATGATAAGCGATTACAGAGTTCCACTAGGAAGATTGTTACGCATGATATAGTACAATTTGTTTCCATGCGCGAAGTGCAGGGTGAGTACCATGGTCTTATTAACGATACAATTTTCAAGAAAATTTTCCATCTGTATAATGAGTTTTCATAACCACAAGTTTCATCTACATAATTTGTCTTATTCTTCTATTAACATTTTTTCCTCGTCGTGAACCAAGTGGGATCCCCATTGCTCAATCACTCCTCGAAGAGTTGCCTGGTCAATTCCTATCTTACGCGAGGTCAACGGATATCAAGCCCCTATTTGCACAGTAAGGCCTCTCTCCTTACTAAAGAACATGGGAAAATTATTTACCAAACTGACCCACTTTCGAAAGTATTTATCAAAACGATCTACTCGCTTTTTGAGAAAGCAAATTTGGTTAAAACCCAATCGATTTTTCAGAAAGCGAGTCTAAGCTTTCGAAAATCAAAAGCCTCACACTCGCTTTCTGAAAAAGCGATGAGGTTTTAACTATACTCGCTTTTTCAGAAAGCGAGTGAGGCAATTTGGGAATTTTAAAAAAAGTATGGCAGTTTGGGAAAAACTTTCAAAAAGTGGACAGTTTGGAAAAAAATTCCATTTCTGCCAGGAGAGAGAACAGAAGAGAGGTAAGTGTGAATTGTGCCATATCGGAAATCAACTTGAATAAAATAATATATAAATACTATTGCCTATGATCAAGAGTCACCAATTCGGTTAACCACCTTTTGAGAGGCAGCCTGTGGTGGGTAGTTGTACTATACTATAAATAATTTATCTTCTAAAGTGTATAAATTGTCCGAGCTCGGGGTAGGGGCGTTACATGTTGAATTAGAAAACACATTATAAATGGCTTAATATGCTCCAAAAAATATTTTCCTTTTAAACAAGAGTGAGAGTATAGAGCAGCTTGTAATTCATTAAAAAGACCCAATCCAGATGTATCTTCCACATTTAGAAGTAGATTTTGAAGTAGTCGGTGAGGGAACAGTCGAGTTGGAAGTGCTAGATGGAAAAGGGGTACACACTAGAGAACGTCATGCATATTCCTTTGTTAAAATGAAACCTTATATCATTTTGGAACTCTTCAAGCACGAGGCTGAAGGTACACAGCTCAAAGTGGACTTCTATCAGTTTGGGAAGGTCGACGTAACGTGATGAATGGAAAGAGGAGTGTCTCGCACAACCTCTACAAGCTTTGTGGGATCGAGAAATCTTGGCCACGTATTTCTATGCCCTATGACCATGACGCGTCATCTAGTATGCTGTCACTAGAATCATTGAAGCGGACCACAACGTTCAAATACCACCGAGAGGTGGAGTGCCTCAGGGTAGGTGGAGTTTCTGCGAAGATTGGCGCCTTCGTGTTAATGCCTACCAGGGTGTGCCTTTGAGGGGGCATACTGATTGGAGAAAAAGGTGGTAGATAGATTCGACTCGTTGATTAAGCCAATGAACCGAGTTTATTTGAACATGGAGAATGAAAGAATCTAGATGAGTTTATTCACACAGTGTTGATAGCATGCGTATGCAATTCAAGGTGGAGACTGTTCGCTTTTATGTTTTGCATACTATTGAGTTAGATGAAAAGAAGATGATGATGAAGTGAGAAGAGGTCGAGGCATCAATGTTGGAAGAAGCAGCAACCGCACAGCAAGCTAATGAATTGACAGTCGACTGCCCCCTCCTAGCTCTATGTTTGGGGCCGAGAGTATTGCGACCGACTGCCCCCTAAGGTAGCCGAGCGCATTGCGGTCGACTGCCGCCTAGGGTAGTCGACGACAACAACGTGAGATTCCAAACAGGTCGGGTCTAGACTAATTTGTTTAGGGTATTTATTCCTCTCCAAGTTAGATTGTGCGGCTCTATATGTTTCTTTATTCAGGATATATCAGACGACCAATGTATTAAGACTACAACCTAGAATTTTTCTAGAACTCGATATATTATTATATTAGCCTCCTTTGAGAGGCACGAGAGAGAGTACTTCATTGTAAAGAGCAACTAAGAGAGTTCTTCATTGTAAACAACAGATTATTTTCTAGTGAGGCTTGAGAGATAGATAGGTTCTTAGTGTGAGTGTAATACTTTGTATCTTTTCTAGTTGAATAATATTTTCCATATTTCTCCCCTGGATTAGGCGTAGCCAAACTGAGACAAATCATAATGTGCTTTGTGTGTTTGCTTTGATCTACTTATTTGATTGTTCGTCATTGGATCAGTTGTCACTAATCTCAGCAATGAATTCCTAATAATTGGTATGAGAGCTTTCAAAAATCCTAACATTATGGTTGAAGTGGAGAAAGATATTTGTTTGGAAAGAAGATAGAGTTGCATGGGTGGCTGCTACTATTTAAAAAAGGAACAACTCAAATGCTTAAAGGGCTGGAGGAACAGCAAAAGACAATGCCGGGAAGACGATGCACAATATGCAGGATTGCCTGTATTTTATTGCTTGTTTATGTAATTCGTTTCTTTCGATTTCCATTTGACTTCAGATATTATGTATCATGAAAACTTATTTTGTTATTTGTCATTAATGAAAACATGGTGGCGATTACCATCTTTGAGTTTAAAAAAAAGAAAAAGAAAGTAAAACGAATGATCTCACATTTGAACACTCGTTGTTCTTCATAAATTTTGCTTATCTGTCACTTGTTCCTTTATTGATCTAAATTAAATATAATATATAAAAAATTTAAAGAAGTTTTTTTAAAAAAAAACCTAGGCTTTTGTTCTCTAATAAAGATGATTGAGAATCCTCATATTAGTATCCTATTCTGGTACCAACGTAAGTGAAAGTAATGCATTTTGGCACAGTTAATTGAGCTGTTCTTTATATTTGGACTGGTTTAGCTTGTGATTGGAAAACAATCATTTTTTTTCTGCGGATAATGGTAGACAATCTCTGTGGTCATCTTGCGGCCAACCATACATGATCAACATGAGTCCCATAGCTATTGCCTATTAGCTAGCTAGTAACAAACAATTTCATCTCCAAACTTAAGTGAAAATCAAACACCATAAGATTGGTACGTAGGGTAGGGATAGCTCCTTCCTCTCCTGGAATGGCTGGAGCTGCAAAGTTAAGCTTTCAGTTGGTGCTTAATCCCTTCTTCAGGCTCCCCGAGTCTAAGCCATTTGTTCCCCAGTATTGTTGTTTTCGAGCAGGACCCTTCAAAACCTTGCAGAAAAGGAGAAGGTCATCTCATTCCCTTTCTCGTTCCCCTACGTCCATCTCCTTTTCACTTGTAGAAGCAGAAGAGCAGAGCCTTTCATTCACCGACCCCGAAACTGATCTCCTTGAAGCACTCCTTGGGATTCAAGGAAGAGGTCGTGCTGCTTCTCCTAAACAACTCAAGGTAAATAACTACTCTCTTCTAGCAAGAGTAATGTATATATAAGTATACTATATTACCTTTAAATTTTTTTTTTTTAAAAATTATTATTAGATTACCTTCAGTAAATTAGCTTTGGATTTTGATACTGTACATGGGTTAGGATGTCGAAAATGCGGTTCAAGTCCTAGAAGATCTAAAAGGCGTGCCGGAGCCTGTGAGTCTCTCCGTCTCTTTCAGCAATACCTAATAACGGGAAGGATAATATTGCAATGAAAGTTGGAAATCTTTTTTGATTATATGTGTTGTTGCGTAATTGTTATTGTTTGCTTGTCAAACAAATTGAATCAGACAAGTTCCGAATTAATAGAAGGTCGCTGGCAGCTGATTTTCACCACAAGGCCAGGAACAGCATCACCCATTCAAGTAAGATTGATTCTGCAGCATATGATATGATGCAAGTTTGCTTTATCTTGTTCTGTCTTCTATATTTTCAGTGTACTGCTAGCTGCTCGCCTGCTCCACAAATTAAAACAAATATCTGATTAACATTTCCATTAGAATGTATATCTGAATTTTCAAATAAGAAGCAAAAATTTACTAGAATTTCTCAAATATCCATTTGCAACCTCTATGACAATGTAATTTATCTGTTCATTTTCTGCGGACCGGGAATATAGAAAACTCTGCAGCACGGCAGTCTTATACTGTATATTACACAAGTAATCACTGAGTCGCGTGATCTTTATATTGGACTTTCTAAATCATAAGTGACAGAAATTTCATTATGTCAGAAGTATAATATTTGATTCATTTTCTCGGTTTAATTTGTAGAGAACATTTGTTGGGGTTGATTTCTTCAAGGTCTTTCAAGAGGTCTACCTTAAAACAGATGACCAACGGGTATCAAACATAGTGAAATTTTCTGATGCAATAGGTGAGCTGAAAGTAGAGGTATGTACTATATATTAAGCTTGTCGTTGAAACAATACTGATCTGAGACTGCAAGCACAGTACGATATGTCTTTCCATTATTGGGAAGATTATATATGTTGAGATTACAGAGACTTTTATATTTTGTCCTAGTATATATTCATCAATCCCTCATTGTTAGCATTGTTAATTTCCAGGCAGCAGCAACAATAAAAGATGGAAACCGCATTCTATTTCAGTTTGACCGTGCAGCATTCTCTTTCAAGTTTTTGCCTTTTAAGGTTCCCTACCCAGTCCCCTTCAGGCTTCTTGGGGATGAAGCAAAAGGATGGCTGGACACGACGTATTTATCTCATACTGGCAATATACGCATTTCTAGAGGAAATAAGGTAACTATGCTTGTGTATATATTTGTATGTCACATAAGGCAACATCATTTTCTTCTGAACATGATACGGCCAGAAATTAATAACTTCTTGTACTTCCTCAACTAAAATTTTTAGACATCCTTATAGTGCAGGGCACAACATTTGTGCTGCAAAAGATATGTGAACCAAGACAAAGACTGCTAGAAGCTATCTCCACTGGATTCGGAATTGAAGAGGTACGTTCGTGATCTGTTGATTTCAACTCTCATGATATGAGTATTGCTGTATTGCTCCTGATTAACTGATAGTTTTCGACATAAAATATCCATCAGATAGTAGATGAGTTAGTCTCTCTAAGGAAGAAAGACGATAAAGGATGTGATGAAAATCTAGAAGGCGAATGGAAACTACTTTGGACTTCACAGGTAATTAATTCTAAAGATAGGAATCGTAATTCTTCTTTAAATAATTAAGTAATTACTCGTTTTGTTTTATGGTATTTGACTTTTTTTTGCCCAAGCAAAACTGATATGACAAAACCATTCATGCTCCATTAATAAAAGTTTAACCGATAAACAATAAAAACAAACGATAAACTGTTATAAAATAACAAGAAGAATTCTCAGTGAAGCAAAAAGAGACAAAATTAGTGCTGACTTTTATGGAGAATATTTGAGATGGTAACTTGCTGGATTAGTTCAAGTGCTTTCTATAGATGTATACCTTCTTGCATTTATCCCAAAAAATAAAAAAATTAAAAATTAATATACAGACAAAGCGGGAACACTAGTGCTAACTAGATAGGTTCAATTACCCTAAAACTTGGCCTATGTAAAGATTTTTTCTCTTCTCAAAAAATTAAAATAATAAATATTCCAGTTTCTCCCTTCTAGATATTCCGAAAATAGAACAAGTACATTTTCGATGACATCACCGGAGAGCTACAGATTTGGGTGGAGAGGGGTTTTAAAGAGTGATTTTCTTAGGAATGAGAAGCTCTTGCAAGCTATATAATTATTATTTTGACCGGCCGCAATCATGTGAAGGCAACCCGTATGTCTCAAGTCTATAGAAACCAAATCATAGGGTGTTATTCTTGAAAAATGGAGCAAGAAAATGCTTCATACGTCCATACTCTCACGAATTTATTCACATTAAATTAATAGTACGTACGTAAAAAAAACTCAAAGAAACATTGTGAACATAGAATATATGTGCATCACACGTGTTAATCATTTGATCTTTATACCTGTGTATCAGTTAGTCTTTGTCATATTTTCCTGCTTTGGCCTCATATCTTATGGATGTCGCTAGCTAATAATCTTAATTACACTTATAGGTGGTGCTATAATAACACTAGTTGTAATGCCCTGAGCCTATTTTCGAATAATGGTGCCAAACCTGAATATATAGGTCAACACAATGACATATTTTAATGTGTACCAATATAGAGTTGCAATTGTGTCAGTGTAGTAATACTTCAGAGAGAAAATATATTGTCACCGTATGTTGTGTAAATGGTAGCAAAACATAGTATTAAACTGACACAGTATTAATTATTTGAAGTGGTAAATTCTAAAACTGTCACATTACAATATCATTTTAAAAAGTACAGATATAATAAAAATTTGCCACTTTATCTGTCACAAACCACCCTGATTCAAATACCTCTGAATTGCAGTTAGTAGATCAAAACTGGGAAGGTATAGCTGCTGATGGGCTTCGTGGCTTGCAGGTAAACTTAAAATATCGTTGTGTTAAGTTAGAGTAATCATGCTATTTTGCAATGTGTATATTCAGTAATGTCTATGAACTATCCAGATTGTGAAGAAAAATGGGCAGCTGGATAACCTTGTTGATGTCTTCCCAGGTTTGAGATATTGTGCAAGCGGACATCTTGTGTGAGTTCATCTTTATCTGTTATCCTGCAAATTTTGCTTACTTTTAGAGCATCTATTGACATTGTTTTCTATAGTAATTGCATGTATGTGAAAGTTCTTGGAATGTAGTTATAGTTCACTGTCAGTCAACCGTCATTCAAGCTTTTCTTATTGCCAGAATAGAGGCACATCCAGAGGTTAATTAATTACATTTAGACGACATCAACATAATAAGGGTTTACCCGGCCCTATTTCAGTCATTAGCTGGAAATATATATATCTCTCTCTTTCCAATATATATGGGACTAAATCCCTCTGATGTGTGACACTTTCAAGACTAAACTTGTACAAATATTTTAAATCCACAGAAAAACTTCAGAAAGAGATACTTACAGTGTGACGATGAGTACTGGATTTGCAGCTGTTGGTGGATTAAAATTTACAGTAGAAATCAATAAGACATACACAATGAAGCTGTTGTAAGTTGTCAACTAATGGCCTCTCTGTTCTCTAACTTCTACCATTTCTTTCTCTTCGATTCTCATCCCATAACATATTTGCATTTTTGTGTTCTGCAGATACAACGATGGAAAAATCAGGATAAATCGAGGCAATCAAGACATCATGTTTGTTCACTTGCGCGTTGGTTGAGTACTTGAACAACAAACAAATTAAGTATCAATAACAGCACATTGATGTTCGATGACCACTCTGTGCAGAAGTATACTGTAAACTTAACTAAGATTTATTTTCTTTCCCCTCATTCCAAAGTTTTTATGACTCTGAAAGATATAATGTGTATTCTCAGCCTTGTAAATTTTGATATATCTATGTACAGTGTAAATTCTTGTACAAGGTTGGTGAAAACTGGTGTTCAACCCCCAACTCATCCAATTAATACATACTAGATACATATATATAAAACTTTATTACAAGCACGTGCTTTACCCGTATGTGACTAGGGATAGCAAACGGGTCATTCAGGCCGGGTCGGGTCGAACCCATTTGGGTCGGCCCGATAATCGGGCGGGTCCGGGTCGGGTTGCCAGCATAACCGGGCCGGGCCGGGTTCGAAATCCAAATATTCGACCCGGTCGACCCGCGAACTCATTCAGGTCGAACCCGTTTCGAGTTGGGCCGGGTCACGGGTTGACCCTTGGGTTTTTTTTTTAATAAGTTGGTTAATATTTTAAATTTTATATGCAATGGGTGTGAACAACAAAATTAATTGCGCACTACCCACTACTCAATTAGCCCACCCCACTCTAGTTATTTATAGCCAACTCACATCCTCACTTCTCTCATCTCATCAATGTAGGACTAAATATACTTGGATTTTAAACTTTGAAAACTTTTAGTCCCATATTGGTGAGATGAGAAAAGTGAGGAGGTGGAGTTGGCTATAAATAGCTAGGATGGGGGTTGTCTAATTGAGTAGTGGATAGTAATCAATTAATTTTGAAGTTCACACTCATATTTATAAAATTCTGAAATATTTTAAAGTAAATCTATATGTATATATACATATATATTTGCAATATATATACATATATACATATATTTTGTTGCAAAAAAAAATCAAAAAAATCCAAACGGGTCAAACCGACGGGTCAAATGCAAAAATTCAACAGGTTGAAACCCGCGGGTTGGCGGGATGGTTTGACTTGGTCAACGGGTTCGCGGGTCGGGTCGAGTGGGTTGGGTTTACAAATTTGGCGACCCGGGTCAACCCTGATCGACCTGCGGGTTCGACCCAAACCAGAACTGCTTAATTGCAGGCCGGGTTAGAGTAGGCGGGTCGTGGGTCAACCCGACCCAGTTGCCATCACTATATGTGACTAAACTAATACTCAACTAATCTAATCTAATATCTCTAATATTCCTCCTTAAGTTTGAGCATATATGTCATACAGGCCCAACGTGTCATTGATGAATTGTATCTTGACTTTAGCAAAAGGCTTTATAAGAGCATTAGCTAGCTGGTGATCAGTGCGAATATGTTTAGCTTCAACCTGAGGGGGCTCATACGGAGTACCACTAATCTTGTTGCGAACCACATGGCAGTCAACTTCAATGTGCTTGGTTCGTTGATAAAACACGACTTTCGTGGCTATATGAATGGCAGATTGACTGTCACAGTCATACACATCAACTGATGCTGAAGAACTCCCAACTCAGTAAGTAATCGTTTGATCCATGTCATCTCACGTGTGAGGTCATCCATAGCACGATATTCGGATCTGCACTTGATCGAGACACCACATTTTGTCTTACTCTTCTATGAAACTATGTTTCCTCCAACAAACACACAATACCCAGTGATGGATCTCCTAGTCGATGGGCAGCTAGCCCAGTCAACATTTGACCAACAAGCAATTCAGCAATGTCCACCATCAGCATACAACAATCCTCTGTCAGGGGAGCTCTTCAAATACTGAAGAATTTTCATAACTGCATTCCAATGGGTTGTACGGGGAGAGGCCATAAACTGATTTACTATGCTAACTGAGTATGCAATATCAGGACGAGTAATTGTGAGATAATTTAATTTTTCCACAAGCCTCCTATATCTCTCTGGATTCTCCAACAAGACACCCTGATCTGGCACCAACTTGAAATTTGGGTCCATAAGAGTGTGTGATGGTCTGCATCCTAGCATACCGCTTTTGTCCAGTACATACTTTTCTGTGATAAATGAATTCCTTGCTTAAATCGAGCAACTTTGATCCCAAAAAAATACTTTATATCTTGAATATCATTTTGATCATCTCCTGTAATTACAATGTCATCAACATATACAACTAAAATGATTCTTTTTTCTTGATGATGTCGATAGAACACAAAATGATCATCATCACTCCTCAATCCAAAACTTGTGACAACCTCAGTAAAACTGTCATGCCCCGCTTCCCAAAATACAGAATACGAGTCCGTGACTGAGGCCCAGAGAATGATGCGAATACACCATTCATAAGCTGTACAGGTAACTCAACAACAAGATAACAACAAAACCACGCTGGCATGTAAAATCACAATAGGATAACAAAAAGTGCATGACATAGTTCATAACATAACCAACAGTTGGAAAATACAAAATAGTTACGGGTCAAACATACACGGATTACAATAGAGAGTAGCATGAAATAAAACATGAACTAAAGTAACTTGAAAATAAACAAGACTAAAACACTTAATCAGTAACACCTTCTGGTAACTCTCCATTCGGACCTGCAAGTACATTAGTACAAAAGAAACAAGAAGACGTCTGTTAATGCAAGTCATGGGCCACAAGTGGTACAAGCTAATGGGACAAGTATAAAAACAAAACAAGAAGCAGGAAAAAGATCATGGAGTCATGAATCATGTAATTGGAGAAATACAATATGTAAACAGGATTATGAACAAGACATCATGAAACAAGTGGCATGTAAACGAGTAATCAAGTAAACAAGTATCAAGTACAGGTAACAAGTGTCAATGATCAGGTAACAAGTAGCAAGTGTCAAGTACCAAGTGATCATGTTCAAGTCTTGTATTATTACTATCTAGGTAGCACTTCATGCATCCATACTTTTACTATATGATTGCTACATACAATCAGCTACGTTTAGGCCTAGTGGTGGATTTTATAGGGCGGTGTAATCAAGTATCAAGTATCAAGCAAGCATGGTTCATGAATACGAAAATAAAGTAACAAGTTCACGAAGCAAGTTCGTGAATACCAACAAGTTCAAGAACCCCACAGTGGGTTCATAAATACAACAAGTTCATGAGCCAAGTAATGACTTCATGAATACATCAAGATACAACAAGTTCATGAACCATGTACTGGGAAACACGGGCCCCCTTCCGAGTACACTTACCTATATTGTCCACTACTATGGTCCTTACCCTTATACCCGGCGTGTTACTTCTATTAATTTTAATCAACAATAACAGATATCATATTTAACTACTACCACAGGTAAAACAATCCTGCATATAATCATTTATAGTCCTAGGAGTACATATGTGTGTATCAATCGTGTTCATGTAATGCATATGACAACAAAGTATTCGCGATCAAATGCGAATACGGAATCGACGGATTATGTATGGCAACAGATATCAATTCGACTGAAGAATACGAATTAGAGTCAAAGAATATACTTATGGTATTTTTCAAAGAAAGCTTGTACGGGAACAAACGAGTTGTACAAGAGGATACTTGCCTGATAACCGACGACGATGATACCGAGTACGAGAATAACGGGATCAGAATCCCGGACAGCGAAGCAAAATACGGGCGAGACACCAAACAGCAAAACAGAAAAAACTCAGATCGGATCCCCACACAAACCACCAAACAGCAACAAGATGATCCAACAACAAACACCCAAATCAGCAAAACAGCAGATCCAATTCTTACAAAACAACAACTCAGATCCCCTAAACACCAAACACCAAGTCTGGATCCCTTACCAACCAAACACCAAACACCAAACACCGGCCTCGATCCCCTACTTCTCATAACACCACACAGCAAACAGCAAAAATAAAATAACCCAATCATGTTCTCCTTTTCCCAAAATACGACAGAGAGAGAGAGAGAGCGATGGCAGGAAAGGGACTCGGCGACGCTTGGCGATGGGTGGCGCGACTAGAGGTCGCGACGCTGGCGGCGAGACGGCGACGGCAGGGAGGTCGACGGGGGTTGCTGGCCTCGGTGGTGCTTTGTTTTTCGGAGGAAACAGAGGAGATGGAGGAGCGGCTTGTCGGCAATGGCGCGAGATCGACGGGGTGCAGTCGAAGAGGAAGGAGGACTTCGGGGGGACTTGTGGTGCTGTGCGATGCGGTCGGGAAGCGACGGCGTCGGAGGTTCGAGCGAGAGATGCAGTCGGCAATGGTGGAAGGTGATGACGAGGGGTGCTTCAGAGGTTGGGGAAGGCGAGCGGCGCGATGGGGTGGACTGCGGTGGTGATGGGTTCAACGGAAATGGAGTGAAGGTCGACTGGAAGATGAAGGGGCTGGCGACAATGGCATCGTCGGCGACTCAGGGAGAGCGGAAGGATGAAGACGAGCGGGGGGGGATTTTTTTTGCCGTACTAGGCCACTTTTTGATATAATTTGCGATTTTAGGCCAGTTCTCAAACTATTAGCGTTCGTGGGCTAGCCACTGCCACGTCAACAGCGGTCGCTATTGGGAATAGCGGCCTCTTCATAGCCACCAAATTTGTACTCCCACCCTTGGTAGAGTACGAAGGGGCATTGGAATGAAGTGATCGCTAATCCCAATAGCGGCCCTCGCTAACTGAGGTTGCTATTCCCAATCGCGACCTCAGATGGGCCCCCTGATTGCTTATAAGATACGACCAACCCTACTATCTCTCTTTCTTATTTCGTTATCTTGTTCTTCTTCTACCCTTATTCCCCAACTAGCGGCCTCTCCACTCTCCCAAAAACCCAAAACCCTAACTCCTAATTTCTCCCCCAAAAATTCATTAATCCAAGTTTCCTTCTTCTCCACCTGATCTCTCTCCTCACTACGGATTTTGGAAATCCCCAAATCATATCTAATCTCCAAACCCTAAAGAGGTATGCCTAGTATAGTATTGTGATGGTTGATTGTTGGTGTTGATTACAATTTTTTTCCCACTTATTGTTAATAAT
Organism: Hemerocallis citrina; assembly: GCA_017893485.1. NCBI lineage: Eukaryota > Viridiplantae > Streptophyta > Magnoliopsida > Asparagales > Asphodelaceae > Hemerocallis > Hemerocallis citrina. The sequence continues at coordinate 186,600,911 of CM030366.1, read as the reverse complement.
GTGACCCAAATTGATTGTTTGTTTATTCATTATTGAATGTATTAGAGTTACAACTAAACCCAAAAATATGACCCAAATTGATTGTTGAAGGGTTGATTGTTGGTGTTGGTTACAATTATGACTCTATCTATGATGTGACACTTCACCATTGAAATAAAGATGAATTGTGTGGAGATTGAAATAAAGATGAATTTTGATACTTATATAGTAACAAGCACAATTGAAATAAAGATGAATTGGTTGGAGATGGCTTCTGCTGGGTTTGGGAAAGACACTTCACAATTGTGTGAGGATATGAAGTGTTAGGAGATGTCTTGGTTCTTTATGTCTCTTAGTATGAAGATAGCTTGTGCATGTGACTATGTAAGGGTGATGAGCATAACAAGTGTGTTCACTTTGACTATGCTATTATGGATATAACACACACACACACATATATATTTATATGAAATGGTTAAATTGCATGGTTAATCTTTGTTAATATCTTTTTTTTTTGTTCACGATTGTATATTGAATGCAAATTTCTGTACTAATGTATAGGTATGAACTATAAAATTCCAATTTGGTTGTATTATGGGGGGGGATAGTTGAAGACCGAAAAGTAGGATTTTGCTATAAAGGTGTACAACCGAAGATAGTTTGGGTCAATCGGAATATAAAAATGGAAGAATTGGTAGAAAAGGTATACGAAGTAACTAAATGGGATAAAGGTGAATGGAGTGTTCAAATTAAAGCTAGGTATGCGGCTAGAAAAGGCAAAGGAGGTCCTTTTTTTATATCAGTACCTATAGTTGATGATGACTCACTTGTTGCTATGATAGCAAGGTCGCTTGATCCGTATAGTAGTTGGTCTGCAATGGAATTATATATAGAGCAAACCAAGATTCACATACGTAGCCACAAGTTGGTCGTGTGTCAACTCCAATACCCGAAGTACAGATCTCTCAGATGATTCCCAATGATCCGATACAGTTGAGTGTCAGCTTGTCTCCTCCACATGGTGACATATTGACAACTCAAAGTACACTTAGTCCTACAGAAGATGAAATCCCAATTCCTTCCATTTTCATACGCAATCTTGTCGAAAATGAAAATATTATTGAAATCTTCGAGCATGCTTTGGTTAACAATGACCTAATAGAAGATGAAGAACATGAAGAAGAGGTGGAAGATGTAGTGGACGGTGAAGATGAGGATGAAGAAAATGTGCACGTCAATGATGCGAATGCATACGTTAATGTCACTAAAGTCGTTCATGATTTGCAACAAAATGTGGAACGGGCTATCCCAACGATCCAATTGGTTTCATCAACCGTTCATGATATTGGACCGGTGGACTTGGGTAACATTGCTAGAGTGTACCACTTTGGTGAAGAGTCTGCTAGATTATCTGACCCACGTGACTTGTACATTGGCCAGAAGTTCACAAGCAAAGATGCCGTGATACATGCCGTCGAGAAGAACTTCTTATATGTGAATTTAACTCAAAATGACTTACTACTGTGGTCGCTAATGCCAATCGCGACCTATTATAGTTGTGATCGCTAATGCCATTCGCGGCCAGAGTACTAAGCTATTTTTGGGTAGAATTCACAGAGGAGAAGTCGAGAAGAACTCTTCTCTGTGAATTTAACTCAAAATGACTTACTACTGTGGTCGCTAATGCCAATCGCAACCTATGATAGCTGTGGTCGCTAATGCCATTCGCGTCCACAGTACTAAGCTATTTGGGTAGAATTCACAGAGAAGAAGTCGAGAAGAACTTCTTCTCTGTGAATCTCACCCAAAATTGGCTATAGCTGTGGCCGCTAATGCCAATCGCGGCCATAGTAGTAAGACACTTTGAATCAGATTAACAGAGTAGAAGCAGATTTGGCAATCAGCATAATCGCTAGTGCCAATTGCGACCTATGATAGCTGTGGTCACGATTGGCAATCGCGGCCTTACTATAAACATCCAAGTGTACCAATTTTAAAATAATCACTTCCCTCTATACAATGGTGTTGTACCCAAGATTACACTCACAGCCCTTTCGCTGGTACATTCTAACCAAGTCGAAATACAACATAAATATTTACTTCAAAAATGTCAACATTAAACAACCAAATATAAAGCTTAGACAATCAAACAACCAAAATTAGCATAAAAGTCGTCCACCACTTACACATTAACAATATAACAAGTGATGATAATAACATTACGGCCCAAAGTAGCATAAACGTGGTTGAAAACTTGAAACAAAAAAATACGTTAATATTAGATTGGAATCTCCAATACGGCTAGAAGGCTACGACGGGGTATACAAATTGGGCTTCTATCTTTTACGCACGGCCCTTCGTGGACGACTCACTTGTGTAATTTGGGAAATTAGCATCTCGTCTGGAATTTCTTCCTCAATTTCATGTGAAGGTTGTGCTTGCTCAATAGGTTGTTGCACAGGTTCTGCTTCTTGCTCATGAATAACTTGCTCCTGTTGTACCGTTTGTTGCGGTTCATCCGTTTGCTCTTCGACACGTTCTTCGGAACGTTTGCTTGCTCGTGTTGACTTCTTCTTCTTCCTTTGCTGACGGGTTGATGTCTTGGGAATGGGTGATGACAGCATTGCATTAAATCGGGCCACCTCACCAACCTCTTCGATAGCCGAATGACACGGTGCGAGAATCTCGCGTGCAAGATCCTTTGCGGCTTGAGCGACATTATTGCCAAGCACTTGTGTGCATTTCCGTGCTACAAATCATTCTTGGTCAATCTGCAAAACAAATACAAAAAAGAGTGAGAATCTAATAATGCCAATCAATTAAGCAAGTAACAAATATACAAAATTAACAACAAAAATATTATGAGAATCAAGAAACAGACAAACGGTCTATCGTACGATGTTTCGACTTGAAGATGCCTTCGGTTGGTACATGGCTTGCAAAGAGGAATGGCCGGGTGCGGGTTCGACCTCGGCACTGGGTATAGGAAGAAGGACACCGGTAGGCACTGATGTACGGGGCGCGACATACAAACGGGTGATTTGTTGATACCAAGATAAGTACGCAGTTTGGATTGATCCGTCATATGGAGGAATGCCTGTTATAACGGTAGCATTCCTCCGCTTATTTCAAGCATTCACATGAACTTGATGATGGGAAGCCCAGTCATGGTCGGGGACACGACCAACCCCTTTCACCTTGTGCAGGAGAGTGTCATATGATCGTTGTAGAACCCCGTATTTTTTTTTAAATATTATTTTAAAGGTTATAAATGAAATAAAATGATTTTTGGAGAATTTATGAACATTTTCAGAAAAATTTATCTTTTTACACGTGCAAAACACGTGCAAATGCTTTCTTGAGAAGTTTAAAAGTCAAGTTTTCTTCATGGAAAATCATTATTTAATATTTGGGATTTATTTAGTATTTTTCCAGATTTTTCTGAAATTAATTGGAACTATTTGCAAATTTTGAGAAAAGAAGGACCTTTTTGCAAAATTGTCATTTTTAGGGGTTAAAATGTAAAATGTATTTTCTGGACGTTTTGAACAGTACCGGTTGAGATTAATGAGTATATTTTTCTTTTAAATCCTAATTTAAATGAATTTTATTGAATTTCCAAGAATAGAGCTATATATATGAAGTTGTATTTTGAAGGGACCATTTTGCAAAAGTGTTTGGAAAACCCTAAACTTCTTATCCCGGGTATTTAAAAGAAAATGCAGCCGTCATTCGCTGCACAATATAGAATTTTGTGATTTTTCTTGGGAGGATCAAGAGGAGGTTTTGGATCTCGCAAAAGGAAAGGTTTTATTGTTGGATCTCGTCGTTTCTAAAGGTGAGTGACATGTTGTTGTGCTTTGTGTATATTTTATGTGAGTGATGTAAAATTGTTTGTTGTTTGCTTTATGTGAATGTTGTAGATTTGGTTGTTGTTTCGACTTATGTGAATGATCGTTCCGTAGTTTGTTTGGACATGTTTGTTTGAGCGATGCAATGATTGTTGTCGTATTATGTATGTGAAATCTATGAATGTTTGGTAGATCTTGGTTTATAAATTTGTATTGCTAGAAAGCATGTTTAAGATATGAGTATGGTTATGATAATAAGGGATTGGATGGATGAACATCTGGATCTTGTGATTACAAATCAGATTTTTGGTTATGAGTTGTGGAAGAAATTCAGTATTGAGAAACCCTAATGGAAGAATTAGAATTTAGAACATGAGAATTTAAGTTTTGAGAAATTGGTTGATTTGTGGAATGTATCCAAATTGAGGATACTTTGAGATTGTCGTTTTTATTGGATTACAAATTGTTTTAGTAAACAATGATTTCTTTTAGAAAACTCTAATTTTGATTATCATGAACAACCAAAATTAAGCAGTCTGTAGGCCGACAGTCGACTGGCACGACCCAGCTGCTAGATCTTCCGTTTTCTTGAAAATCCGTTCTGGACAGTCGACTTAGACCCTTTTCAGTCGACTGGTACACTTAGAATTCATTTTTCAAAGTTATCGTAAATTTTTCTCTGGTAAATCGACTTATGACTTTGCAAGTCGACTTATAACACTTAGAATATTTTCTTAAAGATTTCTGGAATTTCTCTCTGGTAAGTCGACTTATGTTTTTTTAATAAGTCAACTTATATTCCCTGGTAAGTCGACTTATGACTTTTATAAGTCAACTTATATTCTCTGGTAAGTCGACTTATGATTTTTATAAGTCAACTTATAACACTTAGCTTATTTTCTTAAAATCATGGAACTTTCTTTCTGGACAGTCGACTTATACTTTCTATAGTCGACTGGTACTGATGTATTTTTATATTTATGAGGGTTCTTCCAAATGGTTTATTCTCCAGATATTTTGATCTATAACTACTTATGCCTTATCTCCTATTGAACTTATGTTTTCAAGATGTTAAGTTGAGCAGTTTATGAAGTAAGATTGGTTGAGATATTTGAGTTTGAGTCTCTAGAGGGTGTGTGTGACCCTAGTATACCGGCACTTGAGTTCTTTTGTTGAGGCCTGTTGAGGCATTCCAGTTGTTCAGTTTTGAGTTAAGTCCGGTAGGGTACACCAACTCTAGGAGATTCGTTAAGTTATTAAATAACCCAAAAATGATAAGGACAGGCACTAGTGGTGATATGATGAACGGGAACATGAGTTATGTACCTCAGTATAGCTTTCGATGTGGGATTTAATCTCAAGAATTATCCAAGTAACTTACTTGTGGTGTGGGATCTATCTCCGGAATTATCCAGGTAAATTACATGTGGTGTGGGATATATCTCCGGAATTATTGAGGTGATTACTTGTGGTGTGGGATTGATCTCCGGAATTATTGGGGTCGAGGCGACACACATGTGGTATTCGTGTGATGATGTGTCAATGTTTCGGTGTGGGATGATCTCCGGAATTATCCAAGTAAAATACCTGTGGTGTGGGATTTATCTCCGGAATTATCGGGCATTGGCTAATGCTCACAGTTTATCTTTATCTCATAGTAGTCATCGTGATAGGATTAGTTGCATAGCAAGGGATTGTCCCTATGAAGTGAAGACGTTAAGGGCTTGCACCGAACCTATGTAGAGTGGGATGCATAGACTTCGACAAGTACGCATTAGAGAGTCCGCATATAGAAATTGTGTTTTCCTGACTCGGTTTTATGCACGTGGTTTTCTTGTTTTCTACACTTGACACTTAGTTCAGTTTCACTTGTTTTTTACATGTTTCCTAGCTATGTCATATTTTAGGTATTCTTGTTTATTACATGTTGTTTAAGAATCCATGCTTAATGTTCATTTATGTTGTTTGCTTTTATGTCACTCATACCATTTATGGCTGACCCCTTTAGTTTTGGGGGTTAGGGATCATCTCTAGCCTCATGTGTTGCAGGTTGTTGCTTAGAGTTTAGAGGTGTGGATGCTTGAGTTAGTTTTGAGATAAATTGATTTAATAGAGTTTTGTGTAAATTTGTAAAGCAGTGTTGTAAAAAGACTGTGTTGTGAATAAAAGAAAATTATGATTTGAGATGTTTTAAATTCCGCTGTGCTATGTAAAAGATTATTGTAATAAAAGTTGAAAATTTCATTGGTGTAGGTTGTGTTTAATGTTACATTGAAGTTGATGCTGGGATTGTGCCATGTATTTTCTAAGATATTATATTAGAAATTCGGGGCGCTACAATCGTGGTGCTGGGATCTCTTGTTGAAGTCCAAATTGACGAAGCACACGGTCGGGAAAGTACATCTCGACGATACTAAAACTGACAAGCGTTGATCTGGTCAACCAAAGATTGCTACGTTCGGTGCAGATGGGAGGTAACCTTTGCAATCGGTTGTTGGTGTACGGTTCCCAAACAACAAACTCCTCTCGCAACATATCTAGCTCATCTCTATAGTAGGTTACCACCCCACGTGGGTTATCTCTCCACGTATGCCCCCCGGACCAATAAACTGCGATGGGAGCCAGCATGCTGGCATTCGCTGCGTCCCTCATCCACCCCTCTGATTGCCGGGTGATGCGAGGTCTTCCTAAGTGCAAGTGTTCCCAACACCAGATCTGGAGTAGCAACATCGGACCAGTCATCTCTTTCGCCATCAATGCTCCATTACAAAGACTCCTATATAAGGAGGCTAGCACTGCACTACCCCAACTGTATTGCCGAACTCTTGTCAAATCACCGATAAGTGGCAAATACATTATAGGCACAACGTCTCCAGTGGAGTTAGGAAAGAGAACACCTCCGAAGACTGTCATCAGTTAAGCCCTAGTGTAGCATTCAATGTCATATTCGTTGGAATTGTTGGTTAGGAAATTTTTAAATGTTTTCTTCAACCAACTTAATCGAATTGAAACTCCATCGAATGTACTATCATCCGACACCCGACCTAGGAAGTCCGCCACAAGTTGTTTCTTATTGAAGGCCATTGTTCCCGTGACCGCGAATCCATCAACTGGTAGTCCTGAGATTACTGCGATATCCTGAAGTGTGACGGTCATCTCTCCAATGCTAAGATGAAACGTATGTGTTTCCGGCCTCCATCGCTCGAGTAAGGCTGTTAGTAGTTGTCTGTCGAGCTTGATTTTTTCTATCAGAACCAAACCATAGAAACCGGCCTGAACAAGGAGTTGGTGTGTCAGTGGATGCATAGGCAAGGTCTCATGCGTGCAAAAACTACATTCTCGAGATGTACCGTCCCACACCCGTTGGGATCTATGTGTCCGCTGCAACGTCAATACTGTCGGGTCATGAGGGCCTGGTCCTACAAGTGCAGCAAGAGACGAACTATCTTGCCAGACGGTGCAGACGTAGACGAGACATCGCCTTGGCCACCCTGAGGATAAAATATACTATGTTTAGTGAATACTCTATAGGTTGACATATACTATTTAAACATTACAAATTAATAGTTCATACCTCGGGCCTAGCACTCCTTGATCCCGCTCCCATTGTTCTTACCATATTTGAGTAGATTACCTATCAAAGTATAAGCAAACAAGTAAGTCTGATAAGATCGATGTTGAGAGTGTTCATATGTCATCAAAAAAGTACTCATTCAACCAACACAAATAACTAAAAACAAGATACTCAAATAAGGAATGATCGATCATGGATGTTATTCTGAGATGAAACATAACGCAAAAATTGAAACTGGATGTAGATAATGTGACCACATTTGAAAGTAAACACTCAGTCATAAACAAATTAGTACAAGTTGATAGGGTATCTTTGTAACGCCCCGAATTCCAAAATACACTGAATTCGAGATTCCACGGGATCCTTACACTTCATTTAGTACAATTTTACAAGGAATTTAAAAACTTTTCACTTTACATCAGAGTTTACATGAAACTTTATACTTTACATTGCACAGCGGAAGTAAATTTACAATATTTAAATAAATGTAAAACAACATTTAATAGTCTTTAAGCATCTGTTCCTCTTTATTCTTTATCATGTCTTTTACCCTGCATACAAAACTGTGGGTACGTCAGTTCATTCAACCGACGAACATTATACACGGCCATCCTCTCTATGTCGGAAATAGTATAACTCATTTTCCATATTTAACAAACACAAACTTGTCACATATCAAACTAGAGGGACTACCCTATTGATGTCGTGTTGTGATTGTGCACTTAGTCCTTAATGCAGTTATTTATGTTACATGACACTAATGCACACTTGTTCGGATTCTATGCATCTCATACTACATAGGTCCGAGGGCAAGCCTCTTAATCGTTCTTCATCTTTGTAGGGTTCAATCCCTCGTCATGTCTTAATCTACTACTGTAACTACGGTGAGTATCCTAGATGATCTATGAGTACAAGCTCGTGTACAGAAAACCTGGAGGGAAATCCTACGCCATGTCTTGACTTATCAAGCATGCATTCTGTGGCAATTCAGCCTCCTTCATGACACACGATCCTCTTGTAGTCACCAAACATCCCACAAGCGTGGCTAAAGTCCGATCATTACTGAGTAGTGCCCACGCCATGTCTTGACTCATCAAGCATGCATTCTGTGGCTCACACCCGCACCGTAAACTCTAGTTCTCATACTCGTATTTTTCTCTCACTTTCATCACATCTCCACTATGTACTAATCCTTAGTTTTTATCAGAATCATGAACAAAATAAAAGCTCTAGAGTTAGCCTCTCCACTAAACCGGACTTATTCATTCATTCAAACATGACCAACCTTGGTCTTTCATTTCAAATTTCATTTCATTTCTTTTCAAATGCCGGGGGAGACTTAGCTACACTTTTGTTTCAATTCCAATTCACAATTTCCAAAATTGAGCGTTTACAGCTCATAAGTTCATCTTCATAATCATAACAGATTTTTTTTTTCAATAGCATGATTCCTAATTGATTCATGAGTCCATAGCCACACATGGAATTCAATTAATCATTATATATTTCATCAATTATCAATTTCACATTAAAATCACATCACTAAATGAATATTCGCATTTCATAATTTTCACACTATTCTCCAATGAGAATAATTCATATCACATCACTACATATAATTTCTATCTTTATTACACTTCTTTTCTAACATTTTATTTCAAATCCTTTTTCAAAGTGTAACTTTCATAATATACAAGTGTAGGACATTTATTCTCAAAACATACTCCATTTCATGTAAATAATTCCCAAATTATTTTTTATAAATCCCCCATATTTTTAGAATAATAAATATATTTTTTTCATAATTTTTCAATCATCAAAAACACTAAAAAAAATATTTTTTCCCAAAGTTTAATACTGGCCAAGCCCCAGATTCGAACCAGCAACCACAGGGAAACCAACCCAAGGCACAGACCACTAGGCCGAATGTTGTATGCGTTAATGAAGAGCGCTGAGAGCATTAAATGCTCTCGGCTGTAGTTATTTATTTTTTTGTCAAAAATACAAAAAGTCTGGTGCTAAGGGGATTCAAACCAACGACTCGCCGACCCACTGTAGCGATTAATATCATGCCGACCACTTGAGCTATGCGCCCATGTTGTCATATTTCAACCCGTAGTCTAGTTAAATCTATCCTCTCTGTTTAGTAAGCATTTCGATGTTCAACAAGCTCTCATTTAATTTTTCCTTTACTAAATTTGCTGTAAATGTCCAGATTGGCTATTCTCAACATAAATTATACTCCAGTATAATAAAAATAATTTTTCAATAATTAACACCTAATTTTCATATAATTAATTTGAATTATAAACTACCTCCACCACATTTCTTTTTCGACATTTCTTATCAAGTTTAACAACCCTAATCTTTTTATTAGCAATCAATTCTCTGTTTTTAATCATTTCCCAAACATACAACCTATATCTTAATTCATCCATCACAACATTGTCACAAAAAGTCCATTTAAGCATATAAAGTAATATTGTCAATCTACTAACTTTTACATATAGTTCTCGATGTTAATGATGAAGTTTCCTTCATCAATCCATGGCTATAATCAATTGACTCACAACTTAAATTTAACGGTAGAACCACATATAATTACATATCCATATTTCAATCAATCAATAAGCCATTTTCTAATTAAATGTGTACTCTTATTAATCTTTTTCATGCATCATTCTTTCAATTCAAATCTAGCATGATCCCTAATTAGAAATATAGAAAATTTACCCACCTTAATTGGAGAGACTACACTTAGCAACACCTCCTAAACCAATGTCCTTGCAAAAAAGCGATCCTCCTCCTTGATGCGCGCACACAAGCCTCCACCAAGCCAAACTGAGAGCTCCTATTGATGCCGGCCTTGTTGCAAGCACAAACCCCTCACAAACTCTCAATCTTTTACTCACTTGTATACTACTAAATAATGTATTTTAGACTACAGGTTTGGAGGAAATAATAAGCACAAGAATAACTAGGCTGGGGGGGAGGGGGGTATTTATACTAAAAAACTAGGAAAATGGAAGGCTAAGATTAACTTAGGAGTTAGGATTAAAAGGCTAGGATTCAAGGAGGAGTTACAATAACCAACCATGATCAAGTAACCACCACCCATGACTCCACTCAAATTTTCCCTTTTCCCTCCAAAGCTCCAAACCGGCCATGCTCATCATGTGCATTTTGCATGTGTACGTGCAATGCACGTGCATGCAACTTGGTCTCCATTTAAAAAAAATTGTACATTATATTTTACATAAAAATAATCTTTAAAATGTATTCTACATTACAAGTTGTATTTAAAATAAAATAGCTCATGGGCTTTAGTTTATGGGCCAAAATAATAATTATAAAAAGATAACCAATAAATTAGATTTGGGCTTTTAAAAGAAAGGCTTTTGTCTATTTGAAAAAAAAGGCTTTATATAAAAATAATTAAAGAGCACATATATAAATATCTATACTCATCATAATGAAAATAATTTCCAAAATATTGCACACGCACACTACGTGCAAAATAAATAATAAATTTTCATAAATGAAAATCGGGGCATTACAATCTTGTCAAAGTAGACATGCAAATGTAAGTTCTTACAATTTACTAGTATTCTATATATTAACTGTTTTCCTTGCTTATGAGGTTTGTGTATAAATTAGAATGAGCCTCTGCATAGTTGTTATTGTAAATTCTACTCTTGATAGAAAGTTAATTTCTTTCATATCCTCATTTGCACTAAACTCTAAACCAATTTTAACTATGTCTCTTCCATGATCTCTTATTATGTATCAGTTGACTGTTCAAGAGCGATTGTGCTGATGTCAATTATAAGAATTGGTGAAGCTTTGCTATATATTTCATGTTATGTAAATTGGGAAATGAAAAAAGTTTGTCTATGCTTGATTTCGTGTATATAACGCATGTAATGTTTTTTAGCAAAAAATAATTCCATGTAATGTGTATGTTGTCTACATCACAAATTTTCCTAACTTAGTATCCAACACTAAGTATTCCTCAATAAATATCCAATTCCTCAAAAAATTCTCAATAAACAAACAACCAATTTGGGTCACATTATTAACAATAAGTGGAAAAAAATTGTAACCAACACCGACAATCAACCATCACAATACCATACTAGGCATACCTCGTTAGGGTTTGGAGATTGGATTTGATTTGGGGATTTCCAAAATCCGTAGTGAGGAGAGTGATTTGGCTATTACACGAAGTGTGAGGAGAGAGATCGGGTGGAGAAGAAGGAAACTTGGATTAATTGATTTTTGGGAGAGAAATTAGGGGTTAGGGTTTTCGGTTTTTGGGAGAGTAGAGAGGCCGCTATTTTGGGGAAGAGGGGTAAAAGAAAATAGATAACGAAATAAGAGATAGAGAGATAGTAGGGTTGGTCGTATCTTATAAGCAATTAGGGGGCCCAACTGAGGTCGCGATTGGGAATAGCGACCTCAGTTAGCGAGGGTCGCTAGTGGCATTAGCGACCACTTCATTCCAATGCCCCTTCGTACTCTACCAAGTGTGGGAGTACAAATTTGGTGGCTATGAAGAGGCCGCTATTCCCAACAGCGGCCACTGCCACGTCAACTGCTGACGTGGCAGTGGCTAGCCCACGAACGCTAATAGTTTGGGAATTAGCCTAAAATCGCAAATTGTATCAAAAAGTGGCCTAGTATGGCAAAAAAATCGGGGGGGGGGGATATTTATATATAAAATAAATATAATATAATGAATATAATATAATAGTGGTAGTTATGAGAGAGGGGGGTTATGGAGTTACGGGATGTGAAGAGTGGGGGATGTGAGGGGTTAGTTAGTGGGGTGATTAATTAGTTTAATGGGGTAGGTTATATTGTGCTGACATGTTTCTTTTTATTTATTTGGGTCTTGGTTTAGATGAGTTGGGCTAAAAATTGTATTAGAGAGATGGGCTTACAAGTTAAATAGTTAATCAAATCATAAAATAGATTGGGCTCAATAAATAATATATATAAAAGGTGATTTAGAATAGGACTTGGTTTGGGCTAAACTTTGGCTTCAAAACATTTAAATAAATCAATTTAGAAATTGGGCTTATAATAAACAATTGGATTTCATAAAATAGTTTGAATAATATAATCAGTTTAAAAGAGAATAGTTAAGAATTTAAAAATACGGGAAAATACTTGAAAAAAATACATATTAACGGGAACAGGGGTTACAGAAACGACCAAACTAAGCACGAGAAGACTGTTTGAGTCCATACAAAGATCGTTTCAAGCAACAGACTTTAGTGGGCTCAGCTTTACTAACAAAGGCGGGGAGCTGCTCCATATAAACCTCCTTCTCAAGAATATCATTGAGAAAGACATTCTTGACATCAAGTTGGTGGAGAGGCCAATGAAATCGAGCAGCCAAGGCAATAATGATCCGAACAGAAGGCATTTTGGCCACAGGAGAGAATGTATCATCATAATCAATATCATAGGTTTGGGAATAACCTTTAGCAACCAATCAGCTTTTAGGCGAGCCAGAGAACCATCTGTGTAACACCCCGAATTCCATTTACATATAATTCGTAGTACAACAGGATCTTTTACTTCAGTTCATACAATTTTACAAGGAAATTAAAATTTTTTATAACACAACAATGTTTAATACAGAGTTACATAGAGGAAGTTAAAATAAAATACAACATGGAATAAAACTCTAATAATAGAAGCTTTAATCATGAATATAATCTTTATCATCAACCGCCTTTAAGTCCTTGCCAATCCAATCAAGCCTTACACTAAAAATCTGTGGACACGTCAACTACTTTCAACCGACGCAATGTTATAAACAGCGATCCTCTCTATGCTGTATTATAACGAAATCTATTACTTTAACAATCACAAACTTGAATGCATAGATAAAGTGTAAAGAGTGACTATCCTAAACATGTCAGTGTATGATATGACTTAATGTCTAATGCAGATATTATACTACCATAACACTAATGTATACTTGTTCGAATTCTATACACCCCATCCTACATAGGTCTGAGGGCAAGCACCTACATACTCCACATTATAGGGTTAGAGCCCTCGCCATGCATCCTACTTCTATGACTACTACAAGATTTAGATATTTTGCAAGTATTGGCTCTCGCCCTTGGAATACTGGAGACCAATCCCGCTTCGTGGATCATTCTGTGGCCCTTACGTCCATCATCCTGAAATACTGGGGATCGTCTCACTCCGCAGGTCATCTTGGAGACCTCATTGCACAAGTATCTCATGAGCATCGCTTTCGTCCCGGAATACTGGAGATCATTCCCGCTCCGTGGATCACTCTGCGGCCCTTACGTCCATCGTCCCAGAATACTGGGGACTGTCTCTCCCCAAGGATCATTCTGGAGTACTCCATGAATCAAGTTTGCTCTAGTTTCATCATATCACCAACTAGTGTTTGTCCTTAAGTTTGAAACATGAATAATAAGACTCCATAGAGCTAGCTTACCCTCCTACCGGTCTTAAACCATACACCGAGAACGATAGTCCATACTGACCCTTTCTCAAAATCAATTATTCATTTTTATTTCTTTTCCGGTACCTGGGTCTCACTAAGCCTCTAGAATCAACATTTTTTCATGTTCAACAACTTGGGGTACTCCTACCGTTATTATTCATATTCTCATTTCATGTATTCCTATCTTATTCATTCATGAAAGTACAATCTCAAACTATTCGTTTTCACAATACACTTTTCATATTCGTCAAAACATTCTCAATACCAGTTAATTAGGACTAAAGCGTAATCGCTTTAAAAAATTTATCATTGAAAATTCATCTCATCATTTTTCTTTGATTTATTTTGAATCAATCTTAACATCTTTAATCATATATCTATTTTTCTTGAGTTTGCATCTCGTCTAAGCATGAATATGATCTTTATTTTCCCAAAATATAACTTAAAATAGTGAGAAATATTCTCAATCACTTCGTCTAAGTATCAATTGCAAAAACAGTATATTCAAAGTCAAAAAACTGCATTACATGCTATTTGTAAAAATTATAGAAAATTATATATTTTACGAAACTGTGCGTTCTTTATATAAAAATAAAGTTATACAAGTCTACTACAATTTCTTAGTCATAAGTTTTCTCAAAATACTGTTTCTATAACGCTGAATTCTTCAAAATATACAGTAGGGTCGAAATATTGAAATACTGTCACTGTACAGTCTTGAAAAATTCATATAAAATTCAATTCTTTATGAAAATTTGATTTCTTGGACTTCACAGAAAGGTTAACAAGCATATTACAAGTTATTAGTTTTAAATTTTCTCAAATTATTTCATTTACAATGCTGAAATGTTTAAAAACCGAAATGTGTACATATTTCCAGCAACCAGTCAACTACTAACCAGTTCTGAGTTTAGATTTTATTAAAATAGTAAACGACCTCCAAATCTTATAAAATTTTAAAGAGATGTTCCTGACATATACAAGATGCTCCTAAAAAAAATTTAGTTCTATGTTCCAACTATTTTATTAAACATGATTTGCTGATGTGCAAACAGAAGTCAAAACAGTAACTTTTTTTGCATTATTTAGCAACTTTGGGTACAAATCTATATCCAAATTATTTAATATAATCATAATATATTACCATGCACTCAAACA
This sequence comes from Hemerocallis citrina, assembly GCA_017893485.1. Classification (NCBI taxonomy): domain Eukaryota; kingdom Viridiplantae; phylum Streptophyta; class Magnoliopsida; order Asparagales; family Asphodelaceae; genus Hemerocallis; species Hemerocallis citrina. The sequence goes on along the minus strand of CM030366.1, from coordinate 186,585,853 downwards.
TCATCATTCAACTTATCTATATGACAATCTTTCAATTTGCATGCATTTCCATTCTAAATATCATAATGACAAATTAACCACTACTCATATGTATAATCAATTTTATATATCAATTTTTCTACACATGCATGATACTATATTTTAGAAAGTTCAAGAAGTCACCCAACCAATGAAGGAATAAATAATTCCCTAGCAATGAACTCCAAGAAAAGCTTCCAAGCTGCCTTGAAAACCGTGCCCCCAAAGGAAACTCACAGCAAGCTATTCGGCAAGCAAGCACAGGAACAGCACCCATTGATCATTTATGATTTTGTTTTGATCTTTGCGGGTTAAGAGTAGGGGGTGGGTTGGTTTGCTTTATAATGGATTTATAAACTAATTAATTACTTCACTAATCTTAATTACTCTGCTCACCTCTTCATTTCCCTCACTCAACCCATGCCAACAATCGGCCAAGTCCTTTTCTCATTCTCATTTGGAGTGTGCACACTGCACATGCACGTGCTTTGTGTACACTCACACAATTTATAATTTATTTTTATTGAATAAAAAATGAGTATTCTACATGACTAGTTGTGTAGACTTCCATTTAAATAATTTTTTGTGGGCTTTAAAAACAATTTTGTGCCCATGAGTTTTTATAAAAATAATACAAAATGTAATACATAAAGTGAGAAGAAAAAATGTACATTATTCCTTAGAAAAATTTAGAAATAAAATGCACATAAAATTTTACGTGCGATGCACATATAAGCAAATATTCAAAATATGAAATAGATTTGATTAACGGAAAAATGTTTATAAATACTCAGAATATAATGTACGGAAAATATTTATTTTGATAATGTTACAGATATTTCGCGTAACGGTGAAATATACATAATTGACACGCGTATTGAAAGTACATGCGATGTACGTAGAAACACAAAGATTAAAATAAATGTTTGAGTTGGTTAAAATAGGATTAAAATGATTTTTTGAGAAAACGAAAAACATATAAATAATCAGAATATGACATTTATATAAAAATACGTTATGAATATTACTCGTAACGGTACAAATTACACGTGTGTAACATGCGAGGGCAAAATTGCCATTACTCATTTTGCGGGGTGTTACAATCTGTGTTTACTTTAACTGTGTACACTCATTTACAACCAACACAACGTTTGTTAGATGGAAGGTTAACAAGATCCCAAGTACCATTTTCCTCAAAAGCAGACATCTCTTCTCTCATAGTCTGACTCCAACCAGGGTGCTTCTGATAATGACTTAGGAACCTGGTGACTGTCCAAAGTATAGACAAAGTCATAATGGGTGGATCACAAGTGAGTATATGAAAGATGGCTGTATAAAGGATGTGTAGTGGAGCGATTCCCTTTCGTAAGGCAATGGAAAAATCAAGATCAGAATGGTCACTATAAGAGGGTGTGAGTGCAGTAGAGGAAACCAGGGGTGTACTAACAGGCTTAGTCGGTCGTGTATCATCGAGTTGGGGTGATGGGGACAATGGGCATAGTGGTGTGATCTGAGGGAGCGGTGTCTACACGTCATTTATACACTTGAGTGATTGCAGGTCGTTCGAGCATTTCTGGGGAGCATTGTGTTATAGAATCGGTAGAAGTAGATACCACAAGTCTATGATCGGTTAGAAATTCAGATTCAGTCGCATCAGAGGGAATCGAGGGGTAAACCAGAAGAATTGGTAGATAAATAAGGTTGGGACTCATGAAAGTTAACATAGCAGAGATAAAATAACGACGCATCTCAGGACTATAATATCTATAACCTTTCCACTTTCATCAAATTCTACCTTGCATTCTGGTTCATTAAACTCCATAATGTATGTTAGTAAAATTACCAAAACAAGGTAAAGTTAGGTTGGAGCGGATTTTACCGAGTCAGATCCAACAGTAACATATCAGATTTGAAGCCTAAGGAATTTAGGGAATTGGTTGGCTTCGGGTTCAGCAAATGATCTCAATTTCCGGTTAGGTTGTTGAAGGGAGCAGCAGCAGCAGTAGCTCTGATACCATGAAAACTGGTGTTCAACTCCATCTCATCCAATACATACTAGATACATATATATATATGACATTACTACATGCACGTGCTTTACCCGTATGTGACTAAACTAATACTCAAACAATCTAATATAATATCTCTTATAGTTGGCTAATTTCAGACTTTAGCACTTAGAGCAATTATTCATCATCACAAGGACACTCCCCAAATCTTTTAAGATGGCTGAATGCATCTGTTGAAGCATCTGTAGTCGTTGGCCAAATATCCAAAAAATGGATAATTTGGCCAAAAATTTGATGCAGTCGTTGGCCAAATACCCATTTTTGGGTTCGAAGTGAACAGTACACTGCCAAATTTGAGAGAAAAAATGGCAAAAGCCAAAATTTGGGTTTCGAAACATGATCTCTCATCCGTCGAGTTGTCTTAACTTTTTTATATTAAATAGATCGGACGGGATATAATATCCCGTCTGATTGGATTTTTTAAAAAAATCAGAAAAGTCAAATAGGTAAATCATGTGCCGTCCCACCTATTTTCTTCTCAATTTTTTTTTTCTATACATCTGAACCTATAATGGGTACATATACTCAAAACAATCCTCAGAAATTTGTATCAGACGGGATATTATATCCCGTCCGATATTTTTGGGAAAAAAGAAAGATAGAAAACTCACGCACGTAAAATGATCTTTCGTCCAACATTTTAAAAGCCAAATTTTAGGTTTAGACGACTACAACTCATTTCTATATTTTCCATTGCTATATGCCAAATACCCATATTTTGGGTATAGACGACTACAGGATTTTTTTTTCTATGCCACTTTTCGAAAATATTTGCAGAAAGAGGACAGTTGCCAAAGTATTTGCGCTCGTGCACTCAACAACTAAACTCATTGTTCCCAACGGCGAGTTTAGTTGTTTCATGCTCGCCGTTGGAACACGGCAAGTGTAGCTTTTTTTTATAGAAACTCGTTGTTCCCAACGGCGAGTTTAGTTCAAAATTTTCAATGAAGACTCGTCATTCCCAACGGCGAGAACATTTACGCTAGACTCGCTGTTGGGAACAGCGAATTTAGTAAAAAAAATATTTTTTTAGGGGAAGACTCGTTGTTCCCAACGGCGAGGACATTCACACTAGACTCGCTGTTGGAAACGGCGAGTTTAGTTCACTTTTTTTTTAAGACTCGTCATTCCCAACGGCGAGGATATTTTCACTAGACTCGCTGTTGGGAACGGCGAGTTTAATTCAAAAAAAAAATATTGAGTTTTTTTCGAAAATCCACTAAGTCCAACAGAGTGTTTCACTCTCTGTAAAATTTCCTACATCCTCACCGTTCCCAACAACGAGTCTGGTATAAATGTTCTCGCCATTGAGAACAACGAGTCTTCTTTCAAAATTTTGAACTAAACTCGTTGTTCTCAACAGCGAGTCTAGTATAAATGTCCTCGCCATTGGGAACGACGAGTCTTCATTGAAAATTTTGTACTGATCTCGCCATTGGGAACGGCAAGTTTTTCAAAAAAATAGCACTAAACTCGCCATGTCCCAACGGCGAGCATGAAACAACTAAACTCACCATTGGGAATGACGAGTTTAGTTGTTGGGTCCATGAGCGCAAATACTTAGCAAGTGTTCTCTTTCTGCAAAATTTTTCTGTAACCCCCATTTCCGTAAATACATATTTTTTTGAATATTATCTATATTTTGATATTATAAATTCACTATTTGTTAAAATCGTTTTGGATTTTATATTAAAGTGTTTTCCTAATCGAAAATTTATTTATTTTGAATAACGATGTGTTTTAATCTTATTTTCTATATCTTATTGATCAACTATTTATATTGAACCTAAAACAAATATTATTGGATTATTTTAACGAGTTCATCAAACCCGAACTATTTTGTTATATATTCTTATGATTGTTAATTAATACTTCTGATTATTTAATTTATTTTTCATTAACTGGATTATTTTATTTTCGTACTTGATCTAATTTTCGTGGCAAATTCCGATTTAATTTTCAAGCCAAATTTATATTCATTGTATTATTTATTTATTTATTGGATCTAAATTTTTTGTTTATGGAACTCTTTATTTTTCTCGATAAACTATTTTCTTGTTAGTCCTATTTTTCTTTTAATTAATTGTGAGTATTTTTATTTGAACGCTATTGATTTTGATCTATCTCTTAATTGAACCCTAAAACCCAATTTGATTTGTTCTTGACCTAAATCCACTGTTATTGGACCCTAATTCACTAACCTAATACCCAAATTGTACCCTATGAATACAACCCTAATGCAAATCCTAGAAATTGCACAATTTCGAAACCCCAGCCATTTAATCTCTCCCCTTTCTCCTCTTTCTCTCTCCTTTGTGTTTCTCTCTCCCTGAGTTCCCGCCCAAACCCAAATCCCCTGAACCCCTCTTCTTCGATCATCTTCTCCGGCGACCCCCGTCGCCATCGCCCCTCCTGAGCGCCGCCCACCTCCTCCTCGACGGCCAACCACCGCAAAACCCCACCTCCGGCCTCCCTTCTTCTCTCTCCTCGACATTAGTCGACATCAGAACCCACAACCCCTGGTGCCCTTTTCCTCACGTCACCAACAGTAGCCGGGCCGCCTGTCCCAGTCTGTAACGCCCCGAATCCCAAATACAACTGAATTTGAGAGTTCTACAGGATCTTTACGCTTCATTCGGTACAATTTTACAAGGAAATAAAACTTTTCACTTTACATCAGAGTTTACATAAAACTTTACACTTTATATTTTACAGCAGGAACATATACATCAATAAAATAATGACAGCGGAAGCAATTACAACTTTATACAAAAGATGCAACAACACATAATCTTTGAGCATTGGTTCTCCTTTAACCTTTATCAAGCCAGTTATCCTGCATATAAAACTGTGGGTACGTCAGTTTATTCAACCGACGATAATTATACATGGCCATCCTTTCTATGCCAGAAACAGTATAACGATTCTCATTTCTTAATAAATCACAAACTTGTTCACATATCAAAATGAAGGGGAAATCTTAAAGATGTCGTGTTGTGGTTGTGCACCTAATCCTTAATGCAATAGTTATATTATATTATATGACACTAATGCGCACTTGTTCGGATTCTATGCATCCCATACTACATAGGTCCGAGAGCAAGCCCTTAACCGTTCTTCATCTTGTAGGGTTCAATCCCTCGTCATGACTTAATCTACTGCTGTAACTACGTTAAGTATCCTAGATGTTCTATGAGTTACGAGCTCATGTCCAGACAGCCTGGAGGAAAATCCCACGTCATGTCACGACGCATCGTGAAGACAGCCTATGGTCAATTCAGCCTCCGTCATGGGACATGACACCACCCGCAGTCACCAAACATCCCACGAGCGTCACCACCCTCTGGAGCAGTATCCACGTCATGTCACGACGCATCGTGAAGACAGTCTATGAATACTCTCATGCTGCCAATCCAATAGCCCTCATACTCATGTTTTTCTCCTACTTTCATCACATCTCTACTATGTACTAGTCCTTAGTTTTATTAGAATTATGAACAAAATCAAAGCTCTAGAGTTAGCCTCTCCACTAAACCGGACTTAATCATTCATTCAACATGACCAACCTTGGTCTTTCATTTCAATTTCTTACCAATTGCCGGGGGAGACTTAGCTACTCTTTCATTTCAATTCCAGTTCACAATTACTAAAAATCTGAGCATTTCCAACTCATGAGTTCATTTTTCATAATCACCATAGATTTTCTCTTTCATGTCCATAGTTCCACAATTATATAACTTTCATAAATTCAAATAAATGATTCACTTCATATTTAATTCATGCAAAGAAAAATAGAGTTTACTGTCTCAACCAATATTCAACATAAGATTCACAATCTTTATTATAAAACAAGTCATAGAATTTATGATGTATCGCAAAGTCATCTGGACAGTCGACTTAGAGCTCATTCAGTCGACTTGTTCAGTCAAACGAAGTCTTTCAGTAAACTGCTCGGAAGAGTCGACTGCTGCACATGGCCAGTCGGCTGTTCCGCAGCGTTCAAAATTCAAATATCATCTGCAGTGCAGTCGACTGTCAATCCGCCCAGTCGGCTGTTCAGCAGAGTTCAATTATGTAACCTTTCAAGTTCAATACAGTCGACTGTTACATACATTCGGTCGACTGAGCAGGTTAAACTTTCAAATTTAAGGAATCCTCTCTTTATTCTGTTCACACATCATTTTTTTGTCATACTACAATGTGCTCATGCCAACATGACATCATTTTTTTGTCATACTACAATGTGCTCATGCCAACATGACATTCTTAGCTGTTTATTAACATCACAACATAGTTTTCGATAAAAAGTAAATTCCACATAACTAGTGTTTTCTTTTCTCAAAGGAAAATGCTAAACATATATTTTTCCTTTTACTCATCATTTACTCACGGAGATGAATACTAATCCCAATTTAACATGCTAGAACATCAAGTTAATAATTCACATTAAAAAATACGTCGTTCCATGAAAATCCGAACTGTATATATTTTCTTTCAATATACCAGTCAACTGTTCATACGACCGGTCGACTGTATAGGTCATTTTCAGTTATCTAATTATTATTAGTCCTTTTTCATAAGTTCATAATTTCTACACTATGTACAGCATGGAAGGTATCAATTTAGCAATCATTCTATCCCTGCAGTTTGCACACACATACACAATTAAATCCTCGATCTTAACATGAATTCTAATTTAGAAGTCATGGAAAACATCCACCTCGTACCAGTCGACTTATTCACATGATCGGTTGACTGTACAGGTCAGTTCCGATCTTTTAATTTTCATTAATCATGTTCATTCATTCACATCTTTCATACTAAATACAGCACAACGCATTTTAGTATAATAATCACCATATCAATCCACATTTCACAAGCATGATAACAATCAAAATTTGCCCTAGCATGATCACTATATTAGAAGTCCTGAGAAACACCCACCTTGTTGACGAAATAAACGAAATCCCGAAAAGCCTTCTAGTGATAATGTGACTCCTCCTCCTTGCTCCTTGCCACCGAGAATCTTCTGAAGTAATGCCGGCTTCCAAAGAATAATCACACTCACAACTCTCTTACAATTATATCTTTCTCTTCTCAAATAGATTTTTGGGTAGATTACAATTAATTGGGGGGGTATTTATACACAATTTTGGGTGCAATGGAGGGCTAGGATTTAGTAGATGGTTATGAGATGGAGGGCTAAGATGAAAGTAGGAGTTGCATTAACTACCCACAACTAAGTTACCACCCATGCGTGATCTCCATTTGAAAATTTCCAATTCCCTCCAAAAGATTAAAACCGGCCATGGAAAGGAATAGTGTGCAATGCACACCATGTTGCATGCACGTGCTATTCTAGTCTCCATATAAACAAACTTGTGCATATACATTTTTACAAAATAATCTTTTAAAAGAGTTTTACTTTACAAGTTGTTAAAAAGAGAATTAATTCTTGGGCTTAAATTAATGGACCAAAACATTAACTTTTACAAAATAAATAATTTAGATTTTGGGCTTAAGTTTATTTGAAACAAGGACCTTTAGAAAGAAATAATTTAGCAAACATATATACATAGACATATACTCATCGTTCATTATAAAATTTCATAAAATGGCACGTGCACACTGCGTGCAAAATAATAAAATAAATAAATAATTTTCATAATGAAAATCAGGGCATTACACAATCGCGCCGCCCGCGATGCCTCGACAGCGTCGACACCGCCTACTCCGGCCACCAGCGACGCCACCGAAGCCCTTTACTGTTGTTGCTACTCTCTCTCTTCCTTTGCGCCTGTTGCTGCAGTCTTTTTGTGTGCTGGGTTCTTTTGCACGTATTGTGCACGTGTTATATTGTGTTCGTGGGATCGTGTTGTTGCGGATTTGTGTTTGTTGCTTCGGGATTCTCATCCCGTTATTCTTCATTTTTGTTCTCACTATTTATAAGGCAAGTAATGTGTATTAAATTCCTTTGCATATACAAGTATAAAATACCGTTTGTACTGTAGTTGGGTTCTAGAGACAATTCGTGTGTGAAACCCCTTGTTGATATTGTCTTTATTGTGATGACTTAACCATAGTTGCCTCATGACATATATGACATGAATTAACCTAGGGTTGACCACTTCTGATGTATATGTTCATACTATCTCGAGATATCTGTGTTTGATGTGTTATTCGTGTTATACTTGTCGAATACTTGCAAAATACCCTATACCATATTGCTTGGACATCTAGTACGCAATATTCCATGTTATCATCCTATTGTTTTCCTATTGTTATTATCGTTCATCTCTTGTCACAAATTGCATATTGTATTGTTGCATTAATAAAATAATTAACAAGCCGGGGTTTAAGGAATTGACTCAAGTAGTGGATAATATAGGAATTGTATTCAGATAAGGGGCTCGTGGTTCCCTATGCTGTTATCTTGTGATCTTGTGATCTTGTGATCTTGTGATCTTATTGATAAATTACCGTTATGGATGGAACATTGTTATCGTGTCGAGTACATGAATAGAGCCCACCACTAAGTCTAAAGCAAAACTGTTTAAATGTAGCAACCATGTAGTAAAAGGATGGATACATGAAGTGCTACATAGATAGTAATAATGCAAGACTTGAACATAATCACTTGACACTAGCTACTTGATACTTGTTACTTGATTCTTGACACTCGTTACTTGTTACTTATTTACATGATACTTGTTTACTCGATACTTATTACATACTACTTACACTTGTTTCTCTTGCCATGCTAGTTGTTATATTTTGTTATCATGTCTATTCCATGCTATTTGTTTGTCCTTCCCGTGTACTTGTGCCTGCACTACAAGCGGCCCATAACTTGCATTGACGGGCGTTTTGTTTTCTTTTTCTCTTCCTGCAATTTATTAAATTGCATATTTTAGAGAACAGTTGCCTGCTGGAGTTGGAAAACAAACAGTCTGAAGACTACTGCTTTCTAATTGCTCATTGCTTTAATAAACTTAATATATTGAGACTTGTTATTATTTTTGGATTGGATTATTATTGTTTTGGACTTTTGTCCCGAATATTATTATTTGTTTCCAGATGTTGGATTATTATTGTACTTGGATATTTTTTATTGCTTCAATTCAAGTATTATTGTTCATGAGATTATTATTATTGCCTGCGCAATTGTTCTGTATTATTTATATTGTTGAGTTAATCGGATAAACAGCTTATGGGTGACGTTAGTCATTCGTTGGGCCAATGTTACGTGCTCGTATTTCGTATTTTTGGAAGCAGAGTGTGACAAGGTTTTTAGTGGTATCAAAGCCTAGGTTTGGATAATAGATCAATCAAACGTGACTAACGAAAGAAAGTTTGTCTTTGATTGACATATTAATCAGATTTGGGTTTTAACTAGTTTAACTCAACAGTATGAGCAATACAGAGAATCACATGAATAATTGATAACCAACGATCTGGAAACTATTCTCTTTTGATTCCTCTTTGATCCCTTCACATTCAGTTCCTTCATTTCTTGTCGTCTTTTGCCCCTTCCATTCATTGATTCCTTACTGGGTATGATTTCATTCTTTTCATACTCATATTCTTTTGATTTCAGTATCGTTCGTTCTTTTCTTTCTGCTTGGTCCGCCGATCGACATCGCTGGATCTACAACGACATGTCTACAGCTTGGAGCTCCACCATCAGAGTAGCATAGCAGAAGTGTGGTGGGCCCATAACCCACAAGTCCCAGAATTCTCTTGTTGCTTCTCTTTCTTGCATTGTTTACTTCCTATTCATTCACTTGCATTGCCATCATTCATTGAATCTTTATTCTTGATCACTTCATTCATATCCATGTCCTTTCTTATTCTGGTGTTGCCACCATTTTGTCTTTCCCTTTGAATTTCCTGTTTTGTTACCCACAATTTCGTTTTTTTTCCTTTATTCTCTGTTTTGTTATTTCATCAGTTGCTTTTGTTTTGTCCTATGTACCGCCTGAGCAAATTTCGAGGACGAAATTTTGTTGGAAGGTGGATAGGATTGTAACCCTCATTCCCGTAAATACGTATTTTCTGAATATTTTCTGTATTTCGATATTATAAATTCATTATTTGTTAAAATCGTTTTGGATTTTATATTAAAGTGTTTTCCTAATCGAAAATTTATTTATTTCGAATAACGATGTGTTTTAATCTTATTTTCTATATCTTATTGATCAACTATTTATATTGAACCTCAAACAAATATTATTGGATTATTTTAATGAGTTCGTCAAACCCGAACTATTTTGTTATATAATCTTATTATGAATATTAATTGTTACTTCTGATTATTTAATTTATTTTTCATTTATTGAATTATTTTATTTTCGTACCTGATCTAATTTTCATGGCAAATTTCGATTTAATTTTCAAGCCAAATTTATATTCATTGTATTATTTATTTATTTATTGGATCTAAATTTTTGTTTATGGAACTCTTTGTTTTTCTCGATAAACTATTTTCTTATTAGTCCTATTTTTCTTTTAATTAATTGTGAGTATTTTTATTTGAACCCTATTGATTTTGTAATATCCCGCAAAATAGCGTATTGCTATTTTGCATTATAATCAGTGCACAATTGAGAGTTGTGCGTGATTATGTATTTTGTACTGTTCGTATTATTAAAGTATCGAGTTGGGGCTTATTTGAAACATTTTGGAGATCTGGGGGCCTATTTGTAAATGTCCCTTTATAAATATATATTTATATTATAAATTTTTTATATATATAAACCCCCCCCCCCCCATTCCCTTCCTCCTCCTTTTCTTTCTTCCGTCCTGTCTCCATCCCGACCCCAAAAAGAACCCTACCGAAACCCATTCGGCCGATGATCTCCCCACCCAAATCCACCCCATTTCTTCATCATTTTCAAATTAATTTGAGGGGATGGCCAATTGGAGGGTGCTCTAGCTCGTGGTAGCATCAGTTTTCGGAGAAAGCTTCAGAAAGGTATACCCTAATTTGTTTTATTGTATAAAATTAAGTGTGGTTAATTTCTATTGAATAGGAATATTATGTTGGGGAGATTTGGAGATGTTAGGAGTGGTAGAGGCGAGAAACCAACAAGTTATTAGAGAATTTGTAAGTTGCTAATAAATTAGGGTTTTGGGTTTGTAAAGGGGGAGCAAATATATGAGAATTTGTCTCTTTATAGTAATAGAAATTTTGTTGAGACATTAGGTTATTTTAGGGGTGATTTTAGTTATTGTTTGGGGGATAAAAATCCTGTAGGATTTTGAATATCCTGTGCTTCACACGTGTGCATCCCATGCATTTAATTAAACGCCTGTAGGATGTTAGGATTTGTGTTATTACTATCTGTGACTGGTTTGCATGCTTTGAGCTTTAAATTGACTTGAGATTTGATAATAGGATATGTTAGCGACTTTGAATGCGGGATGGCGTGCTGGCGCTTCGAGTCATTGCGGGATACTATGTGAGTATGATCTCTTTTATTTTATGTACATAGTGTGTTATGAAAATTTTAAATTACGAGTTGCTGTGTATTTCCGATTTCGTATCTCAGTGTAGCCTGGGTATTTGAGCTGAAAATTTTTGGGGACACTCTTGTATGTGTCCACAACTATAGTCTAAATTTCATAAGTTTTCAAGGTCGTTTGATACCTCAAAAATTATGGAGTGCAACTGGTCTGAAAAGGCAGAGCTGAAGCTGATTGCTTTTGGACTAAAGTCCAAGAGGTCATAACCAGTTGTGTATGTATGATCTTGCTATGAAATTTTGGGAGTAGCTTTTGGTATTATTCTATTTGATGATTCTCAAATTTTAGGATTTTTAGAGGTCATTTGATGGGGTTTCTAAAATAATTAGTGAAGGGTAGTAAATACCCTGTTGAAGAGCAACTGAAATTTGTGCTTGTTTGAGGTGTCATAACTCATTGTGTAATATGAATCTGAATGCAAATTTTGGATGCAATGAAATGGCACATGTATGGATTAAGAATCTCAAATTTTATGAGCAAGTTTTTATGATATCGGAAGGGTGCAGCGAGCGCGTAGAAGAATATACTATTGAGCATATATAAGGTTTTATAGTATCAAGATGATTGAATTCGAGAAAATGGTTAGCTGGAGAGTTGTAGACTAGGTTTTATCCTTCCAAGAATAGGCAGTATCAAGTAATTCTGTATTGCATGTTGGAAGTTATGGACGTTGCAAGTTAGCAACCAGTTGTTTAGACTAAACTTCAAGTTTAAGTTAACTCGGGGACTTGAGTTCTATAAGAATGTGAAGGAGCCGTCCACTGGGGAATTTCAATGGATCTCCCTACCCTTTTAGAAATTCTGAGAATGTTGGTTTCCGATGAGCATAGCTTGGGTTACAGCTATTGATATTTCTTGAACTGTTTCATCGGACAATTGATGAGGAACCCTCTGCATACCGTAATATAGTGATCATGAGCTATCGAGTTTTTAATGATGTTTTAGCATTTCATTTGGAACTTAGATAAGTTCTTGTGCTTAGTACTCATGGTGGACATGAGTGAGTTGGGATATAGCTCTGATCGGTTTGTATTGGGTATCTCGATGCCTGAGTCTGTCAATGGTCAAGAATTGATGGTTATGTGTGTGCTTACCTTCATTGAATTGTATTGCATCCTTGGGGCACCATTGGACCACTCGCTGAGGGTCACGGGCCGGGACTATTTGGTCGCTGACCTGTGAAGGTATTGGGAATCAGTGGATGTGATTCCGTGATGATTGTTGTTGACAGACCGGACAGGCTCGACATTGTTGATCGACACCAAGTGTGATTTGAATAACAACATATTTTCAGTCAACTGCTTTGATTAGGTTTTCTTTTATTGTTTCGCTTGAAGTCTGAATTGGTGTTATGGGTGATTCCCTATAATCCAACTCGTTATGAGAGTTAGCACTAGGTGGTGATACTATGGGGTTGTCTCTTCCTATCATTAGGAATACGTGCTGCGGTACGTATCTTGCACTGTTGATTTCTGAAGTTTGTAGTAAGGACAGGATGGGATTTCATGGTGGATAGGGGGATTAAAACTTCGAGGCCATCAAATCCATGCTGGTGGACACGAATGGGTCGTATGGGCTGCAGTCCTGTGAAATACGGTGCCATAAGTATGCTGCGGTATATCTTTAAGTTTGTTATGGCTGTTGAATGGGATTCTGGCATATGCTGGTGGACACGAACGGGTCGTATGGGCTGCGGTCCTGTGAAATACGGTGCCATAGGTATGCTGCGAAATATCTTTAAGTTTGTCAAGGCTGTTGAATGGGATCCGAACACATGCTGGTGGACACGAACGGGTTGTATGGGCTGCGGTCCTGTGAAATACGGCGCCATAGGTATGATGTGGTATATCTTTAAGTTCATCACGGCTGTTGAATGAGATCCGGGCACATGCTGGTGGACACGAACGGGTCGTATGGGCTGTGGTCCTGTGAAATACGGCGCCATAGGTATGCTGCAGTATATCTTTAAGTTCGTCACGGCTTTCGAGGAGGGTCCGATGTGATAATTATGGGTGACAACGGGGTAGCGCTCCGAATTATGTCTTTTATTTACAGCTCCTCAACCATGTCATACTATCAGGAACAGGAAGTAGACCAAAGTAGAATGCATTGCATAATGAGAGTTCAAATCCCTGAAACTGGAGAAATGGCTTAATCTGGGGCACATGTAGTATGGGATGCATGTGTGTATAGAGTCTTGCTTACATTAGATTAAGTGCATCTGTTCTGTATTCTGTATTTTGTATTAGACTTCAAGTCATGGTATACATGAACACTAGGAAATCAGGATACACATTTATTTTCCATTCAAGCTGAATTGTGAGTGATAGTTGAACTGTATAATGAGTGTGAAAGTGATGTATTGCGAGACGTGATGATATATGTTGTAAGAAATGAATGAATGCGTTGTTATGTGATATGTGATTGGGAAAGAATATAAGTCGTGAGTCTGTAAATGCAAATGAATGGTAAATGAGGTGCAGTTTATGTGAAAGTAGAGTTATTTGTGAATGTAAAGCTTTATGGAAAAATAAAGCTATGGGAATATTTGCATAAGACGTAAAGTGATGGGCCTTAAGCGACTAATTTGGGAATGATTTCCAAACTAAAGATAAGTATGTTGTGAGTGGGTATGGATATGCATACAGGAAATGACTCAGAGAGTATTTGATGTGAAATCCCATTTATGATGTTTACATGTTCGAATTTCAGGTAAGATTTGATTATCTTGGTATTTGTAAGATCGTGTTGTTTTTACTTATAAAGTTTAATTTATTTGCTTAATTAGTAAATTATACTCACACCAGAAATGGCTAACCCCTTAATGTTTGGGGGGTTAGGGAGTCCCTAAGACTACCCTAGATCCCCTACTGTTACAGGTCCTCAACAGTGCAGAGGTGAGGTGTAGATTCATGATTCAATGGAGTGGAGCTTTTACTTTAAAATTGTTGTTTAAAGTTCAATTATGTGAATAGTGAAATTTATGATTGAAATTGTATTTTAGATGTATAAGTATGTGAATGATGATGATGAGCATTGTGTGGAGTGGCATGATACGTTTTTGACCCGTACCCATCTCGTTGTGGAGTACCGGGCCCTGTGGTATGTTTTATAAGTTATTTTCTAAAAACTTTACTATGTTTTCAAAGGAATTTATGGTTTTTAATTGATAATTGATATCCTATTATGAGTTTGGCCCCCAGAGCATGATATATATATTGCCTGTGTGATTCTGCTCATTTTGGCCTGGGGAGCCCATGATATTATTGCCTGTGATGTGTGCTACGGAATTTAGAGCAGAATTCCGTAAGCTTTTTGTGTTTCGGGGCAGAAATTTCAGGGGAAACTCTGCCAAAATTTTCTTTGAAATATAACTATCTTAGTTTATGTTTAAAGTAATATAGGAATTGAAAAAATTGCGGTTGAAGTCAAAAGAAAAGGGGGGGAGGCGTTACAGTTGATATGACAGATTGATATTTGTAATTTTCGATGTAGTAACTCTGATGGCAATAAAAGTGTTTGAATTTCCGTGTTATTTTCTGTGTTGAGATGCATTTGAAGGCAAAGATTCTGGTTGTGTCACGGATGTCCGATAACGGGGATCCAGGGCGTTACAGATTTTGATCTCTCTTAATTGAACCCTAAAATCCAATTTGATTTGTTCTTGACCCAAATCCGCTATTATTGGATCCAAATTCACTAACCCAATACCCAAATTGTACCTTATAAATACAACCCTAATGCAAATGCTAGAAATTGCACAATTTCGAAACCCTAGCCGTCTAATCTCTCTCCTCTCTCCTTTTTCTCTCTCCTCTATGTTTCTCTCTCCCCGAGTTCCTGCCCAAACCCAAATCCCCTGAACCCCTCTTCTCCGATCATCTTCTTTGGTGACCCCTGTCGCCATCCCCCCTCCTAAGCGCCGCCCACCTCCTCCTCGACAGCCAACCACTGCAGAACCCCACCTCCGGCCTCCCTTCTTCTCTCTCCTCGACATTAGTCGACATCAAAACCCACAACCCCCGGTGCCCCTTTCCTCTCGTTGCCGACAGCAGCCGCACCGCCTGTCCCCGTCGTACGCCCACGATGCCTCGCCAGCGTCGATGCCGCCTACCCCGGCCACCAGTGATGCCACCAAAGCCCTTTGCTATTGTTGCTACTCTCTCTCTTCCCTTGTGCCTGTTGCTGCAGTCTCTTTGTGTGCTGGGTTCTTTTGCACGTATTGTGCACGTGTTATATTGTGTTCGTGGGATCGTGTTGTTGCAGATTTGTGTTCGTTGCTTCAGGATTCTCATCCCGTTATTCTTAATTTTCAATCTTACCGTTTATAAGGCAAGTAACTTGTATTAAACTTCTTTGCATATACAAGTACAAAATACCGCTTGTAGTGTAGTTGGGTTCTAGAGACAATTCGTGTGTGAAACCCCTTGTTGATATTGTCTCTATTGTGATGACTTGACCATAGTTGCCTTACGATATATATGACATGAATTAACCTAGGGTTGACCACTTTTGATGTATATGTTTATGCTATCCCGAGATATATGTGTTTGATGTGTTATTCGTGTTATACTTGTCGAATACTTGCAAAATACCCTATACCATATTGCTTGGACATCTAGTACGCCATATTCCATGTTATCATCCTATTGTTTCCCTATTGTTATTATCGTTCATCTCTTGTCACAAATTGCATATTGTATTGTTGCATTAATAAAATAATTAACAAGCCGAGGTTTAAGGGATTGACTCAAGTAGTGGACAATATAGAAATTGTACTCGGATAAGGGGCTCGTGGTTCCCTATGACGTTATCTTGTGATCTTGTAGCATCTTATTGATAATTACCGTTATGGATGGAACATTGTTATCGTGCCGAGTACATGAACTATAGAGCCCACCACTAAGTCTAAAGCGAAACTATTTGAATATAGCAACCATGTAGTAAAAGGATGGATGCATGAAGTGCTACCTAGATAGTAATAATGCAAGACTTAAACATAATCACTTGACACTAGCTACTTGATACTTGTTACTTGATTCTTGACACTCGTTACTCGTTACTTGTTTATATGATACTTGTTCACTCGATACTTATTACATACTACTTACACTTGTTTCTCTTGCCATGCCAGTTGTTATATTTTGTTATCATGCCTATTCCATGCTATTTGTTTATCATTTCCATGTACTTGTGCCTACACTACAAGCGGCCAGTAACTTGCATTGACGAACGTTTTGTTTTCTTTTCCTCTTCCTGCAATTTATTAAATTGCAAATTTTGGAGAACAGTCGCCTGCTGGAGTTGGAGAACAAACAGTCTGAAGACTACTGCTTTCTAATTGCTTATTGCTTTAATAAACTTAATGTATTGAGACTTGTTATTATTTTTGGATTGAATTATTATTATTTTGGACTTATGTCCCGAATATTGTTATTTGTTTTCAGACGTTGGATTATTATTGTACTTGAATATTTTATATTACTTCAATTATAGTATTATTGTTCATGAGATTAATATTATTGACTGCGCAATTGTTCCGTATTATTTATATTGTTGAGTTAATCGGATAAACAACTTATGGGTGACGTTAGTCATTCGCTGGGCCAATGTTACGTGCTCGTATTTCGTATTTTTGGAAAGCGGGACGTGACATTTTCAAAAAGTGTCGTATAAAAAAATGCGACTTCAGATGCTCTTACTCCATGACCTATTTAAATTTAGGGAGAGATCTCTATAGCAGAGATGACTATCTGATTGCTTTAAAATCCAGGCTAAATTTTTATATAAAAAAAACCCACTGAACTTTGGGTCATTTTTAAAAAAACCGCATTAAGTTTTTTTTTTAAAAAAAAATGCACAAAACTATAGTTTAAAAAAACTTACTTCAACGAAGTTAGGTTTCCGTTAGGCTAAATTTTAAAAAACCAATTTCATCTTTCATTTGTGTTTTAAAACATTACTTAACTAATTATATGTTTAAATAAACCCCCCTAAACTAACCCTAACCCTAACCCTAACCCAACCCTAACTCCGTTACAGTGGGGTTTTTATAAACTATAGTTTTGTGCAGTTTTTTTATTAAAAAAAACTTAATGCATTTTTTTTAAATGACCCAAAGTTCAGTGAGGTATTTTTAAATTTACCCAAAAATCCGTTCTGGTAGTCATTCTCTGCCATCAAAAGTGGACGACCGAGGTCGTGGCATGTATTAAATCAAACTCCTCTTGATTTGGTGATGAACGGGATTACCTCCAACATTGGAACATTTAATGAGGTTAGGGGGGACCCACTCACTCTGTATATCTTTGTTGGAATCAAATTACAAAATACTAGTATTTTTCACGTGCGATGCACGTTTTGATAAGAGTTTGAAAATTTTTACAGGCGATATACGTGTTTAGAAATAGTTTTGGAGTTGGACGTGTGTTGCATGTAATTAGGAAAAATATTTTGAAGAAAAAACTACGATTTGTATGTTCAATGCACGTGTTTATGAGTAGAAAGAATTGAAGTTGTACGTGCAACATATGTGTATGTGTGGTGTTTACAAAATATTTAAAAATTATTGTGCACGTGTGTTGCGCTTTTTAAATAGGTGAAAATTTATTTTTTTTGTTTGTTTTTGTTGTAATTAATGGGAGAGTAAGAGTTGCACGTGCAACGCACGAGTTTGTATGTTGACAAATTACAACTCCAACTCTCCCATTATATATTATATATAGAGAAGAGATGAGTGAATGGTGCACTTACTTAATATCAAACATCTATCATAAATCAAGTTTGATGAATAGTCAAAATTAATTATATTACTTACTATTAAAATCAAATATGTTTCAATCAAGCTAATTAGATGAGTTTTCATTTAAAAGAAGCTAGTATTTTTCACGTGCGATGCACGTTTTGATAAGAGTTGAAGAATTTTCACATGCGATGTACGTGTTAATAAATAGTTTTGGAGTTGGACGTGCGGTGTACGTGTTTATAAGTAGAATTGGAGTTGTACGTGCAACATATGTGTTTGTTTGGTATTTAAAAAATATTGAAAATTTATTTTGCACGTGCGTTGCACGTTTAAATAGGTGGAATTTGTTTGTTTGTTTGTTTTTGTTGTAATTAATGGAAGAGTTGTAGTTGCGCATGCAACGCACGGGTTTGTATGTTGACAAATTACAACTCCAACTCGCCCATTATATATAGAGATATATAAAGATATAGATTTAACAGCCTCATGAATTTTTTGGTAAGTTTTCTTTTTTTAATAAAAAGCACCATTTTTCTCTAAGTTTCCTTAATAAAAAAAAATTTAAAAAAAGACTTGACTTCAATCCAATGAGTCAAAAAATCCAATGGCCAATATTTTTTAAATTTTAGTTGTCTTCTCAAATTACAAGTGGTACCCAGATAAATAGTGGTTGTTTTCCAACCCACTAGTTCATCTGGATACCACTTGCAATTTGAGAAGACATCTAAAGTTCAAAAAATAAAAAACATAAATGTATGGTATTGTAAAATTAATTCAAAATCACAATTTATAATTACCTAGGTTGATTCAATATTCGATGAATTTGAGAAAATATGTAGTTTATAGCTGTTCCTTATATTGTTTGATTCAAATTTGCAATCAATGTTATTTACTGTTAGATGTCATTACAATTATTAGGAAAGAAATCGAAATTCTATTAAGTACAAGTGGTGTTGTTTGTATGTTGTTTGATTCAATTGTACAATCATGTTTTCTTCACACACAAAAGAAGTTAGATGATTGTTAGTTATTATTTGACTCATTGGATTAAAATCAAGTCTTTTTATATTAAGAAAACTTGAGAAGAAAAAAACATTGACTAAATATGTAGGGTGCTGATTATATAATAAAACAAATTACCCAAAAATTCATGAGAGCATCTCTCATTTATGGAATTTTTTTGTCGTACTGACCCACTTTTTGAAAATATTTGGGGTCTGACCCACTTTCGAAAATAATTAGCAATCTGACCCAGTTTTGGACATGTCAGCATAAGCCGTTATTGGAAATAACGGCATAGGTTATTTATATGCCATTATTTCCAATAATGGCAACATTTTTCAATTTTTTTGCATGCCGTTATTTGGAGCAACGACATCAGTATATTTCTCATACGAGCGTGAATCTTCTGACTTGAAAAAAATTCTAAGTGTTGAAACAACTTATAAATAATGTCGTTATCCCCAAGAACGGCATTTGAATTACTGATGTTGTCATTAGAAATAACGGCATCAGTTATAATAAAATGAATTGTTGCATTTGTTTGGAACAGCGGCAACCATCCATTTTATTATAACTGATGTCGTTATCTCTAATAACGACATCAGTAATTCGAATGCCGTTCTTAGGGATAACGGCATTATTTATAAGTTGTTTCAACACTTAGAATTTTTTCCAAGTCAGAAGATTCACCCTCGTATGAGGAATATACTGATTCCGTTACTCTAAATAACGGCATGCAAAAAAATGTAAAATGATGCCGTTATTGGAAATAACGGCATATAAATAACCTATGCCGTTATTTCCAATAATAGCTTATGCTGACGTGTCCAAAACTGGGTCAGATCACTAATTGTTTTCAAAAGTGGGTCAGACTCCCAAATATTTTCAAAAAGTGGGTCAGTACAGCAAATCTTTCTCATTTAGGTTGTTAAATTTCTTTTAAATGGAAACTATTCTAATTAGCTTTGATTGAAGCTATTTAATTTTAATAATAAGTAATGTAATTAATTTTGACTATTCATTAAACTTGATTTACAATGGACGGTTAATATTAAGTAAGGGCACTATTTACTCATATTTTGTTAGTGTAGAGGATTCGAATCCATCTTTGTTATGGTCACCATTGTTTTTTGTCGCATTCATGGGCTCAACATCCAAAATAAGAGTAACGAAAGATTACAGACTATGGGGATGCACAAACAGATTTGTTTTCTTTCTTTGTCGATGACCTACCTGATCATGGTCGGGAGAGCTGATGCTGGGAATATAAGGTGAAAATTTTGCCGTACTGACCCACTTTTTGAAAATATTTGGCGCTCTAACCCACTTCCAAAAACAATTATTGAAAATATTTGGCACTCTGCCGTTATTTTCAATTACGGGTTATGATGACGTGTCCAAAACTGAATCGGATCGCTAATTATTTTCAAAAGTGGGTCAGAGCGCCAAATATATTCAAAAAGTGGGTCAGTACGGCAAAATTTTCACATAAGGTTGGTGGAACAGTTGATTGACATTTATTGCAAAGCCTTCATTCAAAGTATCAATAAAGAAACATCCTACTTTTTTGTGGGAACTTTGGATAACTTGAAAAATGGAGTGGTCAGCCAAATGAGAAGGGTGCATGTCGAATGCAGAGATTACGGAGGATGGATTTAAGGTTGAGGACGAAGCATTCTTATGCCAGCTTAATGGAGATTGTTACAACAATGGAAGGTGATGGGAAGGAGAAGTTCATCTCTTTGCTGGGAGGTTGATTCTAGCCAAGGCAGTTCTTAGTCCATCTTCAGAATTATTGATGCATAAAACTGACAAGATTATCGGGAATTTTGTCTCGGGGAAGAAGTGTGTTGTGCAATCAATCTTGGGGGGAGTATGCAGGAAGTATACTACGGTGCTCTCTTATGCAAGGAAGCAAGAAAGTTACTGAACATGGAGGGTGACAATAAAACGTTTGTTTGAGAATGGTGGATGCAAAATATCGGGACAAAAGTGCTGGAAAACTTTTGTTGCAGAAACAGAGTTCAGGGAGTTGGGAATGCATATTTCAAATTCCGCACAAATGAAGTCAGTTGGAAGATTGGTAATGGTTGGGATGCGTGAATTAGGGAGAATCCCTTGCTTGCGAGTTGCGACATACCGCCTTACTATGAATTTTGATGTCTGAAAATGCGAATGAGATTAGAGGAGCAACAGGAATTCAAAGAAGTAGAGGGATTAAAGAAAGATATGACAAAGCACAGAGGATGGATGTAGATAAAGGAGAATGATTCGTAGCTAAGGGATGCAGTTTGTGGAAATGGAGGAATAAGAGAGTGTTTGGTAAGCATATGATTTAGACGGGAGGTTACAACTATTATGAGTTAGGTGAAGTTTCTTTGTGAGGAACAATATCAGGAGTTACTATTGAGTTTATTCAAAATGATTTGGTCCAACTTTTGATGTTTGAGACTTGATTAACTAAAATAATGACAAATGACCTGAGGTTGGGTAATTTTCTATTGTCCGTGTGGTTTATAAATATTGTGCTTATGTTCAGGCTTGTTGACAAGTAAATTGAATTATTAGACTATCTCACTGATTCTCTCTACTATTAAAGCAGCATTACCAGAGATCAACCAAAGAAGAAATCTATGGAACAATTACTACTGCTAATACTTACAACTCTGTTGTGGTACCAACTGATATTGCCGACATGAACAGCCCACCCTCCAGAATTATTGTTGGAGTGATCTCATTTTATTGTTGTACTCTGGTTGTGGTGGTTGTTTATTTTGGACTTTGTCGCGCCCTCCCCGATGTTTTGAGGTTGTAATGCTTTATTTATGTTCGCACTTTTACTTGGCCAAGTATGGGTAGGGGTGGCATTAGGGCAGGGATCAACCCGGGACCAGCCCGACCCGGCCCGGCCTGCCCAAAACCGGGCTGAACCGGGACCAACTGATCGAAATTGAAGGGCCGGTCTGGTCCGTTGAAAATCCAAAAAAGCCCGAAATTGGCTCGGCCCAGGCCGGTACGGACCAGCCCCCGGGCCAACCGTTGATTTTCTATTTATTTATTTATTTATTCTCAGATTTTTTTTTAATATTGTGTGTGTAATTACTAAAACTACCCCCCAATGGATCTATACTAGCTAAGTTTTGGGAGGGTATTTTGGGAAATTTTTAAAAATGCATATTCTATATATACAACCTCATTCATTCAATTCTCTTCACAAATTCACTCAACTTTTTCTACTATCTCTCATCTCTCTCAACAAATTAACAACAATCAACAACATTCAACTACTCTCTTGCAATGATCAACATCAACAACAACATCCAACAACAATTAACAACACTACAAGCTCTCAACTCTCTCTACCTTCATTCTTCAACATACATTCTACAATCATACGATATTTTTAAATTTGTATAATTTTTAGAATTAGTATTGTTGTTTGTTCTCATTTATTTCTCTTAATTAGATTGGGTTTTGTTGTACTTCTTTTTCTTCTTTTTTTTAAATTTTTTTTTAAATTTTGGTAAACATACACTAGTTTATTCATTTAATTGTTGTTGTTTTATTGAAATATTTCTTCTTCTTTTTTATTTTTTTATTAACATACTCCGGTTTATAGTAGAATTTTATTTAACTTTATTTTCTTTGTAGAATCATTTTCTATAACATACACCAGTTTATCTACCTTTACTTGTTTTATAGAATTAAATTTTAAAACATACACTACAATTCAATGAAATAATTTGATAAAATTTGTATGAAATGTTACTAATCTATTTGATTATATATTAAACTTTATAATTCATAAAAACAATTTAATTTATGAATATCTCTTTTATCTATATGTTCTCAACAGTTCTGAACAAACTTTGTAAAAAAAATAAAAATTCTACCCCAGCCCGACCCTCGAGCCAGAGGCCAGTCCAGGCCAGCATTTCCCCACCTAGGCCCGGCCCGGCACTCCTCCCAGCCTGGCCCGGATTGCTAAGCGCAAATGCCACCCCTAAGTATGGGTCTATTTTATTTTGTTACCTGCTTATTAATAAAACATGATGGCTCTTTTCCACCTTTCACTTCCCCTAAAAAATATACTTACAACTCTGTTGAGTTCATCCATCAAATGACAAATTAACTGGACCCTGCTCGGTAGGACCATCACTGAAAAAACACTACATTCACATACCTCAACGATAACATTATATATGCCAAGCCTTTCTCATTATTTTCAGGTATTTGAACATGAAACAAATGGATCGCAAGAACCTCAAATTCATGATAATTGATGTCCACATAGAGTAGAACTGATGATCAACACTTCAAAGACATTTGTTTTAGCTCAGTACAACCAACAAATATTAAAGTTATTGTTACAATTTTACAAATTTGAAAAGCGGTCTAACAGAACCCCTGATTTAATTTTTGAAAAGAACACCAAAAAGGATTGGAAACATCTATATCTTATTAGCTTTCATTAAAAATACAGCGCAGTCATCACTTTATTCCACAGCTAGATTTTCACACAACGACCTGTATGCTGCACTGCAATGCTTGAATTTTTCCTCTGCTGCAATCTATTTGTGCAACGAGAAAAGCAAAGAGATGTTATCAACTTGTGATCCGCATTATTTCAAAAAAAAAAAAACTTGTGATCCGCATTCTTTAACAAGTAAAATCAATTATTACAACTCAAAGAAAGAAACTAATAAACTTCCGGCATGACGAAGAGCTACTGGCCAATGCAAGCGAAAGCTGTATGGCGGCATTTCTGTAACTTGAGCAGCATCTTCTCCCGAATTATTTTATTTTATTTTTTTAATTATTATTACTACTATTCTTCTTTTGCCTGCAAAGGCATGAGCATATATAGAGAAAGGGGAAGAAAATGTGGCATAAGAGTCCTATGAGACTATGATATGACACCCTAAATATATTACCCCTCCCAAATGCATAATCTAGACTGTTCAAAGTGTTCAACATGTCATAAATACAAGAGGATGAAATTTTATCAAAGTTAAATTTATTTTGCCCATGCATTACGTGGTCACAATTGTTCGATAACTTATATTGTTGAAAAACCATTAATTCTGCAACCAAAAGACTAATGGACAAAATATGTACTAATTTAGTGATTTTACTCCCTATGCTTTATGGTATGAAGATCAACTTGAATAACGCAGATCGTGAATTTTGGTTGTGGATTTTACATTTTAGCACGTCATAGGAGGAAATTTCCTCAATTTTCTCCTATGCCAAGTATTGCTTGTATCCTCTCTCTCTCTCTCTATCTCTCTCTCTCTATATATATATATAGATCTTCCATTGCAAACGCCTAGGTGTGCAAACGCCTAGGTGTGCAAACACCGTGCAAACGGTCATTCTGCCCATCACATGGATGATCCAAACAGTTCACATTGATCTACACGTCTAAATTAGTCTAAATATGTAAAATCAAGTCATTTGAAATTCATTTGTCTATCCATCATGTCATTAAAAAAACGATATTCAGCCATATAATTTTGTAACACTTCAATACATGAGCAAATGAATTTCACATTACTTGATTTTACATATTTAGACTAATTATACATGTATATTAATGTGATTCTGTGAACAGTTTGGATCATCCATGCAATGGCCAGAATGGCCGTTTGCAATGGAAGATCTCCCATATATATATATATATATATATAGAGAGAGAGAGAGAGAGAGTCTCCTTCTGTTGTGCACCACCCATGGTGCACACGAGTGTGCACTCGGCCTTGGGTGTTTACATTAACGATCCAAACCGTTCACATTGATCTACACATCAAAATTAGTCTAAATATATAAAATCAAGTCATTTGTAATTCATTTGCTCATGTGTTGAAGTGTTACAAAATTATTTGGCTGAATATCGTTTTTTTATAATGACATGATGGATAGGCAAATGAATTTCAAATGACTTGATTTTACATATTTAAACTAATTTAGATGTATAGATCAATGTGAACGGTTCGGATCGTCGATATGAACGTCCGAAGGCCGAGTGCACACACCGTGAGCACCATGGGTGGTGCACAACAGAAGGGGACTATATATATATATATATATATATATATATATATATATATATATATATATATATATATATATGGGGGGCTGATCATGTGAGACCCTACTTCCCCCGTATTTTGAAGCTTCATATGTGAATCGTTCAAACTGTTCTACATGTCTAAGGGTTTAATATAAAGTTATTTGAAGTTTATTTGTTTATGTTTTACAACGTAACAAAATTGTATGGTTGAAAATTCTTTACTTTTCTAACGTCATGATGATGGGCAGATGAACATCAAAAAACTTGATTTTACACCCTGATGGATGATTCAGATTTTTCACCGGGGGGGGGGGGGGGGGGGGAGGGGGAGGGGGCATAAATAAGCTTACATATGAAGCTCCAAAAATAAGAGAGGTAAGAGTACGTCACTTAATCACACCCCCCTTTATATATATATATATATATATATATATAGAGAGAGAGAGAGAGAGAGAGCAATGCTCCATTGTAAACGGGTATGCAAACCACTAAAGCCGTTGTTCGAAACAACGCCTTTAGGTTATAAACCAAAGCCGTTGTTCCAAAACAACAGCTTAGGTACAAAATAAACAAAGTCATTGTTCCGAACAACGGCTTCAGTGGTTTGCAATGGAACAATGCTTATATATATATATATATAGAGAGAGAGAGAGAGAGAGAAAGAGAGAGAGAGAGAGAGAGAGAGAGAGTAAAAGGGTTATGAGCTACTAGTTCACTTATTAGGTGAGCAATTGATGATGTGACAGACAATAGAATTATTTAGTAGTCACCTCAACCATTAATGCATAGTCGGCACATCATCAATTGCTCACCTAATAAGTGAACTAGTAGCTCATAACTTTTTTCCCATATAAATATATATATATATATAAAAGAGCCGATCTAGTAAGAACTAGTTCTCACAATAAGCTTCGTAAGAATTTCTTACATAGTCAATACATGGATGATCTCAACCGTTCATATTGTGTAGAATGACTAAATTAGTCAAAATGTAAAATCAAGACATTTAAAATTCACATCATAAAAAATATCGATACTCAACCATACAATCTGTAAACTTTGATGCATGAACAAAAAATCTCAAAGAACTGGACCTCTCATCTTTAGACTAATTTAGACGTGTAGATAAAAATGAACAGTTCAGATTTTTCAATTTATATCCAAAAAAATTTCTCAAATGGTTCACAGTGAAGGAGAGTTCTCACGTGATCATAGCCCATATATATAATATATTATATATATCTTATCGAGGACGGTGCTCTTGATCAGACGAGAGAGCCCAAGGCACTCCTTCACCATGGAGACATCTTATGACTGATATGACCCGTTCATTTTGTTAGAAATGCTTAAATTAGTCTAAGAATGTAGAATCAAGTCTTCTAAAATCCATTTGCCGATGCAACTGAAACGTTACAAAATTGTACGTCTGAAATATCTTTATGTTTTATAATGATATAATGTTTTATAATGATATAATGCAAGGGCAAACAAAGTTCAAATGAGTTGATCTCACATGATTAGACTATGTTAAATATTTAGAACAAGACGAATGGTTCAGATCGTTTATAGGATAACCCCATCATGACAAATTCTCCCACCTTAGAGAAAGGTCCAACCTTTTTTGAAGACCTCCCTATATATATATATATAAAGAGAGTGAGAGAGGAGAGAAACGATGGGCGAAATAGTGGCATAAGAAGATTTTTCTTCCTATGTCACCATTTAAAAAAGCACCCCCACCTCCTAAATGCATGATTCACATTATTCAAAGTGTTCAACATATCATAAAAATGTTATCAAAGTGGAATATGTTTTGTTCATGCATTAAGTGGTCGCAATATCTATTGCTGAAAAATCGTTCATTTTGCAACTTGATGATAAATGGGAAAAATATACTCAAATTTAGTGATTTTAACATCATCAAATCTTTTATGGCATGAAAATCGATGTGGATCATGAATTATGGTTACGGAGATTGAACTTTTAGTACGGCCGAGGACGAAATTTCCTACTATGACATAAGACCCCTTGTATGGTCATATATATATATCTATATAATAAAACACAAAGAAAGCTATCAAGTGGCTCTCCTTCAATCCCCCCAAAATCAAAGGCCCGGATCTAACCTCACAAAACACATTCCCCCCCCCAAAAAAGTTTCCCCCAAAACTCAAATTCAAATCCCCCCAAAACAACTCGTTTATTTATTTAATTCTCTCTCTCTCTCTCTCTACAACTAATTATTGTCATACTATTCAAACTTGAGCTATATAATTGTTGATTTACTGTTTACAAGACTTTTCATATATTGTATCGTTCTGAAAACGTGCCGTAGGCACGTGCCCACGGGCAAATCTAGTATATACATATATAGAAAGAAATTTTCTTCTTGGAAAGTGACTGTAGCATATATTCCCTTGCCAGGAAGCCTGAAAGTGCGTACAGGTAACAAAACACATGTACAAATACAGGAATGGTATGAAAAATTTCTAATAACTAGGACATTGACACACTAAAAATGTTATGTAATAGTATATTATATGTCAGAATTATGCGTAAATTAATCCAACTGACAGCCAACAATATGATTTTGAGCTACATATATTACAAAATGGAGAAGATCCATACTTCATACAAAGGTATAGAACTTATTAATTTGAGAAATATGAAAAATGATTAAAATTTGTTGATACAGTTGAACAAATGTGGAGAAGTGTCTTAAGAATTATCCAACATATGAGATATTATAAAATATTGAACATGTATGTATCAAAAACATCCTACGCGTCTCCAAAGACTGTCCATCAAGTTTACGTGCTCGACACATGGTTTACATATGTGCATCTACAATATAAGCGTCTTTGCAACATAATCTTCATGGGTTTTACTTTATGGCATATATCTTCAGGTCAAGGATAGCAAGAGAGTACTAAAAATGGGATTATGCTAGGGATCCACATCGAATAAAGTTATGGTCATGAACAAGCTTAGCTTTTCGATACCATGCAACATCAGGAGCAATGTATAAAATAGTGTGCTATGAAGCTCGAAATAGCTCACTACGTCGCCTAACTCTAGCCCTTCTACTATGGAACTCATTTGCATAACTCATTTCCTACACAGTTCCGCATTATTTTTATTTAGCCGATGCTATTTGCGCAACGTAGCTTAACTTAAATAGCATACGCTAGAACATAACTCTTTTATTTAATTGAAAAACAAACAAAAAAAATTAACCCCCTTTGAGTTATAAACACAAGTGACAAATTCTCTTCACTTTTTTTCCTCTTTCTTTATGTTTCCTTAGGATTTAGGCACCAAATCTTTGTCCCGACTCCATTTTCTTCAAATAGTGGCGATGACTCGAGTTTCCAGAAATTAGGACTCCATTAGTCATTACTAGCGAATCTTTCAGTTTCTCTCGACTTTTTTTATTTGTTTTATTCCAGCTAGCAACCCGACTATGCGGGTTTCTCTTATTCTCTTTTCCCGATTCTTCATGCTTTCACATTATAATTGATCCTTCATGATTTCAATCTCTTAGTTTTGATTCTGTGGATTTTGAAGTTTGAATTAGGGGGAGTAGATTAGAGTTAGAAAAGCTAATCTTAATTGGTACTTACTTTTGTGTTCACTTCTATGTGTGTTCCAAGGCGTTGTAACTTTATGTCTCAATTCTTGAATAATAAAGTCTCATTTTGGTGAATATTTAGCACTTTTTAACCTATATTTTTTTATTTTCTTTATTTCTTTTATTTTTGGGAAATTATTTAGAATTTACAAGAATTCTGAATAATTAATATTAATCTCTGAATTAAAATAAAAAAATCTTCATATCCTACGTTATGTGTTACGCTATTTACTCTTCACTATTCGTGCTTCAGAGCTACACTATGCCCTGTCGCTATTTTCAAGATTGATTAGGAGATTAACTTTGAGACTTGGAGTGGTGAACTGTGAGAAAATGGAAAAAGATTGATTAGAGAATGAAGAGAAGTGATCTTTCATGGAGGAGGCTGAGTCCATGACCGAACAGAAACATAAAAAAGAAGCCCAAGGAAGAAAGCAAGGATATCGTCTACATGATTGGGAAGGAAGTACCTCTTCATTATAATGAAAACAACCAAAACAGTCTTCAGTTTTGGCTATAATACTAGATGATAAAGCTAGACACAAGAAAATTCAACTCCTCCAAGAGGAAGAAAGGTTGGCACTCTCAAAAGAGAGAGATGAGCTGTATGCATATGTAACCTCTTCTTTATATCCGATATATTAGCAGATAATGGCTCTTTACTGCTATCAAGTTCTATATTGGTAAACACTGGTAAATTGATTATAAAGAAAGCTACACCAAAGATTAATAAGTATACCTTTGATGAACCCTGGTGACGATCAGGATGCCATCTTAGAGCACAAGCTCGATACCTGGAAAAAATGTAGCCCTAAATTATTACCAGAAAACTTTATAATGAAGAGAAAATGTGAACATGTAAATTGCTAAAATATTAAATATTACCATATAACAATTTCATGTTTACTACTATGTATCTTAATGTAAACACTAGTCCAACAATAAATGTCAAGGGTCTCAATCTGAACTTGAAGAACGTCAAAAAGTGTTATCAACTGGATAATAGCTGAGAGAACCCCAAAGCACCTCATATATGTAATAAATGACAAATGAGATTCATATACTAGTCGCTAGTGACTCAGGATAGCTCAATCGTCAATTTCTGGAGCTTCAGGGTAAAGTGGAAATGATATAGATGCAAAACAGGACAGTTGAAAGTAATGAAGTTGAAGAAAGAGGCTAAGAGACATACGATGCGAATGAGTTCGTAGGAATTGAAGCAGGTAGCCAGAAATGGATCTCCCTAGCAAAACTATCCAGGTAACAACTTCTTAACAAAACTATCCAGGTTACAACTTCCTATCCCTTTTATTAGCATGTGCATATGTTAGAATACAAATGCAGTTTCCCTCAACTCTTCTACAACTTCAAAGTTTTAGCTTCCCTCAACCCTTCTACAACTTCGAAGTTTTAGCTTAGTGACAGTAATATTCACATGGTATCAGAGCAACCCAAGTTCGAATCATACCG
Organism: Hemerocallis citrina; assembly: GCA_017893485.1. Classification (NCBI taxonomy): domain Eukaryota; kingdom Viridiplantae; phylum Streptophyta; class Magnoliopsida; order Asparagales; family Asphodelaceae; genus Hemerocallis; species Hemerocallis citrina. The sequence continues at coordinate 186,555,320 of CM030366.1, read as the reverse complement.
GCTATACAATTTAAATGCGGAATTAAAATAATAAAAAATAACGTTGCGCACTGTTCTGTAATGCGTGCCAGTTTTTTATGCCCTCTTCAATCATCATATCCTTCTCCCCCATTTTCTCCCTCAGATCTAATGTAGATATGCTCCTAAGGTGACCTCCACTAATACAACAGCGACCTCCCCTCATCCTCTGATGGCAACCTCCTCTCCTCCAACTGGAGACCCTTCTCCTTCCATTACTGCTCCTACAGATGAGTCAACCTCCTTCCAATATATCATTTATGCTGAAGAGTATCTGGACTACCGCAACATGCTGCTCCCTCCTTCTGGTAACTCTGTTCACTCGGGTAATGCTTGTCATGTCTCCTCACATCAATGGATAATTGATTCAAGTGCTTCTGAACATATGACTCCTTTATCGCTTTCTTCATATTCTTTGCTTCCAAATTATCATGTGCGGATTGCTGATGGCTCATATGTCCCTGTTGACGGAATGGGAGATATCTCTCTTTCTCCGGACCTTCATCTTAAATCAGTTTTGCATATTCCTAACTTTCCTAATAGCTTATTATCAGTTCCTAAACTTTGCAAATATTTAAACTGTTCAGCGACAATTTTTTTCCTTCTCATTGTGTGTTTCAGGATATTACGACCAGAAAGGTGATTGGCACCGGTCATTAACAACATTGGTTATATATCTTTGATTCTCCAGTCACAGCTTTTCATTCTTCTGCTGATCCCGAATTGTGGCACCGACGACTGGAACATCTTTCCTTTACGACCCTCAAGCACTTGGTTCCAGGTTGTGAGTCTTCCTTTCAGATATCTTGTGAGTCATGTGAGTTAAGTAAACATCATAGAGTTTCCTACCCATGACGCATCAATAAACGTAGTGAATATTTATTAGATTTAGTGCATTCTAATGTTTGGAGCCATATTGGTTTTTCCACGTTTGATAACTATCGTTATTTTGTTACGTTTATTTATGATTTCACTCGAATGAAGTGATTGTTTTTTTTAAAGATCGTTATAAGTATTAAAAGTTTTTCAAAAATTTTTTCTTCAAGATACAAACACAATTTAGCACAACTCTTAAATGTTTCGTTCTCATAATGCTAAAGAATACATGAGTTCTCATTTTCAACAATTTGTTTCTCAACATGGAATAATTCACCAAACTTCTTGTGCCTACACTCCTCAACAAAATGGAATGGCAGAATGCAAAAATCAACATTTACATAGCACTGCGCTCTCTGGTATTTAAAATGAAGATCTCCAAGTTTTATTGGAGTTTTGTGATTCTCATTGCATGTTTTCTTATTAACCGAATGTCTAATCATTCTTCAAAATCAATCCCTATTCAAACTGGTATTTCGATCAAAAATCCATTTTCTATACCACCTCATGTGTTTGGATGCACTGGTTTTGTTCAGAATCTCCACCCAGACACTGATAAACTTGATCCGCGTACTACTAAATGTGTATTTTTTTGGGTATTCGCGTTTTTCGAAAGGTTATCTTTGCAATTGCCCTTCACGAAAAAAAAATGTTTACCTCAGCAGATGTTTCATTTTTTTGAACATAAACCCTTTTTTGAACATATTCCTTCACACAATTCTGATTTACCAAAGTTTGCTGTAGAGAGTTGATTTCCTACCACATCCACCACCACCAACAATAACACCATCCCCACTACCACCCCCACCCCCACCACCACTTCAGGTTTGTCAGAAGACGAAAACCTCATTCATACTCGATCATCCAAGCGGTACCCTTTGTTTTTCAACCAGTGTCAACCACTTTTATCGGTAATATCCCTAACATAGATAATTTATCTAAACGTAAGGCTAAGCGTTCTTGTGCTCACTATCCTATTGTAAAGTTTGTTTCTTCTTCTACACTGTCCAGATTGCTTTCGAGCTTTTACCTCTTTTGTGAATTCTATTTCTATTCCTAACAATGTTCAGGAAGCACTCCAACACCCTGGTTGGACAGCAGCCATGAAAAAAGAAATGCAGACTCTTCAGCAAAATGGTACTTGGCAGTTGGTTCGCCTCCTTATGGGTGGTAAGACAGTTGGTTGTAAATGAGTATTCACTGTCAAACATATTCTTGATGGCACAGTTGACCAACTCAATGCCCACCTTGTCGCTAAAGATTAAACACATGAATTTGGAGTAGACTATGCAGACTTTTTCTCCGGTTGCGAAACTCACTTCTGTTCGTATTCTTATCTTTCTTGCATCAAATTTTTCTTGGCCCCTTCATCAGCATGATGGCAAGAATGCATTTCTCAATGGAGACTTGAAAAAGGTGGTGTATATACAGCAACCTCCTGATTTTGAGCGACAGGGAGATAATCTTGTATGTTCGCTCAAAAAGTCTCTTTACGGCCTCAAACGGTCTCCACAAGCTTGGTTTGAAAAGTTCGGCAAAGTTTTGTGCTCTTATGGGTTCTCAAAAAGTAAGACCACTCTATCTTCACAAATAAAGGTAGCAAAGGCATTGTTATTTTGTTAGTCTAAGTTGATGATATCATTATCACAGACAGTGATTCACAAGGTATTGCAAATATCAAACAACGGTTAGCTCAAACCTTTTAAACAAAAGATCTTGGTCCGCTTCGATATTTTCTTGGCATTGAGGTTGCACGCACAAAGGATGGTATCTTTCTTTCTCAAAGAAAGTATATCCTTAATATTCTTACTGAGGACAGTTTTGTTGGGATGTCGCCCCAGTTGCATACCTATGGATCCCAATATTAAACTATCCACCTTCTCTAATGATGCATTGTTCTCTAATCCAGGATGATATCGCAGGCTAGTTGGCAAACTCATATCTGTATGTGACTATGTCAGGTATTGTCTTTGCAGTTAGTCGAGTCAACCAGTTTATGCATGCACCGACTATCGCTCATTGGGAAGCAGTGGTTCACATTCTTCGCTACCTTAAGAAAGCCCCAGGGCAAGGGCTTCTCTTCCGGCCTGGTGATTCTCTTTCTTTACAAGGATATTCTGATGTTGATTGGGCAGGATCAGTTGATGATAGACGCTCAACTAGTGGATATTTTGAATTCTTTGGAGAAAAACTCATATCTTAAAAAAATAAGAAACAACCGATGATAGCCAAATACAGTGCAGAGTCTGAATGTCGAGCCACTGGGCATTTGGTTTCTGAAATTTTATGGCTCAAATCTCTTCTTCAGGACTTAGCAATCTCAGTGTTATCTCCAGTTCCTCTCTACTGTGACAACAAGGCTGCTATGCATATTGAAAATTCGGTGTTTCATGAGCGCACAAAACACATTGCAGTTGACTGTCACTTCATTCGATGAGTGGGAGAAGGTTATTTTATTTTTATATGTCCAATCCAGTGAACAACTTGTTGATATTCTAACTAAAGTACTACCTCCTAAGCTTTTTCAAACTTTCTTAAGCAAACTTGGCTTCGACAATATCTACGCACCAGCTTGAGGGAGTGTTAAAGTAGTCTAAGTTTAGTGTCACATCTGAAGTACATTTATATTACTTTCTGTACTCTTCTATATATAGGAATCAGTGTATTCAATTATAAGTACCCAATAAAGTATTATTTTCAGTCTCTATACTATCACAGCATCACTTAACATGGTATCAGAGCAACCAAGGTTCGAATCCCACCGGGTACGCAATTTAAATGCGGTTTAAAAAAAATACCGTTGCGTATTGTCCACGTCTCGGCCCACAATTTGTTGGGCATTTATCATATTTCTTTGACCCATAAAAAATGGGCTCTAGAACTAAGGGAGCGTGTTAAAATACAAGAGCAATTTTCCTCAACCCTTCTACAACTTTGAAGTTTTAGCTTAGTGGCAGGAACTTTCACAACATACATGCACAACCACTAATTGAAGGTTACGGAGTTTGTAGTTGTTATTCTCCTTCAGTATTCTGTATTCCTCATCGAGTGATGTGAATTAATGGAACAAGGAATGTCCATATTCAATAACAAAAAATGGACCGCCTGGGCCAAGGTCTGGCTGTGCCGGGCTTGGCCTGGAGGTCCAGAGAGGGCGCCCAACCTGAGCACTTGGCGCTCAGGGTCCTCAGGACTGCTCTCAGGTTGCAGGTATATATTTCATTTTAACAATTATTTTTGGGGGTTCCGGTTGTGCTATGTCGTGGGTGGTGGTTTCCAAACCTATCCTTGTCCCCTGGGGTAAGGCTGGCTGGGCCATGCTTTGCTGGCACAAGCAAACTGTCGGACCAGGTCACTGGACCTACGGGCAGGCCCAGCATCGTGACATCTCTAACTTGACTCCAGCAGGTAGCTTGTTGCCTTTAGGTGAAGATGAAATCATAACCAACCTGCTCGCTTATAGTTGCACCAGAGCAATATCTCACAATGCATTAGTATCTTGCAATGCATTGTTACTGGGTGATACTACTTGTACAAGTTCACCATGATGCAAACTGAATACTAGGAACAAATAGAGCAGAAGCAAAGATATCATACATATGCACAATCATAAAGATTCTCTGCAGCTCAAAATTCTCAGGAGATGTTTGGTTCATTGCAAACTACTAGTAGCTGCAACGAACTTGGAAGTTTTTTTCCCCTTTACTTCCAAGTCCAAGTCACGAGAAAGTAATCACCTTTCCTTTTTAGTTGCAATCTAATAGAGTAGTTGCCACCGAAGGGAATCTCACAAGTTAGTTGCAACTACTTGCAATAAACCAACTACCCCCTAAACTCGCATGTTTAATTAATCATATACTTCAGTGCAGTATGATGCTCTATCTAGAAAACTGGTCAAAAGTGTTTGGAGCAAGAAAAGATTATACAACTTACGCATGTTTTACATCTTCCAATTTTAAAGGACCAAATGCTTTCAGTCCAAGAGCTCGCCTATCTGAAACTAAATCTGATTCAGGAAAGCGATCAGTTTCGTCGTCAGTTTCGTATCTCCAATTTGAAGAGCTCTTATGGTTATTCTGGTGATAAGAGCTCCTCCACTGAAAATTCTCCGAGCTATGAAAAGACCAGTAATAGTAATTCTCCCCTCTAAATGCAGATCCGAATACTGTTTCAACATCATCGTCATCGTCGTCATCACTTTCAAAGAAGTTGAACTCGCCTTTTTCTGAAACAATCAGATTCAGTAATAGTTACAATGATTTCATCCGATCTTCAAGAAACTTAGCAACTTGATAATATTAATGAGTTTTCCCCTTCATATATATTAGGTGGACTTTAATTCATCATTAACATCAGGAGGTAATATCCATTTTATTTATTGAACAAATACTCATAAAAATGCAACAGTTATCAAGATAGTTATGGAAGACAGTTTATCCCAACAGAAGTATGTCCACAAATGCAATTGTTTCAACCTTTTAACACATTATTTTCTGAATAATAAGCCTAAGATGGAGCATTTAGAACATTTTTCTAGACTAAAGTAGTATTATACTAGCTGCTTTGCTTAAAATTTCACATTTCAAGGTTTCTCCATAGAAAAAAAAACTAACTAAAAATTATCATTATGTACAATCAAAGATGAATTCAGCATTTACAATTAAAATATCAGTATGTACAATTATGCATCTTCATCCATGCCCTCTTATCTAGAATCCGGCATATTCATGAGTGTGATTTCATTAAACATGGAGAGAGAACCTAGAATCCATAACCAGAGGTCATAGTTAAGAAGTGATAATTATTGAGTTGGGGGGAAATTTTGATTTAAAATTACTAATGCATGAAGTATGACATTTTACAGCTTAAATTTTGTATTATTTATTCTAAACTCAACAATTTCCCTATGCTACAGTAGGATAAGTTGAATTACGGACTTGAAAGGAAAACATTTCCTAAACTGTGAGGTGATAAAAGAAAAACAAATTAAGTACATTGATGGTAGACAGCTTCCTTACGTCTGTTGTTATACCTTCCCCACTGGGAGTAATTTGAATTAAAACCATTTAGTTTTGCTCCCTTTGACCAATATTGCCTTCTGAACCATGGTGTATCATCATGTGATGGAAAACTACTTTGGTCGTCTTCAAAACTCCAACTCTGAAACAAAAAGAAGACAAGCATGCTAAGAAAATTAGAAAGAAAAATTAAACCATCAATATAGGAAGCATGTCTAAGTACAACTATCAAAACAAAAAATTTGTAGATTCATACATAAAACAGTCACTAGAAATAAAAGTTATGCAAATCTACCTAACTTGCAAACAATTTCAGCAAGCACCTATTATTTCACTAACAGCAAAAGGTATAACCTAAAAAAGAATGTTAAAGGAACAGATGTCTGTGTATGTGTGTACTTGACCTTCATCTAGAGTACCATACAGTAGACTTGACATTTATAGGTATAGACCTGTATGAACTTAAACATCATATATAGTAATTCGAGTACCGCACAGTAGACTTTTACAGCGTGTGTGAACTTCGAGTACTGCACAGTTGACTTTTACAGGTACAGACTTGTATGAACTTGGAAACATCATTGATCTGTTTTGTTTTATTTTGAGATTTATCCATATGTAGTTTATTTGAGAGATTTATTTGAATGATTTGTTTTAGAATTGAGAGATTTGTTTTAGATTTGTTTGAGATTTATTTTGGGTTTGTTTTGAGCCTATATATAGGCCTTGAGAATAATAAGAAAATACGCTATTCTTGATTAAAAAAATTATTGTGTTCGGTTATTGTTCTTCATCCTCTTTTTATGTGAAACAATTGAGAGAATTATTAGAGTCTGTGAGAAATCCTAGTAAAATATTAGGGTTTGTGATAAACTCTAAAACTACACCCCAAATCCCCCAAAATCAATTAATTAAACCCTAAACTAAATCCCCCCTTCTCCTCTTTCTTCTTCCTCTTCGTTGGAACCAGAAACCCATCACAACCCCCAAACCCTCATCGTCCGCCTCCCCACCCTCACCCCGACCCATCACCAGCACCACCTTCAACGGCCGCCACCCCTCCACCGTCGTCCATCAACCCCACCACCGTCATCGACTTCCCCCCTTCATCGTCGCCCTCTCGGCTACTTCCAAAGCCCACCACGACGTCGCCACACTGTTGCAACTCCACAGCAACCCTAATCCCCAATGTCGACATTGACACCTCCACCATCAGCCTTCCTAGTCACCAGCACACCCCCACCGCTAGCAGCAGTAGCCATTGATCTCCGTCCTCCTTGCTGCACCGCCTCGCAACCACCCCGAGCGCCACCATCTGTCTCCGCGCCATCACGACCCGTTCGTCGACATCGGTAAACTTTTTCCACTTCTCAAATATTTGTTACTGCTTTATCATCTCTATACTATGATTTGATTTATCTGTTGTCCACAAATATTGAGAGTGCTTCTACTTGCCTATTAGTGTACGAATCGTTATTGATTATCTTACTTGTTAATCACACTTAGGTATATTTGTTGATTGTTAGGGTCAAACTTTAATTGGGTTTGTTAACTTATTTCATATCTTGAAAATCCATCAAACCGATTAATAGTTTAATTTCTAATTTAATCTGCCTTATGTGTTGGTAAACTTAATCTTTTAATATTCTTGAAAATTCTCTATTTTGGGTTAAGTTCACATCAATCATACTATAATAATTCGAGGTGTGTGTGTGTCTGTGTGTGTGTGTGTGTGAAGCGCTGCATTATGATATTCGAGATTATTAACTATTTCTAATCATGTGAGATAGGGTGTATTGTCAGGTAGCTTGTCTGAACTTAAAAACGTTGCATTATGATATTTGATGTGTGTGTCTATTTTATGCCTCGTACTGGCACTGGGGGCAGATGCTCCAGGGTACTCAGCAGGTACATACTTTAACTTGTAGTTACAATGACTTCGAGAAGCTTCATTTTGTGGTGGGAAAAATCGCAGTATGATAGAGTACCCGTCTGAACTTGGAAACGTAGCATTATGAGTGTGTATCCCTCACCCTATAGTAGGTTTGATAGTTACGGAGACAAACTTTTATGAAGTTGGAAACATCGTACTATGATAATTCGAGGTTTTTAATTAATTCGAACCATGTGTGTTAGTATGGTGGGGGGTGTGTCCAGTATATGCTGTGCCGGTACATACTAGGTGCATACCCAATTATTTTAATCAATTAAAAAAATCAAAAATAAATTGGGTACTCTGTGTGCAGTTGGGTACGCTGGGTACGAGCGGGTGCTCCTCGGTGTGTAAAATTCAAAAGATCAGTTTAGTTATATTTGACTTGAAGTTTTAGTTTATATTTTCCTCATTTGACTTGAACTTTGTAGTTACAATGACTTCGAGATGCTTCATTTTGTGGTGGGGAAAAATCGCATTATGATTACCTATCTAAACTTGGAAACGTAGCATTATGAGTGTGTATCCCTCACCCTATAGTAGGTTTGATAGTTACGGAGATAAACTTGTATGTAGAAACATTGTACTATGATAATTCAAGGTTTTTAATTAATTCTAACCATGTATGTGTTAGTATTGGGGGGGGGTTTCCAGCTTATGTCAGCATAAAGGTTCTATTTGGATTTCAATAGAAAGGAAATATTTTATTTTATACCGAGTGCTCGACAGGAATGATGTTTCCTCTTTTAATTTTTCCTGGGTAAAAAGCAACCCCCCCCCCCCCAAACATTATAAAAAAAATAAAAATCCCCTAAAATTTATTTTGAGTCAAAAGACTCCCCACTGTTTAAAAAGGGACAATTTTACCCTTTCCCCTTCTTGGGTAAAAAGCAAAAAAAAAAAAAAAACTCTTGAACATTTGTTTTGAGTTGGCAACTATTAATAAAAGGGGAAATGTTAAATTTGTCATGTTTTAAAAAGGGGGGGTGGGGGGGAGGGGGGGTTGACCCACAACATATGTTAGGGAGCTTTTTTTTTAAAACGTTAGGGGGGTTTTTTGCTATACCTAGTTTCCCCTCATTGGAAATTTGACCAGGAAGTTGACAATCATTTTTGTTCTCTTTTTCCCTTAGTGGTTGTTCCCTATTTATACTCCTTTTGACCTTCCTTTTACTGGCTAATTGCATTCTAGACTTTATTTAAATACCCTTTAAAGGCTATTTTCAATTTTCCTTTGTTATCAAAATTTGGTCATCTTCAACCTCCAAATGTTTAGTGATTTCAAGCTCCCAACCTGACTTTTTCTCTCAAAATTTGCAATCTTAGACATCTAACTTGTATAGAATGACAATAAAAAAAAATATTCATTTTGAGTTATTGTAAGTGTGTAGTGAGTTGTGAGTTCTCTTAGAAGGTGTGAGACTTCTTGAGATAAGAATTGTGTTCCCTGAGTGGAGATTAGTTTCATCATCCTTATACTATAACTCTTGGTTATGGCTATATTTAATTACCCAAATTTAGTAATTGGAAATCCCAAGAAGTAAGGAGAAAAAGATTTTGTTTCATATCTCCCGTAAGAGGAACAACACAGACAAAAATGACAAGAAAATGAAAAATATAGAAGAAGCTAAAGAAACGAAAATAAACGTAAACAGCAAAACATTTTAATTGAACACTAACCTGAAACAGGTGCTCGGCATAGTCAGACATATCCCGCAACAGTGACATTTTGGAATTCATCTTATGCACCCTTTTCGAATAATAATATCTCTGCAGGTATATTGTACTCACAGTAAGTCCAACAAAGAATTCTCCTCTATCATGAATGAATTTTCGAACTTCTTAAGGATAAAGAACAATATCTAGAGAAACTAGGGTTGGCAACCGGGTCGGGCTGACCCGCGACCCGCTCGCCAGACCCGGCCCGTTAACTTACGGTTCGGATCGGGTCGAACCTGCGAACTTAAGCAGGTCGACCCGAGTTGTCTAAAGTGGGTTTCGAATCCGTTGAACCCGACCCGCGAACCCGGTGAATAGTGCTCAACCCGCCCACGAACCCGTGAGTCGACCTGCGGGTTTCGAACCGTTTAACCCGTACGGGCCAAACGTTCGATCTGGATGGGTCAACCGTTCGACCCGTGGGTCCAACGGCCAAAAAAGATAGCAACGGCTGTTTAGCCTCTTTTTTTTCTTGGAATATGGTGCCACTTATTTCAATAAAATATACACAATTTCTAATGTTAACTATATATGGTTCGGCTATTTTTAATGCATCTTGAACACATAAATTTAAAATATGACATGCACATCTAACATGAAAAATATTGTCAAATGGAGGGCTTAATGCGGTTTTTAAGATATTAAATGATGCATTATGAAAACTTATACACATAATTTTATCACGAATATAAAAAACATCACAAATTTCTAAAATACGATTTGCAATTTCAATACCACCCTGGGGATAGGGCAATGCGGCAAGGAATATGATCCTTTTTTGAATAATCCAATCACTGTCAATCAAATGACAAGTTATTCCATCATTGGAATATTGTTGCAACCCGTCCAACAATCGGAAGTTAAAAAAATTCTACAAGTTAAACTCCATAAAATGGCAATCAAAGCTTCTCTCATTTCATTGTACATTTTAAAACAATCAGATTTGCAAATATTCCTAGGGATTATTTTAAAATGGGGATTTAATGCAGTTTGATTAAAAGTTACTTAGTCCCTACTCTCGGAATAGAAAAATGATAACTCTTCCTTGATTACTAGTCAGACCATTTCCCGACGAACAAGTTCGGGATCATAAGAATGGCTATCAACTACAGCGGTCCTAGGGTGAATTTTTTGTTGGCCGGGTAGGTCTACAAGAAGTTCTTTCTGTACATTTTGGATGTGTCGTTTTATTGTACCCGTCCCCTGACCTCTCTTCCATTTGTATGGCTTCGAATATGTTTTACAAACATTTATACCTACACTCGGATTTTCTTCATCCGGAATATAATCATAAAAATTGTGTCAATCACTAGTTTCCCTTTTAGTTTTCCTACTACTACCCGGTTGTGTTGTTTCGGTTGCTTATGTTTGTGGTTCTTCTTCTGTCTATGTCTCCTAAAAACTCATCGTGTGTACTAATGTGTTGGATCATAGGGAACTCTTCGGCGGGCTCATTTTGTGGGACAAATGGAGGCCTACGAGAAGTGCCGGTGAAATCTAGTCCACTTTGGCTACGGCCGCTACCTCGTGATAAAGACATGTTGATATAGTAGTGTATGTGAAAAAATTAAATACAATCTAGACAAGATAAGTTTTAAAAAAATCTAGAAAACAATAAGAGGGTTGTGAGAGAGAAGATCAAAAAATCAACAAACAAATATGATTAAAAAAAATTATAACTACAAAAAAATATCAAGACAATAAGAGGGTTGTGAAATTTTGATATAGTACTTCGCGGATACTTGTATATAAAATGAGAGTGAAAATAAAAGTAGAAGTAGAAGTGGAAGTCCAGACTCGTATATAGATAGAAAGAGAGCTTCTTTGTTGGGGCCTTGGAAGAGTTGAAGACTTGAAGACGTAGTTGAATATTGAATTCGATACGATCGGAATTTGTTGTTGGATTGTTTCTATGTTGCTAGCTTCTTTGTTCACAAAATTTAGAATGAATTGAGATTGAATTGAGTAGTAGTAGTAGAGAGAGCAAGAGAGTAAGGTGTAAAATTTTTAGTTTGGGTTTAAGGAATATTTATAGGGAAAAAATAAAACAAAAAACAAAAAAAAAACAGCTATAACAGCCGTTAGACCCGGGTTTCTGCCGTTGGAGCCGCGGGTCGAACGTTTGACCCGTACGGGTCTAACGGTTCGAAACCCGCGGGTTAGCGAGAAGGTTTCGCACTGTTCACCGGGTTCACGGGCCGGGTTCGACGAGTTCAAATCCGTTCTTCAACGACCCGGGTCGACCCGCTTATACTCGCAGGTTCGACCCGGACCCGAACCGACTTCTAACGGGTCGGGTTTGGCGAGCGGGTCGCGGGTCAGCCCGGCCCGGTTGCCATCCCTAACCCAACATATATATATATATATATATATATATATATATATATATATATATATATATATATATATAGCAATGCTCCATTCCAAACGGGTATGCAAACCAGTAAAGTCGTCGTTGAAAAGATCGGCTTAGGTTATAAACCTAAGTCGTTGTTCCGAATACAACCTAAGCCGAACAACGGCTTAGGTTTAAAATAAACGAAGGCGTTGTTTGGAACAACAGATTTAGTGGTTTGCAATGGAGCATTGCTTATATATATATATATATTCTCCTAATTTTCACTTGAATTTTCCTTTTTAGTGTAGTTTATTTCTTTACTAGTTTAAAAGGTTAAATATATAACTATATTATACAATGAGATCCTGAATAATAACATTTCTATATAACATTACATATTAAGCTAAGAGGTGAGAAAGACCCCCAACACTCCTTCCCCTTTTGTTTCCTCTTCTTCTCTAAATTCTGAAACTCGGAATAAAACTTATATAAAAGTAAGATGGAGTAGATAAGGAATGTTTGCATTTTATCAAAAACATGCGATCATTTCCAAACACAGAGGTAGTCATTGTTTTGTTAAGGAAGAGCCAAAAACAATATTTTAAGTTGATATGAGTCAAGATGGACCATATGCATATATACATAGATATTGTTAGCACGTGCAATGGCAATATTTTTCTATTCACAATGCTCACTTTTTAGGAGCCTCACTTTTTCCCGCAATGCATAATGACTAGAATCAATTCTCACATTTAGTATACATGCCTACGATAGTTTTAGGATGTGAGATCAAGTTGTTTGATTTTTTCCATTAAAATGCAACCAAAAAAAATGAATGTTTGAAGTATCTTTATTTTTGTAATAATATGATGTGAGGGAAAGGTATCTCAAGTGACTTCTTGTAACATTCTTAGATTAGTTTAAACATATAGAACGACATCAGTGAGATTGTTAATAGAATGTCCTCACCAAGGTAGGGTCTCCAACCCTATTGAGTTATAGGCTCACTCAAAGATCATATATTTGTAAATATATATATGTAGTTACTTATTTAATATACCAAACATGAAGCAAGGGCAATGGTTTTCAAATGACTTCATTTGGCATTCTTAGATTAGTTTTGGCACGAGAACAACAGGAACAATTCAGATCGTTCATAGGATGTCCCCATCAAGGAGTGATTTCCTAGATTATTGTGAGTTTTGGGCTCAATGAAAGATCATATATATATATACATATATATATATATATATATATATATATATATATATATATATATATATATATGGGAGTCTTAAATTGCAAACGCAATGAAAGTGCAAACGGTGTGCAAACAGTGTGCCTATCTTTCCTATGGATGATCTGAACCGTTCAGACTGTTTAACATGGCCAAATTAATCTATGAATGAGAAATCAAGTCGTTTGAGATTCGTTTGCCTATGCATCATGTCATTATAAAAAATAACGATATATTTGTCCATACAATTTGTAACACTTCAACGCACGGGCAAACGAATCTCAAACGACTTGATTTCTCATCCATAGATTAATTTGGACATGTTAAACAATGTGAACGGTTCGGATCATCCATATGATAGATAGACGCACGGTTTGCACTAGAAGAACCTCGCCTCTATTTTTTAGGCCATGATATGAACCTTCTATAAAAAATCTGAACCGTTCATCTTGTTCTACATGCCTAAGATAGCTTACGTGTAAAATCAAGTTATTTGACATTAATTTTCCCATCCATCATCTCATTAGAAAACTAAAGAACTTTTCGCCATCCAATTTTGTCACATTGTAAAATATGAACAAACGAACTTCAAATAACTTGATTTTACACCCTTAGGCTATTTAAGGCATGAAGAACACGATGAACGGTTTGGATTTATCATGGGGGGTTTGTACGGGCAAAATCACATATGCAGCCTCACACCCTTAAGCTATTTAAGGCATGTAGAACAAGATGAACGGTTTGAATTTTTCATGGGGGGTTTATACGGGTGAGTTCACATATGAGGCCTCAAAATAAGGGGTGTGATGTAAAGCCTTAGGGGATCATCCCCCCCAGTGTTTTTGTGGGCAGCCACCTTGACCGCCTAGGCGGCCGCGATGGGTAGACCGCTCTGACCATAGGATAGATAGTGAATTAAGGTTGGTCAAGGAGGTGCCTAGGCGGTTAAGGCAAGCGCCTAGGCCGTCAAGGAGGTTGCCTCGCATTTAAGGCAATCAATATTAGTACACGTGGTCTATAAAAATTAATAATAATAATAATAATAATCTTGTTGAAGGTATGTGAAACTAACTCACTAAACCCGACCCACAATTTATAACATTTGTAAAATGTATTGACTTGTCCAATCATTGAAAAGGTTCATTCATACCTTATACAATCTTTAATTTTTGATTAATTTTATTAATTTCCAATGGTAGTCTAGTTTTTACTTATTTTTAAATTTCAAGATTTTTTCCCCTTAGCGTTGTTTTATTTTTTCTGATTTTTTTTTGGATTTTAGGAATTAAATATGAAATTAACTATATTTATTTTAAGAAAAAAGGAGCCGACCGCCTAGGCAGTAAGCGGTGCGGCGACCGCTTTGCCTCGCCTACCGCCTACAAAAATGTTATATATATATATATATATATATATATATATATATATATATAAGAGAATAAGGATCTTAGAGTGGCGCTCTAGGAAATTTCATAGTGTTACTCATTTAGCATGCGTTCCACCCCCCAAATGCATGATCCACACCGTTCAATATGATTTACATGTTATAAAACATGATGCAAAATCAATACGTTTGAACATATTTTGTCATTCATAAAGTTCTTGCAAAATGAATGGTTTTTCAGCATTAGAACAAACGATACGAAATGATGATGGGAAAAACAAGTTTAAACCTCGTGTTTTTGCATTGTCATATTTTCTATGACATGTAGATCACAGTGAACGATGTGGGTCATACATTTGGTGGTGGAAGGCATGCCAAATGAGTAACACATTAGGAAATGTTTTCGAGTGCCCTTCTAGATTCCTTTTCTTACATACTCATTTTCCTCCTATGGCACCCTAAAAAAATTCTACCCCTTACAAAATGCATGATTCACCACTATCTTTAAATCTCCTTTATCCAGTCCAGGACTTTCGGTCGAGATCTCTTCTTGGCATCCTTGTGATACGAACCTATATTTTAGGGGGGGGGGGGGGGGGGGGGGGAAATTGTTGGAAACAGTTTTTTTTTAGATTTCACCGATATAGAGAAACACTGGCTGATAAGTTACGTCTCGACATTTTGTTATCTCGCCTTCTTTTATTCTTTGGGTTACGTATTGAAATGAAGCGGGTTTTAGACTCGTTGCCCATACCCGTACTTTAAAATCTCCTTTTCTTTTTCCAATGAATGCAGAAGTATTATTATATTGCATTTTCTCTTATCCTTCCATCATATTCTATGAACATTTTTTGTATTTGATTCAAGTCTTTATTCTCATTGTACAATGTTCTATATCATAGGCAACATCTAGAAAAACTAATTTATGTAAAACAGTAATTTAATCATGTTTATTGAGTGTCAAATATTAATGCCAGAAACGGTACCATCTAATCTATGTATCACACACTAGCCCCCTTGTTCTCGTAATATATACACACACACCACATACATTAAGTAAAAGGAGTACAGGTTAGAGACATACAGAAATTGGTATGAATTAACTCTATTTTAGTAGGCCTCAGTAATTAGTTATTCCATTTTGAAGGTGAGGACTGATCTTCCCTGTAGAAAAGTTTCCAGAGGGTTCATAAATAGATGAATAAAGTTTTCCTTTTCATGTTCTTTTCATTATGCATTGATATGATTCAATTGAAAATGTTACTGTGGGCTTGCTCCTCATCAATTCGAACTGCAGGTTGGCAGTATGCCAGATCCCCAATGAAATGTATTTCTAAAATGCCAAATATATATTGTGCATGCACTGCATGAATTTAACTTCTCATCTAATTCTTACTGTCAATTTCCAAAGTTCCACACAACGGAAACGGGATCAAAACGGCCGAGCACCATCGGGTTCTTTTCCGTTTAAACGGGGTTTAAAGGAAAAACGGTTTTCAATTTTGTACTATAAAAAATATTTTAAATGAGAAAAATAAAAATAAAAATCCAAAAATAAAAGAAAATACATTTAGAATGACAAATATTAATGATTTCATTATGTGACAATGACATATCATATGCAAAACTAAAATATAATCGATAGTTCATAAGTTTATCAAAAAAAGTTAAGGAAACATGCAAAGTTTACCTCTTGGTGACATTTTACCATGTTGATGCTTGAACAAGTTTTTTCCTTGCTCAATTTTGGATAGCCTCAATTCAAAAAGACATTACAAATTTTGAATCTAGAACCCAAACAGGACATTAAAAAATAGCTTGTTTTAACCCATGACCCGTTTCGGCCCTTTTTTACCTGTTTAGACACGTTTCAGTCTTTTTTAACCCGTGTAAGCCCCATTTTTTGCACGTTTTGGTGACAAAATGAATGGAAATGTTTTTAACGTCCGTTAAGGCCCTAAACAAAACGTTCTACCTATTTTTTGTTTAAACGAAGCGTTTAAACCAGGGCCGGTCCTGAGGCAGGGCCCAAAGGGCGACCACCCTAGGCCCCCAAATTTTGGAGCCCGTTATCTATGACTTTTCAAACCAAAAAAAATCGGTTTAAGTTTAAAAAATAGAATGCAAAGAGACTCCAAGAGTCTCAACTGTCCAAGTCTCTAAATTCAACGGTAATTGGGTTGATAGGTTGTATCTTGGTAATTGGTATTTGGTAATTATGGTTCTTGATTCTTGAGTTAATTGTTTATTATCAACTTTCTTTTCAAAAAAAACATTTCAAATCTAACTTTCATATATGACTCATACTCATCCATCTTGAACAGTATGAGGACTGAGGAGTCATTGGCTATTTGGCTTAACAGTTCGTGCATTGTGGTAGGATCTTGGCTTGAAGTTGGAAGTGTAGTGTGGTACTATGGTGCTTACTAACCTTCTTTTCTGTCTTCTATTTTAATTTGTATTATATAATTATTTGACAATTGAATCTTGTGATTCCTTTTGTTAAGATTTGATTAGCTTAATCTTAGTAACTGAGATATATTCTTTTCTTGTATTTAGATGATTTGTAATCCCTTTGAATACGGGAATTAGTTAAGATCTTTATTTACTTTCCTTTGATTTAGGATCTTAATTGATGACTATTGCTCTTGTAAACTTGTATATATATAGTCTTCTATTTGACTGATTGAATCAATTGATAATGAAAAATACACAATTTCTTTCCAAAACTTGATTTTTACCTTTTTTTTATATGCCACTATTTTAATTTTTAAAATCTGGATATCCTACAACAAACATGATACTTTTCTGTCTTCTTGGTTGTTTAAAGATTAGTGAAATATTATCTGAAGAAGAATTGTTTTCTAGACAATTTATAGTTAGTAGTCTACATAGTTCTCTACATAGTTAAAGTGTTGGAACTGGTAGACATATTTGTGGCCATTTAATATAATGTTGGTATGATAATTTTTTGAATCTTTGGAACTATTTTAAAGCTTTTATATCATTTAAGTATTTATATATAACTATATTTCTGAGATAATTTTGGACATGTAAATTATTTTTATATATTATTGTATTTCAGTTACTAAAAACAAGGGTCTCATAACTTTGTGTTCGCCCCGGGCCTCCAAATTGTCAGGACCGGCCCTGTTTTTTTCGTTTTTAGACCTACCCAATTTTAGACATACAAAGGTACATTAAAGTTATTAAGCACGGAGCTTTTAATGTTCTCGGTAAGGCCCAATGTGTCTCAGTGAAGGAAAACAAAGAAAATAAAAACGCAAAACATGAATGTCTATGAAATACACTAGCCATAGACAAAACATGGATATCCCAACCACACTCGCACAAACTCTAGAGCTAAAATATGGAGGTGAAGCTTAAGTAATTTGATTAAGAATTTCATTTGATATAGAATTTGCTTATTGTTACATTGCAGACATACCAATTTGCAAAGTATAACCAAATCACAAACTATTTCGGAAGGAGTAAAGCAAAATTGATTAAAATATTTAGGGAAAAGGAATAAATTCAAGAGGAAAATTAGTAGAACTTACGGGATTGGAGCGGATCCTCCGGTTCCTCTCGAGAGCGGGTGTGGAACGGAAAAAACGGACGGATCTGAAGCTGGTGTGAGATGCACCGCTAGGGGCAACACCCGTGAAGAAGACAGCGGATTTGATTGCGCTACTCATCGCTTATTAGGTTATCAATTTATCACTTCTTCGACCCAAAAGGACATAGAAGAAGAAATCACTTGGATTTGGGTTTTGGGTTTGGGGTTTTGGAGAAGAAGTGAGAACAAGCCCTTGGTCTCGGGCTTCGGGGGGAATCCAGATCCTAAACTATTTGCAGATGTGTAATAGTTTTCATCATATCCGTTGGATTACTGCATCCAATGGTGGGAACTGCTCCTCCTACAAAATATTGGGTAATGCTACAGTTACTACCAAATCTATTACCCATGTTTCTACTACCTACTCTACAATAACCTCCAGTAATAGTGAGCCACCAAAGGTAGTAAAGGGAAAGGTAGTAGATTTAGCAGTAGGTGTAACATTACTCAAGTTTTTGCCAACACAGGCCATTTTTTTGAAAATATTTGCGTTTTTGGGCCAGTTTCCCAACTATTAGCGCTTTTGGACCATTTGTGCCACGTCAGCATCGACCGCTATTTTTAATAGCGGTCTCTTCATTTTCGAGGTTGCTAATGGGAATAGCGATCTGTGTTTTAATTTTTTTTTGAATTTTTTGTTTGTCGTCGCTATTCCCATTAGCGCCCTTAGTATATATGAGGTCGCTAATGGGACTAGTAACCTTTAATAAGCTGTATTCTAACACTTAGCATAATCTAGATAGCTTTTGCTGACTGAAAAATGACAATCAATTTATTTTTAAAACCAACGGTCGCTATTCGGAATAGAGACTTTTATTGTACTAAGGTCGTTATTCCGAATAGAGGCCTTAGTTGTATGACTATTTTGCAAATTTTACAAAGAATAAGGAGATTGTGTTTCCTACTGAGGTCGTTCTTCCCAATAGCAACCTCAGTTTTAAAATTTTTGGGAAAGCTATTTAGGAATCGCTAATAAGTGTCTCAATACATTCATTTGATGTCGCTAATCTCATCAGCGACCTCATATATACTAAGGTCGCTAGTGGGAATATCTACAGCAAACAAAAAATTCAAAAAAATTTAAAACATAGGCCGCTATTCCCATTAGCGACATTCAAAATTAATAGATCGCTAATGAGAATAGCGGTCGCTGCTGACGTGACACAAGTTATCCCACGAGCGCTAATAGTTTTGAAACTTGCCCATAATCGCAAATATTTTCAAAAGGTGGCCTATGACGGCAAAAATTTCAAAAAGATTTGAGTTTGGAGGTTAACTTTGATTAATATTGGGTTATATCCGAAAAAACAGCACCTTCATCTTTCATAGGGATGGCATTCGGGTCGAACGGGCTGGGCCGGGCCGGACCCGCCCGGATTGGATGTTGAATTGGGCGGGTTCGGGCCGGATTGGTGGCTTAACCGGGTCGGGCCGGGTCGGAAAGTGAAAATGGCGACCCGCCCAACCCGTGAACCCTTTCAGGTCCAACCCGGGTCGGGTCGTGGATTGGCCCGTTTAAATAGGTTTTTTTTAACTTAAAATAATAATAATAATAATAATAATAATAATAATAAACATTAAAAATCGTAATAATAATAATAAGATTGAAAGAGTGAAATTGCCAAAAAATATTGAAATATTATTCATATGATTTTAAGTTATACAAGTTTCACAATTTCTAATGAAATAAAGAATTCAATTCACAAATTTGTTTTATACACTAACATATTTCTTATATACAATTTCAATTTACTTCAATTTTTCTAATTTGAAATAACAAGCACAGATATAATACAATTTTTTTTATCTATTTACAATTGTCTTCAAGTTGATGGCCTTCAATTTGTTGTTGTTGGTCTTGAATTCTTCATTTTGGTTGCTATTATTGTTCTTCTTCTTCTTCTTCTTCTTCTTCTTCTTTCGGCGAGTTGCTCCCACTTGTGGACGTAGATAATGTTTTCCCTTGTGTCCTATCTTCAGCCTTCAGCCAGTCTTCTGTGCAAACGAGCATCACTAACGTGTCGGGCTTCAAGCGATTCCTGTAATCAGTTAGAACCCTGCCACTTGAAGAAAATGCACTTTCAGAAGCAACTGTAAAGACAGGAGAAGTTAGTAAATCTTTAGCCATATATGACAGAATACTATAAGTGTGTTCATGGTCTTTCCACCATTGTAAAATATCTAGTGGAGAAGAAGAAGACTCAGAATCTTGTCGGTTATACCAATTTAATTCATTTGGTTGATTAGTCCTAGTTTTTTTTTAATTGAATTTGTGCAATTAAATTAAATATTCAATCATCAAATTTACTCTTATCCTTACCGTTGGAACTACCAAAAGAAGAACTAACTACAGAAGTTGTACTGCTAGAAGCAAAAGATCGATCATAATAATCATACAAGTTATTTAATGTAGATTCAAATTTAACTAAAAAAGAAGCGCAATCAATTACTATTTCTATTTCTATTTCTTCATTTTCCTCAAATAATGAAAAAAAACATTTCAATTAAACTCTTCGTACTTTCTAATTTGATACGAGGATCTATAACGGTAGCAACACAAATCAACATAGGAGGAGGATAAAAATACTTCAAAATTTTTTTGTATGCAGGTTTTACAATATCACCAACAAAAGTATCATTTAACATTTCGTTAAATATTTGCATCATACTAACTATTGAAATAAAAATGCTACTAGAAGTAGATTCATATGTTTTTGAAAATTTTAAAGTTGCGGTTTTAAAAGGTTCTAAAAACTTCAACAAAGATTCGGCATAAAACCAATCGGTGGGAGTCATTTCAAAATTTGGCATATTTTTTGCGATACAAAAATCATTTACAACTGCTTTATAGTCGATAACAACATGTAGTAAATCAAAAGTAGAGTTCCATCGGTGTTTAACATCCTTTGGAAGTCTTCTAAAAGATACATTTGAAATTCTACACCAATTTTCCCATTCTTGAAATACGCTGGGACTTAATGCAATGAAATGTACACAATTTCTAATTTTAAGTATATATGGATCGGCTATTTTTAATGCATCTTGAACACATAAATTTAAAATATGACATGCACATCTAATATGAAAAATATTGTCAGATGGATGGTTTAATGCGGATTTTAAAGTAGTAATTGCTGTATTGTTGTTAGATGCATTATCAAAACTAATACACATAATTTTATCGTGAATATGAAAAAACATCACAAATTTCTAAAATACGGTT
Organism: Hemerocallis citrina; assembly: GCA_017893485.1. Classification (NCBI taxonomy): domain Eukaryota; kingdom Viridiplantae; phylum Streptophyta; class Magnoliopsida; order Asparagales; family Asphodelaceae; genus Hemerocallis; species Hemerocallis citrina. Next base: position 186,533,955 of record CM030366.1, on the reverse strand, counting down.
TGCTATTTCTGTGCCACTATGGGGATAGGGCAACGTGACAAGTGATATGATTCTTTTTTGAAAATCCAATCATTGTCGATCCAATAACAGGTTATTCCCATCGTTGGAATATTGTTGACACCCGTCCAACAATCCGAAGTTAAACTAACTCTACAAGTTAAACTCCATAAAATTGCAATCAAAGCGTCCTTCATTTTATTGTACACTTTAAAACAGTCCGATTTGCAAGTATTTCTCGGAATTCTCCTAAAATGAGGATTTAAGGCCGTTTGATTAAAATTTTCCAAGTCCCTACTTTCGGAATTGGAAAATGGTAACTCTTCCTTTATTACTAATCGGGCCATTTCCCGACGAACAAGATCGGGATCATAAGGGTGGCTATCAACTAGACCGGTCCTAGGGTGGATTTTTTATTTGCGGGGTAGGTCAACAAGAAGGTCTTTATGGTTATTTTGGATGTGTCTACTAATTGTACCAGTTCCATCACCCCTCTTGAATTTGTATGCCTTGGAACATGTTTTACAATTTTTCAAACCTATACTCGGGGTTTCTTCGTTCGTCCGGAATATAATCGTAAAACTTATGCCGATCACTACTTTCCCCTCTACTTTTCATACCATTACAGGGTTGTGTTGTTTCGGTTGGTTGTTGTTGTTCTTCTTCTTCTAATTGTATGTCTCCTGCAATCTCATCGTGTGTACCCCATTATTGGGTAGGAGGATCATGGTACTCTTCGACGGGCTCACTAATTGGAACAATTGGTGGCCTACGGGAAGTGCCGGTGGAATCTTGCCCACTTTGGCTACGACCACTACCGCGTGATCTAGACATATTGTAGTAATGCATGTAAAAAAAAACTATACAATGTAGGAGCGATGAGTTATAAAAAAAAATCCAGAAAACAAGAGGGTTGAGATAGAGAAGATAAAAAAACCAACAAAAATTACAACTACAACAAAAATTAAATAAGAAGAGAGGTATGAAATTTTGATACCGTTCACCGTGGATACGCATTTATAAAAAAAATCTGTGAAAATAAGAATAGAAGTAGAAGTAGAATTAAGCGATTCCGGAATTGAAGAGTTGAGGAGAGCTTGAAGGAGAGTTGAAGACTTGATCACTTGGAGTTGGACGAGAGTTGAAGAGTTGAAGACGTTGTTGAATTTTGATTTCGATACGGTCGGAATTTGATCGTGTATATGCCTTGAAGACTTGCTTGTTGAATACTTCAATTGTTCACAAATTGCTTAGAAATGAGTTATAATAGTAAAGAGAGTAAGAGAGTTTTTTTTTGAATTTTTTGATAGGGTTTTGAGGGGGTATTTATAGGATTAAAATAGCAAAAAAAAAACAAAAACAAAAAAACGGCTATTAGAGCCGTTGTACCGGCTTTGGACAACAATGTCGTTGGGCACAGTTTTTTGCAACCCGTTCGACCTGCTGGTCAACAGTCGACCCAGGACGGGTCGAACGTTTGACCCGTTCGAGTCTAACGGTTCGTAACCCATAGGTTTGCGGGCGGGTTGGGGTTTTTAACCGGGTTTGCAGGCCGGGTTGGGCGGGTTGGATCTGCTATTTCGGTGACCCGGGTTCGACCCGAATCCGAACCGCCGTTTCGCGAGCCGGGTTATACGGGCGGGTCGGTGATTGACCCGGCCCACTTGCCATCCCTAATCTTTCATCACTCTCTTCCAGCAAACTTCTTTCTCTATATATTGATCAATGTTGGTGTCCTCGAAGCCATGGATTTGGATTTTGGAAGGTTAGATCTACTAATTCAAGAAAGTTAGCTTTCTAAGATCTAAAGTAAGGAGGTTTCACAGTGATAGAAAGGGGATGAATGGTTGTGGGGGGCGGGGGTGGATTTGAAATGGAGGGGATGGAGATGGCGGTGGAGTAGGAGTGTTGGCCGGTGGTGGAAGTGGAGGAAGAGATTTTCCAATTTTAACCCTATCTTCTTCCAAAATTATTCAAAATCCATTTTTGTTAAATTGAGACAATTCCCACAATTGGAGATTTTTCTTTAATGTGCCATTTTTTCGAAACTATTTGCATAAAGAGGATAGTCGCCAAAGTATTTGTGCTTTTGGACTCAACAACTAAACTCGTCATTTTCAATGGTGATTTAGTCGTTTCATGCTCGCCGCTAGGACACGGCCGTTCCCAATGCCGATCAGTTCAAAACTTTCAATGAAGACTCGTCGTTCCCAATGGCGAGGACATTTACACTAGACTCGCTACTGGGAATAGCGAGTTTAGTTCAAAATTTCAATAAAGACTCGCTGTTCCCAACGGTGAGGACATTTATATCAGACTCGATGTTGGGAAGGGTGAGGATGTAAGAAATTTCACAAAGGGTGAAACACTCAGTTAGACTTAGTGAATTTTTGAAAAAAAAACTATATAAATTATTTTTTTGAACTAAACTCGTCGTTCCCAACGACGAGTCTAGTGTAAATGTCCTCGCCGTTGGGAACAGCGAGTCTTCAAAAAAAAAAAAAAAGTGAACTAAACTCGTCGTTCCCAACCGCGAGTCTGGTGTAAATGTCCTCGCAGTTGGGAACATCGAGTCTACCCCCCCCCCCCCCCCCCCCCCCCAAAAAAAAGTACTAAACTCGTCTTTTCCTAACAACGAGTCTAGTGTAAATGTTCTCGCTGTTGGGAACGACGAGTTTTTATTGAAAATTTTGAACTAAACTCGCCGTTGAAAACAAGTTTCTAAAAAAATAATTAAAAAAAAACTACACTGAAACAACTAAACTCGTCATTGGGAACGACGAGTATAGTTATTAAGTCCACGAGCGTAAATACTTTGACAACTGTCCTCTTTCTACAAATAGTTTTGAAAAATGGCATATAAAAAAATTTCCACAATTGGATGTGTTTGTGGTTAAGAGAAAAAGCATTACACCTCTGCAATGGTTTTCACTTTTGCTAAGGATATATCTGATTCGATTCGTATTCGAATTTAAAGCGAATACATATATGAAAAATCTTTATACATGCGGATACGGATACAGATTTGGATATCCAAATAAAAAAAATCGGATAATACAAAAGAAAATTCGGAAGATGCGGATATCTGCAAATTTAATATATATATTTATTTATATATTATATATATATATATATTAAAGGATATTTGTGTAATTTCTTCGCTTGGCATCTTCGATTTGGTCTTTTAGATATGCAAACTCTTTCTGATGTCGCCGACTGGCAGCGGATCTGAATAAGGCTGTTTTGACCTGAAAACCCGAGTTGGTAACATCCCAACAAGACTGGTGGAGTATCTCCAACTCCAAGTAGCCTGGATGTCTCACCTACATGGCCTCAATTTTGAAGGGCCTACATGGCCTTTTAGGAGCTCTAACAGCATCCACGGTGGTTTTCCATTTTATCCATTTTTTAGCAATTGACGTGCTGGTTTGCTATTTTGACATTTTTAGCAAAATCGGTACAGTAGATTGTTTGCTATATTTGAGAGAAAATTGGGTAAAATGCATATTATTGCGGACAAAATATTATATTTTGTTCCAAATATTTTATAATATTTTTAATCAACCGTCCGATGAATTAAAAAACCCGGATTTTTTTTAAAATCTCGATTTTTTTAAAGATTGTTTATAATTTTAAAAAAAACCTGGAAAAAAAAACCAATAAAACTCGGACGATGTTTCGTCCAGAGCATCATCCAGAGCTTTGATTGCAACAATTTTTTTTGAATATTTTGGGATTCTATGGGTTGGATTGCATATGATCTTCTAGGGATTATGGATTGGGACCATTGGATTTTCTATGAATTATTGATTGACTCATATGATTTCTATGGGTCACTATAATATATAAGAAAAAAAGCCAAATAAATTTCAAAAGGCGACGGATGTTTCGTATGTAGATTTTTTTTTCTTCTCTCCGACGGAATATATATATATATATATATATATATATATATATATATATATATATATATATATATATATATACACACACACACATACACTATTCAAGACAAAAAAAAAAAAATTAAAATTTTGTTCAGGCGAAACATCATGATTCGTCCGTTCAATTTTTCATTTCCTTTCCCATATTTTAGCAATTCATCAGTGCATCAAATTAAAAAATTGCTATTTCTTTTTTTTTTTTGACTGGAAAAGGTAGGACAAGCATACCTCAAGAAACTATATATATATATATAAGCCAAAGTATCTAGTACAAAAAAAACTACTGTAGGGAGATGCTCAGGAAATGAGAGGAGTTGAGTTCGAGATGGCATGGCAAAAAAAAAAATTGCTATTTCTATTTTGTCATTTTACCATTTTTTAGCATGCAACACTGAAGACTCTGATAGTGTAAAGAAGCACTAGGCAATGATAGCTTTCAATGACGGGAGGTGACAGAGCGAGCAGTGAGGAAATCTTTCTAGCCATCTCGTTGGCCCATAAGCTTTGTCAAGCGTCACGCAAATCTGAGAATTTTCATCGTGACCGTTAGACCATGTGAAAGTTGCTGCTACATAGCCACTGTACATGAGGCCATTATAATTGATAAAATCAGAAAAAATATGAAACTTCGGAATTATTAGAAGGTGATCTTCCCTTTTTTTCTTGGAAGGCGAGTTTATTATATTACACTTTCCTACAATAACGAAAGGAAGAAGGGAAATAAAAGAGGAAAAGTAGATCCAAAAATCTTGTAGTCTACTGTGATTTGGTTCCCCCTAAAGGTAAACAAGAGGCCATGCTCGAGCGAACAGTTCCTTGATGTTAGCAGTGATGTAGTGAGAACAATGACTATCAATTGAAACTGTGAAGTACTGCACGTTTCATACATTTTTTCTCTTTTTTAAACTGAGCCCCAGAACGCTCTTTTTTTTTTAATTTATCTTTTCAGATCTTTTTGAAAAAGTAAATAATTTGTGGTACAACTACGCTCGTTGTTTCAGATAGCGAGTCTTACTTTGATTTTTTTTATACAAATTTTTTCGCCAATGCGTGGACAAACACCTATGCCTACACTCGTTATCTGAAACAGAGCGGTCATTTTCACCAAACTCGCTTTCTAGATAGCGAGTGTAGTCAAAATCCACTCGCTAAGCGAGTATTGGTTTGGGGTTTTTATGTTTCTTCCTTGGTCAAGACTCGCTGTCTCAAAACACGAGATTGTTTTAACCAAACTCGCTTTTTGAGACAGCGAGTGTCGATTGAAGTTTTTTAACTTTCTTAACCCATACTCACTGTCTCAAACAGTGAGCTTGTTTTAACCAAACTCGTTGTTTGAGACAGCGAGTGTCGATTGGGGATTTCTTAAACCCCAGTCTCGAATTTTTTTACTTTCTTCTCTCTATTCTTACTCCGAAACTCAAAACCCTAGCCTCCCAAATTCAACCTCCTACCCACAAAATCTCCTATAAATCTCAATCTATTCACTTAATCTTTCCCGACCCTCCCTCCTTTTACTCTCTAAACCCTAAACCCATCCTTTGGAAGACCCATATTTTGGAATTTCGATAAACTTCAAGAGGATATCGTGCAATTGATATCGTGCAATTCATTACAAGCCTTATGTTGATACATTTTACTCAATTAATGCCTTAGCACAAACATGGGCTCTCCTCTTTCATCCTACTTTAGATCCAGCATATTGGCCTATTATTGATGGACCACGACTCATAGCTGATGCAAGCATACGACGTTAAGAAATATGTCTAGCATGGGTACGAGAATTCACAACGACATGGATGTAAGAGATATGTCTAGCATGGGTACGAGAATGAAATGTTCGAAATGTGGGTTGTATGGACACAATATGCAGCGATGTAGTACTAGAGGATCTCAAAACAGTTCAACCATGTAAAATTCCGATGTGTTTGTATGTGTTTGTCTTTGTTTTGTGGACTTTATAGTAGTTTGTATTTGTTTTATTATGTGATGTGGACTTTCTAGTAGTTTGTATGTGTTTCATTTTGAACTATGATAATTTCCATTTGTTTCAAAATGATTGGAAGTTGAGAGATTGTGAATGAATTTGGATTCATGGATGTTGGAGTTTATATGAATGTAAATGTTAGATTGCAACTGCAATTTTGACTTGGAAATATTTGGCCTAAACTCGCTTTGTGAGAAAACGAGTTTGGAGGTTGGATATTGCTAAGAGCATCAAACTCAAGATTTGCTATCTCAAATAGCGAGTTTGGGTCAATGTGCGCCGGTATCTGAGATATCGAGTTTTGAGTTGATAGATTTCCAGAGACTAGCTTGTCTCTGGATAGTTTGGTGCTTTAGGATGTAGACAGTGCAAATGATGGGAATATAAAGCCTTCCACCGCACTCCTTTTCGCAAAATCACGAATTCACGATTATCTTCGATTTTGGGGTTTAGGGTTTTGCGAGTGTGAGAAGAGATGGTTGAGAGTGAGGAGAGATGCTTGAGAGGGATGTGGAAGATTGAAACAAATTTCGATGGGTTAATCGACCCAAATGCTCGAATTTGGCGGCTAGAGGGAGAGTTGAGAGAAAGAGATGAAGGGAGAACTCAATGCTCGAAACAACGAGGCTGGGGTTTAAGAAATTCCCAATCGACACTCGCCGTCTCAAAAGGCGAATGGTTAAAACAAGCTCGCCAAGGAAGAACCCAAAAAATTCAAAACCAACACTCGCTTTCTTAGATAGCGAGTGGATTTTGTCTACACTCGCTGTCTAAGAAAGCGAGTGGGAGTTTGGGAATTTTTTTAAAAAGGGAAAAGTTTCTGATGAGGACTCATTCTATATATCGGGGTGCAGCTGTTGCCCTCCACATAGTCATTCTATATCTCAACCTATACACCACAGCGAAGCTAGACAAAGCCCAAATTTCTCCTCATAGAAAGATGATGACAAGCACATGCCATTGATCTCAAACTTGCGTTGTTGGCCTCTTCTATCTGGCCTGCTGATAACTAACTATCGATTTTCATTCAATTTTGTTTAGTGGTTCATTGCTCAGCCGGATGTTCTACTCCCTAATCCTCATAGAAAGATGATGACAAGCACATGCCATTGATCTCAAACTTGCGTTGTTGGCCTCTTCTATCTGGCCTGCTGATAACTAACTATCGATTTTCATTCAATTTTGTTTAGTGGTTCATTGCTCAGCCGGATGTTCTACTCCCTCATGTTAGTCACCTGTTAAGTCACTAGGGCGGCTTCGTCTCTTAATCCAACTACCACATAGCCTAAAGGGCAAAAGATACAATGACATCAAACTCTCCTCTCTCTCCAAAACTGTCCACAATCAGGAACTTATGCTTCTGTTCGATATAACCTTCTACCATAATCATCATGCAGTTCACGAATACAAGAAAATATGAACCACAGTTAGAAATCTATATCCAGTTATACATTCTGGTAGGCATAGGAAGGAATGACACTTGGCCGATATTGCCCTCAACTTTTTTATCCAAAAATCACAAATCAGATTGAAATTGTCAAGGGGATTTACTTCATCATGTACATCTAAACATCAGCCCAAACAAAATTTGCAGAAGATCAAATTAACGGTAAGAATATGGGTTAAAAATCACGACAACTAATAGAAGGATCTCTCGATGAGTTCAAAAACACCGCAATCTGAGAGAAGGTTATCTCCAGTTTCCAAAGTTAACGCCAACTTAAATTTTTTTGGAATCAAGAATAGCCAACCAAATTCAATTTTCAAGGTGAAAACTGTAACGAATCTCTAGTACCTTACAGGATTTAAAGTCAAGTAGCAGGTGCTTGATGTTTCTGTATCACACAGTATGCATTGATAAACCATTTGAAATTCCACTTTAATGAACACAGACAAGGTTAGGACTTAGTATACATTGCAACCAGTTCTCAACTCATGATGACTGAACAAGTGCTATGAACCCCAACGAGGGGGAAGAAAGAAATAAAAAGTGAAGGAAAAATAGCGACCCATACCCTACTTCTAAGATTACATTATTTTAGGGTATAAATAAGCCCAAAACATCCACACATAACTCCATTCACACCACTCCTGAGGGAAGACGTAGCACAAGTTGCCCACCAACCATACTGAATGAAAGGAATAAACAATAAACAATAAACAATAAACAAAGAAAGCAGAATAAGATTTTCAAATTATCTCAATCAGTAAAGTCGTAGATGCAAGTAATAAGTAGTTAGCCTCGGCCTCACCTCTTTACATAGTAGTAACAGAAGTCTGCAAGGATGAAAGTTTGAACAATTTCAGAGAATAGAACCATCGGTGGCCACAATCCGTACCCCAAAGCTGTCAATAAGCGGCCACGGGTATCTAAGACCTACAGTACAATGAAATTTTGTTTCAGTTACTGATAATTCATACTGCAATTAGCAGATGTAGAATATGTCCTTTCCCAAAGAAAAAATACAAGAGAAAATGACAAATAATAGGAACCCATGGTCACAAATTACATCACAAATAGATTCCCATCTTCTCTATCTCACAAGACAAATCAGAACCTTTCATGAGTCAAAATGATGAAACAAATAAAAAAATCTAATATGAAGTAATCAAGTTATTCTGCTATACACTGAAAAAATCTCATCTCCACCTAAATTCCATAATTTAGCCCCTAGAAGTTAAAGCTTTCTTTAATTACACATATACCCTTGCAATTGTAAAGGGTGCATATTGATGAGGGATTGATTACAAAAAATTAAAAAAATAAAAATAAAATAAAAGCAAAAAAAATAAAATAAAAGCAAAAAAAAATCTCCATCTTCCTCCTTACCTCCACTGTTGACACACCAATGTCAACCTCCTCTTTGCAAGACTTGTACCCTCTTACAATTAGGATCAACAGAACATCCTCATCTCCAACACCCCAGAAATTTCCCTCTTTATAATCCCTAAACCATAACCCTGGATCTGAAACTTCTTTCATCCATCTTCAATTAATGTTCTCAAACCCTCCAACCAATGGAGGTCATAATTTTACAATTAGCATTGTCAAAGAAGGTGATTTCATGGCAGTTGATGGTGGTTGCGGAGGATGAATGTGGTGGTGGAGGCGGCGAGTTCAAATAACCTTTGACAGTGACTGCAACAATTTCTGATCCGACCGGAGTTAATCAGGCTATCTCCTCGAAAGCCAGTGGTGACTGACTTAGAGGAAGCAGCGTAGCCACCCACATTAAGGAGATGGATTTTCCAATATCCCAAATTAATTCCGTCTGATATAGCTAAAAATATGATTAAATCGGAACCGTTCAGATTAGGGCACGAATCTTATGGCCAACGGGGGCAAAATGGTAATTTCACTTGCTTGCGGGTCCGAATCAGGAGTTGGGCCTCCATTCAGGACCCAATAACCCTGAAAACAGACCAGTCTTACTGGGTACGGATTCCAACCCGTAAGAAACCCAGTCAGACTGGATAGGAGAGGATTCAGATTCATGATTATCCTCAAACAGCGGTTTTAACCACTTCTATCCATCTACATCGGGAAGTAGGGATTTGATTTGATCCTGAAACTGACTCCTAAGGCAGCTATAAATACCTCTCCCCCCACTGTTACAGGATAATCAATCTTTTGCCAATTAAAGCTTTTGCTTAATCTTTCTGATTACTGACAAGAGCGTCAGAGGGTGCGTCGCCGGAATCAACCCCGGTGTCTCGCACTTTTTGCAGGTTAACGGCGAAAGGATCTCGGTCAAACTCCGGTGAAGTTATTCAGGTTTGACTATTCATCTTCCCTCGAATCCACAAATCTATCTGTTTGCCCCCACACCGATTTCAGCGGCAACAGATTGGCGCCGTCTGTGGGAAACCTCGAATAGCAATCCAACCTCTTCCACCGGTCAAGACTGCCTCCAGCCATGCCTCCAAGAAAAGTGAGATCTACGGCTTCCAACCGTAGAGCAACTCCCATTCCTCCACCACCACCGGAGGCTCCCGTCCAACCGGTCCAACAACAAGGACAACCTCCTCTCCAACCTATCCAGCCGCTGCAGCAGGGGCAGCCTCCTCTTCAAAATCTCCAACCCCAGCAGGCTCAACCCACGCCTCAGAATGCTGGCATGGGGACCTCTCGTCCCAATCCCCAGAAGCAACCTCTTTCCTGTGATCATGTTTCGGTACATAACCCTTCCACCGACTCCATGGCATCCCATCACCCCAGGCCGTCGGAAGATCTCCGCAACATCATAATCAACCAGCAGAATGAGGAAGACCTTCGCCGCCATTTGGATGAGAAGCGGACCTGAGAAGGTGGCTCCCGCCCAGAACGTCCAAAGGCTCGATCTCCTCGCAGGCACGACCGCAGAAGGTCTACTTCTCCTAAGAGGCGGAGGGACTCCCCCCGATACTGTCGAAGGAGGAACCGTTCTCCTGCTGGTCGACAGGTCCAAAGGGACCAGAACGGACCCGTCACCATGACAGAATTTCAAGACTTCCAGGAGGCAGTCTTGCGGGCCCTCAATGCCGCGCCTAACAACAATAACATTCAGAGGGTGCCCACTCCCGAGCCGGTTCGGAGCCCTCGCCATCGATCCCAAAGCCCTCGCCAAGCTCCAAGCCACCGCCACCACATTCCCAGTCCTCACCAGTCTCCGAGCTACCATCACCGTAGCCTCCGTTCCCCTTCATACGAAGATGGATCTCGATGCTCGCCAAGGTAAGATCGAAGGGAGGACGCTGTCTACCGCCGTCTCCACGAGATGGAGAGGCGCTTTGGCCGACTCAATAGGGACGAGGAACTAAGAGGGAGGAACCTTCGTCCGAGCAGGCCTCCATTCTCTCGTACCATCATGGAGGCCCCTGTCCCGGCAAATTTCAAGCCTCAGCAGTTCGAGACATACACAGGGGAGTCGGACCCCATGGATCACATCGAGAGTTTCAAAACTTTCATGATGATCCACCAGACCTCCGATGCCCTCCTCTGCAAAACATTCTCGGCCACTCTCAAAGGTCCGGCTCGGGAATGGTACTCCTGTCTCGCCCCGTCCTCCATCTTTTCTTTCGACCAATTCGAGGCCCTTTTCATAACTCATTTCGTGAGTAGCCGCCGTTCCAAAAAGACAAGTATCTCGCTACTCTTCCTTAGTCAGAAGAAGGGCGAGAAACTGAGTGACGATGTCAAGCGGTTTACCGCGGAGGCCAGGTCCATCGCCTCTCTTGATCAGTCAGTCGTCTCGGCCGCCTTCCAATCTAATGTCCTCAACGCTGACCTCCGGGCGTCCCTGGCCAAGAAGCCCCCACGAGACTTCTCCGAGCTTCTCCGAAGCGAGAAGTACATCTGGGCGGAGGAAGCTATACACCGCCCTACTTTCGAGGGGTCGTCTTCCGGAAGTAAGAGGACGACCGTAGAAGACGAGGGAGCTAAAAAGCTCCAAAAGGACAACGGGGGTCAGCGTCGCCCCCTCCTCGGTTTAAGAGATTCACCCCTTTCAACGCCAATGCCTCGGCCATTCTAATGGAGGTCGAGAAAGAAGAAATTCTCCCTCCTACCCCGAAGATGAACACTCTTGGGAAGAAGAGGAATAAGGAGAAGTGGTGTCGCTACCATCGGAACCATGGCTACGACACAAACGACTGTCGAGTCCTGAAAGACGAGATCGAAGCCCTCATTCAGAGAGGGCAGCTCGCCAGATTTGTGAGGAAGGGCCGGGCCAATCGTCCTCCACCCCCAGGGGGGACTAACAAGCGACCCGAAAGGCACGAGGGGACCCCCGACTTTGAAGAAGAGCACGTCCTGCACCTCATCCACGGAGGCCCAATGGGAGAAAATTCCAACTCCTCCCGAAAAGCTTTCGTCAGAGAAGTAAACTCCGTGCATAGCCTCCCCCCTCCCAAAGGTCTTGGAGTCCCAGTTACCTTCTCGAATGATGACTTGGAGGGTGTCCGAACCCCCTACTGTGATGCATTAGTGATCAACCTCCACATGGCCAACTTCAAGGTGGAGAGGGTCCTAGTGGATAACGGCGGTTCTGTTAACATCCTCTTTCTAGAGGCCTTCCGAGGGCTCCAATTGTCGAGGGACAGGTTCAAGCCCACCGGCTACACTCTCCATGGGTTCATGGGAGTGCCAGTGACGATCGAGGGTGTTATAACTCTCGACGTAACCGCTGGCAAAACTTCTACTACCCGAACGAAGCCGATGGACTTCATGGTGGTCGACGTCCAAGCCGCCTATAATGTGATCCTAGGTCGACCTGGCCTAGCTGCTTTAGAAGCCGTCCCATCGGCTTACCATCTAAAGATGAAGTTTCCCACCAAAGCGGGCGTGGGAGAAGTGAGGGTAAGTAAGGAAACGCCGCGCAAATGCTATATGACCTCGACTGAAGGACCTGTCCTCTCCCTCGAAGCCCTTGAGATTCACCAGGGGAACATCCAACCTATGTCAGAGCCGGTAGACGAGTTGGAGGAAGTGCTCTTCTCGGAGGAAGATCCGACCCGCAAATTCTTAATCAAAAAAATGCCCTTCCCTCTGGCCTCTGCCCTGACATAGTCCAATGCATAAGGGGGAACCGCGACCTCTTCGCTTGGACAGCAGCCAATATGCTGGGGATCTCCGAAGAGCTCCTCGTCCACCATCTAAGTGTCGCCTCGAAGGCAAGACCGGTCCAACAGAAAAGGCGCAAGTTTGCCCCCGAGCGCCAACAAGCCATAAAGGAGATGGAGAAGCTCCTCAAAGCTCGGTTTATTCAGGGGATCAACTACCCGGAGTGGCTCTCTAACGTTGTGATGGTCAAAAAAGCCAATGGAAGTTGGAGGATCTGTATCGACTTCACAGATCTAAACAAGGCATGCCCCAAGGATCTGTTCCCGCTCCCTAGCATCGACACCTTGATCGATGCTACTTCGGGCCACAAACTACTGAGCTTCACGCCTTCTCTGAATACAACCAAATCCGAATGTTCCCTCGGATATCCCGAAGACATCCTTCGTCACGGATCAGGGCCTCTACTGCTATAGGGTGATGCCCTTCGGGCTTAAAAGTGCTGGTGCCACCTGCCAACGTCTTGTCAACAAGATCTTCAAAGATTAAATTGGGCGGAACATGGAGGTCAACGTCGACGATATGTTGGTGAAGAGCATCAATGGGTCTGACCATATCGCCGACCTCCAAGAAGCCTTTGACGTGCTGAGGATGCACAACATGAGACTGAATCCGAATAAGTGTGCGTTCGGGGTCTCATCGAAAAATTTCTTAGGCTTCATGGTCAGCCAGAGGGGTATTGAAGCCAACCCCGAGAAGATACAGGCCATACTCAATATGGCTTCCCCCTCAAACGTGAAAGAAGTGCAAAAGCTCACCAGGTGCCTCCCGGCTATAGGGCGTTTTCTCTCCAAGTCCGGGGAAAAGTGTCTCCCTTTCTTCAAAGCCCTCAGGGGGGCTAAGGGCTTCGAGTGGGGCTAGCAACAGCAGGAGTCGTTCGACCAACTCAAAGCCTACTTGGTCAATACCCCACTCCTCAGCAAGCCAAAACCCGGAGAGATCCTCTACTTGTACCTCGCCGCTGCGGAACAGACCCTCAGCGCTGTCCTGGTGAGAGAGGAAGATAAGGCACAGAAGCCAATATACTACGTGAGCAAGGTCCTTAGAGACCGAGCTCCGTTATCCGAGATTGGAAAAGATGGCCTATGCCCTGGTTATGGCGGTCCGAAAGCTTCGTCCCTATTTCCAATCCCACTCGGTGGTCGTCCTCACCGACCAGCCGCTCAAACAGGTCCTGTACAAGCCCGAGACCTCTGGACGCCTCATGAAGTTGTCGATCGAGCTGAGTCAACACGACATATCCTACCAGCCTCGGACCGCCATCAAAGCTCAAGCTCTAGCCGAATTCATAGTGGAGAGCACGATTCCTGAGGTCAGTCAAGCGACGAATGGACCACCCATCTAGGCGGTGTATGTGGATGGGTCCTCTTGCGCCGAAGGGAGCGGAGCGGGAGTTATCCTGGCGGGTCCAGATAACTTCGTCCTCCAATACTCCCTCCGCATCAATTTCAAGGCTTCCAACAACGAGACCGAGTACGAAGCTCTCATAGCGGGCCTGGGCATGGCTCGCAAGGCGGGGGCAAAGCGTATTCGAATCAACGACTCTCAACTTGTGGTGAATCAAGTCTTGGGAGAATACGAGGCACGAGACGACCGTATAGCCAAGTACCTAACCAAGGTCAAAAGTGTCATGGCTTCTTTCGAGGAAGCACAACTCCAGCGGATCCCCCGAGAGGAGAACGCTCAGGCTGATGCCCTCTCGAAACTAGCCTCCTCCCTCCAAGGGCTCGAGTAGACCGTCCTGATCGAAGTTCTACTAAGGCCCAGTATCGAAGAAGAAGCCCCCGAGTAGATGGAATCGCTACCGGTCCAACTCGGAGATAACTGGATGAGGCCTCTAGTTAAGTTCCTCAGAGATGGGATCCTTCCCCAAGATCCCAAAGAAGCCCGCAGGATCCGAACAAGAGCGGAGCGGTACACTCTCATTGAGAGAATCTTATACAAACGCTCCTACACCCAAGTAGATGGCCGACCCTAGTTGAGGTCTCTCCCTAGAAGAAGCCCAATATGCTCTGAAAGAACTCCACGAAGGGATAGGCGGAGCTCATTCGGGATCGAGGTCCCTCGCCCGCAAAGTCTTGAATTATGGGTACTTCTGGCCTACCCTCCTTCGGAATGCCGAGCAACATGTCCGACAATGCGGCCCGTGCCAACAATTCTCCACTATCTGTCGCCTGCCGCAAGCTCAACTCTCTTCCCTCTCAAGTCCAACCCCCTTCGCAATGTGGGGCATGTCCATTCCCGCCAGCTCCGGGCCGATTCAAGTTCCTAGTCGTAGCGATCGACTACTTCTCCAAGTGGATTGAGACCGAACCGCTAGCAACTATTACGGAGAACAAGGTGCAACAGTTCTTCTGGAAGAACGTGATCTGGAGGTTTGGTATATCCCAAGTCTTGATAATAGACAACGGGACACAATTTGCGGGGGCAACATTCCGCTCTTTTTGTGAAGACCTTGGCATTCAGCAGCGGTTCTCCTCTGTATCCCACCCTCAATCCAATGGCCAAGAAAAGAACGCCAATAGGCAAATTCTCTCGGGCATCAAGAAGAGACTAAGTAAGTCGACTAAAGGATTGTGGGTAAAGCAGCTTCCTAACGTGCTGTGGAACTACCGCACTACCAAGAGAACCCCCACAGGAGAGTCGCCCTTCAATCTCACCTACGGTTCTGAGGCCGTAATCCCCTTAGAGGTTGGTTTGCCGTCCCCCCGCCTAATTGCATATAATGAAGAGCAGAACACAATGGAGCTCCGAGCCAATCTGGACCTTATCGATGAACTCCAGGAGAGCGCCTCGATTCGTCAAGGGAATTATCGACGACGGGTCGACCAATCCTACAACAGAACGGTCCGCCCTATGAATCTCAAGGAGGGGGGCTTAGTCCTCAGAAAGCTAGCCATCTCATTCCCCAGCAAGAAGGGCAAGCTAGTCCCAAATTGGGAGGGACCCTACAAGGTCTCAAGAGTGGTTCGCTCCGAAGCGTATCAACTTGAAGACCCGAGGGGCAGGAAGATACCAAGAACATGGAACGCCGATCATTTACTGAAGTACCAAGAGGGTGTTTGAACACCTCTCCAAGCAACATCAGTTTTAAGGCCATTTCATTTATTTTTCCTTTTGTTTTCTCATTATAATAACGGCTCGCAACCTAGAAGCGACCGATTTGCAATCTTTAATAAAGAGTTTCTTTTGATTAATAATTCTCATGTTCAAATTATCTTTGTTTAATCTCGCAACCGTTGATTCTCTTTTTAAACGACGAGTTCAGAGTCCAACACTTGGCTCGATTTCGCTTCAACTACTTGCTTATGAGCGAGTAAGAAGTGGTTCGCCATTCGGAATTGCTCCCACAACCGTTGATTTTCTCTTTAAACGACGAGTTCGGAGTCCAACACTTGGCTCGATTCTGCTTCAACTACTTGCTTATGAGCGAGTAAGAAGTGGTTCGTCATTCGGAATTGCTCCACAACCGTTGATTCTCTCTATAAACGACGAGTTCGAAGTCCAACACTTGGCTCGATTCCACTTCAACTACTTGCTTATAGGGGTGGGCATCGGTCGATATCCGACCTAATATGGACCATCCACCACCGATCCAAAGAAGATCGGTTTTTTAATTTTCTCATCCGCAACCAATCCGAACCTTAATTGGATCGGTTTCCATCCAAGCCGATTAAGCTCAATTTGGATTGGATTGGATGGTCGGTTTGGTGTGCTACTTTTCACCTTCAACATCATTCATAATTTTGTTGAAATTTAAAAGATCAACTTCAATCAAACTTACGAAACAACTTGCTATTTGTTATTCAGAAATGAATTTAAAATGAAGATTCATAAAACCACAAGTTGTTAATAAATTTTGAACTAATTGTTTGAGATTATGACGTTTAAATGGGTGAGATAAACTACCTTTTCACTTGCATACTTCTGTTATTTTAGTTTATTATCATAAAAGAAACATTAAATAACCATAGCTAATTGAATATTTGAATTTCAGGTACAATAAAAAAAGATTTAGATTATATTTTCTACTTGACTTGATTAAAGTAACTACTAAATGTTACATCAACTTCATGATTCTTTTAAGTTGGGTCACACTGTAAATCAAGCATTTCTCAACAACATAACACACAGGATTATGGGAACTCAAAACATAGGTAGAACAATTGCTCGGTTTGTATTAAAAAAATTAAAGAAGACTGTTTGTATCTCCCAAAAAATGAGAAATGACTATTTTTATAATCAAGAAATTAAAGGAGAACTATATTTTTTATGGACTTATGCATGGAAGTACGATCGGTTCGGTTTCATCGGTTATTTGAAAGCCCCATCCAACAACCGAACCGATCCAGTTGGTTATTGAAGATCAAGAATCGAGCCAATCCGAACCCCCAATTGGTTCGGTTAAAAACCGGTCGGTTCGGGTTGGATTGGTTCGGATTGGTCGGTTCGGATAATAGTTGTCCACCCCTACTTGCTTATGAGCGAGTAAGAAGTGGTTCGTCATTCAGAATTGCTCCCACAACCGTTGATTCTCTCTTTAAACGACGAGTTCGGAGTCCAACACTTGGCTCGATTCCGCTTCAACTACTTGCTTATAAGCGACTAAGCGAGTAAGAAGTGGTTCGCCATTCGGAATTGCTCCCACAATCGTTGATTCTCTCTTTAAACGACGAGTTCGGAGTCCAACACTTGGCTCGATTCCGCTTCAACTACTTGCTTATAAGCGAGTAAGTGGTTCGCCATTCGGAATTGTCCCACAACCGTTGAGTCTCTCATTAAACGACGATTTCGGAGTCCAACACTTGGCTCGACTCTGCTTCTACTACTTGCTTACGAGCGAGTATGAAGTAGTTCGTCATTCGGAATTGCTCCCACTACTGTTGACTATCGGGACTAATGCTACCAAAAGCACAAATAGACACTTGCAAAAAGTTAGTTCTTCATTTCACACAAATCCAATCCAAGATACAAGTCTTATACTAAGACACGAATCCTACGCTAGGATATAAGTCTTACACGGGACCAGAAGCTCGTGCAACACAAGTCATGAGACTACAAAATCCCCTTACCCTCACATAGGACAAGGGTTGCTCTTCCGGAGCGACACTCGAGGCCGACGAGCAACACATTGCGTTCTTTCTGTCTCCGCTGAAGACCGTAAGACAGCGGGTTGAGTTGCGCCCTCGGCCCCATATCTAACC
The DNA here is from genome assembly GCA_017893485.1 of Hemerocallis citrina. Classification (NCBI taxonomy): domain Eukaryota; kingdom Viridiplantae; phylum Streptophyta; class Magnoliopsida; order Asparagales; family Asphodelaceae; genus Hemerocallis; species Hemerocallis citrina. The sequence continues at coordinate 186,516,228 of CM030366.1, read as the reverse complement.
GTAGCGCTGCTTGACGAACCGGCAACCCTACTTTGCGCGTCTCCAGGGCTTCACACTAGAGACGATGGTCGGAGTGCAAGCTCGTGGAAAGTTCTCCCTGAGGCATACTCCTCCCGAGGATAAGAGACGTTCCTAACGTTGCTCCCCTCAGTCAACCGCCGAGGGCGCAAGTTCTCTGCCTCTAACTCAATCACCCGCTCTTTAAGTGCTTCATCGGTCACTTTGATCTTGAGACGAGGTAATCGACTCGAACCACCTCCGCGCGGAGCCTCAGAGATGCTTCTCCGAAGTTGTGCCGCCTCCACAGTTTTCTCAAGCACCACATTCTTCAGCTCGTCCCTTTCAGCTCTTGTCTTGAATAGAAGACCCTGAAGAGCTACTTGTCTTAGACCCAAGTGATAAGCTCCCGAAGGGCATCTCTCATCCCCTTCACGGGGGGGGGGGGGGGGGGGGGGGGGGGGCTACGAGCTTACTCTTCTAATCGCTCCAGTTCGGAATCTCGTTTAGCCAACAGCGCCCTAACGTGATTCAACTCCGACTCAGCCTTGAAGAGTCTCTCATGAGCCCAAGCAAGAGCCAACTTAACGACACCTAGCTGAGAAGGAAGTGGTGATGGTTCGACTAGCTGAAAAAGTTGAGAAAATTGCTAAGTTTAAAGAACCAAAGTGGAAAAGCTAAGCCTGGACGAGCATAGTGCAAGACTCAAAAGTAAGACAATCAATGAATTCAAAATGTCTCCAACACTTGTTCAAAATAGAGAAGTTCATTCATTTAAAACCTTGATTACTACAAAAGAGCGGTGGCCAGTCCACTATAAGGTAATACAGGAGAGACAGGCGACAAAATAAGACAACTGAAGTCAGGGGGCCACCTTGAGTGGTAGCCATGGTTTTAAATCTCAGATTTCTCTCGGCAAGGGGTGTTTCGTCGCGGATCGGGAGATATCATCGAAGATCACGAAAAAATGTAATCATATCGGATGTTCATTTCCTATACTCAATAAATATTTTTTTGTTACTAAATAAGATATTATATGTCCTCCAGGTCATTTATCAAATAAAATATTGTATAATGTAACTAATAACATGAATCAATTACGGTAAATATTCACAGAATTTAACAACAATATAAACGAGAATGTAATATAAGTATATAACTAAATTGAATTTGCATTGACTAAAAAAAATGTATTAGCTAATAAACTTACTTGACTTTGCATATTTACAAACAATAGCGAGACGAAATCCTCACATTATCTTAGTTTAAGGTCCTATATTGAAAGACATATATACAAAAAGTAAAACAAATTTTTTATATATATTCACATTAACATTTGTCTATTTCGGCTAATATTTCGCTAATTTCGACAATATTTCGACCGATATTTCGAAAATTTCGGCAGAAATCTACACATTTCGGTCCACAACGATATAGAGTATAAAATATGTGATTTCGTATCGGCAAGCTAGCCGAAACAAAATTTCAGCCGAAATTTCGGTCGTATCGGAGGAAATTTAAAACAGTGGTGGTAGCTCGATGATGGGCTCCTCGGCGGTCGTCTCCCCAACCCCCACTATCGCTGTCTGGGGATCGGCCACAATCTCGTCCTCCCTTTCTCCTCCTCTTCCTCCTCTTCGTCCTCCTCACCTCCCTCTTGGTCGGCTTCGAGAGCCTCGCCACCGACCGGGCCCCACAGTCTGTACCCTGACCTGTAGAAGCCTAGGACGCGAGCCTCGACGTGCTCAAGGGTAGTGGCGTAGGACTGCTCCATGTTTGCCATCATGTGTTTCTTTGCCTCAGCCTCTATCACCGCTGCCACTGCCGCGCCCTTCTCCCTCTCTATGTGTCCTAAGGCCTTCTTCGCCTCCTCGGCCTTGGACCTCTCCTCATCTGCCGAGCTGCCTCCGAGGCTGCCTTCTCGTTCGCCTGCGCCAGAGCCATCTCAAAGTACGCGACCTGAGCTGCCGGGATTCCGAGCGGCACTACTCCGCTTCGTAAAGCTTCGCGACCCTCACCCTCTTGGCTCGGTCCCTGTCGCACGACAGCTTCAGCTCCTCTTACTCGGAAAATTGCTCGAAGAGGTGGCTGAAATGGCACGTGATCTAAACAAAAGAGAAAAAGAAACTATGAAAAGCCGAGCAAGTGACTTAAAAAATTTTGGATTATCGACGAATCGATTAGGAGACTCACCGACAACGTCGCCCAAGCTATCTCAACAGCGTCATCGCACGTTGTCCCCGCCTTCAGGGCTGCTCGGTCCTTCGGGGTCGGCAGATGGCGCAAGGCCTGCATACTCATGGCCGAGTCCCCCCAAAAAGCCATCATGATTCATCACCCGCCAGTCAGGGACGAAGAGCTTCTTGTGCTCCTCGATCAGGATCACCTCGGCCTTCTTGGTGAGGGGTGGAGCCTCAAGCGCCAACGCCGCAGAGATGGAGAAGGCTTCGGTTGAAGGCTCGGACAGGGTCGATTGAGGAAGAGCAGCAGCCAAGGCAGACCGCTGAGGAGACGCCAGATCCACAATCTCGACCACGGCAGAAGGCACTTTGGTAGGTCGGCCAAATGCGGATCCCGCGGTCGTCTTCTTCCTCTTCTTGGCGTCGGAGCCCTTGGCACCGCTCACGTTCCGCTCCGCCATGAGTGCCTTAAAGTCCATGTTCGGAGCCTCTGCCAAAGAGAAAAAACAAAGTTAAGACAAAAAGGATGCAGTATAAAGAGTAATAAAAGAGCAACTCGGGTCGATCGGACTGAGACCCGACACGTGGAGGACCTCCTCTAGGGCTGTCAACGGGCCGGACTTGGGCCGGACCTATAAAAGCCCGAGCCTGAGCCCGAAAAAATATATAGGATCCAAGCCCGGCCCGATTTTGGGTCGGGCTACTAACTTGAAGCCCGAGTCCGGATCCGAATTAAATCTAAAAGCCCGACCCGGCCCAACTATATAGAAGGAGACTACAACAAGATCAAGATCAAGATGACCTGTTGGTGCTTGGATAAAATATCTTAAATTTGGTGGTCTCAACTCCAAATAGGGCCCAAACAACACTACAACTAAGAGATTCTACACATAACTAGAAAAAGAAGGGGGGGGGATAATCAAGAACTGACCTGTCTCCGCACCAAGTCCGTTAAGCCCCGAAATGAGAACATTCGAACCAAACAACCTCTTCATCGTCTCCCTCCCGTACACGGCCAGCTACCTACTATGCAGATCCTCGTCGATCTCTCCCTCCCCCACCACCTTCCTGTTCCCATTGTCGTCGTACCCCATCTCTCCCGAATTCGAAGAAGAAGATTCCAATTTCGATCGATCCGTTCTCTGCTTCTTCTGATCTCCTTCTTGATCTTGATCTTGTTGTAGTCGCCGCCTACGGAGCATGCTGGTATCGGATCAGAATGGCAACGGAAAGTGGATGAGACTTGAGAGAAGGAGAGAGGAGAGAGAATGATGAGGAGAGAGGACAGATTAAGTAAGAGAGATTTGTATTTATTATGCAGTTTAGATTTTGGTATTATATACCTATGGGTTGGGTATTAGAAATTCTGGATAGTATTTAAATTTGGGTTGGATTCGGGTCGGACGTATACAAACCCGAACCCGGCCCGAAAATTAATTCGGGCTAAAAAATTAAGCCCGAGTCCGATTTTTTTTACAAATTTAGGCCCATGGGCTACTAAAAACGGGTCGGACTTAGTCGGGTTCGGGTCAATTACCAACCTTAACCTCCTCGGTCATATCCTTCCAACTCAGGGTCAGAAGGTTAATTAGCTGCGTCGCAACTTCTGCTTCAGCCGGAGTCGAACACCGGCTCGGCCTTCGCCCACTTTGGCACATCCTTCTTCCATCTGGTCGGGAAGTCCCATGCCGTAGGGTTTCGGATCAAAAAGTACTTTCCCTTCCACGACTTAATAGAATCCGGATTCTCTATCAACTTGACACATTTTCGTGGCGACAAGTAGTACCGATGCTCCATCTTGTTCATCCGGTTGATCCGATACATACTTCGAAGAACGATGAGCTGAGGCTCCACCTTTGCCGCCCGACACTGAAGCAAAAGGCCGAGCATGTGGCGCCACATGTTCGGCATGAACTGGATCGGACTCAGTCCATACCATCGCAGCCCTTCGGTCACGAAGGGGTGAAGGGGCAGACGCAGACCTGCATTCAGTGCGTCATAGGCAAAGACGCACGTATCAGGCGAGATCGCCATACACGCTCGTACTCCTGGTCCGGGGAGGATTAGAGTGTACTCTGGGGGTATCATGAAGCTCCTCCGGATCCGGGCAGGTCCCTCTCTGTCAGAACCGAGACAATGTCGTCGACCTCGGTGACCTCCTTTGGCTCGTTCTCCACATACGACTCCGACCTCCCATTGATGGCCTTCGTCAGCAAGTCGCCAGTAACTTCCTGATTCCCCCATGACCTGATATCTCCGATGGCAACCGACCCATCTCTCCTCCCCTCCTGACGGGCTCTACCACTGTCTCGACTATTACCGACCGCACTACCTCTTTTCCCTTTTCCTTGGCGAGCGGAGCAACTGGCTCGACCACAGCCGACCCTGCTACCTCCTTCCCCTTCTCTTGGGCTAGCAGAGCAACTAGCACTCACCGCCGACCCTCCTACTTCTATCCCCTTCTCTTGGATGAGCGGAACCTCTAGCGCCCGCTCACTCTCACCTCCCGAGGAAGAGACCTCACTACGCGAGGACACTCTAGACATCTTGAGAAGTATATATATATAAGTGAAAATATATATATTTACCTTGATGGGACGTTCTCGGTCGGAATAGTTCGCCGAAAATCGCTTCGCCTCGCCGCGACAGCTAGTACAACCACCCAGGAGCGAAAATCACCGCTAGCGGAGCAACTCGAGAGCAAAAACTTTTTCTTGGAGTAAAAAGTGAAAGAATGGGAGAAGTGTTGAGGGGGGTGAGAACTTATAGTAAAAAGAGCGCGACTCTTGGGCTTCTAACATATTGGGCCCCACTCAAGCCCATTAAGAATGTTAAACGACAGAATTCTTAAAGGCAGGAACAACCTACGGCCGTGCTGTCTCGAAATTCGTGCCCGACCTTAACTAGACACCCCAGATCTGGCCACGTAGCTCGGCAGCCATCGAAGCGCCGAGCTACCGAGGTGCCCATTCGGAGAAAGATGCCCCTGAGCTACCGGGGCACCGACCTCCGTATTGGGGAAAAAACACCTCCGAGCTCCTTGGACCGTCAGATCATCCAGATGTTCGCACCAACGGCTGATGGATGGCTTAGATTTTTCCACATCAACAAGATCACGTTTTCTCGTGATTCGAGTCTCTTGCGCCGTGATTCGAGCCTGATAGACGTCCCAGATCTGGCCACGTAGCTCGGCAACCATCGAAGCGCCGATCTACCGAGGTGCCCATTCGAAGAAAGATGCCCCCGAGCTACGGAGACGCCCCCGAGCTACCGAGGCTCTGACCTCCGTATTGGGGAAAAAACACTTCCGAGCTCCTTGGACCGTCAGATCATCTAGATGTTCGCGCCAACGGCTGATGGATGGCTCAGATTTTGCCACGTCAACAAGATCACGTTTTCTCGTGATCTGAGCCTCTTGTGCCATGATTCGAGCCTGATGGACATCCCAGATCTGGCCACGTAGCTCGACAGCCATCGAAGCGCCGAGCTACCGAGGTGCCCATTCGGAGAAAGACGCCCCCGAGCTACCGAGGCACCGACCTCCGTTTTGGCGAAAAAATACCTCCGAGCTCCATGGACCGTCAGATCGTCCAGATGTTCGCGCCAACAACTGATGGATGGCTCAGATTTCGCCACGTCAACAAGATCACGTTTTTTCGTGATCTGAGCCTCTTGCGCCGTGATTCAAGCCTAATGGACGGCCCAGATCTGGCCACGTAGCTCGGCAGCCATCGAAGCACCGAGCTACCAAGCTACTAAGCTGCCCATATGGAGAAAAATGCTTCCGAGCTACTCAAGCCGTCAGATCGCTCAGATATTCACGCTAGCTACTGAGGGACGCTTCAGATCACGCCACGTCGTAAATAAGGTGATTAATTCCTTTTTCTATTTTATTAATTCGGATTATTTATTTAAAAATTGTAAAAAATAATTAAAAATTCAGGAAAAATAATTAAAAATTCTAAAAGATAATTATATATTAGGGAAAATATTTTCGAGCCCCTGGATTAATAATTATTAGCTAGAATAATTAATTAATGCTCCCGGAAGCAAATCATCGCTTTGCAAAATTACATAAATGACTCGAAGAATAATTAAAAAATTGGAAAAAATTGCCAAAAATCCAGAAGAGCTCAAGAACAATCTTGAGCATGCTACCAACTCTGAAAAAACATCATCATGCCACGTATAAGATCCGAAACCCCTCATCTGAACTCCGATACAACCCCGCAAGCCATTAAATCAGTAAAACTACTCCTCAAAGGCTGATCAAACTCGGTCTTCGGGAGTGGGGGCTCGTGATATGGCTAAAAATATGGTTAAATCAGAACCGTTCAGATTAGAGCACGAATCTTAAGGCCAACAGGGGCAAAATGGTAATTTCACTTGTTTGCGGGTCCGAATCAGGAGTTGGGCCCCCATTCAGGACCGAATAACCCTGAAAACGGACCCATCTTACTGGGTACGGGTTCCAACCCATAAGAAACCCAATCAGACTGGATAGGAGAGAATTCAGATTCACGATTATCCCCAAACAGCGGTTTTAACCACTTCTATCCATCTACATCGGGAAGTAGGGATTTGATCTAATCTCGAAACTGACTCCTAAGGCGGCTATCAATACTCCTCTCCCCCCACTGTTACAGAGTAATCAATCTTTTGCCAATTAAAGCTCTTGCTTAATCTTTCTGATTACTGACAAGAGCGTCGGAAGGTGCGTCGCCGGAATCAACCCCAGTGTCTCGCACTTTTTGCAGGTTAACGGCGAAAGGATCTCGGTCAAACACCGGTGAGGTTGTTCAGGTTTGACTATTCACCTTCCCTCGAATCCACAAATCTATCTGTTTGCCCCCACACCAATTTCAGCGGCAACACCGTCTAAGGCCGACATGGAACCTATCACCTCACTCACTTAAGAGTGGCATGCCTTCTCAACTGCACTAGAAGTTCTTGGCAGGAGGCTTAGTTATTGGGTTGGAGGAAGGGCCAGGCTGAAGGAAGATGAGGGGTGACTAGTAATAATCACTAACAAGGGTGTTTTTTCATAAAATTAAATCTGGCCTAGAAGCTTGCCAAATCAGCTTCCACTACAACCTGGCTGCCTAAAAATTTTCTCTTGAGAAGGTATTCCGTGAATATTATAAAGTTTAACTTTTTCCTCGTAAAAATTGTACAGAAAGTTAAAAATTTAACATAAAATATAATCGCTAGGGGTTCGTAAAATTAATAAGGGAGTAGGAGTTGGTGCTAACTTCTCAAGGCTTACCAATTCAATGTCTGGATGATACCAGCCGTTTAATTACATTAACATTCACGCCCTAAAATGACTGACGGGGAGTATATCAGAGCACAACTCTTGATTGAAATTCCCTAGTTTTTTATTTTGTGGGGTTCATATATCTCTCAATTCTTTTTCAAATAAGTCATATACTATATGGATTAGTAAGAGCCCCAAAACACCTCCAAAATGGAACTAGTTACATTCAATTTAGAGCTCCGTATAGAAAGATATGACCGTTTTTGTCACTTCCCGAGTCCACTCGCCTAGCCGCCTAGGACCCGAGTCATTTCCATGGTCACGACCCAGTATTGCTACGATCCCACCACAGGGCTAAAGTCTCACCCAAACGACTAGCTAGTTGGAAGGCATTTTCGGATCCTTGACTATATTATATACGCACCGTTCAATCCAATGTTCAATCCCATATGGGACTAAACTTTCCACCATCACACTCAAATGTTAATAGTATATATTACAATTCCACCTATTTTCAAGCCAATCCTATACAAGCCCACTAATAACTACTATGAGCCCACCAATTAATCAAAGCTCACCTAGAAATAACTAAGCCCATTTAGGGATATTACACTACACTATTACCTCGCGAAGACCCTAGGTCCCTAAGGGGGGATAATTATAATACCCATGGTTAAGCCCAAGCCACCAAAAGTCTAAAAAGCTCAAATAGGATGTGTGATTTACTCCCACATTGGAAAAAAGAGTGGGAGCAGTCGCGTATAGATAGTAAAGTCTATGATCCTAGGTTGCCTTCATTATTAGGTAGTTTTAGATGAGACTTTAGCCTTGTGGCGGGCGGTGGGAAACCAAATTGCAAGTACGGAAGCAATCTGGAGTTCGGATATGCACCCTCTTGTACAGTACGGTGGTAGGGTAATACAGCTACTGGGAGTATACAAAAAGAAGTTACAATTCCAGTATATGATTTACCCATATGAACTAGCTAGTCGTTATATTTATGTTGTAACGAATTTTCTAGGCAATGAATTTCAACAACCAAATTATTTTGTTAGTGAAAAATATAAATATTTTGAAATAATTCTAAATTATTGCTTTATGAATTTAATCCTCTTTTGAGCAGAGTGTTGGGCAACAAAGAAATATGTCCAAAAAATGAGTGTAGCGGAGATGAGGATATTAAAATGAATGTGAGGTAAAACCAGAAATGATAGAATTAAAAACAAGCATATACGAGACATAATAAAGGTAGCTCATATCCAAGATAAATTAAGAGAGAATCGTCTCAGGTGATTTGAACATGTCAGACGTAGACCTAGTAGTGCCCCCTTTAGAAAGAGTGATTTGATAAGTATTAAGGAAAGAGTTAAGGGTAGGAAAATACCTCAACTTACTTGGGTGGAAACAGTGAGAAAATATATGATAGCTTGTGGCCTTACAGAATATATTGCACTAAACCGAGCAAAATGGAAAAGCAGGATTCATGTCCCAACCCCAACTAGTTGGGAAAAAGGCTTTGTTGTTGTTGTTGTGGATTTAATCTTCTTTTCTCAAACTCTCTAATTACGACATTTCTTCATCATTTATTTTTTGAGAATATTTCCATTCATCGCATCTATGGTTCAGAACATTTCAAAGCCAAAATAGGTAGAACCTCCCCTAGTAATTGACCACTATTTTACAATCTTGTGAGATTGAATGAGCAAACACTGTTTTTTTTTGCTTTCTTCTCGATAGTAAAACGTCTACGTCGCTTGGTTGCAAATTTATCAAGTGCAGAAGGTGGAAAGTCCTTCGTGGAATTAGAGGTGAAAATTCTCCTTAGGAAGTGAAAAATATAAGTTTAAAACATCATCCTCTAACTATGGCTCTCGGCTTAATTGAGCGAGAGTTTTTTAGTGAAAATACTAAGGCCCGGAATTCTTCAGTGTAGGGTAGACAAGGGTTGCCGAACCACCAAGAAATTGTTGTGTTCTAAATGTGGTGGCATTGTCTCTAATCTTCTAAGTTCTAACCTTTTTTACTTTCTATAATTACCTTCTTTTTCACATTAATACTTTGCACCCTATTCATCATACTTGGACTATTACACCTTAGTAGGTACACACATTAAAAATAAAAACAATAAAAAAACTTGTTAAGAGCTAGCATCCTCATAAATCCTCAAATTTAATATTTTATATATAATAGAATACATATTTCAAACATCCATAGTTATGAATAAGAAACATAATTCTTTTTAACTTTACAAATTAAAAAAAAGTTGCAAGCTAAATAATTGTCACCAAATTATGTGGAATGAATATTTATTCACTATACTTTACTAATGTAATTCAAATTATACTCAAATTGCACATACTGGAAACAAGGATGCCTTTCGTACTTAGACCCAAATAATGTTGTTTAACTGATCAAATTCATTTTTCAAATATTTAAAGCTAATATTGTTGATTCATATTATAAGTTATGAATTATATGGGCTAATATATCAATTCCGACCTTTGTGTGCTATAAACATTAAAGATGGGATGTCACATTCCAAGCTGTTACTTTACTTAATTAAGTGCATGCTTCTTTTTTTGTCAAATATGTGAAGCAATAGTGTTTGTTTCATGCACATACATATTCGTCACTGTTTTAAATCTCGGACATATCGGCCGAAATCTCGTATTGGACCCATCAGCGAAACGAAATCAACCTTTTAGGAAATATTTCGTTTGAACCCGAAAAGTGAAAAAATCGGTCGAAAAGTCCGATATATCCCCCAATACGTCACTATTTCGCCTCGGAAATAGTTAAAGTGGGTTTGGGGGGCTTAAATCCCTAACCCATTACTCGTTACCCTATAAACCAACCCTAAATTCCCTAATCCCCAATTCCTTCTCAATCTCTATTCTCTCCACTTCTCTTCCACCGCCTCTCCAAATTTCTTCCTCGAAATTGGTCTTCGAGTCTTCGTCGTCGCCAACCCAACTCCACCGCCAGCCTATCGTGAGTCGTCAATCTCTCTTCTCCTACTGTTCTTCTTCTTCGTCAACAACTGAAGCTCAAAGAACCTCCCGCTCTCTCTCATCTTTTCGCGCCAAAGAACCTCCCCCCCTCTTTTCGCACCAAAGAACCTCCCGCTCTCTTCTTCATCGCCAACAACTGAAGCTCACGCTCGCTCAGTAACTCTCTTCTTCGTCGTCAAAAAGCCCGCTCACGCTCTCTTCTTCTTCGTCGCCAACAACCCAGTGAGCCCCCACTCTCTCTTCTTCTTCTTCTTCTTCTTCTTCTTCTTCTTCTTCTTCGTTTTCATTTTCTTCTCTTTAATTTACTAGAATTTTCAAGTTAATCTGCTAACTTTTCTATCTGTTATTCTGTTGACTGTTAACTATTATTACTTAACTGTTAATTGTTATTCTATTAATTTGTTAACTGTTATTCATCTTCATTTTCTTTTCTCTTCGTTCGTCTTCGATTAGTTGTTAACTGTTATTCTGTTAATTGATTGTTAACTGTTAATTAGTTGTTAACTTTTAATGGTGGAATTGTGGCAATTGACGAACATGTTTAGTAACTCCTATTAGTTGTTATTTTGATTGTTAAGTGTTAATTAAATTTATTTCTGTCTTAGTTGTTCTCTGTTAAGTGTTAATTATTAGTTGTTCTCTGTTAATTGATTTTGTCTACACTTAGTCAAGTGTTAACTGTTAACTCTTATTAGTTGTTCTCTGTCTTAGTGTCTTATTCATAGTTAATTGATTGTTAAGTGTGAACTAAATAACTATAAGTCGTAACTCACTAACTCGTAAGTGTCAACATGTTTAACACTTTAATGATTTTTTCTTCTTATTGTAGTTTTTAGACACAACTCTACCTTCTACAAGATAGGATAAAATGTCGGAAGAAGCAACAAGCTTTCCAGTAAGTAAGTCAACCAAACTCGATTGATTTTCGGAACATGCGACAAGAGTTAGTGGGAGAAAAACCAAGTGCAAGTATTGTAGTCACCCACTTCTTAGTGGATAAGTAAGCCGTCTCAAAGAGCATTTAGCTTGTATTAGTGGGAATACTACCAAGTGTCCTAATGTTCCGGAACATGTAAAGGCCGACGCCTTAGCTACTTTAAATGCAATTAAAGAAGCCAAGATATCAAAGCTAGTAAAACGACAAAATATGCTAGGGTAATAGGAGATGGAGGAGATACATTAATGTAGAAGGGGTAGATGTGGAAAGTCATCCTAGCCGAATGTGCTCATCCAATAGTTCAAAAGTTAAAGGGCCAATGGACATGCATGTGGTGCGGGAAACAAAGGCAAAGGTGTACAAGTTCATCAAACTACTCTCAATGAGCATTAGAAGAAGGCGGCAAGAGAGGATGCAAGTGAGTATGTTGCAAGATGTTTTTTTGACAATGTCATCTCATTTAATGTTGCCAAGTCAACTTCCTTTCAAGAAATGATAGAAGCGATTGAAAAGTACAGACCGAATATGAAAGCACCTACGCCTCATGAACTTAGTATGCATTATTTGCCAAAGGAGGTGAATAGAGTAAAGGAACATCTTTCATTTTACTTGGATAAATGCAAGTCGGGCGGTTGTAGTCTCATGACCGATGTATGGACGGATAGAAAAGGGCGAAGCATAATGACTATTGTTCTTAATTCTTACAATGGTACTATTTTTTGAATCAAAAAATACGTCTAGCAATGTGCATGATGAAAGGTTTATCTATGAATTCATGAATGAAGCAATTGATAAAGTGGGAGAAGATAGTGTGGTACAAGTAGTGACCGATAATACCTCCAATAATGTGGCGGCGTCAAATCTTCTAAAAGTGACACGACCAACTATCTTTTGGACATGGTGTTCGACACACACGGTCATGGTTTTAAATCTCAGATTTCGGGACTCGTCTCGGTAAGGGGTGTTTCGTCTCGGATCGGAGATATCAGAGGAGATCTCGAAAAAATGTGATCATATCGGATGTTCATTTTTTATACTCTAAATATTTTATTTGTTACTAAATAAGATATTATGTCTTACTTGTCATTTATCATATAAAATATTGTATAATGTAACTAATGACATGAATCAATTACGGTAAATCTTCGCATAATTTAACAATAATATAGAAGAGAATATAATATAAGTATATAACTAAATTAAATTTGCATTGATTAGAAAATTGTATTAGTTAATAAACTTACTTGACTTTGCATATATAAAAACAATAGCGATACGAAATCCTCACATTATTTAGCTAAAAGTCCTATATTAAAAGACATATATACAAAAAGTAAAACAAAAATTTTAAATAAATTCACAATAACATTTGTGTCTATTTCGGCTGATATTTTGCCAATTTCGGTAATATTTCGGCCGATATTTCGTTAATTTCGGCTGAAATCTACACATTTCGGTCCAAAACAATGTAGAGTATAAAATATGTGATTTCGTATCGGCAAGCTAGTCGAAACGAAATTTCGGCTGTATCGGAGGAAATTTAAACAGTGCACACGGTGAATCTCATGTTGAAAGGAAAGATCGAGTCTATCCATAATGCCATCACAATGGAGAGGAATATCACTGTTTTTATGTATGCCCACACTCTCATTCTCGAGACTGAAGAAGGATGCTACAAATGGTTTAGACCTGGTGAGACCGGGGATGACTAGATTTGCAACCGCATTCCTTTCATTGGAAAGCCTCCAGGAGCATAGGAGAGGTTTGAAATCCTTTGTAAATGGAAATTTTTGGGAGGAACATATGCAATGCAAGTCTACAATGATTACTATCCATATTTCTTAGAACAAAAAAATCATGGGAGCCACGCTAGACAAGGAAATTAAAGATTGCTTCCACAGTTAAAGAATGTTGTATTCAAGGTAAGAAATAGATGTAAATTGCACTAGAAGTAACTGCATTATAATTACTTATCCAGCATATGATTAATCAAGAACTCATACGTTTGACTATAAGATAAACACCAGCATTTTGAAAGAAATAGTTTCATTAAAAAACACAAAATCCGAACCTGTAGAACCCAATGTGCACAGCTCAAAAATCTGGCAATTCCCAGAGCAAATACGTAGTGAGCTGTAAATGGTTCAACTATCTGCCAGAAACAGAAACTTTTTAAGCAAGAGGTTTATCCACAATAAAGGGCCCAACTTTGTTTGTGTCACATACCTTTGTGTTCTGCATCAAACGAAGTTGGGGTAAAACTGAGACAGCTTCCAGATAAACACAAAAAGCCCAGCAAATTCTGTTCAGCATATGATGTGATGTTGAAGGATGAATTAGAAAGGCTAACAAAGCACAAGGCACAACCTGCATCCTCAGCAAGTAGTCAAGGTCAATACAGTTGTAAACTTATTACTTATATACTAGACGGAGCAGAAAATTAAAAAATCTAAAAAGAAGGATTTGCGGATTTAATAACATTAACTTAAGTTGTTAATCCTAAAAACTTGGAAAAGCAACTTCCAGTGTGAAAAAGAGTAAAGGTCAACATAATTGCCTATCCACTAGAAAAGAATATTTGAAATTTTACCCAACAAACAGAACTGAGGATGCAGTAAACTCTATGAACCACTCAAAAGAAGAAAGAATAACAGATACAGATTAATGTGATACATCAGATAAGTTTTAAACATAAAAACTCAATACGATACAGAATAATATCTGAACCAGCCTGGCAAGATAGACATAGAAAAGGAGATAGATCAACTAATATTGCCCATAAAACTCTGAATCAAATGGACTTGAAATCTGGAAGGATGATATTTTCGATGGACAACTTCAAAATACTTTTATATGAAGCCAGTGTCAACAAAAAACTGATCACTCTCTAATATTGCACACGGTTGAATACTCACCACATAATATATTGCAAAGTTGTCCTTGTCCTCCATGTAACTAGATTTTAGTTTAAACCGCATCATATAAATAACCCAAAGCGTAGATGCAAGTGTGGCAGAATCCAACAGTGTGTGTATGTCATATTCCATAACGAAACTGCAGTACAGTCTAACAGCTAAAAATAAAGCTGTTAGGTCCTGAGACTTGAGAGAGAGTCCTGCAGCAAATAGAAAAGACAAAAAACTAATAAATAGGAAGGAATCAAAGTAAGGGAAGTAACAGTGTAATAAGGATAAAGAAATCAAAAACAAAAAATTGATGAAGTAGGAAGTGACTCATTCTACAGACACAAAAGAGAAGATAGGATGCCATATACCTGGAACATTTAAGGTGGCTCAAGCTTAACCGAACATCTTCAAACAAAAGTTTAGGATCTTTTAGCAATATCCAACTTATTCATTTAAGTCGAATTACAAATGAAAATTTGAGTAATAGTTGAAGTACGATGAGTCTTTGATTGTTGTGCAGGTTGAGCCTTAAATATTTCTACCAAAATCTATTCTATATCTTCTCAAGGAGACTGCATCTAGAAACTCTTTGGTCTCCTATATTCATATCACTTAGTCTATCTATTACCTAAAATCAGATGTAAATATTAGTTCACACAGAGACTAATATAACGCACAACCTCAAAATGCGAATACTATCAGTCTTTTTTTCTAACCGTAAGTAGAGAAAATTATCCTTCATATTCCTGTATCCATCAATAAGTAGTGTTAACTAACTATAACATCTTAAATGTTTGTACAACTAGCAAATATAGAGGCTCTGAATGATCTGATTGATAGACAATCTTTATTGTATTAACTGGGAAAACGAAGGGTGAAGAGCTGCTAAAGAGATAACCGGCCCTGATCCTGCTTTGGACCAAAGCAACAGAATTAAGAAGCCTTAGCAAAAGTGGGAAAAAGTGCCATAAAGCAGCCAGAAAAGAGACAAGGCGGTAAAAAGCAGATAGAACTGTTTTAAGGGATATCTTGCATTTTTTGAACCCAAATTGCCTCGATTCGATAAGTTAATAAGTTAAAACTATATTTAAAGAGTAAATTATAGTAAATTACATGAACTTTTTTATGCTTTATTGATTATCAGGAACTTACTCTAAAATGGGTGCCTACAATAGACTTAAGACAATACGGTTTACTCTCGCCACCATGCAGTCATGCGGCTCTACTCTGTGTCCCTCATACTAAAATGACCCTTGACCCTAAAAACCCTCAATTCGTAAGAGAAGGAGCAGTTCCATGCGCTCACTAAAGCAAAAGAGCATTGTAGTCATGTCGAATGTGGTCTTAAAGTTGTATGAGAGTTATTGATAATTAATATAATACATGGTAGCCACGCATATTAAAGCAAGTTGTCGTGGCCAAGTAAAATTATAAAATATTCATGTTATATTATTGTAATTTAGCCATATTTATAAATAAATAAAGAGTAACTTTACAGGGTATACCCGATTCCTCCATCCTGCACGCACTATTGATCTCTCCGTAGGTGACCCTTTCCCTCTTAATCACAACCTTAGTAAATCCTTTTTCCTCCCTAATTCTCTACTCAGCCTAGTAACAATACCGACAACAACTTACAGACTACGACAGTCAATTTTCTCTCTGAGAATGAGATTCTCCCCTATACTTTACTTTTTAGAGATGTCAATGGTGTTCCAGGCCTCGGTGGCTACAACGAGGCAGAACTACTCGTGAACAATGAGGCAGCTCGTGAACAATGAAGCAGAGGAAGATAATCACAATATAAAGGTGACGAGGCAGATAAAATATTTTGCCTTTTACCTTTTCGAATCTGGTGGTTGACCCATGGGGCACCGCCTTCACCTGTCACCTTGCTGAATATGAAGATGAAGATCCCCGCGTTTCTCTCTCCTTTTCTCCTACCTACCCCTCTTCTACCCAACATCCCCCCCCCTACAGATCCCAATGCAACCTTCCAGCTAGTGCTAGATCGGCTTGATGTTTGAAAGTGGGGTCCAGTTCAAGTAGCATGCTAAAGTGTGGTGTTTGCCTGCTTGACTTGACCTACGTGAGTTACGGGACTATCTTTTAGTCATTAGGTATATGGAGTAAGGATTTTAGAGGTCGCATTAGAAGTATTTTTAAATGGTAATGTTCAATTCTTATTAAAAATTTAAATGTCAATGTTCAATTCCTATTAAAAATGCTTGATAAATGCTTGATGGAACTTAAAAGCTTGGAACTATGTTGGCCCACACACGTTGGGTCATAGTCCGGGTCGTTTAGAGGTGAGATTTTTCATTCTTTTTTAACA
This sequence comes from Hemerocallis citrina, assembly GCA_017893485.1. Lineage (NCBI taxonomy): Eukaryota > Viridiplantae > Streptophyta > Magnoliopsida > Asparagales > Asphodelaceae > Hemerocallis > Hemerocallis citrina. The sequence continues at coordinate 186,499,605 of CM030366.1, read as the reverse complement.
AGGCCGTAATCACAATCACACATCCCCCATCAAAAAAAGCGATGCATGTAGAATTTGAACTCCCGACATCTCGCTCATTAGCAAAAGAGGCTCACCACTAGACCCTAGTGGCACTTGCGTTTAGAGGTCAGTTGGACAAAATAGATTCTTTATTTTACATCAATGTCCAGATTTTTCTCTCAGTTCAAAAGTTATATGCAAGTCTTAAAATTTTGTCGAACCTTGGTTCGACTTTTGAGCCTAGTTTTTTGCTTGTGAAAAGAGCTGCAACCATGTTAAACTTTCAAGCCCAGCTAGTTGAGTCGAGTTTTGGCTTAGGGTTAGTAGTTTAACTAATCCAACTAACACATATAAATTTATGTCAATACGATAAAGTATGAAAATCAAGTATATCTTGAATATTGCAAGTGGAGATCCTAAAAAATCAGTGTTTTAAAACAAACTAATTTAAAAACTTTCGTCAACTAATAAATAAGTTTAAAATGAATGTAAAATATTCGAATAATTACCTTTTGGATGTGACGTGGACGTATGACTCTTTTGTCATATTTGATTTTACAGATTTAACTTGATAATCCATATTAAAAAATAACAATTAAATTTATTAGTTCATTTTTTATATCAATTTTTTCTCATAATAGGACCCTGAGTCACCGACCTAGAAAATCAACCTCAATAAAAAGTAGAATTCAGCTTGAGCAAAAAACAAAAAAAATGGATCTTTAAATAATTTTCACCCTAGCCTACCCCTTCCTAGACCTAAAATTAGATGATTAGTGTCAATTTTTATTTATTAATTAGTTAGAGGTGGTAAGGGATAAAGAAAGATATCACAAAAGGGGTTCTGTAATGCAACTTTTCGGGAAATATGCCTAGACATGGCAAAACATGCATGTATCTACAGGCATACTACCATGCATTTGAAGACCTAATTTAGATATCACCTCGGACCCTATGTTTTTGCTTCGTGCTATACTCCTATTTTTCCTTTCCACAACATTGGTGTGCGATGGTGAGGTTTGTTCAAAGCAAGGTTTTAGAACTCAGGATTGGGATTGGGATCGTGTTTTCCAAATATTTAGATAGTGATATGTATCACCCAGACCAGTAGTATCGAATCGGTCTATCGGGTTTTTTGGATTGGGCATTTTTTTAAAAATTTTAAAAATATATCTTATATGTTTCCATAATCAATTATTTTTTAAAAAATAATAAATAATTTAAAAAATGAATTGATGAATTTAAATAATTCTATTTACAAATTAAATATTTTCAATTACAGACATGGAACATTTTAATTAATTTCAGTGAATTATTAATGTAGAATGAAACTAGAAAAATAGACATAGGCAAACCAAATAACACAAATTTTATTTACATACAAAAAAAAACTTAAATAAGCTAAACATGAAATGATTTTCATTACACGAATTACTTGGATAAGAGGATCCACATGGATATAAAATTTAAATATTGAAATTTTTTAACCATAGAGATCACTAATTTTCATTCCACGAATTACATGGGGAAATAAATTTCAAGACCGGTGCATGCATGAGCTCTCTCGTATACCAATCAATGCATATATCTATATAATATATATTTTATCAGTTAAAAGAGAAAGCAGTCGTAAAAAAGAGCGAGAAGGAAGAAGATAAAGGTTGGGAATGAGATTTAGACTTTTTATTGTAAGTAGATTGGATTTGAGTACGACTAAGCTCAGGTTCAAATCAGATTTGAATCCAATCTAGTTTGCTTCTTAATCCCAATATTTTTATTTCCCCAATATCGGGCAATATCGGATTGGCCGATATAACAGACATCGACCGATATAATGCCCAAAATATATCAATAATGACATCCATTATGAAAGTGTTCAATTAGTAACGAACCCAATGAATCCGTTATAAAGGCCAATATAACGGATGTCACTGCCGATATACTGCATAGTAGAGGTTCAAACAATAAAAAACTGAACAACAATTTAGTTTCTGAGAATATTTAGCGATTTGAAGTTGTCCAGATGATCTTTGGGCTTTTTATGATAGATTTGTGAGATCAACAGATTGGATAGTTTGAAAAAGAGTTTGTGCTTTTGCTTTATCCACTAGGCAAAGGACAATATGTTTCACCGACAATAAATTGAGGTTCAGTCCCACAAGATTCAAAGAGTGAATTGGTAAGACGACTAAATCGGTGAAGATTGGTGCAAACAAAAATCATGTAGACAACTAGATTAAGCTGATTCAAAAGGAACAAGTTTAAAGAATCGCTAACCTTCATAAAAGTCCCCAAGCTGGGAAAAGCAGCCTCAAGGTGAAGGTCATTTGTGTTGGAAAAAAAATGAAGGCGAAGGGAAATGAGGAGCATGAAGGGAAATGAGGAGCATGAGATATAGAATTGAATCATAGGTGGAGTTTGGCTTGATACAATCAAAGGTAAAGATTGTTAAAGAGTGTCTTGCTTCAAACAGAAAGAGGAATCAAAAATTATATCAACAGCAAAAGATACAACAAGAAATATGGTAATAGCTAGACAACACATAATTGAAAGGATTCAATGACTGCCATGTTTGAAAGAGTATTAAAAGCCTACAAATCCATCATGAGGATTAAATGTTAGCCTCATGTCACTAATTCATGAGAACAATTCAGATTGTATTAATGTAGTTTGCATGGGATAAATTGCCAGGATTTCTGGGAAATCCATTTAATTCCAATGCGAACTCTATCAAATGGAGACAAGTAGGATCACTTGAAAAATATAACAGATCAGGAGGTCAAGTTGTTAATTTGAGTTGTAAGGAAACTAAGATCTCAAATATAAACTTATCAGTCGACTTGTTTGGGCAGAAATTAGTCCCTAGATTAACAGAGAGGTTGAATGGCTTCTATATTCCAGTTACTCCAATGGTTAGTAGCCGATTGACAACCAGTTTTAAAGTAGAAGTTGTCAAGTTGACATGACTTCTTCTTAATTTCTGAAAGGGCAGATAGGCAAAGGGTTTCTAGGTCATTATGTTACTCGAACTGGGTTTGTTATCTAATGAAAGTGGCAACTATCCGATTTCTTGACCGACCGAAAGAAGAGATTAAAAAATTTGCACATATGACTGTGAGGAAAGTAATAAATCTCAAGGTGCACTAAGCATTGTAATTGTGGTAGGGTAAAAATGGCTTGGGGCCCAACCAGGGCCCAATACAACTCTCACTCAAAAATGGTAGAAACAGCAGTCTAGTTCGGCTTCGAGCCACTGCAGGGTCGGCGCCGAACCTCAAGTTCACCCCCACAGATCTGGTCTCCTCGTATCCGATGAGCGGCGATGGCCCTCGGCCTCCGATCCACGACAGCCCTCCGGGCCGTCCGCCCATCCTGGTATAGAATGAAGATGACTTGGCGCACCCTACGCCACCAGATTCTCCCAGAAGCACAGAAGCCCCATGATCTGCCATGTCAGCTCCAAATACCACCAAGGGCTTTGCCGCGTCAGCCCTATACCACTCCTGGTAATGCCACGTCAGCCATAAACCCCCTGGGCCTTCTGCCACGTCAGGCCCATGGGCTTTCGGGTTCAGACCCGGCCCCCAAGCGGATCCAAACCCGGTTGGAACTCTCTATAAATACTAGACCCTCACCCACCTTTTGAGGTAACCAATCTTTTGCCACTTAAATTCACCTAGTTATTGCTACTCTCTCATAGAGACTGACTAGATCGTCGGAGGGTCCGCCACCGGAATAAACCCCGGTGTTTCAGGACCGTCTGCAGGTACACAAGACCTCGGATCCGAACCCTCTGATCCGAGCCGAGGCATCCACCCCACTCCGAGCCCGTCGCAGGAGCCGCCAGGTCACTCCGAGGGTCGTCTGACAAGCAGCTTTCTCTTTCAATACAAATCGAGTCCGAACTCACACCTGGTGCATCCACACGTCTCCCAGAAATAAACCGCATCAGTAATGTTGCTCAGAAACCATGTAAGAAATTGTGTTTACAAAGCTCTAAGTGGTATGGCTTTTCTGTTATTTTGTAGTTTCGTTCTCTTCCCAATGGTCTTAAAAATCATACCAATTTTAGGGAGATTAATCTAAACCACATGACATGACAGTGGTGTTTAATGATCTTTCTACTACTAATACACATAGACCTACTTTTTAACTCTTAACTAAAATGATAAAATAAACTTTCTTAACAACATTTTTTTGTTGTCTTTTTTTCCCCCTGAAATTGACAAGTCATGTAATTCTACCCGCAAATCTAGTCATTCAAATCCATTTTTCACTGCTAAAGAATCACGCTACAAATCTTAGTAAAGCATCGACAATTCGATCTTGATTCATAAAATATCTTCTTTTTTTCCCCTTTTCCCCAAAGCTTAGAAATTCAACTATATCGTTCCCCTTATAACCCAAACCAAACAGGTAGTCTAAAAGTCAACCTTGACTGAAAACTAGGAACATTGAACATCCCCATACATACATGCTCAATCAAATTAAAGAAGTAGAGAAAGAGAAAACCAAGAAACAGGAATGGGTAGGGTACGGACCGGCGCAGGTCTTTTCTTTGGTGAGCTTGTAGACGAGGACGGAGATTCCGATGGCGTGGCAGGCTTCGGCGGAGACGAATAGGTTGTCGTGGTCGTGAACGATGAAGCGGAGGAAGACGAGAGCGGCGATGCCGGCGACGACGCAAAGGAAGGTCTTGACCTTGGGAGGCTGGCGCTTCACCCATCCCGCCACCGCCTTCACCTGCCGCCGAGCCGAGGACGATGAGGAGGAGGATAAAGAAGAAAAGGAAGATGAAGATGATGCCCTCATTTTCTCCGCTTTTTCCCTTGGTTACTACTTTTTTCTCTCTCTCTCTCTCTCTCTTTCTTTCTTTCTTTCTTTCTCTCTCTAGTCTAGGGCTTGGTTGAATTGAATGAACGGGTTTGGTTGAGTTGTAAAGTCTGTTAAGTGGTGGGGTTGTGTTCGGCTGAGTCGGTGTGCCTGCATTTTGACCTGTAAGTCGGAAATTCGGAATAATGTGGGTTAGGTGTAGCATTGGTATCGGGTTGGGTTGGGTTGGATCGGGTCCTTCACCACCCGGATCCAGACCTGGATCCGTGAGGACCGGGTCCGATTTCGGCGCCGGGTCCTATTAAAATATTTCTACCTGTTCGGGTAGGAACGGGAGTGCGAGCAGTGAGCGGATGCGGGTTAGGGTTAGGGTTATGAGTTTTGAGTTTTGAAGAGAAAGATTTAGAATTGAGGATGAATGGGGAAGGGATGAGGATAGAATATTTATTTTTATGTTGATTTTTTTCTTTTTTTTTTTTTTTTTTTGGGGGGGGGGGGGGGGGGGGGGGGGGGCAACAGGTCTGGGTCCGGGTCAAGTCCCTTTTGAGCGGACCCGGACCCGAAAGTACAACGGGTCCCATTTTAGGACCCGGACCCCGAATAGGCCAGGTCGGATCTGGGTTTCGGGTATTTATACCAATGCTAGTTAGGGGAACATTTGTTGGCGGTTAGGTGTATATCTGGATTATATTTATATGTTTCGTAACGGTTGTTTTCGAGGTTATATCATACAGTACCTGTTTCTAATGTTAATTTTTTATTTTTTCCCAAACCAAAGCCTTATCTGATATCTCTAATATCTAATATTATAATGGACGATTTGAGATTGTGTCACTTGTAGGCAATCAACCATCTAATTTCAACCACTTATTCTTAAGTGGAAGTTAGAGCATCTGCAGTCGTTGGTTTTTTACCCAAATTTACAAAATTTGAAACAAAAAAATTACTGCAGTTGTTGGCCAAATACCCAAAATTTGGGTTTGAGAACTACAGTGGTCGGCTATATTTGGAAGAAGAAATGACAATTGCCAAAATATAGCTAACGAATGATCATCTTTCGTCTGTTGAAAAAAAAAGTTCTCGGACGAAAGATGATCTTTTGTCTCTTCTAAATATTATTTTTTTATCTGTCGAACAGAAAATGATTTCCCGTCTGATCATTTTTTTTAAAAAAATAATCGTGGCAATTCATAAAATAAAAAATAAAAAATATCTGGACGAACGAAAAATGATTTCCTGTCAGTTCACTTTTTTTATTAAAAAATTGGTGAAATGAGCAGGGACAGGAGATGAAGCCCTGGCCCAGCCATTTTTTTCTTTTTGTTTGAAATTTTTTTATATAAAATGCACCCTATAATTAATTCTATGGATAAAAATTAGGTTTTAATTGAAATTAATTAAAAATTAAGATTAATTTAAGCTTTAATGATAATTAATTATGATTAATTTAACAACAATTTAGGAATTAATTAGGATTTCAATTTTTTTAATTCTTTTTAAAAAAATACAACAGACGGGAAATGATTCCCCGTTCGTTGTTTTTTATTTTTAAAAATAAAATAAAAATTAACGGACGGGAAATTATTCCTCGTCCTTTCATTTTTTTAAATTAAAATCCAAATTTTGGGTTTAAACGACTACAACTCAAACCCACTTTTCCTATTCTTATATGCCAAATACCCAAAATTTGAGTCGGAGCGACTACAGATGCTCTTATATTAACCATTCATTTAGTCAATTGTTATCAACTAAAGTCGACATTCCCAACTGTGAAATTAGTTATTTCGTGCTCGCCGTTGGAAACGGCGGGCCTAGTTTTATTTTTTATTTTTTTTATGTTGAGAAATTACGTACTATTTCATTCAACGTATAAATGCATATTCTTGAAAAGGAGTGGAGTTGGAAAGTTTATGAGCCACTTCTCTCTTAGTTACCACTGATCGATTCATCTATAGCCTCTGATTCGTCATTCCCAACGGTGAGTTTGGCTCAGAATTATCAAACAAGACTCGACGTTCCCAACCGCAGTATTCTTTATACTAGACTTACTGTTGGGAATAGCGAGGTTATATGAAATTTCACAGAGAGTGAAACTCTCTGTTGGACTTGGTGAAGTTTTTAAATAACTCTGTTGCACCCTCTATGAAATTTTATATAACCTCGCTGTTCCCAACAGCGAGTCTAGTATAATGAACCACGTCGTTGAAAACGACGAGTCCTGTTTAAAAATTTTGAACTAAACTTGTCGTTGGGAACAACGAGTTTTTCAAAAAAAAAAATCGAACTAGACTCGCCGTTCCCAACGGCGAGCACGAAATAACTAAGCTCGTCATTGGGAACGGCGAGTTTAATTGTCGAGTCCCGAGCACAAATACTTCAGCAATTGTTTTTTTTTTTCTCAAATAGTTTTGAAAAATGACATAAATTTAAAAAAATCAAAAAAAAGACAATAAAAAGTTTTAGTTTGTATGCAAGAAAAAATATTTTTTAGTACAGTTGTGTAGGGGGTGGACAATTATTATCCAAACCGACCAATCCGAAACAATCCAACCCGAACTAACTGGTTTGTAACCGAACCAATTAGAAATTTGGGTTGGCCCGGTTCTTGATCTTCAATAACCAATTGGACCGGTTCGGATGTTGGATGGGGCTTTCAAATACCGATGAAATCGAACCGACCGTACTTCTATGCATTAGTCCATAAAAAATATAGTTCTCCTTTAATTTCTTGAATATACAAACAGTCATTCTAATTTTCTTGGAGATACAAACAATCTCCTTTAATTTCTGTAGTACAAACTGAACAGTTGTTCTACCTATGTTTTGATTCTTCATATTCTTGTGTGTTATGTTGTTGAGAAATACTTGATTTACTATGTGACCCAACTTAATAGAATCATAAAGTTGATGTAACATTTAATAGTTACTTTAATCAAGTCAAACAGAAATTATTTTCTAAATTATTTTTATTGTACCTGAAATTCAATTAGCTATGGTTATTGATGTTCCTTTTATGAGAATAAACTAAGATTTACAGAAATATGCATGTGAAAAAGCAGTGTATCTCACCCATTTAAACGCCATCATCTCTATCAATTAGCGTAAAATTCCTTGGCAACTTGTGGTTTTATGAATATTCATTTTAAATTCATTTCTGAACAACAAATAGCATGTTGTTTCTTAAGTTTGATTGAAGTTGGTCTTTTAAATTTAACAAAATTGTGATTGATGTTGGAGGTGAAAAGTAGTACGCCAAACCGACTATCCAATTCAATCCAAACCGAGCTTAATCGGTTTGGATGAAAACCGATCCAATTAAGGCTCGGATTGTTTGTGGATGAGAAAATTAAAAAACCGATCTTCTTTGGATTGGTGGTGGTTGGTCCATATTAAATTGGATACCGACCGATGCCCACCCATACAGTTGTGCTTTTTGGGTGAATTTCCTTACTCTTTTGAAATAAATATTAAGATAAAAATGAATATTCTTTTATCTAGTCCATACAATTACGGAACTCACTTTTAATTTCCACCTGTATATTGCAGAAAATCCAATAGATCACAAGTGATTTAACATTCAGCATCCCCTATATCTTGATTCTTGACGGACCCGAATGACCTACATGTTACTTAAAATCTGTACTAGTGTTACCCGACTAAAATAATTGATGGACTCATAAAATTATATGGAACTCAAATTTTTAGAGATGCACATTAACTATTTCAATAACAATACAATCAAAATATGACAAATCTTCAAATTAACTAATTCACACTTCTAAACCAACCAACATCATTCTATTCTACAGATTAGGACATGCATAGCGGGGGGGTGCCCTCATATATAGTATAATTTCTTAACACACACACAAAAAACAAAGTTTTCAAATTATAGAACAGAAGTTAATCATAATTAATCTTAAAAATAGGGTTATGAACACGTGTATCCATAACAAATATGTAAATATCATATATATATCTATCACAAATAAAGATAAGATCTATGAAAGAAAAGGCTTTACCTACTTAGTCATAGAAAAAAAAAATCATATATTAAAAAGATTAAAAAGAATGATGTAGAATAAAGAGAATAATAGCATATCAACAAAATTACTAACCAATATGAGCTTGGATTAAATTATACATGAAATTACATGAATTGTGTCAGTGAAGCCTTTTTTAAAGTTGGCATTAGCTCACTGCAAACAATATTGAGTACACCTAACACATGTCAGTGGAATGAAGAGTAAATACAAATCAATCAAGCTCATATAGGCAATAAGCTAACCACTCAATAAGAATCAATGGAATACAAACCAAACCAATGCGTGTGCATTTACTTGTACAAATTTTAAAATACATAGAAAGAGGGTGAGATTTGTTGGTAAATAATATCCAAATATTAACTAAAAATATTTAAGGTAACATATCATCATGTTGCCAGACGTATACTAAAAGGAAAGTGACCATCCTAAAAATCAGCAATTTCGATGACAATTTGTGCTAGTTCCATCTTGAATTTATGACCTTAACGCAAACCACTATCGTCTCAGTAACCCCAGTACTAAGCAGATCAGTAACTTTGAACATCAAATTTCCTCTATAGTATCAATAATCAAATCTCCAAATTCTTGAATGGGGGGGGGGGGGGGATAATCTACTAGTCTCGGTATCATGAATATTGAGGAGGTCGACGAGCGAGGGGGGTGTGAGATTTGGGGAAGGGAGGGTTAGAGTTAGCAGGGTTGGGCGGCGGGGGGGGGGGGGGGGGGGGGGGAGTAAAAAAGGGTGGGTGTTTATTTTTTTGTATATTTTGTTTTGGTAATCAAAATATGTGGGCTGCACGTGTTAAGATATGTGTTAATTCCTACTTTTGCTCTCCTTTCTCTATTTCAAAATATAGAAAGGAGAGAGGGGGTAGGCCTATTAGCTTAAGATATAGTATAATTTTTGCTATCAATGCTATATATGCATTTCAAATTTGTATAGTACAATAAAAATAGAACCAACTAATCGTCTATAACAGTAAATGGGTAAGTAATTCAGTAAGGGGGAATTTGATACGTGAGAATGTACATAGGAATCTCAGATTCTCCCCTAGATTATCTTGTTTGATATGTGGCAAACATAGTTTTAGAAGAAAATGATGAATTGCCAGGAGAATCAAAATCATTTGTTGGGAAGGATTTCCATTTCCTCCAATAACCATGGAATTTGAGGATTCCCATGTGATTTACATAACAAACAATAAAATAACCAAAAAAACTAAAATAAAAAATATATATTCTTCCCTAAAATATATTTTCCTCTAAAAAAAAAATAATCCAAAAACTAGAATAAAAAAATACAATGATAAAGTATTTCGGGGAATGCAATGTACTATACTACTATACCAAACGCGATAATGTAACATTCTCGAGAATCTTTATTTCCACTCTTACATTCCTAGAAATCCTCTTATTCCTGAAAATCTTTCAATCCGTGTACCAAACGCTCCCTAACTGTAACCCCACCCCCAGCTCAGAAACTTTTTTTTTTATAGACAAAAGTGACCTTGTCACTGCTTCATTAATAAAAAATTAACGAATCAAATAGTACAAATAATTTTCATCTATCTGTTCCAAAACGGAATAGTGGGGAACAATTACAAGACACAACCTACATCCTTAACTAGTCCATTCCCTAGCTAAACTTGTAAACTATGCATCTGCACCCTGTTCTCCCATCAAAACCTCCAAGGTGTACTTTGAATTCTAACAAAAATTCAAATTTGGAATTCAAAATCCATCAACCTAAATCTCCACCCCAGAGACTCCCTCACCACCCCCCAAACATTTACCAGGCAACAACCACAACCACCACCTCTAGCTAGCATGCTTACTCCTCTCCCCATGACGTTGCCGTTGTGTATCTGCCAAACCAACCCCACTGCGGCGCCATCTTTCGATTGCGTCAAATCTAGCTCTCAACAATAGTTATTGTTCTCAACCGAAAATGAGAATGCTTGCACTCGCCGATAACTCTATCAAATGTAATTTAAATTACAAACAAAACTAGTTTGAAATTCAAATTACACTAGAATAATCACCTCACACTCCTCAACTAAAATTTGATTTTCAAAATCTATATTGAAATTCAAAATTCAAGTAATCTCCCCCTCCACAGTTCCAATTCAAATTTAACTTTCGAAACCCTAATTCAAAATTCTAATTTGAATTTCACAACCCAACTAAAATTTGAATTTGAATTTCAAAAACCTAAATTGAAATTCAAAATTCAAAATTCAAACACACACCCCCTTCCTACATCCTCCACTGGCGGCACCAACATCCCGTCACTGCCGGCGATCACCTCCGCCTAGCAACTCCCGGCCTGCAAGTCTCACTCCTCATTCCCCAACCCTACCACACCTCCCTCCTCCATCTCCGCCACTGCCAACACAACGCCAACACCATCGTCATCATCATCAGCAGGACTAGTCGCGCCCGACACCAACAACCAGCTCATCACCCTCTGACGCGCCAAGTCCTAGACCTTTTGTCGACGAGCCATACCCGAATTTGACTCACCGGCTCTCTAAGCCCTACTTAGAACTTTGATGAAACCAATCGCTGAGCCAAGACCGATGCTCCCAACCCCAAGGAGAGCCACCTCCACCCCTCTTTACACCCTCTTTAACAACCCACTATGCTGTCGATGAGAGCGCAAATTCGAACCAGCCCCGGTGCCAGATTCACCTGTCACCGGCCCCATCACCCCGCAACCCTAATCCCTGTTAGGAATTGTGGCCTCAAATACACGTAGGCACGAGGTACTTAAAGTTGGAGAAGAAGAGGAGGAGACAAAGAAATAAGAGAAGACAAGCAGCGAAGCAGAAGAATGCAGTCTGGAGGGTTGCGGTCGACCGACCTGGGGGTGCAGTCGACCGACCCTGGCTGTTAAGAGTTCTTCGAGAGTACATCTCCAACAGAGGAGAGGACGGTCGACCGAACTAGGGGGTGCAGTCGACCGGTCAGCTCTCTGGGTTGGTTCTACATATTGCAGTCGACCGACACTTGGGGTGCGGTTAAAGGCCTAATTGCTATATTTGTGTTTATCTTTTAGAGTATACTTAAGAGCTATATATATAGTCGTAAACTTTAGGGTTTAGTTATCTTTTTGGATCTAATCTAATCTGAATATATCAAATTTGTAAATCAAGAGGTGAGCTGTTATCATTGTCCAACTTCAATAGAGATTGTGCTGAGTGTTTCAAAGGTGAGAGAGAGAGATCGAGAGTTGTAATCTTTTTTGTAATCTTTGTATTTCTTTGGGAATAAGAAGTATTGGTTATCTCTACATATTGGTAGTGTTCTTGTGAAATCCATTTATTGTGGTGGCTTGTTCTTGGTTCATCTAAGTCTTGAGAGTTTCTATTGCTTGTGATGTATTTCCGCTATTAGCACTACCAGTCGGCTGAACACAGTGTCAGTCGACTGCTCTGACAGTTCTTAATTTTGTTAACCATCGCTAGTTCTTTTCATCCATTTACCTACCCTCCATCATATGTGTCAAAGGGAGAAAACAAACTTGGTAATCACACCGTTATGTCTATTTGCATACATATTTATCATCACATCACAAAAATAATTGTCTCGTACCAGTCGACTGATTCATGCGACAGTCGACTGTACCGACTCATTCGTTCTTATTATCAACAGCATGCTCAGGCATTTCTAATACATTGAATTTACTTTCTGTAACATGGTAGCAATTATAATAATCATGGTATAATTCCTACATTAGAAGTCCTGAGAAACACCCACCTTATTTGAAGAAATAATCGAATCCAGCAAAGTTCCTCAATGCAGTGCAGCACTTCTTGCTCCTTGCTCCTTGTTCCACACCGGCACCTTCAGAATGCTACTCGGTCTCCCACAGAAAAGCACACACACAACTCTCACAAATACTTCTCTTATAATAATAATTTTAGTGTAAAAGAAATAGAGAATGGGAGGGGGTATTTATACACAAATTAGAGTGAGATGGAGGATTAGGATGCATTAGGGAGTTGGAAGATCAAGGGCTAGAATTCATCAGGAAGTTGCAAAACTACCCACACCTCCAAAGTAACCGCCCATGATCCTATCCCATTACTTACTCCAACCGGCCAAGCTTTGTGCCTTGTGCACGTGTACATTGAGTGCACGTGTACACACAAACCACTTTACAAATTTGTACATCAAATACCCGGTGATTAAAAGAAAGGATGCTACAAGTTGCAAGTTGTAGAAAAATAATAAAGGGTTTAAATTCATGGGCTAAAATTAATTGGGCCAGAAATAAATATTTTTAAAAGAAAGATAAGTAAATTATCATTTGGGCTTTAGGAAAAATCCTTATAGAAAACAATATGCTTATTCATCATGTTGAAAATAATAGCCAAAATATTACACGTGCATACCACGTGCAACAAAATAAATAATCTTTATATATTAGGAAAAATCGGGGTATTACAGCGGGAGATTATTCGGCATCGATCTGATCGAGCTGCAAGTCTTAGGAGTGGACGTGATCGTGGGCATTGATTGGATGGCAATATATGATGCCACAATTGAATGCATGCAGAAAGAGACGTTAGTGAAAGCACCAGGTGGTCCCACAGTGACTTTCCAAGGGAAGAAGAAGATTTCGAAGGTGTCTGCAATGGTATCCAAGATGGCGATTTCAGATGAAGTCAAAGGCATTCTGATTGTCATAGATTTTCCTAAGGTGTTCTTGGAAGATTTTCCAGGATTACCGCCGCAGAGAGATGTGGAGTTTTGCATCAATGTTCAGCCAGGAAGTGCTCCGATTTCTAAGGCTCCGTACAGGATGGCACCTGTAGAGCACGATGAAGTGAAGAAGCAGATTGAGGAGCTGTTGAGTAAGGGGCTTATTAGGCCGAGTTCCTCACCGTGGGGTGCGACAATGCTGTTAGTCAAGAAGAAGGATGGGTCAATGAGGATGTGCATTGACTACCGGGAGTTGAATAGGGTGACTATTCAGAACAAGTATCCACTTCCACGGATTGATGATTTGTTCGACAGGCTTCGAGGAGCAACGGTGTTTTCGAAGATTGATTTGAGATCAGGGTATCATCAGGTTCGAGTCAAGGAGGAAGATGCGAGTAAGACAGCTTTCAGGACTCGTCATGGACTCTACGAGTTTTTGGTGATGCCATTCGGGTTGACGAATGCGCCAGCAGTGTTTATGGATATGATGAATCGGGTTTTGAGGCCATTTATTGACTCCTTCGTAGTGATTTTCATCGACGATATTTTGGTGTATTTGAAGTCGGAGGAGGAGCATTCTATGCACTTGACAGCAGTATTGCAGAAATTGCAGGAGCATAGCTTGTATGCCAAGTTGTCAAAGTGTGAGTTTTGGAAGTTTGAGGTAGCTTTCCTTGGTCATATCCTTTCTAAGGAGGGAGTGGCCACTGATCCTCAGAAGGTTGAAGCAGTAAAGGATTGGCCCAGGCCAACGTCTGTGAAGGAAGTCAGGAGTTTTTTGGGTTTGGCTGGTTACTACAGGAGATTCATCCAGTGTTATTCCCAGATTGCAGTTTCTTTGATAGGTTTGACCCGGAAGAATGTGGCATTTTCATGGACTGATAAGTGTGAGGCGAGTTTCCTTGAGTTAATGGAGAGGTTGACTACTGCACCTATCTTAGCTTTGCCACAAGCTGGGAGGGATTATGATATCTTCAGTGATGCGTCTCTCAGAGGTTTGGGTTGTATCTTGATGCAAGAAGGCAAGGTTACTGCTTATGGTTCGAGGCAATTACGTCCGCATGATAAGAATTATCCGACGCATGATTTGGAGTTAGCAGCTATTATTTTTGCCTTGAAGAAGTGGAGGCATTATGTTTATGGTGAGAAGGTCAACATGTACACTGACCACAAGAGCCTGAAGTACATTTATCAATAGAATGATCTAAATCTTCGGCAGAGAAGGTGGTTGGAAGTATTGGAAGACATTCGTCCTGAGATCAAATATCATCCGGGCAAGGCGAATGTGGTGGCTGATGGACTTAGCAGGAAGAGTAGTTTATCAAGTTTGATCGCTACTCGAAGTGAGTTGGCAGCAGAGATTGATCAGGCAGGTATCGAGGTGGTGCTGCAGGGTTTAGGGGCGTCTTTGGCTCAGTTGAGGCCGCAGTCTTCCTTGAGAGAGTATTGTGGAAGGTCAAAGATCAGATTAAGAGATTCAGAAGATGCTGCAACAGGTTTCAGAAGGCAAGCAATCAGAGTTTCATGTCTAAGATGGAGTTCTTTGGATGGGTGAGAGGTTGTGTGTTCCGAATGATGCAGATTTGAGAGAGAGTATCTTGCAGGAAGCACATAGTACCTTATTGTCAGTACATCCTGGAGGCACGAAGATGTATAAGGACATCAAACGGCACTTTTGGCGGTCTGGAATGAAGAGGGATGTGGCAGATTTTGTGGCAAGGTGTCTGACTTGTCAGCAGATCAAAGCAGAAAATCAGAGACCTGGAGGTTTGTTACAGCCGTTGCCCATTCCGGAGTGGAAATGGAAGAATATAGTATGGATTTCATCATAGGTTTGTCGAGGAGTTCGAAGGGCAGTGACTCGATTTGGGTTATTGTGGACCGTTTGACTACGTCGGTTCACTTTCTAGCCATGAAGATTACTTGGTCGTTGGAGAAATTGGCTGAGTTGTATATTGGTGAGATTGTGAGGCTTCATGGAGTTCCTGTATCGATTGTTTCCGACAGGGATGCAAGGTTCACTTCAAGGTTTTGGAAGAGCCTACAAGCAGCTTTGGGCACCAGAACTGATTTCAGTACCACTTTTCATCCACAGATCGATGGTCAGACTGAGAGGGTGAATCGATTGCTGGAAGATATGCTGAGGGCTTGTGTCATGGACTTCGTTGGTAGTTGGGAGAAATACTTAGCATTGGTTGAGTTTGCTTGTAACAAAAGTTACCACGCGAGCATCGGGATGGCACCGTATGAGGTTTTGTACGGGTGGAGGTGCAGGACACCTGTTTGCTGGTACGAGGTTGGCGAGAGGCAGATGTTTGGTCCTGAGATCGTGCAGCAGACGTCAGAGCAAATTGAACTTATTCGCAAGAGGTTGGTTGAAACTCAGAGTCGGCAGAAGAGTTATGCTGATACTCGACGAAGGGACTTGGAATTTGAGGTAGGGGATGCAGTTTTCTTCAAGGTGTCTCCGACCAAAGGTGTGATCAAGTTTGGTAAGGGAGGCAAGTTGGCGCCAAGGTATATTGGGTCATACAGGATTGTGGAGCGGATTGGCAAGATAGCATATAGGTTGGAGCTTCCAGAAGAGTTGGCACAGGTGCATGATGTGTTCCATGTGTCATTGTTGAGGAAGTATGTGCCAGATCAGAATCATCAGTTGGTAGAGATTCCTGAAGGTCTACAGGTAAACTTGAACTACAAAGAACAGCCTGTTGAGATCGTCGATCGTAGGAAGAAAGTTCTTAGAAGCAAAGTGATACCTATGGTCAAGGTGCTGTGGAGGAATCAGCAGTTCGAAGAGGCTACTTGGGAGCCGGAGGATCACATGCAGAAGGATTTCCCTGAGCTTTTTGTATGAATGTATTTTTCTTTTATGTGATTGTAATTCTTTGGATGATTGTACCTTTGAGTTGAGTTGTATTCCTTCTATTTTGATAATGTTCTCATATGCAATTGTTTGAACTATGTTTCCATTTATGAGATATTGCATTCTTTGTTGGTATGTTGTTTGGACCCATTAGTAGTAGTTCTGAAGACAGAACTCTTCTAAGAAGGGAGTGATGTAGTACCCCGTAATTTTAAATATTATTTTAAAGTTTTATAAATGAATTAAAATGATTTTTTGGGAGATTTAATAAATATTTTCTGGAAGCTTATCTTTTTACACGTGCAAATATTTTATTGAGATGTTCAAAAGCCAAAATCTCTTCATGGAAAATCATCATTTATTATTTGGGATTTATTTATAATTTTTCTAGATTTTTCTGATATTAATTGGATCTATTTGCAAATATTAAGAAAAAGATAGATCTTTTTGCAAAATTGTCATTTTGAGGGGTGAAAGTGCAAAAAACTATTTTCTGGACTTTTCAAACGGTGCCGACTAAAAATAAAGGGTTTATTTTGCTTTTAAATCCCAATTTAATTGATTTTATCAAGTTTCCAAGTATAGGAATCTATTTATGTAAAGTTATATTTTAAAGGGATTATTTTGCAAATGTGTCTAAAAACCCTAAATCCTCTATTTCCGACCTATTTAAAAGAAACGCAGCCATCATTCGCTGCACAACAGAAAGTTTTATTATTTTTTTGGGGGAATTAAGAAGAGGATCTTGGATTTTTGCAAAAGAGAAGTTTTCTTAAGGGATTTCTTCATTCGAGGTGAGTGACATGTTTGTTTTGCCTTGTGTATTTTGCATGTAATTGTTTTGTTGATTTGTTATGTATGTGATTTGGTACAATTTGGTTGTTTGATCTATGAATGTTTAATGGATCTTGGACGTTGAATCTTATTGCTAGAAAGCAAGTTTAGGGTTTGAATATGAATATGCACATTATGAATTGGATGAAAAATTGGATCTTGTGAAACCCTAGTTGGTTGTAAATAGGATTGTATGTGGGTAGTCGTTCTCTTTTGGGTTAATGTTGGATTGAATGAATATGGTGAATTTTATGCATGAATCTAATAAATGTGAGACCTTTGATGATTTTGAGTATTTGGCTGAATACAAATTAGACATGGTGATGTTATCAATTAATTATGGTTGTGAGTTGTAGTAGTAATTCAGTTTTGAGAAATTTGAATGGAAAGTTATGAATCAAGTGATCATATCTTGAGAATCAAAATTTGAGAATTTAGTCGAGTTGAGGAATATACCCAAATTGGGGATTCTTTTGAGAATTTGATATTTATATGTTTTGAATCTGAATACGAAGAAATTTCAATGACTAATTGATTTTTAGAAAACTCTATTTTGATGATATGCACAATTTCATGTTTGATTGAAGGAAATCAACAAAATCTCTATTTTTATATATTCAAGTAGTTTGATTTAGTTTTGTGTACTATTATATGTCCTACCAGTTATATTTGAACATATAAGAAATATGCTTTTTGAAGAAATCTTTTTCATAAAGTAAAACTACGTATCGGTTGAATTGTGCACAACCAAAAGTATACAGTCTGTAGGTCGACAGTCCACTGGTATGAATTTTTAGTCGACTGTTACGACCCGGCTGCTATGTTCTTTAGTTTTCTTGAAAATTCTTTTTGGACGGTCGACCTATACCTTTTACAGTCGACTAGTACAATTAGAATTATTTTTCAAAGTTATTGTAAATTTTTCTTTCTGGACAGTCAACCTATGACCCTTCTCAGTCGACTTCTATACTTAAAATATTTTCTTAAAGATTATTGGATTTTCTCTCTGGACAGTCGACCTATGACCTTTACAAGTCGACTTATAAGACTTAGATTATTTTCTAAAAACCATAGAATTCTGTTTCTGGACAGTCGACTTACGCTTGTTATTAGTCGACTGATACTGATGTACCTTTATATTTTTGAATGTTCTTTTAAATGATTTATTCTCCAAATGCTTTAATCTATAACTTATTATTTTATACCTTATCTTCTATTAAACATATGTTTTCAAGATGTTAAGTTGTGCAATTCATGTTGGAAAGTTGGTTTGGATATTTGAGTATGAGTCTCTAGAGGGTGTGTGTGACCCTAGTATACCGGCAGTTGAGTTATTTATGTTTGGGCCTGTTGAGGCATTTTAGTTGATCAGTTATTGAGTTATTAAGTCCGATAGGGTGCACCAACTCTAGGAGATTCGTTAAGTAATTAAATAACCTAAATGATAAGGACAGACACTAGTGGTGATATGATGAACGAGAACATGGGTTATGGACCTCAGTATGGCTTGCGGTGTGAGATAATCCCCGGAAGTATCCAGGTGTGAGTGAAATAATCTCCGGAATTACCTGTGGTGTGAGATTGATCTCCGGAATTATCGGGGTCGAGGCGACGCGCATGTGGTATTCGTGTGATGAGGTGCCTTTGCTTGCGGTGTGGGGTATTCTCGAAGATTCCCAGGTGTGAGTGAAATAGTCTCCAAAATTATCTGTGGATAGAGAGTGACCTCCGGAATTATCGTGGCATGGGCTAATACTCACAGTTTATCTTTATCTCGTAGTAGTCATCCTGTTAGGATTAGTTACATAGCGGGGATTGAACCCTATAATGTGGAGACGTTAAGGACTTGCACTGGACCTATGTAGAGTGGGATGCATAGACTCCGACAAGTACGCATTAGAGAGTCAGCATATAGAATTGTATTTTCTTGACTTGGTTTCACGCATGTGTTTTCCTGTTTTCTACACTTGACACTTAGTCTAGCTACACTTGATGTTTCATGTTTCCATGTTATTTCGTATTTCTTTTATTCTAGTCTCTAGTACGTGTTGTTTATGATTCCACGTTTCATATTCCTTTATTTATGTTGCTTGTTTGTGTTATGTCACTCACACCTTTATGGCTGACCCTTTTAGTTTTGGGGGTTAGGGTTATCTCTAACCGCATATCTTACAGGTGATTTCTTAAGGCTCGGATTTGGATGCTTGATGTTCAATTGATGTAGTGACTTATGTAATTTGTAAAGTAAGTGTTGTAAAGAAAAGAGAATTTGTGATTTAAGGTGTATTGTATTTCGCTGTGCTATGTAAATGATTATTGTAGTGAAAGTTGAAAAATTTTATTGGTGTTAAGTTGTGTTTAATATTACATTGAAGTTGATGCTGGGAATTGTGCCACGTATTTTCTAAGATATCATATTAGAAATTTGGGGCGCTACAAGTGGTGCATAGCTGCAGGTTCAACGGTGATTGTAAAAAGAAATCGTGAGGAAACGATGTATTTGCTTAGAGACGTGAGGGGCATTTCTCCTGTAGTTGACTCTCAGCCGGAATCGAGTAGTAGGTTGTGTAGGGTACAACCGAGTTCTTTCAGTTTTGGAGGGGAGGTTACTAATTTAGGGGGAGCTGCTGGCCATGGAAGTGATCCTAGTGGGCAAGATGTTGCTGCGGTGAAGGTACTTTGCGAATTGGCAATTGAAGCTTCAAGTCGCTCTTGTGTGATAAAGAACACTGATATCGATATGCGGGGTGATGTCAATGAGGGTAACCGAATTCGGACTGTAGGGGTTGAACAGTCTGCGGAGTTTGTGGAGGTGTCGTCCACAGAGGTTTCTAGTGCATAGGGTGCATTGAGAGACTTTGAACCAAGTCCGGTGTTGATGGAGATTTTGCGAGTTGGGGAGTCTCATAACACGGAATCCGACACAGGAGGTTGTTTCTCTGGTATTCGTGCTGTATGCGATTGGTGGAGCACATCCTTCATGAGGTGATGAGGGGTGGTTGGTGCACTCTACATGGTGGAGTGGCGGAGGTGCTCTTTATGAGAGTGGAGAGTACATGGGTCTTCAATGAAAGTGGGAGATGGTAGAGATAATGAGAGGAAAGATTGCAATACCTTTGAAGCGTGGTGTATTTGGTCCAAGTGGGAGATTGTTAGGAATTGTGGCCTCAAATACACGTAGGCACGGGGTACTTGAAGTTGGAGAAGAAGAGGAGGAGACAAAGAAGCAAGAGAAGACAAGTAGCGAAGTAGAAGAATGCAGTCTGGAGGGTTGCAGTCGACCGACCTGGGTGTGCAGTCGATCGACCCTGGCTGCTGAGAGTTCTTCGAGTGTACAGGTCCAACAGAGGAGAGGACGGTCGACCGACCTAGGGGGTGCAGTCGACCGGTTAGCTCTCTAGGTTGGTTCTACACGTTGCAGTCGACCGACACTTGGGGTGCGGTTGACCGACAACGTCGGCTGATTATTTTTGGGCTTACGAGTTTAAAGGCCCAATTGCTATATTTGTGTTTATCTTTTAGGGTTTACTTGGGGGCTATATATATAGCCGTAAACTCTAGGGTTTAGTTATCTTTTTGGATCTAATCTAATCTGAGTAGATCAAATATGTGAATGAAGAGGTGAGCCATTATCATTGTCTAACTTCAAGAGAGATTGTGCCGAGTGTTTCAAAGGTGAGAGAGAGAGATTGAGAATTATAATCTCTTTTGTAATCTTTGTATTTCTTTGGGAATAAGAAGTATTGGTTATCTTTGCATATTGGTTGTGTTCTTGTGAGATCCATATATTGTGGTGGCTTGTTCTTGGTTCATCTAAGTCTTGGGAGTTTCTATTGCTTGTGGTGTGTTTCCGCTATTAACACTACGAGCTAGGAGTAGATTTCTCCGACAATCCCATTAGCCACTATCTCATCCTCACCCTCAAACCCTCGCCCCTCCCTCTCCTCCAACACCTCTCCATCGCCAAAAACAATCCCGAATCCTCACCGGCAACCGTCAAAGCTGTCGACAAGGGCTCAAACGCCGAAAGAACCCAATGACCGTAGTCTTCTCCTATACGGGTGGCACTGTTCCCGTTGTCGACCTTGCCCTCTTGAAGCCGAACATCCCCGCCGCGCCGTCCAATCCACACTGCGCCTAAAAGACCCAGCCGACAACAACACCGGCCAAATCGACAACCACACCGCCCTCCAGCGCTATCGGTCTGGTGGGTGAAAGGGGGGGGGGGGGGGGGGGGGGAAGGCTGTGGACGAGGGAGTCCTCCCCCTCCCCGCTAGAGCTTCGTTTTCTTTCTCACTTTGCTTTTTGGGGTTTGTGGAGAGCTTCTCTCTCTAGATTTTCTAGAGAGAGAAACTCTGGGGGTCACTATATTGACTGCTATGTGTTCAGAAACTTGTTAGTACCAATCTGCTTAGCAATTTGTTCGAGTCACAATACGAAAAATATATATTACAACACACTCTTCTTTCCATACTATCAAATGCCTGCAAGGTCGCAAAACTGATTACTGTAGTTACCTCACAACTCAAATACATCATATTTGAGAAGCAATTAGTTTTTTCTATAAAAAAAGAAGCAATTAGCTTTTACACTTTCGTAAAATGCCTGAGAGGCAACTAGCTTTTACATATCTTTCTTTCCTTCAGCATAGAAGCAAATATCCAGTGGCTGACCCCAGTGGCAGCTAACTGAGAGGACTATAACCGTTTTTCAGACTAAGCAAACCAACCACGATCATTTGTAGTGCATCTTGAACAATCACCAAAACAATAATAACTCCAATTTTTTTCTTCAAAAAATAATGACTTCAATTGCCAATAATACAAGAAGCAATATTGCGAACATCACATTAAACTGAGGGAGTCGTTTGGTAATCCGTAATATACAAGGAAATCTATTATTACACTGTGGATTACCTAATTTGATAAGATATGAGTATAGTTTTGGAAGTATTTTTAAATTTCTATAGTAATCAAAATTTTTTGTTGGAAAGAATATTCATTCCTCTTTAAAATGGTGGAATTTGTGGATTCATTCACATAAAAAATAAATTATCATATTACTAAATCAACCTCCAGATTTTTATAATGTTTCTGCCTTATCATATTGTCGCTCTATATTTTCTCCAACAAATTTATTACTCTGTCTTATCATGGTGAAATTTGTGCATATCTATATAATAAAACACAAGACAAAGCTATTAAGTGGTTCACCTTCAATTGCAACAAAATCAACGGTTCAGATTCACTTTCCCAAAACATATTTTTTCTCCAAAAGTTCCCCCCCCCCCAAAAAAAAAATTCCTCCCCCCCCCCCCCAAAAAAAAAAAAAAACTCATTACTTTATTACTATCTTTCTCTTTTCTCTTCACTTTTTCATATTTATCTCTTTCTCGATCTCTCTCTCATTTTTTCTTTATTTGCTTAGAAATTTATATTTTCAGATTTCATGTTTGTAAATTTTCAGAATTTTTTTGCTTTAACTTATTGCTCATGTTACATTGAAAATAGCAAATATCTCGTTAACAGTTAAATTTCATCATTTTCCACCATCAAAGTTCTAAAAAGTTGGATTTTACACCCCCATTTATAATTATTTTTCAACATATACTAATGGAAACATGGTCTTTTATTTACAACTAATTATTGTCATACTATTCAAACTTGAGCTACATAATTGTTGTTTTACTTTTTACAGGGCTTTTCGTGTGGTGTATCGTACCAAAAACGTGCCGTAGGCACAAGCCCATGGGCAAATCTAGTTTATATATAAAGAGGAACGTCCAATTAGAGACTAAACAAAATTAAATAAGTATGATATATGTTTCAGTATTATGTATCAATTTTAACAATAATACTCACCATTATTCATTAAAAAATTGAAGGGGAAACGTTATGTCTATTAAGTCATAAATAATATATTTCTTTGATAATTATAATCCATATATGTCTAAGATCATGTGTTTGTACTACGTGTAATTCATTTTTTTCTTTTCTTTTAGTTATATTTTTTAACTACCTGGTTGAAATATATTAAAATCATAATATAACTTTTTGAGTCATTTATTTGTTACTGTACTCAGGTTTTATAAAATATACATCAACATTAGTTTTGCATGTGTCACACATATGCATCGATTACTAAAGTAGATGATAGTTATATTGTTTTTTTTTAAAATAAAGCCAAAAAGGTATTTTTGGTAATATCTACAATAGCGAAGGATTGATGAAAATGAATTGGTCTTTATCAAATGGAGTAATAAAATATTTCTTGAAATGCAATATCATGTACCAAATGCAGTAATGCAATATTTTTGAGAATCATGATTCCTACCTTCACAGTCCCAGAAATCTACCAATTCCAAGGAATTCTCCAATCCGCGTACCAAATGTCCCTTGAGGAAGAGACTAGGCAATAACTACAGGAAAATGTTTTTTGACTCCAACGACATAAAACAATGCCGAAGTGAAAACACATTATACTTGTAATGGACAAAGAAAAGTACCATCATAATAACTAGTTACATCAAGATCCTCCAAGCTTAAAGAGCCCTCTAATTTAGAGCATCCACAGTCGTTTGCTATTTATTCATTTTATGCATATTTTAGCAATCGAACTGCTGCAGCCGTTTGCTATTTATGCATATTTTGGCATTTTCGACTCCGAAGATTGTTATATATGAGAGAATATTTGAGAAAATGCATAAAGATCAGTCCCAAGTATAATTTTTTTTTAGTCGGACGGAAGTCGAAAGTCCGTCCACCATATTTAATAATTTTTCGCTTAAACAAACCTTGGACGGATCTTGTAGATCCGTCCGTCGATTGATCCGTCCGTCGATTCCGGAGGTTGGGACGGAATAAGAAGTTCCGTCCCTTGGTTTTTGTAAATATTTAAATAGTTAGTTAATTATATAATTAGTTAACTAATTAGGATTAGTTAAATATTTAACTATTAAATTAATATAAAAGATGAGGTTTAGTTTGAGTTAGTGGGGGTGTTAGTGGTTCTTACTGGAGAAATTGTTGGACGGATGTTCAACATCCGTCCATGCAATTTCGTTTTTTTAAAAAATATTGCTAATAATTTATTTTCCCGTGGGACGAATCTCCAAAGTCCGTCCAATAATTTTTTTATTTTAGATTGCTATAATATAGTATTTCACGACTGCTGCAAATGTTAAAAAGCTATATGTAAAATATGTATATTGCTATTTTTTAGCAATCACGACTGCAGATGCTAATCTGTATATAAGGTGGCCTCTCATTTCCGTAGTATTCTCAAAAGAAATCGACATTGCTGCCATTGAGGCTGTGATGTGCATTCACACATCAAGAATAACTTCAATGACAGTACGTAACACAGCTTGGCCTCAAAGTTTTTTTTTGTTGAAGAAAAGGTAGAGTATGGCCACCCTGTTTCATTAATAATGGATTAATAAAACAAACTCAGAGTACTGAGCCAAATATAAGATCCTACAAACATAACAAAAGTACATAAACTCCACCCCAAACATGGGGGGGTGGGATAAAAGAAGACCAGAATGGCCGCAACATACATGCGACTAAACAAAATACATCATATCCCCCCAACAAACCTTGGGGCAGTGGGTATCTATCAACAGTAAGGGCCAAGCTGGTTGTCAGTCGATCGTCGGACCGATCTCGACTTCCTCATCATCGAAATTCTCAACTTGGAATACGCTCGCTATCCTCCCCCTGAGACCTGCTGCGGCCACATTAGCCCAAAATGAAATAAATGCATAATGTGAGTCAAATTACCAGAAATATTATTACAAGTTCTGCAGAAATAAAAATTATTCATGTCTAGCCAAAGAACCCAGGTCGTTGCGGCGATAGCGATGTACCACGCTTCTCTCATAGTTCTTCTCTCAGTAGCAAATTTCAAACCTACCCACAGGCCCTCGTATACACTAGGGTACTGATTCGTCCCCAAGGCGCTGAGTACCTCAACGGGTACCGCTTTGCTCCTAGTACACTGTAGGAAGAGGTGGTCTCTAGTTTCTAGGGTATCGTGGCAAACCCGCAACGAGAATCCCCATTCGGTTGACGTTTAGTGAGATTTTCTCTAGTCAAAATCGCATCGTTCAGCACCAATAATAAGAAAACTTTAATTTTTAGCGGGGCTTTCGTCCTCCAAATAACGCATGGCCACTTTGGGGTACATCCCATAAAGTGAATGCATTTATATAGGGAGTGAACGGTGAACGTGCCGTTCTTTTCCAATCCCCAGGATTTCTTATCTGGACCTTGAGAGCAACTAATTCCAGCATTGGCGATGTAGGTCTGAAGTTCTATGAGTCTAACTGAGAGTCCAAATCGAGTGATTGTTTAAAGGGTGGTTTCCAGGTGCCTCTTTTCTAGGCTGCGGCCACCGTGCAGTGTGGTTGTGAGGACTCTAAGTGTGTGATCACCACACCCCTTATCCCACCAAAATCTGGTGAGTCTGCCGTTACCGATAACTGATGGCACACAGCTAATGAAGGGTTCATAGGCCTTAGCGATGCATTTCCAGAACCAGGAGACACGTGGGCCTACCCTGAAGCCCAAATTTCTCGTTCCATTCCCATACAAATATCCCTGAACAAAGTCTTGCCACCCTTCTCCATTATGGTGGAAAACCTTCCACCACCATTTACCCAGTAGAGCAAGATTCATATCTCGAAGATCAATAATACCTAGTCCTCCATGTATCTTTTTCATGCATGCCTTCTCCCATCTGATGAAGTGATAGCCGCCTCGATCCGGGTCTGCCCCTTTCCATAAAAATAGTTTTCGAGTCCGATCAATTCTCTGAATTACCCATCGCGGCATTTCAAAGAAAGATAGATAATAGGTTGGAAGATTTGAGAGGACTACATTAATGAGCGTGACTCCCTCCCAATGATAGGGCTTTACCTTTCCAACCTGCTAGACGGTTCTTAACCCGATCAATAATGTGTAGCCAACCAGCCTTTTTGAGTTTCCCGGACCTTAGTGGCAATCCCAGGTACTGAATGGAGAAACTCTCTATGGAGAAATTGAGAATTGTGACATGTTCTAGTGCCTCCTCTGTTGTCAAGGCAATGGGGATGATAGCACTTTTGTGGAAGTTAACCCTGAGGCCAGACCAAGCTTCAAAACTATATAATATTCCTTTGAAGGCAGTTGTTTCCCCGAGGTTGCTATTACCAAATAGGAGAGTATCATCTGCATATTGGTGAATTGAGCAACCTTGGCGATTGACTCCCTTGGCTACCGGTACAATCCAACCTGCTCTACTACAGTTAGCCATTATTGACCGGAGTACGTCTGCCACAATGGTAAAGAGAAGGGGTGAGAGCGGATCTCCTTGTGTGAGGCCCCGTTTGTATGAAAATGGGTGGCCCGACACCCCATTTACCAAAATTGTAGTTCTGATGGTGGTAAGACATGTGTGGATCCATCTGATCCATCTATCCCCAAAACCTCTTCCCGCAAGCGCTTCCAGAAGACAGTCCCATTTGACCGAATTATAAGCTTTCTCGAAATCCAGCTTCAGGAGGTAGCTCTTAGCATTCGATGTGTGGCATTGGTGGATAGTTTCTTCAGCCGTAGCTATACTGTCCTGAATACATCGCCCTTTAATGAACTCCGTCTGATCGTGACTAATGAGACCATCCATCACCTTTCCCAGTCTATTAGTGAGAGTCTTGGTAATGATCTTGACAGAGCAGTTTAGGAGACTAATAGGGCGGAAGTCTCCCACTCACCGGGAGTCTTCTTTCTTAGGAATCAGCACAACCTCCGCAAAATTAATTCTCTCTAATTTGAGCTTATGGTCGTAGAAATCAACGAACACCTTCAGCAAATTGCCTTCGATTTCCTCCCAGAATGTCTGATAGAAGATCATCGGGAAACCATCTGGACCTGGGGCTTTGTCTTTTTCAAGTTGTTGGACTGCCTCCCAGACTTCATTCTCGGTGAAGGGTGCTTCTAGGGATTGCATCATAAGGTCGGAGTTGCCCGCCGAGTCCTGCCAGAATTCGTGGTGGAAAGGGACTTTCAAGTCCGCTCTCTATCCAAAGAGTAGTTTGAAATGGGACTGGAATGCCATTCTGATATCCTTGTCGCCTTGGATCATTTCAGAGTCTGAGTAGATCGAGTGAATGAGGTTAGATCTACGCCGGGCACTGGTTACTCGATGGAAGAATGATGTGTTCACGTCTCCCTCTTTGAGCCACAAATTCTAAACCGCTGTTGCCATTTGATTTCCTCAAGCCTATAGAGTTGGTCAATTTCCTGTCTGAATTGGAGCAACCTATTCCACTCTCTTCATGTAACAGATATCTAGTTTGTTCATTCTTCTCAAGTTCCTCAATACATTCAAGAAGGCAGTCTTTTGCCCTCCAAATCAACGCAAATCTGATCAGGTTCCATTTTCTGAGCTTGTTTCTAAGTCTTCTGATTTTTTCACACCATATTACGGTCGCTTCAATCCCCGTAGTGGTGCGAGACCAACTCTCGTAGACCATGTGGTGAAAGCCTTGGATTTTTAACCATGCTTTCTCGAATCTAAACTTTGGTGATTTTCTGGGTTGATCTTCCCCGGAAGATAAGAAAATATGTATATGATCCGAGGTGGGTTTAGGAAGTGATTTAGCCGAAGACAACGGAAATTTGGTTTCCCAGTCAGTGGAGGCCAATATCCTATCTAGTTTAGCTAGAATGGGTGACGATTGCATGTTTGACCAAGTGAAGAGCCTATCAGAAATGGGAATGTCTACCAGTTCCAGATCCGTGATAACCTCATTAAATGTTTTCCTATCAGAGTCACTGGATCCTTTGCCCCTGTGTTCTGAGGCGAATCTAGTGATGTTGAAATCTTCCCCCACCACCCAGGGGTGTGGCCAGTGTGCTAGAATCGCTCTTAGTTCTGTCCAGAAAGCCATCATAGAGGCAGAGGTGTGTGGACCATAAACCACCGTAATTGACTGAGTCCACAGGTCGGCTTTACGTTGGAGCAAGACCGATAATGAAAATTGTCCGTAGAGCTCGTCTAGACAACAAAATGTTTCGGGGTTAAAACCTAGAGTGATACCCCCAGATGCCCCAACAGATGGGAACATTCTCCATTCAGAGATTCGATTTCCCCCCAACCTACTAAGTCTAGACATATGTGTAAGTTTGGTCTCTTGAAGACCAACAATGTTAGCTTTTGATTTGGCGATGACCTCCTTAACCATTTTTCGCTTGCCCCGCCTGCCCAGGCTTCTAACGTTCCAGAATAGAGCCTCCATTAATTACGAATGGATAAGGAATCATGACTCGATTTGGATGTCAAGTTTGAAATAAGGTTAACCCTATCGTTCTCCCATCCCCTAATCTTATTAAGGAGAAATGCATTCTGATCGGTATCGCCTACCGCAAGACCAAAAGTTTTGGCTAGTCTAAATATCTCATTATTAGACATGAAATTAAAAATAGATGCTAGGAAGGAGCGCGTATCTCTATCGCTAGTCTTAGCTGATTTGGCCGCCGCAGCAATCTCAAGATAATCATCCAGGGACTCTTCCATAGTCCTCTTAGTCACTTTCTGTACTCTAAAACCTTTGTCACCGCGAATAGGGACTTGGGCAGTGGGTTGTGTGGGAGGGAAGGTGGATGAGACAAAATCAGGAGTATAAGTTGGGCTTGAGCACTTGGGTCGATCAAAATTGTTCAAAATGTTAGTGGGCTTTTCCAAAATTTCCACACTTGACTCCGTAATGGGCCTCTCTGTAGGCCCATTATACCTATTGGGCTTGTGTACAATGAAATCAGGATTGGGCTTGTGCACAATGAGATCAGTATTATACAATAAAACAGGTGACACAAAGGTGGGCCCCTCATTGGGCCCAATGCTCTCTTCGTCCCTTTCTGTTGTCCTCTCACATGAGTTGCACGTGAGAGGGACAGCTGTCGCTACGAGACTAGGTGGCGACATCCTCGAGGTCGGCTCAGCAGACGAGGCAGTCCTCTGTCCCTTATCCTTGAAACCCTTAGACGAAGAAGCGTGAAACCAGAGCGCCTCTTTCAATCTGCTTTCCTCCTTCTCCTGTTCATCTTCCCCTAAAACTTCCTTTCTGGGGGGCGACTCAGTCGATGCATGCTCCGTAGTACCAAAACAGAGCGCTTCTTCTGTGCTCTTTCCCTTCCTTTCCTGTTCAACTTCCCAAAGCTTTCCTCTTTGCTTGATTGGAACCTGCTCTCTGGTTTCGATAGCACCCCCTTTCGTCTTGTTCCCTAAAATAGTCCTCCTCTGTTGGAGAGCTTTGCCCAAAGTTGCCACCTTTAGGCTGCTATGACCCATGGATTTGGGTGTCTTTCTATTTTCAGCTCTGGGTCTTCCTCTCTCTGCCTCTTGCTCCACTCTGAGCGTCTCGTCCCTATGGATTTGACTTCCATTTTGGACTTTGAGAGTGGCATGGCTCCCCAGGGAGGGATCTGGGGTTGCGAATCTTGCCATTAGTGGTTCTGGGTGCAGTTCCACCACGTGAAGGTCCTTTTGACCGTTGGTTTTTTTTATGAAGACTTGATCTCGGCCGCCGTTGAACGGCGGAGATTTTTGGGGTTCACAGTTCGTCATTGCCTGGCCTTGACACGCCTCCTTTCCCCTTGCCGCTATGATGAGTTGACGATGCGCTCGCTCCACCTCATGGGCCCCATCCAAGGTGAGGTCCTATTCCGGCACAACCACATGCATGTATGAGCGCCCATCTCTAAGGGCAGAGGAAGGGGGTGACTGGAGCTCCTTCGTCTCCGGCTTCGCTTGCTTATCCAGTACAAATCTGATGAGGTATGATTCCTTAAACGAGAAGACCTTTGCGAAGCGGAGCATAAGGGCGATGTCGGGGCTTCGGATTAAGATCCAAGTGGAGATCTCCGACCTTCGAATCGTCTTGTCTTCTATGTCTTCATCGGTGCCGAATTTCGGAGCTTGGCCTTAAAGTTGGAAGCTCGGTATTGAATCAGGTGTATCACAGTATCTGTCCTCTCTACCTGCAACAAGAAGATAAAAAAGTATACTGTATACTATTTAATTCTTTTGTTTACTTTACATCTATCTGTTCTCTTTTTTATTATAGAGGTAATGTAGCCAAGTCTGCCAAGATGACCCAAGCGGTAGACAACTGGTATGGGAGCTTATCAGGGCCGGCGGGTGAGGCGGCCGCGTCAGGCCCCCAGAATTTTTGCGATTTTAGGAACCCCAAATTTGTACTTTCCTAGTAAATATAGATACGTATTTTGCGAGTAAAAAATACTGTTATTAGGGTCCCTAAAATAATTATTTGAGTCTTTAAAATTTTGACTTCTTCAATAATATATATTTTGCATATTTTTGCTTTGAACAATGTGAATTTTTTTTATATACATATGTTTGTTTGTTTTTTTTTTTTGGGAGCTCATTTCGGAAGTTCGCCTCGGCCCTCGGGAACTCAGGGCCGGCCCTGGAGCTTATGTTGCACATCATGGATAATGAAGAAACGGGAGGTACGAAAAAGGTAACAAGGAAAACTTCCTATATATTTCTACGAAGGGTTTTTAACATGTATGTCCCTAACAAATATGTGAATATCATATATACCCCTCACAAATGTGTATTTTCACATTTATCCTTAACAATGTGTATCCAACCTCTTAGTTATTCCTACAGTTAAAACTAGTTTAAAAACATAAAAAATTATGAAATATACAGCTATGTTTAATAGATTTTATATAAAATAACTGAAATACCCTTCATCTACTAGTTAAGCTTATTCTTCTTACTTTTTATAAACTGAATCGTCTATCAAATCAATTGAAACACATCAATCTTTCTCAATTTTCCTTCAATTTTCTTAATAAATTGACAAATTTACAGTACATCTTTATTATTTCATCTTTTTCATCATGTTTTCTAGCCAAATTCGTCACTAATCTTATAAGTTTCAAATACATGTAGTTTGATGCAACTTTTAGGGGTAAATAAGAAATAAGCTCATATTGTCAGGGGCATATATGAAAATACACATTTTTGAAGGACATATTTGATATTAGCATATTTGTTAGGGGCATACACGTTAAAAACCCACGTTAAAAACCCTTCTACGAACTACACCATTAGGTGCATATACCAATAAAGTTCTGGGTTCTCCAGTCACCGTAAACCTAGAGTGGCTTGATCCAAGTGATATAAGCTCACATACAACTACAAGCCCTTACATAATTATTCTTTCTGTGGTGGGTGTGGATGGATAGGCACCTGTATTTACAATTCCTTTATTGTCAGAAACCTATATTTACATGTGACATATGTACTCAACTACCCGGAACCTTGCTTTCGGCCTTCCCAGTTCAAAACATAATTTTATCAACACTACCCAACAAAGATCGCTAAACCCCCCCCCCCCCCCCCCCCCCCCCCCCCCCCCCACACACACACTCAAAAAAAAAAAAAACCTCCACCAACCCAACCAAAGCAACCCATTCAACTTCATTCATGTTATCTTTAGTCATAACAAATCAATGTTCTCATCACACTTTCATTTGAAACCTCCTCATCACTTCATAAATTCACCACCATTCCAAAACCACAAATGAAATTGTTCAAGAGAATCAAGACATTCTCTCAACAGTCATAAACCCTAGTTTGCTGGGTAGTCCGAAAGGTATCCGAGCACGAATTTTTTGCGGTACTAGGCCACTTTTTGAAACTATTTGCGATTTTAGGCCACTTTCCAAACTATTAGTATTTTGGCTACCCAGTGTCACGCCAACACATTGGATCCCCACATAGCGACCAACACATTGGGAATAGCGGCCTCTTCATAGCAACCAACACGTTGGATCCCCACACTTGGTATATTATAGAGGGTATTGTATAATTGCAAATCACTTGGTGTAACTGAGGTCGCTATTGTCAATAGCGGCCTTATATAACTAAGGTCACTATTCCCAATAGCGACCTCAGGTGGGCCTCAAAGCGAATGGACCAACCTGAGGTCGCTGTTGGGAATAGCGGTCTTAGTTATACGAGGTCGCTATTGACAATAGCGACCTTAGTTACATCAAGTCGTGTCCATTATACAATATCCCCTTTAGTGTGAGAGGTCGCTATGAAGAGGCCGTTATTTCCAATAGCGGCAGCTGCTGACGTGGCACTGGATAGCCAAAAGTGCTAATAGTTTGTAAACTGGCCTAAAATCGCAAATAGTTTCAAAAAGTGGCCTAGTACCGCAAATCATTCTCCGAGCACTTGACATGCCAAGGCACTTCGCCTTTTAACTCTGGAAAGTATTTCCTAGTTAGAACTTAGAACCTTTAAGCATGACTTCATCAATGCAACAAAATGTCATTCTCACGGATACAAAGCAAGGATACAAAGCATAACCATAAAACAGGGTGACACAGTCATTTATTCATGATTGAATAATTTGGTACTAGTTGACTTACATGGTTTATATACATCATTTGTGATGCGTGAAGCTGTAACTAAAAGTTAAGGTCATACCTGATAACATAAATAATCTCTTTGCCTGCCACATAAGACCGTTATCCCACAACACCCAGGAAACAAACTAAAACCTTTAAAACACCAAATCCTCTCTCCTTCATCTTCCCTCAAAGCTATGATCAAGTTCTCCTAGGAGTTTCACTGCTTGACCTTAGCATTATAACAGGTCTACAACAGATAAAAACAAAGGATACTTCCAAAAAGAACAAAACCATAGCCACCCATATATAGATTGTCTTTCTCATGCTCCAGATTATACTCTTCAGAAGAGGAAGCTGTGACTCAAGTTCTATAGATGCAGCATAAATCTCCGGAATTCCAGCACCATGCCTGTATTCTGCTCTCTGTTCAATAATGACCCTTACACATGCAGTAGGCTTGTTTCCTTCAACAAATCCAGTCATTTTTATCTTGAGAATCTGAGATTCTGAAGAATAGCCAGCTAATAAGGTGCCAGTTTTGAAAACGGACCCCAGTAAGCGGATATGAGGACTCTTGAACAGCATCATGCAAGGTTTGCTTGAGCTATAAGTGACTTGACCATTTGCAGATAGAAACTCAGCTCGAACCTTCACCCACCAGAAAAGTCAAAAATATGAATTAGAAATACAAGTATAGCTTGCTAGGGGAACATTGAAACAGAACCCCAAAAATAAATAAGTAAATAAATAAAACCTCCCAAGTTTCAGCATTGCGTTGTATGATTTTGTGTGTGAGAGAGAGAGGACAGGAGGAGTAGATTGAGAATTCAATTCCCATATTCAACAACAAAAAATAAGAAAAACCTTAGTTGAAAAAAAATTCTAACCGAGATCGTTTGTGGCTTATTACTAACCAAACTGCAATAAGAAAATTTATTTTCTTTGCCCAAACTTAATCATATAACTGAAACTGTCTG
The DNA here is from genome assembly GCA_017893485.1 of Hemerocallis citrina. NCBI lineage: Eukaryota > Viridiplantae > Streptophyta > Magnoliopsida > Asparagales > Asphodelaceae > Hemerocallis > Hemerocallis citrina. The sequence goes on along the minus strand of CM030366.1, from coordinate 186,465,908 downwards.
CATGAATGTTGTTTGAAGAAGGTTTGAACTTTAATTGCACCATGAATAGCATTTAGAAAAACAGCCAAGCAGTAAGGACAATGCAATATAAATTAAATAAATCGATGCAAGATATATGAAAGTCCATAAGATATACTAACGAAATATAAGCTGCTAAACAATACTACATGATTGCATTTATTTGGAAATACAAAATTTGCCCAATCATGTTAATACTATATTAATTGTCGGCCAATTGCATCTACAATAATCCAAACCTGTGCAGGAAAATTGACTAAGATAGCAGCCAAAGCTCTACTATCAACAGGAAATTTTTTCGCTAATGCTCATCCTCCAACTGCGTGATTATGAGGAGGTCATTGCAATTCCACTTAGAACTGAGTCAAAGGACACAATTTAGGTTCTAAATAGCTTCTTAGAAGCAACAACGTAGATGAAGAATGATTTAAAACCCAACGCACATAACGTTTTTGAAACCAGGTTCTCAAACGCTAGTGGAAAAGATGTGCATGTTGTGAATTAGGAACAAATGAGATTTATAAGTTGCCAACTATGAAGCATGATGCTTATTTTTGGGCTTCGTACATGTAATGGGTGCGTCCAGGCGTGGGCTGGGTGTGTGTTCCGATAGGCACCCACTTCATTTATTGATTAAAATAAATAAAAAAAATATTCGGGTGCGTTCTAGGAGAGCTTTGGGTGCATATGGGGTGCGATTTAGGAGCGTTTTTTATTTAATAAAAAAGAATATATTTATTTTTAAAGTTAAGTTTAGCGTTATTAGGTTACATATCCAATAACCAAACACAAATTATTATAAAACAATATATAGTGATACATGATACCCAATAGGTTTTTCTTGTATGACTTAGAAGGTTATAGTCACTATGACTTTGTAATTGTTCATTTTATTTTGAGATTTGGCTTGCATACGAATGTCTATTACGTGATGTGTTTACTTTTGTTAATAATATTGAATCACTTATTGTTATGTTACAATGTTGAATTGTTAGTTAGTGGTAATTTGATATTCTTTTAATTTATTCTAATATTGTTGAATTTATTTTTTAAAATATTTTACATATTTATATTAAAAGCACCCAAAAAAGCATCCGTATCCTACTTTCCCGAGAAATTGCGTATCCCCATACCCGTATTGTGTCATACCCGTACCCGTGCTACATAGGTTGCCAGTATGAAATATAATGATTGGCAACCATACTTTAGCAAGACTTAAATATACCCAGCAAAGAACAGATGGAGAGGTCATAGTATTAAGGGAAAACAAATTGTCTATCTTAGTTTTGAATAACTATGATTATATGTGGCACACTGACATAGTTTTGAATAAGTCTGATTATTTGTGAAATAGAGGTTTGTGTTATAATTTAACACGTTCAGTACTCATATCAAATTCGACAGATTACAAAAATCGACTGGAAGCATTAAACTACTAGATTCTGAACAAAAAAGTTGAACTTCATGACTTAGACCATCCCGTCAAAATTATATTTGAAGGAGAATATGGAGAGTTCATTTTAAAGGTATCAAGATGTTTTCAATGGACATATTGAACGTTTTATAAATTTGATATAATCTGTTTTGTAATTATAAGATGCTTCCTTAACTACAATCTGAGTATTTTATAACACAATTTGAATTTATTAGTATTAGAAGAGTTGAAGGATGAGACATACTTTACTTCGTAGATATATGAATCAAGTTCAGTATGTAAAAATTTGGGCCCTTAATAACTGTAATAAATGTTTTCTTTAAATTAAGAGTCCCATTGTATTATTATTTTTAGCTTATACTTAAGCCTATTACCCTATTTAGAGGTCAAAAAGAACAATAATGTTTAAAAGTGTGTTCTGTGTAAAATTTAGGTCTTGTCTATCTTTTCATCCTTCTTTCTTTTATGGATCTGAAAAGCAAAGAAAACTAACTAGTCCTCTACTATATCCAATCAAAGAATTCCATAATCCCTTTAACTAGCAACCACAGAATACTAATTTTCCTTCAGTAATCCTCTGTTTTTACTGTTTTTGTTCCGAGCAAAAAAAAAAAAAAAAAGGAAGAACAAACAAGTAGATCCTACATGCACCAAGATAGGACCAAATCCCTATTTCTCTAGTCCCATAACCCTAAACTACATAAGCTTGGTATCAAATATTACAATTTATTTACTCCACACATTATTTTCATTGTCAATAATAATCAATACATTCATTTTCTGATGGGGATTGTTTTCATTCTAACTTAACATCATTAATCGAAAATATACGAAGTCAGCAAATAAGAGGTTCCTATTTGTCACAAGAAAGAGAAAAGTAAGTCTCCGCATAGACATTTAGAGATGACATTGTAATAACAAAATATGTTCAAATCGATGATCTAAAACATAATAGGTTAAAACCACACTCAAAAATGTAAAGGGAAAATAATTATATCAAGCTCATTACCCTAAAAAATGCATTGGCTGACGGATACGAAGGTGAGCGAATGAGAGTGTAACCAAACTATCTAGAGGAAGGTGAGCGAATATTAGTTAGTCACCAAATTGCATCATTAGTAGGGCTGCAAAGTGCCAACGAACCGAGCTACTCGGCTCGAGCTCGGTCAAAGCTCGACTCGAGACGAGCTCGAAAATCGAGCCAGATAGCTTAACGAGCCGAGCTCGAGCTTGGGCATTTTGTGATTTTAGGCTAACCTCGCGAGCTACTCGGCTCGAACTCGGTCAAAGCTCGGCTCGAGACGAGCTCGAGCTTGAAACTGAGCTCGATTCCTTAACGAGCTGAGCTCGAGCATCAAGATACTCGGCTCAACTAGGCTCAAATGTACCATTGTGCTTTTAGTAAATTATGCATTTTACCTTAATTCCTATAACCCACCCCACAACCAACAATGTTGAAGAATGACCTAACTTATATATGTTCACACGAAAAAGAAAAAGAAAAAGTTGTTAATATGCTAAAACTGGTTAACAAATCCTAGTACCTAGTTAGCACATGGTCTTCAAGTGCTAGTTCTAATGAAATCCCAGCAAACAAACAACACGAAACGCAATACCTGAAACATCCCAAGCTTCCTATTATAATCCGACTCAGGCATATTCAATGAGATAAGCAACTTCAACCTCCGATCCCTCGGCACGACCCTCCCACCCAATTTTCTCTCAACCTCCTCCTTCCCAATCCAATCAAAACTACACCCAACAGCACTCGAATCAATCGGCACCAGAGCATCCGGGCTCGGCTTCGTATAATCAAAATTCAACTCCCTCACCATCTTCACCGGCTCCTCAAGAACTGACTTCACCAGCAGATTCCCGCCCAGAAACGCGGCAATCAAAAGCCCAAACAAGACGAAACCAACATAGGCCGACCAGAAGCAGCCAAACGCCAATCTCACCACCAGCTTCTTGTCCAGAGCCACCGGGCAGAGCCTCTGGTTGAAACCATTCCAAACCCATAAAACTCTGTCCTTTGCGAAATTTACCGAATTGCGAATCGTTCCGAAGGGGTCGTGGACTATCAAGAAGGAGAGGTACATCATTTTGGCGGGAAGGGTGAAGCAAGAGACCAAGAAGTTGAGCTGGAAAACGACGGCCTTGACGACGATCCCTGCGATGGAGAGGAGGAACGATCCGTCGTCGTTGTTGTTGTTGTTGTTATATTGGGTTTCGTTCCGCGGCGGGGATGTGACGGTTTGAGCGTCGGAGGTGGTGGAGATGGAAGGTTCTGGAATGTTGTGAGAGAATGTGAGAGTGGAATTGGAAGACGCTGCTTCCTCTTCTTGGTTGTTGTTCTTCGAGACAAGGGTGGAGCGCCTCTCTTGCTTTTGGGAGATGGACGCGGATCTTGAGGAGGATCGACGGCGGCGGAGGGAGGAGGGGAGGGGAGGGCATTGGTCGATGGAGTCTAGAGAGCGGCTTGATTTTATGGGTTCTGCTGCTTCTCCTTCTCCTCCTCCTCCTCTTCCTTCTTCTTCATCATGCTCCTCCTCCTCCTCCTTCTGTGCTTTAAGATTCGAGCAATCATAGGAATCTGAGAATAGATCGGAGGATGAATTGGGATTGGATGTTGGTTCTTCCATTTTTTGGATTTCCATGGGAGGGAGAGGGAGAGGGAGAGGGAGGAGGGATGAAGGAATGAATAAAGGAATGAATGGTTTGTTAGTTTTTTTTAGCTGGGAAGCCATGGCAAGGACGTGAGATGATAGACTAATTTGGGAATCACGTGTTGGACATGGGCTAAAGGGAAAATTTTGCCGTACTGACCCACTTTTTGAAAATATTTGGCGCTCTGACCCACTTCCGAAAATAATTAGCGATCTGACCAAGTTTTGGACACGTCAGCATAAACCGTTATTGGAAATAACGACATAGGTTATTTACGTGCCATTAGGTTATTTACGTGCCGTTATTGTTATTTTCAATAACGGCTTCTATATTTAAAAAAAAGTGTCATGTCGTTATTTAGAGTAACGGCATAGGTTATTTTGTTTTTCGACGGCTTGTAGTCTCCATTTAGAGAAAAAATTGCAAGTGTGAAAAACAATATAACAGATGCCGTTATTTTGAATAACGGCATTCTCAATATGGAATAACGACATCAGTTATAAATTTTTTTTTATAAAAAAGTAACTTATTATTCATCTTCTCTGACGAATAAGTTAATTTTTTTAAAAAAATTATAATTGATGTCGTTATTCCAAATAACGGCATCAGTTATTATTTTTTTATAAAAAAAATTAACTTATTATTCATCCTCTCTATTTCCAAACAACGACAAGAGTTCATTTATATATAACTGATGCCGTTATCTCCAATAACGGCATCAGTCATTCGATTGTCGTTATTGGGGATAATGACATTATTTATAAGTTTTTTTCACACTTAAAATTTTTTAAAGTTAGAAGATTCACACTTGTAAGAGAAATATACTGATGCCGTTATTCCAAATAACGACATGGTAAAAAAATGTAAAATAGATGCCGTTATTGAAAATAACGGCACGTAAATAACCTATGCCGTTATTTTTAATAACGGTTTATTCTGACGTGTCCAAAATTGGGTCAGATCGCTAATTATTTTTGGAAGTGGAACATGACGCCAAAATTTTTCAAAAAGTGGGTCAGTACGGCAAAATTTTCGGCTAAAGGAAACAAACAAATCAAAAATAAAATAACATAATACTTGTGCTTCGTACCCTCCCTCATCCCAAACTTTGCCGCACCAAAATGCGATTTTTTTTCCGTGTTGACCCACCTTTTGAAAATATTGATCAAACTGACCTATTTTTGAAAATATTTATCCAACTGATTCAGTTTTGGACACGTCAGCATAAATAGGGGTGGGCTCGGTACGGTACCGGACTTTTTGACATTGTACCATTACCATACCAAACTAGTTCAGTTTGATAATATGGAAACCGTTACCAACCAAAAATTTCGGTATACCGAAACTTCGGTATACCGACTACTTCGGTTGGTACGATTCGGTATTAGTGTTATACCAAATGTGACCCAACAAATATCTTAGCAAATATCAGTACTAGAGTGTAGTGTTATTCCAAAAATACCCATAAGATTGAAGTGCAAAGTTTACACATGCTTTAAAATTCTAACAACAGTGCAATTAAGAAACAAGATTTCCACAAAATGAGCACAACGGGAATGGGAACGTTGAGGTGAATGTGCAGAAAGTAGAAACACACTATAAGAAATGATATGCCTTTCTATTATCATGAATAACAAATTATTCCAGGGTTTTGATTAGAATCTTCACACAATCCTTTTAAGTCATTAAGCCTCTGATTACGTGCTCAGAAACTAAAGGCAGCACAGTTAGGGATAAAATCGAACCAAATTAGATGGTTCAGGCATGTTCAACTTCGATTAATAAGTGCAGTATTTAGTTACATAGCTAGAATTGCATATTTTCATGCACTCTTTTCAATTTGAAGAATCCTCCCAGTGTATAATAATCAAGATCAGAACACCATATTGAAGAGGTCTGTAACTCCCTATTCTATTTGTATGTATTTTATTACGTGAATTTTTGTACTTCAATTTTCAGATAAGTTTTATTTTTCTCTTTGGACTCTTTATCTAAAGCCAGAATATTTTTCTGATCAATTCCATAATTTTGTGATTTTTCGATCGGAGTTTAAATACAAATTTTAAACCCTGATTAATCCTTATCCTAATCCTAATCCTAATCCTGCCTAATTCTACGCCTAACTCAACGACTTCTCCTCCTTGTTCTCATTTTATGTTCACATTTTTCCATCCTATACTCTCATTTTTCCACCCTACACTCTCATTTTTCCTAACCTATGCTCTCATTTTTCTACACCCCTAATTGTACACATGCAGCACACTCCTATGCCTTTCTTTCTATATATATGCATGCATTCACACACATGCATAACACATCAACCTCTCATTCTTCACTTCTCCTTCTCTTCCTTTGCCTTCTTCACACCCGAGAGCTCAAGCAACACCCGAGCTCCACTTTACCTTCCACCTTCGAGCTAACGACTCCGCTTCTACGATCCCGTGAACCCCGAAAAATAACCCGATGCCGCGCCATCTCCTCATTGTTGTTATCGCTTATCACCATCGCTCACCATTGCTACCATTGCTCGCTCGCTACCGTCTTGCCACCATTCTTACCGCTGTTGTGCCGCCATCCGTTACCGACGTCGTTTATTCTTTCCGTGGTTAACACCACCACCGTAATCGTCATGTTATAAGGCAAGTATCTTGTACACTCTTTTTGTTCTCGTACAAGCATTTTTCTTGGACTCGTGGCAAGTAGTCTAGTTATCATCATGTTTTATTGTCAAGTTCCATTCTAGTCACTCGTTCTATGCTATATCAACTCAAGAGTGAACTGTTAACACATTTCGAATCGTGTTATCGAATATCGAATATTCAACCTTACTATCTCTAAAATTTCTTGACCTTGCACTAAGAATTCGACCATGTTACCAATACTGGATTGAAGATTTTCTATGTGGAAATCGTAGCCCATCGAGTCCCGAATCCAGAACATCTTACGGTTTCTCAATCAGATGTATAGATTGTGAGATATCGCGATTTTAGTACTGACATATCGTGAATTTCTGAACCTGCACGGGATTACGAACGGTATCTTGTACTGAGAATTTGACCATGTTCCCGATACTAGATCGAAAAACTTTCTGCATGAAAATCGTAGCCCTTCGAGTCTAGATATCCGGAACATCCTACAGTTTCTTAATCCGATATATAGATTGTGAGATATCGCAATTCTAATATTGTGACTCTGAATTTCTAGAATGCGCGCGAAACATCGAAACCAGCGAAGAATGAATTTGTACGCATAACTACTGTCTCTAGAATGTATCGTGTGAATATGCGTTAGAACCGGAAGAGAGTCTACTTTCTAGAATCTCTGACGGAATTGGATTTGCTTTTCTGCAACAACGGGAAAGTGAATTTGAATGTAGATATGTCAAGTTGTCTAAAAATTCATCTCTACGTTTTTGCATATAAACCCATTACTTTTCATATTTAATGAACTGAGTGTATTATTGTTCTTGTAATAATAACTTGCATAGATATAATAAGTTGATAGCATACATTTTATACCACTTGATAATTCTATAATAACTACTCTCGATACATGTATTCGTTTTACGTCTCATGTCCATGATTACTGTACTTGATATTTTTCCTGACTAAACTATTTGATTACACCGTTCCACTAGTCGTACCAATTGCATGTTCATAATTAAGTATAAAAGAATAACAAGCCGGGGTTATAAGGGTACGACTTAATTGTGGACAATATAGGGGAGTATACTTGGAAGGGGGCCCGTGTTTCCCGAAATAGTGATTCTTGATTCTTGATTCTTGAATACACAATTCTCGATTACATAATTCTCGATTACATGATTCATGATTACATGTCTTGATACTATCATTGGAAGATCCGAGTACATAATCCTATAGAATTCACTACTTAAGTCTAAACATCACATGATTGATATGCACCGAACTTGTGGTATGGGACACAGGATTGCGTACATTAGATAAGCTAATAAAACAGATAAACTTGAGATCTTCACTAAGCATGATTCTTGATTACATGACTCTTGATTCTTGATTACATGATTCCTGATTACATGACTCTTGATTACATGACTCTTCGTTACATGACTCTTAATTCTTGATTACATGATTCTTGATTACATGACTCTTGATTACAAGACTCTCGATCCTTGATTACAAGATTATCGATTAACTGAGCCTAGGTTATCAGTTGCTTATACCTTGAAGTCTAGAATACACTAGTTACAGTTATTACTTACATGATCATATTGTCCCAGTTCTTTGTTTACTTCCATATTGTATTTGTACTTCTACTTCTTGTTTCTTCCATATTATATCTTGTTATACTACCTTTTTTTCTGCTTGTTGCTACTTGCTGCCCGAAACTTGCTCTAACAGGAACTTTTTTATTTTTCTTTGAGTTAATAATTATACAGGTACTGATGGACCCGACGAGTAGACTCTCTAGACGATCGTTGCTGCTTCCTTACTACTTCATGTTGTTTTTCTTTCAGTTGCTATTTTATCTAGTTGTTATAGCGAACTGCTTATCATATTATTTTAATTCTAGCACCTTGTACTTCCGAGCATCTTGACCCGATGTTGATGTATTATCCAAATGATGATTATTCTATTTTCAGCTCATGTGATTATTATATTGCCTGCATGAATGTGTTATAAAGATCTTGTTGAGCTTATAATTGTACAGCTTAAGGATGATGTATATCATTCGCTGGGCCTCAGTTGCGCGCCTGTATTTCCATATAGTGGAAAGCGGGGCATGACAAGGTCTAAAAAGCAATGTGTCATAGGGTTATTCGGTACAGTACGGTAAAATACCGACTGAACCATATTCATACCGAAACCGAACCGGATTTTAGAACTCGGTACGATTGTACTGTACCATACTTTTGATAACCGAATTTTTCGGTACCGAATCGGTTGGTTCGGTTGGAAAACTGGTCGGTTGGCTCATTTCGGTATGATCGGCCACCCCTAAGCATAAAACGTTATTGGCAATAACGACATAGATTATTTTAATACCGTTATTGCCAATAGCGGCACCTGTAAAAAAAAATTCCATTGCCGCTATTGGAAGTAACGACATCAATATATATTGCATTTGCTTAGAAGTTCTATGACTTGAGAAAAAATTTGTCAATGAAAATCACTTGTAACAGATGCCGCTATTTCCAATAACGGTATAATTAGTCTGATGCAGCAATTGGCAATAGCGGCATCAGTACAATCCACAATATACTTCAATTTTCGTGTAGGTGCACCAACTTTTAACATGTTTTCGACCTTAATTCAATTAGTATCTCTCAAAACTGAAAACATGAAAGTTATAGAGTTTTGTCTTGGTGTTCCATAGCATTTTGAATTATCTCAATCGGAGTTCGGATGATAAAGTTATGCCAAAATTACGTAGCGATGTCGAAACTGTCCAAAAATTTGGAGTACATTGTGGATTACACAGATGTCATTATTACTAATAACGACATCAGGCTAATTATGCCGTTATTGGGAATAACGACATCAGTTATAAACGATTTTCACTTAAAATTTTTCCTGGACAATTTCGACATCGCTACATAATATGGGCATAACTTTATCATCTGAACTCCAATTGAGATGATTCAAAATGCTATGGAACGCCAAGAAAAAGATCTACAACTTTTATGTTTTGAGTTTTGAGATATACTAGCTGTATCAATGTCAAAATCAGGCATGAAGTTGATGGACCTGCACAAAATTTAGAGTACAAAGTGGTTTGTACTGATGTCGTTATTGCCAGTAACGGATCAGGCTAATTATGTCATTATTGGGAATAGCGACATCAGTTATAAATGATTTTCACTTACAATTTTTTCCTCAAATCATATATTTTCCAAGTGAATGCAAGATATACTGATGTCGTTACTATCAATAGCGACAACAATTTTTTTATTTTTCTAGGTGCTGTTATTGGCAATAACAACATCAAAATAACAGATGTCGTTATTATTAATAGTGTTTTATGCTGACGTATCCAAAACTAGATCAGTTGAGTAAATATTTTTAGAAGTGGGTCAGTTTGATCAATATTTTTAAAGTGGGTCTGTACGGAAAAAATCCCAAAATGCCCAACCCATTTAACACGTTAAATAAATAGAAAACAGCTAGCTGTGCACAATGTATATTTAGAGCATCCACTGTCGTTTTCTAAAAACCCAAAAAATGGAAATTGATTTAGAAAACATACTCACAGTCGTTTGCTAAAAACCCATATGTTAGAATAGGAGTGAACAGTACGTCGCTAAACTTAGAAATCCGTTTGAGGAAATGCTAAAAGTAGAAGACGGATGATCTTCATCCGTTTGAGGGAAGAAAAAAAAAGAGACGGATGAACATCCTCTGTCTCTCCCTTTTTTTTTAAAGCAGGCGAAACGAAGAAAAAAAAAGAAAAAGAGACAGATGAACTTCCTTCGTTTTTTTTTATTTTATATAAAGTAATTATGAAAATGCCATCCAAAATATTACCAAAATTACCATTATAAATTATTTAATTAAAACAAATATGGGACAACATACCTTCAGCCGTCCCACCATTTCCCAACAAATAAAAAACCAAATTATTACCAAATTTGCCATCAGATTATTACGAAAATGCCATTTAACTTTTTTTTGGACGGAGGATGAAGCTTCGTCTGAATGAATTTATTTTTTTTATTTTACCAGATTTAGCAGCAACGATAGCACCGCTTCTCTTTCTACTGCTATTCCCAATTGCTAAATATGCAAATTTTGTTGGCAACGACAGTGGATGCTCTTAGGAATTGGTAATTGATTAGATTTTACCTCTACACAAAATGACATGATATCTCAAAAAATGAAAACTCAAAAAGATTATGGTACCGGATTTTTTCCCAAAACGACCCTCCTTTTGAAAGTTTTTCCTAAACTGACCTATGTTTTTTGAAAATTCCCAAACCGACCTACTCGCTGTCTCAAAAAGCGAGTTTGGGAAAAATCTCATCGCTTTTTGCGACAGCAAGTGTGAGGCTTGGGTGTTTTTTGATTTCTCCCTGGCCAAGACTCGTTGTCTCAAAAAGCGATGGGATTTTTCCCAAACTCGCTTTTTGAGATAGCGAGTGTCGTTTGGGGGTTTTTAATACCCAAAATCGCTGTTTCGACCTCACTCTCTATTTCAACTCTCTATCTCCCTCTTCATCTTCTAACCCCGAAACCCTAATCCATTTCGTCGATCTCATCTCGTCGATTAACCCAAAAATCCTCACCTTAGTCGTTTCGATCTTCCACATCTTTCATCTACGATCTCTTTTCACACTTTCAACTCCCTCTATTCATGCTCTGAAAACCCTAAACCCCAATATCCAAGAGATCGTTCAATCGAAAATTTGAGGAAAAAGAGTGCGGTTGAAGGAGCGACTGTGGTGTTGAGAAACCACATCGCTTTCTGAGAAAGCGATTGTGGTGTTAAGAAATTTCCAGAGACCAGCTGGTCTATGGAAATCTCTCAACTCAATAGTCGCTTTTTGAGAAAGCGAGGAGGTTTCGCCTACACTCGCTTTCTGAGTTAGTGACTGCTGAGTTGAGAAATTTCCAGAGACTAGTTAGCCTCTGGAAATCTCTTAGCACAACAATCGCTTTCTCGGAAAGCGACGAGTTTTTGCCTACACTCGCTTTTTCAGAAAGCGAGTTTAGGCAAAATTCAATCGCTTTATGAGAAAACGACTATTGAGTTGAGAAATTTCCATAAGCCAGTTTAGGTTGTAGAAATCTCTCAACTCCAAACTAGCTTTCTCAGAAAGTGGGGAGGATAAAACAAGACTCACTTTCTGAGAAACAACATATACAGACTTTATAGTCGCTTTCTCAGAAAGCGACGAGGTTAATACTAGACTCACTTTCTGAGAAAGCGAGTTTAGGCAAAAGACATTCCATTCGAAACTAATACTGCAGTCTGCCCTGTATACAACAAGTCCACACCATTTCACTTCACTTCAACTTCAACAAACCATCAAATATCTCAACTGCACTTCACCAATTTAACTGTTTCCAACATATACACTTCAACCATCTCTAAACCATCAAAACTCGAAACATTTTCTAATTGATCAACAATTTCAAATTATACATCAACACAAAAAAAACATCAAAACCCACAAACAATCACACTCACACACCCCATACTCAATAACATTGCTTTATACATTCCAAAATTAAAAAAAGTTCACAAATCCACTTCCTTTACCATCACCTATATAAATTTATACAAGCACATATATACCCTCCAAAGATATATCTTTCAAGAGTTACAATCTGTAACGCCCCTGCCCCTAGCTCAGACAATTTATACATTTTTTAGAAGACAAATTAGATATTGTGCAGTACAACTGCCCACCACAGGCTGCCTCTCAAAAGGTGGTTAACCGAATTGGTGACTCTTGATCATAGGCTATTATATTTATATATTATTTTATTCATTTCAAATCCAGATATGGGATTATATTCATTTACCTCTCTCCCGATCTCTCACCTGTGAGAAGCACACAGGTGCCCCCCGTGACCCGCCACGTCACCTGTAATACCCTGATTTTTCAATTAATGAAAAATTATTTATTTTGCACGTAGTGTGCACGTGCAATATTTTGTTTGGATTATTTTATTATAATGTGTATAAATATTTAAATATGTGTTCTCAAATTATTTTTGTACAAAAAGCCTTTCTTTAAATAAATAGAAAGCCTTATTTTAATTTAATGAAAAAGGCCTTTTTCTTAAAAGCCCAAAATGTATTTTTATTTTATTTATTTTAATAACTATTTTTGGCCCAAGAATAAAGCCCATGGATTAATCTTCTTTTATTTAAACTTGTCATGTAGAAGACTATTTTTAACCAATTTATTTTTTTTATACAAAATTAAAATGTACAAATTTGGCCTAGTTGCATGCATGTGCACTACACGAACACGTGCATTGCACACTCTTTTCATGGCCGGCATGAATTCTTTTTTGGAGGGAGTTTTGAAATTGATCATGGTATTCATGGAGGTGGTTGTATGGATGTGGGTAGTTTTTATAACTCCTACTCTAATCTTGGCCCTCCATTCTACAACCAACTAATCAATCTTGGCCCTCCATCTCACTTGTTTTCTAGTATAAATACCCCCCCTCTCATGGCTATTTTCATATGCAATTACATATTTCCAAACTATAGTCTTATTTTAATATTAGTGTGAGTTATAAAAGAGTGAGAGTTGTGTGCATTTTTGGCTTGGAGAGGAGGCCGGCATCATCCCAAGGAGAGGAAGCATTCGGTTTTGCTTGGTGGCTTGGAGCTTGTGCGCGCTTTTGGCTAGGAGGAGGTGCATCTTGTTGCAAGGACGTAGTTGCTTTGTGTGTTTATTTTCTCTCCATACAAGGTGGGTAAACATTTCATATTTCTAATATAGGAGTATATGCTAGATCTCATTAGCAAATTGCATGAAAAATGATTAATAAGAATGCGCCTTTAATTGAATAAATGATCTCTAGTTGATTGAATTAGTGATATGCGAATGATGTGTGATTGTATGCCATAAGAATGTGATTACAAAGTGAGTTGATTATCTTTGTTTCTAATTAGAAATGATTCATGGGAAATGTTAGTAAAATACATTTTAATGGAAAGTTAGTCTACAAATTGATTAGCATGTTAATGAACAATTTGTATGTGATTATTATTATTAATTAAGTTGTAGATAAAATTCTCCATGCTCATTAAAATAAATGAATGATGCTAGTATTGATGCTTGAGAATACTAATGAGGATGTTAGTTTAATTGAAAAATTGAAGCATGCAAATTGATTAAGAAAGAGCACGCTTTTTTAAGGAACAACTTTCTTGTATGTTTGATGTGTGAACCTAATAATTGATAAGTGACTATATATTTTTGTGATGCACATGATTGAACTAGAAGTATTTGTTGATTTAAAGAAAACACATTTTGCCATCACTAATTGCATAAAAAAGAAAATCTATACCTTGTTAGTGCTAATTTGTGAAGAGACCTCCTTAATTATTGTGGGGTTGGACAAATTCAAGGAAGTAGATTTGTGTGATTAATATCAGCAAAATTTGTATAAGAAATTTTGAATAGAAGAGATTTGAAGACTAAGTGTAACCAATGTCGAAAATGAAGAATATAGTAGTTTTGATGAACAATTCATGGATTTGTGTGGAAAAATATATTTTTATTAATGCAAAAATTATTTTAATCTTACTGATATGAAGATCATGTAAGGGAAAGCTAATCTGGAATGTTTCAGTAACTTTCACAATAGCAATATGAAACTAAGTTTATTTGAACATCGAGTTGTTTTAACCACAGTATCAAAATAATTCATATGGGCTTTAAACTCGTACTGAGACAACCTGAGCTAGTAGCTCAGGCGGTCACTGTTGGCGGTTGGCTTCTCTGGGTTGAACGGTTCGAACCCCTGTGTCTACAACATTTTTTCTATAAAATTTTGAGAGCTTATAGCTCCCGGCTTGAAAAGAATAAGTACCATTTTGACCCTCTTTATATCGCTAGCACAGTTCGGCCGGATGGCGGGTGCTCTTGGCTCTGTTTCCGTTGTGCCTGGGTTCGATTCTCACCCTCGGCATTTATAAAAAAATATTTTTTTTGGGAGTTTTAGATGTCCAAAAATTATGAAAAAAATATGGTTATTCTCATAAAAATATAAGGAATTTTATAAGAGTGATTTGGGTATTATTTGAATAAAATACACTATGGTTTGTGAACAAAAGGCACAATTAGAACTATGGTTCTAAAATACACACTTGTGAAATTATAGTTTATAAAGATAAATTGAAATGGACTATTATCAAGTGTTTGGCAAAAAGAACCTTGTTGTGTGACATGATACTATTTATTCACACTCGAGAATATTGTGCAAAATATGAAGTATGAATGTTCTTTAGTGATGTGAATTTCAAATGTAAAATTATGAAGTGCATGAGTTCATGTATGATATGGATTAATGAAGGAATTAGAAATCATGTTAATGAAAAAGAAATTTGTTGGCTATGAATATGAATCTTATAAGTATTCATTATGGACTTGTGAACAAATTGAAATCATGAATTGAAAAGAGAATATACATGTGAGTATGTGAACTCAACATGGAAATTTATAAGTTGAAGATTGTGAAATGAAATTTAAAATAGAGTAGCTAAGTCTCCCCGGCATTGAGAAATGAAATGAAAGGAAATTAGACCAAGGTTGGTCATGATGAAATGAATGAATAAGTCCGGTTGATGGAGAGGCTAACTCTAGAGATTAATTTTGTTCATGATTTTTAATAAAACTAAGGACTAGTGCATAGTGAAGATGTGATGAAAGTAAGAGAAAAACATTGAGTATGAGGGCCCTGGGTAGCGGCGAGAGCGTATCCCAGGAATTCCCATGACGAGTCTAGGTGAGGATACTGCTCCAGAGTACCGTCCCAGTGGCGACGCTCGTGGAATGTTTGAAGACTACGGGTGGTGTCATGTTTATGGTGAGAGCATATCCCAGGAATTCCCATGATGAGTCTGGGTGAGGATACTATTCCAGAGTGCCTAGACATGAGTTCGTAGGTCAGATAATATCTAGGATACTTACCGTAATTATAGCAGTAGATTAAATCATAACGGGGGATTGAACCCTACAAAGATGAAGAACGAATAAGGGCTTGCCCTCAGACCTATGTAGTATGGGATGCATAGAATCCGAACAAGTGCGCATTAGTGTCATGTAACATAAATAAATGCATTAAGGATTAAGTGCACAATCACAACACGACATCAATAGGGTAGTTCCTTTAGTTTGAATTGTGACAAGTTTGTGTTTGTTAAATATGGAAAGTTAAGTTATACTATTTCCGGCATAGAGAGGATGGCCGTGTATAATGTTCGTCGGTTGAATAAACTGACGTACCCACAGTCTTACATGCAGGTAAATGACTTGTTAAAGATTAAAGAGGAATGGATGCTTAAAGATTATATCATGCTGTTGTACTTTTATTCAATTGTTGTAAATTTTACTTCCGCTGTGCAAAGGAAAAGTGTAATTTTGATGTAATCTCTGATGTATGATGAAAAGTTTTAATTTCCCCGTAAAATTGTACTAAAGAAAGTGAAAAGATCCTGTAGAACATCTCGAATTCAGTGTATTTGGGATTCGGGGCGTTACATCACCACAGAAAGAGAACACAGAGAAGCTTGCGCCCAGCTTCTTACTCTGCGTGTGGGCCCCCCACGCCAGCTGGAGGTAAATCTGCAGCAGCAGCTGCTTTTTCATGCAGACGTGGGACCCCCCACTTTCCCATATTTCATATACAACTCCCCCATAGGAAATCTTATGGGAGTAACAGCCAATTCTCTTATATTATTTATTTATATATATATATATATATATATATATATATATATATATATATATATATATATATATATATTATATTTTAACACGGGGTGTTACAGACACCCCCCTTCAGAAATCAGCTTCCTCGCTGAGCACGGGTATGCACAATCTAGTGCAGGATCTCCTTTCTAGCCGATGTGGAGTGGAATACCCTGATTCTGCTAGTTGCACTGTACCCCGATTCTGCGGGTGGTCCATTATTTCAAGCCGCCACCTCGCTCCCTCTCAGGCATAACCATACATCTTCTAGCTCCATCTCAGGCATACATCTCGCCCACTCTTACCCACACTCGGTGTCGAAAGTCGGCTTTGATACCATTTGTAACGCCCCTGCACCTAGCTCAGACAATTTATACATTTTTTTGAAGACAAATTAGATACTATGTAGTACATCTACCCACCACAGGCTGCCTCTCAAAAGATGGTTAACCGAATTGGTGACTCTTGATCATAGGCTATTATATTTATATATTATTTTATTCATTTCAAATCCCGATATGGGATTATATTCATTCACCTCTCTCCTGATCTCTCACCTGTGAGAAGCACACAGGTGCCCCACGTGACCCGCCACGTCACCAAAGAGAGAGAACACAGAGAAGCTTGCGCCCAGCTTCTTACTCTGCATGTGGGCCCCCCATGCCAGCTAGCGGTAAATCTACAGCAGCAGCTGCTTTTTCATGCAGACGTGGGATCCCCCACTTTCCCATATTTCATATACAACCCCCCCATAGGAAATCCTATGGGGGTAATAGCCAATTCTCTTATATATATATATATATATATATATATTATTTTAACACGTGGTGTTACACAATCAAACCAAACGTATTGCCTCTTGCGCACCCACCCACCAGCTTCGGCAACTACAACATCTTATTCAACATCTGTATGCACCCCACCATCAATTTCTTGATCTCCTCACCAAGGAGAAAGCACAGCTATCATACAAGCACATATCTATTGAGCCTATAGGTATTTCATCTCTTCATTAGACAATTCCTGCAATAATAAGGTCATCTTGCCCACTTAATTTTTTTTTTAAAAAATGATCATTTGTCTCCTCACTAGTGTACCTGTTTGTTATTGTTGCACATGCCTAAGTCATAACAGTTCTCTTCACTTATTTTACTGTGTCTTTTATGATAGTCATGTCCAACTGCACTCGTCTAGTTATTTGTTTAGATTTGCTCTTACTTTCCTAATATCCTATTTCATGATTTATGGCACTATTATATAGCTTCCATCTTGTGAAATGTTGATGAGTAATGGCTTCTATCTTTCCTAATATCCTATTGCAAAGAAAATACATTCAAAAACTTTGAAACAGTGATGAGTAATGGCTACCTTCACAGATCGGGTGTAAAAAAAGTGGGGGGTCTCCTTTGCCTTTTAGCACGTGATGGAGTGGTCTGGGTGACACCGGATAAGAGAATTTGATCATCTTCATGTTGTTGTGTCCCTTCAACATTTTCTTCAATCTCTTCACCTTCACCTTCAGCTTCTTCTTCGGATTCGTTTCTTGGACGATATGGGGGTCTATGGACAACTTTCTTCCGACGAACACCACGCTGACTAGTTCGGTGTGCAGGAGTAGTTAGTATAGCATCTAAAGTATCTCCCTCGCCCACAACATCAGCTTTTGCACGACACGACGTGTCATATTACGTGCGAAGTCCTTCATCGGTTCCGTGACATTACTCCTCAACATAGCAGCACATTCTTTCGCCTGAATCCAAGTATGGGCCATCTACACAACATGAAAAGTTGCAGAATTAAGTGAAGTGCATATGTATATATAAACCAAAATTTTAGAAAACATTAAAATAAGACAACAAAACTTAATAACTTATGATTTTACAAAGAGCTACTGCCTTCAGTTGGAACATAAGCAATTTCATTGAATGGTCATCTGCTGGTTCGGCGGCTGGTCGACGAATCTGGACTTCCACACCAGTAGGAGTCTGCATTGTGGGAGAGATATAACGTCTAGTCATCCTCTCATACCAAGCCATGTAAGTCGCATGCACCGATGCATCGAATAGAGGAATGTCACCAATGATTTCGTTGAACCAGTGTCGCATTCCATCTCTCAAGATATGAAACCAAGCATGCGGCCCAATTGTGACCGGGTTGTCGACCTATTCTAGTAAGAGAATGCATCTCGACATTGTATGGTTCAACAACAGGAATACTTTGAAGCAGACCAAACTGATGTAGCACTCTATTAGCGAAGTAGAAATCGATTGTGCCAAAGTTAATTAGAGGTGCCTTTGTCAGCCATAGCTCACGCCTATATAAGCAAATAGGAGGTAGTTGACCCAAACGCTCCTCTGTATAGGGCTGCCACACGACGCAATTATCTGCCAATCTATCTAATTCATCTCGAAAGTATGTCAGACATCTGTTGGGGTTGGCCTTCCAAGTGAGATTGATGGACCATTATACACCTAGTGGAGGTAACATATTTTGGTCCTCGAGGACATGCATCTAATTAGGTGATTGCTAACACACTACGAGCCGACCAACATGAATACGCTCCCAACTCCAAACTTGAATCAAGATCATTGGTCCATTCATCTGCATCGAACCAAGACTGCAGTTGCACAAACTCCTGTACAGAGACGCCAACGCGGCACTACCCCAACTGTATACTCTGACTCTTCGCAAATCAGCAATCAATGACAGGTACATCAACGACACCGAATGACCAGTCGAATTCGGAAACATCATGTCGCTAAATAGTGTTAAGATGTACGCCTTACAATAGCACTCAACCTCGACCTCAGTGGAATCTTCGTTCAACCTATTCTTCAAAGTCTCCTTCAACCACTTCAAGCGAATGAACTTTCTATTTAATGCTCCCGTTTCGACTTCTACACCGAGGTATTGTTCCATGAGATATACCAGCTCGATGTCCATCGTACCGGTCATTGTCTGCCCATCGACTGGAAGACCTGTGAGTACGGAGACGTCCGGTAGTGTTACGGTCATCTCCCCGACTGGCAGGTGGAAGGTATGGGTTTCAGGCTATCATCTCTCTAGAAGTGTGGTAAGAAGAGGCCGATCACATTTAGTCGAGTTCATCAGTCCAATACCATATAAGCCGTAGTCCCGTAGAATCTCGTAAATTCGTGGGTGCATAGAAAGTGGACGACCCCCATAAATGTACACTCCTTAGATTCGCCTTCCTACACGGTCTTCGAATGGTGTTGCGATTGGAGAGTAAGTAGTGTAGGGTCGGAGGGACCTGGACCTCCAGGAGGAATATAAGCTAATGAAGCAGGGGCTGATCAAGAAGGGCCCGCCTCATTTGGTGAAGCAGTAGGATTAGTTGAGACCTACACAATAATACAATTTAAATCAGTACACCGATAGTATATTTTATTGTATGATAATCAAACTAATCGAATACAAACAATTATTCACTTACATTAGTACGCTCAGTACTACCACGACCACGACCACGTCCACCGCGAGGAGGTGGGCCAAAGAAGTACGTGGTCCGTCGCCTCGAGTATTTGGAGGTCTACTACTCGTTCCTTCCTCCACATTACCCATCGTGCGTGCCATTTATAATAAACGAGCGTATACTACAACTTAAACAAATTGTTATTAACTATACAAAAATATATAACTACATAAAAACTATATACAAACTATATAACAAAAGTTCTCAATATTTCTCAAATAATTCTACACTATATACCGACATATATTATCAAAATTCCTATTCAACATTTGTCAAATTTTTTTACAGTATATAACTACATATATAACCAATCATCCAATATTTTCGAATGATAGAACTATTCTAATACCGTTTGATTGTTCGTCGAATATCAATCTATTCATCATCGTACTAATGTACAACTAAAAAGTATTGTCAATTCAACATTTTTCAAAAAATTACTATATGTTATCAAATTTCCTATTCAACATATTTCAAAAAAATTCAACAATATGTTCCTACATATATTAACAAAGTTCCTATTGCAAATTTCTCAACATTTCTATTCAAATTCGTTAACAATTTCTAAATATACCGTTAACAATTTCTCAACATATCTCAAAATTAACCCGAAATTAAAAATGCAAATGTATGGAAAATATACCATTAAAGTTGGGTGATTGAAGAGATAGATAGTGAATAGGAGGTCGAAGAAGCTCCTTCAACCGCAATCTTTTCCCCCAAATTCCTGATTGAACGATCTCTTGGATATTGGGGTTTAGGGTTTTCAGAGTGTGATTAGAGGGAGTTGAGAGTGTGAGGAGAGATCGTAGATTATAGATGTGGAATAGCATTGGTATCGGGTCGGGTCCGTCACTACCCGGACCCGGACCCCGGTCCTACGGGTCAAAAAATTGGACTCGGACCTCGACCCGTGAGGACTGGGTAAGGTTCCGGGTCCGGGTCCTATTAAAATATTCCTACCCATTTGGGTAGGAGCAGGAGTGTGAACGGCGAGCGGAGGCGGCGAGTGGAGGATTTAGAATAGAGGAAAGAGAAAAAATGCATGAGTTTTGAGTTTGGAAGAGGAAGATTTAGAATTGATGAGGAAGGAGGGGAGGGATGAGGATGGAATATTTATTTTTATATTGATTTTTTGGGAGTTTTTTAACGGGTCCGGGTCCGGATCCCGGTTGGGTCTCTTTTGAGCGGACCCGAACCCAGACCCGAAAGTACAACGAGTCCCATTTTAGGACCCGGACCCAGACCCGGATAGGCCAGGTCGGTTCCGGTCCAATGTCGGGTTTGGGTTGGATCCGGGTTTCGGGTATTTATACCAATGCTAAAGTGGAAGATCGAAACGGCTAAGGAGAGAATTTTTGGGTTAATTGACGAGATGAGATCGACGAAATGGGTTAGGGTTTCGGGGTTAGAAGAGGAAGCGGGAGATAGAGAGTTGAAAGAGAGAGTGAGGTCGAAACAGCGAATTTGGGTATTAAAAACCCCCAAACGACACTCGCTGTCTCAAAAAGCGAGTTTGGGAAAAATCTCATCGCTTTTTGAGACAGTGAGTCTTGGCCAGGGAGAAATAAAAAAAACCTAAGCCTCACACTCGCTGTCTCAAAAAGCGATGGGATTTTTTCCAAACTCATTTTTTGAGACAGCGAGTAGGTCGTTTTGGGAATTTTTAAAAAAAGGTAGGTCAGTTTGGGAAAAACTTTCAAAAAGTAGGTCAATTTGGGAAAAAATCTATGGTACCATGGTCCCAGTTCTAAAAATAGTTTAATCGGTGAAAAAGAAAGAATTGAAAGCAGACAAACATATTCTTTCCATCTTTATTCTCTACTTGTTTTCTCTCCATTCTACATGCCATCCTCCTCTTACATCTCACCCCTGATTTTTTTTTCCAAAATATACCACTTTTTGAAACTTTTCTCTAAATAGATCATTTTCGAAACTAATTTTCAAAATAGACCACTCATAGTTTTTAATTGCAGCCTCTTCGATAACGAGGCCGCAATACCATACTGCGACCTAGGTACGTACCAGAATATGTAGATTGCAAGGCTTTATTTAAAAATGTCTCAAGGTCAAAGTAGCTGTAAAGAGATTTCACTTAGGCCGCAGTTGTGTACTGCGGCCTCGTTAATACTGCGGCCTCACTGGGGGGGGGGGGGGGAGGGAGGGAGGGAGGGGGGCAGATATCTTTAAACCCTCTTTCCCTATTCTTAACTTCACTTCTCTCCAAATAATTTTCCCAACTCCGAAACCCAAAATTCGAAGAAGCCGCAATCACTCTTCTCCTACCCTCTACTTCATCTCCCAAATCCAACTTTCAAATTCATTTCATCTCCCTCTATCCATACTCATTCAGTTTCCCGAATTCCCCAAACCCTACTTTTTCATTTTTCTTCCAAATTGCCCAACTGCGGCAACCCACCATCTATCGAACAAGTTATTGAAACTCTTCATCTCCTTCATCAGCAGTGGACATCATCTTCGCCGTCACCCGAAGTTGTTGAAGATATGTTTTGGTTGATTAGCATGTGTTGTTTCTTTATATATGGTATGAATCGTAAGTGAATATTAAGAATTGTTAGTGAGTAATATAATGACAATTAGTGATTATTATGAACTGTTAGTGAATATTATTAGCGAATTGTTGGTGAATAATATGAATTGTTAGTGATAATTGCTAGGAATTGTTAGTGATAATTCCGAATGTGGAAATTAATTTTAACGATGACAAGGTTCTGGGGATTTTTGCTCGTTCTGAATAGTTTGCTATGGTATAGTTGGTTGATCTAGGTTTTCAGAATTGTGTAGTTGGTATTACTGGTTGTATTCATTATCATTTATGGCTACTTTAATAAAGATGGAAAATTAATATGGTAATAATGGTGTGGAATTGTATGTTGCTATTGTTGTTTATACTATATTGAATTTATATCTTCTTTATGTTAGTTTAGTCGGTGTTTGATTGCACCTACACTTGATTAGATATGCTTAATTATAGCTAGTCTGTTTGCTTTATTATAAGAGTCCGGGTTTCCATTTCTTTGATGTATCTTTAATTCAATATAGCAGTTTTAGCATACAATTACCATTTGTATGCATATTATGTAATTATATGTGAAAGTTGGTCATATATTCTCAAATGTTTTTTATTCAAATTTTGCAATCATAAATTTAGGAAGTTTTCAATTTCATACCACTTAAATTTTCGTAGCCATGTATAGTGCTGGATTTTCATGAGTCACAGAACCATTTTGGCAAACATAGTAATGTTCACTAACAATGGTATAATCTCTGAATAAATTTTTTTATAAACTGGGCTGACTTGATATTGTTTGAAACATTGCTTGTAGTTGGTTACTAATAAAATACTAATTGTTGTTAATAATAGACGGTGTAGATTTTACATATCATATAATATATTTGTTATATACTAACATTGTCTAATATTGGATACTATCATGTGTAGTGATTGTGTAAGAAGATAATGGCAAGAACTTTTTAATACAATAATTTGAATAAATAAATAATTTTTAAATCAATTTATTTAATTATTTTGAATTTTTGTAAAATTAACATTTTTACACGTGCAAATATTTTTGAAGTGCAAATTTCTACTTTTTGAATTTCTGAATAAATTTTCATATTTATAATCGAGTATATTCTAAATTTTGGGATTTTTCTGAATAAAGAAACTATTTTTGTAAATACTTTGAAAGAAAAGGGTTTTTGCGTAAAATGTCGTTTGGAGGTAAATTCGAATTCAATATTTGGTTGGACTTTTTTGGTAGGCCGGTTTTGACAGAAGAGAGATTTTATCCTTCTAATTTTAATTTGATTTTATTGAGTATATATATATTTATGCAATTTTGGAATTGTTGGAGACTTTGTTGAAAATATTTTCCTTGGTTAAAAAATTTATTTTAAAATTCTAATCTTTATTAGGGGATAATAATTTTAAATTTTCTGGATTTTTATAAATAATTTATGGCATATTTGCAAATATTTCAAAGTAATGGGTTTTTTTTTGTAAAATTGCCACTCAGAGGCAAATTTTTGAAATTTCAAAATTACTAGACGGCAGTGAAGGTCGGCCAGGTTGGAGGAATTAGGGGGGTTAGATATTTAGTTTAATTGATTTGGAAGACCTAGTCATGCAAAAATATAATTTTCTTAAGGGAGTTTTTGTGAAATATTCGTAAAAATCCCAAATATTCATCCCGCCCTATAATAGCAGTAGCCATGGCCGCCCCCCACTGTTGTGAACAAAAATCTTTCCTTTTTAATCATTTTTTGAGAGTTTGGAGCTTTGTATATCTCAATTTTTGCAAGGAGGAGGAGGAGGAGTCTCTTTTCTTATTATTACTATCTTCATTTGGCCTTCATTGAGGTGGGTAATCTTTCGGCTCTCTTGATGTGTTCTTCTTTCTAATTCTCATGAACAATATAGAATCATGCTAGAGTTTAGATTTTGTGAGATTAAAATTATTGCCATGAATTTGATGTTTTGTTGATGAGATGAATTATTATATAAAAATTTGTCTATTTACATAATAAAAATATAATCTAATGGCATGATACTCTTATTTTGATTCCCTTTGAATGATGAATATTTGATGTATGAAAGATCATATTTATTGATGAAAATTTTATTGGAACCCATGTATTATTGTGGATGATTAGAGTTGTCATACGATCTAAATAATCATGTTGATCTAAATTAAGTTGCTTTTGAATAGTGGAAAAATTTAAGCATGAAAAATCCAATTTTGTTTATAGAATTAGATCTAATAAACCTATATGTAATTGTGGTTGTGTAGATCTATATGCATGATTAAAGAACCTATTTTGACTAATTAAAAGATGAAATCTTGGTGAATTATTCGTTGTCTTCATATGAACCTATGATGGGTTAAAAAACTATAATTTTTATACACTGTTTCCATGTTAAAATTCCATTGAAAATATGCAAGATTGTGTGAAGAACCTAGGGTTAGGGTTTCGGGTTTTGATCTAGACCTAGGGTTCGGTTTGGGGTGTTTGGGCCTCGGGTGAACGGTAACCCGAGGATTACTGTTCAACTCGCAAGGCAGCAGCAGCAATGCTGCTGTTTTGGAGCGTTTGGGTGCGAATTTCGAGGGGTTTTGCATGTGAGGCTAGTGTGCTATGGTGGGGAAACTCTAGTATACATATAGAAGTGCATATGTATGTATTTAAATTGATATTTATGTGAGGTTCGTTGGAGTTTTGGTTGAGTTTTGTAATTGTTAAATTTTAGTTTTTACCAAAAATCTAGTTTCACTTTATTTATGATTTAGAGCTCCAAATTTTGTGCGATTGGATTAGAAATTTGGTGACATGATCTATGTTTATGAAGAAAATATAAACTCAGAATTTCAGATTTTTATATTCATTTTTGAATGGACCGCTCTGGAGAAGAAGATACAACTTTCATATTTATAGATAATGGATGGTTTTCAGAATTTGTTGAATATGAACTCTTCATATTAATCTATTTGAGTCCAGATTTTTATGGTGATTTTCCTATTATGTGCTGGATTTAAATAATTTTTTTCAGAATTTAATATTGATTTTATAGTGTACTGTTTTGAAGAACAAAATCATGTAATTTTCAGATTTTTGATAAAAGATATTTTCAGAATTTGTTGGATATGAACCCTTTAAATAAATTTATTTGAGTCCAGATTTTTATGGTGAGTTCCTCGATATGTGCTGGATTTAAATGATTTTTTCCAGATTTTAATATTGATTTTAGAGTGTATTGTTTTGAAAAACGTAATCATGTAATTTTCAGATTTTGGTGAAATTCTAGTTCAATTTTCGATACATTCAAGTAATGTTTTGTGAAAAATAAATCTGTATTTTTGATACATTTTAGCAATTTTATTATAGTTCAATTTTCGATACATTCAAGCAATTTTTTCCAAAATCTCCAAACCTATTAAGTAAACATGTATGATATATACTTGGATCGTAGTTGTGATATGCTGCCACAAAATCGAAGACGCCGCAGTTCGGTAGTGCGACCTATGAGGACTGACCTATCTTCAAAATTAGTTTTGAAACAGATCTATTTTAAAAATTAGTTTTAAAAAGAGACCTATTCCGGGAAAAAAAATCCCTAATTAATAGGTCAAGATTGGAAGTACACTGACTAGGTGACCGTTTGTTTGTTGATACTAAGGTACTGTTCTTTTTTTTGCCTCTTATACCTCTTATAAGAGATTTACAGTAAGAGCATCTTTTTGAGGTGTTCTTTTATATAAAAATAACCTCTTATAAGAACCTCTTATAAGAGATTTCTGTTTTTTTTCACCTCTTACAGGAGCCTTTTCTCTACTTTTAGACATTTTTGCCCTTACTATATAATTTCTCTATTTATACCAACATTTCATATCTAAAATTAAGTAAATCGTTAATTTTATCACATTTCTCACAAAGTAGACAAATTTGGTCATAATCCATAATTATTGTCATTCTTCTTTCAACGAAAAAACCTCACATAACACAAGTCTAGCACACATTGCAAAACTTCTACAAACTTCAAAATTAACAAACACAATAAATTTTTAAAAAAAAGAAAGAGAAAAAAACACAATCTAGAAATCAACCCAAATAATTGCGCCTAAGTCGATTAGCAATTTGATCCCGTACGTTCTTCATAGCCAACATTTCTGAAGCTCTGAATATGTCAATGTTATCTTCATCCCTACCTTCTCCTTCGCCATTGTTGCCTTCATGCTCTTCCACACTACTGAGAACCGCATTCTCATCGTCAGCCAATCGAAATAATTCATCATTTAGAGCGACACGACGCAAGTAATTATGAAGACACATACAAGCTATGACAATGTTTCTTTGTGTGGGAAAATCATAGGAAGGCATTTTAGTTAAGATTGGAAACCTCTTCTTCAACACGCCAAATGAACGCTCAATCACATTTCGCAGGTGGGCATGAGCATGATTGAATCTCTCTTTTTTGGTTGTAGGTGAACCTCCGTATCTATGCCAATCAGATAGCCAATACCTAACACCGCGATAAGGAACCATAAAACCCCTCGTATGTGTACAAGCGGCATCACACCAATCAGATAGGTGAACTTCTCTTTTCTCCCGCTTCTACTATACTTTTTTTCTGGTTTGTTCTCTGCACTAGTTCCCTTGAGATTTATAGCTAATTTGGCGCGCCAAACTTCTCTTTTTCTCGGCTTCTTCTCTGCTATTCTCCTGCTTTTTCTCTGCAACGGTTGAAATCCTTCCATTTTCAACGAGGTGTTGTGGAAAAGGAAGATATGGGGAAATCATTAATTTCAGAGTAATATAGAGTTTTTAAGTGATAGAAGACTTAAAAATTTGAAAGAGGCTACTAGAAGTCGTTTAGGTTTTAGAAGTGATTTTGGGGAAAATCGCTTATAAGCGGTAAAAAAAACGCTAAAAATTATGAAAAAAGAGGTGGATCACCTCTTATAAAAGGTGAATCGCTTATTTGAGAGGAGAAAAATAACAGTGCCTCACGTAAGATGGAACCGGCTAGTATCACATTTAATGTGATGGGAGAGTTTCCCTCTCCGAACAACTGTAACACCGCGAGAATTTCTCTGTAAATTTGTAGCAAAATCCCTCAACATTACTTATAATTCTTAAACATGACCCTCAACAACATCCGGGGCACAAAATCCCCCCCTCTACCTCCTCACAAACTGCGGTCTGCCATCAAACAACTTTGCCATTCGAAAACCCCCAAACTCCAAGATGCACTTAACCTGTTCGACAAAATGCTTGACTCAAACCCCAAACCTTCCATCTACTCCTTCACCGCCCTTCTCACCCGAATCCTTCACATCACCAGCCCCTCCCCCAACTACCAGACCCTCCTCTCCCTCTACAGCAGGATGAACCGAGACGGCGGCATCTCACCCACTGTCGTCACCTATGGCCTCCTCATTGACTGCTGCAGCCGCATGCACCGTGCCGACCTCAGTTTCGCCGTTTTCGGAACAATGCTCAAGTCCGGATGGAGTGCCAACATTGTCATCTTCTCCTCTTTGTTGAAAGCTCTCTGTTCGGAGAAGAGAATGGGTGACGCGGCCACGATGCTCGATAGAATGCCTCAGTGGGGGTGCATGCCTAATGCTGTATCTTTTGGTACGGTTATCGGTGCACTCTGCAAGGAGGGGGAGATGGACAAGGCTGGGGAACTATTTGAGGAGATGACCCGTAAGGGAATTGAACGGAATGTCGTGACTTATACTTGCATTATTGATGGGTATTCGAGTCTAGGAAGGTGGAAGCGTGCACTTAGGGTTTTTGGTGAAATGATTAGTAGGGGTCTTTCGCCGAATGTAGTGACGTTTACTACGCTTATCCATTCTCTTTGCAGGAGAGGAGAAACTGTTGAGGCACACAAATTGTTTAATTTTATGGTTGAAAAAGGGGAGAAGCCGAATGAAATCACTTACAGTGCCATGTTGCATAGATTTTGTTTAGATGGAAACATTGATGGGGTTGAAAAGATTATTGGGTTCATGCAACGTGATGGTTTGAAGCTCAACCATTATCATTACAGTGTTTTGATTGATGGCTATTGTAAGAATCAGAGGATGGATGAGGCGATGAATATATTCAAGAAGATGCAAGAGGAACGACTGCATTTTAATGTCGTTACATACAACACTTTATTGGATGGACTTTGCAAGAATGGAAGGGTGGAGGATATTCAGAATATCATCAATGTAATGGTAGATAAAGGGATATATCTGGACACCGTTACTTATACGACCTTAGTTTCTGGGTTTTGCAAACTAGGTAATTGGACAAAAGCATTGGGATTTCTTGGTGAAATGTTGGATCGAGATATTCATCTTGATGTGGTGACGTTCAATATGTTGATTAATGCTCTTAGCTGTGTAGGAATGGCTTCAAAAGCACACGAGTTATTTGAAATGATGATTACTAAAGGAGTAGAACCTAATGTCACTACATACAATATGTTAATGGATGGATATGGCCTAACAGGAGAACTGGATAAAGCAAAGGAAGTTTTCAGTCTCATTCTTTTGGATGGTCATAACCACAACACTGTATCTTATAACATACTCATCAATGCATACTGTAAACATGGGAAGAGTTTAATGGCTTTGAGGCTGTTCAATGAGATGATTCATAAAGGACTGGAACAAACAAGAGTAACTTATAGCACCATGTTAAGTGGCTTGTATTCCTCTAGAAATGTTGATGATGCCAAAAGAATACAAACAAAGATGATTGATGCAGGAATCACCCCTGATGTTGTTACATACAACGTAATATTGGATGGGCTCTGTAAGAACATGTGTCTCGAAGAGGCAATAAATCTTTTCCAAGAAATTTCATCTCAACAATATAAATGCAATATCAAGACTTTCAGTATCTTGATAGATGGTATGTTCAGAGCTGGAAAACCTGAAGAAGCAAGGGATATCTTTACTTCTCTATTTGCTAAAGGCTTCATACCAGATGCTGTAACATATACCATAATGCTCAAGGGTTTCATAAAAGAAGGGCTGTTAAATGAGATAGACGAGATGTTTTTATCTATGAAGAAGAATGGATGCTCTTCCACTTCCACTATGCTTAACTCTGTTGTTCGAGGCTTACTTAAACAACATGAAACAGAGAGAGCCATAAAGTTCATCTACAAAATGAAAGAGCAACATTTTGCCCTTGAAGCATCAACTGCATCGCTATTGTTAAATTTGATCTCGGTGGAGGAATATCATAAGTATATGAAGTTGCTACCTATCATATCCCCAGCCTGTGCAGAGTCGAGCGATGAATGTACCATTGATTTTACATCTTTCAATGTCGATCGTTTAAAAGGTAAGAAGAGGTAATTTCGGATATTCATGCACAAGGTTTGCTCTTGTTCGGTGTGTTGACACTCCTCATGAAATACTAGCTACTCATCTTCTTGTGGGAGGTTAACATCATGTGGGCTGACACTGACTGTCGGTAAGTTCTGGTACCATACATTTCCCTCAAGACATTATTTTCCTGGTCAGATAATATGCACTAATTCTGGGTTGTCACTTTGGAATTAACATACATTTATATTTCCCTACTAAGGCAAGATGTGTATGTTATCAATTCTGCCCCTATTATCTTCTACCAAAAGAGCTATATAGTTGAAGCATGAAAACTCAAAATTATCAATATTTAGCTAACATTGAAAGCATTATACAAGCAATTTAGCATACCACTTAATTGGAATACTTGCTTTATAAAGTGGTTGTCATCTAGTTTGCAATTTAAAGTAGTCACCTCTGAGCCATGTTACTCCAAGCTATTCTTTTGATTGTGGATTGGCCTTATTCCTATCGTCTTCAATTATAATCCTGCCAGCGGGTTATGTCTGAAATAGAACCAAAACATGATGAGGTCCCATGAATTGGAGAACAATGTTCTTCTACCAATTAGAACGGAAGTGTAGTCCCTATGGTTTCTGGTCAAGAAATTATGATCTCCTTAGAGTTTGATTTTTTTTAAAATTTAATTGTTCTAAAAATTTAATTGTTCTTCTTGATGGTTAATAATCAAATATGAGCATCAGTCAGGATATATGCCAATTAAGTGTACATTTCCAGATTGATTTAGGTTTGGTGGATCTAGGGTTGCTATATTTCCTTTACTTGGTAATTGCTTGCACTAGGTAATTTAAACATGAAGAGTCATTTATACATAGATTGACTTTTCTTTGATGAACTGTTGAAAATTATTCTGATGAGTTCAACTCCAACTTCTAAGTACTTGCATATTTATGTATTGGAGTTTCATTAGGCTTGATATAAAATGAACTCGAAAAAGTGGTCTGGTACATTGGTCAATGCTGGTTAGAAAGTTCCAAAGCCATGATACTGCTAGCTTTACCTTCTGCTCAAGCTTATGTCCATGAATAGCTTACCCAGTTTCACTTTCTAATTTTAGGCATTATCAATTTAAACCTCAAGAGTTCAATTATATGGCTAAGGATATCGAACATTGCAACAGATCTCCAACTTGGCTCATTTTGATGCAGTTTAGCCTTTTGGGAAACTTGCCTTATACACAGCGAAGTGATGGTATAGTAGAAAGTTTGGCTGACAGTAATGTCAGTTTTCTCTACGTGTCAGCAAGATTAATCTTTGGTCCCAATTTTGACGAGTTTGATATCCTCCACATACTATTTGTCTGCCATTGTTTTTGTAGACGGTAGGTGCCACAGGACAGTCGGGGGCCCTTCTAACACCTAGAGAATGAAAGAAGGAAAAACACAAGAAGAAAAAAAACCTCATATAAGGGAAACAAGAAGAAAAGGATGGTAAATAGATGGGGGACAGGAAGAAGAACTCATTAGAGCTCATCCGTGCAACTATTGTTCATTACCACTGCCGATATCACCACTTACTGATCCCACTGCCGCTATTGTTGGTTATGACTGCTGATATCACCACTTGCTGTTCTCTGCCTCCGCCAGTTCTTGTTGGTTAGAGAACAAGAGAGAACGCAGTGTGAGGTAGAGAGAGGATAAGTTAGGTTTAGGGTATTTTATAATTAACCTTTTCAAGAGAAAGTGGTTCCAGACTGATTCACTTCACTTTAAGTTAAACCCTTGCTCGCCAAGTCACAGACATATTTGAAGAGAATGTAAGCATCTGCCGAGTAGTCATTCAGTAGTATATTCAACTCGTTGTGAAGATGTTAAACACAATAATCTGGAAGAGCAGATCTACATGAATCAACAGGAGGGGTATGAAATGCATAAGACGTCCGGATATATGCTCAAGCAGTGATAGACACTGGTAGTACAGATTTGAGTCCTAAATGATAAAGATTTGGTGTATAGAGAACTTGTATGATCATTGTTTGTACAACAGGATATAGCCCAATGGTGAGAAAAATTTATCTGGATGATATGTTAATTGCTTTTGGAGTTTCAGGGATATGTGAGTGATTTATGAGCTAAAGTTTTAAATTTGTTCCGATTTTGAAATGAAAGATCTGGGAGTTGCAAGAGAGATTCTAGAAATGATGATTGATACAGATAAAAGATAGGGTATTTTAATAAAGAGCTGAAAAAATATAATGAGAAAATAATCAAAGATTCTATTTGCAGGTGTGATTGATTATTTTTAGTTCATAGTGTGCACCCACCCCGCTTTATCATGATTTCTGTTAGTTGTGACCATATATATGACCAGGCATCAAATATGGCATTATCAAGAGGTAAAGTGGATATGTATCTTTGGAGGTACGTCAGAATTACATCTTATGTGTAGATGTCATATTCTAATGATGGAGATATGAATCAAAAGACAATCATTGAGAATGTGGTTACCCTCTGTGGAAGCCTATTTCTGTTGAAGGCCAGAGTACAAACTACAATGGCTTTAACAACCACAGAGCAGTCATGGCAGTGATTTGGGAAGAAGAGGAGAAATCAATAGTCTTGTAGTCGTATTATTTTCCAATTTTATCTATCAATAAAAATATCTTTATACAATTAGACGTTGGCCTTTAAATAAGCTTAGTGCTTACATGATTTGCATCTCAAGAAACAAAAGAGGAACGAATTACTACCTTATTCTGTAGAGATTTTCTCATTATTTAGTTGTCTTTATGTGTAAGACTACAAGAGAAATACAATCGACTTAATTAGGCTCCTTACATTGGCCAGAAAGACAATAAGAAAATTAAATAAATTTAATTAAATACTGGGAAAATTCTTCTCTAGTGACTATTAAGCCATGATGGTCTTCATTTTGTGAATAGTAATCCATGCCTGTAGGAGTGTAGGCGCTTGAAATCCCAGAATACATCTGATGTTCTATTCTGACAAAGCATATTACATTATGGAACACACACTTCTGTTTTCTTGTTGGAAGCGTGTTGGGCACACATCCTGCACAAACTACTATTTCAATGTAGCATCATAGAATCTTTTTGAGTCTCCCTGTGTCGTATTACAGTGTATTGGGTCGGGAATGTTTGTATTAGTGCTTCTTTAGATATAAAACTTTTCTAGTTCTCACGGTACTTGAAGTACTGTCATGTGGCAGTATTACTTTCATCAGTTCATGTATACTTGCTTTGTTCACATCAGGAGAAATGGGCATATAAAATTAACAAATTTATTTTGTTTTTTTGGGATCAGTGGTAAGTTCAACATGCTTAGTATTTGTTAACTGTATTAAATGCCATATATCTGCATATGTGCAAAAAATCCTTATTTGCTAGAGACAATTGCTAAAAAAATTACTCGAGTAATTAGAACTACCTTAATACCTCCTCTTTTCTCTCTTGCAGAATTCTCTATTGGTAATATCAATATCAATGTTATATTTGAATGAAGATGACAAAAACTGCAACAAATCCTTAAATCCCAAATCTTTATAGCCAACTACATGAATTCTATGACCCACTCAGCTCTGTCAAGGGCCATTTCGATCAAATTAAACAAATAGCACATACTTCATGTCTATGGAGGACTACCTCTATGCCCTTTTCTTTTTTCTCCATGAATCATAGTCCTATCATCTTTCCTAACTGCTCTGACCCTAGTTCTCTTTTCTTAAATAACGATAATCTTATCATTCTTCTTAACTGATGCCATTATTGGTCCTTGCTGCACTTGCCCAAAACATCTCAGTCAGTGGTCATGAGTCATCCATCTTAACATCATAATTTCAACAACATCAGCATCCAGTTTCTGAACATTTCTAAATTGTGCAACATTATTCCTTCAAAAAAGGCTGGTTGTACAGCAGTCCTATAAAGTTTGCTCTATTTTTTTTGCATATGTTGTGATTATAATATACTGGAGGAGCAGTTCCCCAATTTA
The DNA here is from genome assembly GCA_017893485.1 of Hemerocallis citrina. Classification (NCBI taxonomy): domain Eukaryota; kingdom Viridiplantae; phylum Streptophyta; class Magnoliopsida; order Asparagales; family Asphodelaceae; genus Hemerocallis; species Hemerocallis citrina. The sequence goes on along the minus strand of CM030366.1, from coordinate 186,432,010 downwards.
GTCATACACTCGTACTGTTATTCTTCTCTCTTCATAATTATGGTTGATTAATCAGGTTCTTATGATCTTACGACTTCTCATGTTCATCCTTATTTTATTTTATAGACAAACCTCTCGACACTACTTCATGCTGACAGTTTGGTGAAGCTGCTCATTAGCTTGTCATGAACAGTGTACAGATGCAAACAGGTTAGAGTGTCAAGCGATCAAGAAACGAGAAACTGCCTCCATATGATGTGGAGTCACATTATTATACATATATATATATATATCCTAATGGCACATATCATTCACATTATCGTGTTGGCTAACACACTATGGCAAGCTAGGAGCGGAATCCATGTAAGTAATGGTCAGGGTGACTGATGGGATGCTGCTTTTACCTTGAACTCATCATGTAAATCATTTGTTCACTTACAGTAAAGAATTCAGTGCATCAGAACTCAGAGTGAACTCACAATGAATTCCATTGCGCTCCTTTCTACTGTTGATGCTATGGATAATACTTTTGTGTCCAGCATTGCTAAAGGAGGTGTTTCAAGGTGAAGGCATTCACCATACTCAAGGTATGATCAATACTAGTTGTATGTCTTTTGAACATCTAGTTATTGTTGGAATCTTGTGCATTTGTACATCATTAGTTTGTATTCATTCTTGTAAGTAAATTTTGTAAAACCTAGGTTAAAATATCAGTCAATTACACATCCATATGGTAAGCAAATGAAAGGAATTAAACTGCAAAATCTGTTATTGCTCGGTTAATACTGCCTGCCACATGTACGCAAAAAATAATCTTCATTTAACTTGATTCATCCATGTTTCTCCATTCTATGTTTCGTATGTTAGTGTATAAAATCAAAACTTTGACCTTCATGTTTCGCCGCTAATATATGTTACTAGTTCTGGCAGGTTTCGGATGCTACGGTCAGGAAGGTGTTGCTGGATAAATCGGTTTTTCTGGCTTCGGTAAAAAAATTCACTCATTTAAAACCATTTAGGATCAATGATTGAGAGACTTATGTAGAGAATTTAACATTTCCAACATTCCATCAAAATAGATGGATGGTTGACATTAAATTTAGGAAATATACTTTAAAAAAAGATCACAATTCAATCAATAAGAAAATTCAAGTAAGATCTGCTCCCGGTAATCTCCGACGCCCTCGCCGCCTCCATCGAGCAGCGTGACTTCCCATCCCGTCGCCCTCCCCCCCATCGAGAAGTGCGACTTCCCTCCAATCGTAAGCCTTCCCGTTGCCCTCCCCGCCGATTCTCCGTCCGCTGTTGAACTACGGTTTGCTAGGCTGCTTGAGGATGAAGGTGAGATTGGGATGGAAGTGAAGGGTTGTATGTTGTGCCCTGATTGGTCGAACTGCATAGATTTGTTCTTATGAATGTGCCTAGTGGTCTGTGAGGGAGGATTGGAGGAGTTGCCTGAGTCGACGTCGAGGTAGCAGAGATGGCGAGTTCATGGAGGAGCGCTGTCAAGGTATGTTGTGGCGGTGTCGAGGCGGAGAGGTTGGATGCTTCGAGACTCCAACGTGGAGGTGTAGCTTACCGGAGGGGCTCGGTATCCTATGCCGGGGCTAGGTGGAGTAGATGGGTTAGAGACTCCAGCACCGACGTGTTGATGGATGACCGGGGCTAGGTCAGCCGGGGTGGTTGGGGTTGGCCGGAGAGAGGGTATGGGTCGAGATGGGGCTAGGTCAGCCGGGGTGGTTGGGGTTGGCCGGAGAGAGGGTATGGTAGGGGATTGTTCTAGGAGAAAGGTGCTAGATCCGATGCTAATTGAGTTGAAATTGATTGATGACTGATGATTGATTATTGATCGATTGACTGATTGATTGATTGGTTGGCTGGTTATTGAATATTTGAATTTCAAATTAGGGTTTGAAATTCAAATTAGATGAGTCAGGGGGGAGGGGGGCAAGCGTTACATTTGTCGGGCAGTGTTGTTCGCTGGTGGTATAGATCGTCTGTACCATCGGTCGGATGGTTGAAAACGACTACTGTTGATGGTTGGATTTGGCGCAATAGGAAGAGGGCGTCGTGGTGGGGTTGGTTAGGCTGTTCCAATACAACAACGTCATTGGGAAAGGAGTAAGTATGCCAGCAAGAGATGGTGGCGGTATTTGTTGACATGGTGGATGCTTGGGGGAAGATGGAGGGAGTGTATGGGGTGGGGGAGAGTTATTTTGATGGAGTTTGAATTTTATTTTAGACTTTCGAAACTCAAATTACATTTGGGAGGTGATGAACGTGTGCGGGGGCTTTCATCTGGGATCTTGGTCGAGAGTAAGAGGTCAGATTGAGTTGCTTCTTTTTGTCCTTCATTGAACGATCGTTGGTGATGTTGCTAATTCATCTGGAATTGCCATCTTGGATACCATTGCAGTTGTGATAGATGTGCAAGCCGGTGCCGATATGGTAGATGTGCGAGTCGTTGCTAGTATGGGAGTTTGAGCGAGGTTGTTGCTATGGAGAGGGTGATGTGAGTTGTTGCAGGTCTGCTCGTGGCCAAGTCGTCACAGAGAAGTGTTGGAAAATAATCAATGTGGGCTCACATATGTGACTAAATGTATAATTGCTATTTTAAAGTCTAACCCAAATTAAAGTGATCTAATCAAGATTAAGTAATGGGTTAAAAGCATATAATTTAAAGTGTGATATAACACGTGTAGTGACCGTAAAGTAAATTTCTTATTTTGTGATGGACAAAATTGGAAATCAATAATATCAATTAGGGTTATGGTCCCCTATATATACGTATCTTCTTATTCCATCTGTAATCTCATCAACAGAAGAATAGAGAGACGGCATCTCATAGAAGTGCGTATCATATAGGAAGATCCAAACCCTCTGCGCAATCTCCATCAATGACTTCAGGTTAGTGCTTCAACTTCTAATGTTCTTCTTCTTTTGATTTAGCAAATGTCTATAGTTTTATGAATTAGGATTTTATATTAAAGCACTTTTGCAACATGTTAAGATCTAGATTCATAGAAACATGTTTTAGGTTGTTATTAATGTTTTATGCATGTTCTTAAGTGTATATGAAAATCCATCAATTGGTATCAGAGCCATCTTTGCTGAATTAATTGAAGAAATTTAGGGTTTCTTGTTTAAAGAAATTTAGGGTTTATTGTTTAAGAAATTTAAGAAATTTAAGAAATTTAGGGTTTCTTTTCATCTTCCTTTTATGGTATTTGTCTTCTAAGATTCAGATTCAATAATTAAATTAATTGAATTTGGATTTGTAAAGGCCAATTGATATGTAAATTTTTTGGGGCCATTAAATTTCCATCGTTCTGTTGCATTTGTTCTATTGATTTGGTATTGGATCAATGGCTTCAGTATTTTGATATCATCTGATAGCATTTGCTGTGACTCTATAAACATCTGTTGCAATTGTATGAGATGGGGAATTACAGGGAGACATTTTACAACCAGGAAATTTGAGGAAAACAAGAACAACAGTCAATAACAAGTACAGACCGTTCAACTGAAATCAATTTTACGCACCATGATCCATAGTGCAGACATCAAATCTGGAATTGTAAAGATGCAACCACTGTAGGTGTACACAAGTATTGTGGCAGACAATAATCTTTACCCCATTATCATTAACACATTATAGAGGACGATCATTACATCTTGTATGTGGTATGCCGAGATTCATCTTTCAGGTTGTTGATATCTCTTCTTACCTGGCTATGGAAATGGTTTGTATACAAAAGTTAAACTGCAAATAAGTTTTCATTACTAGAGTCTAGAAGCCATTCTTACTACATATGACAATTAGAAACACGAATTGCAGTTTATTAATTTTCTGTTAACTTCTGTTGTTAATATTCTGTTATAAAATTGACTTATCAGTAAAATTAATTTTCTGTTATGGTTTTGATTAATTTGATATTATCAAACAGTAGATAGATATGGTTCAGTTATGGTTTTGTTCTCATTTTAAATAGATATTATCTTGACATTATCCATCTACAAATAAAGTAAAATTATAAAATTAAGGAAAAGATAAAATTTTGGGAAGCTATTAAATTCAAATTATGGTTTTGGTTTTTTTCTTATTAATGTCTAATATTTTGAATAGATCAATTGAAACAAAATGTTGCCAAAGTGACATCTTTTGTGTAAATTAATTTATTTAAAATATCAGGATAATTGTGTGTTTGTAATTCATGTGTTTATTAACTGACCCAAAGGTAAGTTAATATTTGGCCGAATTTCATACACATCTGTGGTAATAAATATATGACAATTATAAGGTATTCCATGTGAACAATAAGTCAGTCCAAAGAATGACTTATTATTTGATAGGATTTATTGTCAATATTTGATTACTACAACAAGAGTACTGCTTACAGTTCATGTTACTGTCCAAAGAATTGATATTAACGTTGTGCCTGGTATCTTGAGATGGGATTAACCATGATTTGAATTTATTGTTTTATATGGATTCTTATGTGAGCTTATTTTGTTTATTTTTTGTTCTATATTCAGCTAGTGTATCTTCTGCTGTCTCAATAACTGCTAACATCAATTCTATTCCCATGCTTAATGGGACAAATTTCAAGGATTGGAAAGGGACCTTACTGATAACTCTTGGTTGTATAGAATTAGACCATGCATTAAGGGAAGAACAACCTCCATCGCTCACTGCGGAAAGCACTCCTGATGATAAAAGGGTATTTGAGAGGTGGGATCGTTCAAATCACATGAGTCTAATGATTATGAAACACAGCATTCCACAAGTCTTTAGGGGCACAGAATCCGATGGAATTACTAAGGCCAAAGATTTCCTCGATCAAATTGAGAAACGTTTTGCTAAAAACGATAAGGTTGAAATGACTACACAATTGACTTCTTTGATGTCTATGAAGTATAAGGGTCGAGGAAATGTAAGGGAGTACATTATGGAAATGTATCATGTTGTTTTAAGACTTAAGGCACTCAAGTTTGAATTTTCTGAGGACTTGCTTGTGCTTATGGTTTTGGTATCACTTCCTGCACAGTTTAATCAATTCAAAATCAGTTACAACTGTCAAAAGGAAAAATTGACTCTAAATGAGCTCATTTCTCGCTGTGTGCAAGAGGAAGAAAGGTTGAAACAAGATAAGACTGAAAGTGCTCATTTGGCCAAAGCCTCTAAGGATAAGGGCAAGGAGAGGAATTCTGAGGATGAAAAAGCTAAGGATCCAGCTCAAAAGAAACAACATAAGGATACAGAGAGCTGTTTCTTTTGTAACAAGCCTGGACATATGAAGAAGAAATGTACTAAATATCACGCATGGCGTGCAAAGAAAGGTATGTTTCTTACTTTGGTCTGTTCTGAAGTTAATTTATCTTCAGTACCTAGAAACACTTGGTGGATAGATTCTGGTACTACTACTCACATAAGTGTTTCTATGCAGGGTTGCCTGAGCTGCCGGAAGCCAAATGAGGGTGAAAGACACATCTTCGTGGACGATAATCGGTAGAAGTGGAAGCAGTTGGGCATTTTAGTTTGTTATTAGGATCTGGTTTCTTATTTGGATTTGAAAGACACTTTTGTTATTCCGTCTTTTAGACAAAATTTAATTTATGTTTCTTTGTTGGACAAATTTGGTTATTATTGTTCATTTGGAAATAATCAGTTTAATTTGTCTTTAAATTCGAATGTTGTTGGAACTGGCTATTTGAATGCTTATGACAACCTTTATTTGTTTGAAACAATTGCATCCCATAATAAAACCTTGCATGTAGAGTTACGTGGTACTAAACATAAATTAAATAAAGAAAATTCGGCGTCATTATGGCATAAGTGCTTAGGTCATATCTCAAACGGTAGAGTTGAGCGTCTTGTGTCTGATGACATTTTGGAATCCCAGGACTTCACAAGACTTTGATGTCTGTGTAGACTGCATAAAGGGAAAACAGATCAAAACTAAGAGATTAGGTGCCATTATTCTTAATATTAGGTGTTATGAACACATTTGTTATTTACTTCGAGAAAGCTTAGTCATGGTCTCCACAATCCAGAATATGTTCTTATGGTGTTGCATTCTCTGTTCTAAAGTTTAGTTCCGGTTTGGAGTCAAATATGAGCATTCTGATCATTTTTTTGACAATAAATCAAGGTATATACATTTGCCTGCCTTTCATAAGTTCCTCTCCTTTAATGTGTAAACATGAGAGAGCCATCTAGTGGATGTAGAGGCAAATGATATTCCAATTTGATTTCTGGTAGCGTATACGGTTACAGAAACAAAATATCACTCAAGTATTGAATTCAAATATCCATAAATTAATTTAAATCAGTTCGAGCTCGGATCAAAAAGGGGTAGTATTAATCAGATATTTATGAAATGACCAATGATTTTGATGAAGAAATAAGTATTCAAACCAGTTTACTATATCCTAGCTTAAGAATATGGTTTGCAAATTGACAAAATCCATATATGGACTCAAACAAGCTCCTCGTCAATGGTACCACAAGTTTCATCAAGTAATTATCTCATTTGGTTTTTAGATGAATGTAGTTGATGATTGTGTGTATCACAAGTTCAGTGGGAGTAAGCATATATTCCTAGTTTTATATGTCGATGACATATTGCTTGCCACTAATGATATAAATTTATTGCATGAAACTGAAAGGTTTCTATCCAAGCATTTTGAGATGAAGGATCTTGGGGATGCCTCTTTTGTATTAGGAATTCAGATACACCGAGATTGTTCTCGAGGTATTCTAGGATTGTCACAAAAGGGATACATCGATAAAGTACTCAAAAGGCTTGGTATGTAAGATTGTAGACCAGGGGATACCCCTGTTGCTAAAGGAGACAAATTTAGTCTCAATCAGTGTCCTAAAAGTAACCTTGAAATTCAGGAAATACAAAAAATTTCCTATACATCAGCTATTGGGAGTATAATCTATGCTCAAGTATGTACGCATCCGGATATTGCGTACATTGTTGGGATGTTAGGCAGGTATTTAAGAAAACCGGGTATGGACCATTGGATAGCAACCAAGAGGGTCATGAGGTATCTTCAGAGAACAAAAGACTACATGCTCACATATAGGAAATCAGATCATTTGGAGGTCGTAAGGTATTCTGATTCTGATTTTCCTAGGGTACCAAGATAGCAAAAGGTCTACATCAGGCTATATTTACCTGTTAGCTGGAGGAGCTATATCCTGGAAAAGTGTCAAACAGACACTTATAGCTTCTTCCACTATGGCAGCGGAGTATGTAGCATGCTATGAGGCATCGAATCATGGAATATGGCTGTGGAATTTTGTCACTGGGCTGCGCATTTTGGAGAATATAGAAAGATCACTCAAGTTATTTTGTGACAATAAGTCAGCAGTGATGTATTCCAACAACAACAGGAGTTCGACAAAGTCGAAACATATTGACATAAAGTTTCTAGTTGTGAAAGAAAGAGTGCAAAGTGGACAGACGTCCATATAGCACATTGGGACAAACTCCATGATAGCGGATCCGCTCACAAAGGGATTATCACCCAAGATCTTTTATGAGCATACTGCTCATATGGGTGTTGTATTATTTGAGGATATCATGATTTAGTGGGAGTTTGTATTTTTTTTGCATTATGTTGTGTGAGACATTTATACATATGGTTATTTTCTAATCAGAAATAAAGAATTCAGTTTTCTCACTCATTTGTCATGTTTTGATTCTGACCTAACTTAAGTTTTAAAGAGGACCAGTTGGAAATAGGCATGTGTATAGATCACATTGCATGAAAAATTTTCATGCTACACATTCACACTTGATCTATGTCGTTTGATTATGTTGATATATATGACCATTGATGACTTTAGTTACGAAAAATGTAACGAAAATTGCTTTGATCCTATATTTACATGATTAATGGACGAGATTGTTTGACTATGCTTTTGGTTATGATAGCAAAATTTTGAGCTCATAAAGTATGTACATTTATAAGGAGTAATATATGTGGCCCAAGTGAGAGATTGCTGAAAAATAATCTATGTGGGCTCACATATGTGACTAAATGTATAATTGCTATTTTAAAGTCTAACCCAAATTAAAGTGATCTAATTAAGATTAAGTAATGGGTTAAAAGCATATAATTTAAAGTTTGATATAACACGTGTAGAGACCGTAAAGTAAATTTCTTATTTTGTGATGGGCAAAATTAGAAATCAATAATTATCAATTAGGGTTATGGCCCCCTATATATACGTATCTTCTTATTCCATCTGTAATCCCATCAACAGAAGAATAGAGAGACGACATCTCATAGAAGTGCGTTTCATATAGGAAGATCCAAACCCTCTGCGAAATCTCCATCAATGGCTTCAGGTTAGTGCTTCCGCTTCTAATGTTCTTCTTCTTTTGATTTAGCAAAGATCTATAGTTTTATGAATTAGGATTTATATTAAAGCACTTTTGCAACATGTTAAGATCTAGATTCATAGAAATATGTTTTAGGTTGTTATTAATGTTTTATGCATATTCTTAAGTGTATATGAAAATCCATCAAGAAGGTGTTCGGGCTAGTCATCAGCGACGTCACGAACGGAACGTCGGCCATCATGGTGGTGAATGAGCAGAGCGTTCCAGACTAGAGAAGTGACAAGTCGTCAATGAATGGGCGAGTGGCAAGTCATTATCAGAATTGTGATTAGGCAAGTCGTTTCCGGTATGTTGTTCTGATTAGGTGTCATCGAATGGGGTAGTGAAGTTGGTGCTGGAATGGTGTTCAAGTTAGACGTCGTTTGAAGGTGCATGTGCAAGTTGTAACTATGGTTGGTGATGGATGAGTCGGTATCTGATTGTTCAATAGGAATTTGCATGTGTCACATCTGATAGGGGAGAACAAATTACAGGTGGCTTCGTCTGTTAGTTTAGCTAGGAGAGGGGCTAGTTAATGTGGTAGGCTTAAGTGAGTAATTGTTTTATGTGGTTCCATTCTAGGAACAGATAGATGTTATATATTTGTAATACTTGTTTCGTTAATAATTTATTAATGAAGCGGTGACGCGGTCACCTTTTTTTTCAAAAAAAAAAAAAAAATCAAGTAAGATTAGCAGGGCCGGCCCCCACCTTAAGGCAGGTGAGGCGGCCGCCTCAGGCCCCAATTTTTTTTGCAATTTTAGGCCCCCAAATTTGTATTCTCTTTATAAATATAGATATGTATTTTACGCATAAAAAATTTATATTGTAATTAGGGGTCCAAAAAATAATTATTTGGGCATTTCGCCTCGGGCCCCTGAGAACTCAGGGCCGGCCCTGGATCAGTAGAGAGTTTGAGAGTGTGAGGGCCAGATCAAGCCAAGAAGTTTTTTGGTGGTTCGCGAACTCTTCTTAACTTCACCTATAAGGACTTCGACCTTGGAACTATGCTTGTTATTTCTGATCCTCCGCCTAAATTAAAATTAAAAAATTAATTTTAAAAAATACTTTGAAGATAAGGAAATTATTTTAGGACTTGCTTTTCCTTTATAACAAACGTTTTCAAAGTTAAGAGAAACAGACTTTGCTTTTGGTTTTTTCTTGTACAACCTCTTCATAACTAGATCTTTTGTTTTGTTTTTATTTTTATTTTTTACTTTTGGTTGGGCACAGAAGATAATTAAGCAATGCATCATTATCTCTAATCTCTAAGCTCTAATATTATAATGGAAGAGTTGGGTTGTCATTTGTAGACAACCTGTAATTTGTAGACAATTATTCAACAAACTGTCTAATCTCAACCATTTATTTTTAAGTGGAAATTCTATTAACCATTCATTTACTTAACTGCTATTAGTTACCATAATACCCTCAAAGTTCAAATTTATTTACAACATAATTATTTACAAAAGTGGCACTCATAAAATAAAAGTTGATGGTACTAGGGGTAATTTGTAAAGAGTATGTGATGAGTAAAGTGAGAGATCTCAGTTCGATGTTAGATTATGTCTTAGTATTTACTTTAAATATATATATATATATATATAAAATTATTAGGACGTGGACTTCAATTTTTGTTAGTTATAACAATATGTAATCAATAGGTAAACACAGAGTTAACAATTAAAACTACATAATAGACTTCAATTTTTGTTGTAATGCAAAATCTAATATTCAACATATAGTAGTTTTTATATATGGTATAAAGGTCCCACTCATAATTGTGTCTTTCGTAATTTGGCGGAAAGTGATCAAACTTATAATTAAGTTTTAAAAAAAATGAACTTATGGTGAGCAAATGTATGTAAGTTAAAGTATCTAGCATGATAGTGGTACGAACTGTGTAATTTTTTTTTTTCTATATCCTAAGATGGCTAATTGATCACCATAGGATAATGATATGAATGAATCCGCCTCTTTAAGAGGGAGTCTACATGATGCGTCATCCATATTTTTTTTTAGGGTAAATGCGTCATCCATATTGATGTGGGTAAAAGTCGCAACGGTATGAGTTCAATGCACATCCTAAAGATGCCAAGGACACTATAGTGGGTCCACAAGCGAGCAACATGGATATAGGCTTTGTATTGGGACTCCAAAGCTGAACCAACCTAAATCTACACCCTCACGGATATTGATCGGTGAATATTATTCTACATCCCCTCCCCCCCCCCCTAAAAATAGCTAAATATCAGTTGATTGCCATTCTTATTCCTTTACCCTTTACCATATTTATATATACTAGATTTGCTCGGGCACGTCGGAACGATACAGCATATGAAAGTCTTGTAAACAGTAAAACAATAATTATGTAGCTTAAGTTTGAATAGTAAAACAATAATTAGTTGTAAATAAAAGTCCATGTTTCCATTAATATATGTTGAAAAATAATTATAAATGGGGGTGTAAAATCCAACTTCTTAGAACTTTGAGTAGAACTTTAAGTGTGGAAAATGATGAAATTTAACTGTTGATGAGATATTTGCTATTTTCAACGTAACATAAGCAATAAAAAAATGCATTAAAAATCTCAAAATTTACAAACCTGAAATTAGAAAATATATATTTGTAAATAGAAAGAGAATAAGAGAGAGAGAGAGAAATAAATAAATAAATAAAGGTGTTGTTTTGGGAATTTGAATTTGAGTTTTGGGGAAAAACTTTTGGGCGAGAAAATATGTTTTGTAAGATTATATCTGAACCATTGATTTCAACCCTATTGAATAAGAGGCACTTGGTAGCTTTCTTTGTGTTTTATTATATAGATATTCCCATGCCTGGCCTTGCATATACTTCCACAATCAATAATAAAAACAGGTTCCACCTGACCTGCATATACTTCCGCAAAAGTAGTTGACAATATTGTAGTCCAATAAACATTTTGAAATCAACTCAACACTTCCTTGCAGTAAGATAAAGAGCTTCTGCTGCTTCTTCCACCCTGGAAATCCCGGGAGCCACATCCATGTTCAGATCACCTACCTACCTTCATCCCATCGGGCAAGCTCCAATCAAAGGCATTGACAAAAGATTCGTGATCGCCAGTTTTGTGGTTGCAATTGCAAAGTTCATCCCAGGGCAAATCCGTCGACCTCCTCCAAATGGGAAGAATTGGAAATCATTTATCTTTGAATTCCATCGGGCTTCTCTATAAATCTCTCCATATTGAACTCACCAGGTGAAATCCAAATAGGTTGATCATGACTCTTGTTTTCTTCGAGATTTTGTAGCCCTGTGCCTGGCAAATCTCTTGCCTCTCTTGGTAATAGTTGATAGAAGAAGAGATAAACATAGAGAAATGTAAATTTTAATCTGTTGTTGCATACAAGCCAACAATATATATATGAGACTATACAAGATAGTATAAGCACGTGTCATACACATGAAATTATATGTACATATATTAACAACCCCTCTTAAAAATCACAATGGGTCAACACGACCGAGTTTGGAAAGCAACATCTGATGTTGGGCCCTCGTCTGAGATTTCGTGAAAAAATATGCACATGCTTCAGAAGGCACATAATGAAGAGATTTGACATTTGGAACACGTTCACTAGTGAAGAAGGTATCAACACGAATATGTTTAGTAAACTCATACTTGACCGGATCATGGGCGATTTTGATGGTACTAGTATTGTCAAAGTGATAAAAAAAATAAAAATTAAAAAAAAAAGAAAAAGGAATGGACTTCAAAACAATACCAAAATTCTTTAGTAACCATCGTAATCATTCAACTTCTGCTGTGGTTGTAGCAAGAGCTCGAAGTTTAACCTTCAAACTAGAACAAGAAATCGTAGTCTGCTTCTTGGACTTCTAAGAAATGAAATAAATTTTAAGAAAGACATAATAACCCGTGATGGATCGCCTATTATCAAGATCACTAGCTCATGTGGCATCAATATAGGCCTATAGTGCTAGTGAAGATGACATGGAGAAATTTAGGGATCGAGCAGTCATGCCATATAGATAGTGAAACACCCGAAGCAGATGGGCATAGTGCACAGACGTAGGAGCAGACATAAATTGGCTCAGAACATGGACCGCATAAGAGATATCTGGTCGGATAATGGTGAGATAGACAATACTACCTACAAGATGTCAGTATCTAGTAGGATTACGAAGAGGAAACTCATCTGATGTCTGAAAATTCGAATTGAGTTTCATAAGAGTTGCTTCAATATGACTATCAGAGATATTGGCACGGGGCATGAGTAATGTGGTATTTGTTGAAATAAAAGATAACCGTGTGCATTAGAGATAACTTCAATCTCAAGAAAATTCTGAAGTAAGCCAAGATCAGTCATAGCAAATTGATTTTGCGGGTAGATTTTCGTTGTTTGAATATGGACATGGTCGTCACCAGTAATAATCATATCATCAACATATAGCAACAAAATTGTGCGACCTTTGTTAGTGGAGTGAATGAACATAACCGAATTATGGGTGCTCTGGCAAAAATCAGAAATCAGAAGAGCGAACTGTGGAACTAAAACGCTCAAATTAAGCTTGTGGAGCCGGTTTGAAACCATATAGTGCACGTCGAAGATGACATACAGTATTTGAGTGACGTAAACCAGATGGAGGAAGCACATAAACTTCTTCACGAAGCTCACCATGCAAGAAAGCATTCTTCACATCCAGCTACCACAGAGGCCACTTACAGACTGTAGCAATAGCAATATGAATCATAACTGTGGTCATGTGGGCAATAAGAGCTAAAGTCTCTTGATAATCAAACTCATATTCTTGTTGGAAACCTCATGCAACAAGATGATTCTTATAGCGCTCAATAGTGTCACCAGACCTAGTTTTAATCTTATATACACACTTGCATGTCAACGGCCGTACTCCTGAAGGAGATGTAACAAATTCCAAGTACTTGTTCTTCTTAAAGCATCCAACTAATCTGCCATGATCTGTTGCCAAACGGGAACCTGTGATGCTTCTTTGAAACTTTGAGGTTCAATTTGAAAATGAATAGTAGTAAGAAAAGCAGAGGGCTACGGATTACACGGGGATGGGTAGGTAAGCCGACGAGGAGGACGATGGGACCTCCAAGGATTGCGAGGCTTAGGGAGATCAGCAGGTGGAGGCATTGTAGGAGCCGGTGAAGGCATTAATGGTTCCTTTGTCATGGGTCGTGCTCGACAAGTAAAGTGGTGTGGAAGCAGCTGAATACGATGACCTAAAGAAGGAGAAGGTAGAGGACTACACATAGAGGAGGGCAACTCTTGTGTGGTTATGAGTTTGTGCGGAGGCGATGCTATAATTATAGGAGATGAATCAAGAAAGGTGGAAGAAAAATATAGAAAGTCCAAAGAGGGAGGATCAAATGTAGGAGTAAATTTTACTGTAGTAGAATTTATATTCTGCAAAGTGAACATCATGAGACACACGAAGACGTCTTGCTTTCGGACCATAGTAATGATAGTCCTTCCGCTCGGGATCATAACCAAGGAGTACACACTCAACCAATTCTTCGAATAATTTGTTACATTTACAAGGTTAAATGAGAACATAACAAACAAAACCAAAAATCTGAAAGTGGTTATAAGTTGGTGGTTTGTCCCCGAGTCAAAAGAAAGGGTATTGACACCGATGGCAATCAAAGGATGAATATTAATTAAGTTGATAGTGTTAAGTGCAGCTTCAGCCCAAAACTAAGGAGGAATGGAGACAGATAGAAGCAAGGTCCTAGTGGTTTGATATGTCTATGTTTCCATTCCACAATACCATTTTTGAGCATGAACACCAGGACAAGATAGTTGAGGAAAAGTTCCTTGAGTGACTAAGAAACTTCGAAAGGTTCCTTGATCTTACGATAATATTGTGTAGCAATCATTGTGATAAAAGTTTTGTATATACTAAAAAATTGGCTGTGATAGTGCATGAAATAAATCCATGTAAAACGAGAGTCATCAATGAAAATAACATAATATTTATAGTGTGATTTTGATACATGGGGATGCGGCCTCAAACATTAGAATGCACAAACTCGAATAAGGAAAATTTACAACTGTTACTCAAATGATAAGATAACTGAGTCTGTTTTACCGAGATGACAACCCAGACAGTTATTAAAGTTTCTAGTACAATGCTTAGACACACTATCTAAGACATCTGACTAAAATAAAGAGGATAATCTAGAAAAACAAGAATGACCTAAACACTCACTCATGACAGGAACAATGGAACTTAAAGCTTTGGCAATTGGAATGTGCAAGTGATCTATGACATAGGTACCGTCATACCTACGGTCAGCCTCAAGTAGTGTCCCAACCTGCGATCATGTATGAGACAAGAAGAAGAGTCAAATGTAATGGTACAATTGTGTTTGACAATTTGTCCTACAGAAATTAAGTTCATAGATAAATTAGGAACGTGAATGACTGGGTGGAAAAAAAATTGCAGATCAGAAATTCCCATGTTGAGAAATAGGGAGGAGATATCCAGAATCAGTATGCACATAATTAAAAAGTAAAGAATGATAACAATTTTGAAGAAAAGAAGCATAAAAGTGTTAGAAAATGAGTGTTTTATACACTATTTTCGAACCGATTTTTGAGCAATTTTTTGAGTAAGATCCTCAATGAATTATTGAGAGATCTTGATTGATTTGTGTTCTCCTTCGTGAGTAGATCAAAATCATATATTGGTTCGCTAAAATCGGTTAAGGGGTGAATGAGAAATTGTCTCTCAAAGTGAGACGTTTTCATTCTTGAAAATGGGTTAAAGGGAACTTAGTCCCACATCGGAAATAACAAAGGAAATAGAAGAGGATATATAGTAATCTCCTTCTAAGCATTGTAAGATGGCTAGAAGAGAGGCTCTCTCTCGCGCGCGCAGGGGGGGGGGGGGTGCAAATCACGGACCGGTTTACATGCGACTTGTGTGCGCCCGCACGACCTGCGGACACGAATGCCGGACCGATTTGATCCCACCCCGTGCAGAGCCACTTTTTGCTACAGTTTTCTTTTTGTAACGGCTGAAATGAATGCAGAAACGGTTCTGTCTGCCGTTTCAGTACTGTATTTAATATTTTGTCTGCCGTTACGCTGAAGGCATTCAATTCATTGTCTGCCGTTACAGTGAAGGCTGTTAAAGGCTGTTAATGCCTTGTCTGCCGTTACAATGAAGGTTGTTAATGCCTTGTCTGCCGTTACAATGAAGGCTGTTAATGCCTTGTCTGCCGTTACAATGAAGGCTGTTAATGCCTTGTCTGCCGTTACAATGAAGGCTGTTAATGCCTTGTCTAACCCAGGCTCTATAAATAGAGGCCTTCCCCTTACTTTCTTCCCTGCACAAAACCATATCATTTTCTCTCCTTCTCTTCTGTGCTGTTCGTCCGTCCTTGTGTTGGTAAGTCAGGTGATAGGTTCAAACGCTGCTGATCAGTTCG
Organism: Hemerocallis citrina; assembly: GCA_017893485.1. Lineage (NCBI taxonomy): Eukaryota > Viridiplantae > Streptophyta > Magnoliopsida > Asparagales > Asphodelaceae > Hemerocallis > Hemerocallis citrina. The sequence goes on along the minus strand of CM030366.1, from coordinate 186,416,170 downwards.
GGAGTGGTACGTGGTGCCTACGGGATCGCTCCAAGCCGTTGCATCCTGGGAGACAGACGCCTCCGTTCAATCCAGCAACCGGAGAGAGGCGAAATCTGTTTTAAGGACACTGTGTGATACACAGGCCTCGGCTTCTTTGGAGTTGTACTTTTCATTTGCTTATTGTAAGTTGTTTAATTTATTTTCCTTTTCTTTTTCTTTCGGATTTCTCTTCTCTGTTCCCTTCTCGGTTTTCCTGTGCCTCTCTATCTTTCTTTGTAAAAAGAATTTTGTAAATATTATTTGTAACAAACTTAAAACATATTTTCGATTTATTTCATTTTCGATTTTGAGGCACGGTTTTTCTTTTATTTCTTTTATCTGGAAAACTTCCACTCGTGTTGTGTAAATTTCAGATTCACGATGACTACTGCATTGGACAATGCTGTTGTATCTGAAACGGTCTATGTGCCGGTTGTTGATACAACACAAGAACCGATTGCTGCTGCGGCACGAGTGCCAATGCCCACCGTTGTACCTGTCTCAGTCTCCCATGGGGAGAAACCTGAGAAGTTCAACGGGCAGAACTTTAAGAGGTGGCAACAGAAGATGATGTTCTATCTGACCACACTGAATCTTGCAAGGTTCTTGAACGAAGATGCTCCAGATCTTAAGAAAGATGAGCAGGATAACCAAGTCATTGCCGCTGTGGATGCTTGGAAAAATGCTGATTACTTGTGTAGAAATTACATAATCAACGGATTAGCCGACTCTTTGTATAATGTTTACATTGACAAAAGAACAGCTAAAGAACTTTGGGAATCACTAGAACATAAATATAAAACTGAGGATGCCGGCGCCAAGAAATTCATTGTGGGCCGCTTCCTAGACTATAAAATGGTAGATTCTAAAACAGTAATCAGTCAAGTTCAAGAACTACAACTAATCTTGCATGAGATTCATGCTGAAGGTATGAACTTAAGTGAAAGTTTCCAAGTGGCTTGTATAATTGAAAAATTACCACAAGGTTGGAAAGACTTTAAGAATTACCTAAAGCATAAGCGAAAAGAAATGGGCATTGAAGATCTCATTGTCAGGCTTCGTATTGAAGAAGACAATAGGGGATCTGAAAAAGTTGGACTCATCAGCCATGCAGCAAAGGCAAATGTAATGGAACATAAACAACGTTCCAACAAGCACAACAACAAGGGTCCGAAGTTGGGGCCTAAGGGAGGAATCTCCAAGAAGCCGAAGTTTCAAGGCAAGTGCTTCAATTGTGACAAAATGGGTCACAAGTCCACTGAATGCAGACTTCCCAAGAGGAACAGGAACAGAGAAGCAAACTTGGTTCAAGGAATTGCTCAAGATGTCTCCGATATCAACCTCTCAGCTGTGATATCAGAAGTGAATATGTTAGGTTCAAATCCGAAGGAATGGTGGATTGACACTGGAGCTACTCGACATGTGTGCTCCAATAGAAGTATGTTCTCCACTTTCGAACCATTAGAGAATGGGGAGAAAATGTTTATGGGGAACTCGGCTACATCAGAAATAAAGGGCCAAGGCAAGGTGATCTTGAAGATGACTTCTGGAAAGGAACTGACTCTGAACAATGTTGCATATGTTCCTGAAATCCGTAAGAACCTGGTATCTGGTTCGTTGCTTAACAACCACGGTTTTCGTTTAGTGTTCGAGTCAAACAAATTTGTTTTGTCTAAAAGTGGAATGTATGTTGGTAGAGGATATATGAGTGGTGGAATGTTCAAACTCAATGTAATGACCATGGTCAATAATATGAATAAAGCTAGCTCTTCTACTTATTTGCTTGAGTCTTCCAATTTATGGCATGGTAGACTAGGACATGTTAATTATGATACTTTGCGAAGACTAATTAACTTGAATCACATACCAACATTCCAAATTGATTCCAAACACAAATGTGAAACTTGTGTTGAGGCAAAACTAACAAGATCATCATTTAAAAGTGTTGAAAGAAACACCGAACCACTTGATCTAATTCACACTGATATTTGTGATTTGAAAATGATACAAACAAGAGGTGGTAATAAATATTTTATTACCTTCATAGATGATAGCACAAAATATTGCTATGTATACTTGCTTAAAAGCAAAGATGAAGCTATAGAGAAATTTGTTCTCTATAAAAATGAGGTTGAAAATCAACTCAATAAGAAAATTAAGGCGCTAAGAAGCGACCGAGGTGGAGAGTATGAATCGCCATTTGCTGACACATGTGCTAAGCATGGGATTATACATGAAACCACAGCGCCTTATTCTCCTCAGTCCAACGGTGTTGCTGAGAGAAAGAATCGTACATTGAAAGAAATGATGAATGCGATGTTAATAAGTTCTGGTTTACCACCAAACTTGTGGGGAGAAGCTATTCTTTCAGCTAACTACCTTTTGAATAAGGTGCCCAAAAGGAAAGAAGATAAAACTCCATATGAATTATGGAAAGGAAGAAAGCCATCCTACAATTACTTGCGAATGTGGGGATGTCTTGCCAAGGTGGTAGTACCCCCACCTAAGAAAATGAAAATAGGACCAAAAACAGTTGATTGTATTTTCATTGGTTATGCACTTAACAGTAGTGCCTATCGGTTCTTGGTATACAAATCCGATATCACTGAGATATCAAAGAACACGATAATGGAATCTAGAAATGCATCGTTCTTTGAAGATGTATTTCCATGTAAGTCAAAGGAGGAAGCAAGTTCCTCCAAACGAACACATGAGACTATCAGTGAAGATAGTGAAAACCAAAATGAAGAAGTCAAGGAGGAACCTCGACGCAGTAAAAGAACAAGAACGGAAAAATCTTTTGGTCCGGATTTCTTGACTTTTATGCTTGAAGAAGAACCCCAAACCTTCAAGGAAGCAGTGAACTCTAGTGATGGTCCTCAATGGAAAGAAGCCATCAAGAGTGAAATTGATTCTATCTTGCAAAACCATACTTGGGAACTAGTGGATCTTCCACCAGGTAGTAAACCTTTGGGTTCCAAGTGGATCTTCAAGAGAAAAATAAAACCTGATGGATCAATTGATAAATACAAGGCAAGACTTGTAATTAAAGGTTATAAACAAAAAGAAGGTCTTGATTACTTTGATACATATTCTCCTGTGACGAGAATAAATTCCATTAGGATGGTACTTGCCGTAGCAGCTCTACGCAATCTTGAAGTACATCAAATGGATGTAAAAACAGCTTTTCTTAATGGAGATTTAGATGAAGAAATCTACATGGAACAACCTGAGGGTTTTTCATCTCCAGGACATGAAAAGAAAGTGTGTAAACTGGTGAAGTCATTATATGGCTTGAAACAAGCTCCAAAACAGTGGCATGAAAAATTTGATAATGTCATGATGACAAATGGCTTCAAGATCAATGAATGTGACAAATGTGTATATATCAAAGACACAGAAGATGGATATGTCATTATATGTTTGTATGTAGATGACATGCTTATTATTGGAAGCAATGATCAGATAATTAAATCTGTTAAAAACATGTTAAACTCGAGGTTTGACATGAAAGACATGGGACTAGCTGATGTTATATTGGGAATTAAAATCACAAGAACATCAGACGAGCTTATTTTAAGCCAGTCACATTATGTTGACAATATTCTTGGAAAATTTGATAAAGATAATTCTGGAATTGCGAGAACTCCAATAGATCTAACTTTACACTTATCCAAGAATAAAGGGGAGAGTATTTCTCAAGTAGAATACTCTAGAATCATAGGCAGTCTAATGTACTTAATGAGTTGTACAAGACCAGACATAGCCTATGCAGTAAGTAAACTAAGCAGATACACGAGTAATCCTGGAAGCGAGCATTGGCAAGCAATTATAAGAGTACTGAAGTACTTGCGTTTTACTCGTAACTACGGGCTGCACTATACGAGATATCCGGCTGTACTTGAAGGATACAGTGATGCGAACTGGATATCGAGTGATAATTCAAAATCCACTAGTGGCTATGTGTTTACACTAGGTGGTGCAGCAGTTTCTTGGAAATCCTCGAAACAAACAGTGATCGCTAAATCCACGATGGAATCAGAATTTATCGCATTAGACAAATGTGGGGAAGAGGCTGAATGGTTACGCCACTTCCTTGAAGATATTCCAAGGTGGACGAAGCCTGTGCCTCCAATCTGCATACATTCAGATAGTCAATCTGCAATTTGTAGAGCACAGAGCAATATGTATAATGGTAAATCTAGACATATTCGTCGAAGACATAATACCATTAGACAACTACTCTCTACTGGGGTTATCTCTGTGGACTATGTAAAGTCAAAAGATAACATTGCGGATCCACTAACCAAAGGGTTAAACAGAGAGTTAGTTGATAAATCATCGAGGGGAATGGGACTAAAGCCCATGAAAGAATAAGTCGATACAATGGAAACCCAACCTAGTTGACTGGAGATCCCAAGATCTAGGTTCAAAGGGACAACTAAATTGTAAAGACCAAGTTAGATCACTGTGGGGATTTTCCATGTCCATTCCCATGATGAAACAGTGATGCCCGCAAGGTAACAGGTTAAGCTAGGCTTTTAATGATTCTTATGCGTCGGATATCCGAGCAGAGTAATGCGGGTTACTCTTAAGTAAGAAATCACCTATGTAAGATGGAAGAAGGGCCGCTTCCAAGGGAATAATATAGGGCAATATTCCTGTTAAAATCTTGCAGAACCAGGCGTATGTTCATGGCCAAAACGAACATAACAGTGAGAACTGAAAAAGCGTTAGAAAGATTTCTGTGTGAGATATGTCATCGTTTACACAAATGGCAGAACAGTTCAAAGACATCGCGTCTACTGTTTAGTTAGTAAAGTAAACATATTTTCATAAGGGAAGGTTCAAAGGGTAACACCTACCTATCCTATGCAGAAATCAATCGTTGAATTCTATCACCAAGTCCGTCGTGTCAGTCTGTCGTGTCAGTCTGTCCTGTCTGTGGTCGTCAATTTTCATTCATGTGGGGATTGTTAGAAAATGAGTGTTTTATACACTATTTTCGAACCGATTTTTGAGCAATTTTTTGAGTAAGATCCTCAATGAATTATTGAGAGATCTTGATTGATTTGTGTTCTCCTTCGTGAGTAGATCAAAATCATATATTGGTTCGCTAAAATCGGTTAAGGGGTGAATGAGAAATTGTCTCTCAAAGTGAGACGTTTTCATTCTTGAAAATGGGTTAAAGGGAACTTAGTCCCACATCGGAAATAACAAAGGAAATAGAAGAGGATATATAGTAATCTCCTTCTAAGCATTGTAAGATGGCTAGAAGAGAGGCTCTCTCTCGCGCGCGCAGGAGGGGGGGGTGCAAATCACGGACCGGTTTACATGCGACTTGTGTGCGCCCGCACGACCTGCGGACACGAATGCCGGACCGATTTGATCCCACCCCGTGCAGAGCCACTTTTTGCTACAGTTTTCTTTTTGTAACGGCTGAAATGAATGCAGAAACGGTTCTGTCTGCCGTTTCAGTACTGTATTTAATATTTTGTCTGCCGTTACGCTGAAGGCATTCAATTCATTGTCTGCCGTTACAGTGAAGGCTGTTAAAGGCTGTTAATGCCTTGTCTGCCGTTACAATGAAGGTTGTTAATGCCTTGTCTGCCGTTACAATGAAGGCTGTTAATGCCTTGTCTGCCGTTACAATGAAGGCTGTTAATGCCTTGTCTGCCGTTACAATGAAGGCTGTTAATGCCTTGTCTAACCCAGGCTCTATAAATAGAGGCCTTCCCCTTACTTTCTTCCCTGCACAAAACCATATCATTTTCTCTCCTTCTCTTCTGTGCTGTTCGTCCGTCCTTGTGTTGGTAAGTCAGGTGATAGGTTCAAACGCTGCTGATCAGTTCGGGAGTGGTACGTGGTGCCTACGGGATCGCTCCAAGCCGTTGCATCCTGGGAGACAGACGCCTCCGTTCAATCCAGCAACCGGAGAGAGGCGAAATCTGTTTTAAGGACACTGTGTGATACACAGGCCTCGGCTTCTTTGGAGTTGTACTTTTCATTTGCTTATTGTAAGTTGTTTAATTTATTTTCCTTTTCTTTTTCTTTCGGATTTCTCTTCTCTGTTCCCTTCTCGGTTTTCCTGTGCCTCTCTATCTTTCTTTGTAAAAAGAATTTTGTAAATATTATTTGTAACAAAAAGGTCACGTGATAGGAAGCACCTGAATCAAGCAACCATGTAGGTTGCGAGGAAGAGCGAGCAGTGGTGGCACTCATAGCTTATGTTGCTGAGTTGGAGTACTAGAAGAAGAATAGACACTGAGAGTAGTGATGGCAATCTGATGGAGCTGACGAATGAGTTGAGTGAGTTGGTCAGGAGGACAAGCAGTAGGGGTCTCAACCGGAGCATCTACAAGAGGTTTCTAATTTAAGTGCAAGCACTTGCGACACTGATCTATGGTATACCCATAAAGGTGACATAGTTACATTGTTTCTTCGGCTTCATTGGACGAAAAGAAAATGGAGTAGAGGAAGAGCTATGCTGCAGAGGTGGTGATGGACGGACAGTCAGTGTGACAACTAAAACAGAAGAAATAGATTGTAGTGTAGGGAAAAGAGTCAATAGTCCGCAGATTGGTCTCCTCGGCTAACACAGCTGATTTGGCATGTTCCAAGTTATGAGCTGTCTCACTAGACATAAGCTGACTACGAACTACTGTATACTATGGATGAAGCTTCATCAAAAACTCATTAAGGTGTTTTTGATTATGCGATGCTACACACTTTTTTCTTACAGGGCTTCTCAATTTCATCAATTGTTACCAAAGATTCTGAAGAGAAGCAAAAAAAATTGATACAAATTGATTACCTTGAGTGGTTGCAACAAGTTCCTGATTCGAGGCATACTCACGAGCATGACTGGATTGCTCATAAGTATCTTGAATATGGGTCCAAACAGCCTTTGCAGAGGGAAGAATAGCAATTTGACAACATATGGAGACCTTAATGGAATAACCAATAATACCTTGTGCTCGAGAATCTAGAGTTTTCCACTTCTTAAAAGTTTGAGCGGATGCAGCGGAAGAGGTAATGGTAGAGTCCGATGTTAGCGTAGAAGGCGTCATCGAGGATAAAGTAGGAGGCGTCGTCGATGGCAAATCCTCCATAAAATGGTGGACAAGCCCATAAGCCCAAAGAAGAACAAGCATGTGAAGAGACCAGATTTGGTAGTTTTCAGGTCCAGAAAATTTCTCGGGTGTGGTGGGAATAGAGTGAATAGGCAAAGGAGAGTAAGAGAAAGCCCGGTCCTAATAATTTATCGAGTGTAGTCGGAATGTAGTGAAAAGGCAAAGGAGAGGAAGAGAAAGCCATATCGATCAATCGATTGGATTTAGATCTAATCTCCAAGCAGAGAGCATGCAATTGAATTTGGGAAGGAAGAATTTAAAGGTTTGAGTAGCAAGGGAAGAAGAAGACTATGACTAGTTCAACGGGTAGGAGGTCGTGACTAAGAGAAGGGAGTTCACGATTGATTTTGGTGGGAAGGAGGTCACGACTTGGAGTAGGAGGGGATCGCGACTGGTTTGGAATTGGAGTGGATTTGGATCGCATATTTGAATCACGATTTTGGGTTCGCAGATTGTAGTGTTGGGTTTGTTTGGGGATTTGGGATCCGGAGATGGATCAAGATTAGAGGATCGATTTCCTTCGGCGATTGGATAGTGAGAATTTGGGAAAGAGAGTCGTGATCGGATCTAGTTTGCTGAGAGGAAACCCTGATCGGGATTGAATCTTGAATTGGACTGAATTGAGATTGGATTTCTCTATCTAGATAGGATTTGAGGATCAAGAGCAACCATGCTCTGATACCATGACAGAATAAGAAATAGAGATAGAGAAATATAAATCTTATCTATTGGGGTATACAAGGCAACTATACAAGATATGATAAATACGTGTCATTCACATGAAACTATATATACATGTAAGGGAGTTGAAGGGTGAAGCCTCAAGACTTCTTTTATGACTGCTTTGAGGTAGCTCATTTTGGCCAGGTCTCCCTCTTCAACCGGGTTTTTTTTAGTATTCGAATTAGCTACATTGCTTCTTATTTTGTCTTTCGGGTTTTTAAAAACTTTCCAAACGAGCTCCGTCAAAATCCATATCAAAAGAGTAAAGAAATGAAAGTGATATGATCAGCTTGGAACTTGAGGTATACTTATCGATTAAGTTCATTCAGGTTAGGGAGATTGAAAAACTTGTGGCATTACTCTTGGTGATTATGGTGAACAATTATGACGGTTGATTATGATATAAAAAACAAATAGCAAAACAAATATATTTTGGGGTTTTTCGATATTCACACTCCAAATATTCCATTCCCACAGGCCCACACAAAATCTTCATATTATTATTCTTTCATTGAAAGGACTGTCTAGGGGACGGCAATACCTCCTTCTTTCATCAAATGAGCTCAGCGAGCCAAAATCCGATGGCTTAAAGAAGGGGATGGCAATACCTCCTTCTTTCACAACTTTGCTTCTCACCGTCAACGGTGTAACCGCATTTCTTCTATTCTTCATGACGGTGTCAAGTACACTTCCAACTCTGACCTACATGCTACTTTTCTTCTTTTTTTATAAGAATCTTATTGGATCAGCTCATCCTATATCCGTCCGGATCGACTGGTCCCAACTTTATGGGCAGGAATCTCACGACCTGTCTTCTCTGGAGGCGCCATTTTCGCCGGAATAAATTAAATCTGCGGTGTTTGCCCTTAAAAGCGACTCTGCGCCAGGTCCGGACGGTTTTCAGACTTTTTTCTTTCAAAAGTTCTGGGATCTTCCAAAGGAAGACTTCTTTCATATGTTCAATGACCTTCACTCTGGTCTTTTCTCGTTCGATCGGATTAATTGCGCCCATATCGTTCTCATCCCTAAAATCCTCGGTGCCAACTCTGTGGCCAATTTCCGGCCTATTAGCCTCCTCAACTCCACCTTTAAGATTATCATTAAAGTGCTCGCTAACCGGCTAAGGCAGGTTATCTCTCCCCTTATTGATCCTGCCCAATCCGGTTTTATTCAAGATCGTTTTATCCTCGATAATGTGGCTTCGGCACAAGAGGTTATCACCAATTGTCATAAATCCAACTCCGAGGGCATAATGCTTAAGTTAGATTTTGAGAAGGCCTACGATAAAGTTAGTTGGGACTCTTCCTTTTTGACGTTCTTCTCCATAGGGGTTTCGGCCCAAAATGGATTGCCTGGATTAGGTCCAGCCTTTTCGCTGGAACCTTCTCGATCTTAATCAATGGCTATGAAGGCAAAAAATTTATGTGCAAACGTGGGTTAAGGCAGGGTGATCCCATATCATCTCTCCTTTTTACCTTGGTAGCCGATGTGTTCAGTAGGCTTCTCAAAAACGCTTGGGAAGCTAATGCTATTGAAGGTTTATGTGGATCTCACAGCTTTCGTGGGGTCCTAAACCTACAATATGTGGATGACACGATTATTTTCGCAAAACCCAACGGGTGTACTCTTCGTAACCTTAAGCTCCTTCTCTATTGCTTTGAAAGTGCGTCCGGCTTAGCTATTCTCAAGATTTGGCATATCTGTCTTTTGGCTTGGCAGGTCCCTTCCAGTCCTCCTTCCTTCCTTGACATCTGGAACTGCCAGTTTGTCAGGATAAAATATCACAGGTCTTGGATCCTTTCGACCATTGCCATTATTTGGGTGAGCTGGTTAGAGAGAAATAACCGCATTTTTCAATAGGCTTCTAAAAACATAGATTCGATTATTGATGAGTTTCTTTTCTTGGTGAATCATTGGCCCTCTTTATTACCTTCGTCCAAGATTCATTCTCTATGTCTAGGCAGATTAGATGATGCTACTCTATTTATGCGCTCTTATAGTTCTTTCCCTGTTTTAGCTAATTTATTGACTCTCTAATTCTTGTTTCACTGCATTTTATCGCAGGGTTGACTTCTGTTCTGGTGTTTCTAAGTTCTTTTGATGGCCTGTCAGTTTTTTGGGTTCTGTCAAGTCTTCTTTGGCCTGCTTGCAATTTGGTTTCGTCTAGCGACAATTGGGATCGGTTTGTGGGGAATGCGTTGCTTCAATCTGAGAGTCATTTAGCTCCATTCTGACCACTACTGGATTTACTTTCATCTTCTCTATCTTAATTGTGTTTCTTACAGTTCTGTTATCTCTTATGCTTGCGCTTTTTATTAAATATATATATATATATATATATATATATATATATATATATATATATATATATTCTTTTGCTTATATCAAGTTGTTTCTGGTTCTTTTCCTCGGTTATTTTTGTATGCTGTTCTTTTGTCTCTTTTGTGGAGTTGGTTCCCCTGAGCTTTAACTTAGCTGCTCTGAGTTTTGGTGAGATGGTTGGGTGTGCCAGTTGTTGTTTTTTGGCTATAGTCGTCATAATTTGCTGCTGTGACTATAGTTTATTTGTCTTCCTTGCTCTTTCCTGTAGCGTTCTCAGGTCAAATAGAGGGAAAGAGTAGCTTCTGGCATTTATGCCTTTCCCTCTACAGTTTCTGTTGCTTCTAGACCACTTCTCTCATTCGTATAAGGTGATTATTTTTAGTTTGGTAGTGCTCGTTCTCTGTTCTTGGCTGTGTGCGGCATGGTTTGGTTTGGTTTCGCCAGGTTTCTTGGTGTTGATATGCTTTTCGGGCTATCTGGCTATTTTGTGCTGGTGTGGTGGGGGGTGCTCTCCCTGGTTGGGGGATCGTGTGGTGACCACAGATGCGGTGGTTTATTCTCAGCCTTTTGATTCCTTATCGTCGTCTTTTTCGTGCTTTGACGACTGCTGTGATAGTCGTTGGCGGATGTGGCTGTGTCGGGCTGCGTGGCGTCTCGCTCTGTCTTTAATTCTACCGATCCACTTCTGAATCACCTGGTTTGGGACGGTGTCGATGTGTGGCAGTGAGCGTTGTCGGCGTTGGCCGCTCTGTTCTGCTCGGCGGTAAACCTGTACGTTCATCCACATCCTCAGCCAAGTCCAGTATGGTTGCTTGACTCCTTCTATTGTTGAGGGTTTGGTTTTACCTGCGGATTGCTACGCCCCTTCCTTCCTTTTTTCTGGCGTATCGCTTCTGTTTTTTGCAGCCCCCAGTGTGGCGGGCGATTCAGCCAGTGTTGTGTTCTTGTTTGTAGTCTTGCTTTCTATTTTACTCCTTGTAAAACCTTTGCTTTGTTGTATGTTTATTAACTGTTTTTATTGATTTATATATTTTTTGATGGCTGGAGCCTTTTGGTTCTATCCGATATATCAAAAAAAAAGAAAGGACTGCCTTGTCAGTTGTCTTTCTTTCTTCTTCACAAATCTATGGACAACCCTAGCAAACCCTTTCTGTTTTCCCTTGAATCTTTCACACAAACATTCCCCAACAATTATAAAACTCAAAAAATTTCCCTAATTTTTTTTGTGTGTGCATAAAACTCTAGCCATTTCTTTCACATTTCTAGTAATCATGGAACTCTAAAAGCCAAGGAGTTGGGACACAATATTGCTGAAGAGATGAAAGACATTCAGTATAAGGAATTTTTTACCAAACTATCCCACTTTTTGTAAGAATATACGACATTGTCCCTGTCCCTGTTCGAAAATTTAATACAAAAATATCCCTATCGTTAACGGGGTTAACGAGTCTAGTAGTTTTCTAGCGCTAACTCTTTTAGCGTGGTGCAGGTAATACAACTTTTCCCCTCGAGTGGGGGTGTGCCAAAAAACTCATCCAATATACTAACGCTAACCCCGTTAGCGTTAGTGTTTAAACCACTCGCGTTAACGGGGTTAACGTTCGTAGTTGGGACAGTGGGGAGGACTTTTTCAAAGAGGAATGTTCGTAAAAAATCTTTAAGTATAGACTCGTTAACCACGTTAACGCGCCTCATTATACCAGGCACGCTAACGGAATTAACGAGTGTCGATTGGGTTCATCTTTAAGTAACACGCTATCTCACTCTCTTCTCACATCTCCTCTATCCGAAACCCTACTCAGGAAATTTTTAACCCAAAACCCCAAGCCTTAGTCTTCGATTTCGCCATCTACCCATCTCAATCTATTGTTATTTTAGGTGGAATCTCTTCATCACTCCATTTTATCCCATCTCAATCTCCTAAACCACGCCATTTGAACCCATTTATCTGTTTTTCTAATTTATCGAAAGGAGCGGATCATGGTGCTTGACGTAGACTTGTTACCTCCACCCTACATTAGTTTGTGATATGGCTAAAAATGGGATTAAATCGAGATCGTTCAAATCAGACACGAATCTTAAAGCTCAGGGGGTAAAACGGTAATTTCACCTACAAAACGGTCTGAAATGGGGGCTGGGTCTTTCTTCAAAGCCCAATAACCCATAAACGGATCTGTCCTACTGGGTACGGGTCCCAACCCGTTACAAACCAATTCAGAAGGATAAAGAAGAATTCAGATTCATAATTATCTCTAAAATGTGGTTTTAACCACTTCTATCCATTCACACCGGGAAGTAGAGATGTTCTTATCTCGAAACGGATCCTTAAAGCACCTATAAAAACCCCTCTCCCCCCACCATAAGAAGCTAATCAATATTTTTCTACATAAAGCTCTTTCATAATCTTTCTGAATACTAACAAGAGCGTCGGAGGGTGCGTCACCGGGATCCATCCCGGTGTTTCGCACTTTTTACAGGTTCGCGGCAGCAGCAAGAAACTGGTCAACACTTTGGTGAAGGTCAACAGGTCAACAGGTTTGCCTTGTTCGTTTTCTCAAGAATTCACAAATTATATCTATTGCCCCCACACCAGATCCAACGGTAACAGATTGGCGCCGCCTGTGAAAACCGAAAAAGCAATCCAACCTAACTTCATCAGCGAGATTAGTTTCAAGCCATGCATCCGACAGAGAAGGGGAAGGCAGCGGTGTCCAGTCGAAGAACCACTTCTCTTCCTCCTCCCCCTCCTCCAGCTCAAGGTGCTCCTCCTCAACAGGCCCCTCCAGGGCCATGGGGGGGTGCCCTTGGGGGCTCCCGTCGGAGTCGTCCAAAGCAGCATCCTCCTCAGGACCATGTCGCGGTCCACAATCCTCCAGTTGACTCTATGGCTTCTCAAAGCCCTCCTGAGCGGGATCTCTGTCAAGTGATTGTTAACCGCCAGAAGGGGGTCGACCTCCGAACTCGCCTGAATGGATGGCGAGCCCTTAGGGGATTCTATCAACCTGAGCACCCAGGGGTCTCAAAAGTTCGGACCCCCCGCAGACCGAGGATCAGAAGATCCCCTCCCCCGAGGAGCGAAGAGAGTCCCCTCAACGTCATCAGCGAAGAAGTTATTCTCCGATAAACCGAGCCACACATAGGGACTGCCAAGCTGGAGAGGCACCAGTCACAAGGGCGGAGTTCCAAAATTTTCAAGATGTCGTTCTGCGGGCCCTCAACGCCGCTCCCAACCACGAGCAACGGGCACCTAGTCCCAAGCCGTCACCACCGCACTCCTAGTCCCCTTTCGCATGGTAAAGAGTCTAGGGGATCGGCAGGATATGACCGAAGGGAAGACTCGGTCTACCGCCGTCTCCACGAGATGGAACAATGGACGAGGAATTTTCGTCCGAGCAGGCCCCCGTTCTCCCGAACCATCATGGAAGCCCCGGTCCCGTAAAACTTTAAGCCCCCTAACTTCGAGTCATACAATGGGGAGTCGGACCCTGGCGACCACATCGAGAGTTTTAAAACTCTCATGATGATCCACCAGGCTTCGAATGCATTCCTTTGCAATACCTTCCCTGCCACGCTGAAAGGGCCTGCGAGAGAATGGTACTCTCGACTCGCCCCGGCCTGCATCTTCTCATTCGATCAGTTTGAAGGACTCTTTCTTACTCATTTCATGAGTAGCTGCCAAGCCGAGAAAACAAACGTATCTTTGGTGACCCTCTGCCAAAGAAAGTGTGAACGCCTAAGAGATTATGTTCGGCGCTTCACCGCTGAAGCCCGGTCTATTGCTTTCCTCAACCAAGCAGTAGTCTCTGCAGCATTCGAGCGCAACGTCACTAACGCCGACCTCAAGGCATCCCTTGCCAAGAAGCCTCCTCGAGTGAGAAGTACATTCGAGTGAAAGAGGCTCTCAACCCCCCCCCCCCCCCCCCACTCTCGAGGATCATCTTCCGGGAACAAACGGAAGAATACGAGCGAAGAAGGGTCCCAGAAACTCCAGAGGGATGACAATGGCCAACGCCGCCCAGCTCCTCGTTTTGAGAAGTTCACCCCCTCAATGCTAGTATATCAACAGTTCTTATGGAGATGAACAAAGAAGGGCTACTCCGTGCTCCTCTTAGAATGAATACCCCTGGCATGAAAAGAAACAGGGATAAGTGGTGCCGCTTTCATAGGGGCCATGGTTACGACAAGGATGATTATCGGGCTCTCAAAGAGGAGATCGAAGAACTCATACAGCGAGGACACCTGGACAAGTTCGTCCGAAGAGACAGGGCCGACCTTCCATCCCGATGGACCTAACAGAGAGGCCTGCCGAGTTCCAAGATTCCGAACCTGGGGCCGTCCTCCACCTCATCCAAGGAGGTCTAATGGGAGGAGAACCCAACTCCTCCCAAGAGGCCTTCACCCTATCATAGAAGTAGGATCTCGGTTTTCAATAAGGCCGATGCTTGTAACCCGGCCAACAACATGTAATAATGGTTCGCCCCATCGAAGCGGCCATTTAGTTTATTTCAATAAAACTTAAACTTTTGTCTATTATTGCACTTGCTTCATTTCTACTTCGCCGAGTCACATCTACGACTCGCTAAATGGTAAGTTCGGAGTCCAGCTTGTCCTACAAGGCTGCTCCCACAACTTACTAAGCTCAAAAGATGAGTTCGGAGTACAACACTTGGTTCGATGTTGCCTTAGCCACTTGCAAAAAAGCAAGTGCGAGGCAGCTCACCATTCGGAATTGCTCCTACAACTCGCCAACTCTCTTAACAACAAGTTCGGAGTCCAACACTTGGTTCGACGTTGCCTTAGCCACTTGCAAACAAGCAAGTGCGGGGCAGCTCACTATTCGGAATTGCTCCTACAACTCGCCAACTCTCTTAACAACAAGTTTGGAGTCCAACACTTGGTTCGACGTTGCCTTAGCCGCTTGCAAACAAGCAAGTGCGGGGCAGCTCTGAAGGGTTTCAAGCACATAAACGCAGCGGAATAAGCGTGAAAAATAAATAAAAATCGAAACCCTCTGCAGGATCCATGCGAAAACACAAGATTTAATTCGGAGATTAAGAATAAATACCTTAAGAAGCTTTAACAATTTAATAAGGGAGAATTAAAGAGGTCCAAGCTTCTTGAATCACCACGCATCCCGCTCTCGCAATCTACGCTCTACCGGTATCCACACGAACGCTTGATCTTTGAAGGAGCGATGTACTAGCATCCGAAAACCAACTTCTCTCTATCTCCATCTTCATCTCTCAAACGGCTAGGGTTTTTCTCTTGAACCTCTAACCCTAATTTTGAGAGTTTAAGATGTTTATATAGAGAGAAAAATCTATTTTCTAAAGCCCAATCCCATTGGGCTTTTATTAAAATTAGAATTCTTAATTAAATAATTAATTAAGTCAAACTTAATTAATATTCTAATATAATTCTAATTCTAATATTTAGTAAATTTGAAATTCTATTTAATTAATTAATTAAGTCTCACTTAATTAATATTATAAATAAAATCGAATAACTATTTAATTTAAATTCATAATTTAAATTAAATCTCCTTCAAGCGTTCTTGTGTGTGACCCTGTAGGTTATTATTACGTTGGCAATAATTTTATTATTCAATAAAATTATAAACAATGAGCGGCATCTAGTAATACATCATTACTACCCAAGTAATAATAATAAATCGGTGATTCGATTAAACCTTTCGTGACTAATGTTCCATGTAATATAATCCTTTTAACCTTGATATTATAGATTAAACTTGAGGCATGGTTTGTGTCATCCTCTTCATAATTTAATCTTTATTTTCTTGATCGATGAGTAGACTATTCAAACAAATCAATATTTGAGCATGGCCATGCATTTCATAGTCTCACTCAAACAAGAGGCCAATAATATCACTCCTATAAATAGGAGGGTTAAATCCCATCTAGATCATTCATATCTCTCACATGATTCATAATATACCCAACAACCATCTTTATCATTACCCGGTTAAAGATAACTTTTGATGAAATCAAAGTATATTAATTCTCATGTAGAACTATAATGATTTCAGGTCTAAGGATCATTACACCATTATCACTGTGAGATTTCTTATGACACTATTTATAATCTTCCATGTAGAATCTCACGGTAGGTCAGTCCAGTACACTGTACTCTTACATGTACCTATGCATTGACTTTAGCATCTCTATACTAATGACCAATGAGATATGGTCATCAGTCAATCAACATACTAGTCTCGATGTATTATTATTGTCCTTATAATAATAATACTCGACTAGGGACATTTAAGAATATGATACTCTTAACATATATAATCTCATGTTCAAATCTCATATTTGAATCTATATAATTTGTATCATATTCTAAGGACATTTATTATGCTAACATTTATAACGCAGTAAATAAAGACATAATAAACTTATATTTTAATAATCACTAAAACATAATGACATAATAGCGTTTCTAAAACTCTAATGTATTGTCTCTAGGACACCTACACTAACAATCTCCCACTTGCACTAGAGCCAATCATCATGTATCCAATACCCATTGGACTAGTGTGACATTAAAGCTTTTACTGCGATAAAGGCTTTTGTCCGTGGGTCTGCAAAATTATCATTTATATGCACTTTACATATATTCATTGTAGAATCATGTACTATCTCTTGTTGTGAACCATTCCAACTTATAGCATCTCTATTTGGACAAAAACACAAAACCAAACTTAGACATTACATTGTCCTTGTCTATCTAAAACTAGTACCAGTGTAACATTTTACTACTAGTTTCTCATTTTCTCCATACACCAAGAATGTTCTTCAGTCTTGTACTTAAGAATATTCTTGACCGCTGTACAGTGACCTTCACATGGATTAGACTGGTATCTGTTCGTCATGCTAAAAGCATACGACACATCAGGACAAGTACATTTCATTGTACACATGATAGATCCAAATCTTACTCATGTGATCCGTATCATCTAATGATTGAAAACAATTTTTCACTTGAGATCGATATCTCATGAGACATGGGGACGAATCCCCTTTAGTATCTTGCATCCTAAAATGATGCTGAACTTTATCAATGTATGTACTCTGACTTAGATCGATCAATCTTCCTGATCTATCTCAATAGATTCTGATCCCTAATATGTGGGTCGCATCATCTAAGTCCTATATAGAGAAACTATTTCTCAACCAAGTCTTAACAGTTTGTAGAGAAGAAATGTCATTCCTATATCATCAACATAAAATACTAGGAATGCCATATGGCTCCCACTAACCTTCTTGTAAACACACGGTTCATCTTCATTTTGAATAAAGTCAAACTCTTTGACTGTCTCATCAAAGTGAACATTCCATCTTCTTGAGGCCCGCTTAAGTCCATAAATGGATCAGTGCAGCTCACATATCTTTCTAGCATCCTTTGGATTGACAAAACCTTCAGGCTGTGTCACGTACACATCCTTATCAAGGCTTCCATTAAGGAAGGCTATCTTGACATCCATCTGCCAGATTTCATAGTCATAATAAGCCGCTATTGCAAGCAAAATCTAATGGATTTGACCATTGGCACTGGTGGAAAAAGTTTCATCATAGTCAATACCATGAATTTGTTTGAAACCTTTATTTTAACCAGACTAGCTTTATAGGTCAGTACATTACCTTCCATATCGGTTTTTCTTCTAAAAAACCCATTTGTACCTTTTAGGTTTTACCCCTTAAGGTGGATCAACCAAAGTCCATACTTGGTTATCATACATGGAATCCATTTCAGATTTCATGGCTTCAAGTCATCTCTTAGAGTCTGGACTGTTCATAGCATCCTTGTAGGTGAGGGGCTCATCTTAATCTATGAGCATCAAATCACCATTACGAGTTAAGAGAAATCCATAATATCTCTCAAACTCATGGTGAATCCTACTAGATCTACGGACAACCTGTGTTTCTTGAGCAATATTACCATCATCATTAATTTGAATATCCTGCTCATGTTCCACATCTGGTTCAACGTTATCTTATGGTTCTCGAGTTTCATCGAGATCTATTTTCCTCCCACTATTTCTTTTGGAGACCAGTTCTCGTTCTAGAAACACAGCAGTTCGAGAAACAACCACTTTGTTCTCTGTAGGATTATAGAAGTAATGTCCCTTAGTTTCCTTTGGGTACCCCACAAAATAACACTTATCTGATTATGGTCCAAGCTTATCAGAGATCAGACGTTTCACAAACGCTTCACATCTCCATACTTTCATAAAAGACATGCTTTGACGTTTCTCAGTCCATATCTCATATGGTGTCTTTTGAACCAATTTAGTATGAACACGGTTAAGTGTATATGCAGCCGTTTCCAAGGTATAACCTCATAAATTTATTGGAAGATTAGCATGACTCGTCATCAATCGTACCATGTCCAACAAGGTGCGATTTCTCCTCTTGACACACCATGTCATTGTGGTGTTCCAAGTGGAGTTAGTTGTGATACAATACCACACTCTTTAAAATCCAAGGCTTAATTACTAATCTCTTTGATCAAATCTTAGAGCTTTTATATTTTCGCCTAGTTGCTTTTCTACTTCATTCTTTATTCTTTGAACTTTTCAAAAGATTCAGATTTGTTCTTCAAAAGTTACACAAATCCATACCTACTGAAATCATCAGTGAATTTAATGAAGTAGTAATAGCCACCTCTTGCCATCGAACGCATGAGACCACATACATCATTATGTATTATTCTAATCGTTCGGTAGCCCTTTTACGTATACAATAAAAGGGGCATCATTCATCGTTCCAAGTAAACAAGGTTAGCAACATCGTATGATTCAAAATCAAACTTATCCTTAGTTCATCTTAATGAAATTTGGATATGCGCTTCTTATTTAAATGGCATATGCAATAAAGCCAGAGATATATTTAATTTGAGTCATTTTAGAACGTCTAAATTATTAACTAATTGTGCAACATTATAAGTTTTATCATTGAAATAGAATGAACAACTATTGTTATTTAATTAAAATGAAAAAACCTTTCTTGTCCAAACAAGAAATCATATAATGTCTCTACTTATTGTAGGCACGTAAGAACAATTATCAAGTTCTAAAATTTGCCTTGTGGGCAAATTAAGTAACGAGTTCATCTAACCAGAGCAACAACCTTTGCTCCAAATTAAACTCGATACTTGAAGCTTGACCCTTATCGGTCTTCTTCATTTTTCATATCTTCCAATAAAATATGACAGTTCAACTTCCAGTGTCTCGGTTTTCCACAGAAGCGACAGTCGCCTCTTTAGCAACACCTAAGTGGGTGTTCTTGTCTATCTCATTCATCTTACTGTTCATAACATAATGAGAATAGTTATTGTTCAAAGATTTCAATATAACTCATCATCTTTCAAACATGTGGTCCAACCGAATCTCACTCTCCCTTCTTATAATTATAGAGTGCTTAGTTATTGTCAAATCTTTCTTGATAAACAATCCCTCAAAACATCTTTTGAAGGTACTCTATCATCTCATATGCATCCATATGCTCATGTTGCTTCTAAAGCTTAGCACTTACAAGCATGAGACATGAAACATCAGTCGCATCATTAATTTGCTTCAAATAAGCATATTATTCAGCATATGTTACATTCTCATCTAAAGGAGTAGGGGAGGGATATGAATGACATAGAGCTTTTGCATTACATGAGGACGATCCTCAAGTTCCTATGTCAGACAAGGAAGTTAGTTCTTGTCATATTGTCCTTCTCAAGGACTGATCGCATAGAGAAGTTGTTTGTGTTATTTATCATTTGATATCTACAATATTAAATTGCATAAAATGAACTAGATTGCATCTATTAATTATTATGTTCAAGTGATTATGGTACATTCATCTAATATACCTCCCACTATTTTGATCAAATTAATAGCCCTTACTATTAATTCGGAAAGCATTTATTATATATCTTTCTAGTGAGCCAAGATCCATATTTCATCATGTCTTGAGTCAGCGTTGGCCGAAACTCCCAAAACACAACTATTATTTAGGTAGACAACATTTGTCAATTATATCACGTATATAACTCTTGGATAGTTTGGTGAACAACCATTGCTCTAATTTATCTAATAAAATTTTCGCCAAACTCTATGCTTCTAAGTTCGCAATCCTATTGCGACGACTTAGTTAAGTTAGACCCAATGATTAACATGACGAGTATCACATTTACTCTTTCGCACCTAACCACGATTAAAAAGAGTGCTCTACTTTGGCAAACACACCCCTTATGATCTAGGCCTTGATGAGTGTTAATTCATTGGAAAGCATCTAGTTAACTTAATATTTTGATAAGGGGTTTACTTATAAACGATCATGATCCCATCATAAAGAGATTCTCAATTTTTCCTTGAACTAAATATTTCAAATCAAAATTCGTTGAATGAATGATTTCCAGATCAGAGGTTAACGCACAGACGGCATTATGGACACCCCCTTTCTAACAGATTCGTAATCGGTTGTTGACAAAATCATTCAATCGTGAACAATGAAAATCCACATTTAATTACCGTGTTTCATAAACACAAGAATCTCATGATCGTTTGTTTAAAATTCATCTTAAATCGTTACAGATTTTATCTTGTTAAGCATGCATGGCATGGGTGTCGTATCTAATACATACATCTTAATCTAATTAAGCATGCATCATTATCTCTACACATACATTGTATCACATACATTCATACATATGTAAAGTGCATAAAGTAAACGTGTTTGGTTATGGCCCATCCTATATGATCTTTCCAAGCTAATGGAAAAATCAAGGTCAATCTATGGGTGGTTTAAAATACTACACTATTACATGTCTTTATCTTCTTCATCTTCATCTTGTATCTCCTTCTTTGGAATGCTCATTGGTTTGCCTCCTTGCTTCCATGTCTTTATTGATCATTACATTGAATAATGGAAAAAAAATATTCTTATGAACTTACAAGAGGAACTCGAGTTACATTCGAGAATATAAATTACAAGAAATTGAAGACGACATGCAAGTCGTATTTAGAAACCAAACCATAAATCAAAACCACTAACCTATGGGTCTTAAGGCCATAACCATACATCATGCTCATATAACAATTAAGAATATCTCATATTTCATTATGTCATCATACCACATCATATTTGTCATGATCCAATCACAAAAATTAAATAGGGTAAAATCAGAAAATTGCAATCAAAATTCTGAAAACAGTAAATCGCAGTTTTCAGGTTCTAAACGGCATCAAACGCCTTATATCCGCGTCGGTGACAAAGTCAGTATTGCTCAGTGACCCGATTCCAGTCAGAAAACATATTTTATTTGCGAAAATCGGACACTGGACATAGATTTCACCAAATCTGCTCATCTTTGCAGAAACCGTATCGTATACAATCTACGCAATAAGAACAAATATATAATATTCAAATAATATCATATATTATCTAATCATGTTATACCATATCATATTTCATCATGATCCAATCATAAAAATCATATAAGGCATAATTCAGAAAATTGAAATTAAATCTGAAAACATAAAATTGCATATTTCAGGCCCTAAACGGCGTCAAACGCCTTACAGACGAGTCGGTGATAGCTTAAGCTATCAGTTTTGTTCAGACGCTCGTTTCCCTTTCCGAAAAGGTACTCATTTGCAAAAATCAGACACTAGAAATAGATTTCAGCAAATCTGCAGCAGCCGTTTCAGAATCCATATCGAATACGATTCTCGTAATTAGAACAAACATAAATCATATACATATCAGTATACATACAGATTATAAGATCATCATATGATCATCCCAATCATCATTAACTTACAGTTTATGCATATATATCAAAACTTAGCGCATCATACACTGACAATCACAAAGCATGCTCATATATATATCAAAACTGTAACAAATAAACGAATTAAAACGTTTTCGCAAGTAGCTCTGATACCATTGAAGGGTTTCAAGCACATAAACGCAGCGGAATAAGCGTGAAAAATAAATAAAAATCGAAACCCTCCGCAGGATCCATGCGAAAACACAAGATTTAATTCGGAGATTAAGAATAAATACCTTAAGAAGCTTTAACAATTTAATAAGGGAGAATTAAAGAGGTCCAAGCTTCTTGAATCACCACGCATCCCGCTCTCGCAATCTACGCTCTACCGGTATCCACACGAACGCTTGATCTTTGAAGGAGTGATGTACTAACATCCGAAAACCAACTTCTCTCTATCTCCATCTTCATCTTTCAAACGGCTAGGGTTTTTCTCTTGAACCTCTAACCCTAATTTTGAGAGTTTAAGATGTTTATATAGAGAGAAAAATCTATTTTCTAAAGCCCAATCCCATTGGGCTTTTATTAAAATTAGAATTCTTAATTAAATAATTAATTAAGTCAAACTTAATTAATATTCTAATATAATTCTAATTCTAATATTTAGTAAATTTGAAATTCTATTTAATTAATTAATTAAGTCTCACTTAATTAATATTATAAATAAAATCGAATAACTATTTAATTTAAATTCATAATTTAAATTAAATCTCCTTCAAGCGTTCTTGTGTGTGACCCTGTAGGTTATTATTACGTTGGCAATAATTTTATTATTCAATAAAATTATAAACAATGAGCGGCATCTAGTAATACATCATTACTACCCAAGTAATAATAATAAATCGGTGATTCGATTAAACCTTTCGTGACTAATGTTCCATGTAATATAATCCTTTTAACCTTGATATTATAGATTAAACTTGAGGCATGGTTTGTGTCATCCTCTTCATAATTTAATCTTTATTTTCTTGATCGATGAGTAGACTATTCAAACAAATCAATATTTGAGCATGGCCATGCATTTCATAGTCTCACTCAAACAAGAGGCCAATAATATCACTCCTATAAATAGGAGGGTTAAATCCCATCTAGATCATTCATATCTCTCACATGATTCATAATATACCCAACAACCATCTTTATCATTACCCGGTTAAAGATAACTTTTGATGAAATCAAAGTATATTAATTCTCATGTAGAACTATAATGATTTCAGGTCTAAGGATCATTACACCATTATCACTGTGAGATTTCTTATGACACTATTTATAATCTTCCATGTAGAATCTCACGGTAGGTCAGTCCAGTACACTGTACTCTTACATGTACCTATGCATTGACTTTAGCATCTCTATACTAATGACCAATGAGATATGGTCATCAGTCAATCAACATACTAGTCTCGATGTATTATTATTGTCCTTATAATAATAATACTCGACTAGGGACATTTAAGAATATGATGCTCTTAACATATATAATTTCATGTTCAAATCTCATATTTGAATCTATATAATTTGTATCATATTCTAAGGACATTTATTATGCTAACATTTATAACGCAGTAAATAAAGACATAATAAACTTATATTTTAATAATCACTAAAACATAATGACATAATAGCGTTTCTAAAACTCTAATGTATTGTCTCTAGGGCACCTACACTAACAAGCTCACCATTCGGAATTGCTCCCACAACTGTTGAACCTCTTCTCAGCAAGTTCAGAGCTAAAACTTTCTCCTAGAGTTGCTCCTCAAACTTGTCTTCCAAATGGCTCTCTCCTAGAGCCCAGCTCTTCGCTCCGCTCGCCTCCAAAGCGGACCTCCTCTCAACGAGTTCGGAGCACAACTCTCCCCTAGAGTTCCTCCTCACACTCGCCTTCCAAACGGCTCTCTCCTAGAGCCAAGCTCTTCGCTCCACTCGCCTCCAAAGTGGACCTCTTCACAACGAGTTCGGAGCCCGACTCTCCCCTAGAGTTCCTCCTCACACTCGCCTTCCAAACGGCTCTCCTAGAGCCAAGCTCTTCACTCTGCTCGCCTCCAAAGCGGACCCCCTCTCAATGAGTTCGGAGCATGACTCTCCCCTAGAGTTCCTCCTCACACTCGCCCTCCAAACGGCTCTCTCCTAGAGCCAAACTCTTCGCTCCGCTCGCCTCCAAAGTGGACCTACTCTCAACGAGTTCGGAGCACAACTCTCCCCTAGAGTTCCTCCCCACACTCGCCTTCCAAACGGCTCTCTCCTAGAGCCAAGCTCTTCGCTCCGCTCACCTCCAAAGCGTACCTCTTCATAATGAGTTCGGAGCACGACTCTCCAATAGAGTTGCTCCTCAAACTTGTCTCCCAAATGGCTCTCTCCTAGAGCCAAGCTCTTCGCTCCGCTCGCCTCCAAAGCGGACCTCCTCTCAACGAGTTCGGAGCACAACTCTCCCCTAGAGTTCCTCCTCACACTCGCCTTCCAAATGGCTCTCTCCTAGAGCCAAGCTCTTTGCTCCGCTCGCCTCCAAAGCGGACCTCTTCTCAACGAGTACGGAGCACGACTCTCCTTTAGAGTTGCTCCTCAAACTCGCCTTCCAAACGGCTCTCTCCTAGAGCCCTCGCCTAACCGAGCGACCTTCTTCCAAGAGACTTCGGAGCCTAACTCATCTAGAAATGCTCCTTAGACTCGCCTCCAAGAACAGATCTTCTCAAGAGTCATACAAAGCTCTCCTCAACTTCACGAAGACAAAAATGTTGCAGGACTATTTTGACCATGAAGAATGATGATTCTTCAACTTATTCCTGAAGAGAACTTGTAGACCTTTGAGTTAGCTTCAAAACAAGGGGTCACACGCCCCAATCCGACCTCCGTAGCACCGGGATCATCGGTTACAATACACATGCGCCGAACACTCTTACCACCGACGTCAAAACGCAAGAAAAACTAAGGACCCACAAGCCACATGGCGCTCTCCTAGACCTCGGCAAGCTCTCCGAAGTCGCTTGCCACCGACGTCAAAACGCAAGAAAAACTAGAGACCCACATGCCATGTGGCGCTCTCCTAGACCTTGGCAAGTTCTCCGAAGTCGCTTGCCACCGACGTCCAAATGCAAGAAATTGCGTTGACTGGTCAACGGTTAACGGTCAAACTTGCCACGCGTCGCACATTTGGACTTCGACAACACGCTCCAAAGTCACTTGCCACCGGAGCTGAAATGAGAGAAGCTCCGCCTCAAAATTCGTGTTCGATCAAGATCAACGGTTGTGATTAAAGCAAAAAAAAAGAGTCAACGGTCAACGCTGACTGAGTCATCGGTCAACCGCTGACCGCCACTCGTCCCCAATGTCACTTGCCACCGGAGCTGAAATGAGAGAAAAGCTCCGCCTCAAAATTCATGTTCGATCAAGATCAACGGTTGTGATTAAAGTAAAAAAAAGTCAACGGTCAACCATTGACCGCCACTCGTCCCTGATGTCACTTGCCACCGAAGGTGAAATGAGAGAAAAATTTTGCCTCGAAATTTGTGCACAAACAAGATCGATGGTTGAGATTCGCCCGAAACAATCAAACAAATAAAGAGAGGAGGAGTAACGGGTTAACGGGTCGGACCCGTTATGGACCCAACCCCGTTAGCAACCCACACTCCGTTCACCCTCTTCTTCTCCCTCAAGTTTCCTGCCAAAACCAGCATCGGCTTCTTCCCTAAACTGCTCCTTCAACCTCCTTCGTCGAGCTCCTCAACTCCACGTTCAAACCCTTCGTTAACCTCGTCGACGCTTCTTCCCAAGCTCCACTCCTCGAGAGACGCCGAAGCTCCTTCCGCCTTCGCCAAAACCCAACGCCAGGCTCAAGCTCAGTGACGAACCCACGAGCTCCGAGCCCCCCTTTCCTTAACTAAGCTCGAACCCATCGCTCCGCTGTCGAGCTCCAACGATCTCTCAGTCAACGATGCTCTTCTCCTCGCCGACGTCGAGCTCCTCCCTCGCCATGGCCTCATTGAATTCCTAGCCGAGCTCTAAAAGCTACGAACCTACAACGTCAAGCTCCATCAAAAACACTGAGCCAACCTCAAGCTCAGGGTCGGTGACAAACAACCGAGCTCCACTCCTTCCGTTCGACGAACTCTCTACCGCCGTCGAGGAGCTCTTGGCTCCACGCCGCTCTCCTCCCTCGTCGAGCTCCCCACGTCGGCGAGCTCGTTTCCCCCTCCGAGCTCCGAAGCTGAGCTCCGACCTCGCCTCGGTTTCGTCGAGCTCCAGTGACAAGCTCCCCTTCTCCGACGGCGAGCTCCATGCGGTGTCGTCGAGCTCCATCAAGCTCCCCTTCTCCGACGACGAGCTCCATGGCCTCGTCGGACTCCACAGAGCTCCTACCCCTCAGTCGAGCTCCCACAAAGAACCCAACGACAGCTCCGCCACAACCAACGTCTCCATCGAGCTCTCTCCACCCACGAGCTCTCCTCCGCTGCGAGCTCCAACGAGGAGTTCCGAACTCCTACTCTCCTCGCCGAGCGTCTTCGTCACCAAGCTCAAGCTCTCGAATTGAGCTCCTCTCCTTCGAGCTCCCCTCGCCGAGTTCGACCGCAGCACCTCGTCGAAGCTCTCCCCATCGAGCCTCGAATCTCCCCGCCGTCTCCAAGCATTTCGAGATCTCCTCCATCTCGAGCTTCCTCGTTGAAGCTTCGCTGAAGCTCTGTCTCCTCGCCGTCTCCAAGCGAGCTCTCCTCCACCTCGAGCTTCCTCTTCGAAGCTTCGCCGAAGCTCTGTCTCCTCGCATAGCTCTGCTCGAAGATTGAGTCGGAGAAGGAGACGAGTAAGAGTGCGAGAAGGAGACGAAGAAGATAAAGAAAGAGCAGAAGACGGGAAGGAAAAGAAACATAGAAAGAAGAGAAAGCAGAGGTTCGGGAGAGAGAAAATAATAATAATAAAAAAAACCTCATGGTCAACGTTGACCAACTGCGCCACGTGGCACGCTCCTATTAGTCGACAGCCCAATCTGATGTCGATTGCCACCGACCAGCAAACGAGGGGGAAATGGGCTCCTCCCGATGTGCGCTCATTTGATCATGACCAACGTTCAGAAACGCGCCACGTGTCCAGGTATTTATTTATTTAAATTAATTATTTAAAAATTTTGAAAAAATTAATTAAAAATCAGAAAAATTAATTAAAAAATTCTTAAAATAATTATTAATTCGAAAAATATTTTTAAATTCTGAAAATAATAATTATTAAATTAGAATAATTAATTAAAATTTTTAATAATTAATTATGTAATTCAGAAATTAAATAAAAAGTTCAGAAAAATCTGGAAAAATTACAAAAAATCCAGAAAAATCTGCGAATAATTTTGGGCATTTTACAAGCTCAGATTGATACCGTTACACCCCGAGCTAGATCCAACTCCCCTGAGAACTCCGATAAAATCACGTACGCTATTAGAACAACAAACTACTCCTTAAAGGCTGTTAAACTCAGTCTTCATGAGTGGGGGGCTGATGATATGGCTAAAAATGGGATTAAATCGATATCGTTCAAATCGGACACAAATTTTAAAGCTCAGGGGTAAAATGATAATTTCACCTGCAAACCAGTTTGAAATGGGGGCTGAATTTTTTTTCAAAGCCCAATAACCCATAAACGGATCTGTCCTACTGGGTACGGGTCCCAACCCGTTACAAACCAGTTCAGAAGGATAAAGAAGAATTCAGATTCATAATTATCCCTAAGAGGTGGTTTTAACCACATCTATCCATTCACACCGGAAAGTAGATATATGTTCTTATCTCGAAACGGATTCCTAAGGCGACTATAAAAACCCCTCTCCCCCCACCATAAGAAGGTAATCAATATTTTTCTACATAAAACTCTTTCATAATCTTTCTGATTACTGACAAGAGTGTCGGAGGGTGTGTCGACGGGATCCATCCCGGTGTTTCGCACTTTTTGCAGGTTCGCGGCAGCAGCAAGAAACTGGTCAACACTTTGGTGAATGTCAACAGATCAACAGGTTTGCCTTGTTCGTTTTCTCAAAAATTCACAAATTTTATCTATTGCCCCCACACCAGATCCAGCGGCAACAGTTTGTAAGTGTTCCTTATTTATGCTATATATGTTTTTTCTTCTGATTTTGGGTCAGGGTTGTGGTTTTAGTTAGAGTGTTAAGTTGAAAAGGTTTCAAATTGGAGGTGATTTTGGGTCTACTATTATCATACTACTGGCATTAGAAAAATTATGAATTGAAAAGGTTAGAAGTACATGTAATTAACATCTAAATGCATTAGAAACAACCAAGAGATTGGGCAGTTGATGCTTCTGTTTGTGGCATTCTTTTACACTCATTGATAGTGCAAGACTACACAACTTAGTAGGAGAAACAGTAGCCGCGTGCTATTCCTATTGAGGCTACATTTAGGGGGCATTTGAAGGGTTGTATGATACTAGTATATGTACCTTTATAGGGATTGTAAGTTAATTTTGTTAACATATATTATCTAACCGTACAATGGATTTAGGATTAGTATATTTCGGATATAGTTTGCATTGGTAGATTTTGGATTAGTTCGCATTATGAGATTTTGGATTTTCTTTTAGGGTTATAATTGCATGAGCTCTTGTTGTGAGGTTATATATGATTATACTTGATATCAAACTCGTAGGATTTTACTTGTTATAACATATGGCACGGACAATGGGTAATACCGAAGAAGGGAGTGGTAGTAGACCTCCAACAACCCGGATAGGTCCACGTACATGTCAAGGACAACCTCCAAAAAAAACGAAGCGTGGTGGACGTACCAATGTAAGATGATTTGAACTTTTTACGTTCAATTTTGACATCAATAAAAAATAAAAATATGTATGTTGAATTTCCATTTTTTTGGTGTAGGATGAGGCTGGTACGTCTTCTCCTCCGGCCAATCAAACGGCCCCACCTCCTCCTCGAAATGAACAGCAACCTACTTCTCCATCTACAGATGCGGGCCCATCTACTTCCTCCTATGTTCCTCTGGTGGTTCCCGGTCCGATCGACCCTAAGTTGTTGACTTTACAAAGTCAACATCGATCTAAAGACGTTTGGAAGGAAATTCTTCGGAGTGCGTGTTTAGGGGGCACGACACGTTAAAAATGCATCCCCGTATACATAGGTTGTTACAAACATGTGGATTATACGGCATAGGATTGATGAGCTCCATTAAGGCGGATCGACCGTTATTAACGGCTTTTCTCGAGAGATGGCATCCCAAGACGCTAGTTTTCACCTGCCAGTCGGGGAGACTACAGTGATGCTGCAAGATATTTCTGTGATTACGGGTTTACCAATTGATGGACAAGCCGTAAATGGCTCAATGGACTTCGATCCGGAGTTCATTATTCAAGAATATCTTGGTGTCGTGGTGGAACGGTCTGCCCTTGTAGAGAAATCTTTGCGATTGAAATGGTTGAAAGAAAAGTTCTCCGGTACGTTGACCAATAACTCAACGGACAACCAAGTACACTGTTATTGTCGGGCGTACATAATGACACTGTTCGGAGGTGTCGTATTCCCAAATTCGTCCGGAGATTCCGTTCCATTGATGTACCTACCACTAATAGCCGATCTTGGGGCAGTTGGGGGGTATAGTTGGGGGAGTGCTGCGTTGGCCACCTTATATCGCGCCTTGTGCAATTGCTCTCTTGGTGCCAAAAAAATGAATGTACCAATGTTGATGCTCCAGGTTTGGAGTTGGAAACGACTGCACATCGGCTGTCCCGTTGTGGCAAAGCAGTCACCCAAGTGGTCGAACCTTCCCGAGGACATGAACATGAGGCCACCTCAAGGTGTGTATTGGACGGGTTCGTTGACGTGGAAGGCGAGCCCAAATAGGTGCCTATCATATTACCGGAACGAGCTTGACCACTTGCAAGATGATTGTGTTAAGTGGCAACCGTATACCGAGGAACGTTTAGCTCGATTGCCTCCAGTTTGTACCTCGGCTCGTCGGTTGTGGTTTACTAAAGCGCCGCTGAACCACTTCGGTACAGTTGAGGCATATTTCCCAGACAGGGTTCTTCGTCAATTTGGGTTGCGTCAGAACATTCCAGTTCACCAACCATACAATGCTGATCTTCACAGTGTCATTGGTATGGGTAGACAAGCAGCACATGATTGGGCAGCTTCACTCAGCGTTCACGTGGAAATTTGGAACCATCGTCTCGATCACCTAATTCAGAATATTCCAGCATTCGATGCAGCTCATCATGTCCCTTACATGACTTGGTTTAGGAGAATGACTCGCCTATACATTTCTCTAACAAGACAACGACCAGCTGGGATGCAAGTACCGACACGTAGACATGCCATCGATCCAGCTGACACCTACTCCGTTAACTTACCAATGTATCAACCGAAGACACCATTGCTTCGGAGTGTCGTAAGTGTTATTTTATTATTTACATTGAATTTATTATTACATCTACTTATTCAATTTATTATTTACTGAATTTATTATTACGTTTGTTTCGTTTTTGTGTAGATGGACCAAACTTGGATTCAAGTTAAAGAATGCGCGAAGATTTTGAAAAGCAATATAGCTGAGCCATTGAAAGTTTTCGCGCGAAAAATTGTTGAATCATGTCGAGTACAAGCTGATCTTATTGACGAAGGTAACAGAATTGAGGCGATCTTGTCCGGGCTCGTGCACCAAACTGGTCGTCGGAAGACGATTACTAGAAAATCTCGTCCACATTCAATAATACATGAAGAAAGACAAAGGAGAAGAAGGGAGCCGTCTCCTCCAATTGATGAAATCCAAGAAGAGGAAGAAGAAGAACTTGACGAAGATAATATTCCTCTATCCGGTTTAACTCAGGCCACCCAACAGCGTCCCAAACGAGTAAGGAAACCTCCAACTCTATTCACCCCGTCGTAAGTAAAACTTCAATTAAGTTGTGTATTTTTCCAATTTTAAAGAATGGTGGCTTAGAACAAAAGACATGTGGATGTAAAGCAAGGAAACCATTTAAAAGTGTGTATGTTTTTGTTATGTTTATGTTATGTAATGGGTAGGAAATGTCTGAAAGATGAGATAAGGAAATGCTTATCTGAGTTGCTGGAAAGTATTAACTGATTTGTGGTTTGATATGTGTTTTGAGTTGAGTTTATCTGATTATAGCTGCTCTGAAAATATTGTCTGAGCTTGTCTAAGTTTATCTGAGTTGAGCTAATTGAGCTGAGTTTATCTGAGTTGAAACTTTCTGGAACATATATATTAGCTGATATATCAGCCATATATATCAACTGATATATCAATTGTTTTGTGCTGATTTGAGATTTGTTGTGATATGAAAGTTGAAATATGAAGATTTGAAGGTTTGAGCTGAGATATGAAGCTGATATTGTGGAAAGCTGATTTGAAGATTTGAAGGTTTCTGGATAGTGAAGGATGTACACAGTCGTTAACTCAGTTAACGGCCTTGGTTTTGTTAACTCAGTTAACGGCCTTGGTAAAACCAAGGCCGTTAACTGAGTTAACGAGTGTTAGTAACTTCAATTTCCAGAAAGTTTCAACTTTCTGGAAAGTGAAGAATCTCCACAGTCGTTAACTGAGTTAATGGCCTTGGTAACTTCAATTTTCAGAAAGTTTCAACTTTCTGAAAAGTGAAGAATCTCCACAGTCGTTAACTCAGTTAATGGCCTTCATATCTGTGGTAAAGTTGATCCTCCTGCGTATCCTCCGGCAAGTCTCTCCCTGCTGGCTTTATCGGAGATGTCGAAGATCCCTGTGGCGCTGCCTCAAAACTAGGCCAGTCTTCTTCTGTCTCTCCATGTCCTTGGAAGGGGCCACTCCGCCCCCTCGACATGAACTCTAGTCCTCCACCCGCTCTTTATCGCCTTGCGTATGAGAGCTGCTCTGTTGCGTTGAAGCAGAACTCGTAGACGGCATAAGGTCATAGCATCGGCCATTATTACTTAAGCTCTTCTAATGTGATCCCAACAAGCAACGGCTTTCGCGCTAGCGCTCACTATACTATACTACTAAACTAACTAATATTTCTTTCTAGAACTATGAGACTAACTGAGCAAGTTCTATTTCTAGCTTTTTATTTAGCTAACCCGGGAAAATAGGCTTGAATCTTCTTTTGCTAGGGAAGTGCCGTTCTTAATCGATATGATGTCACGAAACCCGTGTTTTGGGCATGAACTGGAGTTCCCCTAGTAAAGTTTGATCTAGATTGGTATGATGTTACAAAACCCGTATTTTTTTGCTTGAATCGCTGATTTACTAGCGAAGGTCCCATGATCAAGAGGATTCGTGTCAAGAAAGCCGGGATTTGAGCTTGCAAGCCCATTTCACTAATGTTTTGAGCCTAGAATCAAGAAAGTGTCACGAAAGCCGGGATTTTCGCTTGAATTGCTGATTTACTAATATTTTTGAATCAGAATCGATGCATTTTCCTTACTTTTGCCGCTATATGAGCGTGAACTTGAATGAATGAAATCGATCCCTCAACGGTTGAAAACGCGGTTTATTCAAAGTACCCGTATATGAGTTGACACATTTCCAGATTTAGATCATCGCTCTTAGGGAAAACATGGTTGATTCAAAGTCCTGGTATATGAGATGGAACCATATCGAAGTCAATCAGCTACATCCCCTAGAAAACAGATTTTATTCAATTGAATACTCATAAACCCGGTCTTTTTCCCATTCCACAGTATTCTACTAGGGGCGGTATCTGCAATATTTGACTTATTTTATCCGGTCCTAGTCCTATATGAGATGGAAATTGAATAAATCAGAGACGGGCGTTTTAGCCTTGGAATAAGTCTTTCCTTCCTAACAGCTAGGGATTGACTGAACACCAAACCCTCCCTTCCTTGAGTGGGGAACCGAGAACAAAGCGAGTCAACATGAGAGGAAGATAAGGTTCCCAAGAAGAAAGCAAGCGTGGAGCCCTATTAATAAGGAAGTCAAGTCTGATTATGTAACACCCCGCAAAATTGAAAATTACAATTTTGCCCCTGGGTGTTACGCACATATCTTTTATAATGTGTTTCACTACATATTTTGGATTCGTACTATTTATACATTTTCCGTATTGATTTTTCCTATCTTGAGTCAACAAAAATATATTATTTCAATCTTTGTATATTACGTGTTTCCTACGTGTTTTCAATGCACTTATTAATTACATATTTTCCGCCGCCACGGGTGATAATTTCTGTGTTTCAATTATTTATTTTATGTTTTCAAATCTATTTTTATAAAACGAAAATTTATTTTTCCCCCTATTTTGATTAAAATGCATTTTCGATTTTTTGCACGTATAATGCACGTACTTTCTACGTGTAGTGATTTCATCGTGAAATTAGTAAATATAATTTTTCTTATATTGTTTTCGATTATATTTAATAGTTTTTCATTAATAAAGTCGATTTTCGCATTTTTGATATTTCACGTGCGATGCACGTGTTTTCGGTGGACGTATTTTGGTATCCATTTTCAAAATAAATTTTTGAGTGTGTACTTATTTTAATCATGCTAGATACATTTTAATTTTTTTTGGTAAACTATTTTTACTAAACATATATATAGTATATATATGAACTTATACTAAGTTGGTTTTATAGTATGGTTTGGTTTAAATGAAAATGAATGGATGATGGAGGGGTCCCAAGTGACCAGTAAACAACCAAAGGAAATGTGCACATGATGAGGGCTGTTAAATGCTTGGAAGTGTATGAATATGGTTGAATATGTGAATAAATATGTGAAGGTAGAAGGGCCCACGAGTGCAGCACTTGCTGCTTGTGCAGCACTTGCTTCTTGTGCATAGCGCCATCACATGATGACGTGGCAACACCACATGGGGGCCCGCTCATCTAGGTTAGAGGAAAGTCAGGAAGGTATGCTGGTTTCGGTTTAGAGTAAATGAGAGGAGGGGAAAGGTTGTAGGTTATGAGAGTTAGGTTTTTGAAGAGGTGGGGATCATGAAAAGTTAGGAGTTAGGAGAGTTATGTACATGAAGAGTTGGAGAATTAAAAAGAGAATTTACTAGGTTGTGTAATTATGCAAATTGAACCCTAGCAAAATCCTATAAATAGCACCCTTCATTCCTCATTCTTTTCACACCAAAAACAAAAGAATAAGAAAGAAAGAGAAAAGAGAAAAGAGAAGAAGAAAGAAAGAAAGAAAAAGAAAGAGAGAAGAGAGTTTTGTGCTTGGAGGCCATTACTAGGAGGAGAAGAGCTAGGAATCCTTGAAGCTAGAAGTGGTGATCATTCTTTCAATCGTTCAAGCTTCAATCAAGGTGGGTGTTCTCCTACTTTCTAATTTTTTAGAATATGCATGCTAATAAAAATGAATGAGTAGTTTTGAGGTGATAATACTATGAATGTGGTGAGACTAATAGTGAATCATGCTATGTTGACAAATGGATTAACATTATGTTTGTGGGTGATTCTATACTTTCTAATTTTAGAATAATGTATGCTAAGTACTAAATAATGAGTAGTATGGAATTTCTTATATGATCTATGCTATGGTATGAGATGAGAATGATAAGTAATTCATGTATGATTAAGTCATGTTAGGGGTCAATGAGAAAAAGAATTGATTGATTATTTGTCATACATTAGCATGCTATTATGATTAATGAGTAGTATAAATTTGATGTGATAATTAGAAGATAAAATTCATGTTTTTTTTATGTATGTCAACTTGTAGAAGTGTTATTATTAATTAAGAAACAAAGTATTGTCATGTAGTTTGGAAATTTAAAATAAAAAGAAATTGTCATTTATACGTTAACTAGTAATTGTTAAAATAATTGAAGAGATTTTCCTTGTGTTTAAAGAGGAAATTTTGTATAGAAAAAGGGTATACATAACTTATTGTTACTTGTTGAAAAGTAATACAAATTTTCTAGTTGATTAAAATGATGAACTACATTCTTGTAATAAAAGAGAAGAAAGAGATTTGAGATTTAGATATTATTAAATATAAGTTTTAAACACATGAATTTCTGTAATTAATAAATTTCAGTTTGAATAAACTATTTGGAGACTAGTGAAGAAGATTGATCAAATGAAAAATCTAGTTTTATGAAAAACAATAAAATAACAAAAAATTGGGTCAAAAACCTACGAAATGGGTTTAGGGTGTGGGGCGCAATTAGCCTGTTGGCTCGGTCGTGCGCTGCTTCCTTGTTGGGCCTGGGTTCGATACTCACTATGGGCGAAACATTTCTTTTGTATGATCTTTTTAATGAACACTAGATTGAGGACCATGTCAAAAGGCTTTTGGTTTGTAGTTGAGACAACAAGTCCATATGGACTTAGTGGTTGGCGTGTGCTTCTTTGGTTCGCTGCCTGGGCTTCACGGGTTTGAAGCCCAGTGTTATCATACATTTTTTTTAAATGGGATTAAGTGTTATCATACATTTTTTTTTAATGGGATTAAGTGTAAAGTAAGAATTTCTAATGCTAATCAAAATTTGTGAAAAGACCCACTGTTTACATAATATAATCAAAATAGTTTTGAGATTTTTTAAGAACTAAAAAGAGAAATTTTTGAGTAAAGATTTGAGAATAAATTCTAGTATTCATATAAAATAAAATGGAATTATTTTAAAATAGTTTTAGAACTTTTCATGTATATTTGAGATAATAAAAGTGACTTCGAGAAAGATTGATATTTGTCTTCAAAAACTAAATTGTTGAAGAACATGATTTGCATCATTAGAAGAAAAGTAAAATGTAGATTTGTAAATTAATTGTCTTTGATGGGATTATTCATTTGTGTTGCATACTTGATTATTTAAATTGCAAATGAGATTGCAAGTGATAAAATCATGTTTGTGAAAGAGATGAATTTTGTTGAATGAAATGGTTTCATGAAAAAGAATTATTATTATGAATAGTGTTAAAATGAGACATAAAAATTATGGATAAGTTAGAGACATGAATATAATAAGTTAAGACATGATTATTAAAAGGTATGTGTACCCATGTTTCTTGCACATGAAAGGTTTATGATTTAGAATTAGTAAGACCTCGGTTACCGGTAATTTTGAAAGAAAGATTTTGAGACTTGATTTTGAGATAATGCCGTTGGGCGATCTCGTATTATGTGAATAAATCCGGTATGAGGTAAAACTGATTCTAGGGTGATAACATATTCATGTCTTGACCAAAAAAAATAATTAGGCACTTAGGTGAAGATGTAATAGACTTGTGCAAACGTAAATGGGTGCTTCTATATAGTCGGCGGTGGATCTCCGTGGCTATAGACCCAGTTGGTGGACTGTGGTTGCTCCGTAGGAGATGGACTGTATTTTATCCGGGACTTAGGGTAGTCAGCGGATGTTTACCATACTCCAAAGAATATGTATATACCGGGGGTAGAGGGGCATTTACGGGATTATTCTCACGATATAATAGCCAGGGAGGCTGGGATCTGTTATTATAGCCAGGGAGGCTGAGATCCGTATCTGTGAAATAAATCTAAAACTTGTTTTATTACCGGGTAGTCTCATGGCGAGGGATCGAACCCTTCAATGTGGAGTACGTAGGCGCTTGCCCTCGGACCTATGTAGTATG
This sequence comes from Hemerocallis citrina, assembly GCA_017893485.1. Lineage (NCBI taxonomy): Eukaryota > Viridiplantae > Streptophyta > Magnoliopsida > Asparagales > Asphodelaceae > Hemerocallis > Hemerocallis citrina. The sequence goes on along the minus strand of CM030366.1, from coordinate 186,379,564 downwards.
AGATGCATAGAATCCGAACAAGTGTGCATTAGTGTCATCCTAGTATAGAAATGTGTGCATTAGGCATTAAGGCATGACATACACTTATGTGTAGAATAATCACTTTTGACACTTTACTTGTTCATTCAATCTTGTTGTGATTTGTTAAAGTATGAGATCGTTATACTATTCCCGACATAGAGAGGATAGCCGTGTATAACATTTCGTCAGTTGTAAGTAACTGACGTGCCCACAGATTGATATGCAGGTAATGGACTGTTCTTGAAGGAGAAAGGATAATATGATGCAATCGATGGCTCAATTTATAAAGTTGTATAAGTTATATTTTGTTTTCAATTGTTGTAATCTTTGTTTCTTCCGTTGTGTAAAAACCAAGTGTAAAGGAACTCTGATGTAGTATTGAAAAAGTTTTAAAATTTCCTTGTAAAATTGTACAAAGTGAAGTAAAGATCCTGTGAAATCTCGAATTTATCCTTATTTAAAATTCGGGGTGTTACAGATTAGGACTAATTGCTCTTGCTTGAGAGCGCTATGTTTTCCCTAGACAGAATGCAGGTCAATCTTTCCAAATACTCGTTTTCAATGTGGGAGAAGTCGGGTCCGTTTTCTGCTTCTAAAGCCAGTCATCCAAGTGCTGCAGATGGGTTCCATGCCTTCTTACTTGACTGGGAAAAGCAGTCGCCTTAGCTCGCTCCTAAACCTAAAGTAGCACTTCGTGCTCTGCCCGTAAGGCATCCTAGCTTTCACTACTGCTGTGTTACTGATTGACTTTCCTCCTGGCTAGCAACAGCCAAAGACAGAAGCTTGGGAATACTTTTCTATTGACTCAAATCAAACAACTTAGGAGTAGTAAGAGTACTCTGACCCTGAGGTACCAGCCCCAGCAGTTGAACCCTAAGATCCAGATTCGCGGAGGAAAGGGGGTCAGCTAGATGCGGGAGAAGAAAAAGTTAGGAGCTAGGCCTTGGTTGGCAGATCCCGCTCCTTACCTTAATAGTTGACCTTTGCTTTCTAACCTTAATTCTCGAGTTATTCAACCGTTCGGTCCAGTTTGGGAAACGTAAATAGGCGTTCTAAGTCGCTTGCTTTACTTGTTAGCCCTTCCGACTATTCATCTAGAGAAATCCACTCTAAAAGTTAGAAGCGAGTAGGGCTTTGCACCGGTATATGGTATCTAGATCCTAGATCAGAAACATAGATTGAAACCCGGAAAACCAACCTGAAAGCAACGGAACGAAAAAGCAACTAAGAAAGAAAGAAATCGGAATCGAAACTCTTGCTAACACCGAATCTGCAAAGTAACAACGAAAGAAAGAAGGAACTCTCTTCTTCCCCGAAGAAACTCATTCCCTTGGCTTGTCTCTCACTCCTGATCCTGTTTAGGACAAAAAGTCTTGCTAACACCGAATCTGCAAAGTAACAACGAAAGAAAGAAGGAACTCTCTTCTTCCCCGAAGAAACTCATTCCCTTGGCTTGTCTCTCACTCCTGATCCTGTTTAGGACAAAAAGACGGGTTTCATGAAACAAATCTTTCCCGAATTTCTATTCAAAGATAGAATTACTACCCTTGGGAATAAGATCTAGGACACCTACTAATTAATAGTAGCCAAAAGGAATCGAATCTCTTTTGTAAAGCAAGTCAACAACAACTCTTTCCCGAATAAGCGCATTCACTTTCCTGTCCTCGGCTCTTTCTAACACAGATTAGCAACTCATTCCGGAAGGTAGGAACCCGGAATATCTCTTATTGGGAAGAACTCTATTTTCCCGTCAACTCATAGCTCTTTCTCTACCTATTAGCTCGGTAACATAGAAAGACAGAACTTTGTGTAAACCAACTAATATTTTCAATTTGCTGAATATATAGCTCTAGTGCAAACCAACTAAAATTCGGATCAAGTGTTCACCAATCATGGACTTCGGAGAGTTATCGTTTCCTACGGACACAGTCATAAAATATTGACCATCACCTTTTCCCGCTGCATAACGGGCTAAAATTTTAATCTTCCATCGTTCTATATCCCAATTAGTGACCTCATAAACCTTCTCTACAAGTTCTTCTATTGTGATTGTACGAGGTACCCAAATTATTTCGAGATCAACGGTACTATAAGAACAACCTATTTTTGGGTCACGAATAATCTCACCACCAAAATAAAACCAAATAGTAAGATCATAATCCATACCTATACATATTTTTAAAAAAAATTAAAAAAATCAATATCTACTATATAAAATGTATTCGATAAAATGATATAAAAATCATACCTTCAAATGGATGATTAGAATAGATGAGGAATTTCGAGCTTGAAGAAGACAGGATAGTGAATGGGGTGATAAAAAAAATCTGCTATGTAAATCCCCAAACTAACAATACCCCAAACATGAATTTAGGATTTTCAGAGTGGGAGGATATATGAGTGTGACAGAAGAAGAAGATGAATGTGAGAGAAGAAGAAAAATATCCCTTTAAGATTTTGTAGAGTAATTTTGGACTAAGATCTACAGTTGGGATGCTAGGGTTTTGAAGTTGGGTTCCGAAATTGGGGGAGAAAGAGAAGAAAGAGAGACACTAAAAGTATAATGATGTTACCTATCAGCGTGTCTTATTTAAAACTCACTCAAACGACACACGCTAACCCGATTAGCGCGCCTGGTTTAAATAGGCGCGCTAACAGGGTTAGCGTCCCTATTCTAGGTTATTTTCAAGGGAAACCACTCTTTGAAAAAGTCTCCCTCACTGTCCCAACTACAAACGTTAACCCCGTTAACCTGAGTAGTTTAAATACTACCGCTAACGGGGTTAACGAGTCTATACTGGATGAGTTTTTTGCAAATCCCCACTCAAGGGGAAAAGTTGTATCCCCATCAGCACGCTAACAAGGTTAACACTAGGAAAACTACTAGACTCGTTAACCCCGTTAGCGATAGGGATATTTTGGTATTAAAATTTCAAACAGGGACAGTTTCGCACATACTTAGAAAAAGTGGGATAGTTTGGTAAAAAATTCCAGTATAAGGGGGGGCAGGGAGGATGAATTTTTTTTATACAAAAAAAATAGTGCTCAAAGTGCATATCGCATGCTTTTTAAATCACATAGAAAAGATGAGTTAGGATAGGATTTAGCCAAGGGAGGACACATTCCTAAGTTGAAGAGGATGATAGAAAAAGAAGAAAACAGATTTAAATGATGAAGAAGATGCCTCAGGTTAATTTAATTAGGAATTCAAATGTCTTCTGCCTTCATGTTGGATTCAAAGCTTTGTATATTTCTGATTATGGATGAGTAGTGAAACTTAATAAGTGAGTTTCTAGAAGCATTAGGTTGAAATATGAATATATGAATATTTCTGATGAAATATGAAAATAGCAGAGTTTGGAGTTTTGAGGTGTCAAAAAAATATAATAAATAAATAAAAAAAACATCTATTTTAAGAATCAACAGCAAATTTGAGAAGCATCTAGAGCTGCTTTCAGAAACCATACCCGAAATATTCAAGCATAAAACTATTTGGCCCCATTTGGAAACAAAGTTTAGATGCCAAAGTGAAGATAGAGGTATGCAATCTATAGGTTGTTTGTCCCTACCTAGATAGTTTACATACCTATAGTAAGTTTCTAAAAGCATTTGGCCTTGAAGGTGAGACAACTTAAGTTTTATTGAAGGTGAGATAATAGTAGGTATCTCAACCTTTTTTTTATCTGCAAAGTTAAGATACCTATAGTTATCTTACCTTCACAATTGTTTCTAAACCGACCGAAAAATAGAATAATTATAGGTATCCTACATACCACCATGTATCTCTAGTTATTTTACCTAACCTCGGTTCCCAAATGGAAGCTAATTAATGTTTTAGTTCGACTTAGTTCTGATATATTTCAAAGAGGGTATAAAACTATGGCATCTAAAGAGAATGATCTATTTTCCAAATTGAACCTAATTAGGTGTATCAAGAAGAGAATGGATTTGAAAGTTGATTAATGTGTATAATGCATAATTAATCCTTGGCCATTTATCTTGGACCTAAAATAGTGAGAAAAAATATAGTGGAATTGGTAGTGGATGTAGCATTGCTCAACTAAAAAAGTATGACCAAACCCCCAAAAAAAGCCCCTCTTCAGGTTCCAAGAAATCCTGTAAAGGGACGGGTTTTCAAGTAGGTTTAAAAAAAAAGTAGTGATTTTAATAGTAGGTGTAACATTACTCAAATAGATATAAATACAGGTGGATAGCTAGGGTAACTTTTAGGCTTGGAATATTAATATAGCTAACGATAATTACGCATTATGATACACATTATGAACTTTCAAATCCATTATCATATAGAACAACCTAGTTAGTTTCAATTGGAAAATAGACCCTTTATCTTTAGATTCAACAATTTTATACCCTATTTGAAATCTGAGTATATCAGATGTTCAGAACTAAGCCAGACAAACATTGTAGTTCATACGATTTTCTGTGCCCAATCTTTTTCAACCCTCAATAAATATTGGGCTAAATTGCAACCAAAAAAAAAAAACTCACCTATATACATTTCTGATAAAACATATGCACAGTAATTCCCCCACAGGATCAATATTATTCTAATAGTATGCATTGAGAGGTGAAGAAAGACAACGCCACAAAATTTGATTATTACAATAGCAGGTAATCTTTATCATTATTCTGTTATCAGACATCATTATTTTATATTTTTTTTAAAATGTGAAAATCATAGTTTTCACTTTGAACCTTGCATGCACGAATTTGTTGTAGGGTTAACACTACAACAACATGCTTTCACCCTTCCAAAGAACTTATTTGCTAGAAAGAAGCCTCTAAACAAAACTTAAAAAGCTAGATTAGTTTAAAAATGCCGAATTGAAAGATATATAAACACTCGTTCGAAACTACGACAACGATACAAAAGTTACAGGTTAAAAGTTTTTATTTCCACATCAACTGGAAGGCCAGGATTAACATTTTCACAGGTGATAAATTCAGAATTAATTGCTAATGAAAACTCACATTCAGCGGGAAATGAAATACTTGCAGTTAACTGAGCACTAACACAATGCTTTGCTCGGTTCGACGCTTTTTTTCCTTGCTGCTCCCTTCTGACTTTTCCTGCATTCCTGGGTACATTTAGAATTTAAAAAAAAAAATGCAATTTAGAGCATTTTATAACATATTTTCTATCATAAATCTATATGTGGGCAGAAGGTACGATAGTAGGATACCCTTTCCGAGTGAGTGAGAAGTACTCCAGAAAAGGTTGTCTACTGAAATATCCCATCCCTGCCACTACACCAGATATCTCCAAAGTTGTGGCAAGGGTTGAGGGATTTATAATTAAATTCTAACATGCCCCCATAGGTTGAGCACCCTTTTTTGTGGATCCAAACCTGGTCATATCTATATTCAGCAACCACAGTTAACAGTATTCATTGACTCAACCTTCTCTCAGATTAATACCCTTCACACCATACAACTACCCATTGAAATACACTTGTAGTAGTTTGTAAGAACATGCTTTTTCAATAATTTTTGTATCAATTACCATTAAGAGTTTCATTCAACCTGAATGCATAATAATAACTAGTAATGTTTGCATTTCTGTGTCTGCACATACATGACAGGAAATAAAACAGTAAATGAAATGCCTTTTGGTGCACATGCCTTGAAGAAAACTCTCTTTTTCACATGGTTTTGAATGTTGTCTGACATCGACACGATATCCTAAATTGGCTCGGTTATGCCCTACTCAGTCCATTACTTGCCTAAAGCTCGATATCATATGTTAATTAAGTTAATAATGAACGAAAACACATACGAAAAAAATTGTAAGTAATTGAAACCCTAGATATAAGAACCTAATCAGCGCTATCACCGACAAATAGGTACAAGAAGAACCAGAGAGACCACAAGGTCGAGTGAGCATGATAGCAATATGTTTCAACTATATTTACAAATATGTTTTTACTAGTTTTATAATTCAAAATTCCTTATAGTACATTTGTAACAAAATATATTTATAAAAATATACGTTTCTACATAATAACGAAATAAACTCAAGCAGAAGAATTTTAATAATATCTACAAAATATAGATTGAGTATTTGCGACATTAAATATTTTAACCATTTTCACAAATTCTTTCAATTAATTGTAGATTAATACACCCGATATTTTCAAGAACGCAAATACCAATACCAAATTTATTTGCACTTACAGCAAACTTCGAATTGATTTTTCAAACAATGGTTTTTGGATGTTTTTTTGAAACAAAATGCATTTTGGATGTTAACGGAATGGAAATGATGCTTACTCATTAACTAGAAGTCAGAATTATTGAGTGCCATGAACTTGCATTGTTCATTCATGGCCAATAGTTGGGCTTCCTTTTTGTCTAGTAGAGCTCTCAGTGAGACATTCTCTTCCACGAGCTTCTGAACTTCAGCCTCCTTCTGCAGCTTCTCACTCTCAAGATGAGCAGTTTTAGCCATTAGCCTGCACCAATATCACAATTCAATGATTGATTCCAGTTGATTGATATAAGAAGTTAATACATAAAAAGATGGACATCACTTCATAATGTAGACTTCTACGATGGAGCTGTACCCGTGTTGTCGCACACCGTCGATCCTATGATACATGTCGAATACTACTATACATGTCTTAAATTTTATAATATATCCATAATATTTGAACATTTTGTTGAACACAAGATTCGCAATTTTCAAACACTTATGCACAGTTCATAAATTGTTAACTCTTATTACATGCATATGTATTGTGAATCTTCTCCGATCTTGTTATGGGTCATGACATATTGGACTTACAATAGATCTCATACTTGGATTACCTCAAAATTATATTATTTAATGCGATGTGGATTAAATCTAAGGGAAAAATCATGAAACCCCCTAACGTTTCTCATTTAAATCAAGAAACCCCCTAACATTTTTTTCGCTCATTAAACCCCCTATTCCGTTAACTTTTGAATATTCCATTAAAACCGAATTGTGAAATATTCATTTTGCCCATTTCTTTAATCTTTAAAACCTGCTTCTCGCATCCTTCTCACTTCTTTTCTCAAACCTGCAAACCCATCCTTCGCAAGTTTGAAAAGGAAGTTTGCAAGTTTGAAAAGAAAGTGAGAATGATGGGAAAAGCAGCAGATGTTTTAAAGATTAAAAATAAAGGGGCAAAATGGACATTTCATAATTCGATTTTAACGGAATATGGGGTTTAATGAGTGAAAAAAAAAAGTTAGGTTTTCTTTGATTTAAATGGGAAATGTTAGGTTTTTTTTATAAAAAAATTCCCCCTTAAATCTATGCTCAATTATGAAATGTAATGTAATATTCTATAGTACTATAGTTAAAGGTAAGTACGCAGGAATCAACATGTGAAATCATGTAAAAATACTATCTTGGATGAGAATTTACTGCTTTCATTAAGTAATGACCTGTTGTAATGATCCTTTGCTTTTCTTGTCTACTTGGAGCATTACTTAAGTAGGGAAGAATTTCACTGCAGGAATCAACATGTGAAAGCAGTGAAATTCTTGCTTAAGTAAAGATCCGAGTAGGGAATACCTAAGTAATGATCCAAGCAAGCAAGAATTTCACATGCTGATTCCTGCTTGCTTCTTTTATGTACCTGTTGGGAGGATCCATTACATAATGAAAGCAGTGAAGATTCTTCCATGCTTGAATCTTTCATTAAGCACGAATGCGAAAAGTAATACCTGTTGGGATGATCCTCCAAAATGGATCCGTTAGCTAAGCGGGTAGTGTATGGATCCTAAAAAATAGATCTGTATTCTTATTGGGTCCAAATATGGATTCTTGAGGACCCAATGGATAATCAGACATATCTGTATTTATATTCGTTTAACTTAATTATATATATTTGTAATCCATATAGAATCTAATAGTTAAATATTCTAATTCACCTTTTTTTTCAAACCTACTTGAAATTAATTCAATGAATTAAACAATACAACCATAAATATCTATATAGTTCATGATATACGTGACGATAAATTCTCATTTCCTCTTATTAAAGTGAAAATTTGTGCTTATCTATTGAGAAAAGATTATTTCTTAATTTTGTATATGTTGACTTCATTATTTTTAATATGCAATGAACAACTTTTTATTAATTACTATACATATTGTATTTTTTTTGTTAAAGATTAAATAAAAATATGAAAGAAATACTGAAATTAGATGATCCGAAAATTGAATACAAATCCAAAAAATTAGAGGATTTGAATCCCAAGTGAATCATTCATTTCTTAGTAGGGTTTAGATCCCAAGTGGATCCCATCCTTACTGGATCCTACAAAACCTTAGTGGACCTAATAGTGGATCGTATATAATCCACCCCGAATCCAACCTGTTGCCATCCCTAAGCTCAAGGTAGGTTAAATGGTTGTCGATGATTATTCTAGAACAAAGACATTTTTAAAAAAAGAAAATAAAGAAGCTAACAACAAGTGCAACTGTGCAACTATGTAAGCACAATGTACCAAACAGAAAATAAAAATAAAAATGAAAGAGCTAACAACCAGTACAATAACTAAACACACATGAGCACCCTCATTCGCTCGTAAAATGGAACAGGCAATTAGCCTAAGGGATTCAACTCACTGATATCTATATGTATTTATGCAGAGTTTAAGGACAATTTTAGGCTTATGAACTTGAGTCGCAATCAAATAAGATTAATGTGCATCATATGTGCTAGAATACAAGTGCAATTTTTCTCAACCCTTCTATAACTTCGAAGTTTTAGCTTAGTGGCTCGAAGTTTTAGCTTAGTAGCAGAGACTTTCACATGGTATCAGAGCAACCCATGTTCGAATCCCACCGGCTACATAATTTAAATGCAAATTTTAAAAAAAATACCGTTGCATATAGTCCAGGTCTCGGCCCCCAATTTGTTGGGCATTTATCTCATTTCTTTGGCCCATAAAAAATGAGCTCTCGACCTGAGGGGGCATGTTAGAATACAAATGCAATTTCCCCAAACCCTTCTACAACTTCGAAGTTTTAGCTTGGTAGCAGGGACTTTTACAATATCAATAACTGAACATGAAATAAGTATGGACAAGCCAACAAGGACACAAGTTGTGGTGACATAATTTTAAGTATTATATTGTAACAATAATGAGCTGGCATGAAATATCTTGCTAAACATGTTTGTGCGGCAGGTGTTCAACACGGCGCGACTTCAAAGTAGAAGTGTCCATGACCTATGCTATAGAGAACGTTGTTTCTCTTATGAGGGAACAGCTCGGTCTACGTTTTTCTCATGAAATATTTAAGGTCTTAGAATCAACTTCTGCCATTGATAGTGTTGTAAGATGCATGCATCAAGATAAACAGATCAGCTTTTTCTGGCATAGTTGAAGGCTTTTCTCGCTGACAACACAATATTTCATTGTAACAAGTATTTGCTTCTTGGTTTTATATACTGGATATGGTATCGAATAAGAAGGAAAATTTTCATATTGGATATTGAATATCGAGTTGCCATATCATATGAAAATCTTCAACGTGATTTAGATAAGCTTTATATACAACTAGTAATCTGCACGTGCGATGCACGTTCTAATATTTTTTTTCTTTTTAAGTAAATACTATAATCTGGCCCCGAACCTGAGACCTCCCTTTACTCATCACATACTCTTTAGAAATTGCCCCTAGTGGCATCAACTTTTATTTTATATGAGTGACTTTTGTAAATAATTATGTCGTAAATAAATTTGAGCTTTGAGGGTATTATGGTAACTAACAACAGTTGAGTAAATGAATGGTTAATATAACTCACACTTAAAAATAAATGGTTGAGATTAGATAGTTGGTTGACTACAAATTACAGGTTGTCTACAAATGACAACCTCAACACTCCCATTATAATATTAGAGATATATTTATGGGTTTAAACATATATGCCTCCAACAAATGTTTGAATCTCATATTTACCCCCCACATATATGTATTTTCATATTTTTCCCCCAACAATGTTCTAACCATGTTTTAGTAGCCCCGAAAGTTAACTGTAATGAATATTGAAACAATTAAGCAAAAGGAATCTACTTGACTAGTTATCCATCTGAACAAACATAGGGGTAAATATGAAATATGATTTGAATTATTGGAAGTAAATATGAAAATTTACATTTGTGGGGGGTAAATATGATATTCAAACATTTGTAAGGGGTATATATGTTAGAAACCCTATATTTATATATCACAACTACAAAAAACCTTAATGCAAGACAATAATAATTACAACTAGGAATGTCAAATAAGCTCAAAAGTCCATGTCCGTTCATGTGCTTGTGGGTTAAGCCAACATAAAGCTCAAAAGTCCATGTCCGTTCATGAGCCTGTGGGTTAAGCCCACCTAAAGCCCGGTCTGACGCTCTAAGGAACTGGAGTTGGGCTTAGAATCCCAGTCCAGACTTTGATCTGGATCATGAGCTCGATCCTTTGACACAATAAAAAAGTCATATATTTATAATAATCCACATAGATGTATGACTTAAAAATAATAAATGTATTGAATATATAACTCTTACAGTTATAGAAGCATATTAGATAATATATTCCTTTGACAAAAAATGTATTACATATTTTTTATATTTACAAAAAAAGTTCCATAATAAATAATAGCCCAGATCAAGGCCAGACCATAAGCCCTCCAGAAATCCCAGACTTACGCCTAGCTTTCCAAAGGTGGCCCAGCGGGCTTGGGGCAAGGCTGATCCATTTTACATCCTTAGTTACAACTAAAATATAATTGTCTTTCCTACATGAAATTGCATACAATAAAATACATAAGAGAAAGACATCTACATATCGAGGCTTGTCAAAAACACCAATTCTAACAAGTTTGTTCCCAAAAAAAATTTGTTGGAAATATTGTATTCATTGCAGGGGCGGATCCAAGATTGAAAAGTGGGGGGCTGGAAAAAAAAACAATTCGCACAAGGTAACATGCAAAATATATATAAAGTTGTTATAGATACTACCAAAAAAATAAATAGAAGGCTCAAATATATATGGGGTGGACTTTAAAAAATATTTTGGGAGGGGGAGGGGGGGGGGGGGGGGGGGGGGGGGGGTGGTACCCCAGCCCCCCTAGATCCGCCCCTGATTCATTGTCATTCTTATCTCCCCCGAGTCTCATCAAGTACTTCTTGTATTAATGTAATGTATAACATCTAGAGAGGTTGTAGAGAGAGAGAAAGAGAGAGTGAAAGAGATTATTCCAATGGCATTAAAAAGATAAGAAATTATTATCAACTCTTATAGGAAAACCAAATAACAAATGGCATTTAAAAACAAAACAAAACAAAACAAAAGCTAGCCAAAAAAAAAGCTCTTATCTTCTTAAATAAAAATCGAAACTTTGGTAACATGAGTACAACAAATCAAACATTTGGACTAAAGAAACATCCCAATCTAACAAGGAAAGGATCCGAAATTTTAGTATCTCACTCTTTCAGCTCCAAGATAATAAATAAAACTAGCTAGAGGGGTTCGCTTCTGCTATGGAGCAATGGAGAGAGAAAAAAACAAAACGATGAGGCCATGCGAAAAGATACAATGAGGTGGCTAAGTGATGAGAAAAAATGAAAATACAATGAGGAATGCAATTGCAGCGAACAAGAGCATCACTGAAAACGAAATGAAGGACATAAGGGGTGGAGGTTTTTTACAGTGGGTAGATCGGGTTTTCATCACAACCATGTCTGGGTTCAAATTGAGTTTGATCCCAAACAAATTCTCTTCTTAAACCCAGCAGGCGTTATTTCCTCAAAATCAGGTGATAATGGATCGACCAATAATAACATATCTCGGCCGACATAGCCCCCAACACACATCAACAATGGATCGGTTATGAAAATGCTGAATCAGTAATTGATGCCTATAAACCTTAATATTGGTCGATATATGAAACACTAATTTGATTTGAGATATGTTTACCATATTTTTTCAGCAAGTTGCTCGCTCATTGTATTCTTCTTTCTAAGCTGGTATTAACTTATTTGATGCACGTGCCGTAAAACTTGGAGGTTTTGGGGTATCTGCTTGCCTTTGCTAGACCTGGTTCAAGGAAAGTCCTCGTTTTGAACAGTTTATGATCTTCTCCCAGGGAATTTGCTATCTGTTAACCGCTTATTACGACCTAATAACTAAACAATTTTCTCTCATCAAAACACAAAATTAAAAATTAAAAATATAAATTTTAAAGGAGCAACTAAATTATTAATCTAATAGGACCTGTCATGACTCATGACAATTATGGAAACTCTTATAAAACTTAAAAACATAGCCCATTTGGTGAAGATAGCAACAGAAGGCAGAAGAGGTAGGGTTTCATTAATTGCCAACATTTTTTGCTTATGTTATTTTGAGTTCTTTCAAAGAGAGAAAAGTGTCAGATACCAAAACCTTCCAAACTCTGTAATGGGACACAGCTTTATTTTAAATGAGTAATACAAATAGATGTACATACTCATCAACATAATCTTCTAGTATTTGGCAGTTGTGATTTACAATCTTCCATATTTAATTGATACTCTAGTAAAGTTGATATGCCGTCGAATGATGGCATTATATTTCATTGGTGGACATTCAATGTGTAGTAAAGTGAGCTTAAATTATTCTAGCAAATAACAGAAAATTTTCTAAAGTTCACAACACACTTAAATCTACATGCAAATAACACAGAAAAAGGAGGGGGGGGAAAGCATATAGATTTTTTATAATGATAACAAAAATAAATCTTCACAAACTAAAAGAACCTCATACTAAAAAGATTTTTAGGAAGTAGGTAATGTTTTTGAATAATCATTAAATGGAGGCGGCTAAATGTGGAGTCTAAGCCATTGCCTATCTAAATGTATAAAATAGCGTGCTATGAAGCTTGAAATAGCACACTACGTAACCTAGCTGATGTAAACTTAACCCTAAGTAGAGAATTTCCAAGAATATTAAAAGATTAAGTTTACCAACATGTAATGCAGATCAAGTTAGAAATTAAAATAGTTAATCGGGTCGATGGATTTTCAAGAATTGGATTAAGTTTAAAAAGCTCAATTAACGATTAAGTTCTAACAATCAATAATTATATACCTAAGAGTTCTTAGCAAGTAAAAGATGCAATAATAATTTATACTCTAATTGGCAAGTAGAAGCACATACTCTCAATATTTGGGGACAACAGATAAATTAAATAATATTATAGAGATGATAGAGCAGTAACACAAATATTTGAGAAGTGGAAAGAAATTACTGAGTTCGTAGGCCGGGTTACGATGTTGCTGGCTTTGAACTTGGATCTGACCCAAACACCGTTGATCTGCGATGGATGATGACAGTGGCGGCGTCGGGCGGTGGGGTGCTATTGGGGGTGCGGGTGAGACAGCAACGACGGGCGTCGGTGATGGGCCGACGGTGGTCGCGGGAGTTGGGGAGTCGGGGCTGGGGATGAGCAGGGGTGTTACAGTTGACTTTGAGTTGGATTTGGAGATTAAGGTTTTGGGTTAAATTGGTTTGGGGATTTGGGGTATAGTTTTAGAATTTTCACAAATCCTAATACTTTATTAGGATTTCTCACAAACCCTACTAATTCTCTCAATTGTTTCACACAAAAAGAGGGATGAAGAGCGATAACTCAACACAATAATTTTTTTTAATCAAGAATAGCATATCTTCTCATTATTCTCAAGGCCTATGTATAGGCTCAAAAAAAATTCAAAACAAATCTAAAACAAATCTAAAACAAATCTCTCAAATCTAAAACAAATATCTCAAATAATCTACATATGGCTAAATCTCAAAATAAAAAATAAAACATATTTGATGTTCTCATCATTCTCTCCTAGTGGGAGAGGACTTGACCCAGTCGAGTCAAAACCAGTGATCCTGTCATGGTGCTCCAAAAAATCTGGATCCAAGCACGGGAGCTCCTCACGATCACTCCAAGTGTCATCCGATTTTGGCTTGTTCTTTCTCCTCACCAAATACCTATGATTACCACCATCTCTGGTAGAGATTATCTGATCATCTAAAATATTATCCAATTTGTCTGTCGGGGGGTAAGTAGTATAAGGTAAATGGAAAAATATGAAAATCACACCATTAGGCTGCAGGGTAGGCTCATCTATAAGAAAATTTCTATAGTTAAATTTTGGACCTTCATAGAGTACTAGATCCTCAATATTGAAAGTCTTACTTATGTCAAAACCTTCTGGAAGGTCAATGACATAGGCAAATTTTATGCAGAATTTTAAATGGGTCTGCAACACGTATGTTCAATTTCTTAACGGATCTAGCTGAAAACCGTTCCGGACGAATCCGAACCATCACTTCGTCACCAACATAAGTTTTAAATTTTCTTCTAGTATGTGCTATTAACTGGTAGTTAAAATTATTCTCATTAATTTTCTTGAAAATTTCTCTATGCTAATTATGAATGCGGGATGCAAATATGGATACAGACTATGAGACTGATGTTCTAAGACAGGGATAAAATCTATGGGTTGCCAAGTGACTTGGGAAGGAATGAATGACTCGGGTACATTCAATGGAGGTGTTCGACCGAATACAGTTGAGAGGCTGGTCATTCTCTTCTTCACCGAAGGCATCACTGACATGAGGTTCATAGGTAAACTCATTATCGGGCTCATCAACAATGACAACGGTATCTTCTACAATGTTGATCCTACTGGGACTTGGACAATTGCCAGCAACATGGTCGTATCTCTTGCATTTATAGCACTTAGTGAGATGATCAATCTTAGAATAATCCCTTTCAGTATTCTTACCCGTATTGTCATTCCTAAGTGAATAGGGATTTGAAGTAGGCGTGCTTAGGTAAGGCTTGTTGCGGTACGGAGAAGAGGAGGGGTCAAGCCTAAAGGGCTCAGTAGAGGTCATTCTAGAGAAATGATCTCTCAAATAGCTGGATATGTGGGGAAAACTTGTTGTACGGGAATCCATATCGAGAACAATGGCATAAGCTGCTGCCAAAGAGTACACGTTTCTGTGAATTAACTCGTTCCTTAGATCGACTCGTAATCTAGCTCTGAACCTAGAGAGAGTTTGTTCTTCACTCTCTTAACCTAAGACATTGCACAGAATAAGGAAGTCAAACTTATCAACATACTCTTGGGTGGATTTGCTTCCTTGATAGAGTTGGTTCCACAAATCTAGCAATCGGGTGTGGAACGATAACGACACATCTCTCAGTGAGCTTCTCTTTCATGGCTTCCCAAGTGGATATGGCTGCTAGGCCTCGGCCTCGGCGGGCATGTTCAAGATTGGTCCAGTGTTGTTGAGTTTTTCCAGTCAATTTTATCTTGGCAAATTTGACCTTCATGGCTTCGCTCATGTCAAACCACACGAAGTAGTGCTCCATGGCATGGATCCAATCAAGATAAGATTAGGGGGTTCCATACGGCCTTTAAAGTGGAGAACGCCAGCCTTGACGTTCTTCTTGTATTGTTCGTCAGGATCATGTTCTTGACGTCGATCGTCGCGAATATTTCCTTGAGGGATCTGACGATGAAGCTCATGGGCAACATTTTGATTCGATTCCACTTGCTCAAGCCTTTGATTGATATTGGCAAGAGTTGCTTGAATGATAGCTAGGGTAGTGGAAATATCAGAGTTGTCCATCTCAGTTCAAGGAGGGACTCACAGAATGTAGGGTTCCTAATTGGGTGGTTTGGGAGGGGCAAAAAAGGCTATTCGGGATTTGTGATGGTGCTGTGAAGACGCATTCACCAACGGTGGAAAACTAGGGGTCGTAGGGATGTGTGTTTGTAGAATTTGGGGAAACGTGTCCTGAATGCACTTAATTTTTTTTAAACTGAAATGATCTAAATGAAAGAAAGAAGAATAGACTCTAAACGATCCTAAACGAATGCAAAAATTATGACTAAATGATGCAAGAACTAGGGTTTTAACAATCTTCGCTCTAATACCAAAATGATGTAAACCTAACCCTAAGTAGAGAATTTTCAAGAATATTAAAAGATTAAGTTTACCAACATGTAATTCGGATCAAGTTAGAAATAAAAGGTTAAAAACAGTTAATCGGGTCGATGGATTTTCAAGAATTGGATTAAGTTTAACAAGCCCAATTAACGATTCAGTTCTAACAATCAATAATTAAATACCTAAGCATTCTTAGCAAGTAAAAGATGTAATAATGATTTGTACTCTAATTGGCAAGTAAAAGCACACACTCTTAATATTTGGGGACGACAAATAAATCAAATAATATTATAGAGATGATAGAGAGTAACACAAATATTTGAGAAGTGAAAAAAAATTACCGAGTTCGTAGGCCAGGTTGCAATGTTGCTGGCTTTGAACTTGGATCTGACCCAAACACCGTTGATCTGCGGTGGATGATGGCAGTCGTGGCATCAGACGGTGGGGTGCTGATGGGGGTGCAGGTGAGACAACAATGGCGGGGCGTCGGTGACGGGCCGACGGTGGTCGCGGGAGTTGGGAGAGTCGAGGCTGGGGATGAGCGGGGGTGAGGAAAAGAGGTCAACGACGGCGGGGATTAATGGGTCGACGAGAGGCTTGACGGGGTTGTTGGAAGGTGTGAGCGGCATCGGCAGTAGGTGGTCGGTGGTGGCGGTCGACGGGCGGGGGAGAGAAAATGAAGAAGAAGAGGGTTGGGGTTGACTTTGAGTTGGATATGAAGATTAGGATTTTGGGTTGAACTGATTTGGAAATTTGGGGTATAGTTTTAAAGTTTTTCACAAACCCTAATACTTTATTAGAATTTCCCACAAACCCTAATAATTCTCTCAATTGTCTCACACAAACAGAGGGATAAAGAGCAATAACTCAACACAATAATTTTTTTAAATCAAGAATAGTATATCTTCTCATTATTCTCAAGGCCTATGTATATGCTCAAAACAAATCGAAAACAAATCTCTCAAATCTAAAACAAATCTCTCAAATAAACTACATATGGCTAAATCTTAAAATAAAAAATAAAACAGATTTGATGTCTTCATCACTAGCTCTAGCCCTTCTACTACGAAACCCATGTGCATAATCAATTTTATGCATAGCTCTGTGATATTTTCATATAGAACACCGTACTGTAACTTTAAATAGCATGCATAGCTCTGTGATACATACCCTTTTATTTAATTGAAAAGAAAATAATGACGTATAGACTGGAGGAACATTTTTTTTGTTTTCTTCCTCTTTCTCCATGTTTTCTTCTGACTAAGACATAGTCCTTGCAAAGGCTCCAAGTTTCTTCAAGTAGTAGCGACGACTCCAGTTTCTACAACTACGACTTCGTTTCTGGTGAATCTCCCAATATCTCTTTCATTCCTTTCTAATTTCCCTTTTTTTCATTAACCCAACTATTAGGGTTTCTCTTAATATTTTGCATCGTTGTTTAGGATGGTTTCTCTTTCACTTTTTTCGATTCTTTATGCTTTCTCTTGTAGTTTTGATCCTTCACGAATTTAATCTCAATGTTTTAATTCTTGGGATTCTGAAGTTTGAATTTTGCATTAGAAAGATCATATTTGAGTTAGAAAGCTAATTTACTTTTGTTTACTTAACTATTTTATTTTGTATTTGCTTTCCTTTGTGTTCTTGGGTCTTGTAACGGGAAGTCTTAATTCTTGAACATTGTAGGACCATTTGGTAAATATTTATCATTTTTAGCCTTCATTTTTTTCTAAAGTGAAATTATTTAGAAAATTATAAGATTTTTTGAAGAATTAATTTTAATTTTTTTTAATTAAACAATTTAAAATCTTCATAGCTTACGCATGTGTTACGCTATATAAGCTTTGCGCTATTGGTGGCTTGAGCAGTACACTATGCACTATTGCTATCTTCAACATTGACCTACATTATATTATTTATGTATATTATAATTTAACACGAAAACTAAAAGAAGAGGCACATAGTAATACCCGCCACACATGTCATGCAATCATTCATCAACCTTTCCTAATACAATAAAATTATTTTTCAAATTATGCCACATTTTTCAAACTATTTGCGGAAATAGGACACTCACCAAACTATTTGCATGCATGGACAAAAGTTAGCCACGTCAGCAAGGCGAGTCTTATTTGCATGCATGGACAAAAGTTAGCCATGTCAACAAGGCTCGCAGATCCCAACTGCGATGTAGGCTCTTTCAAGCCCGTAGTTGGGAACTGCGGGCCTAGTTAAAATTTTTTAAAGCCCCTTGGAACTGTGAGTTTAGTTAAAAATAGACAAACAAGACTCGCAGTTCCCAACTGCGGGGAACTTTATACCATGCTCATAGTTGGAAAATGCGACTCCATGCTTTTTCGAAATCTCAAAGAGAGTGGACTCTCTAGTTAGGACTTCGAGAATTTTTGAAAAAAATCTCTAAGAAAACCACAGTTCCCAACTGCGGGCTCGAATGAACTAGATCCACAGTTGGGAACTGTATGTCTATGGGCTCCCATTTTACTTACCCGACTTGTTTCCTCTCCTCTCATTTCTCTCATTTTATCTCTTTTCTCGGTGCAAACCTAAAACCCTACATTTCTTCATCTTCTTCTACATCAATTTTTAGTTTGATTAAAGTCAAAAATTCGAAGCCCTAGCTTTCTCGACTCTACTCGGAATCAGTTCTTCTACTCCAATAAAGGTGTGTTTTAATAGTTTATGATTTGGATATGGATGGGGTTAGGGTTTGGATATGACTGGGGGAAATGATGTTTATGGAGTTGAATGTACAGAGGGTTGTGTTTGGTTTGAAGTAATTTTGATGGGTTTTGGTTATGCATATTCGGTGTTCGATGTTTTACCTAATGGAGCAATTGGTAATTTTGATGGGTTTTATGCATTGTAGGATTTGTTAGTTAAGAAAGAGGAGACAATTTAGTGCATGTTTAGTGTTTACATGAGTGAGTGAATACACCTCTTCATATATAAAAAAGACATGAGTGAGTGAAATGGTATCTTTGTGCGTGTGGGTGGGTGGGTGGGAAGGAGAGGGTGTGTGTTGGTGAGGAAGGATTATAGAAGGACTATTGAATGAAGTTGTAGCTAAATGTACAACATGTTAATGTAGTCTCAGGGTGAAAATGTGTCAATATAACCGTACTTTCTTTCATTGAAATCATGCATAGAAGTTTGTACTCTTCACAATTGATTGTTAAGTTTGTATTATTCAAAGTAAAGAATGGCAATAACCCGCGGTTCTGGACGTCGTCCTCCTACTACAGTGGAGCGGGGAAAAGCTCCTGCAGTGGTAAGAGTTGCTTGATATACATTTACATGAGTGAGTGAATCCACCTTTTCATAAATAAAAATGACATGAGTGAGTGAAATGGTATCTTTGTGCGTGTGGGTGGGTGGGAAGGAGGGGGTGTGTGTTGGTGGGGAAGGATTATAGAGGGACTATTGAATGAAGTTGTAGCTAAATGTAAAGCATGTTAATGTAGTCTTAGGTTGAAAATGTGCCAATATTACCATCTATGTAGCACGGACACGGGTACGAGATACAGGTACGACACGAATCGGGTATCCGGATACGTGATTTCTCAAAAATTTAGGATACGGGTACGCTTTTGGGTACGTTGAATATAAAAATAATAAATTTAATATATATTATGTTAAAAACATAAAAATTCCAAAAAATTATAAAAACTAGCAAGTAACAAAACATCATGAATATGTAACATAAAAATACAAAACTAACAATTAACAATCAATCTCATATTCTCAGTGAACTTAACAGTGAACAATCATTCTCACTCTAACAATTAAAAACTAGCAAACTAACAATTAAAAACTCACTCAGTGAACTAATGAACTAACAATTAAAACTAACAAACTAATAGTAAACTCAAAAAGAACTATTAACTCAATATTTCTCAGTGAACTACTAAGTACTAACAAACTAACAAAAAACTAACAGACTAACACTTCTCATTCATTCCAAATGATTAAATATTTCATACTTCTCATTCATTCTCATCTAATTTGTATACAGCAAGAAAGATCAAACCTTGGGAGAGAGATGAAGTGGCACAGCGGTAGAGAGGAAGCGGTAGAGAAGAAGAGGCACGGCAGGCGACGTTAGGCTCAAGTTCAGATGCGATTAGCAACGGCAATTGGCTCAGGTTCAGGTTCAGGCAGACAACGACGGCAGGCGATAGAGAAGGGAAGCGGTGGTCGGCGAAGGCAGGTGACGTTCAATTGGCGACAGCGAAGGCAGGCGACGGTTCGATTGGCGTTGGTTGGCATTGGCGAAGGCTCGGGTTTGATTGGCGACAGCGGGGTCAGGATCGATTGGTGACGGTGGATTAGGGAAAGAGTAAGGGATCAATTTGTTAGAGAGAGTGTGTGTGTGTGTGTTTTCAAATCTGGGTTGAGAGAGAGATATATTATGTAACAGTTTTTTTAATAATATAACACAAACGGACGCACCCGAGCACACCCCAGGCGCATTCACTCATACCTGAACGCACCCGACCCGCACCTGAGTTATCTTTTTAATTTTTTAATTATTTAACTGATCGGATACGCACTAGGTACGTATCCACAACGTACCCGACCCAGATACGCACCAAATATGGGTTCGAAGCCCATTTTTTAGTGCCCGTGCTTCATATATTACCATACTTTCTTTCATTGAAATCATGCATAAAACTTTGTACTCTTCACAATTGATTTTTAAGTTTGTATTATTCAAAGTAGATAATGGCAAGAACTCGCGGTTCTAGACGTCCTCCTACTACAGCGGAGCGGGGGAAAAGCTCCTGCAGTAGTAAGAGTTGCTTAATGTACATTTTAGTTTCGAACTCTGTGATATATATAGGTTTGACACGTGCCTACAGCACGTCCTCGGAACGGTGCACCTTATTTGATCATATAAAATAGTTTTGGAAATCCAGCAAATTAATTGAAGTAGCAAACATATTATATGAGAAACTTTTGGGGGTCCAGCAAAAAACATATTATATGATTTTTTTTGATTTTTTTGAATTATTTTTAAAGTTTTTAAATTTTAAATTTTTTAAAATTTTTTAAATTTGTATTTTCTTAATTTTTTTAATAGAAAAGAGAGAGGGAGAGAGAGAGAAAAAAAATTAAATAAATATAGGACTTGTTTTAGGTGGGGGATTTGAATTTGAGTTTTGGGGAGAAACATTTAGGGGGGAAAATATGTATTGTGAGGTTAGATCTCGGCCTTTGATTTTTGGGGGGATTGAAGGAGAGCCACTTGATAGCTTTCTTTGTGTTTTATTATATATATATATATAGAGAGAGAGAGAGAGAGAGAGAGAGAAAGAGAGAGAGAAATGTTCCGTTGTGCACTAGGCCTCCGTGTGCACCCGGCCTTCCCGCCTCATATCGACGATCCGAACCGTTCACATTGCTCTACACATCTAAATTAGTCTAAATATGTAAAATCAAACTCTTTGAAATTTATTTGCGCATCCATCATGTGACTATAAAAAAACAACGATTTTCAGCCATACAATTTTGTAACACTTCAATGGATGGGCAAATGAATTTCAAATAATTTGATTTTACATATTTAGACTAATTTAGATGTGTAGATCAATGTGAACGGTCGGATCGTCGATACGAAGGCGGGAAGGCCGAGTGCACATGGAGGCCTAGTGCACAATGGAACATTACTATATATATATACTAGATTTGCCCGTGGCCACGTGCCTACGGCACGTCTTCAGAACGATACAACATATGAAAAGCCTTATAAACAGTAAATCAACAATTATGTAGCTGAAGTTTGAATAGTATGACAATAATTAGTTGTAAATAAAAGTCCATATTTCCATTAGTATATGGTGAAAAATAATTATAAACTGGGGTATAAAAGTCCATGTTTATATATATATATATATGTATATATATATATATATATATATACTAGATTTGCCAGTGGGCACGTGCCTACGGCACGTCTTTAGAACGATACAGCATATGAAAGGCCTTGTAAACAGTAAATCAACAATTATATAGCTCAGGTTTGAATAGTATGACAATAATTAGTTGTAAATAAAAGTCCATGTTTTCATTAGTATATGTTGAAAAATAATTATAAATTGGAGTATAAAAATCAATGTTTTCATAAGTGTATATATATAGAGAGAGAGAGAGAGAAATTAAATAAATAAAGGAGTTGTTTTGGGGGGGATTTGAATTTGAATTTTGGGGGGAAAGTTTTAGGAGGGAAAATGTGTTTTTGTAAGGTCAGATCTGGGCCTTTGATTTTGAGGGGTTGAAGGTGAGCCACTTGATAGCTTTCTTTGTGTTTTATTATATAGATATATATATATATATATAGAAAGAGAGAGAGATAGAGAATAAAATAAATAAATGAGCTGTTTTTATTAAGGGGGGGGGATTTGAATTTGAGTTTTGGAGGGGAAATGTGTATTGTGAGTTTAGATGTGGACCTTTGATATTGGGGGGATTAAAG
The DNA here is from genome assembly GCA_017893485.1 of Hemerocallis citrina. Taxonomy (NCBI): domain Eukaryota; kingdom Viridiplantae; phylum Streptophyta; class Magnoliopsida; order Asparagales; family Asphodelaceae; genus Hemerocallis; species Hemerocallis citrina. Next base: position 186,357,062 of record CM030366.1, on the reverse strand, counting down.
GTGAGCCACTTGATAGCTTTCTTTGTATTTTATTATATAGATTGTTTATAAACTAACAAATATTCCATGCTTCTGATGAAGGATATTACTGATCCCCCTACCGATGACCGCCAACCATCGGGTACACCTTCCGTTGCACCTGGAGGTACAGGTCCAGTTGACCCATCACTCCTCAGGATGCATGCCACTCACCGATTCAGATCCGTATGGAACGGTGAGTCAAAGGACATGACGATCCGAAGGCACAAGACTTTGCCCCTAGACGACTGGATTGTCCCCTTGTCGGTCGAAGTGGGGTTCTATGGAGTTGCACAAATGGTTAAAATGAAGCTGGATTGGAGTTTAATCACAACTCTGGTCGAGAGATGGCGACCAGAGACACATACCTTCCACCTACCCGTAGGGAGATGACAGTGACCATACAGGATGTTGTCGTAATCACTGGACTTCCAATTGACGGGGTGGTCATGACTGGAAGCATGGGGTTCGATAAGGAGCATCTTGTTTGAGAATATCTTGGTCACAAGCCCGATGCGACTACTTTTGTTGGATCGTCTATTATACTAGGCTGGTTGTCGAAGACGTTCACCAATTACTTGAAGCCAAATTCAGGTGAGTATCAGGTATAGAGTTACACCCAGTCCTACATGAAGTCACTCCTTGGTGGTGTTGGATTTCCGAACTCCTTGGTGGTGTTGGATTTCCGAACTCCTCGGGCGACTCCTCGGGTGACCAAGTATCGATAATGTACCTATCATTGATCACCGACATTGGATGTGTCGGCCTGTACATTTGGGGCAGTGCGACATTGGCCTACCTACATAGAAGTTTGTGTCTAAGCTAGCTTCCTTGGGAGCGATATTGGCGACGGGGCCAATGATTATATTACATGTGTAGAGCTGGGAGCAATTAAACCTTGGTCGGCCCCGCGTAACGGCCCCACACCCATTATGGATTGGAGAGTGAATTGATACTCCTAGGTTGGCTCCCACTTGTGTTTATTGGGTTGGAAAACACAAATATCATAATAACCCACGTGGACCGCTCACATATAATACAGATGAGCTCGATCAATTGAAGGCGGAGTGGGTCGAATAGGAGCCGTATACAGCAGAGATATTGGAGAAGCTACCGGGGTGTTGCACATATCACAGTGATATATGGTTGACGAGTACACCGTTAGTCCACTTTGGTATCGTAGATCAGTGTTCTAAATGGCGTCCGCCTCGGACGCCTAGGCACTCAGATGGAGGAGAACGAACCACCTTTGCATTAGGCGGTGGTCTAGGTGGTTAGAGGCGATTAAGCGGCCATCTTGTTGAGTAGGCGTCCGTGGTGCTGATCAGGCGTCCGCCTGATATCCTACGCTCGGACATTTTCTATTTTTTAAAATTTTAAATACTATAAAATAACATTAAAAAAGAGAACTACTATTAATCTATTAATCTGTTATATAATAGGTCTGGATCTTTAATAGTAATGGAATTGTTTTTACTTTTTTTGTATTATTGGTGATGGATTGCACATATTACACATATTACACATATTAAAAGAGTACATATTATACATATTACACATATTGGCATATTGCACATATTACAATTGGACAATTGTTTTTTTTCTAATTGCACGAGAAAGTTTTTTTTATGCATAAACACCCCTTTAATTACACATATTACACAAGAACATGATGAATATTTGTAATTGGATTGCATGATTATACTTACGATTAAAGAATATGGGCTAAAATTAACTAAATCGGCAAAATAAATTCAACCGCTTAGGCGCTGCCTAGGCACCGCCTAAGCACCCCTTGATCGAACCGCCACCGCCTAACGCCGTTTACAACCTTGTCGTAGAGTAACCATTTCTGGACCGAGTGCTTCGACAGTTCGGTCTTCAGCAGGATATACCGATCGCACGAACCTATGACAACACCTTGCACGATACCACCGGGATGGGTCGATTGCCCGATCATGACTGGGCCGCACATCACCGTGATCATGTTTATTCTTGGAATGAGCGTCAATTGCATATGATCATTGGAGGAATTCCTTCATATGATGGACAGATCATGATGAGTACATGGCATGGTATCGACAGATTGCACGGTTGATTATCGCGCCACCTACAACTACACCAGTGCGAATAACACTTTCAATTCCAATGAGATAGAGAGAACCATCTCCCGTCCATTCCGCGAGGCAGCCCATGTTTCAACTGAAGGCACTGAAGGTGGCATCCATGGTAAGAAATTATATTTTCTTAGTTCAATTTCATTTCATACATTTATCTTTATATTTTTTGTTGTTGCATATGTTTATATGATAAATTATAACTTTTTGTAGGTTGAGGACTTCCGGACGACTGCAAGAAGTTGCACTAACTTCTGATGTCTGATACCATAAAGAAGTTCGCACACGAGGTTCTCGCTCCGTACAGGCGAAATCTTCATGCGGTGGATGAAGACCCCGCATTAGATGCAATATTGTCAGCACTGGTGAGTCAAACGGGGAATCGGAGGACTAGGCGTAAGACGGTGGTTAGCAGGCCTAGAACATGAGAGCAACCCCAAGAAGAACCGGAGCAACCCCAAGAAGATGAGCACGTGCAAGATGAGAGAGGGTCACAACAAGAATGAGCATGTCCCCATCTCCCAGCTCACACAAAAAGTTGCAACTCCACACAAGAAACAGGTCCGGAAGAGAACGAAGACTAATAGATACACACCGGGGTAATTTTCTTTTTTAATTCATATATATATATATATATATATATATATATATATATATATATGCATTCCAATTGTTTTAGTTAACTATAGAGATTTTGAGACATTTGAGATTTTGGTGATTATTTACACTAGAATTTTGCGGTGTTTGAAATCATTATGATTTTGTTGAAAAGTTGGTGTGTGTAATTGATGTTGAGATGTTGGACTTTGTTGGATTCTATTTGATGTTGGATTCTGGAATTGAATTGTGTTGGATTATGTATGATGTTGGATTGTGTATTTTGTTGGATTCTAGAATTGGATTGTGTTGGATATATGTAAACAGTGACAATGTCAGAATTGTGTTGAAAAAAATTCTAATAGACCCGCAGGTCGTTCATTCGAGCCCGCTGTCGGGAACTGCGGACTCTTCTTAAAAATTCTCTAAGTTCCAACTAGAAAGTTAACTCTCTGTGAGAATTCGAAAAAGTGTGCATCGGATTTCCCAATTGCGAGCCTAGTATAAAGATCTCCATAGTTGGGAACTGCAAGTCTAGTTTGAGAATTTTGAACTACACTCGTAGTGCCCAAGTGCAGGTGTATACAAAAAAGTTCTAACTACGCCCGTAGTTCCCAACTGCGGGCCTAAAAGAGCCAAGAGCGCAGTTGGGAAATGCGAGTATTGCTAACATTGTCAACTTTTGTTTATGCCTGCAAATAGTTTGACGAGTGTCCTATTTTTGCAAATAGTTTGAAAAAGTGGCATAATTTGAAAGAAAAAAAATCAATACAACCCGCCAAAAGTGACCGAGAATTGAGAATGTTGTAAAACTATATTGTACATGTCAACCATTTGCTCTGAATTGAGAGTACATAAGTATCCTTCAAGTATCTGGATGCACGGTGTTTCAGGGAACTAATGGTGCAACATAAAATAAGCGGCAGCAGTGAGCCAAAGAGCATTCTAGCAATCATGACATAACTATTAAATGTAGGTTATGAAAAGAGATTTGCTTAGTCAATTAAGATAAACAGATAGAACAATAATTTTAGTGGCACCTGTCAAAAAGCTTCTCCATTGTCTGAAATTGCTTCTCTGATGACAAAAGAGTTTCTCTAACACTAATAAGACTGCTCACGAATGACCTCAAGGACTCAAAATCCTGCTTTACTCGAAAAAGCTCCTGCTCATTTTCTGCAGCTCGCTGTCTTTGTCTTGACGTTTCTTCTACCATTTCCTCAACTTTCAGACGCATTTCATTTAATATACCGTTAGTGCCTAATGCAAAATTCTCCATCTCTACAACCTTCGCTGACATATTCTCAATCTGTAGAGTCTTCCTTTCAATTTCTTCAAGACCTAAGTTGACTTTATGTTTCTCGGAAGCAGCTTCAGTTTCTGCCATTATAACCCTCTTCACAAGGGACTCCATGACATCAGATACCATATGAACTGATTTAAGAATTTCACCAATATATGACCAATCATTTGCATCAAGATTAGTGCCCCTTCCAAGGAAAGCTTCATCATCCGAACTCCCATGACAAGAAAGATCAACATCCTTGGACCAATCAGATAATGGTACCCCATGTTTGTCAATAAGACCTATCCCTTGTTGATGTTTGATCCCACATGAAGTATGGGCTAAATGAGGAACTGCCATAAGTCTTGCCTTTGACTTCAGGTAAGTCAGCATTGTTGCAGTTGTTTTTGCTCTGCGCCAAAGTAGTTCCAGATCTTTCTTTGCATCATTTTCGGAGCAATGCACACTAACTTCAACCTCCGTAAGTTTTTCCTCTAATGTCCCGACTTCAGATGCGTGATGCTCCAACTCCTGCTTCCATGCTAGTTTTTCCTTTAATTCAATTTCCTGACTTCCATTTTCCATTACTGCATAAAGAAAGATTCTACAGTCAAAACAAGGTACAGAAGAAACTCATGCCAGTATACGGTTTTAGAGTCTTTATCATGACAACTTTATGAGCAAATAAAGAAATTTTTTTTTTTTTTTTTACATAGATCACAAAGTAATTTGTTTGTCAGAGATTATGAAACCCATGTGAGGACCAAGCCCACTTAACCATTGGCCAATTGGGGTTTTTCGTCACAGTTTCTCTCTTAAATTTCCGAAATTCCACAAAGAAATTCCATATCATTCAATGGCTAACCCTAAACAAAATGGAATTGGATTTTAGAATATCAATTACTATTCCACATGGATTTTCCCAAAACCCTAACTATTTCCAAGAAAGACAAATAGGACCGATCTGAACATGCAAAATTGAAAAAAAGGAAGGATTTATATGCAAATTTATTTATTTATTACCTTGGAATTGAGAGAGGAAGAAGACGAGATGGAGTCCTTCCCCTTAGAAATGGGTTTCTTTCTCTCAATCTCTCCCTCTCTCGCTCTTATTCTTACTTTTTTCTCTCTCTTTTCTTTTTTCTCTTTTTCTTTTTTCCCCCTATTTGTTTCTTTTTCTTCTCATTCGGGGGGCCTCTGGGCTCGGGGTTTGGTGGGTTGGGTGGTATGATGGGACCGCGAGTGACGTTTACGTTAAAGTGGTACCAAGTGACTTTCCTCCAATTAGAGCATCCACTGTCGTTTTCTATATCTATCATTTTGCCATATTATAGCAAACGATACGCTGCAATCGTTTCTCATTTTGCCATTTGTTGGCAAACTTTCTATTCTCATTTCTCAAATATGAGAAACGAAATGAACTTTCTCAAATTATAAAGGACGGGGTATGATACCCCGTCTCTCCGAATTAATCATTATTTAATCGATTCAGACGGAAGATCATATCCCGTCTTAATAATTTTATTTTATTTTTTTAAAAAAAAAAGGTCGGACGGGGATACATACCCCGAACGGGGTATGATACCCCGTCTCTCCCCCTTAAAAAATAATTTTTTTTTAAAAAAAACCCTCAGACGGGGAATGATACCCCGGCCGGGGTATCAAACCCCGTCCCTCCACTTATGGCATTTAATGCTGATTGTTCTATTAATGCTGATTGGTAGGTTTTAGGAGTAGTAAATGCAGTTTAATTAGTTAATTAATTATGTTTAGTTTTATTATATTATTTAATTTAGTTAATTAATATAGTTTAATAGTTAATTAGTAATTGTGTTATTTGGGATTTTAGAGCATATGAGAAAAACGACTGTGGATGCTCTTATGCTATTTGGGATTTTACCATGCATGTTCTAATATTAAGAAATTACATTTTAATCTTATCTTTATATACTTTACTAAATAAAATTGCAAAAAAAATCTTATACCATTTGGCTACCTTTCTTCCAGGGTTGGCATCCGGATCGGGTCAACCTGCAACTCGCCCATTCTGGTCTCACTCGCGGTGACCCGGTTCAGGTCAAACTCGAAACCCTTACCGGGTTGAGCCGAGTCAGGAAAAAAAATCCAAAACAAACTCACTCAAACCCTCTAATTTCACTCCAGTTTTTTCACACCTCCATCTATCAAGTCTCTTACTCTCTGTACTACTATTACTCAATTCAATCAAGTTCATTTAACAAAGAAGCAAGCAACAAATAAGTGAATAATTTTGATTGTATCGAATTCATGTTGACTAAACACTCTCAATTACGTCTACTACAAACTCTCTCAACAAAGAAGCTTTCTCTCTCTCTCTTTTTCTATGATTACATGACTACATCTACTATAAACTCCATCGACTACGTCTACTTCTAGAGCCTCTCTACTATTTTTTCTCTCAGCTCTATATGATTATTCGTGAAGTACGGTATTAAAAAATCTCAACCCTCTCAACTCTTTATTATTTTTGTAGGGTTTTTTTTATCACATTTGTTTGTAGGTTTATTCGCTACATTCTCTCTCTTAAGCCTCCTATTTTTTTTTAAAGAATTTTATTCAATATATACCTCCTATATTGTTTTTAAATTTTTCACATACACTATTAAAACACTAGAAACTTTTTTTTACATACACTACTACTACAAATGTAACCCCCTATTTCAGTTGTACGTATTTTATTACATGAATTTTTGTACTTCGATTTTCAGATCAATTTTTATTTTTTTTCTTCTCTTTAGACTCTTTATCGGACATTATTTCATTCTTATTAGAACTCAGATATTTTTCCGATCCATTCTAATTTTTTGTAAACTTTTTCATTGAAGTTTAAATTTAAACCTTGATTAATCATAATCCTAATTAATATCCTTAATTCGGATTGGGTCAACCCGCAACTCGCCCGTTTCGATCTGACTCGCGGTGACCCGGTCGGGTCAAACTCAGAACCCTTACCGGGTTGACCCGAGTCGGAAAAAAATCGAAAACAAACCCACTCAAACCCTCTAATTTCACTCCAGTTTTTTCACACCTCCATCTATCAGCTCTCTTACTCTCTGTACTACTATTACTCAATTAAATCAAATTCATTCAACAAGGAAGCAAGCAACAAATAAGTGAATAATTTTGATCGTATCGAATTCATGTTGACTCAACACTCTCAACTATGTCTACTACAAACTCTCTAACCAAAGAAGCTTTCTCTCTCTCTTTCTACGATTACATGACTACATCTACTATAAACTCCATCGACTACGTCTACTTCTAAAGCCTCTCTACTATTTTTTCTCTCAACTCTATATATGATTATTCATGAAATACGGTATCAAATTTTATCAACCATCTCAACTCTTTATTATTTTTGTAGTTTTAATTTTTTTTTTATCATATTTGTTTATAGGTTTTTTCGCTACTTTCTCACTCTCTCAAGTCTCCTATTATTTTTTAGAATTTTTTTTCAACGTATACCTCCGATATTGTTTTAAATTTTTTCACATACACTATTAAAACACTATGAACCTTTTTTTTTACATACATTACTACTACAAATGTAACCACCTGTTTCAGTTGTACGTATTTTATTACATGAATTTTTGTACTTCAATTTTCAGATCAATTTTTATTTCTTTTATTCTCTTTAGACTCTTTATCGGGCATTATTTCATTCTTATTAGTACTCAGTTTTCCCGATCCATTCTAAATTTTTGTAAATTTTTCCATTGAAGTTTAAATTTAAATTCTGATTAATCATAATCCTAATTAATATCTCTAACCCTATTCACTACCCCGAACCCCTTCTCAGCCAACTCCACAACTCCCAATCTCTTTACACCTCCTTCTACTACTCCTACACTACTGTCTCCACCCCTCTCTCTATATATATTATATATATAATAATACACATACAGTCAATCTCTCTCTTTCTCTCTCTCTCTCTCTCTCTCTCTCTCTCTCTCTCTCATTATATATATTATATATATATACACAAACACACATGTAGCCCTTCATCTCCTAACCCCCTTGTCTCATTCTCATTTTCGTCTCCTCCTTTTCCACCCGACCAACTTCCCCACATTTTCTCTCCTTTTGGCTACCTCCTACATTCACCATATCTCCACATCTTCACCAGAGCTTCAAGCTCTTTCACTCACTGGCTCCATCTCACTCTCACCTTCTCCTCCATTTCTGAGCTCTCCTCCGCCAACTCGAAACACCAAGCACACCCGAGCTCCAACCCTCAACTCACCTTGCCGCCCCGACGTCTCCGCCATTGGTGCCCGCACTCCCGAACACCATCGCCGGCCCTTCAATCCTGAACCCGCCATCTCGTTGCTAGGATCGTGGTCGTCATCGCCCGCTACTATCATCACTCGTACTCACTATTGGAACCATGTTGCTGTTGTTACTACTGTTGCTCACCACCATAGTCGCTGTTGCTCTTGCTGTCATTAAGTTGCAGTCCAACACTCGAAGTCAAACTTCATCGATGCGGTTGTAAGTTAAAGATACTAGCATTCCATTTCACGTTATCGAGCTTGTGTAATCTCCGTCTTCATCCTATGATTCTCGTCGCATTCACAATCGCCAATAAAGGCAAGCGTTTTCTTGAACTCTCAGCAGGTAGCCTAGTTATCACTATATTTTCTTGTCTAGTTACTTATTCCATGTTATTGATTTAAATCTTGAACCGTTAACACACTCTGTATCGTGTTATTGAATATTCACATCTCTGCCCTGTCGTTTTTCCAATTTTGTAATAGGAATTTGACCTAGTTCCCGATATTGAATCAAAGAACCTTGTACATATGAATCGTAGCACATCGAGTGTAGAATCCAGAATATTTTACGGTTTCACAATCCGATTTATAAATTGTGAGATATTATGATTTTAGTACTGTAATATTGTAAATTCTAGAACACCGAAACTGTGCACGAAACCTACTGTCCTGTCTCTTGCACGGAGAATTTGACCCAGTTCCCGATACGAATCCAAGAACTTTATACATGAAAATCGTATTCCATCGAGTCTAGAATCCATAACATCTTACGATTTTACAATCTGATTTATAAATTGTGAGATATCATGACTTTAGTACTGTCATGTTGTATTTCTCATTACACCGAAACTATACACGAACCCATAAAGAACTGAGAATTATACCATGTTCCAGATACTGGATCCAAGAACATTATACATGAAAATCATAGCCCATTAAGTCTAGAATCCATAACATCTTATGGTTTTTCAATCCAATTTATAGTTTCTGAGATATCGCTATTTTAGTATTGTGAATCCTGGATTTCCATAACAGAACTGTGCACAAAACATCGAAACCAATAAAGAATGAACTTTTATGCATAGCTAATGTCCCTAGAATGTATCGTGTGAATATGCTTTGGAACCTGAAGAGAGTCTACTTTCTAGAATCTCTGACGAAATTAGATTTTCTTTCCTGTAGCAACGGTAAAGTGATTTTGAGCGCAGATAGGTGTTGTTGTCTATAAATCTATACAATTTTGTATATAAACTCGTTATGTTCCATATTTAATGAATTTGACCATATGTATTGTTGTTCTTGTAATAATAATTTGTACCGGTATAATAGGTTGATAGATTTTCTCATATAATGCATTTTATATCACTTGATAATACCATGATTACCGTCATTGATATTTTTATTGATTCTTGATTAAATGTCTAGATATTACCGTTCTACTAGTCATACCTACTGCATGTTCCTAATTAATTATTGTAAAAGAATAATAAGTCGAGGTTATAAGGGTACGGCTTAGTAGTAGACAATATAGGGGAGTATGCTCGAAAGGGGGCTCATGTTTTTCGGAATAGTGATTCTTGATTACACAATTCTTGATTACATGATTCTTGATTACATGTCTTGATATTATCACTGGAAGACCCGAGTACATAATCCTATAGAATTCACTACTTAAGTCTAAACGTGATATGATTGATATGCAGTCGAACTTGTGGTATGAGACACATGATTGTGTGCATTAGATAAGTTAATAAAACCGATAAACTCAAGATTGACACTACGCATGATTCTTGATTACATGATTCTTGATTCTTGATTACATGATTCTTAATTCTTGATTATATGACTATTGATTACATGATTCATGATTCTCGATTACATGATTCTTGATTACATGACTCTTGATTACATGATTCATGATTCTTGAATACATGATTATTGATTAACTGATCTTGGGTTACCAACTGATTATACTTTGCAGTCTTGAATACACTAGTTTACAGTTATTACTTATATGATCATATTATTCCAGTTCCTTACTTCCTTCCATATTGTATTGTACTATTTTTCAGTGTTTGCACTGGTACTTCTTGTTCCTTCCATGTTATAGCCTGTTATTTTACTGATTGTTGCTACTTGCTGCCCAAAGCTTACTCTAACGGGTACTTTTCCATTTTTCTTTAAGTTAATAATTATAAAGGTACTGATGGACCCGACAAACGGACTCTCTAGACGATCGTTTCTACATTATTACTACTTCATGTTGTTTTTCTTTCAGTCGCTATTTTATCGAGTTGTTATAGTGAACTATTTATCGTACTGTTTTAATTCTGACACCTTGTATTCCCGGGCATCTTGACCCAACATTTATGTATTTCCAGATGATGGTTGTTCTATTTCCAGCTTATGTGATTATTATATTTGCCTGCGTGAATGTGTTATAAATACCCTGTTGAGCTTACTGATATTGTACAACTTATGGATGATGTATATCAGTCGTTGGGCCTCAATTGTTTGCCCGTATTTCTGTATAGTGGGAAGCGGGGCGTGACAACAAACAATTTATCATGCCTCGATCATGAGGTAGCGGTCGTAGCCAAAGTGGATAAGAATCCACTAGTTCTTCTCATCGACCTCCAACAATCCCACAATTACAGCCCGAATATAGCCATATGCTTAACATATATTCTCACTATGTTCCTCCACATGACATAGAACAAGAAATGTATACTAGTGACATACAAACATATGAAACCGAATCTGCACAACCCAATTCTAGTAGAAAAACTAGAGGAAAAACTAGTGATCGACACAAATTTTATAATTTTATCTCCGGCGAGGAGAATCCTAGGATAGGACACAAGTTTTGTAAAACTTGTAGCAAGAGTTACAAATGGAAGAACGGTGAGGAAATGAGTACAATTAAACGATATATTTTAAATGTACTCCCCGCACTAGTAAAGATCAATAACCACAACAAAAAATCAACCCTAGGATCGGACAAATAGATAGCCACCCCTATGATCCTAAAATTGTTCGTCGAAAAATGGTCAAACAAGTTATTATGGATGAATTGTTGAAAATAGGTTTGGGGGAAAATAATAGTTATTCTTATTCTTTATTCTTTACTGTATACATCTATATATAAGGATTACATTCTTGGAGGAGAAGAAAGGAGATTGAGAGAAGATTGAGGGGTGAGAGATTTGGGGAATCTGTTTCCTATAGATTAAGAAACAGAAGATACACATTAGCACTTACTATATTTCAACACTCCCCCTCAAGTTGGTGCATAAATATTGAACATGCCCAACTTGTCAACAAATTTCAAGAAGAGCCGACTCGAAACTACCTTAGTCAGGATATCTGCAAGCTGATCTTCTGACTTCACTTTAGATATCGCGATGACTTTCTCATCCAATTTCTCCTTGATGAAGAATCTATCCACCTCTACATGTTTCGTCTTATCATGTTGAACTGGATTGACAGCAATATCACATGCTGCTTCACTATCACAATACACCTTCATAGGTTCATTTAAACCACAACATAAGTCTTGCAATAAGAGTTTCAGGCATAAAGCTTCCGCTATACTTAGAGTTACTCCGCGATACTCAGCCTTTGCACTAGAGCATGCAATAACATTTTGCTTCTTTCTTCTCCATGTAACTTGATTTCCTCAAACAAAGGTGAAGTATCCTGAAGTGGACCGCCTATCAATTATAGATCCTGCCCAATTAGCATCAGTATATGCCTCAACCATCAAGTGATCATGATTCGCAAATAGGACCCCTTTTCCTGGAGCAGACTTAATATATCGCAGAATTCTCATCACTGTATCCATGTGATGTTCCTGAGGTGCATGCATAAACTGACTTACTACACTTAAAGCATATGATAAATCTGGTCGTATATGTGCAAGATACATCAATCGTCCAACCAATCTCTGATATCTTTCCTTATCACAAGGCACATGATTAGATTCGTTGCAAGTTTCAGTTCTTCTTCTAAAGATGTACCAATTGGCTGACAAGCAGACATTCCAGTTCCCTTCAATAAATCGAGAGCATACTTTCTTTGAGACAGAAATATACCATTTCTCGAGCGAGAAACTTCAATACCAAGGAAATATCTCAAAGCGCCAAGATCCTTCATTTCAAACTCTTGTGACAAGTAGCTCTTCAATGCCATTCTCTCCTCAGGATCATTCCCAGTGACTATCATGTCATCCACATATATAATGAGAGCAGTAATCTTACCTTCTTTTCTTTTCAGGAATAAGGTATGATCTGAATTACTTTGAATATCCGAGTGTCCTCATTGATTTTGTAAACCTCCCAAAACAAGCTCTTGGTGACTGTTTAAGACCATATAGCACCTTCCTTAACCGACACACTTTATTACTGTGTTGGACTGGTCTATTTGATCCTGGAGGTAGATTCATATAAACCTCTTCTGTCAATTCCCCATGCAGAAAGGCATTCTTCGCATCAAATTGCTCCAACGACCAGTTAAGATTTGCAGCAAGTGACAGTAGAACTCCAACAGTGTTGAACTTTGCCACAGGTGCAAATGTTTCGTCATAATCAATTCCGTAAGTTTGAGTGTACCCTTTGGTAACCAATCTTGCCTTGTACCGCTCTATCGAACCATCCGACTCATATTTCACCGTATAAATCCATCTGCATCCGACCAGCTTCTTCCCTACTGACAATTCGACTATCTCCTAAATCTCATTCTTCTTCAAGGACTTCATCTCCTCATCCATAGCTGCTTTCCACCTTGGATCGGCTAAGGCTTCCTGCACACTGTTAGGAATAAATACAACAGATAATTGATTCACAAATGACTTATTTTATTCACACAATCGGTAGTGGACACATAGTGACTCATGGGATACTTGACTTTACTAGTGGGATTAGGCTCATAAGTGGGTTTTGGGATATCTCTAGTAGTAAGGTTTGAGAGTTCTCTTCTTGGAGCTTCGGACAGCAATGACGATTGGTTTTGGGGTTCTGCTGGGGTTGGAAATAGATCTGATGGTACTGGTGGTGGAGATGGTTCTAATGGTACTGGTAGTAGAGATGGCTCATTTTCATGGAGGTACTGGGTTGATTGCAGTTCTTTGTGAAAATCTTCTTCCTCAACCAAATCTTCATTCCAGTGATCGTCATTACTTACATCCTAATTTTCTCCCCTTACATCCGATTGTTCAGTCTGAATGGTAACCACTTCATCATAGGCAAGAGTTTGAACTTCACTTTGGTACTCCCCCTGAAGTTCAACCTCAGAGGAAAAACACATCTCATCTTCATGGAACACAACATCCATAGTCACAAACATCTTTTGAGTTGATGGGTGATAGCACCGATACCCTTACTTATCCCGTGCATATCCCACAAACACATATTGGACAGCTCGAGGAGTTAACTTATTACGTTCATGTTGATGAAGATGAACAAATGCAACCCACCCAAACACATGAGGTGGCAAGTTGATGACTTTTGGTGCATTCACAGCTTCAGTTAATACTTGAAATGGTGTGAGGAAGTTTAGGATATTAGAGGGAACTCGATTGATTAAGTATGCAGCAGAAGCAAGTGCTTCCCCCCAATAAATGAGTGGCATATTTCCGTGAATAAGAGAAGCACGGACCACCTCAAGCAAGTGTCTATTTTTTCTTTCTACAACTCCATTCTGTTGAGGTGTGTATGAGCATGTAGTCTGGTGAACAATATCGTGTTCCACTAAATATTGTTGCAGATTCGAACTCAGGTATTCTCCGTCATTATCACTCCTAAGAACTTTAATCTGTAATTTATACTAAGTCATAACATACTTGTGAAAATTCTGAAACAAGCCACTAACTTCACTTTTCGACTTCATCAAATAAATCCAGGTCATACGAGTGCAGTCATCAATAAATGTCACAAACCATTTGGCTCCTCCAAACGTAGTGTTTTAAGATGGATCCCAAACATCAGAATGAATAATCATAAATGGAAGAGAGCTTCTACTTGGATTTGGGGGAAACGAGACACGATGACCCTTTACGAGTTCACACACATCACACCGAAAGACAGAAATATCCATCTTAAAAAATAAACCTGGAAATAATTTTTTCAAATAACCAAAAGAAGCATGCCCTAGACGTCGATGCCATAGCCAAATATCTTATTTCTTCTTCTCACATTCAGATCCTTCCATACTTAGAGCTTGAGTCAACTTGCTTGAACTTTCAGATTCTAAATCCAGGTAATAGAGCTTTCCGTGTCTAACCCCATAACCAATCATCTTGCGAGTCTGAATATCCTTAAACACATAATGTGGAGGCCAAAAAACTACAATACAATATAAGGCACTAGTTATTTGAGCAATAGATAACAGATTAAAAGTCAATGATGACACAACTAGGGAAGTATCTAAGGTTAAGTTGTTTGCGAGAGGTATGGAACCCTCGCCAGTAACAGTGGCAGGATCACCATTAGCAGTGGACACAGTTGATTTGGTGGATGGTTGAAAATTTTGAACTTGTCTAGAATCAAAAGTCATATGGTCGGTAGCACCCAAATCAATTATCCATGCATTATTCATAACAGAGGCAGAAAAAAAAACCTTACCATCATTACCTGCAGTAGCACGATCAGCAAATCCAACTGCGACACTGGGTTGATTGCAAGTCTTCTTCCAAATATCCCTGCTATGATTCCAGTTCTCCGGATAGCCGAAAATCTTATAACAACAAGGTTTCATGTGGCCGATCTTGCCACAATGAATACACTTCCTTGACTCATACAGATATTGTCCCATAGAATCACAACCAGGAGAACAAGTTGTTTGCCAAGCAGTGAGCGTCAAACACCAGCAAATCAGATCTAAATAAATTAGATCAAGAGATCATAATAGCAACAAAGCAACAATCGGTTTTGGGAGAGGGTTCGTGATCTGAAGCAACAATCGGCACAACATCAGCACGATCTGGGTCAACAGAGCAACAATCGGCACACAACAACCGGGGGAGGCTTGACGACGGCGGCTCGATCGATGGCGATGTCGACTTGCTCGTCGATCAGAACAGGGGACAAGGGCAACGCGGTGGCGGCGTCAGGCGACGAGTCTAGCGAGGAAGGGAGGAGCAGCAATAGGGGGTCGGGGATTGCTGCTGTCGTCGAACGGGATTAGAAGGGGGGTTTCAATTAGGCGGCGATGGGAGGAAGAAGGCGGCGGAGCTCGACGGGGATTTGGGAAAAGCAGGGGGTTTCAATTGGGGGTTGCCGGAGTTCGATCGGAGAAGGAGATTGGGAATTGGATTTTGGTCGGGAACGGATGAAGATGGAGGTGTAAGATCTGATCACCTCCTCTTCTTCTTCAGTTAGCCTAGATCTGGTTATGCTCTGATACCATGTTGAAAACAGATTTGGGAAAAAATAATTGTTATTCTTATTCTTTATTCTTTACTGTATACATCTATATATAAGGATTACATTCTTGGAGGAGAAGAAAGGAGATTGAGAGAAGATTGAGGGGTGAGAGATTTGGGGAATCTGTTTCCTATAGATTAGGAAACAGAATATACACATTAGTACTTACTATATTTCACATGAATTACCTTTTTCCTATTCTGAGAGTAGGAACATAGTGGCATTTAACCAAAATGCACTAAATCCACATTTTAAAGAATTCCTAAAAACACACTCAAGGCCAGTTGCTTTAAACTTTACAACGAAATGAGAGACACTTTAATTGTACTATTGTATTCTTTGACTTGTAGAGTATTATTAACTTCCGATTGTTGGAAAATATTGTAACGATATTTCTGGTGATGAGCCTAACTTGTTATTGGATCGATAGTGATTGGATGATTCAAAAGAGAATCATATCACTTGCCGCTTTACCGTATCCCCATAGCGGTATGGTTATCGCAACTCGTATTTTATAAGTTTGTGAGTTTTTTCAAATTTGCAATAAATTTTTTACAATTAGTTTCGATAATGCCTCCAACAACAATAGTTCGATTAGTGCATTAAAAGATCAATTAGTTACTCCATGCCTTGAAATTTATCTTGTTAGATGTGCATGTCATATTTTAAATTTATGTGTATAAGATGCTTTGACAGTAACCTATCTGTTTGTGCATAATATTAGAAATTGTGTACATTTCGTTGCTTTAAGTGGCACTATGCTCAAAAAATTAAAGAATTGCATAATCTTCGGGGTATACATTTTAGATTATTTCCTAGGGTTGTTAAACGCTGATGAAACTCTACTTTTGATTTATTAAATGTTGTTACTCAAATAAAGCGATTATAAATTATTTTTGTATTACGAAAAACATGAAAAAATTTCAAATGACTCCCGAATCATGACATTTTGCCGAAGCTTTGTTAAGATTTTCGGAACCTTTTAAAACCACAACTTTGAAATTTTCAAAATCATATGATTCTACTTCTAGTAGTATTTTTATTTCAATAATTACTATGATACAAACTTTTCAAGACATGATTTCGGATCCTTACATTAGCCATATAGTTGAACCCGCTTATACTAAAACGTTGAAGTATTTTAATCATCCTCCTATGTTGTATTGTATTGCTACTGTTACGGATCCTTGTATCAAATTAGCGGGTACGAGGAGTTTAATTGAAATACTTTTTACTATACTTGGAGACAAATCTTCTTATGATTGTGATGAATATTTAGCTAAATTTGAGTCGACATTGAATAACTTGTATGATTATTATGATAGAACTTTTACATCTAGTAGTACAACTAGTATAGTACTTATTCTTCTTCTACTTCTAAAGGCAAAGGGAATAGTATATTAGAAGATGCAATTGCTAATTTACTTACTCGTATTCAATAAAAAAAAACCTGTAACTAATGCACCTAATGAATTAAATTGGTATAATCAACAAGATAGCGAGAATTATAGTATTAAGATTGAAGTGCTACAATGGTGGAAAGAACATGAAAATCTTTTTTCCTATTCCTTCACATATGATTAGAGATCTACTAACTTCACTTGTCTTTACAGTTGCTTCAGAAAGTGTTTCATCTACAAGTGGCAGGATTTAACATATTACAGGAATCACTTGAAGCTTGATTTGTTGGAGATGCTCGTATGCACGAAAGATTGGATGAAGGCTAAAGACATAACTCAAGGAAAAGTGGTTGACACCTCAACAAGTGAAAGCAACTTGCCTGAAGATCAACAACAAGAGTAGGGAATTTATGGCGATGAGATCCTAGGTTTAGTTCAAGTGGATGTGCACGACAGTAGTCCAATGCCCTCTCTTCAATCTAACTGTAGGCTATCTCGAACTTTAGATTATCCAATTAGTTAAACATGTAATTCAAGAAAATTGTACGTTTTTTTTTGTTTTGTTTTTTGGTGGGGGGGGGGGGGGGGGGGGGTGGGGGGGGGGGGGGGGGTATTACATGTATTTGTTTGTAAAAATTCTTAGAAGTTAAAATGAATAATATCTACAATTTTATTTTTTATACTTGTTGTACTTATATATATATATATATATATATATAGAGAGAGAGAGAGAGAGAGAGAGAGAGAGAGAGAGAGAGAGAGAGAGAGAGAGCAACATTCAATTGCAAACACAAATGTTGTGCAAACACGTGCTAACCACTTAACCCGTCATTGGCAATGACGGGTTAAGGCAAAACATATAACCCGTTATTGCCAATCATGGGTTATGTGTTTTGCCTTAACCTGTTATTGCCAATAGCGGGTTAAGTGGTTTGCACGTTTGCAAACACTACAGTAGCATTTGCAATGGAAGATTACTCATATATATATATATATATATATATATATATATATATATATATATATATATATATTGGAGTTATAAAAAAAATGTAACCCAACATAATCCCGAACCAACCCGCAACCCGGCCCGACTCGAATCGGTTCAACCCGTATGGGTTCGTGGGTCGACCGGGTCGAGTTTTGAACTTCTCAACCCGGCCCAGCCCAGTTAATGACCCAACCCGACCCGAGCCCGCCCAAAACCCAGGTAAACCCGGACGGTTTGGGCCCGGTCCTGCTCGATCAACCCGAATGCCAACCCTAGTTTCTTCTTATCACCTCATTTCTTTTCCTCCCATGATTTGGTGTCAATGATTTGTTTATCTTATTATTGTTTTGAAGGAAAAGGTGGAGTATAGCCACCATGTTTCATTAATAAGAAATTAATGAAACAAATTCAGGGAACTGGGCCAGAATACAACCTACAGACAGGAAATAAAATATACATGAAGCAACATTGTAACACCCCGAATTTCAAATAAGGATAAATTCGAGATTTCACAGGATCTTTACTTCACTTCATACAATTTTACAAGGAAATTTTAAAACTTTTCAATAGTACATCAGAGTTCCTTTACACTTGGTTTTTACACAGCGGAAGGAATAAAACTTACAACAATTGAAAACAAAAATATAACTTGGACAATTTTAACATCATTTGCAACATCTTTAACTTTCAAATAGCAACAACATATCCACTTTATAACTCCTTGATTAGTCCTTTACCTGCATGTTAATCTGTGGGCTCGTCAGTTACTTACAACTGACGAAATGTTATACACGGCTATCCTCTCTATGCCGGGAATAGTATAACGATCTCATACTTTAACAAATCACAAAAAGATTGAATGAACAAGTAAAGTGTCAAAGGTGATTATTCTAAACATAAGTGTATGTCATGCCTTAATGCCTAATGCACACATTTCTATACTAGGATGACACTAATGCATACTTGTTCGGATTCTATGCATCCCATACTACATAGGTCCGAGGGCAAGCGCCTACGTACTCCACATTGAAGGGTTCGATCCCTCGCCATGAGACTACCCAGTAATAAAACAAGTTTTAGATTTATTTCACAGATACGGATCTCAGCCTCCCTGGCTATAATAACAGATCCCAGCCTCCCTGACTATTATATCGTGAGAATAATCCCGTAAATGCCCCTCTAGCCCCGGTATACACATATACATTGGAGTATGGTAAACATCCGCCGACTACCCTAAGTCTCGGATAAAATACAGTCCATCTCCTACGGAGCAACCACAGTCCACCAACTGGGTCTATAGCCACGGAGATCCACCGCCGACTATATAGAAGCACCCATTTACATTTGCACAAGTCTATTACATATTCACCTAAGTGCCTAATTATTTTTAGTTCAAGACATGAATAGGTTGCACCCTAGAATCAGTTTTACCTCATACCGGATTTGTTCACAAAAATACGAGATCGCCCGACGGCATTATCTCAATCAAAATCTTTCTTTCAAAATTACCGGTAACCGAGGTCTTACTAATTCTAAATCATAAATCTTTCATGCACAAGAAACATGGGTACACATAACCTTTAATAATCATGTCTTAACTTATTATATTCATGTCTCTAACTTATCCATAATTTGTTCTATATCTCATTTTAGCACTATTCATAATAATAATTCTTTTTCATGAAACCATTTCATTCAACAACGATCTCACAAAAAATTTATCCCTTTCACAAACATGATTTTATCACTTGCAATCTCATTTGCAATTTAAATAATCAAGTATGCAACACAAATGAATAATCCCATCAAAGACAATTAATTTACACATCAACATTTTACTTTTCTTCTAATGATGCAAATCATGTTCTTCAACAATTTAGTTTTTGAAGGCAAATATCAATCTATCTCAAAGTTACTTTTATTTCTCAAAAATATACATGTAAGCCTTTAAACTTATTTATAGATTCTCCATCACATTTTATGTACACTAGATTTTCCCCAAATTTTAATTTACTCTAAACCCATTAATTTAACTCAAACTGCAAAAGAAAAAAAAATATAAAAACCCCACCCTGGGTTTCAAACCCACACACGCCAGAATAGTGCTCAAAGCACTCACCGATAGCCACTAGCCCAAGTTGGCTAGGTGTCAAGATCCCAGACCGAAATCTCATTAAACTCATCTCGGGTTGAAATAGTTTTAAAAAAAAAACAACTCAGTAAGAAAAAAGTTTTGGGTCTTAACAGGTTTCGAACCCTACCAGTATAGGAGCCAGCGCAACGCTAAGCCAATGGGCCAAGTGCGCCCCACAGCTTACAGGCAACTCGATGGATCTTATGCTAACTTTCTGTTATTTCATTACTTCCATAAAAACTTAATTCTTCATTTGATCAAAAATTTTCATTAATCGACAAATAGTTTATTTAGACTGAAAAGTACTCATTGGCTTTAAAAATTCACATTTGATAATCTATCTAAATTTCAATCTATTTCTTCTCTTTTATTACATGAATTGAAATTCTTCATTTTAATCAAACTATGAAAAATTTATATTCTATTACAACAAGTTAAAATAAGTTATGTATACCCATTTTACTTTACAAAAATTTCTCTTTAAACATAAGGGAAATCTCTTCAATTATTTTTACAATTACTAGTTTCTATGAACATACAAATGGCAATTACTCCTTACTTTTTGTTCTCAATTTCTAAACATCATGACAATACTTTGTTTCTTAATTAATAGTAATATTTCTACAATTTGACATACATAAAAACATGAACTTGCTCTCCAATTTATCACATCAAAATTTATACTACTCATTAATCATAATAGCATGCATTCCCTACAATTTAGAAAGTATAGGATCACCCACCTTGATTGAAAGCTTGAACAATTGAAAGGATGATCACCACTTATAGCTCCAAGACTCCTAATTCTTCTTCTCCTCCTAGCAAGAGACTCCAAGAACAAAAACTCTCTTACTCTCTCTCTTTTTCTTTCTTTCTTTCTTCTTCTCTTTTCTTTTCTCTCTTTCTTTCTTACTTATTCTTATTTATTTTTTTTGGTGTGGACAAAAGAGAAGAGTATGAGGCTATTTATAGGATTTTGCTAGGGTTCAATTTATAAAATTACACACCTAATAAATTACTAAAATTAATTTACCAACTCTTCATATTTCATAACTCCTAAACCCCCAAACTCTTCACATCCTTACAACTCCTACCTCTTCACCTTCCTACTCTCTCACACACTAATTCTCATCTCCTACCATGCCAAAACCAGCCCCTATTCTTCTCCCTTCCAAAAAAAAAAACTCGGTCACACCTGGGTACCATTCGGTCAACAAAATCAAGTGTGCACAGGCACATGCACACAACACAATATTTGTAGGAGGGCCCCCGTTCAAATATAATTCACCATTTCAATTATATACAACATGCCATAGCCCAAACAGCATACATGCTAGTTACTATCTCACGTGGTCCCCACCACCATCACACCATTTTCATTTAAACCAAACCATACTATAAAACCAACTTCGTTTAAGTTCATATATATACTATATATATGTTTAGTAAAAATAGTTTACCTATATAAAAAAAAATCAAAATGTATCTAGCACGATTAAAATAAGTACACACACTCAAAAATTTATTTTGAAAACGGATACCAAAATACGTTCGCCGAAAATACGTGCATCGCACGTGAAATATCAAAATGCGAAAATCGATTTTATCAAAAAAAAATTATTAAATATAATCGAAAACAATATAAGAAAAATATATTTACTAATATTATGTATTTCATGATGAAATCACTGAACGTAGAAAACACGTGCATTGTACGTGCAGAAAATCAAAAAAATGCATTTTAATCAAAATATGGGGAAATAAATTTCCGTTTTATAAAAATAGATTTGAAAACATAAAATAAATAATTGAAACTCAGAAATTATCACCCGTGGCGGTGAAAAATATGTAATTAATACGTGCATTAAAAATACGTAAAAAGCACGTAGAATACAAGGATTGAAATATTATATTTTAGTTGACTCAAAATAGTGTAAAAATCAATAAAGGAAAATGCGTAAATAGTCGTCAATCAAAATACGTGATGAAAACACGTTACAAAATATACATGCGTAACACACATGGGCAAAATTGTAATTTCCAATTTTGCGGGGTGTTACAAACATGACCCGTACAAATAACAAATCCCTCCAGCAACCCTGAAGGGTGGCCGACAAACAAGCTTAGTCCAGCAAAATTGCATGTACGTTAGTTTAGCTTCGTACACTGCCGCAACGGCATATGCACACCCACCTGAAACTAGTCTGGTAGGATTTTAACACCCGTCGATCCCTGCCTTCACCTCGCTGGGGGGACCCCATCTTTGGGCCCAAGCCCGCAGGCCGACCTATGACACCATGGCACATTAACAGCAATCGCACCCTCCCACCATCTCCACCACTCATCCTACAAACGCACCAACAGCTCCCACAGCCACTACCAAAGAGATACCCGTGAAAAGGATACCATCACCTCTCTTACGATTGTGATTTCTCACCAAATAACTATCTCGCTCACCCCACCAAAAAACCACGCTCCAGGAGAGAACCGTGGAGAGGATACCTTCACCTCTCACACGCACTTGCTCTCTCAGGCAATTTCTCACTACACAGACTCATCTCGACTCTTACTCTCAACAAGGGAAGAGGTGACGCTGTTACGAGAGAGTGGCCTAAGCTGGAGGAAGCTCAATAGCCTTATAGTAGGCGCTGTCAAGACTGCATCAGCAGCATCGTTGGACACCCAAACAAGTAAGCGCACATCATGGAGGGACCCTCTCTTCGGGCCCAAGCCCCACAACCGTGCAATACCACGTGCAACATAGTCCCCACCTCCCACAGAAAATAACCACCGACCTGGCCCCACGGGCCCCATATCGAACCACCGACCTCACACACATGAGCCCCAGATCCAAGGCGTTAGCGACAACAGGCACAGGAGGATACTCTAGCGCGACATAGTCGCTCCGCGACCTGAGGAGACGATAAACTAGATCTGAAAATGGGCACCGACATTTTCGTCAGGGGAGGGGGATGCCGTGGAGCTCCATCATGGAGCTCCGTCGAAGCGAAGGAGCTTCGTCGATGTCGTGGAGCTCCGTCGATGCTGTGGAGCCACATTAACGCGAAGGAGCTTCATCTACAAGGAAGGGAGGATGGGCTGAAGTCTGGAAATGGCGACTTCGTCAGGGGAGGGGGATGCCGTGGAGCTCCGTCGACGCAAAGGAGCTTCGTCGACGCCGTGGATCTCCGTCGACGCCGTGGAGCCTCGTCGACGCAAAGGAGCTTCATCTTCAGCGCAGCGAAGGAAGGGAGGGTGGGTCGCGGCAGAGGTAGTGGCATGGACGGGGGGGACGACAGGGTGCGGGGGGCGGCGGCCAAGGGGTTTAGATCTAAGTTTTTTTTTTCTAGATCTTGTTTCTCTCTCTAGAATTTTCTAGAGAGAGAGACTCTGTGTTCCGTTTTTCTGAATTTTTGTTCAGGTCTTTTGCTATGTAAGGGTATCTAAAAAAACTGTCCTTATTTCTTTCCTCAGTCTCCTAATTGGTTCGACTTTGTTTTATTTTTTTGTTGCTCCCTTATGAAAATTTAGGTGTTTAGCTTATTTCTTTATTTTCTTTAAAAAATAAATCTATGTAGGGCTATTTGTTAATTGGATGTTGTGATATGGGTAACTTCTGTTATTTTTAATTTCTAAATTTATTAGTATTTAAAAAAAAGTGAATAAAATAAAAACACCAAAATTCCTACATGATCCAGTCGGGCTTGGTACCCGCCCCCACTACCTGAGTCAACCCTGTTGGAAGAAGTCAAGGACTGTTGGAATAAAGACCTATTCTTCTGGGCTTGTTAGAGTTATTTTAGCTATTTGAATTATTCATGTTACCTAAACCACTAAGCGAAGTATCTGCTATGTGGGCTGCAATTTCTCATTTCTGTTAGTTGTAAGGCTTTATAAAGCAGAGAGCTATTTCAATAAAATCAATATCATTCACACCAATTGTTTGTGTTCTTGAATTATTCTTGATCCCTTTCAATTGGTATCAGAGCCCCCACTGGACTTGTAGAGAAGAAGAAGCAGCAGTCTTCGAGTGATCAAACACTGAGAAAATGAGAAACGATAAGACTCTGACGAAGATCCTCACTTCGAAGGTCATTATGACCACTGGAGTGAGCTGATGGAGAACTTGCTTAGGGCAAAGGGTCTGTGGAGTTTTGTGGAGAATGGCTTTGCAGAGCCAATAGCAGGGATGGTGCTCACTGAGAACTAGCAAGCACAACTTGAAGATGCCAAAACCAAGGATCACCAGGTCAAGCATTATCTCTTCCAGGCCATTGATCGTACTATCTTTGAACAAATCTTGGACCGTCGTACAGCCAAGATTGTTTGGGACTCAATGAAGCGAACATTAGGAGGCAATGACAAGGTGAAGAAATCTCTTCTTAACTCACTGAGAAGAGAATTTGAGGTTCTAGAGATGAAAAAGGATGAAAGTATTACGGAGTATTTTGTAAGAGTAATGACAGTCTCCAACAAGATGCGGAGCAATGGAGAAGACATGCCTGACTCGAAGATTGTTGAGAAGATCCTACAAACCTTAACTGAGAGGTTCACATATGTTGTAGTGGCCATAGAAGAAGACAACGATACTGACAACATATCCATCGATGAATTGCAGAGTTCGTTGGTGGTACATGAGCAGAAGTTTCGAAGGGTAAACAATGAGGATGAGGATCAAGTTCTTCAGGTAGAGGATCGGTTTGGAACGAAAGGCAGAGGAAGAACATCTTCTAGAGGCAGGGGACTTGGAAGAGGAAGAACAACTTTCAACAAAGCAATTGTTGAATGTTATAAGTGTCACAACAAGGACATTTTCAATATGAATGTCCAAAGTGGAACAAGGAGGCAAATTATGCAGAAATAGAAGAGGAAGATGAGCTGCTGTTAATGGCATATGTGGAGCTACATGAAGCAAAGAGAAGTGATGCATGGTTTATAGCCTCTGGATGCTCAAACTACATGTGTGGGAATCAAGGTATGTTTTCAAGCTTGGATACAATATTTTCACATACTGTCAAGCTTGGAAACAATAATAAAATGAAGGTTACTGGTGAAGGAGTTGTGAAACTAGTTTTGAAAGGAATTAGCTATGTTATTGGTGATGTGTACTGTGTACCCAAACTCAAAAACAACCTCTTGAGCGTGGGGCAACTTCAGGAAAAGGGATTGGCAGTGCTGTTCAAGGATGGTGTGTGTAGTGTTTATCATCCACAGAGAGGAAAAATGGTAGAGTCCATCATGAGTGCAAACAGGATGTTTGTTTTGCTAGCTGAACCACCTGCCACGGCAGAGGAAGAAAGATGTCTACATATCAGTTCCACGGAGCAGTCTAAACTATGGCACCATCGTTATGGCCATCTCAGCTATAAAGGTCTATGTACCTTACAATACAAGAACATGGTGGTTGAACTGCCACAAATTGTAGCTTCGAGTGTTACCTGTGATGCATGTATGAAGGGCAAGCAGCATCAGATACCTATTCCCATAAAAAGTACATGGAGAGCAACTGAGAGATTACAACTAGCCCATGCAGACCTTTGCAGTCCCATCACACCAGCATCAAATAGCGAGAAGAGGTACTTATTGTGTTTCATAGATGATTTCTCTAAAAAGGCATGAATTTATTTTCTATCAAAGAAGTCAGAAACTTTCTATCATTTTAAGCGGTTCAAGATACTTGTGGAGAAAGAAATTGGAATGCCCATTAAATGCTTGAGAACAGGTAGAGGAGGAGAGTTCAATTCTACAGATTTCAATGATTTTTGTAAGCAACATGGGGTGAAGAGACAGTTAACCACAACCTACACTCCACTACAAAATGGAGTGGCGGAATGCAAGAATTGTACGGTAATGAATTTGGTGAGAGCTATATTGTCAGAGAAGAAAGTACCTAAATCTTTCTTGCCAGAAGCTGTGCAGTGGATAATACATGTCTTGAATCGATCACCTACCTTAGCTGTGAAGGATATGACCCCAGAGGAGGCATGGAGTGGAGAAAAGCCATCAGTAGAGCATTTTCGAGTGTTTGGTTGTGTGGGACATGTCCACATACCAGATGCTAAGAGAACTAAGCTTGAAGATCAAAGTATGAGCTGCGTACTACTTGGGGTCAGTGATAAATCCAAAGGGTACAGAATGTTCGATCTAGTTGCCAAGAAAATCATTGTGAGCCGTGATGTGTTTTTTGATGGAGATCGTGTGTGCAATTGGGATGCAAGCTATGCAGAAGAGCAGTCGATGGACTTAGAATGGGGAGACAACATTGAAAGAAATGCAAATGAAGAAGAAGAAGCAATGTGGAATACTGATGAAGCAGAAGAAGCAGTGGAAGACGTGGATGGAGCTGAAAATGAATCACCAACTGCTGAAGAGGATTTGATAGCAAGGAAGGGCAGAAATCGACATCCTCCAATGTGGATGGCAGACTACACATCTGGAGAATACTTGTCAGAAGAAGATGAAGCAAACATGGCACTTATGGTGTCATATGATCCTACAAGTTTTGAGGTAGCAGTTAAAAGCTCGAAATGGAGACTGGCCATGGATGAAGAAATCAAGTCCATCAAAAGAAATCAGACCTGGCAGCTACCTACTGGAGCTAAGAAAATAGGAGTGAAATGGATCTACAAAACCAAGCTGAATGTGCTTGGTGAAGTTGACAAATACAAAGCAAGATTGGTGGTGAAAGGCTACTCACAACAGCATGGAATTGACTATACAGAGGTATATGCACCTATGGCAAGGATGGATACAATGAGGATGATCATTGCATTTGCTGCTCAAAGAGGCTGGAAGCTTTTTCAATTAGATGTTAAGTCTGCGTTCTTACATGGGGAATTAAAGGAAGATGTTTTTGTGGAGCAGCAAAAGGATATGAGAAAAAAGGAAGTGAGCAGATGGTGTACAAGCTGCAAAAGGCTCTTTACGGACTAAAACAAGCACCTAGAGCTTGGTTTAGTCGGATAGAGTTTTATTTTATCAAGAAAGGTTTCGAAAGGAGTCCAAGTGAGCACACACTCTTTGTTAAGAGAAAGGAAGGTAAAATTCTCATTGTGTGCATTTATGTTGATGGTCTATTGTTCACTAGTGATGATGAAGAGATGTTGTGTAAGTTCAAATGTTTTATGAAGAAGGAGTTTGATATGACCGATTTGAGAAAGATGAGATTCTTTCTTGGAATTGAGGTGTTACAAAGATTTGATGGTGTATTTATATGCCAAAGGAAGTATGCAGCTGAGGATTTAAGTCGTTTTGGTATGGAGGAAAGCAACTCTGTTTGTTCCAGAACAAAAGATCGGTAGAGATGAAGATGGAATCATGGTGGATGCAACTCAGTTCAAGTAGATGGTAGGGAGTCTGATGTACTTCACAGCTACTCGACTTGACCTTATGTTCATTGTAAGTCTCATTAGTCGTTTTATGGCAAGTCCCAAACAATTGCATTTTGCAGTAGCAAAGAGAGTCCTGAGGTATTTAAAAGGGACTATGAATTATGGCGTGTTTTACAAAAAAGGAGGAGCTAGTGATTTGGTGACCTTTAGAGTTAGTGATTATGCTGGAGACATGGAGGATAGCAGGAGTACTTCACGCTACGTGTTTATGATGTGTGGA
The DNA here is from genome assembly GCA_017893485.1 of Hemerocallis citrina. NCBI lineage: Eukaryota > Viridiplantae > Streptophyta > Magnoliopsida > Asparagales > Asphodelaceae > Hemerocallis > Hemerocallis citrina. The sequence goes on along the minus strand of CM030366.1, from coordinate 186,329,175 downwards.
GGAGCAGTTGCCTGGTCATCAAGAAAGCAACCCATAGTCACTTTGTCAACCACTGAAGCTGAATTTGTAGCAGCTGCTGCGTGTGCTTGCCAGGCTATTTGGATGAGAAGGGTTCCAAAAGAAATCGGTCATTTGCAGGCAGAATGTACTGTGTTAATGTGTGACAACACTTCAACTATAAAGATGTCTAAAAATCCAGTTTTACATGGCCGTTCCAAGCATATACGAGTAAGATTTCATTTCTTAGATATCTTACTAAAGATGGGGTTGTTGAGTTATTGTATTGTGGCACTCGAGACTAGCTTGCAGATTTGATGACTAAGCCTCTCCTGGTAGAAACTTTTCAAAGGCTTCGCGAGGAACTGGGTGTGTGCTGCCTCAGATTTGAACTAATTGTTTGCCAAAGGCAATGAGTTCAAGGGAGGGATTGTTGGAAGAAGTCAAGGACTGTTGGAATAAAGACCTATTCTTCTGGGTTTGTTGAGTTATTTTAGCTATTTGAATTATTCATGTTATCTAAACCGCTAAGCGAAGTATCTGCTATGTGGACTGCAATTTCTCATTTCTGTTAGTTGTAAGGCTTTATAAAGCAGAGAGTTGTTTCAATAAAATCAGTATCATTCACACTAATTGTTTGTGTTCTTGAATTATTCTTGATCCCTTTCAACAACCAATTGACCATAAATCAGTATCATTCACACTAATCAGTATCATCCACAGTTGACCATAAATTTCTTGAGTCAAGTCAATTATGAAAAATTACATGACATGCAACATGCAACATGACTGAACAAATTACATGGCATGCAACATATCATAAAAGAAACATATAGCTATCTCCCACCCATCTACATCAGAAAAAATCTTCCATACAAATTTCACACATGATTGTGTAAGGCATAACAACAAACACTGGATTCAAAATCAAATAAAAATTATTCACTTTCAAATAAACATAAAACCCTCAAAATACAATACAGTTCAATGCATCTCTCAAACAGAATTATGTTTATTGTATACTCTTTACAACGATGCACATAGTAGCTTGCCAGTGTTTGATTGCCTATAATAAGATCTAAATTCACACATTTGGAAAGCTAGTGGAACTTTATTCAGGCAGTGAGTATAAAACTGCCTCATACAGTTCTGAAACCAATTCCTGATGAACACAACATCCAACATTATGAAACATCTACTTTATCACTGCAACTTGATACCGCCGCGGCATGCATTTAATTACTGCAGCAATGTTCTCCAATCCTTCTAATTTACGCAACACTGACAGACTGAGAACCTCCCTCTTTCTGAGTTTTGCACCTGTTAAGAAAAAAATATTTAAATATTCAAACTTATAGCAAGGTTTTCAAACTAAACTAGTGCCACATTGTTATAATAAGTAATAACATTTAAAATTATGAACAGCAATGAAAATGTTGATGCCAACCTCAGAACTTTTTTTCCTCCAAAAAAAAAAACTTCAGAATTTTTAGTGTGATGTTCAAAATTTGACATGATAATCGAGCAAGTAATATGGGAAGTGTGTTAATGAACTAGTGAAGATGTAAGAAAAAAGATAGGACCTGAAGAAGGGTGTTCCAATCATGTAATGAATACTGCGATAACGAGGATGATTAGGATATTATTATAACGACATACTCACAAATAGCGGTCATTTCACACTACTGAACATATGGTATTTAGAAGACCAGCTACACGTCTATATGCTATTATGGTGTTAGACAGTGAGTTAATACCCATTGTAACTCTCAGAGACCAAATGACACTTCGGAGGACTACATTACTCTTACAAAACCAACTGGCTTTTACCATAAAATAAATAAATCATACCCGAGTCACCTGACCAAATGAATAATATATACCGTAATATATAACTAATGCACACCACAGAACCAAGGTAACTCAACCTAGAAAAGCATAAACTTCATTGCATGAAGTTTGACCATGGACTCAGTGAAGGCTTCCTTAATTATCAGGAATCATCAGTTGAAATCATAAATCATAGTCAAATCATTTATTTGTCTTCTAAAGCACTATATGGAAAAATTTCCACATGAACGCAATAACTACAACACCATAAGTTTGCTTTAGAAAAACATCATAAACGGCAAGTGATTTAATCACGAGAAAAATTTAAAAATGAACACTCCAAAAGGAGCTTTGACTGGTGGCCGAAACTCAGGAGCACTGCCAATCTCCTCAGGATGTGAACGTTCCTCGAAAATCAAATATCTAAAGATATAATTGTGGTTTCCCACAACTATGACCTCAAACTTCCACAACAGTATACTTTACTTAGCAGTGTAGAACTACATTTTTGGGTTCCTGGACATGCTGTTAACGAACTTCTTGAACTTCTATTACTCCTAAAGCTTAATCATGAACTCTCACAACATTCTTCCTGTATTTCATACACATACCCTAAGTAAATCTTCTGAGATTTCTCACCAATTCTATTGCTTCTTTTATATTTGGCATAATTGTCCTTTTGCCGCCTGCAAACTTGGCTATCCAAGTAAACATGTACGACAATGAGATGGACAACATTCCTAGGTAGCTTGCTATATGTGTATTGACGGGCATCTATGTCTTTTAAGGAATTTTTCTTCTTGATGTGAGGGGGCAATTATTACTTAACCAATTGTTTTAGTTTTCATTGCCTCTCACACTTGACCATCTTTAGTTCTTTACAGGGGTTTTCCTATCTCAAATGCATAATTTTCTTGGGACAAGGTTCAATAGTTTAACGGTGAAAGCAGATATAGGATGTGAAACGCAATATCCACCAATTGGATATTGACAAGAATTATAATACTCTCTCATGTGGGACTAGTAGAAAATTCTGTCAGAACAACAAATTAAAGATTTTCATTTCCAAGTGGAAAGAAGATTACCAAAGCTTTGATAAAAAAAATAGTGAAGTATAGTACAGGCTAAGAATTTAATGAGTACTTGTGGGACATATTAAAGAAAAAAGTTAAACAGAACGAAAATATGATAGGCTGGAAAAAAGTGGATAAGTGGAGATTTCACATCTCCCACTAAAGTTTGTCACAATCAAATTTCAAGTAAAGGAAAAAAAGAAAATTTGATTTCCGCTTGTTAAGAAACTCCATCTCCTCTAATAATATATTAAAAGTTAAACTAGAATAATCACAGTTTAAATATGTGAGGAAAAAAATCACAGTGGCAAGAAAATTACCATTTACTTATCCAGTTATAACTAATAACGTGGCACAAATGGTTCGTCTTTTGTCTACTGGAATCAAGAGGTGCTTGTAACAATTCACATGGATATTAGGGGTAAGCCTCTAATGATTAGAGCCCATAGATAACTCCTCTCAAGTTTTCAGTTGAAGTCGGGTAACTTAATCTTAGGAAAGAATGCCATGGATTTATTACAATGACTAATCCAAAATCTACATGTTTCATGTTACTAGTTTAACAGCTCAGCTTATGCCCTTCATATGTTTAAACAAATAGTCGTGGTCAAAAGTGTAAGTGTTTTCTCTGTTATCAACTGATGTAAGCAATCCCAATCCTAAATAACAGTGACTTGGTGCAATGGACGAAATTATTGCATAATCGGATCAGCTAATTTATGTGTCAAACAGATTAATTACAAATGTTGAAAGGGGAAGCAGTTGGGCATCTACCCGAAACTGCCTCTAGTCTCCTATTTTTCTTAATACTACTATTGGTGATGTTAGAGGTCTGAAATCTTTCAATTCAAGAAAATATGGGTACAGGGTGTCTACTCTTAGTTCTACTTTACTTAATACTAGTACTGGTGATTCCAGTGGTCCTACATCTTTCAGTTCAAAAAAATAGGGGTACAAGATGTCTAATCTTAGCTCTATTTTATTTATACTAGTCCTGGTGATTGCGGTGGCCCTAGATCATTCAGTTCAAGAAAATATGGGAGCAGGGTTCTTTGTTATACTGAATAATTTGCAAATGTTCGCAAACCAACTAAAATTCATTAGGAAAACGAAAGGTCAAGAAAGCTTTGTATCATTTTAACAAAGTTTAGGTTTGCAGAAGTATTCTTATGCAGAGTTGTAGCAGAATATTGACAAATTGTAAAAAGATGGAACCTGCACCTCCTTTGGTGATTAGAGAAATGGTAGCAATCCTTTCTCGAAATCAAACTGATTCCACCTTATACATATGTGAGGAGGATATAGAACACTCACATTGATAAAGTGATTTGAACCATTTTCTAGGGGGGAAAATGGCACGGTACCCTTTGATGCTCAAAAGTGTTATAGCTAAGTTCTGTAATCTTTAAGATTATAGGAAATTCACTTAAGATATAATTTACATGAACACAATAATATTGCTCTTAATAGGGTGAGTGAAGTTCTAGATTCATTACAAAGAAGAATAGCTTATTGAGTAGGTTTTACATCAAATATGTTATATGTAAAGGATCCCCTTGAGAATGATTCACTATTCAGATAGGAAACTATTCGTGTTTTCCTTCGTACTTCAAGAATAGTTGGGCCAATAGTTCTAATATTTACTCTATATGAGGCACAAACACTTCTATTTGGAAGATGTTTAGTCATACACATGTATCCGACACAACACTACCAAGACTAATGCACTATTTTAGAATGTAAGTGTCCATGTTGCATCTTGCCTGCGTCAAATAGTCAAATAATGGTGCATCTTAAATTTTTGTAGATCCTCAATTAGTGATTCATGTTATTATGGAGGTATCTCTATTGAGGGGAACTCTTTATTGTGTAAGGAAGTTTAAAAGTTCTTATCAGGAACAATGTGGCAAAGCAGTGACCCTATATAACCTCCTATTAGATTACTTCTACTAAAGCACTACCAGTAGATTATAAGAGAGGATGCAATTTGAGTTATCCAACATCTCTTTACTTATACAGCCGTGATTATGGTTGCTACACCTAATTTCTTGGTAAGAATATTTGGGAGCTAGCTAAGGAACCTGAAAATTCCTTCACCATCTAAGAGCACAATTATTAAGCTTGGGTATTCACTTCAAACTCAAACCTCTTAACAGAGATGATTAACAGAGTTTTGATTTTTGAACAATTGGGTTGGTAACAAATTAAATGTTGATGGCTCAGTACAAGGCAAGAGGGTAGTACAGGGGCAGGTTTTTCTGGTTCACATTGACATGGGTAAACATGTCACTGAAACTACGATTAGGATCAGAATATAATCAGTAATGGAATCAGATATTAGGTCTTTCAGAGGGTCTACTGAGGATAATGGTCAACTTCACCATCAAAGAAGTAGAGGTGAAGGAAATTCTCAAGGACCAAGGGGCGATTCAGTATCTATATTCTGATTACAATGCTAATAAGAGATGGCAAATCAAAGATAATCTAAAAACTACCTGGAGAATTCTAAGAACCACATGAAGATAATCTAAGAACTACATGAACAAATCTAACGACTACACGAAGATAACTTAAGAACCACATGAAGAAATCAGACAGACTGGAACCTATACTTTTTATTGATAGACATAAATGAAAAAAGGAAAGTAGACAGATATGTCACAAAGAAAGTAATAAATAATATAGTAACAAAGACATTAGCAAAATAGAATATTCTAGAATGAAAAGGTAATGGCAAGAGAAACTAAATAATGTTTAGTACATTTAGAGCGAAGAGAAGTCCTAAAGGAAGACGAAATCAATGACAGTCATTTCCATAAATTGTTCAGTGAAAATCAGACCACAAAATTAAGGTACAGCAGAGTGATTCAATCCACAGTAAAGATTATAGTAGTGTTCTAAATGTTGATCGGCATGACATACTTTAGGGTAACCACCAACGATATTAAAAAACAATTGTATCATTTTAGATCAAAGTCGCGGACATATCAGGTCAAACCTAACATGCTGCCTGACATTTCTACAACCCCATAAATCATACGACATATTGTAATATGTGCAACCAAAATTTATGTAAAAAGAAATAATGATTTCAGATTTGAGACTGAAGCAGAAAATAACTAATTCCTATTCATTTAATATTTCATAAACTAAATAAATGATTGCCATGACATGAATGTAAGAGTTACACACATAACATTTAGGACATTTTACCATGCAAGAAGCCCCCACATTTACTAAAAGTGATAACATTCCCACCATCCATCATCCGCATGTATATTTTTAATTGACATGACACCATCATCCACCATTTCGAGCCTTTGATTATACCTACCGTTAGGGATGGCAACCGGGTCGGGTTGACCCGCGACCTGCGCACACGAAACCGGCCCGCTACAATGCAGTTCGGGTCCGGGTCAAACCCGCGGGTCTATCCGGGTCGACCCGAGTCGTAAAATTCGCAAATCAAACCAGCTAGACCCGTTGACATAATCAAACCCGCCTACCAACCCGCAAGTTTGGCTCCGTTTGACCCGCGAGTCGAACGGTCCAGCGCCGGGCTGCTGGCTGTTTTTTTTATTCCCCCTATAAATACCCCCTTAATTCAATCTAAAATTTTCCACACCTTACTCTCTTACTCTCTCTACTGCTACTACACAATTCAATCTCAATTAAGTCAAGTTTTATCAACAACGAAGCAAGCAACAAAGAAGTAAATTTTTTTGATCGTATCGAATTGTGTTTGATTCAACTCTCAACTACGTCTACTTCAACTCCTCCAACAAAGAAGCTCTCTCTCTCTTTCAAGTTTCAACGACTACCAGATTACCGACTACTCTCTAATTTTATTTTTTTTCTCTCATTTGTATATTCAATTATCCGCGAAGTACGGTATCAAAATTTCACAACCCTCCTATTGTCTTGAATTTTGTTGTAGTTCTAATTTTTTGTATCATACTTGTTTGTTGGTTTTTCGTCTCTCTCAACCCTCCTATTATTTTTTAGATTTTTTTTTTAAAAACATATATTTCTATTATTTCACATATACTAGTAAAATACTAGAATTTTTTTTCACACTATTACCATGTCTAGATCATGAGGAAGCAGTTGTAGCCAAAGTGGACAAGATTTCATACTTCACGTCGGCCTCCAATAGTCCCACAAATTGAGCCCGAATTTACACATAATCTTATGGTAGGAACTCACGATATCCCTATACACGAAAGAGAAGAAGAAATGCATGATGTTGACACAAACACAACAAACTAAACCCACCAATAGTAGAAAAACTAGGGGAGAAACAAGTGATTGGCACAAATTTTATGACTATATCCCCGATGAGAATAATCCGGGTATAAGACATAAGATTTGTAAACATTGCGCCAAGAGTTACAAATGGAAGAAGGGCGAGGGAACATATACAATTAAACGACATATTTTAAATGTACACAAAGATTTAGTATAAGACCAATAAGGCCAACAAAAAATCAACCCTAGTACCGGACAAATAGATAGCCAACCCTATGATCCCGAACTTGTGCGTTGGAAAATGGCCCAATTAGTTATTAAGGATGAGCTACCTTTTCCTATTCCGAAAGTAGGAATGTTGAGTCTTTCAACAAAAATGTACTAATTCCACATTTTAGAAGAATTCCTAGAAACACATTAAAGTCCGATTGTTTTAAACTTTACAACGAAATGAGAGACGCTTTAATTACAGTCTTATATTCTTTAACTTGTAGAGTATCGTTAACTTCCAATTGTTGGAAATGTTGTAACGATATTCCGGTGATGGGCTTAACTTGTCACTGGATAGATAATGATTGGATGATTCAAAAGAGAATCATCTCACTTGCGACTTTGCCATATCCCCATAGTGGACTAGTTATTGCAATACGTATTTTAGAAGTTTATGATTTATATTATATTCGTGATAAAAATGCATCTAACAACAATGCTTTGATTAGTACATTAGAAACACAATTAGCTCCTCCATGTAAGGAAATTTTTCATGTTAGATGTGTGTGTCATATTTTAAATTTATGTGTACAAGATGCATTGAAAGTAGCCGATTCATATATAATTGCAATTAGAAATTGTGTATATTTTATTGCTTTGAGTGGTCCTATGCATCAAGAATTTAAAGTATGTTGTAAAGCTAAGAGAATACATTTTAGAAAATTTCCTAAAGATGTTAAACACCGATGGAACTCTACTTTCGATTTACTAAATGTTGTTACTCAATACAAAGATATTATAAATGATTTGTCTTACAAAAAACATGAAAAATTTTCAAATGACTCCTCAATCATGGTATTTTGCCGAATCTTTATTACGGTTTTTGGAACATTTTAAAACCGCAACTTTGAAGTTTTCTACATCTTATGATTCTACTTCTAGTAGTATTTTTATTTCAATCATTACTATGATGCAAACCTTTCAAGAAATGATTTCAGACGAATACATTGGCCATACTGTTCTTACCACTTATAATTTTTTTTGAAGTATTTTAATCCCCTCCTATGTCGTATTGTATTGCTACTATTATGGATCCTCGTATCAAATTAGCAAGTACGAGGAGTTTGATTGAAATGTATTTTACTTGGAGATGAATCTGGAATTGATTGCGACACATTTTTAGCTAGCTTTGAATCGACGTTGAATAACTTGTATGATTATTATGATAGAACTTTTGCATCTAGTAGTACAACTAGTATAGTTACTTATTCTTATACTTCTAGAGGTAATGGTAAAAGTACATTAGAATATGCTACTTTTAATTTACTTGCTCGTATTCAATCAAAAAACCTAGGATTAGTGCACCTAATGAATTAAATTGGTATAATCAACAAGATAGTGAGAGTTCTAGTACTAAGATTGAAGTGCTACAATGGTGGAAAGAACATGAAAATCTTTTTACTTGCTCGTATTCTTTCACAATCTTTCACATATGGCTAAAGATCTACTAACTCCTCATGTCTCCACAGTTGCTTCCAAAAGTACTTTTTCTTTAAGTGGCAGAGTTCTAACAGATTACAGGAATAACTTGAAGCCGAATTCATTGGAGATGCTCGTGTGCACTGAAGATTGGATGAAGGTGGAAGACGGGACTCAAGAAAAAGCGGCATCCACATCAACAAGTGGAAGCAACTCCCCTGAAGTCCAACAACAAGATTAGAAAATTTAGGGCGATGAGATCCTAGGTTTGGGTTCAGTAGAAGTGCACGATAGGTTTAGGTTAAGTAGAGGTGCCCGACAGTAGTCCAATACCCTCTCTTCAATCTAACTTTAGGCTATCTCGAACTCTAGATTGTCCTTTTAAACATGTAGTTGAAGGAATTTGTATATTTTTTTAACAGCATTTGTATATAAAATGTTGTAAAAATTTCATAGAAGTTGAAATGAATATAAATATACAATTTTGTTTAATGCTTAATCTCTTATACTTGTTGTATAATTTTTATTTATTTATTTTTTAGGTTAAAAGAGGGGGAAAAACTTGTATTTGTAATTTGTATGTAAAAAACCTGAAAAAATTCATAGTAGTTGAAATGAAAAATCAATAATATATGCATTTTTTCACTTTTATATAGTTAAACTTGTTGTAATATTTTTTTTAAAGTGAAGTGAAGTTGTAAAGTAAAAATAAAATCAAACGTGCCAACCCGTGACCCGGCCCGACCCGAAACGGGTTCGACCCTAATGGGTTCGTGGGTTGACCGGATCGACATTTCCCATTTCAAACCTGGCCCGGTTGCCACCCTGACCCGACCCGAACCCGCCCAAGTTAGGCCTCAACCCGGGCGGGTCCGACCCGACCCGGTCGACCCGAATGCCAACCCTACCTACAGTCAAATGCTTAACAAAAGGTGTTATGAAGAAGATGACAGCTCGAAGAGCTCCTGGACATGGTCATATCCTATGAAAGTTTTGTAGTATATACAAAGTATGATCATGTTTAATAAGGATAAGTGGATAACCACATTATTCAACAAATGATAGAGATTGAGATGATTAAAAAACTATGAAATTTGTGAATTAAACACTGAAAGTTGAAGAAATTTTTTTATAGGACGGTTATTAGACCAGCAATGATGTATGGAGCAGAGTGTTGGCAACAAAGAAACAACATGTCCAAAAAATGAGTGTAGCGGAGATGAGGATGCTAAGATGGATGGATGTGTGGTAAAACAAGGATAGAATTAGAAATGAGCATATACGAGACATGCTAAAGGTAGCTCAAATCTAAGATAAGTTAAAAGAGAATCGCCTCAGGTGGTTTGGACATGTCACACGTAGATCTAGTAGTGCCCCCGTTAGAAAGAGTGATTTGATAAGTATCGTGGGTAGAGGAAGACCTAAACTAACTTGGATGAAAACGGTAAAAAAATATATGATAGCTTGTGACCTTACAGAAGATATTCCGCTAAATCGAGCAGAATGAAAAACCAGAATTCATGTAGCCGACCCCAACTAGTTGGAAAAAAGGCTTTGTTGTTATTGTTGTTGTTGTTGTATATGGTTTTCTTATTGTTGTTACAAACAGATCATATAATTTGTTAACAAAATAATTAGCCATAAGCACTAGCTCCAACTATCTAACAGAACAAAGATGATTAAGTTCACCTTGGTTGATTAGATTGTTCAAGTCTACATCACTGGTAAATAGGTTGGTAAAATAATTGGAAACTCTAGAGAAAAGTAATAGAAATTAGATAAGCTGTTAATGCTTATTAGGCTAAATTACAAGAAACTACCCTCTACTATTAAGGCTTTTTTAGAAAACCACCCTAACTATGCTTTATTATGTGTAACCCCCAAAACTTTGTTTTTTATAACGCAACTACCCTGCCTTTAAAGGTCCATTAGACGCCGTCTACACGTATTGCATGGACTTTTGAAGAACAAAAATGCCCTCTGCCCATTTCCTTCATCTTTTACAACAATATCTCTACTTGCTCTTACCCCTTCACCTTCTCTCATATTGAAACCCTAATTTCTTTCCCAAATCTCATCATTCTCATTGAACGTAAACTCTAATTCCTTCCCTAAATTATCACCCCATCACCTTCTCCTCCTCTTCAAGTTCTTCTCCGTCGTTGTCACCTTCGACACCTGAATCGAGTGGGAAACCCTATTACAAAGAAATCGTGGTTTGTAAAATTCGGTGAAGAAAATGAAATGGGTAAGCATGTTTTTTTTGGGTGGTGGTGGTTAGGGGGGGGGGGAATGAGTGAAAAATAAGAGAAAAGATAAAAGCGTAAAAAAATGGAGAGAAATGGATGGAGGGGCATTTCGTCATTCAAAGGCATGTGCAATATGCATAAACGGCATACTAACAGGCCTTTAACAGTGGGGTAGTTCCAAGCGAATAAAAAATAAAGTTCTGGGGGTTATGCATAATAAAGCATGTTAGAGCAGTTTTCTAAAAAAAAGCATTAAAGTATATGGTAGTTTCTTGTAATTTCCATGCTTATTAATAGCCATTTGATTTTTATCAGTTATTTCTAATAAGAACCATTAGAGAGAAATGCATCACCCTAATAATCAGTTGGTGTGACATTGGGCCTCTAGAGCTGGCATAAATTCATATGTCAGATTCTTCTATTAGTTAATTACATATTGGAACAGTAAAGTACATTTCAAAAGAACCAGGCAAGCTTCATTAGTCTAGCATAAAGTAGCTTCGAATATTTTTCAGGGGTTGATGCTGTGGAACCCCCTTCTTCCAGCCGCTCCTACCTACTCCCTTCTTCCTCTCCTACCTACTCCCGAACCCAACCCTAGATCTATCTCCCAGGGGCGGCGGCGGCTTGCCCGCAGCGCCGCCGCCCCCCCTCCCCGTCGTCCCCCCTTTCCACTCTTCCACCAACGGGCCAATCCTCCCTCCTTCCAGTGCGTCGACGGAGATCCCGGCGTCCAGTCACCCGCACCGCTTCTTCGCCATCCGTCGCGTGAAGACGTCGCTCGATGGACGGCGGCGGCTTACCCGCAGCGCCGCCGCCCCCCTCCCCGTCGTCCCCCCTTTTCCACTCTTCCACCAAAGAGGTGATCCTCCCTCCTTCTAGCGCGTCGACGGAGATCCCGGCATCCAGTCGCATAACGGGGCGACTCCAGTGCGTCGACGGAGATTCCGGCGTCCAGTCGACCGCGCCGCTTCTTCGCCCTCCATCGCGTGAGATCTGTGATACTTGGAGTTGGGGGTGGGTTTATTGGGGTTGGGGTTAGTTTTGGTTGAGATAGGTTAGCATTGCAAGGTGTTTCACCGGTTGCTCTTCGCGCTTGCCACCATGTCCACACTCTTGGGGCCAATTACAGCTATGTTTTGGTTTTTTGAGGGTTGGTAGTGCGTGTGAAGAAGCCGGGGTGTGCTTGGCTGCGCCGTTGTGTGAGACGGCAGGGTATTTTGTGGCTTGGGAATTGGTGGAGCTTTCTGGGTTGGATATGTCTAATTGTGATGTTTGTGGTGTAGGTCAGTTGTGGGGCTAGGGCCCGAAGATGGGGTCCCCCCATGAGACCGCTTATTACATACTAGTATTTTACCACCATGAGACGGATTGTGGAGCTTGGGCCCAAGACGGGATCCCTCCGTGATGGGCGCTAACTTGTCGCAGCTTCCGGGGTGTAGGTCTCAACTGTCGCAGAGCGTCCGGAATGTGAAGGAGGTGGAGAAAAATTTGATTCGGTGTAAAGATTGAGGTGTATAGTTGTGGGGCTAGGGCCCGAAGACGGGATCCCCCCATGATCGTTACTGCACAGGGTGGGGCTTGGGCCCGAAGAAGGGGTCCCCCCATGAGGTGCACAGAAGGGAGATGTTTGTCTTCTTGACAGCAGTAGAGGAGTCACTCACTGAACTCGACCTTCCTTAATCCACTGCCACAGACTTTGCAACAACACCGCCACTACGCCCTCATCATTGACCTTGAAATCTACAACGTCCACCGCCTGCAGGGGCGAGAGGTGAAGGTGATTCTTTAAATTGGTTGTGATTTGGTTGGGTTTTACGTGAGAGAGTGTGAGAGAGTGAGAAAGTGAAGACGTTGCTTCTCACTACTCTATGCAGGTGTCTATTTGTATTTGTGAGAAATCATCTGTGTCCATGATTAGGGTTAGTGAGAGTTTTTTGCGACGACTCTCCTTTTCGGTGCGACTCCGATTGGGCCATGTTTGAAGTGGCGTTGATGAGGTAGAAGGAGGGGAGCGGCAAATTTTCAAACCCCACAGGATTCGCTTCAGGCGGGTGGGCGCATGCCATAGAGGTGGATGCTCGAAGCTTGCTTGACGGACATACAATTAGTTGGTCCTCGTAGGTTAGAGTAAGAGCTGATTATATGTACTGGTCATGTCGCTTCATGTTTTTTTTTTCTGTCTGTAGGTTGTAACTTGCTCCAGCATGCTGGGGTTGTTTTGTTAATTTCTTATTAATGAAACAGGGTGGCCTTATTCCACCTTTTCCCTAAAAAAAAAGTAGCTTCGAATATTTACTTAAAAAGCAATATTAGTGTAAGAGAATCACATTGGTCAGTGTTATTCTTGTAAAACAGTAACAAAACAAATTCACAAACTCCAGTGAACTGTAGTTAATTCATAGAATATATAATTACCTGTTGCAAAAAGACCGAGATGCATAATTATGGTTATTGCAGTTACTACACATCCAATCCCCATCACGCCATTGTTTTGCCCTGATATAAGAAATTCACTAAATAAATAAACATACAAGAATGATTACATCTATGAAAAGAATAATAAGGAATTTTCAATTACAAAGAGAATCCAAGATTTAAATAATTAACTTACCTAATATAGCTTTTACAAGAAAGAAAATAACGGTTCTGCAGAGCATATAAAAATCACACACGTGAAGTTCCATGTTGCAATCTAGTAATCTAAGGGCTTTAATCATTTGTTCAATAAATTTCGACCTAGTATGCGAAAAAAGTCATGATAAAATTATCTCAACTTTTGAAGGTACAAGGAATGTACCTTTGGTGTCATACCTTCCCCTCTAACAAAAAGTTATCTTTTGACATGGCATTTAGCAATGTCAAAGTTTAGAAGAAATAGATATACATAGTTATCTCGAAGGTACAAGGTATGCCACCTTTGGTTATCATACCTTTTCCTCTTAACTTAAAGTTATCTTTTGACATCGCATTGGCATTTGGCAAGGCCAAAGTTTAGAAAAATTAGATAAAAGTATAGATAACTGTACCTATCACAACTTTAGGGGGGAGATGACTACAGTTATCTAAAATCCAAAATGAGTCCGTCAAAGTTAGGATAACTAGTTTTGTAAAGCAAGTGAGATAACTCTATTTATCATAACTTAACTTCAGTCCCAAACATAGCCTTATTAGTTTGTATTTTGCATATGGGCATCTAGGCATTTAAACCCAACCACCGCTACTTATTTGGTAAGATTATTTAAAGTTGTGTTGTATTAAGTATAAACCCACCGCAACACTTAAGATAGTCTTGCATTATGCATTATGTTAATACACCTATATCTCAATATATATATAATATAGCGCAATAACTCAATACAATTCTACTAGTTACTGTAATATATGCATGATATCACACGTCGCCAACTACTAGAACCCAAATGTGGAAAGCATTTGTAAAGCGCTTAATATTTCGGGTGCGAGCTGGCTTGAACATTGCTGTTTATCAGGTTTGCTAAAGAAAGAATGAAGAATAAGACTAGTTACTGTAATATATGCATGATATCACAAGTCGCCAACTACTAGAACCCAAATGTGGATAGTATTTGTAAAGCGCTTACTATTTCGGGGGTAGGGGGTGCGGGCAGGTTTGAACATTGTAGTAGTAGTATAACTAGACAAGTGAAAATGCCCACATTGAATATAAAGAAGGTTTTCCAGGACATGATTCATTTATTGATTTTCAGTTGGTGTTGCAGTATACAAAATAATATTGCAACCCAATACACTTGTGAGTTTCAATGTTTATTAAGGTTGCAATTTCAGATTCACTTCAATGCTAAAACAAGGGTTAAATATTAAGGCTACAGTTTAAGTTGCAATTTCACAATACATGATTTATTTATTAAGGTTGCAATTTCATTTTCACTTCAATGCCAAAACAAAGGTTAAATATTAAGGCTACAGTTTAAGTTGCAATTTCATAATACACGATTTGTTTATTAAGGTTGTAATTTCATTTTCATAGCGAAATGTTTCAGCATCTGATTTAAGCTGAGATTAGAAAAGGCGAAAACAATAATTAAACAATAATTTAATATAATGATAGTATAATGACAGAGTAGGGAAATAACTGTGCAAACTAGAACATAAAATTTGAACTTGAGGAATGTTAGCCTATTAAAAAAATAGAAGGAAAGCTTGATTACATGAAAGGAGTAAAACTTAACCTGAAAGCTGTAAGAGGAAAACGGTAAAATATGTGTGAACTTAATTCTAAACACCCAGAAGCTAAAAAAATATATTTAATATTGATTTAAGCTATTAAATTGTGATAATGAAATGTAGTGATGTAAACTAACTCAATGACTGCCTTCTGTAAAGAGGCCTGTAATAACAGGTACTGAAATAACTGTGCAGACTCAGACACGTGTAGTATCAGACTGAGAAAACTAGTCCAAATTTTTATGATATATATATACAAAGGAAAGAGTACAATTTTGCAGTCAATACATGTAAATAATTAAAGGAGGATCTAAAAAACTGATAGTACTAGCAATTTTTCTGCTACAGTGTGCACAATGGTCTTTTATATATAGTAGTATAATAGTTGGTCTTATATGAATAAAACTTAAATAAATGTATACAAAAGAAATGAAGCATCACCCTTTTCCTAGGAGCGTAGGCAATGATGCCAACTGATTAGGCTGAATGAGTCCTTGCACAGGTGGTGCTGTTGACAAGTTTCCACCCGAATATTTTGAATACAGTTCACTTGCATGATCATAACTGGATCCAGCTAACTGCTCGGAAACAAGGTACGGGTGCTGCTCAGGCGTCTTGTACTGCAAAAGTTCAAAAAATGTCAAAAATTATTGAATAGTGGCAAAGATGCAGCATCTATAACTTTCTTTCAACGGATTTTACCATATACTGGACTCCTACATCTCCAGCATTCAACCGTTTGTTGTCCCAGTCATTAACAAACTCATCTGATGCCAATCGTTTGGTTCCTAAAGCTGGATAAGGGAATAAAAATTCAATTATTTTTAAGCACAATATATAAGTTGGAATGTTCATTTTTTTATGTTAAGGTTTCAGGCAGTAGCAAGATAACAAGCTTGGGAAAAAAAATTAAATCAAGAACAGGCTATGGAGCAAAAGATATCAAAACAAACTACAAGTATAAAACGATCATAAACTTAAGGGTGTTACTGCATTTTTTGATATTTCATCCATCAGTCTGATTAAACCAATACTTATGTATCAAAGCTAAACACCTATATTCCCCCTCAAAACCGAGTCAACCCTCGAGCATGACTTAAACTTGTGAAAGCTCCCAAAAGAACTAATCACATTGCTTAAGTGGCAACCTTACATAACCACCAATAACATGGTCGAAAGTTAAGGCAAAGGCAACTGCCACCAGTAGAGGGCTCCAACATAAACCCTCTTGAGCCAATTGGTTGGCCATAGGCCTACTTTGTGGTCTTTCAATTTAAGTTCTTGCAACAGAGGGCCAACCCTCCTCTGAATACCCCAAGACAATGAAAGAGTTTTCACTGTGGTTCGAAAGAAAAAAAAATTCTATCATGAAAACTTTATCATCTCTAAGGCACAGAACAGACAAAAAGGGGGGAATTATTCCTAATGGTTGGCTAAAATAAAACGTAAGCAATAAACAGGAAAGGATAAGAGGTAAAGAAAATAAATATTTTAATAATAAATGATGCTTTTCCCAACCAACCACATAAATCACACACGAGTATGCTGGTGAAACATTTTGATATGAAGGGATAAGAGAGTGCATTACTTGGAAATAAATCTGGAACTGTTGACCTCACTCCTGAAGAAGGTATACCAGACGATACAGGTGCACTACATTTTTTACACTGCAAAATGAAGACGTACTCATCAAATCATTCCCCAAAAATGGAAAAAAAAAAAAGAAATTTGGTTAAATGCACTCATAGATCTTAAGTTTTATCTTGACTAAAGGCTTAGTGGATATCATAAGAATGTTTTGGTCTGATAGAAGAAGGAATACCAGATGATACAGGTGCACTACATTTTTTACACTGCAAAAATGAGAGGTACTCATCATATCATTCCCCCAAAATAATAATAATAATAATAATAATAATAATTTTGTCAAAAGTACTCATAGATCTCAAGTTTTATCTTGACCGAAGGTAGAGAAAAAATCATAAAAATGTTTCAGTCTGATAGTCATCAGAACAAGCTTCATAGCAACATAATTGAAAAAAGAACACTTTGGTAGGGCAGATAAATACGTATGCATGAATGTACGGGAATACGAATTTTGTAATTTTTAAAAAAAAGAATGAACACATTTTGAAAAGTTAAGATATGATTTGTTATTTGTGTGCTATTTCCCTACCGAGTCACTCAAGGCAATTGCAAAAGTTGAATAAAATTACACAAATCTTAAAGCAAATCTAATGATTATAAAAGTATAAATTCCATTTTTGTAGATTTAATAAAAGACCTAGGCCTTTAATCAAATATATAGGGAAATGATCAGGTGAGAACTCCTTTTAGGAGCAACCATGGCAGAAACACCAC
The DNA here is from genome assembly GCA_017893485.1 of Hemerocallis citrina. Taxonomy (NCBI): domain Eukaryota; kingdom Viridiplantae; phylum Streptophyta; class Magnoliopsida; order Asparagales; family Asphodelaceae; genus Hemerocallis; species Hemerocallis citrina. The sequence continues at coordinate 186,311,522 of CM030366.1, read as the reverse complement.
TGTAAAACATCTCATGGATGATGAGAGGTTAACTTGATATGATACCAAAATCTGAAAATTAAAGGCCGATACAGAACCTATACTGAGTTCTCAAACCATGCTATAAACTATAAATCAAAGTTATTCACATACTTCTAGAACAGCCATTAAAAGCCTATATAAAAAGGTAGAGAGAATGCCCCACAGACAGAAAAAGAAAAAGAATAATCAAATTCAACAAAACTAGAAATTGCTAACCCATAAATTACCTCTGAACGCGATGAATAATTATGAAACCCACAGCTGCAAATCCAGTCACCATTGCGCCAGCCTTTTGGAACCCCTGGTGGTTGATTTGTGTTGCCTGGGTAAGAAAGTCCACCGCTACTGCTTCCAGCTAAGGGCCATGACTGAAGGCCATATTTTTCGGCCCCACCAAATGACCAATTAGAATTTGCTGGAAGCGGCTGCTGAAGAAAAGCATTGCCTGTTATCCCATGGTTCATCTTTAACCCTAGAAGTCCCTGTAGCCTGGCAAAATGATGCACATAATTTGGCATGAGTGCTCCTGACACTGCGATTGCTGGCATTGCTGCTTCCTCCTTTGACTGGCCACACTTTTTGCATATTTCTCTGGATGCATAATTGTTGTTACTGCAACCTATTGAATCCATTTTCCGAACGAACCCATAATGAAACGGAGCACGATATACGCACGCACAGCAGCCACACACCAAAAGCACAGCACGCACACACACACACGTCATAACTCAATGAAATTTGTTGCAAGATGGTAATCACATCTTGGCATAAAATAAAGTAATTAACATGTAACAAGCATGACCCGTTGCAATTTATGAAAATGAAAAGGCTACTGTATCAGATACAAATGTTTTCTGATTGAGAGATTATCTAGAGACATACAACAACCCAAATTTGGAGTAAATTGAAAAGGATTTTCAACATATATACCCCTGACAAATGTTTGTATCTCATATTTACCCCTAACAAATGTGTGATTACATATTTTCCCCCAAAAGCATTCTAATCACGTTTTAGTTGCCCTAAAGTTAACTGTAACTCAAATTGAGAGAATATTCCCGATAATTTTTAACGGAATCTACATGACTTGACTGTTATGCACATTATGTCTCAGCTGTCCACTGGAACAGATGGAGGGGCAAATATGAAATGTAACCCACAATGTTAGAAGCAATTATGAAAATACACTTTTGTGGGGGGTAAATATGCTATTCGAACAGTTTTTAGGGGTATATATGTATAAAACCCTACTGAAAATAAATTTCATTTCACAAAATTACTTGAAACGTTGTCCACTACAAAGAACGATGAGCATGAGAAACATACATGCTGTAGCTCCAAAAGAAACAAAAGTTAATCCAGAACATTTCTAGATTGGAAAAATAACTATAAATCGAGACATGTCTGGGGTGTACATGGTGCATGTTCCTTCCATCAATTCCAATATAAATGATATCAATTCAAAGGGAAATGTACCTACTGTACATTGTCCAGTCAATGCATAAGTAAATCACAAATGCTAAGGAAAATGAACTTAATGTGTCATTTACATGATAACCATGAACAGGGCCGGCCCAACACTTATTGAGGCCTAAAGCGAACTCCGAAATGAGGCCTTTTAAAAGCTTATAATAATATTTTGTTAAAATTAATATATTATTATTTAAATGTTATCTTTCGGGCTTTTTGAAATGCAAAATCATTTATTATATTATTGTAATCAATTTCGGACTTTTTGGTATGTGAGGAGGCCCTATTTCGGACTTTTTGGTATATGAGGATGCCTTTATTATTATATTATTGTAATCAATTTTGGACATTTTGGTATGTGAGGTCTTTATTATTATATTATTGTAATCGGACTTTTTGGTATGTGAGGAGGCCTTTATTCTTTATATAATATTTTTTTTAGAGGCCTTTGGTTGCTTTACCCTTGGGCGGCCCTGACCATGAACACCCACTGAGCCACACATGCAAGCCAAAAGCACTATGTAAAACACTAAGATACATAGAATAATCTTGAGAATCTAAAAGGAGCATATGCAAGTAATTGTCAACCGCCAATGATAGTATATAGTGAATGGTCAGTGCTCAAGAGATCAACTGAACAAAGCTATTAGGGCAACGAAAGATATATATCAGAATATCAGGAATATGAACTATGTTATTTGCACTTTTTATTTGAAAAATCTAATTTTGATACATATCTTTTCTTCTAGGTTCTTTCATTTACAAATAGCTAACACAGAAACAAATGGTTGTATATATTTACACAGAAATAATACCTATATAGCCATATCCCTGAGTCAAGAATTAGGGATTGTTGTGTCCGACGCCCTTGTGCATTGTCATAATATAAGATGGCATACAACACTTCTAAATTGGCATCTACCACTTGACTAAACTAAATGTATCGTAAACAGCTGTCGGATTTTAGTTGGACTGGTTAAATTGCTAGTAATATTTGCACAATTGATTGCAATCACATCAGACATAGTTTTCACAATTGGGGGCTGTTTGGTCACAAAGAGAAGGGGGTTCAAAGGGTATATTTTAGTAGGCAAAAGGCGATAGCACGGTAGCAGTCAGAAATATTGTATTTCAGTTGTTTTGTTGGGTTCAATGAAAATCGAGAATGAGTAATCGCTACAGAGGGTGTCAAGAGGGTGGCAAGAGGGTGGAAGCAACTCAGCTCAGGTTGGGCTGAAATTGGAGTGGAATCAGAATGTATCAACATATTATCTAACATGGCCAATCCACTAAGGCCTCCCACCTTCCCTCCCTCTGTCTAACTATCTCAGCCATTTCAACTTTATCAATGCTTCAAAAACATCTGAAATTTTGAATTTTCTTTTCTACGGTCTTTTTTTTTGACATCCAAACAAAGAAAAACCATTACATCCCAAACAGTGAAAGCCAATTGGGGTCACACTTCCATATTTGTTTCCATTAGCCCAACAGCCACTTGGCCTTTCACATACTGAAAATGTCTTAGGGTAAATAACAAGGACAGTAGCAGAAATATGATATATGAATACACGTGAAAATAACTAAACATGTACTTATAAAAAATTATTTATTAAACCATAAATAATGGTGTATATTGTCATCAAGGGGACTTCCAAGTTTACTACATCGCTTGGTGGTGCACTTCCTTTCTGAAGCTTTGATGATAGATATCTAGACATAGACACTCCTATAACCCGTGTTAGTTACTTCTTGTATGCTACTTGGCTACTTGTTCAGTCGTTCACAAGGTTCAAGCAATCTTCATATATCTACTACTTACAAAGACATACATTTAACTTGTTAGATATCTAGGAAACTAATTTCAGTGGGTAGTACATCAAAACTAGTGATTTATAGAAAACTAGTATATCTAGAGCAACTGTTACAATATAAAAAGAGAGACATGTGAAAATTTTCAAATAGGTTAAAGAATTTCTTAGCAAGAATCTTAAGGAGAAGAATTTATTTAACATATGCCAGCATTATTTGATATTATACTATTAGACAATAGAAACATGCATCTACATGTTTGCATAAGCATGTAAATCTGTAATCTTTGTATAGGTGTATAAATACGAGGATTACTATCAGAGCCAGCCCTGAGTTTACGGGGGCCCGAGGCAAACTCCCGAAATGGGGCCCCCATACAAAATTTATTTTTTAAAAAAAATTGTGATTTTTAAAAAAAAAATTTGCTACAATTCTTAAAAACCGATATATTTGAAGAAAAAGATGGAGATTTAGGGATTTGAGAAAAGCATCTCCATACAAATCCAAGCCCAACAAAAATAAGCCAGCCCAAGTACTAATTTTAAAAACAAAAGCCAAAAAAAATAAATTTGGGGGCCCTTAAAAAAAATTACGTGCAAAATACGTATATATAAATACAAGGAAAAATAAATTTGGGGGCCACTAAAATTGCGAAAAATTTGGGGGTCCGAGGCGGCCACCTCCCCTGCCTCCATTGGTGGGCCGGCCTTGATTACTATTATACATAATAATACGATATACAAAAAAAATCATTTGTATGCCCATGTCTCTTTAAGCAATCGTCATGTTGCATTTCTTGGCTTACGCCAAATAGCCTAGAAATAACCACAATAAATTTTGGAAAAAAGACAAGCTAACTGGAGGATTATGGCATATATATACAAAGAGAGAGAGAGAGAAATCTACCGTTGTGCACCACTTTGGTGTGCACTCACAGAGTAGAGCCCCCATGAAAAATCCAAACAGCTCATCTTGTTCTACACGCCTAAGATTACCTAACAATAAAAAATCAAGTAATTGAAGTTTATTTGCTTATGATTTATATCATCACAAAATTGTATGACCAAAAATTCTAACAACATGATGGATGGGCAAATGAATTTCAAATTACTTGATTTCTTATTGTTAGGCAATCTTAGGCATATAGAATAAGATGAGCAGTTCAAATTTTTCATTGGGGCTCTACTCTGTGAGTACACACGGAAGTGCACACCAAAGTGGGGCACAACCGAAGAGGACTCTCTTTCTTTATATATATAGAGAGAGAGAGAGAGAGTTACTATATTATGAGATGGTGAGATGAGCTCTTTATCGTGAGCTGACCATCTCAGCCACTCGATCACAATCTAACAACCAAGATCAGCTCTGCCAAAATCTCACCATCATGCCTAAGTGTGAGGGGCAGTTTGGTCATCTCCTCATTTCTTTCTTCTCTTCTCACAAATTAACCCCCAATTTTCTTCCAACTTTAACTGAACCCTAGCCAAATCCACCCCCAAATTCGCACCTAGCTCCACCTTCCTCCAACCTCCTCTCAATCACCTTCTCTCCCCCGATGCTCAAATCCACCCCGCTGCTTGACGCCCTTTCAAAGTCCCTGCCACCAGACGCTCTCGACGCCCTCGATGCCCCCAACAACGACCTCCACACTTGCGACGATAGCCCGACTTCATTCCCGACTTCCTGCAACCCCTGACCATCCCGATGTAGTAATATGGCTGATCACGTTCCTGATGGAGTTGTATGTTTCACATTTCTATTGTACCTAATGATTTGATTTGATCATGTTCCTGATGACTGTGAGATTTCCTATTTCTATTGTGGTGGCTGTGAGATTTCCCATGTTACTGATGGAGTTGTATGTTTTCCATTTCTATTGTGGCGGCTGTGATATTTCTTTGATCATGCTTTCATTTTGTGCACCAAATGTTTCTCCCTTCTCTATATCACAATCCTGCTATTTATGCAAAACCTTGAAACTAACATCGATATGTTTTGTTGTTGGTTAATTGTCAGGCACTGGTCTGCACTGCTGCAGTCAAAAATGCTTGTCATTCTTCTCTAGTAGTCCAAGCTGAGGTGCTGCTGCATTTTCTGTTTTCCTTCCCGTCTCAAATAGTTTCCTTGTTGATAAACAAAGTCAGTGCAAAGAGGGTGGCGACAGAGAAAGAAAATTTGATATCTTGTGAAATCGTATATTTTGTATTTGTGTATATGAAGACATATTTCTAGCTTTACATTGTATTTGTAAAGATTAGTTGTTTAATGAATAGTCAATATCACTACTGTAGGAGAATTGCCCACCCCTATAAATCTCAAGTTATTACAGTTCTTCCCTAATGGTTGTGCTATAAAATGTTTGACCTTTATGCTATGAAATGAGGTTCAAACCGGCCATTGTTTCCACCGGTGAAAATTAGTCCGGTGGTTTCGAACCAAAATCTACTAGAAAGCAATTACTTCTTTCCACCAGTTATTATACAATCACGAATCAATGATGCAAGATATAGAGATTCAAGCCCAAAAAGCTTAGTCCAGTATATTGGTTCAAATTGAGCTGCAAAAACTTTAATGAAGGGAGGGTAAACAGGGACAAAGAAATCTGCACACATTTGATTTAGTCCATATTAGCAAACAAAATTTTGGGATCAATCCATCGAGCACATTTTGTGCAAGAACCAGAAAAAAATTGCATCTGAAATTGTCAAACTTTCAAACTTTTTCTCATCAGGGGAAACAGGCAAATGTATCGGAAAGCATCTCAGTATCCGACAAATCAACAACCTTTAGATTTCTACTAAGAAACACACTCTTTGAGATATGCTGAGATATGCTCACACAGTCAGACTAATGCCACTCAAAGAAGATAAATTTCCAAAAAATTCAGGCATGGGACAGTTCAACTCATTATCATCAAGAGATCCACAGCATACATTTGATGTAGTCCATGAATTACCGACAATTTGATAGCATACATTTGATGTAGTCCATGACTTACCCACAATTCGAGGTCGGAGAGAGAAGTCAGGGGAGAGAAGGTGTCGGGGCAGGGGAGGGGGCTTCAAGAGAAGGGAGTGATTAAGAGGTGGTTGGAGGAAGACCTAGCTAGGGTTGTTCAATTTGGGGGAGTTCGAAGGCATCGAGCGGCAGGGAGGAGCGTCGAGGTGGATTTGGGCATTGGGAGATAGAAGGTGAAGATGAGGAAGGTGGAGCAAGGTGCGAATTTGGGGGTGGATTTGGCTAGGGTTCAGTTGAAGTTGGGAAGAAAAGAATTTGGGGGTGATTTTGAAAGAAGAGAAGAAAGAAATGAAGAAATGACTAAATTGCCCCGCACAATTAGGTAGCACTTCTCATCATGGGCGGAGCTGCTCTTGGCCATCGGATCGTGATCGAGTGGCTCAAATGGCCAGCTCAAATGAAATTGGACTCTGACTCAAGTAATCTATCATTACTATCATAACTAAGGCCTTGGATATGAAATGAGTTAATTCCAGACCAATACCTAGAGGCCTTAATTGTATTAGCAACTTGAATGAAGGTAAATGAAGGAATATGAGGCCTTACTTGGACAAGGAGGTAAGGTAAGACGAATGGACGTGTGCGGATGTAACTTAGACACCTCTCGTATGTTTTGGAAATTTTGAAGTCAAGAAATAATTCATCTCCCAAAAAAACAGAGTTATTTTCTACCAAAAGGCATCTCATAATTTTAGGTAGAAGCATCCTTTGAAAACTCGATATCAGGTTCCATCTCGGGCTTCTAATTGTGGCGTTGGTTTTCACATTCTCGAATATATCAGGTACCACGAATCGGTTTATCAGACTTTCCGGTATCAGCTCTATAAAGTGATTAAAAACCAACTAAAAAAAATTCTAAGAATAGCCAAAATATTTAAATCTTCAAGCGAATAATCAATGTATAGTTTATTATAATAATCGATTATAATAACCTTTTTTATATTTAATTCATTTTCATTACAAAAAATTAAAATCCTTTTCAAACAATAAAAGTACCCCATGAAAAATATGTTTTTTATATCATAAAACTTTACTATAAAATATAAATATTTTAAGCTACATATAAAATACACAAAATACTTCTGTATTGCTCTCACTTTGACCATGTTCTCCCAATCTTACACTCTCTTATTCATGTTACACCTGCACAACAGCTCTAGCACTAACGAATAGGTTATTTTGTCTTTGGTTAAATTGCTTGCTAAAGTTTATTTTTTTGTTCCTTTCCTTGTTAAACTTGAGTACCAAACTCACGCATCTATCAGAGAACAACGAGGTATCCGGTAGGCCGAAAAACCAAGACGAACTTGATGGGCAAACACTATGGGTAGAAACAATCTATGTACCTTCATGTCGTATATCAAAACTATGTTCCCAAACAAGTCCACATATAGCAACAATTGCCTTTGGTCGTTTTTTCTGTAGCAAACAAGCATAGAAATTTACGAATTTTCGGTACGGTCAGTACACTTTAAAAGTACAAAAAAGATTTTATTTTTATTTTCCAAAATACGGAAACCAGCACAATATTCACCGTCTTTTATCGGTATCTAGCTATTCTTTAAAGTCGAATACCTTGAAATTTTAGGGCATCTAATCTAAAAATTAACCTAACGTTGAAACTTATATATAAGTGAACACCAAGTTGTTTGGCAAATAGTGTACCCGGTAGGCCAAAAAACCAAGACGAACTTGACAGGCAAACATGATGGCTAGAAACAATCTAGCTTCAAGTGGTATATCCAAAATCCACAGATAGAAATATCTGTTTTTTTGTTGGTTTTCGCAGTAAACATGTATACAAATTTACGAATTTTGGGTGCAGTCTGTGAACTTCGAACATACAAATAAGGAAACCCGCACAATTACTCAAACGTCTTTCTAGCTATCCTTTAATAAGTCGAACACCTTTAAATTTTAAAGCATCTATTCTAAAAATTACCAGTTAAAACTGATTACCCAACTCTAGCCATACAAGAACATCATGTAGATAGATAAATAGATCTGTTGGTATCGGTAAACCAATAAAGGGTATAAGGAGGAGATACCGGTGCAGATCCAGTCACCGATGCGAGGGAGCCACTTGGAGTCGGCGGGGGTGTTCTTGTCGACGAGGAGGCGCGGCTGTTTGCAGCGGTTACATAGGGAACGGAAGGCGTAGTTGCGGTTGCGGCAACCAGCGCACTCCCAATCGCCTTCCCTTCCTTCTCCCATTCTAAATCCAGATTCGAGATTAAGGCGGAGGACCACAACGCGCCGCCAAATGCCTAACCTTACCTCTATCTATGATGATGATGATGTATGTATTGTTGTATTTATATCTAATCTAATCTTTTCGGGGGAAGAAGGGAGGCAGAGGGAGAGAGAGAGAGAGTCTCAGTCACAAGCTGTGGTCTATCTATCGTAGGATCAAGGGAAGGCATATTCTTCATTCCTGGTCTGATCACTCGCGGCCTAAAAGTGTTCTAATTGAACTTGGGCTTTGAAAGAGAATTTTGATTCTTTGTGGGTTGGGCCAGTTCTTGAATGGAATGAACCTAACGATATTTTGGCATGTGTGGAGGAGCCTAGTTTGTTGTTCTTGTAAATGAAACTCTATTTAAGTGGTTCTTGTTTTTTTTCTTTTTTCAGTGCTGCCGATTACCACTGTATCTATTACTAGTAATTTATACGTACGATGTATGTTTTAATAAATATATAAATTTTTAAAGTAAAAACTTAGATGGCAGAACGAAGAAAGGATGCGTGGGTTTTGAAAAAAAGAAAGATGAACAGTCGTCCTGTTTTTTTGAGAGAGAGAAAGTTTGTATGGGCAGTTTACGTGTTTGATAGGTTAATATAAAGAATTTTTATTGTACGTGCAATGAACGGGTTGGTAGATTGACAAATTACGTTAAGACCTTCTCTCATTATAGTAGTAGAGATTTATCTTCTGCTCTGAAGAACTCTCTGGTCTGATCAAGCAGTAAGTTTCAAGTATTCATCTCTCTCGGATGAGGATGGTAAGACGGATCTTACTTTGTATCGCTTAGTTTATGTTGATGAATGATGACAGCCATTTTTCCCGTGCTAACAGTTCCCTCCAAATGCATTGTTATTCAATATATTTTTCAGATTTACTATGACATGAGTTGCTAGTGCATCAACTTCAGTAATAAGTCTATTTGCTTCTTTAGTAGTAGGATGAGAAGCAGTAAACAAACGAACACGACTCTCTACCTCTTTAAAATTGACTTGGGATCTTTGCCTTTCTCAAGTATTTGGAAATTTTGATTAGCAACTCCCAAGTTCCAACATATGATACATATGATTATAATGAAGTGTTGCGTAGGGTTAGACCAGCGACGGATTCATGTTGAACCTAAGGGGGCAGGTAGACTTGGACAAAACCACAAAGGGTTAAAGGTAAAGTTGGCATTGACAGCCATATTTATTTGTTATATGCCCCTCTTAACTTTGGTGTATTGTATTGATGGCTGGAGCCTCTTAGCTCTATCCAGTATATCAAAAACTTTGGTGTATTGTCTCCTTAATACTCTAATAAATAATGAAGTTTTTTTTTTTCATAAGGGGGATAGAATCCAAAGATTCCAGCCCAATATCTCTACTATATCAATGGGAGAGTTGGGGTTGTAAACAAATAAACAATTTTTTATTATTTCTTAGTGTGTGTCAACACGTGCAGCGCACGTGTTGGTAGATTTTTTTTTTGTCCTTTTCATTCCTCCCCATTTTCCCCACGTGCAACGCACGTGTATAATACGCAGATTTTTTTTTGTCCTTTTCATTCCCCTCCTCATTTTTCCCACGTGCACGCACGTGTATAATACATATTTTAAAAAAAATACATCGCACGTGCATCATCATACTAGTATAAATAAAAGAAAGATAACAACTAAGTACAATTTTACAGGCAGAAAAATAAAAAACACTGAAACCCATAAGCAATTGAGAAAATTGCCTAGGAATAAATAATGAAGTGTTACAATTAATACTGCACCTTATCCCTATTTACTGTCACGTCATCCATATGCTAGTTCAATAGTGAACTTTAGCATATAACCAGCATATAGCTTGTCCGATGCACATAGGGATGGCGAACGGGTCGTTTGGACCGGGCCGGGCCCAATCCGTACGGGTTGGCACGAATACGTAGCCGGTCCGGGCCGGGTTGCACCCTTATACGGGCCGGGCCGGGCCGAGCCGGGCTACGTTTTCGTTTGGGTGGCCCGCCCAACCCGTGAACCCTTTAGGGTTCAACCCGGGTTGGGCCGGGTCGACCCGCGGGTTGGCCCGTTTAATAATATAATTTTTTTTTTTTTTTTGGTAGCTTAAATTAAAATAATAATAATAATAATAATTTTACAAATGATGTATACAAACAACCATATCTTTGTTTGATGAATACTACAATTCTTCAAAAATTATAATACTAAGTAAGTAATAATACTAATAAGTAATAATACTACAATTCTTCAAATATCCCCAAATGATGTTTAATTATAATACTAAGTATGTAATTCAGTAATAATACTAATAAGCAATAATACTACAATTCTTCAAATATCCCCAAATGATGTTTAATTATAATACTAAGTAAGTAATAATACTAATAAACAAAAAAAATCGTAATAATAATAATAAGATTGAAAGAGTGAAATTGACAACAAATTTTGAAATTTTATTCATATGAATTTAAGTTATACAATTTGAACAATTTATAACGAAATGAAGAATTCAATTCACAAATAAGTTTTATACAATAACATATTTGTTATATACAATTTTAATTGAGTACAAGTTTTCTAATTTGACATAACAAGCAAAGCTGTTGTTGTTGTTGTTGTTGTTGTTGTTGTTGTTGTTGTTGTTCTTCGGGCGAGTTGCTCCCACTTGTGGAACTTGATAGTGCTTTCCCTTGCGTTCTATCTTCAGCCTTCAGCCAGTCTTCTGTGCAAACGAGCATCTCCAACGCCTCGGGCTTCAACCGATTCCTGTAATCAGATAGAACTTTGCCACTTGTAGAAAATGCACTCTCAGAAGCAACTGTAGAGACAGGAGGAGTTAGCAAATCTTTAGCCATAATTGACAGAATACTAAAAGTGTGTTCATGTTCTTTCCACCATTGTAAAATATCTAGTGGAGAAAGAGTAGGCTCAGTATCCTGTTGGTTATACCAATTTAATTCATTTGGTTGATTAGTCCTAGGTTTTTAGATTGAATTTGTTCAAGTAAACTAAATGTTCTATCACCAATTCTACTTTTACCCTTACCTTTAGAACTACCAGAAGAAGAACTAACTACAGAAGTTGTACTACTAGAAGCAAAACGTCTATCACAATAATCATATAAGTTATTTAACGTAGATTCAAACTGAACTAAAAAAATAGCGCAATCAATTGTTAATTCTACATTGTCCTCTAAATATCCAAAAAACATTTGTATCAAATTCTTCGTACCTTCTAATTTGATACGGGGATCCATAACAGTAGCAACACAAATCAACATAGGAGGAGGAAAATAATACTTCAAAAATTTTTGAAATACAGGGATTACAATGTCACTAATATAGGCATCATTTAACATTTCGTTAAATATTTGCATCATGCTAACTAATTCAATAAAAATGCTACTAGAAGTAGATTCATATGTTTTTGAAAACTTTAAAGTTGCGTTTTTAAAAGGTTCTAGAAATTTCAACAAAGATTCGGTAAAAAACCAATCGTTGGGAGTCATTTCAAAATTGTGCATATTTTTTGCGATACAAAAATCATTTACAACTGCTTTATAATCGGTGACAACATTTAGTAAATCGAAAGTAGAATTCCATCGGTGTCTAACATCCTTTGGAAATTTTCTAAAAGGAACATTTCTAACCCTACACCAAGCTTTCCATTATTGTAAAATGCTTGGACTTAATGCAATGAAATGTACACAATTTCTAATTTTATGTATATATGGATCAGCTATTCTTAATGCATCTTGAACACATAAATTTATAATATGACATGCACATCTAACATGAAAAATATTGTCAGATGGAGGGTTTAATACAGATTTTAAAGTAGTAATTGCTACATTGTTGTTAGATGCATTATCAAAACTAATAGCCATAATTTTATCGCGAATATGAAAAACATCACAAATTTCTATAATACGGTTTGCTATTTCAGTGCCACTATGGGGATACGGCAACGCCGCAAGTGATATGATTCTTTTTTTAAGAATCCAATCATTGTCGATCCAATGACAGGTTATTCCCATCGTTGGAATATTGTTGACACCCGTCCAACAATCCGAAGTTAAACTAACCCTACAAGTTAAACTCCATAAAATTGCAATCAACGCGTCCTTCATTTCAACATACATTTTAAAACAATCCGATTTGCAAGTATTTCTCGGAATTCTTTTAAAATGAGGGTTTAAGGCCGTTTGATTAAAATTTTCCAAGTTCCTACTTTCGGGATAGGAAAATGGCAACTCTTCCTTAATGACTAATCGGGCCATTTCCCGACGAACAAGTTCGGGATCATAAGGGTGGCTATCTACTTGACCGGTCCTAGGGTTGATTTTTTGTTGGCCTTGTATTTGATCAAGAAGTTCTTTATGATTATGTTGTATGTGCCTACTAATTGTACCGGTGCCGTCACCCCTCTTGAATTTGTATGTTTTACTACATGTTTTACACACTTTCAAACCTATACCCGGAGTATATTCGTCCGGGATATACTCATAAAACTTATGCCAATCGCTAGTTTCTCATCTACTTTTCCTACTACTACGCGGTTGTGTGGTTTCAGGTTGTTGTTGTTCTTCTTCTTCTTCTAATTTTATATCACCTATAACATCCGTGTCGTATGTACCCCATTGTTCCATAGTAGGATCAATGTAATCTTAGGCGGGCTCACTAGTTGGGACAATTGGTGGCCTACGTGAAGAGGAGGAGGAATCTTATCCGCTACGACCGTTACCGCGTGATCTAGACATAATGTGGTAATGTGCTAAAGTAAAGTATGTAAAAAAAAATATACAATGTAGGAGCGGTGAATTATACAAAAAAAAAAAATCTAAAAAACAAGAGGGTTGAGATAGAGAAGTTCAAAAAAACAAACAATAATTTTAACTACAATGCAAAAAAAAATTTAACGAGAGAGATAGAAATATTTTGATACCATTCACCGTGAAATACGCGTATGTAAAAAAATCGTTAAAATAAGAATAGAATAGAAAAGATGGAGGAGCGCTTTGCCGATTCCGCAATTGAAGAGTTGAGAAGATGTTGAAGTAGATATGACGAGGGTTGAAGAGAGTTGAAGACGTTGAATTTTGATTCTGATACGACCAAAATTTGATTGTGTATACGCCTCCTTGTACACTTGTTTGATGAATACTATAATTGTTCAAAAATTCTTTACGAATGATGTATAATAGTAGAGAGAGTAAGAGAGTGAGGTGTGATTTTTTTTGGAAATTTTTGGGGATATTTATAGGCTAAATATGGGGTGAAAAACAAAAAAAAAAAAACTCACCAACGGCTCAAAGAGCCATTCTGTCCATCAGCAGCAGCAGCAACGGTATTTTCGACCGTTCGACCCGCGGGTCAACGGTCGACCCGTCACGGGTCGAACAGGTCGAAACCCGCGGGTCGACCTGCGGGTTGGCGGGTCCAATTCGTGGGTTAGACCGGTTCGTGGGCCGGGTTTCGCGGATTTAATTCGCCTAAATTGCGACCCGGGTCGACCCGGTACTGTTCACCGGGTTCGACCCGAACCCGCCAAGACGCTAAGTGGGCCGGGTCGCGGGTGGGTCGCCGGTTGACCCGGCCCAGTTGTCATCCCTAGATGCACACCATGATATATTATAATAAAATTTTCTATTATCTCAGTTATTAAAATAATTTTATTTAGTTTTTTAATTATAGAAGAATTAACAAAATAGTTAAGCAATATATAAGAAAACATTTTAAAATTTAAAAAAAAAATCAATATTTCATCCAATAAAGGAAGGAAACAAAACCGGTAAATATATTGCAACAAGAAAAACTGAAAATATAATTAGCATGCTAAGTATCTAATAAATTATCTATCCGCCCTCTTGCACTGTAATATCCATATATCGCCTATATAGATCAATGTGATTCTGTGAAATGGTGTTTCAAAAAATATTATAATTGTTGTGATGAGTGTCAACTAACATTCCGGTGGCGCAGCGAAACTAAATACAGTAATGAGGAAGTCGAAGTATGTGAGACGAGTCAATGAACACCCAAGCAAATAGATCCACCAATCCAACACAAACACAACAAGGATTTATCCCGGTTAGCTTTCGCTTAATTCAGATGGGAAATATAAGGAGATATAATATTCAACTATAAGAGATTATAAGAAGTTAATGATTCACTCAATACAAGAAATTAAACTCACTCACCAAGAACTATCTCTCTCTCAAACCTCTCTTTGCAATGGAGAAAATATCAATGAAATACTTCTCACTCTCATACTGGATGAGATTACAATATATAGAAGATAAATAGAGAGAACCCTATGTTGATCTTGATTCTTAGTCATCCGATATAACCTAAAAAATAAGTAACTGAATATGAGTCGTACGATCTGACTTTGAGTTGAAGTTTGAGCTGGAACGACTTAACAAATCGATGCCCAAAAAGAACATAGTGCCGCGCACGGTCGACCGTCCAACAAGACCGGTTGACTGACCTCATCTCGACCAAAACCCTGTACAACTACGGTCGGGTGTGTGGTCGGGTGTGCGGTCGACCGCAACTTTGGACAGTCGACCGCAACTCTACCTGCACTATTGTTGCTCTATTTTCTTCTACTCTCTTCAACGCTTCGACTTCCGTGCTTCATCATATCTTCTTCTATTCTGAACCACAAATATTGAAGACATATTCGTAACAATCTCCATCTTGGATTGCATACGAGTGCTATCACATTATCTGATTATTCATCTCCAAACTCTAATGAACTCCACTTGCGAAAATACATAGAACAATAGTTTCTTCTACTAGTTGAACAAATCTCTACCCAATCTCACCGATTAGTATACCCCCCCCAAGGGCACACCTCATTAGGCGTTATCACAAAGTTGCCAACCTCCGCACGAACTCCACCTACATCAAGGCATTCTCTACCTTTCCATGATGTTCGAAAGTAATAGTCTCTCTTCAATGATGCCAGTTGCGGCAAACTATATGAGCTTGCGAGAACAATGGGAAAAGAAGCAACACTTGCGCAAGTATTCCAGATTTTCCAAAGCTTATAGAGATTGTTTTGGATTGGTCCAACCACTCTCATACCTCTAATCACCTTACGTCAACCCTGAAAAATAGACAGAACTCTACATCGAGTTGTGTACCTACAACCACATGCTTCAAGAGTTCCCAAGGAAACCAGATTTTATTTAAGTAGAGGAATATGCAAAACTTTCCTTAGAGTGAATATATTTAGAACTGACATCTTCAACTCAACTGTCACCTCACCCACTACTTCACAAATCTTTCCAGTTTCCTTCTGACACAATGTTCTGTAGTAGACTTATAAGTAAAAAACAACTCTCTTTCGAAGTAAATATGAGAAGAACTTTCTGAGTCAAGAAACCAACTAGAATTCACTTCTAAAGAATTTGAAATAAAAAAACACGAATCACTTGAATCACAAGCACTAACCACATAGACGGTTGATTTTTCATCATTAACGCTCTTCTGATTCTGCAATTTCCAACAATTTTCCTTGATATGCCATGACCTCTTACAATATCGGCAATGAATCGAATCCTTTTGCATAATAATGTCTTCTCCCTGAATGACCGTCCACTGTTAAACAACTTGGAGTAGACGGTGATTTCTGAATCTCCTTCCTAAGTTAATTTTCCTTCAATGCTTTGATTAGACCATCTATCGAAATACTCTCCTTAGCAGATCTACCATGTAGCATGGTAGTGATCAAAAGCTCGTAAGAATCCGGCAGTGAATATATCAGGTTAAAAACTTTATCTTCCTCACTCACATCCGCATTTATTGCCTTGAGTTTCAATATAATCTTGTTGAACTCTGTGATGTGGTCTTGGAGATCGGTACCTTCCTTCATTGAGAAACAGAATGACTATCTTCCAATGCATCTGATCTAATAATGAAGAACCATAGTGTCAGCTATGAGTTTTTTCGACATATTCGCCACTTCAGTTTCTTCAAGAAATCTGCACCTGATATCGTCCGTCAAAGATAGGTGGATCAGACTTATGACTCTTTCACGAATATCATCCCAAAAATCCTCCTTCATATCAAATGACTTTTTGATGGCTAACTGTAGACATTCTTGAACTATGACGTCATACATGTCTACCTTCCATAGATTGAAGTTGATTTTCTATCGAACTGCTAGATCTTCAAAAGACTGTGACTTGTTATCTTAACAAAACAACTCGACAACCTAAAGCTCTGACACCACTTTGTTGGGATGGGTGTCAACTAACACTCTGGTGGCTCAACGGAACTAAATAGAGCAAGGAGGAAGTCGAAGTAGATAAGACGAGTCAATGAACAGCCAAGCAAATAGATCCATCAATCCAACACAAACACAACGAGGATTTATTCCAGTTAGCTTTTGTTTAATCCGGATGGAAAATATAGGGAGATATAATCAACTAGAAGAGATTATAAGGAGTTAATGATTCACTAAATACAAGGAATTAAACTCACTCACCAAGACTTATCTCTCTCTCAAGCCTCTCTTTGCAATGGAAAAAAATATAAATGAAGTACTTCTCTCTCATATTGGAGGAGATTACAATATATAGAAGAAGAATAGAGAGAACCCTAGGTTAATCTTGATTCTCAGTCATCCGATATATCTGAAGAAGAAGTAATTGAATAGGAGTCATACAATCTGACTTGGAGTTGAAGATCGAGCTGAAACGACCTAACAAATCAATGCCCAAAAAGAACACAGTGTCGCGCACGGTCAACCGTCCAATATGACCGGATGACTGACCTCCTTTCGGGCAAAATCCTGTACAACTGCGATTGGGTGTGTGGTCGACCACAACTTTGGACAGTCGACTGCAACTCTGCTTGCACTGTTGTTGCTCTATTTTTTTCTACTATTTTCGACGCTTTGACCTCCATGCTTCATCATTTCTTCTTCTAATATGAACCACGAGTATTCAAGACATATTCCAAATAATAATTAATTATTGTCTATCTATTACTTATATTATTAATATTAACATATTTCGATATTTTAGAAATTTATCTCTCGATTCTAACTCTAAATCTTAGTAGACATGAAAGGAAAAAAACCTTAACATGCAATTAAAATAAACTTTAAAAACATGTTAATGTACAATATATCTACAACATCAATTCATCACCTTGATCCCTACATGCATGAAAGCTACATCATTCATGTCGTTGTTGATCTTATCCTAAAAATGATAAATGAAGGAAAAGAAAAAACTAAAATATTTGTTTGTAAGAGATAGTAGCAAATATGTAGCTCATGTATACATAAATAATATGTATTTAGAATATACACATTATTTCTTATATCTTGTAGATTTTATGTAAACATATTGATGTGCAATAAAACTACATCATCAATCCTCACTCTGGCCCCTACATGTATAAATACATATCATTCAAGTTGTTCTTGATCCAATACTAAAAATAATGCATGAAAAATATATTTAAACATATATATGTTTGGCCTTTTGGCTCTATCCGATACATCAAAAAAACATATATATGTTTGTAAGAGATAATAGCAAATATGTAGCTCATGTATATATAAAGAATAAGTATTTAGAATATACACATTATCTCTTGTATCTTGTAAATTTTATGTCTTTTTTTTTATTAGCTATAAAAGAAATGTAAAATAAATGAATATTATTCTTTCTATATATGATAAAATACATCATGAGTTTTTTTTGCATGATAAATATTAAGTAATTTACTAGTAATATTCATCGAAAGATAATTATTGTAGTTGATAGAATTAGGTTAAAATAACTGTAGTTATATAAGATCAAAACATATAGTTGTTATTAATATAAACTAAAAAATATAAACTTTATCATGCGTCTAATATGAAAATGCCACTGAGTTTAACATGGAAGTGACACCTGGTGCAAGAAAATTAAAAAAAAGTGCGCATGTAGCGCAAGCAAAACAAGCAAAACAATCAAAACTCAAATTTTGTTGTTGTTTTTCCATGTGGTAGCAAATAGATTATGTGAATTCTTTTTTAGAAACAATAAAAAGAACTTGCCTTTTAATTTTTCGTTGATATTGACTATTTCCAGCTGATCTTGATTTATGAATCTGACTCGTTTGAATTGTGGATCTGATCTGAATGGTGATGATTGCTCTGATTGACCGGCAAAAGTCTGAAACACCAAGGTTGGCCCCGGCAACATACCCTCTGATGCTCAAGTCAGAACTCGTAAATATATGAGAGTATTTTTGTGGCAAAATATTGATTACCTGGTTCTTGTGGATGTCATGGGGTATTTATAGTTGCTTTGGGGACTGTTTCAAGATATTGATCTATCTCTACTTCTCGGTGTTTTGATAGAGTTGGTTATTCTTTTCTTTATGAAGAGATAGGGTCGGTTACCCTTTTTTTTATAAAGAGATAGAGTTAGTTGATATTCTTCTTCATGAAGAGATAAAAGTGGTTGTGGAGATAGAGTTAGGACTTTGCTCTTATAAAGAGATAAGGTTTTTGAACCGTCTCTTATGTATAATTATGAGTTTAAAGTGATATTTTAGATAATCATGAACTCCTTCTTGTTGGCTATTATGACAACCCAGTTTGACAAGTGTGTTTTGGGTTGCTGAGCTTGAGATAAGCCCAACTCTCGTTTACGACCCATTTCTAGTGAAATTTGTTGGGTTTATATCTTGCATACGATATTGGCTAAGAATGCGATAAGACGGTAGAGGGATTGAGACGATTGGAAACGGAGTTAAGGCGAGAAACAGTCAGTGGCACCAACAGAGGAAGTTGCAGTCGACCGCAACTCATGTGCGGTCTGCACGATATCTTCCAGAGAGGAGGATATTCGACCGACTTGTTGGTGCGGTCGAATGTTCGCGGTGCTGATGGGTTTTGGGCTTAAGTCTTGCAGATTCGTGAAAGGCCCAACTTGCTCTTCAAGTTAGATCGTGTGGCTCCTATCATAGGGTTATCTCTTATGTACTATCCTATGGTTATTGTAACAAGATATCAACTTAGGATTTGTCTGTAGATCTATATAAACAATTGTAACGGCTCATAAATCCATATGATTCTATTGAGTGCCGAATAGTAGAAAAGAGTACTTCATCTGAGAGAGTGAGAAAGTTTCTCCATTGTAAGCAGCATCAAGTTCCAGTTAGGCTTGAGAGATGGTCGTGGTGAGAATTTTAATATTCTTGTATCTTCTCTAGTTGAATAATATCTCGGTTCTTCCTCCCCCAGAATAAGGCAAAAGCCCCAATCGGGACAATTCATGTGTGCTTTGTGTGATTGGTGTGATCTAGTTTTGCTTGGTGGTTTGTGTTGATTGTGTCAAAGACTCAACAAGATCCTAAAATTTCTAACAAGTGGTATCAGAGCAATCAGGTTCGTGGGTTTGTTCGAGTTCCTTGGAGATGGCAGATCAAAAGACGAAGATCAAGCAGTTTGATGGTAAGATCAACTTCAATCTATGGAAGGTGGACATGTATGATGTTTTGGTTCAGAAGGAATTGCAGCTTGCCCTAGAAGAGAAGAAGCCAACCGACGTGAAGCAGGAGAAGTGGGATGAGATTTGTTTGAAGGCCTTGAGTTTAATCCGGTTGCAATTGACGGACGAAGGCAAGTGTAATATTCCCGAGGAGAAAAGTGCGGCGAGTCTATGGGAGAGACTCAAATCTGACTCGGGGTCGTCGTTGCTAGATCGAATGTATTGGAAGAGGAAGTTGTTTAGGTTCTCAATGAAGGAAGGTACCCATCTTCAAGATCATATTGTGGAGTTCAATAAGGTAATATCTGAACTGAAGGCGATTAACGTTGATGATCTTAGTGAAGAGGATAAAGCTTTCAACTTGATATATTCACTACCAACTTCTTATGATCACTTGATAACTACCATGCTACATGGGAAATCAGCCAAAGAGACACTTACTGTAGCCGGGGTGATTAAGGGCCTGAAGGAAGATGAACTAAGAAAGGGGACTCATAAAGGAGGGTCTATTTCTTTAGGGTGTTTTGCGGTGGATGGTGATACTTCATTTGGAAGGGATGCGACACACAAGGGTAAGATTTATTGCCATTACTGTAGAGGAGTAGGGCATTACAAGAGAGACTGTCACAAGTGGTTGAGTCAGAAGAGTGCTACTAAAGAAGGGGAACAAGCTCATATAGTCAGCGCAACCGAGTCGGATAATAATGACGATTATTGTATTCTTGTTTCAAGTTCTTCAAATGTGGATTCAAGTTGGTATCTTGATTCTGGAAGTTCATCTCATATTTGCTCCGAGAGGGAGATGTTTTCTACTTACAAGTCATCAACAGGCCGTAGTATGAGAACGGGGAGTAGTGAGATTTGTGAAGTAGTGGGTGAGGGAGCAGTTGAATTGGACACACTAGATGGTAAAGGGTTCACACTAAAGGAGGTCATGCATTGTAACCCCTGTTTTTCATTTTATGTACCTTGGAGTGTATTTTTCATTTTTGTTTATTTTATCTCTCTTGTATTTTTTCTGAACCGTACATTGGATTTGTTTTCAATATATATTCGTTTTATTTCATTTTGACCTCCTTGTGTTGTTTGATCATCACTTTTGTTCGTTTTTCGTCATTTTGATTCTTTTCCTCATTTTCTTGGTCTCGTTATCTTTATTTTATTTTTCCATAGTGTTGTGATGGAATTTTGGTTGTGATTTCCCGAACCTATGATTTTGACTCCTAATAAGATGTTTCAAGAGCCATAGAATTCACTCCTAAATTGTATTCCCATTGGTTATTGACCCAATATCCATTACCCATTTGTATACCTATTACTACATACCAATACCCACAACCCATTAGCCCACATTAAATTCCTATATATAACCCCTAATCCTAAAACCCTAAACCTTAACCCTAATCTCTCTCCCTTTCCTAATCTTGCCCCCCCCCCCCCTTTTCCCTTGTGCTCCCAGTTTGCTTCCCAACCCGACACCACCAGCCAGCCACCTCCCCTAGGCCGACCTCCTCCATAGCCGACCTCCACTACCTCTACTCTGGCCACCATCCTACACCCATCTCCGACAACCATACAACCCGACCCTCTCCCTTGCTTGATTGCCGATCCACACCATCAACAACCACCATCACAACCATCATCAATCCCTTCTCTTGTGGTGTTCTCAAAGTGGGTGCTTGCCACTTTGATCATTGCTTCAAGGAGGATTCGTTCGTGGGTGAATTTCGTTCGTTGGTCTTGGATTTATTGCTTTTAGCGGGTTTCGTTCATGGGTTTTGCTTCTCTTCATGTTTGGATCTTTCTTCATCCACAAATTAAGGCAAGTAATTTGTACTCCAATTCATTTGTTTGATACAAGTCCCAAAATTCACCTATAGTATAGTTGGTTCTAGAGACAACCAAATATTGTGATTTTCTTGATGGGTTTGGAATCTATTGTGATAATCTGGCCATAGATGACTCGTGACACAAATCTTGATATGTGATAACCTAGGAATTGCCCAATTCTTGATTTTTAGGCATGTATGTGAATAATGGTGTGAATTTGTGTTTGGATTAAGAACCATGTGAAATAATAGGTGTGGACATGTTAATAACCCTAATTCATGATGTTTAGATGCTTGGTAGGTTGTATTTCAAGTTTGGATGTGTTTGGATCAATATTCTTGAAGTTATGATGTTCTTGTTTTGAAGTGTGAAATCTGTATTTCTAGATGTTCTGTTTTGTTTGCTATTTTCGTCTATGCTATAGCCAGTATCTTGATTCCAGTATAAAATATGAATTTTAGATAATTTTATCTATTTTCAAACTCCACTGGTTTTGCTTGATTTGGATTTCATATGACTAAGTTATGACTGTTTTAGTACAGAGGTGTCGATCTATTCCAGATTCAGTTTTTGGTTGATTTTGTTAACAAACTATTTTCAAGAACCATTCTATACATATTGGCTTGATCCAGTATTTTGTTCAATATTTCTTTATGAAGTTAGGGACTACCCAGAATTTTGATGAATTTTATTTATAAGTTTTACGTGGTGTTTCATGCTCGTTTCTAAAATCTACTCATGCTGTATTTTGCTCGTTGTTCTGTAAAGAACCCTATTTTCACTATGATTCCTTTATGAAAAATATTTGTGAAATGTGAAAGTTAGTAAATTTTATCTATTTTCATATCCCTTTGGCGGAATTGGATTTCGATTCACTGGTTGCGAGATATCTTAGTTTTCGTACAACAGTGTTGAGATTTCCAGATTCGTTAAACTATGTTTTCTTGATGCTTTGGTATTTTTGATGACTGGTCTATTCTTACTGGAATATTATGAAACTTTATATTTTGATTTTATACATATAGGGGAATACTCCAAATTTTTCTTGAATTTATTTGAGAGGTTTTGATGCTATTTTTCTGACTGAGAACTCGTTTTCCTGATTTCTGACTGGACATGTTATCTGTCTTCGAACCTGTTTTGAGTTATGATGTTGTGAACTACTATATGACTTAATTATACTCTTTGGATTCGTGTGGATGTCTATTATTCAGATCCTTCGACGGATCCATATTTGCATTTCTGTAGCGACAAGAATCACTGTTTTAGTACTGATCTGTCATGCTATCCTGATTATAAACATACCCTGTTTTGCTCGTTTATGTGAATGTATATCAACCATGCTTGTTTATTTATTTCTCTGAACCTAATACTGATTATACCATATTAGTTTGACACTATTTCGTATACATTCATGCCTGTTTGATGTCCATAATAAAAGTAACCAAGCCGGGGTTTAAGAAAAAGATCTAGTAGTGAAAAATATAGAAACGTGTACTTGAAAGAGGACATGTGTCCTGCCTGCCTGTTACATATTCATGACTACATGATTCACGATCCTGTTTACTTGTACCTGATTGCATGCTTCACTATAAGAAGATGTACTCGGAAGATAACCACTATGTTATGCCTGTTTCCTGTACCTGACTGCATTCTTCCCTTAGGAAGGTGTACTCGGAAGAAAACCACTAGATTCTACCTATTCCTATTTCCTGTACCTAAGTACACTGCCCTATGGACTCTACTATGAAATCTAAAGCAAAATTGTTTGTTATAGCAACCATGTAGTAAAAAACCGGGATGTATGAAGTGCTACCTATATAGTAAAATAACAAGACTTGACATGACATAACCTGATACCTGTGTACCTGTTATCTATATACCTGTTACCTGATTATCCTGTCACATGATTACTTGTTACCTGTTTACCTGATTACCTGATACTTGATACATGTTTACCTGTTTACTTGACACTTGATACATGTTACCTGTACCTGTTAGTATACCATGTTGCTAGATAGTTTCCCTATGTGCTTGTATCCTACATTAATTTGTGATCCGCGACTTGCAATTGACATGTACTTATTTTCTTCTTTTCTCCTTTTTTCTGCAAATTTACTAATTGCAGATCAAGATTGTCAGCTGCCAGAAGGTATTGACGAGATGATGTATTAGTGCTGGAGTTTCTGCTTTATTATTTTTATTAGTTGTTGCCTGAACATTGAATAAAGTATATTTGGTTATTTGGATATTATTTGTATTTGGGCGATGTGACCCAGGATATTATTTTCTCCAGACTCTGATTTATTTGGGAATATTGTATTTGGTTTAAGTAAATTTCTGTTGGTAATTTGTTTCAATTATGCATGAATGGTTGTGCCTTTTGCTTCTGACTCTGATTATTTCTGTGATGTGTTGCAAAGATTCTTGAACAGCTTAAGGATGATGAAAATCATTCGCTGGGCTTTTGTTACATATCCGTATTCCGTATTCTTTTTGGAAAGCAGGGCGTGACATGCATATTCCTTCGATACAGCAGAATCTTATATCCTTGGGTACTCTTGATGCTCATGGCTGCAGGTACACAGCTCGAAGTGGAGTTTTGACAGTTTGGGATAGTCATCGTAAGGTAATGAAGGGTAAGAGGAGAATTGGACAGGGTCAGCACAACCTCTACCAGCTTTGTAGGCGCAGAAAAACTCGGCCGGGTGTACGGAAGTCCATTGTTCCTAAAGTATTATCTAGTAAGCCGTCACTAGAATTACCGACACGAGACTGCAACGTTCGAATACCGTTAGAAGGTAGAGATAGCCTTGATGTAGGTGGAGTTCGTGTGGAGGGTAGCACCTCCATGATTACATCTACAGGGGTGTGCCCGTGAGGGGGGCATACAGCTGGAGGAAAACAGGTAGAGGTTTATTTAACTAGCAGAAGAAGCCATATAAACATGTTGTTTACAAAGCGGAGAAGAAAGGTCTAGAAGAGTTTTAAATCACACTAGTATGGATTCATGCATATGCAATCCAAGGTGGGATTGTTCGGTTTATGTCTTGCATACAATGTTGGGAAAGAAGACGATAAGACAATGGAGGGATCAAGACGATTGAAAACAGAGTGGAGGCGAGCAACAGTCAGCGGCAATAACAGAAGAAGTTGCGTTCGACCGCAACTCATGTGCGGTTGAACAACCCCTGCACGATGTCTTCCAGAAAGGAGGACAGTCGACCGACTTGTTGGTGCGGTCGACCGTCCGCGGTGCTGATGGGTTTCGGGCTTGAGTCTGGCAGATTCGTGAAAGGCCCAACTTGCTCTTCAAGTTTGATCGTGTGGCTCCTATCGTAGGGTTATCTCTTATGTACTATCCAATGGTTATTGTAACAAGATATCAACTTAGGGTTTGTCTCTAGATCTATATAAATATTTGTAACGACTGATAGATCCATATGATTCTATTGAGTGCCGAATAGAAGAACAGAGTACTTCATCTGAGAGGGTGAGAGAGTTTCTCCATTGTAAGCAACATCAAGTTCCAGTTAGGCTTGAGAGAAGGTCGTGGGGAGAACTGTAATATTCTTATATCTTCTCTAGTTGAATACTATCTCGGTTCTTCCTCCCCCGGATTAAGGCGAAAGCCCCAACCGGACAATTCTTGTGTGCTTTGTGTGATCGGTGTGATCTAGTTTTGCTTGGTCGTTTGTATTGATTGTATAAAAGACTCAACAAGATCCTCAAATTCCTAACAAAATTTACCGTTTTACTCCTGAGAACTTTAAGATTCATGGTCGATTTGAACGGTCCTGATTTGGTTCTATTTGTACCCATATCAACTTTGTATATATAGTAGATGAATGTATAATGCATTAGCTTTTCAGTGCGGGGTCAATGAACCTAATTAAGCTTTCTTGCTCATGCAAAGTTCTTGAAACTTATTTGCATACACCAGTTGGTCGCTGCTTGTTCCGATTTTATATAATAAAAATTGTATATGATAATTGTATGGCTAAAAAGTTTTGTAATTGAATGTTTGATATCCAAATCACATTCTTGGTTTTTGATATTTTCTAGATGTTAAAAAAACTTTTGTCTTCAACTCGATCTTGTTTTCTCGTCAAATTGTGTGGCTTGTTAGTAGGAGCTCAATGGATGATATTTTGACAATTTAGATGAGAAATATTATGCTATAGCTCATGCCCTCTTGATTCATATCCTATCCCATGTCTTTGTGCCAAACTCGGTTATCCTTCAAATTAAGTCAAAAATTTTCAAGTTTTTGTTTGTTCTAAAGGCTATGGAACTCGTGATATGCACATGTATCGTGGGATGTTCTATGTTAGCCAATTGAGTGTGAGTGTGTTGGATTACTCTGATTGAATTATTTACAAGAAAGTTTGATGTCTAAAAATCTCAAGTGGTTGTTTAATTAATTGAATTCTTGGTGTTTTGTGTATTAGTTGAAGTATAAGCTCCCCGCTTCAATTTGGAATTGGCATCGACCTCGATATAGTTATTGATTGTAGAGAGCTATGCTTCCGGGTAGGGATCTACTTTATCAAGTCCTTTGATGGTTAATTGCGTGTGGGTGTTCATATATTTTATGATCCATGGTTGATCAATGTGCCCCTTAATAATAATGTTCGGAGTCACCTCAAAATTCTCTAGAGTCAAGAAGAATAGCCTCCTCATTTTTTATTGCCTTTAAGGAGTGTGACGAAGAAGCCATTCAAAATCTCCTTCCAACTGCTCTTTTCCCTTTGATCAAGTCCATCCCCTTACTAGTTAGGATCCATTCCGCTTTAGCCCAAAAGTAGTTGTATTAAAAATTAGGTGTTTGATATTTTTGAAGAATTTTTTGGGCCAAATAGATTCTCAAAACATTTCTTTTTTTAATCCAAAATCTTACTGCTCCAAATTACGGTTTTTTGCTATAATTTTTTTTATACCCTAAATATGAAAGGAAAACAATTTTTTTCTTCTTCTCTTCATTCTTCCTCCGCCTTTCATGTCGACTCTCTCATTCTTCTTCATTACTATTCTCCTTTTTTTTCCTCTCTACTTCCCTCTCCTCAAACCACCATCCTTTCGCCCCTCTCTCCTCAAACCAATATGCCCCCACTAATCTCTCCCCCCTGTTGACCCTAAGTTTGGTGTGCACAAAATATATTATTAAGACTAATATTTTCAGTTGAGATCTACAGAATTTACAGAGAAGATAATTTAAAACAAAGAGCCAAAAAGATTAGCAATCAAGCAAAAGAGGAATGTATCAAAGAAGATTGCAAAAATCAAGAATATTTCAACTCAAGAAGTATGTGTTTCAAATTTCAAGAAATCTAGCAAAAACAATTTATTTATTTCTATTTATGAGAGGAATCAATATGTAAGGTATTGTTGATTGAAGAATTAGTTTTGGAAAGAAAATAAAGTGGATTTGCCAAATAAAAGAGAATCTGCATGATAGCGGTCGACCGAACAATATGTCGGTCGACCGTCCCACAGTCGACCGCACTTTTACTGCAAACGTGAGACAGTCGACTGACCATCTTTATGTCTCTGACTGAGATGGATGGTCGACTGCTCATCAAAACGGTCGACCGCACTCGTACAGTTTTGATTTTCTTTGGAAAGTATCTTTCCCATTTTTGGAGAGATACGCTTCCTCACTCAATAAATAAAGGCGAACCCACTGAGTATTCTTCATCCCTTGCAGTTATAATTCTTCTGAACTAATCATTCAATCAACGATTCGAGTGTGAGAGCTTTTATTATTTTCTTTAGTCAAGATCATTTTAGATCTTGAGAGTTTTTCTTTTCTTCCACTCCACTGAGTTTTTTGCGGGACTTGCTTGTAGAAGCCCTACGGGTGTAATAGGTCTCTCGGCCTGAATTCCGAGAATCACTGTACAAGGGTTTAAAGTATAATGGAACGCTTGTGACGGAGAATTGCTACAAGTAGGTTGTGTGGACGTAGACCTGAGGGTCGAACCACGTTATATCGCTGTGTCTTGCTCGTTACTCTGTTTGATTTCTCTTACTCTATCTTTTTTTACTTTACACATTTCATTTGAATTTTTAATTTCCGCACAATCACCCTATTTAACCCCCCTAGGGTGATCTAATAGTGGTATCGGAGCGAGGTGCTCATCAAGAGCTTAAAAGCTTGAGCAAAAGGTCCAATGACCGAAATCCCTCCTCCCGAAAACTTGTACTCGTCCGAGCCATTTATCTCCAATGGAACAAGCCTAACACATTCACCTTATTTTGATGAACAATGCTATGATGTTTGGAAAGTTCGTATATCTCACTTTTTGTAGATACTTGGAGAAGAAGTATGGAATGTTTGCGTAAACCAAGTAGAGATTCCAGTCAGTGATGGAAAGAGGGCTTTCACAAAAGCTAAATTAGCATTGAAAACTGCAAATTCCATGTCTATGACAACACTTTGTGCAGGTATGAATAATGAAGAGCTCATGCAATGTGGGTGAAATTTTAAAACATCATATGAAATATGGAACAACATGCTAAAACGGCATAGAGGAACAACATCTGATGTAAAGGCAAAAGTTAATTTATGTTTTTATAAGTTTGATATTTTTCGTATGCTTCAAGGAGAGACCACAGATCTGATGCTAACCCGCTTTGATATTATCGCACATGAACTTAAGAGCTTAAGTAAGGGGTTAGATGATGACCGAAAGGTCGGAAAACTCATATGCTGTCTCACACCTCAATGGGATATCAAGGCTGCTACAATGAGGGAGACAATTGAAGAGAATGGATTTGACTACTACACTTTTCAAGGAAAATTGAAGACGTATGAGATGGAGATGGCCGAAACAAAGAGGTACCGAAAAACATTGGGATTGAATTCAAAACTGAAGAGAAGACCATTGCCCTGAAAGCAGAAACTTCACGACCATTAAAATCAGAATCAGACCATGAAGAATCAAACGAAGATATCATACGACTAACTAAACAATTATGTAAGCATTTCAAATGCCAAAAGTATGGCAGGTCACGAGGAGAAAGAGACAAAGATAAGAATGATGTGTGCTACAAATGCAACAAAGCATGACATATCCACCCAAACTGTCCCCTATCGCAAGGTAGGAACAAAGATTATCATAACTCCAACTCAAGAATCAGAAAGAAGGCATTAAAGACAATGGCTAGATTCAAACTCTAGCGGTGAAGAGAAAGAACACTACTTTGGATTCATGGCTCTTGGGGATGGTGAGGTGCAATCATCACTCCAAGAAGAGATAATTGAAGAACCCACCTATGATGATCTAGTTGACATGTGTAATGGTTTAAGAGATTATGCAAAGAAATTAAGTCGTGAGTTGAGATAATATAAACAAATGTGTAATGAATTACATGACTCATGCATTGCTAAAAACCAAAAGTTGAAAAATAAAAATTCCTTGATTATTGAAAATTTTGAGTCATTTAGGAAGAATCATGATGTGTTGATAGAAGAAAATGAACGTTTAAAACAACAGATTCAAAAATCTCTGGCAATATATAATGAAACCTAAAGGAAATTCATGAGAAATCTGCTTATATTGCTACATTCACCGACGATCTAAATTAATGCAAAAAGAAAATTTGATGAGGTAGTGGAAGGTTGTTAGGAAGCACTCGAATAAAATAGAATACTTGGTGCTACTCTAGACACTCTTCGTTGAAATACCAAAGAAGATGAGAAAACTAGAATAAGATTTTGTAATAGAATAATTGAGCTAGAAAAAAATGTTGAAAAATATGAAGGGCCCAATTATCTTATGACAAAGAATTCAAGTTCGTATCATGATAACCGAGGACTTGGTTACAATGAGCCAATATAACATCAAAATTTCAAGCAATCTTGTCATACACATATGCATAGCCACCAAAATAGTTACAAACCAACACATAATTATGCATATATGCATGATCCAAGGCATAATCGCATTACTTGTCACTATTGTTGTAGATTATGACATTTCTTACAATTGTACTTTAAAAAGGAATACTAACTTTGTTTGGATAAAGAAGATTACAAGTGCAGAAATAGTACCTACTTGGATGCCTACTAATCTTAATGTAGGTACATCAATGCATTTCACCTAAAGATCGGTAACACCTTGATAGTGGATGCCTAAAGCTCATGACGGATTAAAACAGCATTTTGTATCACTATGAAGAAAAGAAAAGGGAAGGACATTTTTTTTTTCTTCTTTTGAAGGTAAAACAAGTTTAGTTTAATTTTTATATTCACTTCTGGCAAGCAAATTAAAACACAATTCATTTCTCTCAACTATACGATATAAATTACATAGTTACTTTTAATAAATAATAAGCATTCACTAGCATTTTATTAAAGATCATTTTAAAATGGGAGATATTATTCTTGATTATGTTTCAACTGATTCGTAACTAGCTAGTTTTTTTAAAAATCCTTAGATGAAAGACGTTCATTTTTTTAAAAGGATAATTAAACATCATTGATATTTTCGCTTAAGCAATTTTGCGGTTCGGTCGACTGAACAGTCGACTGTCACTCTGTAATGGTGTACGGTCGACTGCGCAGTCGATCGTCCCTCCTTCCGTTCCTGTCGACATGTTTTGTTGATTTTTTTTTCACAGGGTGTCTTTTAAAACATTTTCTACATTGTGTTGTTTTGTCTCCTCTTGGTGTGTTCAAAAAAGGTGGAGAAAATCTTAGAGCATAGAAGTTAATTTATCTATCTTCTCTAAATAGGGGGAGTATTGGATTAATGGGGAGAAGTTGAATTTGATTTACTTTAAATTTAAATTCTAATACATATTTTGTTCACACCAAAAGGGGGAGATTGTTGACCCTAAGTTTGATGTGCACAAAACGTATTATTAAGACTAATATTTTCAGTTGAGATCTATAGGATTTACATAGAAAGTAATTCAAAACAAAGAGCCAAAAAGATTAATAATCAAGCAAAAGAGGAATGTATCAAAGAAGATTGCAAAAATCAAGAAGCATGTGTTTCAAATCTCAAGAAATCTAGCAAAAATAGTTTATTTATTTCTATTTATGAGAGGAATTAATATGTAAGGTATTGTTGATTGAAGAATTAGTTTTGGAAAGAATATAAAGTGGATTCGCCAAATAAAAGAGAATCTGCACGATAGCGGTTGACCGAACAGTATGTCGGGTCGACCGTTCCACAATCGACCGCACTTTATACTGCAAACGTGTGATAGTCAACCAACCATCTTTCTGTCTTTTTGACTGAGATGGACGGTTGACTGCTCATCAAAACGGTCGACCGCACTCGTACATTTTTGATTTGTTTGGAAAGTATCTTTCCCATTTTTTGAGAGATACGTTTCCTCGCTCTATAAATAAAGGCGAACCCACTGAATATTCTTCATCCCTTGCAATTATAATTCTTCTAAATTAATCATTCAATCAACGATTCGAGTGTGAGAGCTTTTATTATTTTCTTTAGTCAAGATCGTTTTAGATCTTGAGAAATTTTCTTTTCTTCCACTTCGGTGAGTTTTTTTCGGTACTTGCTTGTAGAGCCCTGCGGGTGTAATAGGTCTCTCAGCCTGAATTCTGAGAATCACTGTACAAGGGTTTAAAGTATAATGGAACGCTTGTGGCGGAGAATTGCTACAAGTAGGTGGTGTGGACGTAGACCTGAGGGTTGAACCACGTTATATCGTTGTGTCTTGCTCATTGCTCTGTTTGCTTTCTCTTACTCCATCTTTTTACTTTACGCATTTCATTTGAATTTTTAATTTCCGCATAATCACCTTATTCACCCCCCCCCCCCCCCCCCCCGGGTGATTTAACATCCTTTCTCTCCATTTTTCTCATCAAACATTCCATTTCATCATCTCTCTCTGCCTCTTTACCCTTAAACATCCCTTCAACTCCTTCTCTTCATCCTCTTCACCATTAGGGTCGTTTCCTTCCTACTTCAACCCTAAAACCAGATTATTTTTTTCTCGCATTTTTTTTTACTCTTCCACAGATTCATGCTTTAATAGGTAAAATCTTATAATTATTAGGTTGTTGCAAACTTTATAATTCAATTCATGTTATATGATTAAAACATATAAAACTTAATAATAAATTTTGTGCAATTAAACTTTAGTCCTGCCCCAAAAAGATGCCCGCATATGTGGGGGGGCCTTAGGGGTTAGGGTTTATACCTTGAGAGAGAGTTGTTGAGCGTCGGGAAGATCTTGAAAGAGCTTGAGAATTTCCTAGAGTTTTGACTTACTTTACATATATTTTCCTCTATATATTTTGGTGCTGATATAGGATATTTATAGCAAGAGTAGGCTTGGAGGCTACGTTTTGGCCTGGGACACGTGATGTTGCCATGTAAGGCAAGTTTGACTTGGTAGGAGGACCGTTGGGAGGTTGTTCCAAGACTGGTCGGTGCCGAGAGAATATGGGAGGTCGACTGATTGATCTTGACTGCCCAAACTGTGAGCAGAGCACTCGATTGTTGCATTCTAATGACAACCTAGAGTTGGTTGCATTAGTGAGAATATATGAGTGTACCTCGCGATCTGTGTAATACCACCAAAATGTGTTATAACACTTAATTAGTTTATAGTAATTCATAGTAGAGAGATCATTTGTACTAATCACTTTAAATTATAGAGTTATATAAGGAGTAATCACTTGGAGTCGTAAGAAGGAAATTGTAGAGTTTAGTTTGTAATAGTCTTTTGTCGTAGTAGAAGAAATTGTAAGGTCATGAATAAAATGATTGAATGAGTAAGTGTGCATGGATAACTAGAATTAACAGTGAAGAACTATGTTGCAGAAGGCATTAGCAGGAATACTTATATGCGTACGTATGGTGATGGTTAGGGTACATTAAGTACACTAGTTGGTGCATGTTGAGTCAATTTTTGGTATATTTGGAAAGATAAGTTTAATTCCAATGAGTTAAGATGAATCTTGTCGCAATTTAAACAATTGATTAATACAATGGAACTAGGTGGGTTCCCTAGCACTCCATTATCAATGAGTGAGCAACTAAGTAAAGCAAATTAAGTAAAAAATAGAGTGCGATTAATGTTAATAGATTGTAGTAACTTTTGATCGTGTGACCAAGTATATAAGGACATGCAATAGTTGGTGTGTACTCACCTGTCAAAGGGACACGTGCGACATTGTCTCATCTGAGACACGTGCGGCGTTGTCTGGACTGTTAATTTCTAGGATTTAGTGATAAGAGCGAGATGCGGGCGTAAGTCACAAGTCCTGTACGAACTTAGGGGATGGACCCTTAAGTTTTCGTCTATGCTCTGGGTTATCTATACGAATAAGGAGCAAGAGTGAAACTCTAAGTCTCTTGGTGGAGTAGAGGTGGCCCTACAATTCTCCTTATGTTCATGATAACTTTGGTAGGGGCAAGAGTGAAGAAGGACCGTGATTCCAGCAGAGCTGTTGATTACCGGCCTGACCGAGAATGGAGATGGATCACGATCCTATCGGAGTGGAGAAGGACCACGATCCGACTGCAAAATTGAGAAAGGACCGCATGTACTGCAGACTTTACCAGTCACTAGATGAATGTCAGAAATAGGAAAGAGTACAAGAGCAGGATGCATGGCGAGGGATCGAACCCTATCATCTGGAGAATACGAAATCGATTTGGGAAGTATGTATTCTGGGATGCATACGTTTCCAAATCAAGTTTACATTAGAGTAGGAGCATCGTGTGCATTCCGAGTTTGTGCATTAGAATCTAGATCATGGCATACACCAACACTTGTGGTTTGACTTTCACATTTTTCTTCTGCATCAAATATTAATTGCTGAGGATTTTGGAGATCGCGGGTCTCATCTGCATTGCGTTAGTTGCATTCAACTAACGTCTCCACAGTTGTTTAGTTACAGGACTGTTCACCGGAGTTGGAGATTCAAGTTGTGGAGCATCCAAGTGAAGGATATAGTTTCCTTGTGCAATGTAAGTCTTTAATTTCCTGTGGTTTTTCTATGTTGTGTACTCATTGAAGTAAAGATTCTGGGTATGTGTCACGAGCTTTCAGTGTGCGGAACTGGGGGCGCTACAAAGTGGTATCATAGCAGACTTCAAATGGTAGTACCAACACAACAGGAAAATTAGACTTGGATGCCCCAGTTAGAGTCGGGTTTAGTTTGGATAGTAGGACAGTCATAATTCATATTGTTGTACTTCCAGCCTATGTTTATGATCTCCCTATATCCGGAACTAACCCATGTCTATATTTCTTTCTTTTGAAGGATATCGGGAAGAAACAGAGGTGGCAGTAACAGTAGAACCACGGGTGAAAACGGTAGGGTATACCAAAGAAACCGAAGGGGCAACAACAGAAGGACTGAGGGTGAAGGAAGTAGAGTTAATAACGCAAATCTCAACTTCAAAGAAGAATTCGCGCGAGTATATCAAATGATGGAAGCTTTTATGGAGGCAAGCCAGAACTTTATACCGCAGTCAGAAGCTCAGGGGAGGAACATGGGAAACGTTGTGACAAACCCAGTTAAAATGGTGGAGTCCTTTAAAAGGATGAAACCACCAGTATTTGAAGGCCAAACAGATCCCATAGCCGCCAACGGCTGTATACGACAAGTAGAGATCGTCTTCGAAGTATTGGATATTCCTGATGAAAGCAAAGTCAAGCTGGCTACTATCTTACTGGAATAGGTTGCAGGGTATGGTGGCATTCAGTCAAGCGCAGTATGGGTGATGGGCTGATAACATGGGAAGATTTTCTAGAAGAATTCAGACAACACTAATTCCCTCTCGATGTCCAAGAATAGAAGGCCATGTAGTTTATTATCCTGAGGCAGGGCAACATGTCAGTACGAGAATATGAAACAAAGTTTACACAGCTATCTCGTATGCACCAGGGATGGTGAAGGGCGAGGTGAAGAAGGCAAAGAGGTTTGAGCAAGGACTGAGTCCTGGATTGAGATCGAGAATGGTGCCATTATGTATTCGGAGGTTTGATAAGCTAGTTTGACGGGTATCAGTAATGGAGATGGATATGAACCAATACAAGTAGCCGTAAGAGAAGACCGAAAATCAGAACGAGGGAAAACGGTATGTTCCAGCCACAAATTTCAAGGAGCAAGGCCCGAACTAGAAGTTCCAAAAGCCTAATACCAGTACCGAAGCCGTCAAGGCAGTGAAGTGTTTCCTCTGTGGTGAGAGAGGACACAATAAATCCATATGCCCAAGGAATAAGGTTCAGGATAGTGAACGAACGTGTTTCAATTGTGGAAAGGTTGGACACGTTAAGCCAAAATGCCCACAACTGCAGAAGCGCAACAGTGGTCCAGGGCAGAAGAATAATGATCAAGGGAAGAAGCCCTTCTGCTAGGGACATGTTTTCGCTCTGACTGAAGAGGATGTTGAGAAGGAAGAAGTGGGTCATCACGGGTATTAATGGATGTAATGTAATTTGCTTTGCTGCTAAAAATAATATGTTTTCGTTGTGATTAAAAGTATATAGGTTTCTGTATGTACTTGGATAATGAGTGTTAAATTAAGTATGATGTTGTGTTTCGAAATGTCACGTCCCGCTTCCCAAAAGAGAATACGGAATACGGATACGCAATAAAAGCCCAGCAAATAATATTCATCATCCATAAGCTGTTCAGAATCTTTACAATATCTCATAGAAATAGTCAGAGTCAGAAGCAAAAGAATCAACCTAGTATACACAATTGAATCATATATACCAACAGAAATTTACTGGAACCAAAATATATTAATCTCAAATAAATCAGATCTGAATAAGTTAAAATCCTGGGTCACATTGCCCAAATATAAATAAATCCAAGTACAAGATACAATTGTTCAAAACAAGCAACAAGAATAAAAATAGCAAAATCCAGCACTAATATCTCATATCACCAACACCATCTGGTACCTATTCTCCAAAATCTGCAATTTAACAACTGCAGGAATAGGAAAAAGAAAACAAACTTCCGTCAATGCAAGTTACGGGCCGCTTGTAATGCAGGATACAAGTACATTGAAAAAACTAACTAATAACATGGAATAGGCATGGTAACAAAATATAACAACTAGCATGACAAGATAACGAAGTGTAAATGGCATGTGTCAAGTGTCAAGTAAACAAGTATCATGTAAACAAGCAATAAGTGTCGAGCAAGCAGGTAAATAGGTAACAGGTGTTAAGTATCAAGTAAAAGTAGCAAGTATCAAGTATCATGTATCATGTATAAGTAATCAAGTGTCAAGTGATCATGTTCATGTCTTGTATTTATTACTATCTAGGTAGCACTTCATGCATCCATACTTTTACTATATGATTTCTACAGTCAACGCAATTTCATTTTAGATTTCATAGTGGATTATAGAGGGCAGTGTACTCAGGGACAAGCTCTCAAGTAAACAAGTATCAAGCTCCCAGTAACCAAATAACAAGCTCCAAATAACCAAATAACAACCTCCAAACAAGCTCCAAATACCCAAAATATCAAGCTCTGTATCAAGTGTGCAAGTGTCAAGTAATCACGTGTCAATCTTCAAATAACCCAAATATCAAGCTCCAAATAACCAAGTAGGATCTATGAATCCTCTTCCGATTACACATTTCTGTATTTTCCACTATTAGATCTTTTCCTTTAAACCCCGGCTTGGTTATTTATTATTATTATCAAACAAGCATGTATGCGTACAAAACATGGCAAGAATAACACGGCATGATCAAGTATTTTCAGGTCATAGGATAAACATGTACAGGCGAAAGATAACTCATAAAGGATTAGAATAACGAGAATTCTAGTTCAGGACAGCAAGACAGTACTGCACTAAAACAAGGATTCCCATTGCTACAAATATACAAATCTAGATTCGTCAAAGAATCTGGAAAATAGACTCCCGGCCAAATCCAGCAAATATATACAAGTCATATGGTATTTTATAAGAACAAGTCTCAAAACATATTTGAATCCAGAAAATATGTTCAGCTATAAATTAGAAGATTGTATTCAAAGTCATGAAAACAGTATGAAAACTCATTAATTAAATCCACGAAAAATCTAGGGTATTCCCTAGTATGTTTAGTAATATAATATAAATTATCATAATTTTTCAATAAAAATAGAGTAGTCAAGTAAAATCAAAATTGTCGTATTACAAATCTGACAAATACTGCAGTACGAAAACAACAATATCTCACAAACCATAAATCCAAATCCAAATCTGCCAAAAGGGTGATAAAATAGATATAGTAGGCTAACTTTCATATTCAGAAATATTTTAGAAACAGCAAGTAGAATTAGGTGGAAAATCAGATTCTTTACTGAATAGTAAGAAAAATCTGCTAGAATAGTAGCTGTTTGGAAATATAGAATGGTTTGTAAAACTCATCAAATAAATCCACAAAAATTCAGGGTTAATCCCAATCAGTTCTAGTTATACTGTACAAAATATTCGATCAAAATAATACTTTTAACAGCATGATAAAAATAGATTACTCATCGAAATTCATAGAAAACAAAATCTGGAAACCTCTTTACACCTCTGTAGTAAAATAGACATAACTCACAAACAAAAAATGAAAACTGAGATCCATCAAAAGGGTTGGAAAATAGACAGAATTCTCTACAAGTCATGTTCACAAATATTTTCAAATATTGACCTTAATAGGGTCAAAAATATTGATCAAAACGGAAAAACTGGCAAAACTGAAAATATCGCATATGCACAAAATTAACTAGTTTGTCCGAAATTCATCCAAAATACAGCCAAACACAAAATATGGTATACAAGATGTCCAAGCAACATGGTATAGGGTATTTTGCAAGTCCACAACAAGTCTACCACGAATAACACGAATAAGCACATGATATCATATGAACAACACGCATGTATACAACAAGAATTGGTCAACCCTAGATTATTTCATGTCATGTATGTCGTAAGGCAATTATGGTCGAATCAACACAATAGAGACAATTTCAACAAGGGAATTCACACACAAATTGTCTCTAGAATCCAACTACACTATAGGCGGTATTTAGTACTTGTAAGGAATTTAATACAAGTTACTTGCCTAAGAGACGACGACGGAAACGACGATGATCAAGAATAAGGGAACGGATTCCTGTGC
Source organism: Hemerocallis citrina (assembly GCA_017893485.1). Classification (NCBI taxonomy): domain Eukaryota; kingdom Viridiplantae; phylum Streptophyta; class Magnoliopsida; order Asparagales; family Asphodelaceae; genus Hemerocallis; species Hemerocallis citrina. The sequence continues at coordinate 186,273,527 of CM030366.1, read as the reverse complement.
ACTAACATAACATAACATATGAATGAACCCACGAACCACGATCGAGATGATCACGAACATGATCACGGACACAATCTAACGAACAGATCACGATGACGATTAAGATCACGAACACAATCGGACGGCTGAGATCAAAGATCAAGATCAAGATGATCGGATCAGATTGGACGGCCAAATCTCTTGATGATGAAGATCAAGATCGATCGATCGAACGGCTGTGATAAAAGGAAATTGATGATCATCATGATCATGACGATCAAGAAGAGATCGGACGGCTAGGATCTAATCGGATGATCAACAGGAAATCGACGACCCACATCCAATCAAGCATGATGATCAAGATCCAACAGACGGCCAGAATCAAAACCAATGGGACACGATCATGATGATCAAGATGATCACGATGATCGACGACCCACAATCAAGATGATCAAAACCTTGATCAACAACACACCCATTAATGGTGCTGAACTGGGCGACGACTGAACGACACAGCGGCGACGGGAGGTTGTTGTAAGGGCTCGCGGGGTTCAGCAGGGCTGGCGCGATGGGGATGCAGTGCTGCGACACCGCACTACAAGAGGAAGGGAGGAGAGGGCGGAGGAGCATCGGGAGACAGGGAAGCACAGCACAGCGTGGTGTTACAGGAGCTACTGGCGAGGGACATCGCAAGGCAGGGAGGGGGACATAGCACTGAGGGCCGCCAGCATCGCGACAGGGGATGGACGGGAGAGCAGAAGGGAGGAGCTCGGCACAGGGGGCGAATAGTAGGAGGGAGGGGGTGCTACTGTTGCGGCGGCCTATCGAGGAGAGGCAGGGGTGTGGCGAGGCTGTTGTTGCGATGTTGTTGCTGCAGCCTGTCGGGCGGAGGAGCACCAGGATACGGGGAAGCACAGCACAGCATGGTGCTGCAGGAGCTGCTGGCGAGGGACGTCGTGAAGCAGGGAGGGGGACATAGCGCTGAGGGTCGCCGGCGTCGCGACAGGGGATGGACGGGAGAGGAGAAGGGAGGAGCTCGGCACATGGGGCAGACTGCAGGAGGGAAGGGGTGCTACTGTTGCGGCGGCCTGTCGAGGAGAGACAGGGGTGCGGCGAGGCTATTGTTGCGATGTTGTTGCTACAGCCTGTCGACGCTGCCTCGTCGGGACAGGGAGCACAGGGCAGGGGACGCTGGCATCACTGTGTAGGGCATGTAGTAACCCATATTTTTAAATATTATTTTTAAGATTAATAAACGAATTAAAATAATTTTTGGTGATTTAATAAATATTTTTCTGAAGATTTATCTTCGTACACGTGCAAAACACGTGCAAATATTTTTTTCGCAAGTTCAAAAGCCAAAACTATTTTGGGGAAACTCATTATTTATTATTTTAGATTATTTTTTATTTTTCTAGATTTTTCTGACAATGATTGGACCCATTTGCAAATATTTCAAAAAGAAGGACTTTTGTGCAAAATTACCAATTGGAGTGAAAACTCCAGATTTTTAAATTTTTGGGCTGGGTGTAATGCCTAGTCAACTCAGGGTTAAAAAGTTTACTTTTTTTTGATGAATTTGATTTATTTTACAAGTTTTGATAAAAGTGGATTTTTTTTGCAAAATTGTCATTTTGAGGGGTAAAAGTGCAAATTCATTTTCTGGGTTTCTCAAAGAGTGCCGGCTGATTTTATGATGGTTTTTTTTGTTTTTAAATCTCAAATAAATTGGTTTTATCAAGTTTCCAAGTATATAGATTTATATATGTAAAGATATATTTAAAAGGTGTATTTTTGCAAATGTGTTCAAAACCCTAAAACCTTGGATCCCGACCTATTTAAGGGTGGAGTGCAGCCGTCTTTCACTACACAACACAAGGGATTTCATTATTTTATTTTCTTGGAGTTTTTAAGCAAAAGATCTTGGATTTCTTGCGAAGGAGGGATTTTTGGTATTGCTTTATTATCTTCGTTTGATCTCTTCAACACGGTGAGTGACATGTTTTGTTTTGTTTTGTTTTATGTATTTTTTATGTGATGATATATCTATTAGAAAGCATGCTAGGAGTTTGTATAATGATATGTGAAGTTTTGTTGAGTAGAGGAATGAAAAGTGTATCCTTTCGTGAAACTATATTATTGATAATTAGAATCCTAATTTGTTGACTTGAGATTGTTAAAGAACTGAATAGAAATCATGAGTAGGATGTTTTTTTTCATATACTTGCTGTTTTAACTTATCATGATGTGTTGTATGATGATATTGCATAAAAGTAGATAAAAGATTACCTTTACTTGTGTATAAATGCATAAATTCTATTTGAGGGCTTTTCGTTGAGTAGAAACATAATTAGTGATTGTTATAATTGCTTATATGCATGGACAAATTATTGTGAATGATTGTGGATGAGTTTAATGACTATTTAATCTAAGAATCAAGTCTTGGAGTTTTGAGAAAGGGGGTTTAGATTTGGATCTATGCATTATGATCAATTTGGAGATTTCGTGATTTGTGAAGTTTTTACCTGAAATTGAAATTTCTCAAATACTAAGTTGTAATCTAAATATTTTGATGGATTTGCGAAGTTTCTTGGTGCACAAACATGCACAAACATTTTATATGAATATCCTATTTTTGTGGTTTTTGAAGAAATTGAATCCTTGTGTGTTTTATGGATTTTTATTATATCTTAACTTATTTTGGCATTGATATGGTTTGGAACATAATACGAAGTTATTTCGATGTATAATTGATTCCTAAAAACTCTAATTTTGAAGATGTATATGTTCATGTCTTATTTTTGAAGAAACTCAACAAATTGATACTTTTATTAATTTGAGGTGGTTTTGATTTATTTTTGTGGACTCTTATATACCCTACAAGTCATATTTGACCATATCAGAACTGTACTTTTTACATATTTCGTTTTTATAAAGTAAAACTCCGTATCGGTTGAAATGTGCAAAAACTAAAACTGCAGTCTAGAGGACTAACAATCGATCGACCAATGTCGACAGTAGACTGTCGGGGTCCTGACTGAAGTATTTTCCTGAGCCTCAAATTTTTCTGCGGGACAGTCGACTGACTACCTTATACAGTCGACTGTCTCTGCTCTGAATCAATGTTTTCTTTAAGTGTTGGATTTTTCTGCAGGACAGTCGACTATCACTGCTCATATTTGTATTTTCTTGATGTATTAGATTTTCATGCGGGATAGTCGACTGACCACTTTACATAGTCGACTGCCACTGCTCTGATTTATGTTTTCTTGAGTTTGGATTTCACTCGGGAGAGTCGACTGACTACCCTATGAAGTCGACTGCTACCGCTCTAATTGATGTTTTCTTGAGTTTTCTGATGCTTCTTTTGATCCATTATTCTTTCAATATTATATTGTTTTAAAAGATTTTTTGCTACAGATTAAAAATGTTTTACAATATTTACATTGGAGCTTTAAATGTGTTCTTTGGACCTTATTTGAGTTATACGTGTTTTCAAAGGGATTGACGTTTTGTGATATTCTACAACTAAAAAATATGATTTTCAGTTATAGATTTAATATTTATTTGGATTCTGGAATTTTATATAAGATTTGGATTTTTGTTGATTTAAGAAGTTTCTTCATATAATCGTTTTGACGATGGATTTATGAGTTTTATTGAAAGTTTTGGTCTTGATGGATGAGTTGTGATTCTCTAGGAGTTGAGTGGGAGTCCTGTAAACCGGCAGTGGAGATTTGTGGATTTAGACCTACGGGGTCTTGGGTTTGTTGTTGAGAAATTAAGTCTGGCAGGATACACTAACTGTAGAGATGAGACTTCTTGTGTTTTAATAATAACCAACTTAAGGACAGGGCACTAGTGGAGATGTGACGGAACTTGGAAAACGTGAGTATATGCTCTTGATCTGTTTAGTCCAACGGATGCGTTCCAGGACTGTTTGTGTTCTGTCTCGAGAGGACATTTGTATGTTCGCGTGTCGAGAGTCTGCATGCATATTCACGGAGCATGCAGGGTGCATTCACGTGTCGAGGGTCGGCGGGCCTATTCACGGGATGTACTTGATGTATCTGCACGTCGAGGGCCTTGCAAGCCTATTCATAGGGTACACGGTTGGGAGGTGATTCTCCAGTTTTAGTGCTATTCTTACATAATGCTTGCGGGTTGAGGGTTGTGGTGCCTATTCGCGGAGTATTCTGGATCTTGCTTCCATCACCGTAGTAGGATTAGTTGCATAACGAGGGATGTAACCCTATAAACTGGAGAACGTTAAGAGCTTGCACTGGACCTATGTAGTATGGAATGCATATAATCCGACAAATATGCATTAGAGAGTCAGCATATAGCATTGATGTTTCTTGACTTGGTTTTATGCTGTGTTTTCTGTTTTCCTACACTTGACACTTAGTCTAGTTTCACTTGTTGTTTTCATGCTCTATTACTTACTATCTTATATTCCTTGATATTTTCATACTTTACTTATTGTTATTTCTTATTTCATATATTTCTTGCTGTTGATACTTGTTGTTATGAATCCATGTTTATCTTTTATTCATGTTGCTTTTGTTTTTATGTCACTCACACCGTTATGGCTGACCCCTGTAGTTTTGGGGGTTAGGGTTATCTCTAGCCTCATGTTTTACAGGTTGTTGCTTATAGCTTGGGATTGGAATGCTTGAGATAGAATGATGTTATAGAGCTTATGTAAATTGTAAAAGGAAGTGTTGTAAAGGAAAAGTTTCGTAATTCAAGGTGTTTGTATTCTGCTGTGTTTTGTAAACAATTATTGTAATAAAGTTGAATATATATATATTTGTGTTTTGACTATATTTACTATTGCAATTGAAGTTGATGCTGGGAATTGTGCCATATATTTCTGAGATATTAAATTGGAAATTCGGGGCGCTACAGAGATTGGTATTAGAGCTTGCTTCAATAGTAATAATAAGTATAGTATAAAAATTAACCTAGGTGTGGACACTAGAGCATGAGTATCTAGGTGTGGACATTAGAGTGTGAGTATCACATAGAGTTAGAACATGATGTTTTGGTTTGGGGTATGGTTGGGGCTTTGCCATGGGATATGGATATGGATGTGAATTATGTTGTGATGCTCTAATTTTACCCTCATTTTTGCAGTATTTATTATAATGGCAGGACCTAGAACCAGGAATGGTGGTAATGGTGATGGGGCTGAAGGTTCCCATGGAGCAGAACTTGATCTTGAGACTGAGATTGTCAGGATGTATCAGACCTTGAACACATTCATGGCAACTAATATGGCCTAGAATCAGAATCAGAATCAGAATCAGAAAGCTGGACCAGTGTTTGTTAATGCTTATCCGATCAAGCAAGTGGAGCCCTTTACGAGGATGAAGCTTCCTGTATTTGAGGGGCAGTCTGATCCAGATAGGGCTGATGATTAGATTAGACAGATGGAGATGATCTTCGAAGTCTTGAAGACTCCAGCAGTCAATAAGGTGAAATTGGCTGCGATGCAGTTAGAGAAGGATGCTGGCGTTTGGTGGCAGTCAGTAAAGATGACCTTTGGAGATCAACAAGTGACTTGGGAGGCTTTTATAGATGAGTTCAGGGACCATTTCTTTCCTCTGGATATTCAGGAGAAGAAGGCAACGGAATTCTTGAATCTGCAGCAAGGCAGCATGATAATGCGCGAATATGAGACTAAGTTCGCTCAGCTGTCAAGGTATGCACCGGAGCTGATTGTGGATAAAGCGAAGAAGGCCAAGAAGTTTGAGTTGGGCTTGAGACCGAATTTGAGGTCAAGGATGATTCCTTTGGGTATCATGAGATTTGATAAGCTGGTCAGGAGAGCAGCTATGACAGAAGAGGATATGGATCATTTCCAGAAGAAACAGGAGACCTGGAACAGGAGAAAGAGGCCAGCAGATAGTTAGAGTGGGAAGGAGTTCCCAGCGAAGCAGGGCAAGTTCAGTGAGCCAGTGTAGAAGGCACTCGCAGTTCGAGGTGTGACTTGTTTCAATTGTCGAGAGGCAGGTCATTATCAAGCAGCATGCACCAAGCCTCGGAGGGCACAGATTTGTTATCAGTGTAGTCGTGAAGGGCATCTCAGACCAAACTGTCCGCAGCTGAAGAAGGATGGTACAGGCGGAGGTAAAGTTCTGAGGTAGGGGCGAGTGTTCGCATTAACTGAGGAGGATGCAGGTAACTCAGGGATGTGATCCAGGGTATGTAAGAATTTTGAATTCATTCATTTATGTCTTAAGTAAAACTTTGTTTGAGAATAAATTGAAGATTTGAGTATCGTTCCCCATGTAACAGAAATTGTTTCGGTTAATGAAATAAAAGCAAAAGTTTTATTTGATATTGGTTCTTGCATACATTTGTGTCGCCCAATTTTTCTTAAGCCTTAGGTGTGGAACTTATGGTGTTTCCAGGCGGAGCCTTGATGGTGGCAACACCATCAGGGGAAGAATTGATTGCTGATCGATATTACGAAGAATGTGATATCGATAGTGGTGGGAGATTATTTGGTATTGATCTCTTTTGAGCTGCAAGCATGAGGTAGCTTTTCTTGGTCATGTCCTTTCTAAGGAGGGAGTGGCCACGGATCCTCGGAAGGTTGAAGCAGATGGTAAAAGGTCAAAAGCTAAATGCAGAGATTCAGAGGTTGTTGCAGCATGGTTCCGATGGCAAGATATCAGAGTGCGCAGCGGGAGCTACTTGGGAGTCGGAGGATCGCAAACGAAAGGTTTTTACTGAATTTTTGTATGATTGTGTTCTTTTGTGTGATTGTGCTCTTGAGTTGGTTATATTACATTTGTTAGATTACATTCTCTTGTGTGAGTGTATTTTTTAAACTATGTTTCCATTTATGAGATTTCAATTTCTTTGCTTATTTTTGTTTGGACCCTATTAGTAGTAGTTCTGAGGACATAACTATTCTAAGGGGGAGCGATGTAGTACCCCGTATTTTTAAATATTATTTTTAAGATTAATAAACGAATTAAAATGATTTTTGGTGATTTAATAAATATTTTTCTGAAGATTTATCTTCTTACACGTGCAAAACACGTGCAAATATTTTCTCGAGAAGTTCAAAAGCCAAAATTATTTTGGGGAAAATCATTATTTATTATTTGAGATTTTTTTTGATTTTTCTAGATTTTTCTGACAATGGTTGGACCCATTTGCAAATATTTAAAAAAGAAGGACTTTTGTGCAAAATTACCAATTGGAGTAAAAACTCCAAATTTTCAGATTTTTGGGCTGGGTGTAATGCCTAGTCAACTCAGGGTTAAAAATTTTACTTTTTTTTTGATGAATTTGATTTATTTTACAAGTTTTGATAAAAGAGGATTTTTTTGCAAAATTGTCATTTTGAGGGGTAAAAGTGCAAATTTGTTTTTTGGGTTTCTCAAACAGTGCCGGCTGACTTTATGATGGTTTTTTTTTGTTTTTAAATCTCAAATAAATTGGTTTTATCAAGTTTTCAAGTATATAGATTTATATATGTAAAGATATATTTAAAAGGTGTATTTTTGCAAATGTGTTCAAAACCCTAAAACCTTGGATCCCGACCTATTTAAGGGTGGAGTGCAGCCGTCTTTCACTGCACAACACAAGAGATTTCATTATTTTATTTTCTTGGAGTTTTTAAGCAAAAGATCTTGGATTTCTTGCGAAGGAGGAATTTTACGTATTGCTTTATTATCTTCGTTTGATCTCTTCAACAAGGTGAGTGACATGTTTTGTTTTGTTTTGTTTTATGTATATTGTATGTGATGATCTATCTATTAGAAAGCATGCTAGGAGCTTGTATGATGATATGTGAAGTTTTGTTGAGCAGAGGAATTAAAAGTGAATCCTTTCATGAAACTATATTACTGATAATTGGAATCCTAATTTGTTGATTTGAGATTGTTAAAGAACTGAATAGAAATCATGAGTAGGATGTTTTCCTTCATATACTTGCTGTTTTAACTTATCATGATGTGTTGTATAATGATATTGCATAAAAGTAGATAAAATATTACCTTTACTTGTGTATAAATGCATAAATTCTATTTGGGGGCTTTTCGTTGAGTAGAAACTTGATTAGTGATTGTTATAATTGCTCATATGCATGGACAACTTATTGTGAATGATTGTTGATGAGTTTATGACTATTGAATCTAAGAATCAAGTCTTGGAGTGCAACGCCCCGAATTCCAAATAAGACCGAATTCGAGATTTCACAGGATCTTTACTTCACTTCGTACAATTTCACAAGAAAAATTTAAAACTTTTTCTATAGTACATCAGAGTTCTACACTTTGTTTACACAGCGAAAAAATAAAAGATTACATCATGGAAAACGAATATATCTTATACAACATTATCAAAATGAGTCATCGATTGCATCATAATATCTTTATCCCTTCATGAATAGTCCATTACCTGCATATCAAGCTGTGGGCACATCAGTTACTTACAACTGTCGAAAATGTTATACTCGGCTATCCTTTCTATGCTGTGTATATAACGATCTCATAACTTTATAAAAAAAAAACCACAAATTTGAATGAATATATTGTGTTAAATGTGACTACGCTAAATATGTAAGTGTATGTCATGCCTTAATGCCTAATGCACACAATTCTATACTAGGATGACATTAATGTACATTTGTTCGGATTCTATGCATCCCATACTGCACAGGTCCGAGGGCAAGCGCCTACGTACTTCACAATAAAGGGCTTGATCCCTCGCCATGAAACTACCCAGTAGTAAGAACAAGGTTCAGGCATTCTACGAGTACGGATCCCAGTCCCATAGTACACTGCCTAACTGTTACACAGACTTCTCGTCGTGCGAATCCCCCCAAGTGCCACTCTAGCCTCGGTATACGTATATACACTGGAGTACGAAACTATCCGCCCGACTACGCATAGTCCCGGATAAATAACTCGCCTCCATCGGAGCAACCACAGTCCCAGAGTACATTGCCCAACTGGGTCTATAGTCCCGAAGTACATCGCCCGACTATATAGAGTGCCCCACTTACGTTTGCCCAGGTTTACTACACTCCACTTAAGTGCCTAACTCTTAAGTTCAAGACATGAATAATCTTTCAAGCCTAGAATTAGTATTACCTCCTACCGAACTTAATCAACATCCACCGAGATAGCTCCATGGCAACATCTCAAAATATAATAATCATTTTATTTAAAATTGCCGGTACACGAGGTCTTACTAACTCTAAATCAAAATTTCTCATGTACAAGAATCATAGGTATTCATACCCTTTAATAATCATGTCTTAAACCTCTCATTATTCACATATTCGCTTTTTCATAACTTAATCAATTACTCGTGTTTACATTATTCTAATTCATTTGCTCACAATCCTTCACACACAAAAAACATTTCTCCTCATCAATAAAGATTCATTTAGTTCAAATCTCATTAGCAAAATTAACTACATACAATATCTCGAATCACAACAAATATTTCTTATATAAACTCATCGAGAGAAATCAATTAATCATAGCAATATTTTCATTTTTCTAAAAAAAAATGTCACATTATTAAATAAATAATTTCGAGGTCAACAACTCATTTTCTATATACAAATCACCCTTATTTCCTCACAAATACTTGAATATTATGAAACTATTTTTTTGTAAAATCCCAAATTATTTTCAACGGCTATTAGAATTCAATCCTTCACACAAAAAAAACATTTCTCCTCATCAATAAAGATTCATTTAGTTCAAATCTCATTAGCAAAATTAACTACATACAATATCTCGAATCACAACAAATATTTCTTATATAAACTCATCGAGAGAAATCAATTAATCATAGCAATATTTTCATTTTTCTAAAAAAAAATGTCACATTATTAAATAAATAATTTCGAGGTCAACAACTCATTTTCTATATACAAATCACCCTTATTTCCTCACAAATACTTGAATATTATGAAACTATTTTTTTGTAAAATCCCAAATTATTTTTAACGGCTATTAGAATTTTCTCCCAAGGTTCATTTGATTTTTAAACTCCAAAAACATCACAAAAAAATGGTATAAGGACTGGGTTTCGAACCCAGGCACAAATGGCCACAGCGCTACAGTACCCGAGCGCCTAGAACCCAATCCCGCTAGCCATGAAGTCCACTGGACTTTTGTGTCTAATCTCTTGCCCAAATTTCTTATGAACTCGAGACTTAGTTTCGGGAAGTAATTTAAGGGATAAAAAGTAAAAGCAACTATCAAGTTTCGAACATAGGATCTCTTTCAACAATGCTCTATATTGCACTGGCTAACCAGTAAGACCAAGTATATTTTCTGTTTAAAAATTGCATTAGTGTTCTTTTGTTTATACTATTCTGAATCAAGTTCTTTTTCGAAAAATTCATTTATTTAACGATCCATTATTTTAGAAATAGTAGATAAACTTTTCTTGTGGGACTGAGATGAATCAAATTTAAAAAAAAGACGAGTTCAAACTTATTATTAGAATATGTCTTTATTTTCTATTAGTTTCTACTTTCTTTATAAAAATTTGCACTTCTCAACAAAACTCGAAAAATGTAGAAATCATGTTTAGTTTAAATCCATCATCATACAAAAATAAAATTTTTGTGCAAAAAACCAAATGTATCTCTAAATCAACCTTGGACATCTCAAGTGTTTCTTCATTCGAAGACTAATATGTCGACATGTCAAAATAACAAAATTTATCTTTCTCTTTTCTTTCTTTTAAGCATTATGTTCCTAAGCATATGTCACAATGAAATGTTCTTTAACAATTACTCATACTCATCGCAAGAATTTGCAAATATTCTACCATGGTCTATGTGATTATTTCTCTACTTTTTAATTAGCATGGTAATAATTTGTTCACTAAATTTCAACAAGATCATTGTATATTTTGCTAGCATGGATTCTACACATATCTCATTCAACTTATATTACTCTTTTAACTAATTTAGCATGCAAGTTCTACTTTAGAAAGCATGAGAACACCCACCTTAATTGGAGAATGAAAACTACTAAAGAAAAGGACTCCTTCTAGCTCCTAGCTCCACAAGTACTTCCTTGCTCCTAGCAAAGCTTTCTTTCCTAGCAATGGCTTCTCCTCCTACCAATTCCTCTAAGCAAAAGAACTCTTACTCTCTTTCTTTTCTTTCTTTCTTTTGATTAAGTTTTTGGTGCAAAGGAGAAGTAGGAAATGGGGCTCTATTTATAGGATATGGTTAGGGTCTATTATGCATAATTTTACACCTAATAACTCTCCAAATTAATTTACAACTCTTCATTCTCCAAACTCCTAAAATCTACAACCCTTCATCTTTCCAACTCTTCAAATTTGCAACCCCCAAAACCTCCAACCCTTTCCCTTCCCCCACTCACCAAAATTTGGTCAACACCTAGGTAAAAACCGGCCACAAGTGTAGGTGCGTGTGCATGCACACATGCACATGTGCATATACAAATTTTATTACAATCCTATAACTTTAAATGTGTACTAAAAGTTGTAACTTGTCATGTATTAGTCCAAGCTCAACTTAATTTGTGCTTTTATTAGTGAGCTTGTTTCATGGGCTCATTTCTAATTAATTAATTTAATTATCCTAGGAGGCTCTTCTCCTAATGGGCTAGATTTTAATCTATAGGTCCATGGATCAAAAGAAGGCTAATTAAAACTATGCATGCTAAAAATAGATAATGAGAGTAACAAAATGAAAAATAAAAATTTGCACGTGCATCATGCATGCAAAAAAATCTAAAATGCATTTTTAATTTAAAATAAATTGTGGGGTGTTACATGCAGTTTTGAGAAAGGGGATTTAGATTTAGATCTATGCATTATGATCAATTTGGGGATTTCGTGATTTGTGAAGTTTTTACTTGAAATTGAAATTGCTCAAATACTAAGTTTTAATCTGAATATTTTGATAGATTTGCGAAGTTTTCCACAAACATTTTATATGAATATCCTATTTTTGTGGTTTTTGAGGAAATTGAATCCTTGTGTGTTTTATGGATTTTTATTATATCTTAACTTATTTTGGCATTGATAAGGTTTGAAACATAATACGAAGTTATTTCGATGTATAATTGATTCTTAAAAACTCTAATTTTGAAGATGTATATGTTCATGTCTTATTTTTGAAGAAACTCAACAAATTGATACTTTTATTAATTTGAAGTGGTTTTGATTTGTTTTGTGGACTCTTATATACCCTACAAGTCATATTTAACCATGTCAGAAATGTACTTTTTACATATTTCGTTTTTATAAAGTAAAACTCTGTATCGGTTGAAATGTGCACAAACTAAAACTGCAGTCTGGAGGACTGACAGTCGACCGACCATTGTTGACAATGGACTGTCGGGGTCCTAGCTGAAGTATTCTCTTGAGCCTCAAATTTTTCTGCGGGACAGTCTACTGACTACCTTATACAGTTGACTGTCTCTGCTCTGAATCAATGTTTGCTTTAAGTGTTGGATTTTTCTGCGGGACAGTCGACTATCCAGATAATACGTTTTCTGCGGGACAGTCGACTATCCAGATTATACATTATAAAAAAATTTATAACTGATGCCGTTATTCCAAATAACGGCATCAGTATTGAGAATGCCATTATTTGAAATAACGGCATCTGTTATAAGGTATTCACCTTTGCAATTTTTCCTCTAAATGGAGACTACAAGCGGTCAAAAAACAAAATAACCTATGCCGTTACTCCAAATAACGACATGACATTTTTTTTAAATATAGATGTCGTTATTGGGAAAAACGGCATGTAAATAACCTATGCCGTTTTTCCCAATAACGATTTTTGTTGATGTGTCCAAAACTGGGCCAGTTTGCTAATTGTTTTCAAAGTGGGTCAGAGCGCCAAATATTTTCAAAAAGTGGGTTAGTACGACAAAAAATTCTATATATAACAGGGAGATGCAGGGTTTAGGTTCATATGGAATTGGGTTTGGGTATTATAACGGGTCTGGGTAATTAAGTGAATGGGTATAGGTTTTTTTATAAATAAATGGGTATGGGTTTATATAGGGTTTTGGGTATTAAATAGGGTAATTGGGTTTTAAAAAGAAATCCAATAAGGAAATGGTTATTAGATAACAAATGGATTTGGAGTTTTGGAAGAAAAATAAAATAACAAATAAAAATATACAATCCAGGATTTTATAGAAATATTAATAATAATAAAAAACAATAACAATAACAATAAAAATAATAATAGTACTAATAATAACAGTAGTAGTAATAATAATAGAGATCAAAGTAACAATATCAAAAATAAGATTGTATTACAATGCAAAATTCATAGAAAATAGTTACAATAAAATTATTGATCGAAAAATTAGATTTTAATAGAAAAGTCAAGAATACATCTTGACAAAAGAATTTTGAAAGCGGAAAAATAATTTACAAAAATTTAAAAAACCAAAATACACAGATAATATGGAATTGGGAAAACAGGGGTTACACGAAATGGGTATGTTATAATATTTTTCTGGGTGTGTGTTACTCTCCACTAGTGTAGTTTCGAAGAAGGAACTATTTTATGGGGGGAGTGGTGTAATACCCCAAAAATAATTATCAATTAAGTTAAATATGAATAGTATTGCATTATTTTACAACCATATTCATTAATATTTTTTTTGTTGAATAATTGCATACATTATTATTATTAAATTGTATTTTTCATTTGTCCTTTTATAAATATACACACATGCATACTATACACTACTAAGACAAGTGTGAACAAGGTTAGCCTACAAACGTTGACTTAAGACTACTAAGCCTACAATTTTTGATTAAGTAATTTTGACCTAAGAAGCTTATGTGCTGGCCCTAAGGATTAGGGTTATCATTAACATGGTGACTACGCAACCCTAGGAGTTTCTACACCCCCCCCCCCCCCCCCCCCCCCAACCTTCCCCTTCACTTCCTCTATATATATGTGTGCATATGTGTGAGGATAGGAAGAAAACCCTAATATACTACTACTACTTCATACTACTACTCCATACTCTCTTCAATCCTACTTCATTTCATACTACTTCATTCCGAAACATAACCAAAACATCCTTCTATTTTCTAAAACACTAGTTGGCTAATTGGAGAAAGAAAAAGGAGTAGAAGAAACCAAGCAAGCTAGGAGGAGGAGCAACAAGCTAGGAGGAGGAGGAGAGCATACTTGGAGCTTGGAGTTTCATCTTGTTTATACTTGAGGTGGGTGTTCTTCATCCTTTGAATGTTATTTTAATTGTTGTGTTTGATTGTTCATAAATTAGTTAGTAGTTTAGTTATCGCATTTAATTAATTGTGTAGTAGTTGCGTAGTAGACACTAGCTGTGTATTAGAACTTGGTAGTAGATTGTTAATAGTTTGCCATAGTTGTGTAGATTGTGTAGATTATGAATGAGGTTGTTAGTAATTTGAAATTGTAGTAAAGTAGTAGTGTAAATTATGGGTAGAAATTGCATGTTGTAGTAATGTATATGTAGAAATTGATATGTAATTGATATGTAGAAGTTATATGTAGAATTAGTGTAGTAATTTATATGTAGAAATGGGTATGAACGAATTTTTTAATATAAAAAGAATGGTAGATGTGGTGTATTAGTTTTCCTTTAGAAATTTATGGTGGTAAGTTGAGAAACTACTTGTAGAAGTCACATGAAATAGGTGAAGAATTCATGTTGTAGTTGTAGTGGAATTCATATTGTAAGTGGTAGAATTCATGTTTGTAGTCGTAGATGATATGTAGTAGTAATAAATGGTATATAGAAATATGCTTAGTTAATGTTGTCTAGTTAGTTTGTAAAATTCATAGTAATTCATGTTAATAATTCATGTGGAAGAATTCTTATAGTTAGAAGCTCATAGTTAGAATGACTACTCGAGAAGATGATGTATGTTTAGTAGATAAATTATTTGTAATGCTCACTTGTAGTTGTATGCTTAGTTAGTATGCTAAGTTAGTGTAGTTAGTGTTATAACAATTAGTTTATGGTAATTCATAGTAGAGAGATCATTTGTATTAATCACTTTAATTATAGAGTTATGTAAGGAGTACTCACTTGGAGTCGTAAGAAGGAAATTGTAGAGTTTAGTTTGTAATAGTCTTTTGTCGTAGTAAAAGAAATTGTAAGGTCATGAATAAAAAGGATTGAATGAGTAAGTGTGTATGGATAACTAGAATTAATAGTGAAGAACTATGTTACATAGGGCATTAGTATTCCTGCGCGGATACTTATATGCGTACGTATGGTGATGGTTAGTGTACATTAAGTACACTAGTTGGTGCATGTTGAGCCAATTTTTGGTATATTTAGAAACATAAGTTGAATTCCAATGAGTTAAGACGAATCTTGTCGCAATTCAAACAATTGATTAAGATAATGGAACTAGGTGGGTTCCCTAACACTCCACTATTAATGAGTGAGCAACTAAGTAAAGAAAATTAAGTAAGAAATAGAGTGTGATTAATGTTAATAGATTATAGTAACTCTTGATCGCGTGACCAAGTATATAAGAACATGCACTAGTTTGTGTGTACTCGCCTATCAAAGGGACACGTGCGATATTGTCTCGTCTGGGACACGTGCGGCGTTGTCTCGACTATTAATTTTTAGAATTTAGTGATAAGAGCGGGATGCGGACGTAAGTCACAAGTCATGTCGGAACTTAGGGGATGGACCCTTAAGTTTCCGTCTATGTTCTGGGTTATCAGTACGAACAAGGAGAAAGAGTGTAACTCTAAGTCTCTTGGTGGAGTAGGAGTGGCCCTACGATTCACCTTATATTCATGGTAACTTTGATAGGGACAGGACTGGAGAAGGACCATGATTCCGGCATAACTGATGATCACCGGCCTAACCAAGAATGGAGATGGACCACAATCCTGTCGGAGTGGAGAATGACCATGATCTGAATGAACAGAGTGGTCACTGCCGTTCGAAATGGAGAAGGACCACGATCCGACTGCAGTAGCAAGAAAGGACTGCATGTACTGTAGACTTTACCAGTCACTAGATGAATGTCAAAAACAGGAAATAACAAGAGTATGTTGCATGGCGAGGGATTGAACCCTATCATCTGGAGAATACGAACTCGATTTGGGAAGTATGTAGTATGGGATACACACGTTTCCAAATCAAGTTTGCATTAGAGTAGGAGCATCGTGTGCATTCCGAGTTTGTGCATTAGAATATAGATCATGGCATACACCGACACTTGTAGTTTGACTTTCACATCTTTCTTCTGCGTCAAATATTAATTGCTGAGGATTTTGGAGATCGCGAGTCTCATCCGCATTGCATCAGTTGTATTCAACTGACGTGCCCACAATTATTTAGTTGCAGGACTGTTCGCCGGAGCTGGAGATTAAGTTGTGGAGCATCCAAGTGGAGGATATAGTTTCCTTGTGCAATGTAAGTCTTTAATTTCCTATGGTTTTTTTGTGTTGTGTACTCATTGAAATAAAGATTTTGGGTATGTGTCATGAGCTTCCAGTGTGTAGAACTCGGGGCGCTACAATCAGAATCGAAATCAACTTGGGAGCAGAATATTCCATTTCTACTGCCAATTGTAAAGAATATTCTCTTGAGATGCATGTGGTATGCATGTGGTAGGGGGTCTTTGGGGGCTGCACATGTCGAGCTGGCGAAGACTGGTCATAGCTGTGGTAGAAGTCGTTCATTGGGGGAGTTGCGGTGATACTTTTAGGGATCCATTCCTATGGTTCAACAAACCTACGACCTTCACTCCTTTTGGTAAGTCTACTAATGTCCAAGTGACATTTTGAAATAGTGAATCCATCAATCATCTATCGCCTCCCCACAAATATGAATGATTAGAATGCATTGCCTCATCATAGGAGGTTGGACATTCTTCTAAGTGATAGGTGACAAGGTTACTTCCATACTCGTCACGTGTTTTATGTCTTGTGGAGGTTCTCCTACCTTATTCTTTACTTTGGATGGTTGGACTAGGGTCTATGTCCATGTTAGAATTAAAAAGGTCATTCTCTAATTGAGAATCTGTTACAGGCTCCATGGATCCACATAAGGTCATATGTTTGTCCCTAAGAAAATAATTTTAAAAATAAACGCAACCCTAGACTCCATCAAAGAGTTATTTTATAGATCTAAAAAAATGTTAGCGCTGCTGTCTTCAACTAGACTTTAATATATGCATGCTACAGTTCTTGTTCATACTCTAGACATTTAAAGGTCAGAAATTTTAGCATATGAGATACAACCTAAAGTTTTTAAGTCATTAAAGTGAGGTAGATGTTTGTGCCAAATTTCGTAAGATGTGGTAGTGAGTTTGGCATGTGCAAGTCTATTTAGAATGTGATTTTTTGTGAGAACTGTCAGAGATTATGAGAGATAATAACAATAGAAATTAGGGTTAATATCCTAGACTAAGGTGCTTGAGGTATGTACCCTAGGTATCAAGATTGGAATACCTAAACTACTATCACAAGCCAGTATTTATAGGATAAATATTGGTTTGGGTACTGGGTTCTCAATCCACTCAACCCGTGGCCGATATTCATACAATTAGTACGTGTAACACACGTGTTACCCATATAATAATATTACACATAATATTATTCATATAGTGAGAATATACCTATATATCCAACAAGAACAACATACCCCCAAATCATAGTTAACAAGCGGTTAAAAGCATAGAATTTAGCATTTCAGTCAATGTTCTTTTCTTAAATTCATCTATTCCATTCGATTGAGATGAGTAAGGAGCGATAGTCTCTAGGATTATACCATGTTCATTACAAAATTCTTTGAATTATTTATATACATATTGTCCTTCTCTATCATTTCTAACCAGTACAATTTTCTTATAAAGTTTCCCACTCTTTAAATGAAAATTATACATTTTCGAATGCTTCATCTTTTGATTTCAACAAGTAGATATGACAAATAATGTGAACAGTCATCTATGAAAGTTCAAGTATGAAATTGTTTAAAATCACAAATGTCAAAGTGAATAAGTTCAATGAGTTGTGTGCTTCTAGTGACTGAACCAAATTGTTTTTTTGTCAATTTAGTTTGGGCACAAACTTCACACTGGTAAAAAAAAGCATGCTTGAATCTAAAGGAATATTACATGTTTCATCTATTTGTTGCATCTTTCTATAATTCACGTGACCTAGTCTATGATGTAAAGTAACATGATTGATTGAATTAATAGATCTAACATGGTTCAGTTCATTTGGTAAACTTAATTTGTATAAGCCATTTTCAAAATAAACACAAACAAAATAATTAGAATTAGCAAATAGATATATAATATGGCTCTACCACGAAACGACATTCCATGTTTGCATAACTTAGTGATTGAAATCAAATTTATAGCTAAACTAGGAACATAAAAGAACATCTTGTAAAATTAAAATTTTACCTAGGGAGAGTTGTAGTTTAATAGCGCCCTTTTCATCCACTTCTATTAAGGTTCTGTTTGCCATGGACACTGACTGATTTGCCTTACTGATTTGTTCCATTATGCTCCAATCATTCATTGCATGAACTGATGCTCCAAAGTCAAGTATCCAAGTGCTATGACCAACATTAGTGCTTTCAAACATCACAATGAAAGACTGCAGTTCATCATTTAGCATACTGAGATCTTCAACTTTCCCATTGTTGGAAGGTTTTTTTGGTCTTTTACATTCAGATGCCCAGTGCCCCCACTTGTTACAATTTCTGTACCTACCCCTTTTCTTCAATGAGTTTGAAGAGGGCTTAAGTGGTTGGGGAGCACTTGCTTGTTTCTTTGAAGGAGGGACTTAACTATAACTGACTTGAGAGTTTGCTTTGGCTGTTGTCTGTTCATAAATTGGTTTCAAACTTGGGCTTCATGTCAGTCAAAGTTTTGTTTCTTTCTTTAGTATTATCTTCCAAGAGGATTATGCATTTTATCTCATCCAGGTCAGCCTGAAATTTCTTACAATACACTTCGATTCTAATCTTTTCCAAACACTGAAGAAATTTGAAAGTAACAATACGAGCAAGCAATTTGTCACAAATAGCATTTTTTTCGTTATTCAGTTTATTTGCAATATCATATAGAATAGATACTTGTGGGAATAGAGGGTTCTCTTCCTCATTCTCGAGACTTAGAAGTTGGTCAATGTAGTGTGCTTTGAAGATCCTCCTCCACTTCAAATTGCTTTTGTAGTTCCGTCCATATTTCCTTAGCTATCTTGAGTTTTCTGTAAGTAGAAAGGAGTTAGGGTTTTGGATCTAGTTCGAGGTTTGGATCCGATGTCAAGATCGGGTCGGGTTTGTACTGCAAAACAGGTCATAAATGGTCTGGTTCGGTTGGATCCGAAGTCGAAACCAGATTCGGGGCGGGTTTGCTTGGTCAAATCTTGTGCATGAGTAGACCCGGGTCAGGTTTGACCATGTTGGGTCTCGCTACAGGCTGGATATCGAAACAGAGGAAGAAGGGCTAGGGTTTGTGCTGGCACGGGGTAACACAGGAACGTCGACAACGAGGAGGCAGCGCAGCGACTGCGTTGGTGGTCCGAGTTGTCGTCGACGGTGATGAGGTTGTAAGGCAGGTGATAACACAGGCTGCTGCGCTCGAGGAAGCCAGTAGGGGAGTCGTCGCAGGGTGCTGCGAGTAAGAGAAAAGGTGGTGCCATAGGGTCGGTCTGCGTTGGTCGACGTAGATGGAGTTCGACTAGGTCGACGGAGGAGAGAAGAGGGGTTGAGGATGACGACAGTGAGGTTTTGAATGAATCCGTCTCTCTCTTTTCGTATCTCTCTCTCTCTCTCTCTCATTATTCTATAATATACTTCAAGATTCTAAAGAATGTTGAATATGAAATTGAGGTTTATGCTGAAGGCGGCTATTGTTTTACTTGAAGTATAATACCCTATATATTATGGATACTTAGCATACTGCTCCCAGACGATATATATAGCCAATATCGGTTTTATGGGCTTGTGGGCCGAATGGTATTCGTCCAATAAGTCTACGATTCTGTTATTCATGACCTGATTTTATGTATACAACATGCATTCTATTGAACAAAATAATAAAATTATAATGAAATATATACATATGAGTCATATATACTCAACAATTATTTATGATGTAAACACCTTATCTTTGGTAAACAATATCGACTTGATGGACTTATGTGACACTCTGTATTTCTATATTTACGCCTGAAAAGTCGAGGCACATGTTCCATTTGAGCACCACTCAGTCGATCAGAATTAGTAGCTCCAATACTAAACTATGACCATACGGCGGTTGGCATTGGTATCCTATCTCGGTCCTCAAATCTTACAATCTCACTGGATCTCTCTCCGTAGTGACAACATCGCTTCACCGTTAAGGTCTGACCGACTGAGCGAACAATACTATTTCTCGTATGCGTCCAAAAAATCCCGAATCGAGGGGACACAGTACCGTAGGTACTGCATATATCTCTCTTGAAAGCTCCCAGCTACCAACAACGAACAGCAAAACACCGCATCCCACCAATCAGATCCCCCACTCACACTGCCGGGACCCACCTTACCAACCAAGTAAAGTTTGCGGCAGCTGTCGTTCCCCCCCGTGTCCCGCCCCACATCATCGAACACACAGCACCATTTGTATCCAAGAAAAATCCGACACGTATAGAAAGTCATGATTCAGGACCCACTTTCTTTCTGGCAAAGAGCTGTCTGCTGTTTCGTAAATGAGCAGACGATTATTTACTGGCAACGTACTGTCGGTTGGCTCCCTCGTAAATTTTTTAAAAGCACAGGGGCATTTGAGTCAAAGGCGCTAAGTAAATACAGAAAGAGCAGAGCTTCACTTAGATCTATTCTCCCCGTTCTCGCCCTCGCCCTCGAGTGTGTAGCTTTTCTTGGCCAATGCGGGTCAGATCCGAAACCCAATAAGCAATAGAGAGAGATCCAGTTGGAGCATATATATATAAATATATGGGGGAGTCAAAGGGCAAAGGGTGCGTGGGGTGGCTGATAGTGGCGGTGGTGGCGGCGCTTGTGGTGACGGCGGCGGTGGTCGGATTCAAGGTCAAGCGCAAACATCACGACGACCTTGGCCCGGTGCCGGGACCCCCCGGTCAGGTTACCGCCAAGTACAGCGACGCCCTCGGCGTTGCATTGCAGTTCTTTCAAGTCCAAAAATGTATGTATGCCCGATTTTCGTGATGATTGTTTGTAGTTTCTTGATTGGTAAACCGAAGGGCGAGGGAAGTAGTTTCTTGATTTGGTGAATTTTTTTTTTATAAAAAAATTCTTTTGGTTGCAGCTGGCAAATTGAAGAATAACAAAATCACATGGAGAGGGGATTCGGCTTTAAATGATGGGAGCGAGGCCAAGCTGGATCTATCCAAAGGAATGTACGATGCTGGGGACCACATGAAGTTTGGTTTCCCGATGGCTTTCACTGCGACCGTGCTCTCTTGGTCCATTTTGGAATATGGCGATCAGATGGATGCAGTTAACCAACTTGATTCGGCTCGGGACGCTCTCAAGTGGATCACCGATTATTTCATCAATGCTCATCCTTCTGACAATGTTCTATATATTCAGGTGAAAACTCTTAACTATTCAATATTTCGAATCTTCTTTGTAGTTAACTAGTTTAGTTGTGCTGTGGTAGATTCTTTGCATTCAGTTTCTGTAAGTAGTTCGAGTTATATGTATTGTCTTATTCTCTGGACTCATTCAGTGCTTATCATCAAAATCATCGGAACTTTATGCAACGTCTTATTGGCTATACCAAATATTATATATTTAATGTCAAACTGAATGTAATGTCTTTGTCTAGACACTCATTCAGCGTTCATCTAATCAGTTTATAAGCAATCTCCTATAATAATAATAATTATAATAATAATATTGCTAATATGAGATGGTGAGATGGGCGAGATGAAAATATTTTTTTCCACAGATGAGCAATTTGAGTCATCTAAATATCGATCACACCGTTCACATCACTCTATATGTCATTTAGATGGTGCATACAAAATTTCAAGCGATTTGGAGACCTCTAGCCTATGCATCAAAACGTTCAACTCGTCATGAAGATGATACGAAATATATATATATGTATTTATTTGAATATCTTGATGCATAGGCTAGAGGTCTTTGAATTGCTTGAAATTTGGCACACATCATCTTGATGATGTGTAGAGTGATGTGAACGGTGCGATCGAGATTCGGATGACTCAAATCGCTCATCTCTCAAAAAGCATTTTCATCTCACCCATCTCACCATCTTAAAATGGAGTCTGGGTAGGTAAACTACAGGCCGTATATTAGTTTGATCCTATCACGAGGTAGCGATTTAATGTTTAATTACGAATATATATCATATTATCATGGTAATCGCAAGCAAGGCTCCCATTTGATAATATTGGACAATTTGTTTGATTCCTTTTTGTGTTTATCCATCAACTGATTTTGACCTGGTAAACACAACAAAAAGGACAGGTTCTCTTGCATGGGTCTTTGCTACCAAAGTTATATTCCCTTTGATAATTAGCTAAGATTCCGTTATCTATATATTTAACATTATTGATATAATAGGCGAGACAAAAAAATTTAAAATCCTTTTCAGCCTGGCTAAAATCTTTGTGATTGCTTGAATGTGAAACCTCTTTCACAGAGAAGGTAGGCATGAAATTACATTGCTTTTATAAGTGAAGAATATGTTAAATTCTGTGAGGAAATTAGCAATTGGGAATTAGGGTTTTATCTCTAGATCTAAGTTGCTTGAGATATTCACCCTAGGTATCAAAATTGGAATACCTAGACTGCTATCACAAGCCAGTATTTATTCCTAAATACTGGTTTGGGTATCGAGTTATAAGCCCACAAACCCGCGTTCCAATATCCAATCAATTGTACGTTCATTACACGTGTTACACATATGCACGTGCTATATTTATATAGAGAGAATATACCAATATATCCAACAATCTCCTCCTATATTCTCAATATATAAAGTACATGATTATCTCATCAGATCAGTATACAACTGACTGGCTGATAGCAGTCCATAAAGGAAAAGCATCATCAATGTATAGTTTCATAAGAACCAATAGAATTATAAAACTGAATAGTTCAATCAAGACTAAACCAATATAATTAACTAGTTCCAAACCATATCCAATTCAGAATAGTTCACAAAGACTAAACCAACTGGAATAATCTGTCATAGTTTCAAAATCAAACAAAGCAAATAAACTTCAAGAACAAAATATGAGTTTTAAGCTCATGAACACAAGAGTCTTAAACTCAACAGAAGTTTTACCAAGCAAGTAACTAATTTATTCTCAAAAAAAATAAATTGAAATTCTATCCTTGCACACTGCTTTATGTTTACTCCTCCATTTTGAGCAAATCATTATTTTTGAAATCTATGTTGACAGATTCAACTCCTCCATCTTTGCTAGCTTATTGAAAATAAGAATATCAAGAGACACATCTCTAAGAATTCCAACATATTTCATAAAGTATCTAGTTCCACAAAAGAACTTAGTACAATTCATAATTAGCTTAGCAAAAATGTAACGCAAGCATCACAATCAAGTATCTTTAATAAGTAAAGTACATGAACTTTATAGTTTCTACACAAGAACCATACTATGTTTCATATTGGAATGAAAAGACTGCCGTTTCAATCATGGTTTAACATTGAATCATCAAAATTGGAATGAAACATGTAACCATAAAAGACATATCATCAAAATTGGAATGATATTTAGGACAATTTAATTATCGGAAACACATCGACAAGTTTTCATGTTTCGTATTGGAATAATATGATTATTCTAAGTAAATTCCTAAATATATAATACCATCAAAATTGGAATGACATTATATATTTGTGGAATTTATGTCGAATCATCAAAATTATCTAAAACATGTCAACTGCCTAAAATTTGTTGCTTAAGTTTGAACTTCTCTATGGCTCCAATTGGATTCTAAATTTCAAAACAACTTGGATGTTAAAGCTTTTGACTCAATAGCTTTTAACTCCACTTTTCCCCACAGTTTTGATAGTTAGATCACTTTCAAGTCTCTTAGCAAGAGCATTAGCCATACTTGTCGCAATTGCACTTTATCTATGAGAAAGTTCAACTAGGCTTCTTTCAGCCTTAATATACTCCTCTTACTATTATAGAGTGAGTTATGAGCTACAGTGCATTGTAGCTTGATAGTCGCATAACAGAATTAGAGAGTTACTTAAACTTCTTAATGGATAACTAGTAACAATTTCTTCAATCCACTCAGCCTTTTCCCCTGCAGAGGATTACACATAGAGGTCTGATTTCATGGATGATAGCACAGTGCCTGTTTGCTTTTTTGTTTCCATAACATTTCTGTTTCTCCTAGTGTAAACACATATCTACTAGTTATCGACTTTCACTAAATTCTGAGCATCATAATGCATCAGGTCAGTCATTCATTCGAAGAATGACTAGAGTAGCACAAAGCAAACTCTTGCATACCACTCAGGTATCTCATTTGCCTCTTAAGGGCACTCAAATGTGTATGAGATTATTAGTGAATCTGCAGATCATACCTACCTCAAAGGCTATGTCTATTCTAGTACAGATCTTTGTATACATGAGACTGTCAATTCCTTTAGAATGATCTACCTGTCTCATAGTTGCACCATCATTAGGTGTCAACCTTTTATCATAATCATAAGGTGTTTCAAAATACACTTTCTTTCAATCACTATATCCCCACTTTTGAAACACATTTTGATTTGATGAGTTTGACTAAGAGTTATCCCTTGCCAACTGAAAACTCACCCTTATACTTATGGTGTCCACATTACCTATGTTTTCATGTTGAATTCTTTGGATAGCACAATTTTAACTTCATTTGAAATAAAGAGGTCACTTCCAAGAACTTGCATATCAACAGAACAAGTAAATAATAGCCACTATATTTGACACACCACAAAGTTGAAGGCACTGATCTGAATTACTTGATTCATATACTAGGCTCTTTCAAAATTTTGTCAAATTATTTATTCGTTGGCTATACATGTTTTAAGAATATACAATGATTTTACTAAATTGTAAATCTTGTTCACTAAATATATTAGTTCAAAACTTTCCAGTACAAAACTGTTCAGTACAAAACATCAAGTACAAAGCCTTTTAATTATTCTTTATGAATGACAAAATTTTCATAGATGTAAGGGTAAGAAGAATACTTATTGTAGCAATATGACAAACATGTGAGTAGGCATCAAATAAATCTACCCCATTTTTCTCAGTCAATCTGTTAGCTACTAAAAAGCATCAAAATTGCTACTGAACAATCAAAATTAAGTTTCTTCTACAAAACCCCACTTACTTACTATAGTTTTAGCCCCTTTCGGCAGATCAACTAAATTAAAGTATTATTGTATGACACAGAATCATCTCATTGTCTACTGAAGACTCTTCTTAGCTCATTTGTCATTCAGGTTTTCAAGTGTCAGTAAGGCTAGTTCTTGATTCCAACTGTGAATCATTGAACATGTCTGTAGGACTAGATTATTTCATACATTTATCTTTGATGAATATATCCTCAAAGAACTTTGCAAGTCTAGATTCTTCTAACACAAATTAGATAGATCCAACATCTGTCCACAGAGCTACATTCTGCACTTTCTAAATACACAAATATTTGTTGTAGGTCCTACTTTAGGCCTTCTAGGGTCATGTACTCTAACAAAAGTATCACAACACACATTTTCTCTTTAACAAAACTGTTTGTGTTTTCATTCCATGATTTACAAGGTGTATTCAATTTAGAGTGTAGTAACACATTAACGATATGATTAACAATACAACATCACTCATAATTACACAAGACAAACAACAGTCAATAATATAGAATTCAACATTTCACTAAGTGTTTGATTCTAACTTTTATCAATACCGTTTGACTGTTGTAAGTAGAGTGCTCTAGAGATTATGCCCAATGCAAACTTCTCTAAAGTTGTTAAAACATATTCACTACCTCTATCGTCTGAACCCTTGATTTTTAGCATTTAACTATAATTTTTAATTCATTAAGAATAACAAGTGCTTCATTCTTCATATATATGACAGACTTATATTAATCATCTACAAAAGAGATTAAATACTTCTGACCAACAATCGTCTCATCTAGTCACAAAGCTACTGAGATCACAAATATCAGAATGTACTGACTCAAGAAGTTGTGTGCTCCTAGAGACTATACTAAATGATTTTTTAGTGATTATAATCTGAGCACAACTTTCATATTTGTCATATTTTAATGGAGTGTCATTTAGTAGGGTTATGAGTTTTAACAAGAACAAACAATTTAATATATAGTTCATAGTGATTCTAAATTTCAAAACAACTTGGATGTTAAAGCTTTGACTCAATAGCTTTTAACTCCATTTCCCCACAGTTTTAATAATTAGATCACATTTCCTCACAAACAATTGAATATACAGTTCTCAAATCTTAGCCAATTATGCTATGTTCAAGAACACAATTAGATCTATTATTATTGTCTCATTTGTTAAACTCAACTTATCTATACGATTGACAATATATTCACTTTATAAGAGTTAATACAAAATACTCTATCACATTTTTCAAAAATTATTTGCTTTCTCTAATCGTTCTAACAATGTCCACTAGCTCAAACACATTGAGCAAAGTGTTCTTTCCTTTATTCGTTCTTCATCATCTTCATAACGCTAAATGAGATAATGACTTAACATATTATAATTCAACTTTGCACACACAGTACAATGAACGAGAGGGAACACAACGTAACTAGTAGAGTCATATTCTACATTAAGAGATGCTCTTTCCTCAGTTACAGACATTTGTTATACATCTTATACAGTTTTATTTTATTTTAAATTTTAGAGAAGCAAATATGTAATCTCACACAAACTGCAAACAATGAATTTGTCAAAATATCTATACACATAGTATGATAAAACACTTAACAACCCTAAACATGCTAGTTTTCCAGAGCGAGAATAACTATGATCTAAAACTCTCAATCATATGATCAAACGCACAAAACGTTAACACATTCATCACATGAAAAATATTGAGAAAATTAAAGTAGATCATACCGATACTTCAAGTTAGAAGTGTTTTTCCAAATTCGATGGAGAAGCCTGCGTAGTGCAGACTTATCATACCATGATGCAAATCCATCGTCTCCAACATACACAATTTGTAGGTAACATTCAAGTTCCTACATTCATCAAATTGCTAAAGATTAGCCAATTAAACAGATTATTAGCACAATCTAATTCTAGCAACAATTTAATTGGAGATTCGATTTTTATAGTGTTTTAGCACATAGCCAAAACAACTGTTCAACTTGTATTTAATTTAAACAAGTGATTAATACAGTCTTGAACTTAACCACTTAGCATCATAGTAATTCTATAATTCAAAACATAATTTTAGAACGAGTGTTTTGAACTTCCAGCACATAGCAAAATATTTAACAGGAATTTAATACGAGGAAATTAAAGAACTTATCTTCCAGCACGAGCGATGCGTACGGCGAGCGACGGACCCAGCGACGCGATCGGCGAGCGACGGTGTTACGGTTCCGATGTGATCTGGCGGCTACTGAGGGATCCGACGGGATTGAACAAAACCGATGGTATTCCCCTTAATTAATCTCACAAAATTAATTAATATCTCAAGATTGTTAAATTCTGTGAGGAAATTAGCAATTGGGAATTAGGGTTTTATCTCTAGATCTAAGTTGCTTGAGATATTCACCCTAGGTATCAAAATTGGAATACCTAGACTGCTATCACAAGCCAGTATTTATTCCTAAATACTGGTTTGGGTATCGGGTTATAAGCCCACAAACCCGCGTTCCAATATCCAATCAATTGTACGTTCATTACACGTGTTACACATATGCACGTGCTATATTTATATAGAGAGAATATACCAATATATCCAACAGAATAAACATATAAATAATTCTAAAAAAGAAACACGTAATCTAAAGACTCATGCCTCACAAGAGAAGACTTATAAAGGACTCAAATTTGATTAGAACTAAGGCTCTAACCTAAATCTCGTAAAGCTTAGAAGATAATAGATGAAGTAATTTAAATCAAATATATCTTCACTAATATAAATTTGAAGAGATTTAAATCAAATATATCTTCACTAATATAAATTTGAAGAGGACTTACAACTTCTATTTTTGGACCCAACAGCAAATGAATTCGTTCTCCACTTGAATGCGGTATTTGATTAAATCACTTCCTTTGCCATGACCTCGTGTAAACTCATATATGCATGTACAAATCTATCTCTAATAGAGACGATCTCGATGTCAAGTTATACTCGGGCGATAGATGTGTAGCAAAAGTCCAAGATTTATGAGCCTTCAAACTAGGTTCCTCAGTAGTATGATCTTCATGCTAGCTTTTTTGGCTAGACTATTTTTTTAGCTCTTTATAATTGATGTCCTTGTCAACAATATCGAGAAAGTATCATACTTTACTAGCAATGAGATCTGTGAAGACGATGGTGTCGGTGATGGCAATGGAACTGGTGGTGGTGGTGAAACTAGAGGTGGTGGCAGAGGCAGTGATACAGGCGTCATCTCCTCTTATGGTGGAGGTAGAGAATTAGCCATTTTTTCCGTTGGTCTGGGGGTTGGTAGAAATCTTCTTCTCTAAGTCCTCCAGGTTCTTAAATATCTCACAACCTTGGAATCATCTCTGAGGGAGGCATCAATGGTTAGAGGAAGAGGATTTGGTGTGATACTTATGAAAGACCCTACCATACACCAAAACTCCGAAGTTGTGGAAGGGTTGAGCATTTAGTATGTATATTCTAACATGGCCCCCAAAAGTTGCATTTTGCATTGCTTTTATAAGCAAAAAGTTAACCTATAAATAGTTCAAAAATACAAATCCCAATTTAAAGACTGACAGCCTCACATGAGGCTTACAACAATAATTCAAATTCAAATTCAAATTTAATTAAAACCGACTTCGCTTAATTTAATAAAGCTTAGAACATAAAAAAGAAAATAATTTAAATCAAATATTTCCTAATTAATATTGGTTTGCAGAGAACTTGCGGCTTCTAATTCTGGACCGGAGAGCAAAGCAAAATATGTTCCTATGAATCCTCCACTTGAAACCATATAATGTTCTCCACTGAAACCCATATATAATTAAATCACTTGCCTGTAGCATGAACGCGCAATTCTAATGGATAATTGGGTATATTTAAATAATATGAATAGTTTTTTAGATTGAAACTGGAAGCTAGCCCCTTTAGATGAAAAAAGGCCAGGAGACGAAGACTGCTTCTTTCTTCCTTCTTTTTTTTTTACAAGTTTACAATTTCACCATCGAATGCTATAAAGCAATTATAGTTGTGGTTTCATTTCTTTGTTTAGTGAATGCTACAAACCATTTCTAGTTATTACATTTTTTTGTTCAAATAATGTTGAAAACTAATTGTAGTAGTTGTCGGCTTGTTTTATGTCTTTGATTAATTAATGAATGTTGCAAATTGTTTTTAATAGTTGTTCTATGTATTTTTCTTAATAGAATTCATATTATGCACTTATGCTATTCTAACATATTATTTAATAACCTTTTGATTTTTCCAAAATTTATGGATTTTTTCTTCTTGTCCTGATTTTATTTATTTTCTATTTTCTATTTTTTTTAATAAGAAAAGTACCTTACCACATATGTGGATGCATATGCGGTATATACAGTATGCGGCTAAAAATGCATAATACCGCTTGCCGCCTTCTCTGATTAGTGGAGCAAAAGAGATATGGGCAGACCGCAAGCCTGCCTAAACTCACATTTGACATAATATTTGTTAATATTTAATACCAGTCATAAATTCGGAATTTGGGAATAATTTGGTGAGGCGAAATATTTGAATTCGGAAATCATCTGGCAAATTAGGTATAAGTTTGGGGAAAATTTGGGAAAAGAATAACTATATATATATATATATATATATATATATATATATATATATATATATATATATATATATATATAACTATATCCGTGAGTTCTCACAGAGTTCTCACCAAAATTAATTCTCAACCGGAGGGGTCCCTATATATGGAGCCCTTCTGTTGAGAACTAATTTGGTGAGAACTTCGTGAGAATTCACGGAGTAGACCCCTCATGAAAAATCCGAACTAGCCATCTCGTTCTACACGCCTTAGATAGCATAAAATAAAGAAACCAAGTAATTTGAAGTTCATTTGCCCATGATTTACATCATCGCAAAATTGTATGGCTGAAAATTCTACTCCATTTGATGGATGGGCAAATGAACCTCAAATTACTTTATTTCTTTATGTTATGCTATCTAAGGCATGTAGAATAAGATTGCCGGTTCGGATTTTTCATGGGGGGTCTACTCCGTGAGTTCTCACCGAGTTCTCACCAAAATTAGTTCTCAACCGAAGGGGTCCTTATATATATATAACTATATATATATATATATGTTTATATAAGTGTGTCTATGTATATATATGATTACTAAAATATATGCGTGTATGTATTTATGCACCTAGGTTTGTATGATTATGTACTTAAGCATGATGCTACTATCGTTTAAACTAATTTTGAGTACAATAGAAAGTTGGAACCAAAATAAGGGTCTAAAATAAATCTCCCTGTTAAGTAGCAGCCAGGTTCGCGAAAAAAATAAGAAGAGATCTAAATTGCAGGTGAGTAAGTTGCAATTTCTGCAAATAATCGTTCACACTGCGATTAAAAAGAATATGACGTGAATTCATTCACCGTCTAATATTTGCTACTTATTCAGGAATTTTTGCAAAAAAACTCACAAATTTTGTTACTATTTCTCGTAGATGTTGTTTTGTTTTGAATTTCTATACATTTTTATAACACTTTCTCTTCGACCTCTTTCTTCTTGTAACTTATACTGCTCACGCGAGCTATTCATTTTGGTTAATAGGTGGGTGATCCAGATATAGATCACAAATGCTGGGAGAGGCCAGAAGACATGACTGAGAAAAGGCCTCTAAAACAAGTTAACCAAAAGACTCCTGGAACTGAAGTAGCTGCAGAAACAGCAGCAGCTATGGCTGCAGCTTCAATGGTCTTCAAATCGGTCAATTCTACATATTCAGATTTGCTTCTACAGCATTCCCAGAAACTGTTTAGTTTTGCTGACACTTATAGAGGTTCTTATAGTGTTAGCATTCCAGAACTCCAGAACTACTATAACTCAACAGGTTACAAAGATGAACTCCTGTGGGCAGCCACTTGGCTCTATCATGCCACTGGACAGCAGTCGTACCTTAGTTATGTAACCGTACAGAATGGTCAAAGTTTTGCTGATTGGGGAAGACCAACATGGTTTAGCTGGGATGATAAGCGAGCTGGAACACAGGTACCTGTATTCTTTCTACGCTTTTAAGCGTCACATCATATTTTAAAGTAATTTATGGTACCTGTATCGTCCCAGCTACTCTACTAAGCCCAAGACATTCCGCTCACCACTAGTCTACTAACCCCAAGTCATTTTTGTAGTCACCACCGGGTATACACGGCCCCGCCACAACGACCGAGTATTTTCCATGGCCCGAAAGCTAAAGTCTCACTCAAAAGACTACCTAGTTAGGAAGATAACTTGGGTTCATTGACTTAATTACATATGGACCACTCGACTCACTCATCTATCCAATGTGGGACGAAACTTCCTACACTTCCACCCAACCTATTTTTATATCCAATCTAACTAGGCCTATTCTACAAGCCCATATACAACCACCAATTAATCCAATCCCATTAATAATTCGTGAGCCCAAATGGTAAATCTAAGCCCACCACCTTTTAGGGATATTACAATACCCTTGTGAACTGGTTTAGCCCATTAATTCCCGGTCCTTTTGGCTCCTTGAACAACATCTGCTCATGCCTTCCTAATTGGTCTCCGTTATAATCTTTGTTGTACATGCCTTAACCAGCTCACTTGGTTTGTGATTAAAATCTCCCCCCCCCCCCCCCCCCAAGTTGACCTCTATTATATGAAGTATAGGTAGGCTATACTGTAGTGTTCATTAATTATAGAGGGACTAGATGTGTAATGCCCCGGGCCCAGTCACACATCTAGAAACCTAACCACTGCCCCGCTATAGGGCCAATCTCTCTTAAAAGAGCCAGCTTTTTAGGTTCATTAACAACTATATATATATATATGCACACACAACTCTCCACTCATTTACCAGAGGACCCTGCGATATGTACAAACACTATCAAGATGCCATCGCAATATGTCATTGGGCTGGACCACCAGATTATTTTATAACTTTCACATGCAATCCTAAGTGGCCTAAGATAAATGAATCATTGCAAAGTTTTCCAAATAAAAACTAGAAGATAGGCCAGATATTGTTGCTAGGGTGTTCATTAAAGATATCAAACAAAGGAACATGTTTGGAACAATTATTGCAGGTAATTGATTACTTATATATATATATATATATATATATATATATATATAAATGATATATATATATATATATATATATATAAATGATGTTCCGTTGTGCACTATGCCTCCGTGTGCACTCGGCCTTCCCGCCTTCGTATTGACGATCCGAACCGTTCACATTGATCTACACATATAAATTAGTCTAAATATGTAAAATCAAATCATTTAAAATTCATTTGCCCATCCATTATGTGACTATAAAAAACAACGATTTGCAGCCATACAATTTTGTAACACTACAATGGATGGGCAAATGAATTTCAAATGATTTGATTTACATATTTAGACTAATTTATATGTGTAGATCAATGTGAACGGTTCGGATCGTCGATACGAAGGCGGGAAGGCCGAGTGCACACAAGTGCAAATGGAGGCCTAGTGCACAACGGAACATTACTATATATATATATATATATATAGGGAAAAAGGGGTATGGGCAACTTGCTCATTTAGTAAATGAGCAATTGATGATGTGGCAAACATGTGATTGAAAAATCCTTAAAGGGTTAGTTGTCCAATGTATCACATGTATGCCACATAATCAATTGCTTATTTACTAAATGAGCAAGTTGCTCATATCCCTTTTACCCATATATATATATATATATATATATATATATATATATATATATATATATATATATAACTCCCACTCAATGATTTTTCCCCTAATGTGGGACTAAAGTTCCATACTCTACATTTTAAATACAATTGTTAATATCTACCAAGGCCTTAGCCCAAGCCAAACTCCTTAACAATTTTTTTCTAATTTTTATAATCCCAACAAATAATACTAAACCCACCTTTGTAGGGGTATTACAATCACCATCCTTATCTACTTAGAGTCCTCCCTAAGCTCAGGCCCATGTCTAAGATATTCTATCTAACCGATGTGGTCGGCCATATGTGTGCACGCACATGTGATTTATTTAGCAATAAAAGTTGATTGTTGTTATGTGAAATTTAGGGATTTGATTCCCTAGGAAATAGAGTATTCCTTCCTGAAATACGACTACATTTTGCCAACAAGGGAACAAAAACATTTACGAAACACCCCCATATATCAGTATAGATTATCATGACGGGTAAAATATAATTAACACATCCATCACACTCAGGAAATTGAACAAATTGTTGTGGAAGATTTTTTCTTTGTGTGTGCGTGTGTGGAAGTTAACCAATGTTATTGGTTAATTTAGATGTCCTTCATTCCGAATTATTTATTTCTCAGTTTTCTTTTCTTCTGTATATGTCTTCATCACAGAATG
Organism: Hemerocallis citrina; assembly: GCA_017893485.1. Classification (NCBI taxonomy): domain Eukaryota; kingdom Viridiplantae; phylum Streptophyta; class Magnoliopsida; order Asparagales; family Asphodelaceae; genus Hemerocallis; species Hemerocallis citrina. The sequence goes on along the minus strand of CM030366.1, from coordinate 186,239,726 downwards.
AATTCAGAAATTTGAGATGTGGCTAATTTTTGTTTGTTTGTTTTTTGAACATGCTAAAAATTCCATTAGATAACTATATTTTAAAAATCCAATTATTATTTGGGAGTATCGGGTCTTAATTTTTCCTCTTATAATTTTCCATACTTCAGAGTTCAGATTTATCCTCGTATAATCTTCATTACTTCAACTATTATTTTTCCTTAGAAATTCAACTTGAATCGGGTATCATCTTTTTCCCCAATTATTGTTATTATTTTTGTTGTTGTTGTTGATCAAGGCCATAACCACACATGCACACACTCTCACAATAATCCCATAATAAAGGATGAAGCGGGGATTGATTCCCAACATCTTGCTCACTAGCAAAGAGACTAACCACTATACCACAGCGACACAGCGACACAGCGTGACACTTCATTCTGATTATTTTGGGGAAACATATCTTCATTCATCCAAATTGAATTTTTAAAATGCAAAACTTTTCACTATTTTCCTTTAGAAAAATATTGACTACTTGACTTTTTTTTTGGACTTGTTTTAGAAATATATAAATATTGGGAATTTTCTTTTTCTTCCAATGTTAGAAAGCTATTGAATCTTGCCTAGTACATTAAACCTTTTGATCATCAAGGTTTTCTCCTAACAGACAGAATTAAGGAATGTTCCCAAAAATTCTTGTTGTAGTATTAGTGATTTTCAGATTAGTATAAACGAATAGTCATAAAAGGGCCTCCATGTGCCTTATTCTAAGGTTCTTCAATATTTCTGCAGGTTCTTTTGTCCCGAGTCAACTTTTTTGCTTCCAAACAGGCATCAAATGATGAGAGCAAGGGACTCCAAATGTACAGGAAAACAGCTGAAGCTGTCATGTGTGGCCTTTTGCCTGATTCACCAACAGCTACTAATAGTCGAACAGATGGTAAATCTGCACTAACCTATTTTACTAATTGTTAATTTGTTATCAATATGAGCTCGTTTTTATGAAAGGTGGACTGGGGTCACCTATTAACAGAATTCTCCTCATAGTTTTACATAATGCATCAACAGAAGTTAAAATGAAGAAAGGGCCTGAGTTTCACTTATTACTATTTATTAGTAGACATAGATATGAGTCACAATCGACACAATACCAAGATTTCAATTACAAATTCTTCCGATTAATGGGAAGTTCACCATCTTTCCTTGCTGTTCTTCATTTGCATCAAAGGATCATGTTCTTCACATCCTCAGCTAGTGTCAGAAAGAATATAAACTTATGTGTTTTAGATTATATATTTTGCTGCATGGTTCATGTCATTTATGCCACTTTGAAATGGGGTTGGCTTTGGAGAAGAAGTAAAGAACCATGAAATTTTATTCCTAATGGCAAACCACTTTTAAATACCCCTCAATGTCCTGCAATCGAGGGGTTTAAACATAACCCTTAACTAGTAAATGATCAATTATTTAATTTATTTTGAAGCTAGGTTCATGTAGAATCTTACTAGATATAAAAAAGCAGAAAAGGTTGTGTGATGACATAAATGGAACTTCAATCTAGAATTCAATATATCCCATTTGAATCTAAGTCACTAGTTTTGGAAAATTAACATTGCTTATTGGGTTGTTTTGTATGATGTAACTTTTAATGACCCTACCGATGGACCAAAACTCCGAAGTTATGGTAAGGGTGAGGGTTTTAATATTTATATTCTAACACGCCCCCGCAGGTTGAGGGCCATCTTTTTGGGCCAAGACCTGAACTATACGCAGCGATATTTTTTTTTCCAATCCGCATTTAAATAGCGCAGCCGGTGAGATTCGAACCTGGGTTGCTCTGATACCATATTAATGACCCTACCGATGGACCAATACTTCGAAGTTGTGGTAAGGGTGAGGGTTTTAATATTTATATTCTAACCGTAACACTCTAACTAAGCCCAAGACATTGGGATGATATATTGCATTTAATTAACACCAAGTTCATGCTGAAAGAAATTTATTCCGTAGCATATAATGTGGAGAGGAGCATTGCAAAAATCAAAGTCAATGAAAAATCTCCGAATTTGTAAATTTGTAGTATAGTATTGATATGAGAGACCTAAATCTTTCTATTTAAAATAAGGTTGATGGGTACAAGAGGTGCACTTTTCGATGGAAACTCATAACGTGAATCATTGTGACCAAAAGAAGAAAGTTAGCAATAACAATGACAAACTTGGTGGTGTGAACGATCTCCTGCTTGTAGCCTGACACTACTTGTTGCATTTGCTACCTGAGCAATGTTTTTGGCTATATTGTTGGGATGAGTTTTAGGATCCAAGCACATATCTCTGGGCCTAAGTAAAAATTGGGGTTAAAGGAAGACAGAGAAAATTGGCTAAAGGAAAGGATGCAATTGGAAAGTTTGAGGTTAAGGCTTGATTAGTGGCAATTAAAAAGGGTTGGTTATTATTAACTTCTCCTGATAAAAGGGGGAGTCAGAGTAGGTTGCATTATATTATACTAGTAATTGACACGTGCGATGCATGTCTTAATAAATATATATTGTAAAAAGTAAAAACTCCGACGTAGTTTGACCTCAAACCTGAGACCTCTTTCTTATTAGTTATGTACGCACGATACACGTAAGTTGGTATGTTTACAAACTCCAACTCCAACTCTTCCATTATAATATTAGTCATTAAAGATAGATAAATGAATATATTTTATTTATTCCAAATGGCTGAGACCGAGAGCAATATTTAAGTTATTGGGTTGCAGGTTTGGCCTTTAGGTTGGTTTCTTTTGGTTTAGTTGGGGTGTAAATATTTGTAAATCTCATATTGATGTAAACTTAACCCTAGGTAGATAATTTTTCAAGAATATCAAAAGATTAAGTTTACCAACAAGTATTGCTGATTAAGTTAGAAATTAAAACTAATAATTGGTTTGATGGATTTTTAAGAATTGAAACAAGTTTAACAAACCCAATTAAAGATTTAAGTCTTCAATCAATAATTATACATGAACGTTCTTAGCAAGTAAAATATTCAATAATGATTCATACTCTGATTAGCTAGTAGAAGCGCACACACTCAATATTTGTGGACGATAGAAAATTCAGATAATTATCTAGAGATGATAAAGCAGTATCACTAATATTTGAGAAGTGAAAAAATCTCACCGAGATTTGATGGAGGGAATCGTCGCCAAGGATCTCGGATTGCTGCTAGCGTCGAAGGCAGCAAGGGGCTGCCTGATGCTGTCCGGGATGGGGGTGTGGTGGCAAAAGCAACCGGAGAGGCGGTCATCGGTGGTCGACGGGCTAGGGATTTTGATTTCGGATTTGAAGTGGATTTGGCAGATTAGGGTTTCGGATGTGAAGAGATTTGGGGATTAGGGTTTCGAAATTGAGGAAGGGGACGGATGGGGGTGATCCGGAGAGGGGTGAGAGGTGCAGTTGAGGTCGTCGGTGGTCTACGAGGACGCCCAGGGGGTTTTCGGGAGTGTTTGGAGGCAGGTGGCTTTGGCATCGGGGTTTCGGAAGAAGAAGAGAGAGCAAGGGAGAGGAGTTTCGGTGTTGGGTTTTGGGAGTCAACAACGAAGAAGAAGCAGACGAAGAGAGAGAAAGAAGGGGTGGGTTTGGGTTTGGCGGCTGTGTATAAGGAGAGGAAAAGGAGTGTATTTTAACGGCGACTGTAAAGATGCAGGTGAGATCTATGATTTTTCACAAACCCTAAATTTCTTAGATTTATCACAATTCCTAATAATTTCTTATGGTATCACACACTAGAAAAGATTGCAGAGCAATAACTCAGCACAATAATTTTTTTAATCAATAATAACATACATTCTCATTATTCTCAAGGCCTATATATATGCTTAAAACAAATCCAAAATAAATCTCAAACAAATTTAAAACAAATCTCTCAAACAAATATCAAACAAATCTCTCAAATAAACTACATATGGCTAAATCCCAAAACAAAACAAAACAGAACCAATGTCACCATCACATATGTATGCCATCAAGCATCCACTCATATTTTCAATGGCGACCTTTGGTTGATTTTAATCCCAAATGAATATGCACCTAGGACAACTAAGTTATTCAGTGTTTGCTTTAATGTGACTTATAGATTTATTTGCAATGTTAATCACAAATAGTTCTTCTTTCTGACTTTTGATATTGAGAGACAATCATCTAGTTCCTCACTCATCATCTCTGGCATTGGTCTTGTTGACAAGTGTATTGTGCATGCTTTTGTCCTTCATGGGAGATGAGAAATTAGTTATTGACGTTTTTAGTTTTCATCTCCATTGTATTAATGAACAATATTATCCTTCAAGGAGTCTATGTGACTCTTAATGCCTCTTTCCCACCTAAAAATAAGTTGTAATTATTCTTCTTGGCATAGGACACTCACTATTCTCTAATATAATGCATTTTACAGGTGAAGCAGGTCAATGTTACACAACGATGGTGCCCTACATATATCGAAGTTCTCTAGTTATATTAGTGTAGGCATCTGTATGAAACCAATTTCCTCTCAAAAAAAGAAAATACCCACTTGCATGTAGAGTAGGGGGACTGAGGATGGATGGGCATTGTAAATGTTCAGAGAAATATATTTCTTGATCTTCTATGAGGCCTTATATAGACTTATAAAACATATTTCCCAAGTTGACTTATTCCCCAAGCTAGCTTATTCCACAAGTTAGGATTTTATTCCTAAACAATATACCCAAATACCCTTTACACTAGTACTACTTCTAATACTCCTCAAGTTGGAGCTTCAATAAGCTTCAACTTGTTACAAATGAAAACCAAACAACGGTTAAACCGGACACAACTTGTTTCAAATAACAGCACCAACAGTCTTAACATCATGCTACGTCTAAACAAAAGAATATACCCATTCCGGATCTAAGAAACAAAGTTCAAGTGAAAACTCAAGCAAATAGAACAGAGAAGCAATACCTATCACTTCAAATCGAAAACAAAGCTAGAGGTCACAACAAAGTGGTGATGATCGAAGCAGAACAACATTGATTTGTGAATAGATGGAAATCAGAAATCGGGCAAACATAACAAATCCATGATGAACCAAAATCTCAGACCAAATTAAAACATTCAACGAACAGTAGCATATCACAGCTGATAGGGACAAACTTAAATATTGGAGCACATAACATTTCAGAATATCTTAAACAACTTCTCAATAAGCTCTCCTCACGAAACTTGAGGTGCTTACTTAACAACTTCCCAACAATAAACTTGAGGTGCTTACTGAACAACTTCCCAACAATTTTCCTCAAGCTCTTGTCCTTACCAGTTGACTTAACATGCATGCAACAGAATGACAATAATCAAAGCATCAAAATCCCATAAGGATCAAACCTAAGCATCCCAAACGAATCCAGCCGAATGATCAAAATCCCAAACAGATCCAACTAGAGCATTAAACATCCCGAACTGATCAAACCAAAGCATCAAAGATCCCTGAATGGATCAAACAGAAGTATCAAAAATCCCCAACAAGCCAAACAAAGTATCAAAGATCCCCCAACTGATCACACCTATGAAAGATCCTACCATTTAATCAAAACTTCAAAGTTAGGGTTGAAGGTTTAGTATTTGTATTTTAACACACCTGCAAGTTGAGGGCCAAGAGCTGGACTTTATACAATTTCATTGTGAATGTTATATAAAGCAAGCAGTTTATTATTTCCTTCTTTTATTGAATAAAATATAGAAGAGAATAATGTTTGATTGTGTACTTACCATATCATGAGTATGCGTCCTGGTTCATAGAACTTACATAATCAGTGGTTGTGAATGACTGACTTTTTCAATCTTTCGACCTCGGTTCTGTAGGAGCAAGTGTAGGAGCAAGTCAGAAAGATTGAGAAAGAGAACCATATGATTTGATTCGTTCTCAATAGCCATGAGATGATCATCTTAGGGTGATCCTTTTGTCAACGGATGCCCCTATTACACTCGTAGTCTTTGAAGAATGAGAACCAACTATGTAGCATCTACATCGATAACTCAAATATTGTATACGTCATTAGTCCGATCCTTTGTAGGAACTACCCATAATAATGAATTTGTAAAATGGATCTGCTTAACATAAAGAGCTTCGTTGTTCCTGACCCTGCTTCACCTTAATTATTATTTGAACAAAAAGATCACAAAAAACTTTTGGTAAAAGTTATGTCGTGGTCTGAGTGGGGATAGCATTTATCTTTTGCATGTCTATGGAGTTTTGAAAAATACAAACATCTCAGAGATAGATATAGAGGTAGGAATTTGTCCAGCGAACCGCACTCCTTCGTATACGTCAGGAGTTCATTGATGAAAACGTTAGGGTTTTGGCCTCAAATACACGTAGGCACTGAGTACTTGAAGTTGGAGAAGAAGAGGAGACAAAGAAGCAAGAGAAGACAAACAACAAGTACAAGAATACAGTCTGGAGAGTTGCGGTCGACCGACCCGGGGGTGCGGTCGAACTACTGAGAGTTCTTCAAGTGTACAGGGTCCAACAGAGGAGGGGACGGTCGACCGAACTTGGGGGTGCAGTCAACCGGTCAAGTCTCGGGTTTGGTTCTACACATTGCGGTCGACCGACTTCGGCGGCTGATTGTTTTTGGGCTTACGAGTTTAAGGCCCAATTGCTAGATTTGTGTTTTTTAGGGTTTACTTGGGGGCTATATATATGGCTGTAGACTCTAGGGTTTAGCAATCTGAATAGATCTAAAGAGAGATTTTGTGAGCCATTATCATTGTTCAACTTCAAGAGGGGATTGTGCCGAGTGTTTCAAAGGTGATAGAGAGATTGAGAGTTGTAATCTCTTTGTAATTTTTGTATTTCTTGGGGAATAAGAAGTATTGGTTATCTCTGCATATTTATTGTGTTCTTGTGGGATCTTGCATATATTGTGGTGGTTTGTTCTTGGCTCTTAGATGGGAGTTTCTATTGCTTGTGGTGTGTTTCCACTATTAGCACTGCGAGTTGTGGGATAGATTCTTCAACAAGTGGTATCAGAGCAGTTGGTTCGAGATTGCCGATACCAAGATGAAGATCGAGAGATTCGATGGGAATGACTTCGCGATGTGGAAGATTCAGATGATAGCATATCTTCGTCAGAAAGATCTTGATGGTCCATTGTTTGATGAGAAGCCGATAGGTGCAGATAAGGATGTGAAGGTCTTGGCGGATTGGAATCGTTTGGATTAGAAGACGCTGGGGCATATTCAGTGGGGGTTGAGTAGGAAGGTGTTATTTCATATCTCGAAGGCAAATATCACAAAGGATGGATATGTATGAGAAACCGTCGGCATCTAATCAAATTCTTCATCTGAAGAAATTGGTTAATATGAAGTTGGGGGAAGGGGGTTCAGTAGCAGAGCATGTGAACAATTATTGTATGGTTTACAACCAGATGAAAGCTGCATGGTTGAAGTTTTCAGAGAGGGGGTAGTTATTGTTACTTCTATCTACTTTACCCTATAGCTATGGTACGGTGGAACAGACTGTTACAGGCACTATGATAGATTCGACGACTCTACAGGATGTGGTGAGTAGCATTCTGAACGAGGAGGTGAGAAGGGTGAGAAACGGGGGATATCCATCATCATCTTCTAGAGGTTCTGCAATGTACATTGAGAAGAGAAGTGGGAGATCTAAGAGCAGTCGAAGAATAAAGGATCAGAGTAGTTCATCTGAGAGGGTCTGATGATAGCGATGGGGGACATGGGCCTGAGTGCTGGTATTATCAAAAGAGGGTCACATGATGCGCAGTTGCAAGGCTTATATGAAGAAGTAGGAGAAACCGAAGAGAGATAACCCAAAGGAAGCTCAAGTGGGACTTGTTGAGGATCTATGCTAATCAGCTCAGGAGGAGTTGGGCACTCAAGATTGGTGTATTGATTCAAGAGCTTCTTTTCATTGCACTTTGAGGAGAGAGGTGTTTGATGACTACAAGGTGGGTTCTTTTGGAGATGTGATCGTAGGGAACGGTCACCGGTGTCCTGTACGTGGGGTTGGTACTGTTCGCGTGAACACCAATGATGATCAGAGTGTTATCTTGCGGGAGACAAGGCATGTTCCAGATTTGAAGAAAAATCTTATCTCGATTGGAAGGCTAGACAAAGAGGGATTGTCTTCTACAGTTGGTAGTGGAGAGTGGTGTATAGCTGCAGGTTCAAGGGTGATTGCAAAAGGGAAGCGTGAGAGAATGCTGTATTTGCTTAGAGACATGAGAGGCATTTCTCATGTAGTTGACTCTCAGCCGAAATTGAGTAGTAGGTTGTGTGGGTGCAACCGAGTTCTTTCAGTTGTGGAGGGGAGGTTACTAATTTAGTGGGAGCTGCTAGCCATAGAAGTGGTCCTAGAGGGCAAGACGTTCCTACGGTGAGGGTTCTTTACGAATTGGCAGTTAAAGCTTCAAGTCGCTCCTGTGTGATAGAAAGTACTGGTATCGATATGCAGGGTGATGTCGATGAGGGTAACCGAAATGAGACTCTAGGGGTTGAACAGTCTGCGGATATTGTGGAGGTATCGTCCACGGAGACTTCTAATGTAGAAGGTGCATTGAGAGGTTTTGAACCATGTCCGTTGTTGATGGAGATTTTGCGAGGTGGGGAGTCTCGTAACACGAAATCCGATACAGAAGGTTGTTTCTCCGGTATTCATGATCTATGCGATTGGTGGAGCACATCCTTTATGAGGCGATGAGGGATGGTTGGTGCACTCCACGTGGAGTGGCGTAGATGCTCTTCATGAGAGTGGGGAGTCCTTGGGTCTTCCATGAAAGTGGGAGATTGGCAGAGATAATGCGAGGTAAAGATTTCAATACCTTTCAAGCGTTGTGTGTTTGGTCCAAGTGGGAGATTGTTAGAGTTTTGGCCTCAAATACACGTAGGCACCGAGTACTTGAAGTTGGAGAAGAAGAGGAGACAAAGAAGCAAGAGAGGAGAAAATGCAAGTAGAAGAATGCAGCCAGAGAGTTGCGGTCGACCGACCCTAGCTGCTGAGAATTCTTCGAGTGTACAGGGTCCAACAGAGGAGGAGACGGTCGACCGACCTTGGGGGTGCAGTCAACCGGTCGAGTCTCGGGTTTGGTTCTACACGATGCGGTCGACTGACTTTGGCAGCTGATTGTTTTTGGGCTTACGAGTTTAAGGCCCAATTGCTACATTTGTGTTTATCTTTTAGGGTTTACTTGGGGGTTATATATATGGCTGTAGGCTCTAGGGTTTAGCAATCTGAATAGATCCAAAAAGAGATTTGGTGAGCCGTTATCATTGTTCAACTTCAAGAGGGGATTGCGCCGAGTGTTTCAAAGGTGAGAGAGAAAGAGATTGAGCGTTGTAATCTCTTTGTAATCTTTGTATTTCTTGGAGAATAAGAAGTATTGGTTATCTCTGTATATCGATTGTGTTCTTGTGGGATCTTGCATATATTGTGGTGGCTTGTTCTTGGTTTATTTAAGTCTTGGGAGTTTCTATTGCTTGTGGTGTGTTTCCGCTATTAGCACTACGAGTTGTGAGGTAGATTCTTCAACAGAAAAGGGGCTGGGGAAAGCTTGAACCCAATTCCTACAGTGATGGATATAAGTGCAATTGAAATTCCTGGGGAGTTATACGTTTGTGTATTGATACGACCATTCACTATTTCTTGAAGTTCGATTCCCCCCCCCCCCCCCAGATGAACCATATATAGCCAAGAGAAACCATGAACTAGAATAGAAGAGCTTGCCCCACCTATGAGTAAATATTTCGTAGTAGCCTCATTAGACCGTACATCTCTCTTGGTATATCCAGATAATAGGTAGGAACATAAACTGAAACATTATGGAGCTACAAAGATAGTTATTAAATCATTAGCACCACTTAAAAACATTCCTCCTAAAGTAGCTATTAATACGAATAACGGAAACTCTGTTATAGCCATTTCTGTACATTCAATGTACTCTACGGATAGAGGAATACATAGAGTTGAACAATAGTAAAATAAGAAATTGAATTTTCCAAGTCCCGAAACCCTTTGTTATTTGAGTCCCAAATACCACAATTGGTGTACCACAAAGCCGCAGTTAGGAGGTCTAGTGATACTAAAGAAAGCTTGTCGGTATTTATGAGTCAAAAATCTCCATAGTTTCATTGATTGTTTTTGGATAGACATCATTTTAAGCCTTTGCATCTCTCTGATGCTCTGATTATTCAACTTTTCTGTGGCTTTCCACACTTATATGTTCTAGTTGAACCAAGCAAACTCTATGGTTTCACTTAGAACTTCGTTATTTATCTTCTCCCAGGTGGCTTATTATGGGTTGATGAGTGGAATGCACTTCAGCATCCAGTGGCTGCTTCATTCCTTGCCGTACTTTATAGTGATTACATGCTGACTTCCCGTACAGCCGAGTTTTCCTGCAGCGGAAAGTCGTATTCATCCACGGATCTTAGAAATTTTGCAAAATCCCAGGTAATTCCTCCATAATATCTTTATAAATCCTTTGCAAGTGACCTTAGTGCTTGTAAATTGTCTGATTTTGATTGAGATTCTTTTGTATTTGGTGCAATACAAAAGAACCTGGCAGCTATACTAAATCTGCACTTGAAAAATGCAAAATGAAAGTTTTTTATATCGTTGTGAATAGACTCTTAGTACAAACTGTATGCCATGTTTATGTAATTATCATCCATTAGATCAATTGAAAAAACTACTCTAGGAAACAAAAAGGCTACATCAGTCCAGGTGATCCATGCTTCTTTAATCAGAAAGAGCTACAAGTATACTAGAAATTATCCCAAAAGTTTGACATTGACCAACTACTGACAGTTGCAATATTGTTATCTGTAAAAATACTACGAGGCTTTCTGTATATCTAGATCCTTAATTTTAATTCCAATTACAGTCAGAATCGCTCAAGCCTAAAAATAAGTATGACCATGCATAGCAGTTTTCTCAGTATTCCAAAAAGAAAACTATGGAAACTGTTAAAAGCATATTGTATGATATTTGAATATATGGCAGTTACTCTATATGCTCTGAGAGTAGTCGAGTAGGTATGGAATATTTACAGTACATCCTAACAATAAATTGAGATACAAAGAAAACTACAACATGGAAAAAAAGTAATCAACTGTTATACTATGAGAATAGTTAGATTTTTTGCTAAGCCTTAATAGTTGCGTGCATGTGCTAGACTTCACAAGTAATTCGGATGTCCAAATTACTTGTGAGCTTCCCAGTGAAATCCAATTTTGAATCTCTTTCCAAACACTTTGCTTGTGCTACCAGGCTGACTACATTCTCGGCGACAACCCAATGAAGATGAGCTACCTTGTTGGATATGGGGACAACTACCCACAACAAGTTCACCATAGAGGGGCATCAATCCCCACAAATGCTAACAGCGGCTGCAAGGGCTTTCAGTGGCTAGACTCGATTCAGCCCAACCCAAATGTCGCTATGGGTGCACTTGTTGGCGGTCCCTTCAAGAACGATTCCTACATTGATCTCCGAAACAATTCCATGCAGGCTGAGCCGAGCACCTACAACAGTGCTGTCCTTGTGGGTCTTCTATCTGGCCTTGTAACGACATCATCAATTGCCCAATCACTCAGCTAGGGTTTGAGTATGTTAGGTATTTGAGTCTGTATTGCCTTGTTGTAATGTTATCTATTATTCTGTGGCCCAGTGTGTTTGGGATTGCCGATTTGTGCATATGTAATTTTTTGCTCACTGGATATATAAATGAGCTTCGTCCATTCGTTTGAAGTGTAAGTTTTTGTTGGTAATCAGTGAGAATTTAAATTGATGTTCTTGTGGTTATCTTACTAGTCAGCTATAGTCCGGAAAATACCTTGTGGTGAGCATTAGTCATTAGAATCGATATTGTTTACAGAGCGCTTCTTTCGACTTCTTGAAACAAAATAAATCATCCAGTGTTTTATTCTTTTTCCTTTTGTTATCTGGTCACAAAAAATTTTATGGTTGAAAATGTCGGGGGCACCTTCTTATTAATTTGTCACAATTATCAATATAAAAATCTTCATATCTTCCCAAAATCCCAGCCAATGTCGTTGCAACCTGAATTTGGTGCTTCACTTAAATTTGATGGTATAGAGACATTACCTACTTTTGAAGGAGAAGAAGTTATGAAGCCTATGCACCCGACATAGGCTTATGGTCCAGATGGATTGGCCACTATTTGTTGGATATATAGGTATGTTCTCAATATAAATATAATATTATTGTGTATAATATTGTATGAGTATGTGTTTGTACGTGTTATCTGTTAGTTATTGGACTGGGTTGAGTGGGCATAAAAACCAGTACCCAAAATTCAGTCTTATCCCATATATAATGTTCTTGTGGTACTGCCGGGGATTATTCCAATTCTGATAATCAGGGTATAATCTCTAGGGATATTAAACCCTAACCCTAGGGATATTAAACCCTAACCCTAATTTTTCTTTGTTCTTATTCTCATTATTATTCAACAATCTTGAGATATTAGTATTTTTTAATTTTGAGATTAAGAGAGAGATCTCGTTGAAATTCAATCGTGACAAAATCATCGTTCGTCGGGATTTCATTGTCGTTGCCGATGACCGTTGTAGCCGTTGTCGGGCGCAGCTATCGCCTCACGTCGCAACAAGATTACTAAATCAATAATGTGTTTCAAAAGTGGGGATATAGTAATTGAAAGTGTGTTTTAAAATACCTTATGATTATGATAAAAGATTGACACCTAATGATGGTGTAACTATGAGACAATTAGATCATTCTAAACTTATTGAAAGTCTCATGTATACAAAGATTAGCACTAACAGACATAGCCTTTGAGGTAGGTATGATTTACATATTCACTAGTAATCCTATTAATACACATTGGAGTGACCTTAAGAGGCTAATGAGATACTTGAGAGGTACTCAAGAGTTTGCTTTGTGCTACTCTAGTCATCCTTTAGAATTGAATGGATGATCTGATGCATTATAGTGCTCAGAATTTAGTGAAAGTCGACAACTAGTGGACATGTCTTTACATTAGGAGGAGCAGAAGTATTATGGTGATCAAAAGGCAAACAAGAATTGCGCTATCATTCATGTAATCAGATCTCTATGTGTTATCCTCTTCAAGGGAAGAGGCTGAGTAGATTGAAGGACTTGTTGCTAGTCATCCATTGAGAAGTTTAAAATAAATTCTCTAATTTTGTTATGCGACTATCAAGCTACAATGCATCGTAACTCATAAATCACCCTATAATGGTAAGAAAAGTACATTAAGACTGAAAAAAGCCTAATTGAACTTTCACATAAACAAAGTGCAATTGAGACAAAGTATGACTAATGCTCTTGCTAAGAAACTTGAAAGTGATCTAATTATCAAAACTGTGGGGAAATAAGGTTAAAGCTATTGGCCAAAATCTTTAACATTCTAATTGTTTTGAAATTTATAATCCAAATGGAATCATAGAGAAGTTCAACTTATGCACCAATTGTCACGCCCCGCTTCCCAAAATACGGGAATACGAGTTCATGACTGAGGCCCAACGAATGATGCGAAGACACCATTTATAAGATGTACAGGTAACTCAACAACAAGATAACAACAAAACCACGCAGGTATGTAAAATCACAATAGGATAACAAAAGTACATGACATAGTCCATAACATAACCAACAGCTGAAAGAACAAAGTAGTTACGGGTCAAACACGTCCGGAATATAATAAAGAGTATCATGAATAAAACATGAACTAAAGATAACATGATAATTAACAAGACTAAAACACTTGATCAGCAACACCTTCGGGTAACTCTCCATCTGGGCCTGCAAGTACATTATTACAAAAAGAAGAAACAAGAAGATACCCATTAAAGCAAGTCATGGGCCGCAAGTAGTACAAGCTAACGGGACAAGTATAAAATAAAACAAGAAGCAGGAAAAATATCATGGAGTCAAGAATCATGCAATAGGAGAAATATATCATGTAAACAGGATCATGAACAAGGCATGCATGTAAACAAGTAAGCAAGTAAACAAGTCAACATGAACATGTATATGTAATTGGATCATGCAAGTGCACGTGTTAATCTCATGTCTTTTATTAACCTAACTAGTACAACAATCATGCATCCCATACCATATGTTTGATACACGCAATCAAGTGAACGTTTAGACTTAGTGGTGCATTCTATAGGTCACGTACTCGGAAAAATATGTACATTCAATCTTGTAACGAGATACGTGCAATGTGAAACATGTAGAGTATAAACTTGTAGCGTGAACATATAAACTTGTAATTTGCAACTTGCAACCTGTAACTTGCAACTTGCATCGGGAAACCACGAGCTCCCGTCCGAGTACGCTTTTCTATATTGCCCACTACTAAATCTTTCCCCTTATACTCCGACTTGTTACTTTATTAATTTTAATCAACAATAACAAGATATCATATTTAAACTACTATCACGGGTAAAACAATCATGCATATAATCATATATAATCCTAAGAGTACATATATGTGTATCAATCGTGTTCATGTAATGCATGTGACAACAAAGTATTCACGATCATATGCGAATACGGGATCGACGGATTATGTATAGCAACAGATTTTGATTCGACCGAAGAATACAAATTAGAGTCAAAGAATATACTTGCGGTATTTTTCAGAGAAAGCTTGTACGAGAACAAATGAATTGTACAAGAGGATACTTGCCTGATAACCAATGATGATGATACTGAATACAAGAAAATGGGATCAGAATTCTGGACAGTGAAGCACTTGCAAGATACGTGGCAGCAACTCCAAAACAGCAAACACCCCAACAAACTAACCCAATAACCCAACTCCAAACAGCAAACTCCAAAACTTCGATCGGATCCTATACAAACACCAAACAGCGACAAACCACCCCTGTTCTCCTTCTTCCCAAAATACGATAGAGAGAGAGAGAGAGCGATGGCAGGATAGTGTACGGCGATGGGGTCTGGTGACGCTGGCGACGGGAGGTCATCGAGGTGGTCGCGACGGCAGGAGTCTTCGATGGGTTCTGCAGTGGATTCCGATGAAGTGGAGGACGGCTTTCGACACCAATGACGAGCGGCTCGAAGTCGAGGACGAGGAGGAGTAGTGAAGGGCTGCGAGGAGGTAGACGAGCGGTAGGCTCGAGGGTGAGCGGTGTGACTCCAGCAATGGTGAGCAGAGAAGGCTCGATAGGGTCCGATGTGGTGAGGCGAGGTCGAGGACAGAGGGCAGGCAGAGGGTTCTCGGAGGTGGAGCAGCGTTGACGAGGAGGGCGAGAGGAGAGGTGGAGTCGATGAGGCAGTTGAAGAAGACGATGGGGGAAACTCAACGGCGAAGAGGGCAGAGGACTTCAGGGGAGAGCGACACTTCGGTGATGGGTTGAGTTCGGCAATGGCGGAAGGTGATGACGAGGGGGTGCTGCGGGGGTGGTTGATCGCTGGCGGCGAGGCAAACACTGTGCGACGCAGTCGGGAAGCAACGGCGACGGAGGCTCGAGCGAGAGGCTCGAGACGGAGCGTCGAGTTCAGCAATGGCCGGTGGAGGGGGATGACGACGGCTGCAGTCAAGAGGAAGGCTCGAGCAGAGGCAGGCGAGGTCGAGGGCATCTGGCATTGTGGAGGAGGTCGAGCGAAGAAGGCGATGTTGGGTGACCGCGGTTTGGTGATGAAGACGAGAGGAGGGTTGAGCTCGCCAGGAAGACGAAGGGGGGTTGTACTCTGTTTTTGTTTGGGAAACAGAGGAAGTGAGAGAGCGGGAGAAAGAAGGAGATGGGAGATAGAGAGAGTGAACGGGGGGGGGGGGGGTTATAAATAAAAATAAATATAATATAATAATAATATAGTAATGGGTAGTTATGAGAGATAGTGGGGGTTATAGGGTTACAGGAGGTGAAGAGTTGAGAACGTGAAACCAAGTGAGCGGGTGAATAATAAATATGGGGGGTTGAATACAATCATATAGGATTGAGCCTATAGAAATATATATGAGTACTGGGCTTGGATTTATGGGCTCAAAACAAATTAGTTATAGGATTGAACTTATGATAAATAATTAAACAATTGGGCTTGGGCTTCAAAATAAATAGCTGAATAATAATACTAATATTAGACCGTGCCTAGGCTTCAAGTAACAATTAAATGAAAAGAATAAATAAAATTGTAGAATGTAACGAGTAATCGAATAAATAAATTGGTTTAAATAATTAATCAAAATAAAAGATTCAACATTTGGGTATCATATCCAAAAATTATATAATGAAATACAATTCATGTTGAAAATCAATAATCATTTGAGAATAATAGTTACAAGATACTAAGAATTTGAAATACGGAAAAATACATGAAAAATACGTATTAACGGGAACAGGGGTTACACCAATTTTAAGCAGTTAGCATACTTTAGATAATTTGAAAAGTTATGTGTAAATTTTGTTAATATATAACTTCATTTCAAATTTGATGATGTTATATATTCTCATAACTTGCTTAGAATCATCTCATTATTCCAAAAGAAAGCATGCAAACTTATCGATGTGTTTCCGATGTTTAGAGTTGTCGTTATATCATTCTAATTTTGATGATATATCTCTTTTATGGATTCATGTTTCATTACAAATTTGATGATTCAGAATTTAATCATAATTGTTTTGACTGTTCTATCATTTCAATATGAAACATAGTCTTGTGTAGAAATTAATTATAATAGTACGTGTTCTTTATTTCGTTAAAGAAACCTGTTTGTGATGCTTGCATTACAATTTTGTTAAGCTATTTTTTTTGAATTGTACTAAGTTCTTTTGTAGAATTAGATATATTATAAAATTCGCTAGAATTCTTAGAGATGTGTCTCATGATATTCTTGTTTGCAATATGCTAGCATAGATGGAGGAGTTGAATCTGTCAACATAGATTTCAAAATAATAATTTGCTTAAAATGGAAGAGTAAACGTAAAGTAGTTTGCAAGGATATAGTTTCGATTTATTTCTTTCAAGAATAAATTAGTCACTTGTTTGATAAAACTTTTTTTGAGTTTAAGACACTTGTGTTCATTGAACTTAAAACTATTATTTTGTTCTTGAAGTTTATTTGCTTTGGTTGATTTTGAAACTATGACAGATTTCTCCAGTTGGTTTAATCATTGTGAACTATTCTGTTTTGATATGGTCTTGGAACTATTTGATTATTTTGGTTTAGTCTCATTTGTACTATTCAAGTTATAATTGATTTAGTCTATGATCTATTCTCTTGTGATTCAATGTTTATTTGAAATTGTTGTGATCTAGTGCACAACATGTGGAACTGATGAGATAACCAGGTATTGCCTAACATATTGAGAATATAGGAGGAGATTAATTGTTGGATATATAGGTATATTCTCAATATAAATAGAATATTATTGTGTATAATATTATATAGAGCAACACATGTTAGTTGTTAGTTATTGGACCGGGTTGAGTAGGCATATAGCTAAGTATCCAAAATTCAGTCTTATCACATATATATTTGTCTTGTGATAGTGCCTGAGATTATTCTAATTCTAATAATCAGGGTATAATATCTCAAGCAGTAGGGATATTAAACCCTAACCCTAATATCTTTTTGTTCCTATTTGTCAGAGGATCTACCCCACAACTCGTAATGCTAATAGCGGAAACACACCACAAGCAATAGAAACTCCCAAGAATTAGACGAACCAAGAACAAGCCACCACTGTAACACCTCGAATTTGTAAAATACCAAAAATGCCTGTTTTTATATATTTGGAGTGGTGAAAAATTATTTTTGATATATTTTATTTAAATATTGATATTGGTATGGATATCTGTGGTAAATTGGTATTATTGATATATTGGAGGTTATGAATTGAGTTTTGTGTGAAGGAATATTGTTTACATTATTTTCAACTGTTGAAGGATTATTATGAGACAATTTTATGTATTTTACATTGTTAGTATTTTTAAAGTGTGAGAGTTGGGAGCTTATTTGAAATATTTTTGAAATTGGGGGGCCTATATGTAATACTCCTCTTTATTTATTTTAATAAACCCCCCCTCCCATTCTTCTTCCTCCTCCTTCTTTCTTTTCTTTTTCCTGGTCCGGACCAAACACAGCGCCGAACCCATTCGGCCTCCCCTTCTCCCGTCCAAATCTACTAAAGTTCTTCGTCATTTTCAAATTAAATCGAGGGATAGACTAATTGGAGGGTGCTCTACATCGTGGTAGCATCGGATTTTCGAAAGAATTTCGGAAAGGTAAACCCTAGATTTTATTATTGTTTGAAATTAAGTGTGGTTAATTGCTATTGAGTAGAACTATTATGGTAGAGAGATTAGAAGATGTTGGTAATAGTAGAGATGATAAATTAGCAAATTATTGGAGAGTTTACAAGTTGCTAATAAATTAGGGTTTTGGGTTTGTAAAAGAGAATTATATATGTGAGAATTATCTTCTTCACAGTAGTAGAATTTTAGTAGAACTATTAGAATAAGTTGGGGGTGATTTTAGTAATTGTTTGGGGATAAATATCCCATAGGAATTTAAATATTACGTGCAACGCATGTGTGCATCCCAGACGTTCGATAAAACGCCTGAGTGATATTAGAATTAGTGTTGATATTTTCTGTGGTTGATTTGGATGTTTTGAGCCTTAATTGCTTTGAAACTTGATAATAGAAGATGTTAACGGCTTCGGGTGCGGGATGGAGAAGTGATGCTTCGAGTCTTCCCGGGCTATTAGGTGAGTATGAATATATTTACATATCTGTTGTTTTAAGAAAATCTTAGTAAAATATGAACGATTGGTATGAATTACGGAATAAGGTGTATGTATATATGGGAATTAGTGTTCGGTGTTGGTGTGCAATATGACGATTAATTACTTGTGTCCCTTGTGTATTGATATAAATTTATAGATGATGGATTAGTTAAATATATACGGGGATGAGTTATATTTATATAAGATGTCGGTATATAGTGAATTGATGTAATTTTGAATATCCAGTGTGATGGTAACGTATTGGGTGTAATTATATATATATATGATGGTGTGATGTGCTGAGCTACTAGGAGTATGCAAACATGTGATATTGAGATAATAAATAGTATGGTATACTCATGATATGTGGGGTAATGATAAAATAAATAATACAGTTCAGTTGTGATGTGCAATATTATGATGTGATGATTTTATATATTAATTACAGTGATATGTTCTTTTGTGTGATGCATTGAAAGGGTAAGTGGGATGGTGATCATTGTTTGTGTTAGTAAGTTCAAATAAAAGATGAGATTCTATGATGATAAAGGGTGATGATAATATGAAAAGAAAATGTTAATAACAATAATTTCGGTTGACTAGAGTTGATACCCCAGGATAGACCTGGGAGAGCAGATACCTCTGCATAGACCGGAGAGAGATATGATACCTCAGGTTAGACCTGAGAGAGAGTTGATACTCCAGGGTAGACCTGGGAGAGCAGATACCTCCGCATAGACCGGAGAGAGATATGATACCTCAGGGTAGACCTGAGAGAGATTTGATACCCCAGGGTAGACCTGGGAGAGCAGATACCTCCGCATAGACCGGAGAGAGATATGATACCTCAGGGTAGACCTGAGAGAGAGTTGATACCCCAGCATAGACCTGGGAGAGCAAATACCTCTGGATAGACCGGAGAGAGAGATATGATACCTCAGGGTAGACCTGAGAGAGTTGATACCCCAGCATAGACCTGGGAGAGCAGATACCTCCGGATAGACCGGAGAGAGATATGATACCTCAGGGTAGACCTGAGAGAGAGTTGATACCCCAGCATAGACCAGGAAGAGCAGATACCTCTGGATAGACCGGAGAGAGATATGATACCTCAGGGTAGACCTGAGAGAGAGTTGATACCCCAGTATAAACCTGGGAGAGCAGATACCTCCGAATAAATCGGTGAGAGAGATGATACCTCAGGGTAGACCTGAGAGAGAGTTGATACCCCAGTATAAACCTGGGAGAGCCGATACTTCCGAATAGATCGGAGAGAGAGATGATACCTCAGGGTAGATCTGAGAGAGAATTGATACTCCAGGATAGACTTGGGGTAAAATGAATAGGATATGAAATGTGAATGAGAAAGGGGAGAAAGTACTTGGTGTAAAATGAAATGAAATGAAGTGTATGGGTGGAAATGAATAAGTAAATTAATAATTGACCTATTGGCTTAAGATGTGATGAGTTATCACCCAAGTTCTACTTGGGGTGCAGTAAATTATTACCCAAGCTATTGATTTTCGGGTGCGGCGTATATTACCCAAACTATATTTGGGGTGCGGTGTCTTATCTAAAAAGAATCAGAGTTAATGTGAATTCTATTATGAGATGGAAAATGAAAGGTAGAATACCTTGTGTTATGAAATGAAAATGAGAGTAAATATGGCGTATGATATGAAATAAATATGAGAAAGCGGTGAAAACATGTGATGTGAAATATGATATCAGAATGAAAAAGAAAAGAAAGTATTCGTGTATTGTGGGAATGAAATATGTAAGTAAAGAAAGTGAGTTGTGAATATGAAAGAAAGTGGTTGTGAATGAAATGAATATGAAGGAATACAAGTTATGAGTTTGTGTATGAAAAGAAATGATAAATGTAGCATGTGGTTAATTTAAAATGAAAAGTAAAAGAGACGTGTGTTAATACGAATAGTATGAAGTAATTGTGTAATGAGAACGATTATTAAAGTGAAATACAAGATGATTTGAGTTGATACACCTTGGAATTGTGTCGAGGAACTACTCGCCCGCTATTTCTGTGAAAATGGTGGGAACTACCTGCCTTGGCATAATTTGCAGGGTGTGACGGGATATCGGTAATGAATAATGGAAATGAAGAATAAAGTAAAGTGAAGATGAAAAGTAATTGAAGTAAATTAATAACCAAGCTATCGGCTTGAGATGTGATGTGATATTACCCAGACTATGTGTTTGGGGTGTGGTGATTATTACCCAAGCTATCGATTTTGGGGTGTGATATGTGATTGCCCAAACTATGTTTGGGATATGGAGTATATTGTGATGAGAATGCAAGTGAAGTTAATGGCAATTTGTGTTATTAGTGATATGATAATGATGTGATGAACTGCAAGCAAGTTGCAATGTGCAATGAGATGTTGTGTTGTGTTATGAGATACGAATGAATGTGGCATTATGGGTATGAATGCATATGTTTATGATGTGATATGTGATGTTATTCAATAAAATAACTACTTGTAATGAGAAGTTATGACGAGGTAGAGGGTACTGTTATTTGTATGCGTGCGATGTATGTAATAAGATAGTGGTTGTGAAAATGGTTATTAAAGAAAGTATGTTGTGTTATGAGTTTGTATTCATATAAATGGTTATTAAAGAAAGATGTAATAACATCATGTAGTTATATTCATATAAATAGCGAAATGCTGATATGACGATAATTGTGGAAAGATGAATATTCGTGTTAGGGAATTCAAATTGAAAAGGAATGGATTGTATGTGAATTCGTATTATGCGAATGTAATATGGGGATATATATGAGGTTGATGCGAAGCATATAGTGAAATGTGTGAATTATGGGTAATTATATAATCAGATGCAGATTTGAAGAGTATTTTGATATAAAATCGTATTGGTGATGTTTTTATGTCCAGATTTCAGGTTGCATCATCTTAACTTGATGTTTGTAAGTTTAAATTATTTTCTTTATACTATTTTAATTTATTTATTAGATTAGCGAATTATACTCACACCAGAAATGGCTAACCCCTTAGTATTTGGGGGGTTAGGGAGTTCTTGGACTACCCTAGATCCCCTACTGTTTCAGGTCCTCAGCAGTGCAGAGGTGAGGCGTAGATTTAGTAGAGTGAAGTTATTCACTTTAAATTTTATGTATAAGTTCAGTTATGTGAATAGTGGAATGTATGATTTATATTGTAATTTGAATGAATAAGCATGTAGATGATGATGATGAGTATAGTACGAAGCGGTATGGTATGTTTGTGACCCGTACCAATCTCGTTGTGGTGTACCGGGCTCGGTGGTAGGTTTTACAAAGTTTTTTCTAAAATTTTTACCTCGTTTTCAAAGAAATTTATGGTTTTTATTTGATATTTGATATTATATTATGAGTTTGGCCCCTAGAGCATGATATTATATTGCCTGTGTGATTCTGCTTATTTTGGCATGGGGAGCCCATGATATTATTGCGTGTGATGTGAGCTATGGAATTTAGAGCAGAATTCCGTAAGCTTTTAGTGTTTCGGGGCAGAAATTTCAGGGAAAACTCTGCCAAAATTTTATTTGAAATATACTTATCTTAGTTTATGTTTAAAGTGATACAGAAATTGAAAGAATTGAATTTGGGAGTCAAAAAAAAATTGGGGCGTTACAACCACAATATATGAAAGATTTCATAAGAACACAATTAATATGCAGAGATAACCAATACTTCTTATTTCCCAAGAAATACAAAGATTACAAAAGAGATTACAACTATCAATCTCTTTCTCACCTTTGAAACACTCGGCACAATCCTCTCTTGAAGTTGAACAATGATAACGACTCACCTTTTGATTACACAAATTATGGATTAGATCTATTCAGAAAACTAAACCCTAGAGTTTACGGCCATATATTTAGCCCCCAAGTAAATCCTAAAAGATAAACACAAATCGAGCAATTGGACCTTTAAACTCGTAAGCGTAAAAACAATCAGCCGCCGAAGTCGGTCGACCGCACCCGCAAGGTCGGTCGACCGCAACGTGTAAGTCCAGACCCGAGAACTGACCGGTTGACTGAACCCTTAAGGTCGGTCGACCGTCCTCTCCTCTGTTGGACCTTTACACTCGAACTCTCAACAGCTAGGGGCGGTTGATCGCACCCCCAGGTCGGTCGACCGCAACTCTCCAGGCTGCACTCTTCTACTCGCTGCTTGTCTTCTCTTGCTTCTTTGTCTCATCCTCTTCTTCTCTAACTTCAAGTACTCAGTGCCTACGTGTATTTGAGACCACAATTCCTAACAATCTCCCATTTGGACCAAATACACCACACTTCAAAGTTATTGCAATTTCACTTCGCACTATCTCTGCCAATCTCACACTCTCATGGAAGACCCAAGTACTCCCAACTCTCATGAAGAGCACCTTGCCACTCCACCACGTGGAGTGCACCAACCATCCCTCATCGTCTCATGAAGGATGTGCTCCACCAATCGCATAGAGCACGAATACCGGAGAAACAATCTCCCGTGTCGGATTTTGTGTTATGGAACTTCCCAACTCGCAAGATCTCCATCAACACCGGACATGGTTCAAAGCCTCTTAATGCACCCTCTGCACTAGAAATCTCCATGGGCGATACCTCCATAAACTCCGCAAACTGTTCAACCCCTACAGTCCCAATTCGGTTATCGTCATCGATATCACCCCGCATATTGATACCAATGCTCTCTATCACACAAGAGCGATTTGAAACTTCAACTGCCAATTTGCAAAGTATCCTCACCGCAGCAACGTCTTGCCCTCTAGGATCACTTCCATGGCCAGCAGCTCCCACTAAATTAGTAATCTCCCCCCCACAATTGAAAGAATTTGGTTGCACCCCACACAACCTACTACTCGATTCCGGCTGAAAGTCAACTACAGGAGAAACACTCCTCACATCTCTAAGAAAATACAACGTTCCCTCACGCTTTCCTTTTGCAATCACCCTTGAACCTGTAGCTATACACCACTCTCCACTACCAACTGTAGTAGACAACTCCTCCTTGTCTAACCTTCCAATCGAGATAAGATTTTTCTTCAAGTCTGGAACATGTCTTGTCTCCAGCAAGACAACACTTTGATCATCAATGATGTTCACGCAAACAGTACCAACCCCACGTACAGGACACCGGTGACCATTCCCCATGATCACATCTCCAAAAGAACACTCCTTGTAGTCATCAAACACCTCTCTCCTTGGAGTGCAATGAAAAGAAGCTCCCGAATCAATACACCAATCTTGAGTGCCCAACTCCTCCTGAGCTGATAAGCATAGATCCTCAACAAGCCCCACTTGAGCTTTCTTTGGGGTATCTTTCTTCGGTTTCTCCTGCTTCTTCTTTATATAAGCTTTGCTACTGCGCATCATGTGACCCTTCTTGTGACAATTGTAACACCCCACAATTTATTTTTAATTAAAAAAATGCATTTTTAATTTTTTGCACGTATGATGCACGTACAAATTTTTATTTTCATTTGTTTATTCTCATTTTACTATTTTTAACATGCATTGGTTCTTTTTAGTCTTCTTTTGATCCATGGACCTATAGTATGAAATCTAGCCCATTAGGAGAGGAGCCCACTAGATAATTAAATGAATTAATTAGAAATGAGCTAATGTAGCAAGCCCACTAAGAAAATCACATTTTTTTTGTTATGCATGCACTAATACATGACAAGTTACAAATGTTAGTATACATTTAGAGTTATAGAAATATATGCATATTTGTTTATGCATGTGTGTAGGCATACATCAATGAACTTGGACTAATTTGTGTACCAAGGGGGAGGCCGGTTTTTGGAGGGGAGAAGAAAGGGTTGGAGTTGGAGTTCATAAAGAGTGGGGAGATGAAGGGTTGTAGGTTTTAGGAGTTAGGAAAGTAAAGAGTCATATGAATTAATTTGAAGAGTTATTAGAGTGGATTTTATGCATAAAGGACCCTCCCAAAATCCTATAAATAGAGACCCAAATTCCTACATTTCTCTTGCACCAAAACAAAATCAAAAGAGAAAGAAAAGAAAAGAAAGAAAGAAAAAAAAAGAGAGAAAGAAAAGAAAGAGGGTGAGAGTTCTTTGCTTTGGAGAATGAGCTTGCTAGGAGAATGAGCTTGCTAGGAGAAGAAAGCCATTGCTAGGAGTTGTCTTGGAGCTAGAAGTAGTGCCACATTCTTTTCCTTCAATTTGTTCAAGCTTCACATAAGGTGGGTGATCTCCTTACTTTCTAATGTAGGATATTGCATGGTAAGATGAGTAGAATGTTGGTATGAATAAATAGATTCATGTTAGTATAAAAAGATATGTTGTTGTTGTACCTTGCTAACTAAAGAAAAAGAATTACTTGATGATATGAACAATGCTAATATGTTTGCATAACCTTGTGTTTACAATAGTGTTAACATATGAGAATAATTTCGATGTGAAATTTATGAATGAAAATCGTGCTAGTATAATAGGATGTGAAAGTAGTTTTGTTATGACAAATACCGTGTTAATGAAAGAAAAGAATTCTTGTATGAACCATGTTAGTAAGTTGTAAAGTTTTATGCTTCTAATATTGTTGACCACATTAGATTTTATAATTAATAAAGAAGAAAGAATGAAATTTCGTTAGTTTATAATGTGTCGACATATGTATGTTCTATTTTTTTAAAGAATGGGTACTATTGTATGAAAAAGCATCTTTGTTCAAGAATATTCGTTATAAAAATGTATTTTTGTGTCAAAGTGAGATTATAACCAATAGTCAGACATTAGTTCCTTTTCTTTTGTAAGTTTTAGTTTCGTAAAGAAAAATCCAAGTTTTGCGAGAAATAATGAGAACTATCTAGATAATGAAAAATAGTGTTCTAATAAAATGAAAATGTAGTGTTTACTGTCTTTTAGTTCTAATATCAAGTAAAGTTTATTTCTAAATTTTTTTTAGAAAGATTTTGATCTTTTGAATAAACACATTTCATGGAAAAAGAAACACTTTATGGATAGTTGAACAAAAGAACATTTGTGCTTTTCAAAATAGAAAATACACATAGACTTACTGGTTAGCCACTGCAAAATAAAATACTGTTGTGATAGGTCTTGAGTTCGAAACTTGATAGTCACATCTATTATAAATTCTTTTTGAATGATTTCCGAGCCCAAAACCAATACAAATAGTTTCGGCTTAGGACTATGACATCAAAGTCCAGTGGACTTATTGGTTAGGTGGTTGGGTCTGGGCTTTGACCGGGTTTGACCAGGTGGGCCGGGTTCGAAACCTGGGCACCTTCTTGTTTTTTTAAACCTCTTTTTTTCATATATTAAGAAATGAATGAAAGAAAACTTAGAATACCAAGTCTAGTGTTATTATGAAAATGAAGAAAACTTAGAATACCAAGTCTTGTGTTATTATGAAAATGAAATGAATGAAAGAAATCTTAGAATACCAAGTCTAGTTTTAATATAAAAATGAAATGGAAATACTAAGAGAGAGTTCTTGTATATTTTTTTTTGAAGTGTAAAAAGAAATAAAATTTTGAGAATCGAATCATGCAATGGAAAGTAGTACTTCGATCTTTTAAGAATAATTACACTTGTATCATGTTTAAGAAATAGCTTATGAATTGAAATATTGTGATAACTTAGATTCGTTACAACAATTCATGTAGTGAACTTGTATTTGTGAATAGATCATGAATCGTGGCAAGAACTGATTTTGTGAATGAATTGAAAGATGAAATTATGATGAGCTTAAGATATTTGATTATTGAGGGTATGAATACCCATGATGCTTATACATGAAAACTGAGATTTAAAGTTAGTGAAACCTCATTACCGGCATTATTGAAACAAAGGATGTTGAGATGTGATTTTTGATGATGTGGCCATGAAGCCATCTTGATGAATGTTAATTACGTCCGGTAGAAGGCAAAAACTAATTTTAGGTTGGAAAATTATTCATGTCTAGAAATAAAGTAACTAGGCACTTAAGTGAAGTTGTAGTAAATCTGGGCAAACGTAAGTGAGGTGCTCTATATAGTCGGCGGTGGACTCCGAGGCTATAGACCCAGTTGGTGGACTGAGGTTGCTCCGTGGGAGACGGGTTTTTTATATTTAAATCCGGGAGTATGAGGACGGGTCAGCGGTAGACTCCAGGATCTTGAGTAGTCGGACGAATAGTTTTTGTTTTGCCATACTTCCATGTACATACGTATATCAGGGCTAGAGGGTCACTTGTAGGATGATTCGCATGATGTGCGATCTGTTATAACAGTCAGCGGTGGACTCCGGGGCTGGGATTCAAATTTGTGGAATGATCTAAACCTTATTTTATTACCGGGTAGTTATCATGGCGAGGGATCGAGACCTTTATTGTGGAGTACGTAGGCGCTTGCCCTCGGACCTATGTAGTATGGGATGCATAGAATCCGAACAAGTGTGCATTAGTGTCATCCTAGTATAAAATTGTATGCATTAGGCATTAAGGCATGGCATACACTTACATGTTTAGCATAGTCACAAGTTAACACTTTATTTATCCATTCAATTGTTGTGATTTTTATTAAAGTAATGAGATCGTTATATGTACAGCATAGAGAGGATAGCCGAGTATAACATTTTCGTCAGTTGTAAATGACTGACGTGCCCATAGGTTGATATGCAGGTAATGGACTATTCTTGAAGAAATAAAGCTGTTATGATGCATTTGATGACTTATTTGATAAAGCTGTACAAGTCGTATTATTGTGTTCAGTGTTGTAATCTTTCAATTCTTCCGTAGTATAAAACAAAGTTGTATTTAAACTCTGATGTATTGTTGTTGAAAAAGTTTAAAATTTTTTGTAAAATTGTACGAAGTAAAGTAAAGATCCTGTGAAATCTCGAATTCAGTCTTATTTGGAATTCGGGGCGTTACAACAATACCAGCACTCAGGCCCATGTCCCCCATTGTTGTCACCAGACCCACTCTCAGATGAACTACTCTGATCCTTTCTTTTTCGACTGTTCTTAGATCTCCCACGTCTCTTCTCAACGTACATGGCGGAATCTCTAGAAGATGGTGATGGATATCCCTCGTTTCTCACCCTTCTCACCTCCTCGTTCAGAATGCTACTCACCACATCCTGTAGAGTCGTCGAATTTGTCATGGTGCCTGTAATAGTCTGTTCCACCATACCATAATTATCGGGTAAAGTAGATAGAAGTAACAATGACTGCCCCATCTCTGAAAACTTTAAACCTACAGCTTCCATCTGGTTGTAAACCATACAGTAATTGTTCACATGCTCTGCTACTGAACCCCCTTCCTTCAACTCCATATTAACCAATTTCTTCAGATGAAGAATTTGATTAGATGCCGACAGTTTCTCATACATATCCGTGAGAGTCTTTATAGCCTCCTTTGTGGTCTTTGCCTTCGAGATATGAAATAACGCCTTCATACTCAGCTCCAACTGAATCTGCCCCAGTGCCTTCTGATCCAAACGATTCCAATCCGCCAAAGACCTTAGCATCATTGTCTTCACCTACCGGCATCTCATCAAACAACGGACCATCAAGATCTTTCTGATGAAGATACGCTGTCATCTGAATCTTCCACATCGCGAAGTCACTCCCATCGAATCTCTTGATCTTCATCTTGTTATCGGCCATCTCGAACCAACTGCTCTGATACCACTTGTCAGAGGATCTACCCCACAACTTGTAGTGCTAATAGCGGAAACACACCACAAGCAATAGAAACTCTCAAGACTTAGATGAACCAAGAACAAGCCAGCACAATATATGAAAGATCTCACAAGAACATAATTAATATGTAGAGACAACCAATATTTTTTATTCCCCAAGAAATACAAAGATTATAAAAGAGATTACAACTCTCAATCTCTCTCTCTCATCTTTGAAACATTCAGCACAATCATCTCTTGAAGTTGAACAATGATAACGGCTCACCTCTTGATTACACAAATTATGGATTAGATCTATTCAGATAACTAAACCCTAGAGTTTACGGCCATATATATATAGCCCCCAAGTAAACCTTAAAAGATAAACACAAATCTAGCAATTGGGTCTTTAAACTCGTAAGCCCAAAAACAATCAGCCGCCGAAGTCTGTCGACCGCATTCCCAAGGTCGGTCGACCGCAATGTGTAAGTCCAGACCCGAGAGCTGACCGGTCGATCGTCCTCTCCTCTGTTGGACCTTTACACTCGAAGAACTCTCAGCAGCTAGGGGCGGTCGACCGCACCCCCAGGTCAGTCGACCGCAATTCTCCAGGCTGTACTCTTCTACTTGCTGTTTGTCTTCTCTTGCTTCTTTGTCTCATCCTCTTCTTCTCCAACTTCAAGTACTCAGTGCCTACGTGTATTTGAGGCCACAATTCCTAACTCTCTTCTCATTATCATTCAACACTATTTTCTATCAGTCCAGTTGGGATGTGGAGAATCTTATGTGTATATATGTGTGGTTCAATTCTTTGAGCATGTAACTTCTGCTGAAGAGGTGAATCATGCAGCCGCAGCAGCTCTATCCTTAATTCCTAAAAGGAATCCTTATGAAACTCCTACATGTCGACTTCAGGTCGATTGCTATAAGTAATGTTCTATACAAAGTGGTGGCTAAACCTTTTCAAAATGATATGATCTCTCAAAATCAATCAGACTTTGTGGTTAATAGACGAATCTCTAATAACTTTATCATTGCATGAATATATTCATTCGAAGGGCAAAAATTTCCGTAGAGCTAGAAGAAGCATCATACTTATCATAGATATGTCAAAGAAGTGGGGAATATATCCCAACTCAGCCATATTATTGTGCTTGGTGATATTGTTCACCATGTCATGATACACATGATTGAGGTGAAAGCAATGAATTTTGAGACTTTTAGCATTGGGGCTACGTTGATGTGGCATATTTGGAAGAAACTACGTGATCTTGACTAAGATATGGAAATGAATTCATCTTAAGAAATGTTTGAATCAAAGTTTCACTGATAAGGTTAATAGAGAGATTGAAAAATATTATTGGATTAATTATAACTGAGTACAATAAATTTTATATATAGGAGAGAACCAAATACTAAACTGATACATAACCCAATATGAGACTAAATATATATTACAATATCTAACTCCCCCTCTCAAACTCGCGGTGGGTCAAACAATGTGAGTTTGCCCACCAAAGTAACGAAATCTCTGAACAATGTGGAATTCAGTGAAGAAGTCTGTTGTCTGTTGTAAAGATGTAACAGAATAAAGGAAAATGATCCCTGCTTCAAAGCGCTCACGAACATAGTGGCAATCTATCTCTATGTGGTTCATTCGCTCATGAAAGATCGGATTGCTTACAATGTGCAACGCACTCCGATTATCACAATGAAGAGGAGTAGCTCATGTGAGAGTGATACCCATGTCTGATAACAACCAACGAACATGAACAATCTCTCTAGTAGTAGCTTCCATTGCTCTGTACTCAGCTTCGGGAAAAGAACATGCAACAACTGACCGTTCCTTGCTTTGCCATGAGATCGGTGAATCACCAAGAATAGACAGAAATCTGTGGTAGACCGTCTGGTAGTAGGATTACCCCCCCAGTCTGAATCAGAATATGCATTGAGCTCCAATTTTGATGTAGAAGGCATGAATAATGAACGAGTGATAGTGCCTATCTGAGGATCCAAAAAACACTGTAGTGAACTGATGTAGGAACATAAACAAACTGACTAACAACACTGATTGCATGAGCAATATCGGGTCTGGTCATGCATAAGTAGACAAGCTATCCAATAACCTGTCTGTATCTGGTAGGATCTGGAAGGCACTCACCATCTATGGGACGAAGCCTCACATGAAGCTCTAAGGGAGTATCGGCTAATCGACTATCAGAGAGACATACAGCGGAGATAATATCTGATGTGTATTTCTGTTGAGAAATGAGTATGCTCCGTGATCCATGGGCAATCTCTATACCTAGAAAGTAGTGTAGTTTACCAAGATCTTTCATATGGAATTGCTGGTGAAGGTAGTGTTGGGTGGATGCAATGCCTGTGGAGTCATCCCCAGTAATAATCATATCATAAACATACAATAGTAGAAGTACTTCCCCTGCGGTGATGACCGCATAACCATAGAGTGGTCCTGTCAACTCTGACTGAAATCAGCTTGGGTGATGACACGGCGAAAACACTCAAAGCAGGCTCGAAGGGCCTGTTTCAGACCATATATAGCACGACGGAGACGAAAAACATGATGAGGAGGAGTGGTAAGGCCAGAAGGAGGATTCATGTAAACAACTTCAGATAATATGCCATGAAGAAATGCATTCTTCACATCCATCTGATATAACGACCACTGACAAACGGAGGCAATGACAACGGAAATTGAATAGCTTCCTGATAGATTCTGGGCTCACATGTGGAGTGTATAGCAGTGAGATATGCATGAAACTGTGGCGAGTAGGAGGCAAGGGTGGCAAAATCAAACTGATAAGAGGAACCAGTGGCATTAGGTGTGTAACGGGCCGATGGGATGCCTGAGGTATAATGTGTAGACTGACTGACCGAAGGTGGATGGGCAGTGTGTGTGTGTGGGGGGGGGGGGGAGTGAGATAGGTGGAGGTAGGGCATGCAGATGTGGGGATGCAGGTGGTGACGGTGCAGGATGTTGTGGGGATGCAGATGGTGTCTTCGTAAGAGGAATAATAGGTGAAACGTCAGTATGAGGTGGTAAAGGAGCCAAATGAGTGGGATCATATGGAATGCGTGAAGGTAGGACCGGGGAGATAGGTCCAACTACAGGGGAATCGAGGAAACTAGCATTCTCAGGAGAAGTCAAATAGTAGGGAGATTATTCCACAAAGGCGACATGTCGAAAAATACGAACACGACCCGCCACAGGATCAAAACAACGATATTCTTTATGTTCTGGACTGAGACTAATATGAACACTTAGTAGCTCAAGTAGTGAGCTTCGTGCACTCAGTGGGAGGGAGAAGGACATAACAGGTGCATCCAAAAGTACAGAGCATACTGTAGTCCGGTGGTGAGTGTCGAAAAGCCTCATGAGGTGACGTGCTAGATAGGTAGACGAGAGAGTAATGCTAATGAGACTGACATACGTCATGACAGCTTCAACCTAGAAAGAACGAGGAACAGAAAAGGATAGTAGAAGAGCGAAATGACAACTAATCAGCAGGAGTCGTCAAGGCTGGAGTAACGATCATGGCCGAGGATGTATGAGAAGAAGTGCTGTGAAGAGGAATGAGACTGATGTCGCTGTGGGAGGGATCAAAATAAGGGCGGAACTGCTTATCGTGTCACGATCGGGAGAGGGAGCTCAATGGTGCTACCGGTGGTGGTGCAGTGCTGAGGATGACGTTGGGAGGAGAAGGGAGGAGACCAGAATCAGGATGATGACGACGCTTTATTTGTCTGAATCTAGCTGGAGATCAGAATGTGAGGGACCATCGGAGAAGAAAGAGTACGTGCAAATTTTTTTTTGGTTTTTTTGGTTTTTTTTGATTTTTTGATTTTGAAAAACGAGTATAGGGTGTCGGGTTTGTGGATTTGGGTATAAGGTTAAACGGGTCGGGTTTGTGGATTTGGGTATTAGGTTAAACGGTTTGAGAAAGGGGGAATACTTTGCTCACATCATCTTAGAAAATTAGGGTTAGGGTTTGAGGTAGGAGGGGAGATTGGCGGCTAGGGTAGCGGGCGGCGAGATGTGGTAGGTCGGGAGCAGCAAGATTAGGGGAAGTGATGGAGTTGATGGCGGCCACAGTGGTGGCGTCGGGGTTCAGTCGGTGGTAGTGGTTGGCGACTGGAGGGAGCTTTGAGTGGATAGGTTTCGAGTCTGTTGGTGGTCGGGACGAGGAGATCAACAGCCATGGTGGAGATGATGGTGGTTGTGGCTGCAGGCCGAAGGTGGTCACGAGGTGTTGCGGTGCTGTTGGTGACGGCAAGACGGCGTCGTGGGTGAAGGTGGTTTGGGTGCTAAGAGTCGTCGGAGAAGTCGCTGATGGTGCTCTGATGGGTCAACAACGATGATGGGTTCGAAGTCGCTGATGGTGGAGGAAGGCGGCGGCAGGGTTGAACGGGAGGTCGACAGCGTTTTGTGTGTGTGTATTCTAGGGTTTTGATAAGAATTTTTTTTTGTATAGTTGTGCTCTGATACCATGATAAGGTTAACAGAGAGATTGAAAAATATTGTTGGATTAATTATAACTCAGTACAATGACTCCTATATATAGGAGGGAACCAAATATTAAACTGATACATAACCCGATATGGGACTAAATATATACTACAATATCTGACATCACATTTAATATTTGGGAAAATTAAAATAATATTTTCTAGGAATTGAGGTGCTCGCTACAAAATGGGCATCTATTTATCTTAACGTGAACATCCTTTTGATGTTTGAATGATGTATATCACCTTGGTGGTCGACTATGAGCATTTCCTATGGAAAAACACTTAAAATTGGATAGCATAATAGGAGAGCTATTTCCTGGTCCATCTTGCTAATGATGCCTAATTAGACAATTCATTTATCTCACTATCACTCGATCAGATCTGTCATATCATGTCAAAGTTTCCTTAGCCAATTCACAAGACAATCTCGTTGGCCCGTTGGAAAGCTGCCCTCTGAGTCACCCATTACGTTAAATTCTCTCTCAGCGAAGGTATCATTCTGTCTTAATTTTTCAAGTTCCCTTCAATTTCATACAATATCAATTTCATGCTTATTGTGATTCAGATTGGGCAGTTGTCTCGACACATGCAGATCCACTAGTAGCTATTGCATGTTTCTTGAAAATTGAAAAAGTAAAGTATTGTTTCTTGTTCATCCATGGTTAAGTTATTTGTTACGGGATCTACATACTCCCGGAAGCTCTAGTTTTTAATGATAAAGCACATCAATATCGATTACCATATGGTTTGTGATAAACTAACAGATGGTTGACTCAATATTTTTTGTGTTCCTAACATTCGTCGGGTTTTTTTTAAATTTTTTTTTTTTTTAAGAAAAAGATGGAGTAAGGCCATCATATTTCATTAATAAAAAATTAATAAAACAAACTCAGAGTACCGAGCCTAGTTACATGGTCCTACAAACATAGCAAAAGTGCATAAACAACAGTACATAACCTCCACCCCATGCATGGTGGGTGGGACAAAAAAAACTACCGTAATGGCCGCAACATACATGCATGTAACCAAAATACATCATCTCCCCCAACAAACCCTAGGGCGGTGGGTATCTATCCAAAGTACCTGATGCACTGCCTGTCACTTGATCGTCGGCCCGATCTGGACCTCCTCATCATCGAAATCCTCGACCTGGAAGACGCTCGCTATCCTCCCCCTGGGACCTGCTGCAGCCACATTAGCCCAAAATAAAATGAAATGCATAATGTGGATCAAATTACCAGAAATATTATTACGAGTTTTGCGGAAATAAAAATTGTTTCTGTCTAGCCAAAGGACCCAGGTCGTTGCGGCGATAGCGATATACCATGCTTCTCTCATAGACCTCTCCGTAGCAAAAATTGGACCAACCCACAGGTCCTCGTACACAGACGGGTACTGGTTCGTCCCTAGGGCGCTGAGTACCTTCACAAGTACCGCTTTGCTCCTGGGGCACTGTAGAAACAGGTGGTCTCTAATTTCTATGGTAGCGTGGCAGAATCCGCAACAAGAATCAACATTAAGTTGGCGTTCAACAAGGTTTTCTCTAGTCAAAATCGCATCGTTCAACATCAGCCATAGAAAAACTCTGATTTTCAGCGGAGCTTTCGTCCTCCAGATGACGCATGACCATTTTGGAGTACATCCCCTAAAATGTATGCGGTTATACAAGGATTTAATAGTGAACGTGTCATTCTTTTCCAATCCCCAAGATTTCTTATATGGGCCCTGAGAGCATCTCATTCCAGTATTGGTGATGTAGGTCTGAAGTTCGATGAGTCTGAACTGAGAACTCACGTCAAGCGGTTGTTTAAAGGATGGATTCCAAGAACCTCTTTTCCAGGTAGCGGCCACCGTGCAGTGTGGTTGTGATGCATGTGCATATAGATCGGGGAACAGGGCTCGGATAGTGTGATCCCCGCACCACTTATCCCACCAGAATCTGGTGAGTCTGCCATTACCGATCACTGATGTAACACATCTAATGAATGGTTCATAGGCCTTAGCGATGCCTTTCCAGAATCAGGATACACGTGGGCCTACCCTGAAGCCCAGATTTCTCGTCCCATTCCCATGCAGGTATCCCTAAACATAGTCTTGCCACCCTTCTCCATTATGGTGGAAAACTTTCCACCACCATTTACCCAATAGAGCAAGATTCATGTCCCACAGATCAATAATGCCTAGTCCTCCATGTATATTTTTCATGCATGCCTTCTCCCATCTGCTAAGATGGTAGCCACCTCGTTCTGGGTCTGCTCCTTTCCATAAGAACCGTTTTCGAGTCCGATCGATTCTCTAAATTATCCATCGCGGCATTTCAAAGAAGGATAAATAGTAGGTTGAGAGAATTGAGAGGACGACATTGATAAGCGTGACTCTCCTCCTAATGATAAAGCTTTACCTTTCCATCTTGTCAGCCGGTTCTCAACCCAGTCAATAATGGGTAGCCAATCGGTCTTTTTGAGTTTTCCGGGTCTTAGTGGCAATCCCAGATACTGGACGGGGAAGCACTCAGTGGAGCAGTTGAGAATTGTGGCATGTTCTATCGCCTCCTCTGTAGTCAGGGCAATGGAGATGAGAGCACTTTTGTATTGACCCTGAGACCGGAAGCTATATAGAATACCTTTAAAGACAGTAGTTTCCCCGAGTTTGCCATTACCAAATAGGAGAGTATCATCTGCATATTGGAGGATTGAGCAACCTTGACAATTGATCCCCCTGGCCACCGGGGCGATCCAGCCTGCTCTGCTGCAATTAGCCATCATGGATCGGAGTACGTCTGCCACAATGGTGAAAAGAAAGGGTGAGAGTGGATCTCCTTATCTGAGGCCCCGTTTGTATGAAAATGGGTGGCCCGACACATCATTAACTAAAATTGCCGTTCTGCTGGTGGTGAGACATGTGTGGATCCATCTAATCTATCTATCCCCAAAGCCTCTTCCAGCCAGCATTTCTAGAAGACAGTCCCATTCGACCGAGTCATAGGATTTCTCGAAATCCAACTTCAGGAGGTAGCTCTTAGTATTCGATGTGTGACATTGGTGGATAGTTTCTTCGGCCGTACATATACTGTCCTGAATACATTTTTCTTTAATGAACCCCGTCTGATCGTGACTAATGAGGCTATCCATCACCATTCCCAATCTATTAGCAAGTGTCTTGGTGATGATCTTAACAGAGCAGTTAAGGAGACTAATAGGGTGGTAGTCTTCCACTCGCCGAGAGTCTTCTTTCTTGGGGATCAGCACAACCTCCGCATAATTATTTCTCCATGGTTTGAGTTTATGGTCGTAGAAATCAGTGAATACTTTCAGTAAATCACCTTTGATTTCCTCCCAGAATGTCTGGTAGAAGATCATTGGGAACCTATCAGGACCTGGAGCTTTGTCTTTGCCAAGTTGCTAGACTGCCTCCCAGACTTTCTTCTCAGTGAATGGTGCTTCTAGGGCCCGCATCATACGGTCTGACCTGCCCCCACCCCCGGTCCTCCCAGAAGTCGTGGTGTAGGGGGAATCTTAAGTCCGTTTTGTGATCAAAGAGGCGCTTAAAGTGGGACTGGAATGCCATTCTGATATCCTAGTCGTCTTGGATAATTCCAGGGTCCGATTGGATCGAGTGAATGAGGTTAGATCTACGCCTGGCACTGGCCACTCTATGGAAGAATGCTATGTTCGCGTCTCTCTCTTTGAGCCATGAGATTCTGGATCGCTGTTGCCATTTGATTTCTTCCAGCTTATAGAGTTGAACTATTTCCTGTCTGAGCTGGAGCAATCTATTCCGCTCTTCCCGAATCAGATCTCTAGTCTCTTCAGTCTTCTCAAGCTCATCAATATCTCCAAGAAGGGATTCTTTTGCCCTCCAAATTAGCGCAAATCTGGTCCGATTCTATTTTCCTGAGTTTACTCACAAATCTTCTAATCTTTTCACACCATATAGCGGTCGCCTCAATTCCTTTAGTCGGGTTAGACCAGCTCTCGTAAACCATGTGGTGGAAGCCTTGGATTTCTAGCCATGCTCTCTCGAATCTAAACTTTAGCATTTTCCTGGGTAGATCTTCCTCAGAGGATAAGAAGATAGGCACATGATCCGAAGTGGGTTTAGGAAGTGATTTAGCCGTAGACAACGGGAATTTGGTCTCCCAGTCACTGGAGACCAATATCCTGTCCAGTTTAGCTAAAATGGGCGAAGATTGCATGTTTGACCAGGTGAAAAGTCTATCAGATATGGGAATGTCAACCAGTTCCAGATATGTGATCACCTCATTGAAAGCTTCCCTATCAGAATCACTGGATCCTCTGCCTATGTGTTCTGATGCGAATCTAGTGATATTAAAATTGCCCCCCACCACCCATGGGTGTGGCCAGTGTGTTTGGATCACTCTTAATTTAGCCCAGAAAGCCATCCTAGAGGCAGTGGTGTGTGGACCATAGACCACCATGATTGATTGAGTCCACCTGTCGTCTTTACGTTGGAGCAAGATCGATACAGAAAATTGCCCGTAGAGCTCATCCAGACAGTGGAATGTTCCTGGGTTAAAACCTAGCACGATACCCCCAGAGGTCCCAACAGATGGGGAAATTCTCCACTCGGATATTCGATTTCCCCCCAACCTATTAAGTCTAGACATATGTGAAAGTTTGGTCTCTTGAAAACCAACAATGTTAGCTTTTGACTTGGCTATGACCTCCTAACCATTTCTCGTTTGCCCTGCCTTCCCAACCCTCTA
The DNA here is from genome assembly GCA_017893485.1 of Hemerocallis citrina. Lineage (NCBI taxonomy): Eukaryota > Viridiplantae > Streptophyta > Magnoliopsida > Asparagales > Asphodelaceae > Hemerocallis > Hemerocallis citrina. The sequence goes on along the minus strand of CM030366.1, from coordinate 186,202,037 downwards.
ACGTTCCAGAATAGGGCTTCCATTAACTATGGATAGATAGAGGAACGTGACTCAATTTGGAGGTCGAGTTCAAATTGAGGGTAACCCTATCCGTCTCCCACCCCCTAATCCTATTAAGGAGGAACGCATTCCGATCGGTGTCGCCTACCGCAAGACCACAGATTTTGGCTAGACCAAAAATCTTATTATCAGTCATGAAATTAAAAATAGATGCTAAGAAGGAACGCGTACCTCCGTCGCTAGATTTAGAGGACTTAGCGGCCACCGCGATCTCCATATAGTCGTCTAGGGACTGCTCATTAGTCCTCTTAGCCACTTTCTATACTCTGAAACCTTGGTCTGAACGGCTCGAGCTAGGTGCAGTTAGTTGGAAGGTTGGGTAAGTAAAGGGAACAAAATCTGGGGAAATAGCTCGGAAGTCAACATCAAAATCATAATCCTCTGACTCCAAAGATTCTCCCTCAGAGTAGATGAGGTCATCTTCGAGGTTCAGCCTGTCTTCACAATCATCTTCATCACTGTGGTGTGCAACCTGTATGGTGGGCTCTCCCATAACTTCAGACAGAATGAGATTTGATCTAGAACTGTTGGGCCCATGAATAAGTTGAGCTACTAATGAGGTGTGTTCATCTTCCCCATTTATTGTGCTAGGAGTTTTGAGCCCAAAAGAAAGTTGGGCCGCAGATACAGTAGGTACAATTGCCAAAATAGGGTTCTGGTTGTAAGTGTTCACCCTCTCAGCATCCCCATTTTTTCTTTTATTTACGTCGTGAGCGTTGTTGGGCCCCTCTTTGGGCCCAACTCGTTCATTAACGCCCTCATCGCTTATCTCAAAGCTGGGTCGAAGCAGACGTAGCTATCCCTTGGTCTTCGCGCTGTCAGAATGACGTGGCTCCTCCTCATTTGTAGGCAGAGCGATCGAGGCTAGCGCAATCTCCGAAGCTTTGACCCCATTGTGGACACTTTGTTTTGGGTTCTTACCCCATTCACCGTTGTCTTATTCTCCCAAAATGGCTCCTTTCTCTTTTCGCCCCATTTTCTTTGTTCCTTCGTTCGTATTCTTCCCCAAAATAACCATTCCTAGCTCTGATTCTCGTCCCAAAGACTCAGGCTTTTTCCTTTTTGGCGAAAGGGTTTGTCTGTTTGGGACCTTGGGGGTCTCACCGCTATCAGCTGTGGATTGTACCTCTACAGTCGCTTCTGAGTGCTGACTTCCATTTCTGGCTTTGTAAGGGGTCAGGGTTCTGAGATGAAGGCCTGGGTCTACTCCAACTGCCATTGTTGGCAGGGGTTGTAGATCCACTTTCTTTATTCGATCTTGACTGTTAGAGCTACTGATGGCGCCTTGATCTTGGCCGTCCAATTTTTGGGGGATTTTGTGTAACGCTCTGATCGCTGCCGTACCCCCCTGGTGTTCCTCCATCCCCCTTATAGCTCTGATGATCTTCCGGTGCGCCCATTCAATTTCATGGCCCCCATCGATGGTGTGCTTCGGTGATGTCACTTGCTTGTAGGATCTACCATCTCTAAGCGAAGGGGGTGGGGAAGCAAGCAGTTGGAGCTCCGCCTCCGACTCCGCTTGCTTGTCAAGCACAAATCGTATGAGGTATGATTCTTGAAAGGAGAAAACCTTTGCAAATTGCGGCATGAGACTGATGTCTGGGCTTCGGATGAGTATTCTAGCCGACACTATCTCTGATCGCTGGACGGTCTTCTCATCAATGTCTTCTATTGTTCCAAACTTTGAGATTATTTCTTGCAATGCCTCTTTCTTCCAGAAGTGGAGCGGGACATTATGAATCCATACCCAAAACCGTTCACCTTGCGGTAGTTCTGCTTCGAAGCTGGTTGACCAAGGGGCGAATTCGATCTTGAAGTGACCAAAGTCTACCGTTCCCAAATTGCAAATCTCGCTTACTTTCTTCGTTGATGGTAATGAGACCAGGAATTGGCGGTGGCAAAGCTTCTTAGCTACCCAGTCCATGTGAGCCCTTATTGGCCACTTCAGGTTTAAGGCGTGGAGGATGTGATTCTCTGAAGGGCTACCTGCTCTTACTTTAGCTATCACACACCATTTTCGAAGCCATTTCTCTTCTTTTTTTATAATGTCGAGGCTGTTGGCAAGCCGAATATAGGAGGGGTTACCTGGCGATCTCCTTCTTCTAAAAGGATGTTCGTCATCGTTGTTAGAGGCGGTGACGTTGGTGCAGTCGTACGGCATGTGCCCCCATTTTATGCACTTCAGGCATCACACCTCCTTTGTGCAATCTTGCCGGAAATGCCCCAAGTCCCCGCAGTTGAAACATGGTGCCGATTTGCGTTTCTCTCTCCTTTGCTTTTTTTTTATTTCTGTCTGTGGAGGTGGGGAATTTTGTTGCCTTTTTTTTGCTTTGCTTACCACTATCACCCACTCAGTGTCCTCTCTCTTCTTTGTATAGGCCCTCTCCATCGTCACCTTGTCTTGTGGCTCCCCTTCTTGGGCCCACTCAACAATTGGCTTCGGTGGAGATTGCGCTAATTGCCACTGATCGGGGGGAGGCTGAGTAGAGAGGATAGAGGGGTGCTGGGGTTTGTAATTGTGATTGGAGGTATTGGTGATAGGATTATGTGCGGGATGTAAGTTCTGGTACTGGTTAGGATGTTGTGGTTTGTGGTAGTGGTTGGATGGTGTTGGTCTCTGTTGGGGGAGGAGTTGCTGTGGGTGTTTGTCTCTATGATTATGCCTTGTGGCCAGGGTTGTGGAAGAATTTGGGGTAGGGTTTGGGTTATGCCTTGGGGCCCATGATTGGTGGTTGGGATGGTATCTGTTCTGATCATGTACGCTGTGGCTGTAGTGTTGCTTGTCCTGCCTTTCGCCATAGTAGTGGTGGTGGTTCCTTGGGGGGGGGATCCTTTTACGCGCGACAGCGCCAGTAGGGGGACCCTCTCTATGGGCCCTACCTCTAGGGGCCGATTCTGTGGGGGCGATGATGATGGAACACTCGCCCATTCCGCTGTTGATGTGTACTATGGTATGCTCGTGCGGGGGATAGAGCTTGTATGAGCCCCCTGTTGTCTTCCTGCACAGGGGAGAGGTGGGGCTGTGCTATTGAGTTTGGTGGGAGAGGAGGTGGTGGGGGAGGAGGTGAGGGTAGGGGGAGTACAGTGGAGAGTGCAGTAGGTTGGTTATGGGTAGTGGGGGGTTCAGTTTTCTGGTCGACAACAGGGTGGTAGCAGACCCTCTCATTGGCCCGCATCCACTTAACTCCAACTCTGAAAGCCCCATCGACATGGCTGGAGACAGAGTAAACACTGAGATCTCTGATTTATGATTGAGGTTTTGATTTCACTAACTTCTTGTTTGGTGTGTTGCAGGTGCTGAAGAAGAAGAAGATGGGCTGGAGACGGGGAGGACGAGTGTTGCAGCTGCAAGTGCATAGAGGTTGAAGACAGGTATTAAGGGAGCAGAGTTCTAGTCGTTGGGTAAGGCAAGGTGAGGGTAGGGTTCAAGCATGGTGAAGGAGGTGAGAAAGTCATGTTAACATTCGTCGATTTGTTGATATGTTTACAAAGGCTCTTGGATGAGATCAAATTTCTTCAACTTATCCACCTATTGATTCACTCCCTCCATTCTCCAACTTGAGGGTGGATGTTATATATAGCAATGAATTCACGTTCATGATTCTACGACACATGACAAACTATTTGAATTTGAATTTGATTGGAGTTCATTTTCTTGATTCTCTCTTCAAATTTTGTGCATGTAAAAAATTGTAATTGAGGTATATTCTCTGTTAGGTTAGCTTAAATCGAGAAAATGTGTGATGCAAATTCTATATATAAGAAATATGATATGGAGAAACAATTAGTCCGTTTATCCCGTATTTTTCTTCATATAATTTTCACTTCTTACTTCCTCAAATAAACTTTTTATAGCTGATGTAGTGATTCGTCAAAGCCTTGTATCTTCAAAGTGCACATCATGCTCAGCAAAATTTTTGAACGAATAATGATGCTCAAAACCAACTATTTGAGGCACCATGTAACGCCCCGTACCAGACTCGTACGCACACAAATAAATTCTAATCCACTGCCCACCACAAGTTGGCCTCACAAAAAGTGTCTGAACTATTTAGTAACTTTTGATCATAGACAAACTATATTTGTACACTCTCTCTCTCTCTCTCTCTCTCTCTCTCTCTCTCTCTCTTTCCTCCGATGTGGGACTTGCCTACCCACGCCCAAACTAGGCCTCATCACCCCCAGCATGCATCTCTCTGATATTTCGCCTACAAATTTGGGGTGTCACATTCACCCCCTCTTAAGAATTCAAGATCTTTCTAGTCAAATGTAGACTGTCTCCTTGATCAAAGACAATTTGCCCACCAAGGATCTTACGCATCTCATATATACAAGCTCTACATTCGATGTCGAAAATTGGCTCTGATACCATCTGTAACGCCCAGTACCAGACTCGTACGCACACAAATAAATCCTAATCCACTGTCCACAACAGGCGGGCCTCACAAAAAGTGTCCGGACTATTTAGTAACTTTTGAACATAGGCAAACTATATTTATACACTCTTTCTTTCTCTCTGTCCTCCGATTTGCGACTAACCCACCCATGTCCAAACTGGGCCACGTTCACCCCCAGCATGCACATAGCCACTCCTTTTCTTTCTCTCATTTTAAATTTTTTTGTCATTTAACGCCTATGCCCCATAATCAACTCTCTAGGCCCCTTGATTAATCCACTTTAATCTATAGCCCATAGACTTTCTATAAGGCCTACTCCAATATTCTATATATATAATTCTAATATTTCTCCTATAAATTTGGGGTGTCACACCACCACAGCGTTGATTATTATGTTGATGGGAGGCATGGGTCAATCTGTGATGGCAGCTACGAGCTCGTTCGGGATAATAAGAGTAAGATCTAATTAACCAGAACATCAAAGCATGTGAAAGGAATGACCCAAAGATGGCTGAGGCTTATGTAGTTCGATTGGAGAATTTATCAGCCTATCATTTCCAAGACCAATCTATTAAATTGGCTAGTGATACCTCAACTATAGTCAACCAAATCAACAAAAAAGATATCGTACTTCCAGGGAGGATTAGATATTTTAATGTTAATTGTTGCAACCTTCTTGAGACCGTCTCAAACATGGCAGTCACTCAAAAAAAGCTCTATTCACGAATTAGTCAATGTTTGTATTCTCAAAACTTGTATAATTCTTCGAACATATTTTCTCTCCCCATTCCTATTTGGATTGCTCTAGCAGAAGGGAGGCTATTCTTTGCTTTAACAAACTTCCTAAGGCCCACTTACAAAAATAAAAAATAAAGGGTTTTTTTCCACTCATAATTCATTATTTTTATATACAACATCACAATATTGGGCTCACCCCAAAAACAATAATCGAGTTATCTAATGTTAAACAAGGCTGAAATCTCTAATATCTAATATTATAATAGGAGAAGGCCTTAGTAACATTTATCAATCTATCAACGCGTGTGATGCACATAAATAACTAATATGAAGGAGGTTTCAGGTTCGAGTCCTCACAGTTATTTTTTTTAAAAATTTATTACGACGTGCATTGTCCGTTCATAACTAATATAAAAGAGGTCTTAGGTTCGAGGTCAGACTAAGTCAAAATTTTTATTTTGAAAAATATATATTTTATCAAGACATGCATTGCACGTGTAAATTACTAGTATTATGTTAACTCCGAAGGTTGGGCAATAGAATCTCTTTCACTTAATCAGATGTTTCTTATATCCAACGACTGAGAAACTCTCTTCTTTCCAATTCTATCCAACGCTGATAATCCCTCTCTTTTTCCTAGAAACATGATCCCTATTCTTCTTCAACATTACTTATTTCCATCTCCACTGCTTTAGTGTTTCTCCAACTTGTTACTTCAGATTTGCCCTATTTATTTTTCATTAGCAAAAATTCAAATTTATCTCAAACTCATCATTTCATATCTTTAGTTTAAGTAAAGGTGGGATAAGTTGGGGTATGTTTAATTGAAGGACATCCTAGTCATTTGTCATTCGTGGTTGGCTTTTAACCAAGGCTAAACTAACTGTTACCGCTGAATCTGGTGTGGGAGCAAACAGATAGTATTTGTGGATTCTTGAGAAACTTTGAATAGCAAATCTGTTTACCTGTTCCACCGGAGTTTGACCGTCGCTCCCACCGTACACCTGCAAAAAGTGCGAGACACCGGGGTTGTTCCCGGCGACACACCCTCCGACGCTCAAGTCAGTAATCAGAGAGATTATGAAAGAGCGTAAATTGGCAAAAGATTGATTACCTCTTAATGGAGATGGATGAGGGGTATTTATAGGTGCCTTGGGGATCAGATTAGGAATGTAATTCCCATGATCTGATAAGGAATATAATCTCTGTAAACAGATTAGGAATGTAATCCCTAATTCCCAGTGAAAGGATAGATATGAATTAGGGCTGTTGATTAATATTAATCAGAAACCCTAATTCTATCCTGCTGGACCGGGTTTGCTGCGGGTTGAAACCCGCACCCAGTTGAGGTGGATCCGTTCGCGGGTTAATGGATTTTTGAGGAGGAGAACCAGTACCCACTTCAGGCCCATTGGTGGGTGAAGTTAGCATTTTACCCCTAAACTTTAAGATTCGTTCCTGATTTGTACGGTTCTGATTTAACCCCATTTTTAGCCATGTCACTAACAAATTTTAATGAAGTGATGTTGTTTGAGTGCGCTCGATATTTTGGGTGTTGTGTATAAAAATAGTGAAATGTGAGTGCCTTATTTGAAATTTAAAGAATTGTGAGTTCTCTTTCTATAAAAAAAAGTTAAAAATAAAATAAAACTCAATTGTTAAATCTCAACCTCACCTTAAATTCCCAAATATATATATATATATATATATATATATATATATATATATATATATATATATACATATATAAAACTCTTTTGGTGGCAACCAATTATAAGCTTTTTTGGGGATATAAATAGAATAATCCGTACCATTCATTTTGATCTACACATCTAAATTAGTCTACAGATAGAAAATCAAGTCATTTGAGATTTGTTTGTCCATGCATTTAATGTTACAAATTGTATGATTGGATATCGTTATTTTTTATAATGACATGATGAATGGACAAATGAATTTCAAATGATTTGGTTTTACACATGTAGACTAATTTTATCATTATAAATAATGTGAAGGGTTCAGATCATCCATGTGATGGCTATGTTAAAAGTTCACAAGAAACTTATCGTGAGAACGCGAACTAGTTCTCACATGATCACCCCCCTATATGTGTGTGTGTGTGTGTGTGTGTGTGTGTGTGTGTGTGTGTGTGTGTGTGTGTGTGTTTGTGTTTGTTCAATTGCAAACCGTGCAAACACCACCTCTGGCTATTGGATCAAGATCATCTTGATCCAACGACCATGATTCATCCCCTCCTCTTTCCCTCCTCCTCACTTAAGTAAAAGGGTATTATCGGGAAATCACTCGAAATACCCCTTCACAATTTCACTCAAATAAATCTCCTTCTCTCTTTCTCACTCTCCTTATCATGTCCCTCTCTCACTCACCCAAAACCCACAAGACCCAAACCCACAACCTCCGACCACTCGGCCTCTCTCTCTCGACCTCCGACCTCCGACCTCCGATCTCCGACCTGCCACCTGCAACCTCTCTCCCCCCGATCTCCGACCTCACTGTCCCTATTCTGTCTCTCTATCTCTCCCGAAACCCACGAAACCGAAACTCCTCTTCAAGCTTCTCCGACCTCTTCAAGTATCAGTAGTATGTAATTACCTCGGTATCGGTTTAAAAGTTGAATGGGCTGCAAAGACAACTGATGTTGTAGCTGCAGCCGAAGATGAAGCTGAAGATGAAGCTGAAGGTGAAGAAAAAGATAAATTTTATAAATAATTTTTTGAAGGTAAATCCCTTCGACTAGCATGGCTGAATATATGGTTCACAGGGTACTTAATAGAAAACTCCTTTGACAAAGACGTCCAGTATTACACATGTGCCTACATTGTAAGTCTGATTGGAGGTGTGCTCTTCCTAAACTCCTCTGGTAATCTCATGCCACTTATGGATTTACTGTTGTTGGGCGACTTCAGTATGACCGGCCGGTATAGTTGGGGAGGTGCTGTGTTAGCTTCATTGTACAGGTCTTTGTGTGCATGTGCATTAAATTCTCGATAGATAGCAGGGCCGATGGAGTTGTTTCAGATTTGGAGTTGGGAGCGTACACCCATGGGTCGTCCCTGGATGGTTGAGCCATCACCGGCTTAGTTGGCCGCTCCGCCAATTCCAGAGATGTCTCATCCTTTAGGAGTGTATTAGGCAAGGTGACGCATATGGGTCGATAACCCACACACATCTCTGACGTACTATAGAGACGAGTTACATGCGTTGTGCGACAAGTGTGTCAATTGGGTGTCGTACACCCCAGATGTATTGGAACGGCTTCCACCCGCATGTACGGCCACTAGTGAGCTTTGGTTGACGACATCCCCACTTGTCAACTTCGGTGTTATGGAGTTCTGCTATCCGAATAGAGTACTTCAGCAATTCGGATTGCAACAGAAAATTCCCTATTCTTGCTCGTCCGACCAGAAATTACATGACGTGAAAGGGACTGGTCGCGTACCTAATTTGACTATGCAGATTTTCATCGATTACATGTGGCAAATTGGATATCGGAGATTTCATATGGTATTGGGACGTCAAGCACCTTACGATATCGAGTACCGTGCCCGAGAGCTTCAAGGAAATTATGCGAGAGAACCTAAAACCATGTTGTGGCAGTCTTGAAGAGGCTGATAATGGGGCAAGACTTCAAGCTTTTCTAAATTCGATGGTACGCCGGCCAAGATGTAAGAGCATGACTATGGACCATTTCAAAAATTCGAGCCATAACAAGTGCCACAACAAGAACCGGAGGTATTGAAGGAAGAAGATATACACAAAGAAAAGCAATATCAAAATGAGCCGATATCACAATTGACACAAGGTCCAGGTAGACGCAGAAATCCCCCTCAAAAGAGGAACATACATAATCAACTCTCACCGAGTGGACGCAAACCGCCCCATCGAAAGAGGTAGTAGCTAATACTATATCAATTTTGTTTGATATAGTTTACTTTAGATGAATTTTTTAGAAGTCAAGTTGAAGTTTCTGTATATTATTTCATATCTTAATTTTCATGAATACATTTTGTTTTTTAACTTAACCAATTTTATAGTTGATTGGAGGTCATGCGAGGAAGACAGAATGGTGGTGTCCCTTGGTCAGTGTATGTATTTTTTGTGTGAAGTGCATGTATGTTGGTGTAGATTGGTGTTAGTTGATTAAATTTCGTTGGTGTGTGAATATTTTTATTGTTAATTTTGAGGTAGTGTCAACTATGTTTGAAAGCAACGTATATGTGGACTGCGGATACTTGAATGAAATGTATGTATGATTGGATTATAGTTGTTGGAAAAATTGAAGATGTAATATTTGTGTATTGTTGTTGTTGTTATTATTATAGTTATTGTTGTTATTGTTGGTTATTGAACAAATTATGCTTCAATGAGATGATTGAACGAGCGGTTCTATGAGAATGTGATAATTGTTGGTTATGGAAATTGTTCAAATGAGATGAGAATGCGATGATTGAATGAGAATGTATAAAGTTGTTCAAATTGTTGTTATTATTGTTGCAGCTGTTGATGTTGCTGAATGTGTATTTGGTTTTTTTAAAAAAAATTCAATTCTCAACCTAACATGGTATTGGAGATAACGGGTGATGTTAACTTAACCCGTTACACCAGGTTAGGTTGGAAAATTCAAACGGATACTTAATTGTTTTTAACAAATTTCAACGAATTCATTTCAACAACTTCATCTTCAACTTAATTCGTTATTTACACAAATGGGTTATGTTGACTTAACCTGTTGGCTTTAATAACAGGTTAAGTTGAAGATTTCAAATAGAGACTTGATTGTTTTTAACAAATTTAAACAAATTCTTCTTCTACTTAACCCATTATCAGAAACAACGGGTTAAGAACGTAACCCGTTATCCCAATAACGGGTTAAGTTGAAGATTTCAAACCGAGAATTTGATTTTCTTCAAAATTTTCAAATAACCTAATGTAACACCCCGAATACCAAAACACGGTAATTCGTAGCTCAACAGGATCTACACTTCACTTCATACAATTTTACAAGAAATTTTGAAACTTTTATTACATCAAATTCTTTTACATCAACAACGCAGTGGAAAATAAATGAAGTACAACATGATTTAACTGTAAAATTTAAACATCAACAACTTAAAGAGGGAAATAATCTTTAGCATTCAATCATCTTACTCCCTTTAGTGGATTCAAATTCAGGTAAAATTTTCACAACCAATGCAATATTATACACGGCCATCATCACTATGCCGAAAATATAACGACTTACTTATTTTAACATACACAAACTTGAATGTAAACAAAGTGTTAAAAGTGACTACTCTAAACATGTCAGTATATGCGATGCCTTAATACCTAATGCAGATGTTTTATGCTAAGATGACACTAATGCATACTTGTTCAGATTCTATGCATCTCATACTACATAGGTCCGAGGGCAAGCACCTACATACTCCACATTAAAGGGTTTAATCCCTCGCCATGGTAACTACCCGCTAATAAAATAAGTTTTAGACGTCCTACGAGTACGGATCCCAGCCCTGGAGTCCACCGTCAAGCTTGTACGAAAATTCTCATCGTGCGAACTTCCCGCAAGTGTTCCTCTAGCCCCGGTATACGCATATATACTGGAGTACAGCCTACCATCCGCCCGACTATTCATGATCCTGGAGTCCACCATCAAACCAATTATAGTCCCGAATTTAATTAAGGCTCGCTTCCATCGCAAGCAACCACAGTCCCGGAATCCACCGCCCGACTGGGTCTATAGACTCGGAATCCACCGCCTGACTATATAGAGGCCCTCCACTCACATTTGCCCAAGTTTACTACATTTTCACTTAGTGCCTATTCTTAAGTTCAAAACATGAATAAATTATACTACCTAGAGTTAGCTTCTTCTCCTACCGGACTTAAATAAAAACACCGAGATAGCCCATACAGCAAAAATTAAAATCAATCAATTATTTCAACATTTGCCGGTACCTGGGTCTCACTAAACCTCTAGATCACAACCTTTCATGTTCCAAAAATCATGGGTACTCATTGTAATACCCCATATTTCTGAAATATATATAATATGTAAATATATATATATATAGAATTTGGGGGTTGTCCTATAGAATATTTCTATAGGGGATTTGCATAAAATCCCGGTTATTTGAAGAAGTATATGGCCCACGGTTTGGTTTGGTTGAGAAAGAACAATTCTATTTGAATAGGATGATGACGTCATCCTAGGGGAAAGATTTGATTGGATTTGATTTCGGAATGCATATATGAGATATGGTCTTGAATTTGGCACTTGAATGCTCACGGAATTTGTAAGGAAATTGGGAATAATAGGCCCATATTGGAAATATACAAAAATAGTTTGAGTATAAATATAATTGCCTATGATCAAGAGTCACCTAATTGGTTAACCACCTTTTGAGAGGTAGCCTGTGGTGGGCAGTTGTACTACATAGTATCTAATTTGTCTTCTAAAAATAATAAAATTGTCTGAGTATTGGGGTGGGGCGTTACACTCATACCCTTCAATATTCATGTATTAAATTTCACTTTATTCACATCTTTAACTCTATTCATCCACATCTTAATCAATTCATCTTACTCTTGTAGCTATCATTCATGAAAACTCAATTTATTCATTTTCACAAAGCTATTTTTCTTTCATGTTCATTTAACTTCCAACAAAATTTAATTAATGCATTAAATATCAACTCTTGAGATTTGTACTTAGAAATTTATTATTCAAAAACCCATCACTTTTCTTTTCATCACAATCAATACTTAATCCCTTAATCATACACATTGTATATTAAATCGTATCTATCACGAAAATATAACTCTTGATCTTCAAAAAAAACTTAATCAGTGAGAAATATTTATATTGTCCTCATAATATTTTAAAATTTCTATTTAATTTTCTGGATTTTTAAAACTCCAAAAACCACAAAAGAACACAAAAAAATGATTTCCAAAGGAGCTGGCACGAACCACCCCCACCCAGATGGATCCCACATGGCACGCTTAGGCGCACCCGCGACCCTAGCCACTTGAGACATGTGCTTAACTGATATATAAGGAGTTATATATTTTAAATACCCGCTCTCTGTTTATTTCCCTCTTCTTTATTTTTCAACTATTTTGTTTCCCATTCTTCTTCCCCAAATTAATATTATACAAAAAATATTTCTATGCTCCAGAATATTTTTCTTACTGGATTAATTATTTTTTAAAGGAATTTATATTCATTTTTACACAAACTCACTTTCTAAAGCATATACATAGACGAAATTTGATTAAAACTTCTATTTTCTTTTTAACAATAATATAAATTAGTATTCATATGTCACCAAAAATAATAACTTACTGATTTCATCCCTTTTTATGATTATTTAATCATCTTTTCCCAAATTAGACATTTTTCTTTATAAGAGAATTAAAAATTTCATTATAACTATGCTAAATTTGTCTAACTTAATTTCAATTAATGTGAGTTTCTTCATTAATCAACAACCATTTTATTTCCCCAATTTATTTCTAGTTTATCTTCACTAATTATCACATTTTTTATATACAAATTGTCTAATTTTGTTCAAGACCACAACCATGCAACAAAATAAACTCATTTTGCAATTGTGCCTAGCATTCATAAACATGCATTTAGTTTATCCCTTCCCTTATTCTATCATATCATTCCAATCATATGCATAAATTAGCACATCATGCAACTCACAGTGGTACATTTTCATCATTCCAACATGTATAAAAAATTAGTAAGAATCATTAGAACTAGACTAGAATTACCATATAATCCCTAAACATGATTTCTAAGTCTAATTAGCAAAAAAATAAGACACCCACCTCTTTTTGATGCACAAATGAAAAGCTCCTAAGGAAAGCTCCTAGCTCCACTCCACAAGCCTAGAACTTTTCCTCCAAGCAAAGCAATCTCCAAGTCTCCAAGAAAAGCAAGACAAAATGTCTAACTCTCTTTCTTTTCTTCTCTCTTAATTTTTCTTTAGTTTTTGGTGCAAATGACATACAATAGGGGGGTTTACATAGGGAAATTGTATGGCTAGGATTCACTCCACTACCCCATGATCTCTCCCCACTCTCCCCACTATCTCACTCACCCACTCCCTTCATCAAATGGCCGGCCTCTTTTGGTTTGTGCATGCACAAATGCACGTGCACAAGCACACTCTTCTCACTTTATATTGGGTTCTAATTTTTGTGTAGCTACTAGTTGTTATAAGACAAGTGTAAAAGTGTACAAAAATGAGTGTAGGTTCTCTTAGTGGGATTCTCATTATGGACATTGTTTTATTCATTTATTTTATTTATTTCAATGGGCTTAGAGTCATCTATTAGGCCTATGGGTTCTAATTAAGGAAAGACAACTAAAAGAGATAAAACAAATAAAAAGGAACTTATGCGTACTCAGAAAAAATATTTTTGAATGAAAAATGAGGTGAACTCAAAAAATTTCACATAACCTAACCCGTTATTGGGGATAACTGGTTAGGTTAACTAAACCCTTTATTTCCTACAACGGGTTAAGTTGAAGAATTTAAACAGAGAACTTGAATTTCTTCAAAAAATTCACATACGATAACGGGTTTGGTTAAGTAAACTTGTTATCTCGTACAACGAGTTAAGTTGAATTTGAACTTGAACCTAACCCTCTTAACTCATACTACCCCTCCAACCTAACCCTAACCCTAACCCTTGCATCTTAACTTTAACGAATACAACTTCTCTCTAACTCTCCGAATATCACTTTAACGAACACAACTTCACTTTAACCCTTCCAACTCATCCTCCTGTAATAGAAAGTTTACATGAAAGTAGATATAGTGGCATTATTGGACAATGAACTATCTGTAACACTCTCTTAATACATTTTTTAGGTAGCAAGTGACTCTATCTCTCTATAACACTCTCTTCACTGTTAACTTAACTCATTGTCTCCAAACCAGAGAAGGTTTATTATTTTTATTTTTATTTTTATCTCTATAACTATCTCTTCCATGTATATTTTTAATTTATATATTTCAACAAAATATTTATTTATTTATTTATTAGTATTTTTAATGATTTTTAAAATTTTGAAATTTTTTTTGTATATTTTATTTCTTTATTATTACCATTTATAAAAAAAATTGAATTTTTTATTAAAATTTTTAATTTTGTATATTTTATTTTTTATACTAAACCCACTATAATTTGTTTAATTCAATATACAAAAAAAATTGTTAAATATAATTTTTTGAAATATATAAAATAAAAAAAAATTCAGGGAAGAGATAGTTATAGAGATAATAATAATAAATAATAAGTAGATAAGTTATAGGGAAGTTGTAGTTATAGAGATAATAACCAAAAATAAAAAATAAAAAAGTTATAGAGAAGAGGTAGTTATAGTGATAATAATAAAAAATAGAATTAATAAACCTTCTCTGGTTTGGAGGCAACTAGTTAAGTTAATAGTGAAGATAGTGTTATAGAGAGATAGAGAATTACTTGCAGCCTTAAAAAGGTATTGAGAGAGTGTTACAGAGAGTTCAGAGTCCAATAACGCCAACTTTCATGTAAACTTTCTTTTGCAGGCGGATAAGTTGGAAGGGATAAATCGAAGTTTTTTTCGTTAAAGTGAAATTTGGAAAGTTAGGGCGAAGTTGTGTTCATTAAAGTAAAGATGCAAGGGTTAGGGGTAGTGTAGAGATGGAGGTGGAGTATGAATTGGGAGGGTTAAAGATAAGTTGTGTTCGTTAAGGGGTGAAATTCAGAGAGAGTTAAAGCGAAGTTGTGTTCGTTAACGTTAAGATGCAAGGGTTAGGGGTACGGGTAGGGTTACGGGTAGGGTTGGAGGTGGAGTATGAGTTTGGAGGGTTAGGTTCAAGTTCTCTTTTTGAATAAATTCAACTTAACCTGTTGTAGGAGATAACGAGTTTAGTTAACCTAACCTGTTATCCCGGATAATGGGTTAGGTTATGTGAATTTTTTGAAGAAATTCAAGTTCTCTATTTGAATTCTTCAACTTAACCCATTGTAGGGGATAACATGTTAAGTTAACTTAACCCCTTATCTCCAATAACAGATTAGGTTATGTGAATTTGTTGAAGAATTTATGTTCTGTTAGAATTCTACAACTTAACATGTTATTGGGGATAACGGGTTAGGTTAACTTAACTCGTTTCTGATAACTGTTTAAGTAGAAGATAAATTTGTATAGATTTGTTAAAAATAATCAAGACTATGTATCAAATCTCGTTATTAGAGACAACATGTTTAGTTAACCTAACCCGTTTGTGCCAATAACGAGTTAAGTTGAAGATGAATTTGTTCAAATTTGTTATAAACATCAAGTCTCTGTTTGAATTTTTTAGCTTAACCTGTTAATAACGGGTTAGGTTGAGAATTGAATAACAAAATTCAAACACAGATTCAACAACATCAACAACTCAACAGAAATAACAGCAACAATGACATTCAAGTTCATATACATTCTCATTCAATCATCACATTCTCATCTCATTCAAGCAAATTCGATAACCAACAATCATCACATTCACATACAATCGTTCTTTCAATCATCTTATTGAAGCATATTTTATCTTCAACTTGAGGCATTCATTCATTCATTCAACCTCCAATCAACTCACAATGAAGTAATCAAAATATCAACACCAAAACTTCAATTACAAGTCCATAATCAACTCCCCAATCGACTAACAACAAGAACAATAGCAACGATAACAAAAAAAACAACCACAACGTGAAGAACACCATAAAAAATATTGACAAGTCCACTTACAATCACAACAATAACAACAACAATAACAAAAATATTAACCAAATACTTCAATTACAATTCCCAAAAAAAAAAAAGCAATTACATAAACAATATACACATTTAGCATTATAAATCTTTTTGACGACCACGATCGAGCTTCCTTCTACCTGATCATGTTTCGATCAAAACCTGCAACATATACTTAAAACATCAAAACGCTTGATCCCCAACAAAGGAAAAAAGAAGAAGTATTATAAGTCTATTTACACAATTTTACATACACAATAACAATTCAGTAACAATTACATACAAAATAAAAAGTATAAGTATGGTTTACTACAATTTTATCTCCATACCTCAGTTCATATCTTCATTAATATCTTCACAACTCTTTTCACCAGTTGGATCCAATTATTTTGCAATGGTGGCGCTAAATAAATGACAAGATTGAGTTAGTTAGTCAAGTTTTACCTATCAACTTCAACTAAGAAAAGCAAGATTGAGTTAGCCAATATTAACTTAGTCAAGTTATAAACATTTCAACTAAAAAAGAGATATTTTACCTAGCAACTTTGTTTGGGCAATTTCTTTAATCGTGGTTTTGTCCCCGCATACCGCAAGATTTGCACCATCTAGGTTTTCGTTTCAAATTCTCTCTTATCGGCTTCAATCTCTTTCCCTTAGGCCTTCCCTTTGTGATGCATTGATGTGGCTCGCCCACGGAAACTTTAGACATCCACGTCTTATCCATATGCATGGCCACTACCTTCTGCATGTTTTCCACTACCTTCGAGATATCCCCTAAATTCGGGTTGTATAAGATAAACTCCTTCAATGCCTTTAAGCATGTGGTCGAGCATATATTTGTAACTTGCATTAGAAGAACATCCAAGATGAACAATTTGTTTTGTGTGATTGACTCAACTCACAATAGCGAGAAACATAATCCCCGTTAGTGCCTTCGTGAATGGAGGTATATCTTTTTCTTATGACATTCTAGGTCCATCTTCCTCTAATATATTGCTCTGGTAGTGCAGTATAATTGGTGAACCTAAGAACTTTCAAAATATGTTTGCAAGAAATGCCTATGAACTCAAACAAGTAACATGGACAAGTAGCAATTTGAAAGAGTTTGGAAATATTCACCATTATCCCCATTTCTGAATTTCCAAAAAGCTTCACAAAAAAAGATGCATTCATCTTTGTGTCAAGTTCTCCAATGAAAGTCACATTATATAATAAACTTGATTGCATTTCCTCTTGGAATTTGTAGAACATCTTCAATGTGTATACTCACGCTATTTGTTCTTCCATAGGCCATTGAGTCTTCAATTTTGGTCTCCTCTCACGATTGCGATGATTTTTGTAAGTTCTCTTCTCTTGGCCTTGCTAAGACTCTATCGAAGATTACAACAAATTCATGTAACAAGTACTTTTGTTGAGTATGACGCTTCAAGAAAGAATGCATCACCTCGCTCCGTTAGCCACTCAACATGCCGGTCCAAAATTCATATCTAACATAGAAGGGGACCCATTTCTCATGAATTTCAAATAAATCATTCAACCATTTATTATTTTCAGCTTCATATTCCAAAAACAATGAATTCCAATTTGCTTCAAAATAATCTATAAATTAAGAATTCTAGATGTTACTCTTAAAAGCTTCCCTAAACTATCATTTCATTCGTTATACGTACCTCATGCAGTAATTTATCCAAAACATGCCAAATGCAATACCTATGCCGAGTCTGAGGGAACAATATTTTCACTACAACACCGATCCCATGATCCTGATCCGTCACCATGCGGGATGGAGCATGTTTTATTACTCTTAACCAGTTTTCATATAACCACACAAATGAAGTGTTCATCTCATTTGGAATCATCCCACAACCTAGGAAAGTTAATTACCAATGATGATTTATTCCAACAAATATCACAAATAACATCTCATATCGGATTCGTGCTATGTGTGTCATCAAAGGAAACTACATCACCAAATTCATCCTAGCGGTACCATCCACCCAAATACAATGAGACAATCGACCTTCGTCATCTAGTTGGAAATCATAAAAAAATAACAGATCTTTCTTTTTTTGCGATTCAAAAAATTCAATCAACATTTTCTCATCGTATCCTTTCATAGCTTCTCTCAAGTCTCTCGCGTGATTTCTAGCATCAATGTCGGTGAATCCTATTTTATCGTGTCTACTAGCACTTTCAAAGAATAACATTTGTTTGCACGTAGGAATACTAGCTTGAAAAAGTTAATCCATTATTACTTTATCAGATTTCGACACACTACGGTTTTAGGAAAACAAATGTCTTCTATCAGGTGAAGTAAATTCATGACTGTTTGATTCATGAAATGAATAAAACCCATGTATTACTTTCTTCATTTAGTTTCACACAAACGAAAGCTTTGCAATCTATTCTAGAAGTAGTTTCCCGTCTAACCTCATTAGGCTGACTCTCTGATGCCTACATAGATATGACTTATCCACTACCTTGGTTCCCTTCAATTTATTTCCACCCTTGTGCATTTGGAAACCCACACAAGCATAACTCTTATAAAATGTCTCTGCTTTCTTTACAGTATGAAACATCATACCTATCTCTGGTTTGAGGTGCCATCAACTTGCAGCCGAGATTCACCTTTTTATGTATATACAAAATTATTGCGGACAACATCATATTCCATATCTAACATCAAACATTAAACATCTAACATCTAACATATAACATCAAACATCAAACCGAATGACATTTGATGCATCTAGTGGTTGCAAAATACATTTGATTCTATCAAAATGACTAAAAAACTTTCATAATTCACGGCCTAAAGTCATTATAACAATGCTTCTGTTCATCATCACGACCTTTTGTTAATCTAGAGCGTGATGATGAATGAATGTTAAAGTTCCGATATTATAAAAAGTGAGCGCAAACATAGAACACCGCATAAACGACAATAAAAAATTATGAACTTTGCGAGTAGGTCGGATTCACCACACACAATCTAACACAACTTGTAGAAGATAGTTTCGTTCACGGTTTGTAAGATAAGGCAATGTATCACTTGCACCCCGATATTTTCTGACACGGGTTAAAAATCACGCTTCAATGCGGTTTATAGCTCACCCAGTACTTTAAATTTGTGGGATTGTATGATAGCATACATAGTGTAGCAAAATATTTAGATTCCAAGCTTAATTGATAAGAGTTTAAATTAAAGTTAAGGTTCGGATATTATAAAAAGTGAACGAAAACATAAAAAGTCGCAAAAATGACAATAAAAAATTATGAAACTTTGCAAGTAGGTCGGATTCACCACACACAAGCTAACCCAACTTGTAAGGTCAAAAATCACCATTCAATGTTGTTTATAGTTCACCTGTCACTTTAATTTTATGGGATTATATGATAGCATACATAGTGTGGCAAAATATTTGATTCCAAGTTTAACTGATAAGAGTTTGAATTAATGTTAAAATTCCGATATTATAAAAAGTGAGCGAAAACATAGAAAATCTCACAAATGACCACAAAAAATTACGAAACATTGCGAGTAGACCAAATTTAGCCAATTCATGATTCAATCACTAACCATTCCAATAACACTAACCAACTCACGATTCATTTAGCCAATTCATCAAATCAATTATCCTCCAAAATCATGTCTAAATATTGTTACAAAATTGTTTCCAAATTTTCTTTTACAATAAATGAAAAGATTGAGAGGTACAGAAAACCGAGAAGGAAATAGAAGAGAAAGAAAACCGAAAGAAGAAAAATGAAATAAATAAATAACAACTTACAAAACCGAATTTCAGATTACAAGTTGTAGTAGTCGAGGCCTGTGTATCACACAGTGTCCTTAAAACAGATTTTGCCTCTTCCGATTGCTGGATTGTACGAAGGCATCTGTCTCCCAGGATGCAACGACGAGAGTGTTCACGCAGGCACCACGTAGCACCCTGAACCAAGCAGCAGTGCCAGAATCCTATCACCGGCTTACCAAACAGTAGGAGTGAAGAACAGAACAGAACACAGAGGAGGAAGAAAGAAGATTACTGGTGCAGGGAAGAAATGAGAGGGGAGGCCTCTATTTATAGAGCCAGGGTTAAAACTGTAACGACAGACAAGGCTATGAATGCCTTCAGTGTAACGACAGGCAATTAATTGAATGACGGCACTGTAACGGCAGACATCATTCATTGCCTTTGAATACCTTCAGTGTAACGACAGACAAAACATTCAACACAGCACTGAAACAGCAAACAGACTCGTTTCTGCATTTATTTCAGCCGTTACAAAAAGAAAAATCACAACTGTAGCAAAAAAGTGGTTCTGCACGGGGTGGGGTCATGTTGGTCCGGCATTCGTATCCGCAGGTCGTGCGGGCGCACATAAGTTGCATGTAATCTGGTCCGGGATTTGCACCCCCCGCGCGCGCGAGAGAGAGAGCCTCTCTTCTAGCCATCTTATAGTTTTGAAGGAGGTTACTATATATCCCCTTCTATTTTCTTTGATTTTTCCGATGTGGGACTATGTTCCCTTAACCCATTTCAAGAACGAAAACGTCTCACTTTGAGAGACAATTTCTCATTCACCCCTTAACCGTTTTTAGCAAACCAATATATGATTTATATCTACTCACGAAGGAGAACACAAATCAATCAAGATCTCTCAATAATTCATTAAGGATCTTACTCAAAAAATTGCTCAAAAATCGATTCATAAATGGTGTATAAAACACCCATTTTCTAACATTCCCCACATGAATGAAAATTGACGACCACAGACACGATAGACTGACACGACAGACTTGGTGATAGAATTCAACGGTTGATTACTGCATAGGATAGGTAGGTGTTACCCTTTGAACCTTCCCTTATGAAAATATGTTTACTTTAGTAACTAAACAGTAGACGCGATGTCCTTGAACTGTTCTGCCATTTGTGTAAACGATGACATATCTCACACAGAAATCTTCCCAACGCATTTTCAGTTCTCACTGTTATGTTCGTTTTGGCCATGAACATATGCCTGGTTCTATAAGAGTTTAACAGGAATATTGCCGTATATTATTCCCTTGGAAGCGGCCCTTCTTGCCTCTTACATAGCTGATTTCTTACCTAAGAGTAACCCGCATTACTCTGCTCGGATATCCGACGCATAAGAATCATTAAAAGCCTAGCTTAACCTGTTACCTTACAGAAATCACTATTTCATCATGGGAATGGAAATGGGAAAATCTCCACAGTGATCCAACTTGGTCTTTACAATTTAGATGTCCCTTTGAACCCAGATCTTGGGATCTCCAGTCAGCTAGATTGGGTGTCCATTGTATCGACTTATTTTTTCATAGGCTTTAGTCCCATTCTCCTCGATGATTTATCAACCAACTCTCTGTTTAACCCTTTGGTTAACGGATCCGCAATATTATCCTTTGACTTTACATAGTCCACAGAGATAACCCCGGTAGAGAGTAGTTGTCTAATGGTATTATGTCTTCGACAAATATGTCTAAATTTACCATTATACATATTTCTCTGTGCTCTACAAATTATAGATTGACTATCTGAATGTATGCAGATTGGAGGTACAAGCTTTGTCCACCTTGGAATATCCTCAAGGAAGTGGCATAACCATTCAGCCTCTTCCCCACATTTGTCCAGTGCAATGAATTCAGATTCCATCGTAGATTTAGTAATCACTATTTGTTTCGAGGATTTCCAAGAAACTGCTGCACCACCTAGTGTAAACACATAGCCACTAGTGGATTTTGAATTATCACTGATATCCAGTTTGCATCACTGTATCCTTCAAGTATAGCCAGGTATCTCGTATAGTACAGCCCATAGTTACGAGTAAAATGCAAGTACTCCGGTACTCTTGTAATTGCTTGTCAATGCTCGCTTCCAGGATTACTCGTGTATCTACTTAGTTTACTCACTGCATAGGCTATGTCTGGTCTTGTACAACTCATTAAGTACATTAGACTGCCTATGATTCTAGCGTATTCTACTTGAGAAATACCTTCACCTTTATTCTTGGATAAATATAAAGTTAGATCTATTGGAGTTGTGGCAATTCCAGAATTATGTAACCCCTGTTTTTCATTTTGTGTATTCTGCCTGTATTTTTTTTTTTCGTTTCAGTGTATTTTTCTCCCTTGTATTTTTCTGAACCGTAGATTGAAGTTGTTTTCAATATATACTCATTTTATTTCATTTTGAGCTCCTTGTGTTTGATTTATTGTCTCTTCTGTTTCGTTTTTCATTATTTTGATCGTTCTCCCATTTTTGGTCTCGTTATCTTTACTTTTATTTTTCGTGGTATTGTGGTGGTGTTTTGGTTGTCTTTTTTTTCCCACTCCTATTATTTGATCCCTAATAAAATTTCAAAGCCAAATAAATTCCCAATCCTATTTGCATTCCTATTTCTATTTGAACCAAAACTCAAAACCCATTTGTAAACCAAATACTACTCCTAATACCCATTAACCCATTAACCTACATCCTAACCCTATATATAAACACTCCTCTCCACAAATCCTAAACCCCAACCCTAATTTTCTATCTCCCTCACATCCCGGCCCTCTCTCTCTCTCTCCCTCTCCTTGTCCGGCTACACACCCAAGTCGAGCCTCACCTCCGGCCTACTCCCCACTCCAGCACACCACAAACCCGAACCCCCTTCTCCTTGACCAATCCCGACCATCTCTACACCACCATCACAATCCTCTTGCTCTATTCAAACCCTAGTTCTCTCGTGGTGTTCTCAAGTGGCCGCTAGCCACTTTATCGTCTCTCGCATTGGAAGTTCGTTCGTGGGGAGATTCTTGCTCGTGTTGCTTAGATTCGTGGATTTGCGGATTTTCATTTGTGGGTTTTGCTTCTATTCTCGTTTGCATCGTTCTTTATCCCCAAATTAAGGCAAGTAACTTGTACTCCAATTCATTTGTTTGATATAAGTCCAAAAGTTCACCTATAGTGTAGTTGGGTCTAGAGACGCCTCTTGTTTATATTTTCTTTGATGAGTTTTGTCTCTATTGTGAAAATATGACCATAGATGACCCACGACACAATCTTGACATGATTTAACCTAGGATTCGCCCGTTCTTGATTTTAGATCGTGTATGTGAGACTTTTGTGTAAATTCGTATTTTGGTTGAGACCCATGTGAAATTCTTGGCTTGGACATGTTAGATACCCTAAATCATGATGTTTAGACACTTGGTAGACTCGATTTCATGTTTGGATGTGTTTGGATCAATTTTCTTGAATCTATGTTGTTTTTGTTTTAAGGGGAAAAATTTGTAGTTTGACGCTGTTCTGTTTTGTTTGATGTTTTCGACTATGTTAAAGTCAATATCTTGATTTCAGTATAAAACATGAGTTTTAGATAATTTCGTATATTTTCAAACCCCCTTGACCTTGCTTGATTTTGATTTCGTATGACTGAGTTATGGCTATTTTAGTACAGAGGTGTCGATCTTTTTCAGATTCTGTTTTTCGGTAATTTTAATGACAAATTATTTTAAAGAACTGTGCTATACATATTATTTTGATCCAAAACTTTGGTAAGTGTTTCTTTATCTAGTTAGGGATTACCCAAAATTTTGGTGAATTTTATTGATAAGTTTTATGTGATGTTCCATGCTCGTTTATAAAATCTATGTGCTGTATTTTACTCGCTGTTCAGTAAAGAACCTTATTTTCACTATGATTCCTTTTACTGTATGAAAAATGCTTGAGAAATATGAAAGTTAGTATATTTTATCTATTTTCTTATCCCTGGCAGAATTGGATTTCGTTTCACTGGTTGCGAGATATCTTAGTTTTCGTACAGCAGTGTTGGGAATTCCATATTTGCCAAACTACGTTTTCTTGATGCTTTCTTATTTTTTATGACTGATCTATTTTTCCTGAAAAATTATGAAACTTTATATTTAGTTGCTGGACATATAGGGGAATACCCCTGATTTTTCGTGGAGTTATTTATTGAGTTTTCATGCTATTTTCCTGTTCTTGAATTCGTTTTCCTGATTTCTGGCTGAACCTATTTTCTGTATTAAAACCAGTTTTGAGTTATGATTTTGTGAATTAGTATATGACTTATTTATATTCGCTAGATTCGTGTGAAAGTCTATTTTCCAGATCCTTCGACGGATCCAGATTTGATGTTTGTAATACTGAAAATTACTGTTTTACTACAGTAGGATCTTACTGTCCTGAACTTGAGATTTGACATTTTTATTCTTTTATGAACTGTCTTGCACACGTACATGTCTATCTTGCAACTTGCACTTGTCACGTGATCTTGCCATGCTATTCTTGATATGTTTTGCACATCTACATGCATGTTTGACATTAATAATAAAAAAATTAACCAAGCCGGGGTTAAGGAAAAGATCTAGTAGTGGATAGTGCAGAAATGTGTACTCGGAAGAACCTAGTGGTTATTGGAGCTTGTTTACATGTGGAGCTTGACACGATATACATGACACGTACACACATGACACTGGAGCTTGTTTGGGTTTTGGAGTTTATTTACATGATACATGATTACATGATACTTGGAGCTTGTCCCTGAGTACACTGCCCTGTATGGTCCCCTATAAAATCTAAAGCGAAACTGTTTGTTGTAGCAACCATGTAGTAAAAACCGGGATGCATGAAGTGCTACCTAGATAGTAAATCACTACAAGACTCGATACATGCTACTTGAATATGCTACTTGAACATGATACATGCTTGCTTGATACTTGACTACATGATACATGCGACTTATTACATGACACTTGAAACATGATATTTGATACATGATTACATGACACTTGACACTTGATGCATGTTTATAAGATACTTGATTTCTTGACACTTGATTTAAGACATTTATACTTGTTCACTTTTACCATGCTAGTTGTTATGTTGACATCATACTTATACCATGTTGCTAATTAGTTTCCCCATGTGCTTGTATCATACATTATATGTGACCCGTAACTTGCAATTGACGGGTACTTATTTTTCTTCTTCCTTCTCCTGCAAATTTACTAATTGCAGATCAGGATGGACGGCTGTCAGATGGTATTGGCAGGATGATGTATTAGTGCTGGAGTTTCTGCTTTATTATTATTATTTGTTGCTTGAACTTGAATAAAATGTACTTGATTACTTGGATATTTATTTGTATTTAGGCGATGTGACCCAGAATATTTGACTTGTTCAGAACTTGATTATTTGAGATAATTGTATTTGGTTTCAAGTAATTTCTGTTGGTATCTTGTTTCAATTATGCATGTTTGGTTGTATCTTTCGCTTCCGACTCTGATTATCTTGTGAAATTTTGTAAAGATTCTTGAACAGCTTATGGATGATGAAAATCATCCGCTGGGCTTTTGTTACATATCCGTATTCCGTATTCTTTTTGGGAAGCGGGGCGTGAAAGGGTTTTTAGTGGTATCAGAGCACCAGGTTTGGCTAATGTATTAGTTGCCTAATATATTAGACAAGCTTGGCTCGAACTGGGATCTGCACAATATTTCACCAACCATGCATACATAAATGAAATTATACCAACTCAGATTCTGGACGCTAATTGTTTTTGGTTTTGTGCAGACTATGGCTCGCAGAGGTTCTACTTCTCAGTCGCAGGTTGATCCGACTGAGGCTGTCACGACTGTGCTTGAGCGACTGATTAATCAGCAGCAAAACCACATGATCTTGTGATGGCTGCTCTTGAAGCTGCCCGGGTTCCGCCTCCTGTTGTGCCTGTGCAGGCAAATCTTCCGCATCGCCCAGGGATAGTTACAAATTTTATGAGGCTACATCCCGACCATTTTTCCGGCACTGAGACGCCTTTGGAGGCTGAACAGTGGTTGATCCGAACTGGGTGCTTGTTTTTAGCGGCTCGTGTTGCCGAGACTGATCGGGTGGACGGTGTTTCCATCCAGCTGGTGGATTTGGCTCATATCTGGTGGATGGCCAAGTCTGAGCAACTTGAGAGGCCTATTGCTTGGGCTACTTTTACTCGGGGATTCTTGGAGAAGTTCTTCCCCAGTAGTACTCGAGTTGAGATGGAACAACAATTCTTGGCCCTAAAACAGGTTAAGTCAATGTTCCATTTTGGATTTGTTACATAATTGTTCATGCAATGTTATAACAAGGACTTTCATGTCAAACCTTGAATTCAACATGTTTTAATTCCTAATATAACATCAGCTAGTCCCATGTCTTTCATGTCAAACCTTGAGTTCAACATGTTTTTAACAGATTTAATCATCTGATCATTGCTTCCAATAATAAGCTTGTCATCTACATACAAATATATAATGATATATCCATTTTCTGTGTCTTTGACATATACACATTTGTCACATTCATTAATCTTGAAACCATTGGTCATCATGACATTGTCAAATTTCTCATGCCATTGCTTTGGAGTTTATTTCAAGCCATATAATGACTTCACCAGTTTACACACTTTCTTTTCATGTCCTGGAGCTGAAAAGCCCTCAGGTTGTTCCATGTAGATTTCTTTATCTAAATCTCCATTAAGAAAAGCTGTTTTTACATCCATTTGATGTACTTCAAGATTACGTAGAACTGCTACTGCAAGTACCATCCTAATGGAATTTATTCTCGTCACAGGAGAATATGTATCAAAGTAATCAAGACCTTTCTTTTGTTTATAGCCTTTAATTACAAGTCTTGCCTTGTATTTTTCAATTGATCCATCAGGTTTTATTTTTCTCTTGAAGATCCACTTGGAACCTAAATGTTTACTACCTGGTGGAAGATCCACTAGTTCCTAAGTATGATTTTGCAAGATAGAATCAATTTCACTCTTGATGGCTTCTTTCCATAGAGGACCATCACTAGAGTTCACCGCTTCCTTGAAAGTTTGGGGTTCACCTTCAAGCATAAAAGTCAAGAAATCCAGACCAAAAGATTTTTCCATTCTTGTTCTTTTACAGCATCGAGGTTCCTCTTCAACTTCTTCATCTTAGTCTTCACTATCTTCACTAATAGTCTCATGTGTTCTTTTGGAGGAACTTGGTTCCTCCTTTGACTTACATGGAAATACATTTTCAAAGAACGATGCAATTCTTGACTCTATTATCGTGGTCTTTGATATATCAATGATATCTAATTTGTGCACCAAGAACCAATAGGCACTAATGTTAAGTGCATAGCCAATAAAAATGCAATCAACCGTTTTTGATCCTATTTTTACTTTCTTAGGTGGAGGTACTGCCACCTTGGCAAGACATCCCCACATTCGCAAGTAATTGTAGGATGGCTTTCTTCCTTTCCATAATTCATATGGAGTTTTCTCTTCTTTCTTTTTGGGGACCTTATTCAAAAGGTAGTTAGCTGAAAGAATAGCTTCTCCCCACAAGTTTGGTGGCAAACCAGAACTTATTAACATTGCATTTATCATTTCTTTCAATGTACGATTTTTTCTCTCAGCAACACCGTTGGACTGAGGAGAATAAGGAGCTGTCGTTTCATGTATAATTCCATGCTTAGCACACGTGTCAGCAAATGGCGATTCATACTCTCCACCTCGGTTGCTTCTTAGCGCCTTAATTTTCTTATTGAGTTGGTTCTTAACTTCATTCTTATAGAGAACAAATTTCTCTATAGCTTCATCCTTGCTTTTAAGCAAATATACATAGCAGTATTTCGTACTATCATCAATGAAGGTAATAAAATATCTATTACCACCTCTTATTTATATCATTTTCAAATCTCAAATATCAGTGTGAATTAGATCAAGGAGTTCAGTGTTTCTTTCAATACTTTTAAACGATGATCTTGTTAGTTTTGCCTCAACACAAGTTTTACACTTGTGTTTGGAATTAATTTGGAATGTTGGTATGTGATTCAAGTTAATTAGTCTTCGCAAAGTATCATAATTAACATGTCCTAGTCTACCATGCCATAAAATAGAAGACTTAAGCAAATAAGTAGAAGAGCTAGCTTTATTGATATTCTTGACCATGGTCATTACATTGAGTTTAAACATTCCACCACACATGTATCCTCTACCAACATAAATTCCACTCTTTGATAAAACAAATTTGTTCGACTCGAACACTAAACGAAAACCGTGGTTATTAAGCAACGAACCAGATACTAGGTTCTTACAGATTTTAGGAACATATGCAAAATTGTTCAGAGTCAGCCTTTCCAAAAGTTATCTTCAAGATCACCTTGCCTTGGCCATTGATTTCTGAAGTAGCTGAGTTCCCCATAAATATTTTTTTCCCCATTCTCTAATGGTTCGAAAGTGGAGAACATACTTCTGTTAGAGCACACATGTCGAGTAGCTTCAGTGTCAATCCACCATTCCTTCGGGTTTGAACCTAACATATTCACCTCTGAGATCACAGCTGAGAGGTTGATATCGGAAATATCTTGATTAATCCCTTGAATCAAGTTTGCTTCTCTGTTCTTGTTCTTCTTGGAAAGTCTGCATTCAGTAGACTTGTGACCCATTTTGTCACAATTGAAGCACTTACCTTGAAACTTCGGCTTCTTAGAGATTCCTTCCTTGGGCCCCAACCTGGGACCCTTATTGTTGTGCTTGTTGAAATGTTGTTTATGTTCCATTACATTTGCCTTAGCTGAATGACTGACGAGTCCAACCTTTTCAGATCCTCTGTTGTCGTGTTCAATACAAAGCCTGACAATTAGATCTTCAATGCCCATTTCTTTTCGCTTATGCTTTAGGTAATTCTTAAAGTCTTTCCAACCTTGTGGTAATTTTTCAATTATACATGCCACTTGGAAACATTCACTTAAGTTCATACCTTCAGCATGAATCTCATGCAAAATCAGTTGTAGTTCTTGAACTTGACTGATCACTGTTTTAGAATCTACCATTTTATAGTCTAGGAAGCGGCCCACAATGAATTTCTTGGCCCTGGCATCCTCAGTTTTATACTTATGGTCTAGTGATTCCCAAAGTTCTTTAGCTGTTCTTTTGTCAATGTATACATTATACAAAGAATCGGCTAATCCGTTCATTATGTAATTCCTACACAAGTAATCAGCATTTTTTCCAAGCATCCACAGCGGCAATGACTTGGTTATCTTGCTCATCTTCCTTAGGATTTGGAGCTTCTTCGTTCAAGAATCTTGCAAGATTCAGTATGGTCAGATAGAACATTATCTTCTGTTGCCACCTTTTGAAGTTCTGCCCGTTGAACTTCTCAGGTTTCTCCCTATGGGAGACTGAGATAGGTACAACGGTGGGCATTGTCACATGGACCATTTCAGACACAGCAACATTGTCCGATGCAGTAGTCATTTTAATTCTGAAAATTACACAACACGAGTGTAAGTATTCCAGATTAAAGAAAAGAAAAGAAGTGTCTCAAAATCGGAAATCAAGAAAATTAAAAATCTGTTTTAAGTTTGTTACAAAATTGTTTATAAATTTTCTTTTACAATAAATTAAAAGATTGAGAGGCACAGAAAACCGAGAAGGAAATAGGAGAGAAAGAAAACCGAAAGAAGAAAAATGAAATAAATAAATAACAACTTACAAAACTGAATTTCAGATTACAAGTTGTAGTAGTCGAAGCCTGTGTATCACACAGTGTCCTTAAAACAGATTTCACCTCTTCCGGTTGCTGGATTGTACGAAGGCGTCTGTCTTCCAGGATGCAACGACCAGAGTGTTCACGCAGGCACCACGTAGCATCCTCGAACTGAGCAGCAGCATCAGAATCCTATCACCGACTTACCAAATAGCAGGAGTGAAGAACAGAACAGAACGCAGAGGAGGAAGAAAGAAGATTACTAGTGCATGGAAGAAATGAGAGGGGAGGCCTCTATTTATAGAGTCAGGGTTAAAACTGTAACGGCAGACAAGGCTATGAATGCTTTCAGTGTAACGACAGACAATCAATTGAATGACGGCACTGTAACGGTAGACATCAGTCATTGCCTTTGAATGCCTTTAGTGTAACGGCAGACAAAATATTCAACACAGCACTGAAACGGCAGGCAAAACCATTTCTGCATTTATTTCAGCCGTTACAAAAAGAAAAATCACAACTGTAGCAAAAACTGGCTCTGCATGGGGTGGGATCATATTGGTCCGGTATTCGTGTCCGCAGGTCGGGCTGGCACACACAAGTCGCATGTAATCCGGTCCGGGATTTGCACCCCTGCGCGCGCGCGAGAGAGAGAGAGCCTCTCTTCTAGCCATTTTACAATGCTTAGAAGGAGGTTACTATATATCCTCTTCTATTTTCTTTGATTTTTCCGATGTGGGACTATGTTTCCTTAACCCATTTCAAGAATGAAAACGTCTCACTTTGAGAGACAATTTTTTATTCACCCCTTAACCGTTTTTAGCAAACCAATATATGATTTTGATCTACTCACGAAGGAGAACACAAATTAATCAAGGTCTCTCAATAATTCATTGAGGATCTTACTCAAAAAATTGCTCAAAAATTGGTTCGTAAATGGTGTATAAAACACCCATTTTCTAACAAATATTTCCTAACACATTGAATTCACCCAATACTTGACAACGCCTTAATAATTTTTTACTCAAGAATTTTCAGAATTGATTCAAAGAGACAAAATTAATAAAAATTTTTAACATATTCTTGCATCAGAACACTTATGCAATTCACCAAATAAATTAGGGGATATAAGTGCAAAGTAGGTAAAACAAAATTAATAAAATTAATCATACGAGGGTAGATGAGACCCAAAATTAAATAAAAAAGCAAAAAAAAAAAATTATACCTTGTCGGAGCTAGGTTTCAGGAAATCGGAGTTGTGGTCGAAGTTTGTCGGAGTTGCGCCCACCGTCGTCGGGGGGTGTCAGGTGTCAGAGTCGGGAGAGAGTGTTACTGAAAATGAGTGAGTGAAGAGGGGGAGTGGACACCGGAGGTTGGGAGTTCGTCGGAGGTCGTCGGAGCTAGAGTTTCGTTGGAGCATGTCGTCGGGGGGGTTCAGTGGAGCTTCGAAGTGGGGATAGAGAAACAAAAGAGAAAGAGAAACGGGATATGAAGTGGGGTGGGGGTATTTACGAGATTACCCCCCACTTAATTGATTTTGAGCAGAAGGGTTACGAGCCATCCGATCATGATGATATTGATCATCATGATCGGACGGCTCGCAATGGCGTTTGCACACCAGTTTGCAAACTAGGTTTGTTATATCTCTAATCTCTAATCTCTAGTTTATCTAATCTACCTAATCTCTAATATTATAATGGGAGAAGATCTTAATATCATTTGTCATTTTGTCATTCTACCAACATGTGCAATGCACGTACATAATCTCTAATCTCTAATCTCTAATATTATAATGGGAGAAGGCCTTAGTGTCATTTGTCATTTTGTCATTCTACCAACATGTGCAACGCACGTACATAACTAATATAAAGGAGGTTTCCAGGTCAAATCTTTCCTATGTCAGAGTTTTTATTTTTATTTTTTGAAATTATTAAAAAGTGCATCGCACGTGTAAATTAGTAGTATTTATGTCATGCCCCGCTTCCCAGAATACGGGAACACAGGCACGTAACTGAGGCCCAGCGAATGATGCGAATACATCATTCATAAGCTGTATAGTTAGCTCAACAACAAGATAACAATATCAACCACGCAAGCATATAAAATCACAATAGGATAACAAAATACATGACATAGTTCATGACATATTACAGGACATAACCAACAACTGGAAAAGAAACATAGTTGCAGGTCAAACACGCCCGGATTACAACAAGAAGTACATGAATAAACAGGAACTAAAATAACATGAAAATAAACATGACTAAAATCTTTACTCAGCAACACTTTCGGGTAATTCTCCATCTGGGCCTGCAAGCATATTATTACAAAAAGGAGAAATAAAGAGGTACCCGTTAATGCAAGTCACAGACCGCAAGTGGTACAAGCTAATTGGACAATTATAAAAAAAACAAAAGTAGGAAAAGAACAAGGAATCAAGAGTTATGTAAATAGGAGAAATACAACATGCAAACAAAATTATGAACAAGACCTCATGGAAAAAATTGCATGCATGAAAGTAAGTGAATAAATCAAATAGGAACATATAATATGTAAACGAGTAAGCAAGCAAATGTGTCAACATAAACGCATAACATGTAAACAAGTAAGCAAGTCATCATGAACATGTAATATGTAACTGGATCATGCAAGTGTATGTGTTAATGTCATATCTTTTATTAACCTAACTAGGTAGCACTTCATGCGTCCCATACCACATGGTTGCTATACGCAATCAAGTAAACGTTTAGACTAGTGGTGGATTATATAGATCACGTACCCGGAAAAAATATGTCAAGTATATCTTGTATCAAGATACGTGCAATGTGGAACATAGTGTAACCTGTAGAGTGAAATAAGTAAACCTGTATTTTGCAAACTTGTAACTTGTAACTTGCAACTTGCATCAGTAAACCACGAGCTCCTATCCGAGTACGCTATTCTATATTGCCCACTACTAAATCTTTCCCCTTATACCCTAGCTTGTTATCTTTTTATTACAATTAAACATGAACAATAACTACATGCAACAACAAGGATGGTAACATGACATGATCGAGTATCAAGACTTATGCAATGCAGGAAAACGTATTTCAGGGTCTATAAAATATGTGGATGTAACCAATGGCATGTATAAAACTTAATCAAGAATAAAAGATATTATAACAACATGCAACCTAGTAACAAGACAAGTAATTAATACACAACATCCTATATGGTTCTAAGAGTATATATGTGTATAGTGTTCATGCAATGCATATGGCAACAAAGTATTCATGATCAGGTACGAATACGGGATCAATGGACTATGTATAGTACGAATAGAGTCAAAGAATATACTTGCGGTGTTTTGCAAAGAGAGCTTGTACTAGAACAAACGAATTTGTATAAGAGATACTTGGCTGTTAGTCGACGACGATTATATGGAACACTAGAATAATGGGATTAGAATCCCGGACAGCGAAGTACGTGCAAGATACGTGTTAGCCATGCCAAAATAGCAAACTCCCAAAATAGCAAACAACAATAAAGTAATCTCCTTTCTCCAAAACAGCAATAACTCCTTCACAAACTCCAAGACAGCAACACACCAACTCCACTTCATAACACCAAAGTCCAATAAACACCAATACAATCAGATCCCTCTTCCAATAAACACCAAACACCAATGAATTCTCCAAATAGCAATGCACCCAACACACCAAATAGCAATCCACCCAACATCAATACAATAAGATTCCTCAAATACCAACACAACAGCAACACCAATAACGCACCGTGTCTCTTCCCTTCTTCCCAATATTACGACAGAGAGAGAGAGGGAGAGAGAACAGGCGGGAGAAGTAAATGGCGACGGGGGTACTGTGCGACGGGAGGTTCAGTGGTGGAGGGGTGCTCGGGGCTGGCGCGTCGACAGAGGGAAAGAGTGTTGACGTGACGATGGAGGAGAGCGGAGGCTCTGTGGAGGTCGGGGGAGGGCAGAGTTGGCGAAGAGGACGGAGCTGCAAGGCAGAGCAAGGGCAAGGTCGAGGAAGATGGCGAAGACGAGCGGTGGTGGCGAAGTGAGGAGCTCGACGGTGGCGGCATCGAGGTTGGAGCAGGGTGCAGTCGCGACACGACGGCGGGAGATCGACGGGGTTGCGAAGGCGGCAGGAGACGCGCGGGGATGACAGAGGAGGTGGGCGAAGCTTCGGGACGATGGGGGCGCGACTGGATGTTGCGGTGCTGGTGGCGAGGCGGCTGGGTCGAGCGGAAGGAGGAAGAAGGCGAGGGGCTGTGCGAGTTCGAGCGGAGACTGGCAGAGACGGCGGCGAGGAGCAGGGCGATGTGGGTTGCGAGGTGTTCGATGGAGGAAGAAGGAGGAGGATGGGGGAGTTGGGTTCTCTGCTTCGTTTTCGAAATAGGGGAGAGGATTGGGGGAGAGAGAGGTGTACGGGAATGGGGGTTTATATTATAATAATAAATATAATAATTGATAAAGTAGTGGGGTGTGTGCATTTGCAAAGTCCGGAGTTGAAGTACGGGATTAGAAAATTGGGGATACGGGAAGAAATTGTATACGGGTGGGTATAGAATTAATCTGTACAATATAAGTACTGGGTTTGGGCTTTAATAATGGGTATCTCCAAAAGAACCCAATAGTGAGAACGAGCTTCAATAAATGAGCTCAAGATATTTAAATAAAATAATTAGGGTATTGGGCTAAATTTTGGGCTCAGATTAAATATATAAATAAAATAAAATCAAAATATGGAATTGGGCTTATGATAACAACTGGGCTCACATTAATAATTACTCCCTCCGTTTCACTTTAAGTGATATTCACAAGTTTTGCACACATATTAAGAAAGGGTGAGATAAACATTTGTTTCCCTTTATACCCTTATTAATAAGTCTTCATGATTTAATTACTAATTCTCTTTCTAATACAAATTCTGATTTCAAGAAATTGTAATTAATGTTTTCTCAATTTCAAGACGTTCTTTTTACACCAACTCTTTGAGATGGTGAGTTGACATTAATTTTTTGGAGAAAATAAAATCTAGAAAGTTGAAAGTACAATTTTCTAAGAATATTTGGTAGGATTAAGATGAGTAATTAATATAAAATTTCAACATAAATAAGGGCTTTCTTGGAAAAAAGTTGGAAAAAATTGGATAATATCACTTAAAGTGAAACAAGAAAAAAACCCCTAAATATCACTTAAAGTGAAACGGAGGGAGTAATAAAATTAAAATGCAAACCTGGGCTTATAATAAACAATTGGGCTCCAAAAATAATTTAAATAATGAAATCAATTAAGGAAGAATAGTTATAAGATACGGAGGATTTAAATACGGAAAAATACTTTTAAAAAAATACGTATTAATGAAAACAGGGGTTACAATTTATAATTAAAATATATAACAAATATCCATTAAAATCTCAGTCACTTGTATTGCACATGGTAACTATCTATTTAAATTATAAATAGATAGTTTGACAGTTTTGGGCCGGGTACGGTTAAGGAAAAAGTTAAAAAGAATGGTTACATATCAATCCAGTCCATGAACGGGTCGGATCAGTTATACTCACGGGTACACATGTATTTAAATGAACTAGTAATTTACACGTGCGAAGCACGTTTTAATAATTTCAAAAATTAAAAATAGAAACTCCCACAGAGGGAGGATTTGAACTGGAAACCTCCTTTATATTAGTTATGTACGTGCGGTTGCACATGTTAGTAGAATGACAAAATGACAAATGACACTAAGACCTTCTCCCATTATAATATTAGAGATCAGAGGTGAAATTTAATTTAATACACACAAAAATCCACACAAGCCATAACCCACTTCTCCACTACACCCATCAACCCAAACCCGATACATATATAACTAATATATAGATAACCCAAACCCATTTATAATACCAATTTATTCTCTATTTACTTCTATGTTTAGATTATAGAAAAATTAGTAATTTACACGTGTGATGCACGTCTTAATAAATATAATTTTTTTAAAGTAAAAATTCAGACGTAGTCTAGATTTGAATCTAAGACCTCATTTATAATAGTTATGCACGTGCATTGCACACGTTGATAGATTTACAAACGACATTATAATATGAGATTTACACGTGCGATGCACGTCTTAGTAAATATATATTTTTAAAGTTAAAAGTCAGATGTAGTCTAGATTTGAACCTAAGACCTCCTTTATAATAGTTATGCACGTGCGTTGCATGCGTTGATAAATTGACAAATGACACTAAGACCTTCTCCCATTATAATATTAGAGATTAGAGATGTTCTTTATAGTTTTCTTTATTTAAAAATTAACTATAAAATTAAAAAAAAAATCAAATTTCACATGTACCCGTGGGCTAGGTCCAGGTGAACAAAACACAGAAAAAAAATCGTAGTTACTTTTGAACCCGAACCGTCAGACCAGTGAGTCAGGCAACCCGTACACATGGTACTCGAGCTGGCCCATTTGCTAGGTCTATAGATAAGTATAGGTTTTCCCAAAATTAATAACTTTTTGCTTGAATATGTAGAAAAAATAAATTTGGGGCACAATTCATTTTTTTAAATGGCTTTGTTAAAATTAAATTTAAAATGTAAATATAGGATTAGCTATAATTCTGGAACTCCATTCAGAGAAGCATACTATTTATATATCCATGTCAATGGATATGGTCCCATATAGGCATATACTATAATTAATTAATATTACTAGACTACTGGTCATATAATTCTGTCAGGTTATAATAATAGTAGTTGTTATCGAGACACACAAAATTCAAAAATTTAAACACCCTCAATTTTTAAGGAGACCACCATTCGTTCGGGATTTCATCGGTTAAAAACTTATCGTTTCCCCGACTATTTCTCTCTCTTTCTCAGTATATATACTTGTCCCTCTCTTCCTCTTCCTTTTAATCCACTCTCTCTGTCTACATTTTTTGATCAATTTAGGCCGTTGATTCCTTAATCCTAACAGGTATATCCATCTGCATTGTTTTGATACATTTTCGTTGTTCTTTTCATGCATGCAATTAATTGTCATCTTTTATCTCATCTGAAATTTGTTAATTACTTTCAGATTAGTCTCGTTGGGTTGCGGAGAATAAAGAATCACCCACTTTGTTTGTTGATTTGAGGAAGAGGGAGAGAGATTCAGAGAGAATGATGGGGTCGTTTCTTAGTAGGATCTTTTTGTAAGAATTTCTAACCCTATTTTTTTTTTACTCTATTCATTAATTGTTTCACTTTCTTTCATTTATGTATGTCAGTATGCATTGGTGGATAGGTTGATTAATATTCGTTAGTCTACATTATATATGGGACTTAAAATACTATAAAATACAATGTATGGTTGAAAATCATTGTATTTTATTGTCACATAAAGGATGAGCCAATGAATTTCAAATGATTTGATTTTACATATTTAGATTAATTTAGATGTGTAGATTAATGTGAACGGTTCGGATCGTCGATACAAAGGTGGGAAGTCGAGTGCACACAGAGGGATGGTGCACAATGGGATAGATTGATTAATATTCGTTAGTATGAGGAAAATTTTCTCAGCCTCTATATGAGGCTCACTTTTCTCATATATGAGTAATGTGAGCCTCATAATTGTATGAGGAAATTTTCCTCATACAAAGTGATTATACTCACTTAGTAAGGCCATTATGGAAGATCCACTCCGTCCAAATCACTTGATTTTTTCTACACATACATCTATTAGCATGATAAACATGATGGACGGAGTGGATCTTCCATAATGGGCCCACTAAGTGAGTATAATCACTTTATATGAGGAAAATTTTCTCATACTCTATATGAGGCTCACTTTTCTCTCTCTCTATATCTCTATATATATATATATTACAAATTTAAGAATTCTCTTGCCGTAATCATATACTGGTGGTTAAAGGATTGGTCGATGATTTATCAGAGTACATCTGCATTGGTGAGAGGAGCACAATAAGGAGAAGAAAAAAATCTGACTTGGTTTTTATTTTCAACTAAACAGGATGGCTCTTGGTTATGCCTATCCCGCTTATGAGTGCTATAAAACTGTTGAAATGAACAAGCCAGAGATTGAGCAGCTCCGATTTTGGTGTCAGTACTGGTCAGTTCACTTAAAATTTCACAACATTTTCTCAGTAGGTTTGTTAGAAAGAAGAGAATAATAAGATGTATCTTGAAATTTGATTCCATATGTTTCAGGATTTTAGTTGCACTAATGACAGTTTTCGAGCGGCTTGGAGATGCTTTTGTTTCATGGTAAACAAATTAAACTTCCCTGTACGTGGGTTCTTATGATTTTTTCCTTTTTTCTTGTTTGATATTGCCTCTTCTTGCTTTCTTGAAAAGGCTACCAATGTATGCTGAGGCAAAATTGTCGTTCTTCATATACCTCTGGTACCCTAAAACTCAGGTTTAGCGCAGTATTCTCTCTTTTGGTATTACATGTATGTAATTTTTTTTTTTTTTTTTTCATCTATGCTTACTTACTTTCAATTTGATTTCAGGGAACAAAATATGTCTACAACACATTTTTCAAGCCAGTTATTGCGAAACATGAGAATGAGATTGACCGAAAGATACTGGAGCTAAGAGCTAGAGCAGGGGATGCTTTTATTCTTTACTGGCAAAAGTCCTTTAGTTATGGTCAGTCAAGGTTCTTTGAAATATTGCAGTATGTTGCTACACAACCGCGTTCAATGGGGGCGCCAAAGACTGAGCCCGTGGTGCAGGTATATATGTATTGCCTGAATTTTATTTAGTATTACTCATTTTTTCTTCCTTTTGTGCCATATAGAGATTAATTACTGTGTAGGACTTACTATTATCAATTTGGAATCTCTATCTGAAGTTCTGCATGCCTTTTATGGATGTACCACACCATTAACTGGATTTTACACTTTCCTTTCCTTTCACTTAATAAATATGAAATCAACTATGATAATTAATAACTCTTTTTTAACCGTACGATTATTTAAAATGCCCGGATGAAAAATAATTTATGAATATGGTTTAATGTGCCGTCAAGATTCCACTTATAATGTTGTACTAGCTTTGTGAAGTTTGCTTTGGTCTCTTTAGTTCATTAGATTAGCTTCAGTTCAGCAATATGATTCACATATTTAATAGTCTTGGTTGGCTTGTGCTTCTCCCGGATCTTCTGCGCGTTATATGTGATGCTTGGAGGGAAGGCTGCTTCTCTTCACATGTTGAATACATACGGAGACGGTTAAGGCCAGCTTAATGCTTACAAAGCTTCTTTGAAGTATTATGCGTCTATCTATGTAGGTTTGAAGATAGGCTTATTTTAAAAAAAGGTTTTCTCTAATATGACATTACCAAATCTGGGGTTGGGTGAGGATGTGACAATTCTCTTCCTCCGGTAGTAGTCGGGTTCAATGAAATTTTAAAGAAAAACAAGATTAGGGTTCAGAGCCCCTATTGTAAGAAGAAAGTACATTTTTGAAGAAAGAGGGCATAGGATGAAAGCAGACAAGGATCAAATGGTGTTTCTACGTCGAC
This sequence comes from Hemerocallis citrina, assembly GCA_017893485.1. NCBI lineage: Eukaryota > Viridiplantae > Streptophyta > Magnoliopsida > Asparagales > Asphodelaceae > Hemerocallis > Hemerocallis citrina. The sequence continues at coordinate 186,162,939 of CM030366.1, read as the reverse complement.
TGTCCTAAATGTGTAAACTGAAAAGGTTCTTGCAAAGGTCCCTCTTCGATGGGTGTTACATATTAATCAGTATGTATAGAGTTCGAATTGAAGATCTAAGGGCACGTGCAAAGGTTCTTGCATAGTCATGATTTGAGAAAGGTCGGTCACCGCAATCTTTTTATAGGCTTCAAGGGAACCTTGTGAAATGTAGACTTGGAGGAAATGGTCTTCATAGAGCTAGTGTGACACCACTTGAATGCGGCATGCATGTGAGACTATTACAATGAATCGTCATCGTCCACACATTAGGTGGAACACTTTGATTTCTTAATTTTTTTTTGTTCTGGGCTTTACAGATTGTTAAAATGATTTGGCATGCTTTCTAGTTCCTATAATACTTGAAGTGTTTTACCTCTTAAAAATAATAACTTGTAAAGTGTTATCAGGCCTCAACTCCTGCTGACACCAAAACCAGCACCAAGAATCCAAGTGAAGCACATGCAATGCAGGTCGACTCAGCCAAAAAAAAGGACTCAAAGGAGGCAGAGGTTGAGGACGAATCTACCATGGACGACGCAATTCTAAGGACTCGTGCAAGGTTGAGGAAACGAGCTGCCATTGGCACTGCCACAAATTAACAACTCTTTCATTTTGACGTTTTGGTTTCGTGCTGATTGATTTGTTTTTGATATTCAGTGTATGTAAGTTTAGTCAATATCTATTTCAATGTATGATGTGAAGTGCATACATGTAAATACTACGACAAAACTCGGTAAATATGTTTCTTTGATGATGATCATGTAAGTTTTCGGGTATTGACGAAAAGGGAATGATCATGTAATGTTTCTTATTTCTTATTATGAGGGTATTGTTTTTTATGAATGACTCGATCTTGTGCACTCAAGTACCCCTTCTTCTCAAATACTATGTGTAACTTGTCATCTTCTATCCTCTCTCACTTAGGAACTGTTGCTGATGAAATATGTTTTTAATAAATATAACAACAGCAGCAACAACAAAAGAATAAAATAAAATAAATTACAAGACCGCACCCCTCCCATCCCTCGACGGCTCGACCCCTGGTCGATTCTGTAACTTATAAATACCGAGCGGTTGTCAGCAGTAAAGGTGGGCAAAAATAACAGTCCATTCCTTGAGTCATATGATGCAAGGCAAAATGTTGTAATCTGAACTGATGGTGGACAAGCTGAGATACAAGATATGCAAGCAAAACAGAGGCTAGAAAGAAAGAAAATAGGAGCACAATACTAGGAGTGGAAACATATCACTATGGATTTTATAGTTGGGTTACCTAAAACACAACATAACACTATTTGGGTAATTGTTGACGGCTTACAAAATCAACACACTTCTTGGTAATTCGAGATAATTATCCGCTAGATCGTCTATCTCGATTGTATTTAGGAGAAATAATTCGACTACATGGAATCCCAATTTCAGTTGTGTCAGACAGAGACCCTCGATTTACTTCACGATTTTGGAGGGGCCTATAAGAAGCAATGGGGACAAAATTAAAACACAGAACCGCATTTCACCAACGGTTATTCAAAACGGACAATCCGAACCCTAAAAGAAGATATGTTGCGAGCCTGAATTCTAGACTTCCAGGGAAGTTGGGATAGACATCTTCTACTAATTGAGTTTGCTTATAATAATAGATTTCAAGCCACCATCCAGATGGCCTCAAATGAAGCATTGTACGGAAGAAAATGTCAAAAATCACTCTGTTGGGATGAAGTAGGTGAAAGGAAATTGTTAGGACCATAAATTGTACAAGAAACCACTGAGAAAGTGAACCTAATTCATGAAAAAACTGAAAGAGGCTCAATTTCAAAAAAAAGAACTACGCAGACTAGAATTTCAAGTTGGAGACCATGTTTTTCTTAAAGTTTCACCATGGAAAGGAATAATGAGGTTCAGAAGAAAAGGAAAACTCGCTCCTCATTTTATTGGGCCTTTTGAAATCTTGCGGCGAATTGGAGCAGTTGCCTAGAAATTATTAATGACCCTACCGATGGACCAAAACTTCAAAGTTGTGGTAATGGTGAGGGTTTTAATATTTATATTCAAACACGTCCCCGCAGGCTGAGGGCCATCTTTTTGGGCCAAGACCTGGACTATACACAGCGGTATTTTTTTTTCAATCCGCATTTAAATAGCGCAGCCGGTGAGATTCGAATCTGAGTTGCTCTAATACCATAGTAATGACCCTACAGATGCACCAAAACTTCGAAGTTGTGGTAAGGGTAAAGGTTTTTATATTTATATTCTAACACAAATTAGCACTACTACCGAGCCTAGTAAATCTTCATAATTTATTTCATGGTTCTACTCTTAGAAAATACGTAACTGACCCTGTGTATGTGATTGAGTACGAGCCGATCCAAATCAGAGAAGATTTGTCATACGAAGACATTCCAATAAAAAATTTAAATTGCAAAGAGTAAATCTTGTTAGGGAATTATTCTCTCTAGAGGATCTTATTGAGTTTTCAACACAATTAAGAAAATAGAAGATCACACCAAATACACAAAGCACACAATTTTTTTTTCTAGTTGAGGCTTTCACCTTAATCCGGAGGAGAAAAAATTGAGATATTATTCAACTAGAGAAGATACAAAAATATTACAATTCTCACTATGACCCTCTCTCAAGTCTCACAGAAAATACTAGTTGTTTACAATAGGAAAACCTCTCCAACTCTCTTCAATGAAGTACTCTCTCTCTCTCTCTCTCTCTCTCTCTCTCTCTCTCTCTCTTGGCTCTCAATGGAGGCCAATTAATTACAATAATATATAGAAATTTAGAGAAACGATAGTTTGATATCTTGATACAATTGTCATTAGATATTTCTGAAGAGATAACCCTATGATAAGAGTCGTACGATCTAACTTGAAGAGCAAGTTCGGGCTTCCAATGAATCACCTAGACCCGCACCCGAAAGCTGCATCTAGCCGCGCTCGGTCGACAAGACACAAGTGTAGTCGACTGTTGAACTTTAACCAAATTCTAGAGAGGGTGACCGTTGACTGTGCGGTCAACTGCTCGATTGCGCAGTCGACTACACTTGCTGCTGGCTGTTGCTCTGCTTGCTTCCACTCCACTTCGATCACCTCGATTCCTCCATCGCTTCGTTGTCTTCGTATTCAACTTAGTATGTAAGAGATAAATCCAACAAATTTTTCGGACAAAAACCATTCCGTTAATTAATGAAAGTGTTATGGCGAAATCAGACCATCGAAGAAGTTACCTAGGAACCTGAAGAATACTCACAGCTATTCCAAACATCATGTACATAAATTCCGAGGACGGAATATTCTTAAGTAGGGGAGAATTGTGATACTCCATTTTTTACTATAGAATTTATTTTTACATTATTTTTATGTTACACTTGTTAGAACAACTCCAGCTACTATTTGAAGTCTAAATCGAATCGGAACATGTAGCCTAATATTAAATACATGACGCGGAGGAATAATAATTAAAATGCTAGCTAGGTATTAATCTAATCAAATAAGACTTAGGAATGACCCTGTTTAGCATGGTGGAGAAACTAAGGTATATTGATATGCTTTGTAGTAATCAAGGGAGAAGATGAAATCACGTGAGATGCTTAAATTGAGATAGTGATGAACTTATTTCCATATGATTTAAGGAGTATTTCATAAAGATTTATATGAAGAGTGTTGGCAGTATTTATAGAAGATTTATATGAAGGGTGTAGGCAGCATGCATGGGTTTGGGATTCTGATTTTTTTCGCCAAATAGGTTCTTTTTTTAAGACTAATTTCCAAATAGGTCTATTTCAAAACTAATTTCAAAGATGGGTATGTCCTCATAAACCGTAGTACCGAACTGCGGCTTCTTCAACTTCAAGGCCACAATTGTGAACTGCGGCCTAAGTACATACCATAATAGATTCTCAAGACTTGGTTTTAAAATTTCTCAAGTTCAAGGTAGTTCAAAAGAGATTCCACTGAGACCGCAGGGTACTGCGGCCTCAATAATACTAAGGCCGCAGTTCACAAAACGGCGGCCTCAGTTATATCATTGATGGGGTCCAGTTCTTAAAACCCCTATTCTCTCCTTCACTTCACTTCATGTTCATCTTCTCTGCATTCCCCAATTCTGAAACCCAAATTATTCGAAAATAATCTAGCTCCTCCCACTCCATAAAATCTCTCCATAATTAACGAATCAACTTGGCCACATCTTCCTCTCCCCATCAACCTACAATCCCCAAATCCCCAAACCCTAATTTCCATATTCGTCACAAAATTCTCCAAATCTCGCCACCCACATTCAAGCCGACAACACCCCCAACGATTAGCACCGTGTTCGTATTGTCCAACATCTGTCGTCATCTCCGCTCTCTCACACTGGGTTTTTTAAGGTATTCATACAACCTTAGAAAGTATAAATTATATGTCTTACGTTTATGATTAGATAATTACTCGCATATTCGTCCATTTATTATAGGTATGGATTACAAAATTCCTATTTGGTTATATTATGGGGGAGAATTATTTCGAGACCCAAAATTAGGAGCTTATTATACTGATGTCGAACCGGAAGTAATTTGGGTTCTCCATAATATTACAAAGCACAAACAAGTAGAAAAGGTGTACAAAATTACCAACTGGGATAAAGATGAATGTAATGTTAAAATTCGAGCTCGATATGCAACTGGAAAAGGTGAGTCCCAATATTTTATTTTAGTGTCTGTAGTCGATGATGACTCTCTTTCTTCCATGATTGCAAGTAAAATAGATCCGAATTCTAGTTGGACTGCATTGGAGTTATATGTTGACAAAATCAATCTTCCTAATAGTCTGCCACTTGGTAATTGTATGTCAAGCCCAGTACGTGAAGTACCGACTAATTAGACGAGTACCCATCTTAGTCCTAAACCACATGAAAGATTGTCCCATCGACAAGAAAATATGTTCACAAATCCAATACCAACAAATTCCCTCGTACATGACTTGCCACCATCAAATTCTAGCTTTATCCGTAATCTTGTCGATAACGAAAACTTTATTCAAGATTTCGGCCATGCTACGGTTAACAATGAGTTAGTAGAAGATGAAGATGATGATGAATTTGAGGTAGATGTGGAACAGGAGGAATATGAAGATGATGAGCATCCAAACGATAACGTTAATGACGTTCAGGAAATGGGAGACAATGTTCCACAACCCCCCCCCTCAATTCATGAGTCCAATTGTACCTGAATTTGAATCCACTGAAGGGAGTAATAGTTCCCGAGTACATCAAAATCCGGAAGAATCATGTGGTTCTTCGGAGATAGGAAGAGTGTACATCGGGTAAAAGTTTGAAAACAAAAATAACATCGAACATGCAGTCAAGATGTTCTCTATGTTCTTTATTAAGGAACATTGAGAAATTGTTGTCGTGAAATCGAACAAAAGGTTTTATATCTTCCAATGTAAATTCACACCAAAGGTACGTACAAATGAGGATACATCACACAAACCCGAAGGTGTAGCCGAGGCAGGTTGTCCATGGTGACTACGTGCAATTATTCTGATAGGACAATCGTACTTCATTATGAAGAAGTTGGGAGGGGCGCATACATGTACCAATCTGACCTTCACTCAGGACCACACTAAAGTTGATACGAAAATAGTTTCTAATATAATTTTGAATGTTGTTAAGGCACAGTTAGGAACAACACCAAGAGTCATAATTGAGATCGTCTTGCTACAAGTTAATTATAAGATTTCTTACAAGAAAGCTTGGATTGCAAAAAAGAAAGCTATTGAGAAATTGTTTGGAGGGTTCGATGAAGCACATACGAAGTTGTCTGCTCTTTTATCAGCAATACATGCATCAAATCCTGGTACTTACGTACATTGGGATAAGATTCCTTCGGGCCAAGAAACATTCAAAGGAATTTTTTGGGCATTTGCGGCTTTGATTGAAGGTTTTAAGTTCTGCCGACCTGTTATTAGTATACATGGAACTCATTTGTATGGAAAATACAAGGGTTGTTTGTTGTTTGCAGTTGCATTGGATGCAAATAATAGGTTATTTTCATTTGCTTTTGCAATAGTAGATGGAGAGAGTAGAGACAGTTGGACTTGGTTCATGAGTTGTATTAGGTATTTTATCACTGATCACCAAGGCTAATGTGTTATTTTTGATCGACATGCGGGTATTTTGAATTTTTGGTTTTGCAATATTTGGTTTATCGAGAATCTGTGGGTGGCTTATACTATATGTTGGTAATTGGATGTGAAATGATTGGAAAATTGGAAGTGAATTGTGCCAGCTATATTGTCATTATATATGCCCTGTGTAGCACTCAACTTCGAATTCGTTCGAATCATCGATTAAGGAGTCTTTGAACACTTCCTCCAACCACGACAACCTAATGGATTAGCCTACAAATGTTTTATCACCCGGCTCACTAATTATTCTTTTTCAAAACCCATACTCCCGGTTACACTATCCCATTCACATGAAGACCCGATATCATCGCAACATCTTGTAACGTGACCATCATTTTCCCTACGGGTAGATGAAAGGTATGGGTCTCTGGTCGCCATCTCTCGAGGAGAGCGGTAAGTAGGCCACGATCAAGCTTGATACTCCCCATCAAGCTCATTCCATACAACCCAGCTGCGGCCAACAGTTCGTGTGTGCGATGGTGCCTACAGAACGTTCACTCCTTCGATACACCGTTCCAAACAAATTGTGAATGGTGTTCACTCTGCATAGTCAAGAGGTTAGGGTCTAACGAACCTGGACCTCCACGTGCAACGGATGAGGAAGAAGATGCTCCAACGCCGAAAGATGAAGGAACCTACAAACACACACGAAGAATTGATGTTTTAGCTACAATATTATTATGTGTAAATTCAATGGTTTAAAATATATAAGCACAACTTACATTTGTAGGTGCGGTACCACGTCCGCGGCCACCACTACTAGTTGACTCGTGTATGGTACTCGGGGGTCTTCCACCGCGTATTCTTGGTCCCTGACCTCCGTCTCTAATACCGGCTGTTTCATAGGTATCTTCCTGCATTCATTAATCAATCTGATGTCAAATGCATCATAAATAATGAATTATTTCAATCCTCGAACACTAACTACTTATCGGTGGTTTCCTAGAACGAGTCAACAGTCCTAGATTACCCATCGTTCGTGCCATTACCTACTTGCTGAATCAATACACAATTGTATACCTAGATAAAATGAATAATATATAATGAATACATAATTTGACATGAACAAATTAAGTAAGGAAGCTCATTGAAATATAACATAATTTTCAATTCATCAAACACACGGTGGATATAACCTAATTTGCAACTGACACCAACCTTGCAAACAACATGTCTCAATAGCTCTGATCACATAGATATTATACGTGTAAAAATCGTGGGGGAGAGAAAGATAGCTTTGAAGAGCATTATGCTCAGATTTCCATTCAATTATCTTGAAAATAAAATGTACAAAGGATCCTATATATATATAGGTTTATGTGCAGAAATAAATCTAGACTAGAAAGCAGCTAGATGCAAAGACTAACAAACTAACTAACTTTGGTTATTGACACTTAACACTAACAAACTAACTAACTTTGGTTATTGACACTTAACACCCCCCTTCAAATTGGAATGGATAGAAATCATTCCAAGTTTGGCATGTAGAAAATTGAAAGGTCCTGGATGTAGGGGTTTGGTGAAGATGTCCGCAACTTGATCCTTAGAAGTGATAGGAAGAAGATGCAATAGACCAGATTGGACCTTTTCTCGCACAACATGACCGTCGATCTCTATGTGCTTTGTGTGGTCGTGGAACACTAGATTTGCTGCTATTTATAAGGCAGATTTGTTATCACAGTATAATGCAACCGGGGAAGCATGAGTGATGTGAAGATCTCTTAATAAGTAGATGAGCCATTGAGCTTCGCAAGTAGCATGTGCAAGAGCTCGATATTCTGCCTCTGATGATGAATGTGACACAATAGATTGCTTTTTACTCTTCCAAGATATCAATGAAGATCCTAGGAAGAAGCAAAAACCGGTTGTTGACCTTCGGGTGTCTAGGCAAAAGGCCCAATCAGAATCACTAACGCCTTTGAGAATGGAAGAGGAATCTTTGCTGAAAAATAGCCCTTGGCCAAGACTATTTTTGAGATATTTCAGAATGTGCAATCCAGCCTGCAGGTGTTCATCAGTAGGAGAAGACAGGTACTAACTGAGGCGGCTAACAGCATAGCAAATCTCAGGTCTTGTATGTGTAAGGTAAAGGAGACGACCAAGAAGTCTCCTATATTGTGAAGGATCTTGCATTGATGTACCTGATGTGCTATGAAGCTTGGTATTTGGCTCCATAGGAGTGGAGCGCGTTTTAGCTGATGATAAACGTGTTTCTTCAATTAGATCAAGAGTATATTTTCGTTGACAAATAGTGATCCCTTTGCTAGATCTGGCTACCTCAAAACCTAGGAAGTATTTCAAAACCCCTAAGTCTTTAATGCTGAATTTGCAGTCCAACTTATGTTTCATGCTGTCAATCTCTTTAAGATCATTGCCAGCAAGCACCAAGTCATCAACATAAACAAGAATGGCAGTGAAACCAGTAGAAGAAGACTTAGTGAACAATGAATAATCGGCCTTGGACTGATGAAAACCAGAAGCAAGCAGAGTTTGTAACAGTTTGAAGTTCCATTGTCTACTAGCCTGCTTGAGGCCATATAGAGATTTTTTGAGTTTACAAACAGTGTGCTTATTAGGAACAGCCAATCCGGGAGGGGCTTTCATATATACCTCCTCATGTAAGTCACCATGCAGAAAAGCAGTGTTGACATCACATTGATATAAATACCAATTGTTGGAAGCCGCCAAAGCCAAGAGAAGCCGAACTGTGGTCACTTTCACAACTGGGCTGAAGGTCTCTATGTAATCAATTCCAGTTGTTTGAGTAAAGCCTTTTGCCACTAACCTAGCTTTATAACTCTCAATAGTACCATCAACATGGAATTTGAGTAATACCCATTTACATCCTATGGCCTTCTTATTAGGAGGAAGGGTAGTGAGTTCCCAAGTATTAGTGTTGACCAGAGAACTTAATTCAGATTGTACAACTTTCCTCCAATTTTCATCACACATAGCAGCCTCATAATTAGAAGGTTCAGGGTTGGAAGAAATGGTTAAGCAGAAATGTTTGTGTGCAAGGGAAAGACTATCATAAGAGAGAACTTGTGATATGGGATACTTACAACTAGTGGAGGATGATGGGAGAAGCAGCAGGAGAATCTGAGGAATGAACTTTACTAGTGAGCATGGAGCAATGGTAGTCTTGGAGGTAAGTAGGGGGTCTTTTAATTCTGGAAGATTTTCTAGTGTTAGTTATGGCAGTGGCAGAATTAGAGATGTCGGTAGGAAAATAGTAGGTGGAGGTAAAGATAATGGTGATACAGAATTGGAAGATGCAGAATTAGGCAATGATGCAGAAGTATGTGATGCAGAATTGAAAGATGCAGAATTAGGATTAAAATCAAGAAACTCATAAAGAGAAGAGGATGCTGAAGGAGGAGTGCATATGGTAGGAGAGGATGGTGAAGAAAATTTGACATCATGAGAAACAAAAGGAAAAATAGTTTCAAAGAAAATAGTATCTCTAGAAATGAAGAGTTGTCTTGAATGTAAATCAAACAAAATGTGTCCTTTAACACCACTTTGAAAACCAAGATGAACACATTTGTTAGACCTTGGATCAAATTTCTTTCTATTTGCATGCAAAGTGGAAGCAAAACACAAACAACCAAAAACTTTTAAATGAGTAAGGTCAGGCAGTGTGTGATATAAAGCCTCAAAAGGATATTTGAATTCCAAAAACTTTGTTGGCAATCTATTAATGATATAGACTGCATGATTTAGAGCATGGCCCCAAAAACAAGTAGGTAATTTTGTTTGAAAAGGTATTGCTCTAGCAACACCTAAGAGATGTTGGTGCTTCCTCTCAACAATTCCATTTTGTTGAGGGATACCAACACATGAGGTTTGGTGGATTATACCTTTCTCAGCATAAAATTATTTTAGTAAGAATTCACAACCATTGTCTGACCTTATGCATTTAACTTTGCACTGAAATTGAGTGTCCACCATAGACACAAAATTTTTAACAAGAGATGAAGCCTCAGATTTGAGTTTCATCAAAAAAACCCAAGTGAACCGTGTTTTATCATCCACAACAGTTAAAAAATATATGTGTCCAAATAAAGAAGGAACCGAAAAAGGCCCCCAAATATCCATGTGCACTATATCAAAAAAATTAGAAGCAACATGGGAACTAATAGGGAAGGGCAATCACTTTTGTTTAGCATAAAAACAAGTATCACAGGGGAGTGAATTTTTGACAGCTTTTACAAAAGGAAATTTTTTATTGATGTGAACAAGTTTTTCAAAGGAGGGATGACCAAACCTCAAGTGCCATATATCACAATTATTCATGGATGGAAAATTGAAACTGGAATGTGTAATGCTGTTTACAGAATTGAAATTGGAATGCTCTGCATTGAGATGTTTATTGACAGAAGGTGAGGTCAGAAAATAAATTCCATTGGTCAGTTTAGCTGCTCCAATCATCCTCTAGGTAGATGTATCCTGTATGACACAATTTTCAAGACAAAAAATGAGATTACATTGAAGTGTATTCACAAGTTTAGGAACTGATATGATATTAAAAGAAAAATTTGGAATGAACAAAACATTGGTGAGGTAAAAAATCATTTGTAAAGAAAATTGTCCCTGTAGAATTTGCAATTATGGAGTTGCCATTGGAAAGCTTAATGGAAATAGGTTTGATGGCTTTTAAAAATTGAAAAGATGATTTAGAAAAACAGATGTGATCTGTGGCTCCAGTATCTATAAGCCAAGAATCGGTTTTAGGAGTAGAAGAAAGGGAAACATTACCAATATTGGAAGTAGGGTTTGTAGTGAGGTGATTGAGAGTATGAGACTGAGATGTGCTAGAATTTTGTAAGAGAGCCAACAATGCTTGATGTTGTTCAGCTGTAAAGGCTAATTTTCTTTAGTCCTCATTACCTTCCTCTTGACAAGCAGACTTATAGGAACGAGTATCATCCTCAGGATCACCAGATTCATTCAAGCAGTTGTTAACAATACCAGATTTTTGGTAGTGAGGAGGGTAGCCATGTTTCTTATAACAAGTGTCCACCACGTGGCCTGTCTTGTTACAATAGGTGCAAACTTGAGTGCCTCTGCCGCAACCATAAGAGGCTCTGCCACCTCTATTAGAATTACCATTTCTTCCACCAGAATTGCCTCTGCCAGAGCCAGAATTTGACAATTGAGCCACTACACCACCTAGTTCTGGATGGAATGAAGAACTGCCTCTCTTGCTGAATAAGGAGGGAGAATACCTTGCTAATATTAGGTAAATGCTCCATAAGCATAATTTGTGCTCGAACAGGAGCATATTGATCATTCAATCCTTTAAGAAATCGTATCACATAGTTTTCTTCACGGTATTGCTTGATTTTAGGAATTAGAGCACAAGCACATTTGACATTACAGCTACATGTAGGTAAAGGGCGAAAATTTTCTAATTCCAGTCAGAGTTTCTTCAGTTTGGAAAAGTATGCATTAATCGAAGAATCGCCTTGCCTAAAATTATAGATCTCCTCTTTTATATCAGAAATGCAAAAAATTTCACCTTGATAGAAGCGATCCTTCAAGTCTTGCCAGACATCAGCAGCAGTGCTCATGAACATGATGCTATGAGCTATATTTGGATCGACCGAATGAGTAATCCAAGAGATGATCATAGTGTTGCAACGATCCCAGGCAAGTGATTGGTGGTTATCTCCTTCAGGATGAGGGAAAGTGCCATCAATAAATTGCAACTTGTTCTTCGATTGCAAAGCAACTACAATCAAATGTGACCTCGAGTGATAATTCTGGTTGTTCAAATGCGGTGAAACAAGAGCCACACTAGGATTGTCGCTCGGGTGCATGAAATAGGGATCCAAAATATCTTGTTGGTAATTGGAAATCTGAGCATTGTGAGGCGGTGGAGGAGTGTGAACGGTGGAAACATGATCGGGATCATTAGAAGAAGACATAGCGAAGAAAATTTCAGAATCAAATCATCGAAGAAATGGAAATTGAAATATGAATGTGAACAAGATTCTTGAAAATTGATTCAAGAAATCGAAACAGAACACAACGTTGAAGAAAGAATCAATGAAAGATTCAGAGGATGAATGATCTGAGATCGAACAATCAGTGTGCAAAGAACGGAAGAACTTCCCTAATTTTGCTCTGATACCATGTAAAATCGTGGGGGAGAGAAAGATAGCTTTGAAGAGCATTGTGCTCAGATTTCCATTCAATTATCTCAAAAATAAAATGTACAAAGGATCCTATATATATAGGTTTATGTGCAGAAATAAATCTAGACTAGAATGCAGCTAGATGCAAAGACTAAAAAACTAACTTTGGTTATTGACACTTAACACTAACAAACTAACTAACTTTGGTTATTGACACTTAACAATACGCTTCATCGAACACAAACAAATTATAGCAAATCTAGTATACAATATCTACTTATTATAGAAAATTACGTATATTTCAATGAGTTACTTATTATAGCAAGCAAAGAAAAGTATACAAACAAATTATAGCAAATCCAGTATACAATATCGAAAAAAGACATAGATATTGTCTGCTTAATCGACAAACCCAGTATAAAATGCTATATCTACTCACCAACTTCTCAATCATCTAATCATTCATTCAGTATATCTATGTTACTCACTAACAATTAATAATATTCATGGCAAACATCACAAACAAATTATAGGAATTAATCAAGAAACAAAACATGCTAACAATTTCAAGACATCCCTTCAATAACCTGGGCTGACGACGAAGATGATGTTGAAGGCTGATGAAGGAGAGGCTACGCTTCTAAGATTGTTGTAGGATTGAAGGTAGGTGACGGAAATTGGGCGAATTTGTCCGAAATTGAAAATTTAAGGTTGGGGGAGTACTCAATTTCAATGGGGATGGAGAGAGGAAGATGAAGTAAAGTTGAGAGTTGGATTTGGGAAAGATTTTAGGGAGTAGGAGGAGAGTGATGAGGGTTGTAGGGATTTGGGTTTCGCAAGTTATGTCGTAGCCGCAGTTGGGGAGAAGATGAAGATGAAGTGAAGTGAAGGGGAGAATAGGGGTTTTAAGAACTGGACCCCATTGATGGTATAACTAAGGCAGCAGTTGTGAACTGCGGCCTTAATATTATCGAACTGCGGCCTCAGTGAAATCTCCTTTGAACTACCTTAGACTTGAGAAATTTTAAAACCAAGTCTTGAGAGTCTATTATGGTATGTAATTAGGCCGCAGTTCACAACTACAGGCTTGAAGTTGAAGAAGTCGCAATTCGGTACTGTGGCTTATGAGGACACACCCATCTTCGAAATTATTTTGAAAAACAGACCTATTTTGAAAATTAGTTTTAAAAAAGGACCTATTTTGGGAAAAATGCTGCGATTCTCGGTGCCCTCTCTTCATTGGCAGGTGATGTAGACAATGACAGCTGCCTCTCCTTTGCCATCTTTCTGTTAGCTTAAAGAGAATGTGGCCCCCTCAAAATCACCTTATAAATTGGTTACGGTTGAAGTATAACATCATCACAAATCTCTAATATTATAATGGGAGAGTTGGAGTTGTCATTTGTCAACATACAAATCTGTGCGTTGCACGTGCAACTCAACTATCCCATTAATTACAACAAAAACAAACAAATAAAAAAATTTACACCTATTTAAAACATGCAATGCACGTACAAAACATTTTTATAATATTTTTTTAATACTAAACATACACATATGCTGCACGTACAACTCAAATTCTACTTGATAAACACGTGCATTGCACGTACAAATTGTAGATTTTCCTTCAAAATATTTTTTCAAATTATGTGCAACGCACGTCCAACTCCAAAAATATTTCTTAACACGTATACCGCACGTGAAAATCATCCAACTCTTATCAAAATGTGCATCGCATGTGAAAAATACTAGTAAGAGCAAATAATTACTAGTCTTAAAAGAAAGTTTAGTGTTGTTCTGGTGTTTCACCTGGTGGATTATAAAGAAAATCAACTTTAAATAAGGAGTTTTGCTTTCTTTCATCAAGTTATTTATTATGATTATCAGCTTCTTATTTGTACTGCACTTTAAATAGTAGTTTTATTATACTTTTATTATACAATTTAAATATAAAAAAAGGACACAAAGTTTTGGGCCAGTTTAAAAAAAGTACACTAAGGCTTTTTTGTTTAAAAAAAGAACACAAAGTTTCAAAAAACTCCACTGGGTTAGTTAGGGTTAAGGTTGGGTTAGGGTAGGATTTAAAAAATCACTTTCATTTTTCATTTGTGTTTAAAAAAACCACATTCATCTTTTATTTGTGTTTAAAAAATAATCACTTAACTAATCAGATGTTTAAATAAACCCTCTGAACTAATCCTAACCCTAACCCTAACTAACCCAGTGGAGTTTTTTGAAACTTTGTGTCCTTTTTTTAAACAAAAAAATCTTAGTGTACTTTTTTTAAACTGGCCCAAAACTTTGTGTCCTTTTTTTTATATTTAGCCTTCTAACTGAGTTGAACAACCCACTTTGGTGGTGAAGTCCTAAAATTATTTTAGACAAATAAAAATGTGAATTTATCCCTAAAAAGGAAAGTAGTAGTGTTCCCAATATGTCATGGTAATACTTAAAAGAAATGACATGTACAATGTTCATAAAAATGTTCTTAAAAGCTCCTCGGTTTCTTAAAAGAAATTCATTTGAATTCTGCACTTCATTTGTTTGGTTTGTGGGCATCGTTACGATGTCACTCCTTACTAGGGAATTCATTCTCATCCCTTTCACTTTCAGTTTCAGGTTTACAATAAGAAGATATGAGCATGCACGTTTTTGAAATAGTATTAAAGGATCACAAGTAGAAATTTATTTTGTTTTACAGTAAGTACATGTTTTGTTAGTTGCTTTAAGACTAGTATGTAATACGAAGAAATTTGTACTCTTTTTATATATGAATAAAATTATTCTGAAAATGTCTGATGGCAAATGTTGTATCTGCAATGTCTTCTGACACATGAGCATACAGTTCAAGGGCATTACAGATAATTTGACTTTATTCCTCTTGAGGCACCACCTAAGTGGTATCGTCGGTGGAGGTTGTCGTGAAGTCGCAACCGTGGGAAATGGGCGAGCCCTAAAAATCTCCACGAAAATAAGGTAAAAACACATTGAGGTGCTGAATTGACCAATCACTCAATTCTAATAGCAATCACTCCAACATATATCTCCCATAAAATAAAGAAACTTCTCTATTTCTCTACTATTTTTTTCTTCTCTTTGGCAGCAATAGTTGCGGGTAAAAAGCACGTGGCATGTCCAAGCAACACCCACGTATGTAGAAAAAGAGTATTTTTACCTTCCAGGAGCACCTGCCGAGTGAAGCCTTGCCGGCATGGAGGCGTTTTTCCTTTAGGGCAGTCCCTTAAAAGCAAGACTAAATCTACAAAGATTTTATCCTTTTCATTCATTATCTCCTTTATCCCTTTCTTATATATTTATTGTGTTTCACTCTTTATATATATAAGTACTAGTATTGTACTTTTTATTTCTAATGTGAGGAGGTACATATACATAAACATTAATTAGTTATACACATAATCATTTATAGATTTTCATATCATATTGTTTTTCATTGCTAATTGTTTTTTAATGAAATCAAAAGTTTCTGTTTGATTACAAATACAACCATAATTTTTGTCTCTGTTTGTTGAGTAAATTCCAACAAAAATCAGGATGTGTAAAAGCTGAGACACCCAAACCCAAAAAACTCCTCCTCCTCCTCCTCCTCCCCTTCTAGTGAGGCAACAACATTTTCAAATGGGACTACAACCCCTTCAAAAAGAGCAACAACCTCCTCAATGGCAACCTCCACCTCATCCATCATGTCATTATAAAAAAAAGGATATTCAGCCATACAATTTTATAACATTTCAATGCATGGACAAATGAATTTCAAATGACTTGATTTTACATATTTAGACTAATTTAGATGTGTAGTTCAATGTGAACAGTTCGGATCATCGATACGAATGCCAAATGGCCGAGTGCACATGGAGGCGAGTGCACAAAATATATATATATATATATATATATATATATATATATATATATATATGAGTCTTCTTCCGTTGCAAACGGGTCGCAATATATATATATATATATATATATATATATATATATATATATATATATATATATATATATATATATATATATATATATATGAGTCTTCTTCTGTTGCAAACGGGTCGCAAGCGGGTCTGTTCGCACAGACCCGTGCGAACTTTGATCTGGATCCAACGGTCCATATATTTTTTTGTAAAAATTTGCCTTAACCCGTCGTTGGGAATGACGGGTTAAGGCTAAATTTTATTTAAAAAAATAGCCTTAACCCGTCCTTCCCAAGAACGGGTTAAGGCAATCTATATTCATTTGTATTTGCATTCAGATCGTCTTCTTCGACGATTTCTCTCTCGCTCTTTCTTCTTTCTTCGACAAACCCATTTCGAAAAAGACCCTAATCCTTTGTCTACACCCAAAGTTGCCCTCCTCCGTCCGCTCTCCCTCCTTTCTACTCCAAAGTTTGAAACCCTACTCTCTCATCCCCTCTTCAAAACAAAATCAAAACCCTAGTTCTCCTCCAAATCGATTCTTTGGCTTCATTTGGACCTAATTTGTAAGGTATAGACTATTTCTTTACCTCAGTAATTTATATTTGTGTTTATTTTTAAATTTGTGTATACTAAAATATTTAGATAGTGGGGAAAATTTTATTTGCCTTAGTAGATTTTAGATGTAGAATTGGGTTGACTTTAACTATATTCAATTGCCGAATTTTTTTGCTTGCGTTAGTAATTTGTAGAACTAGAATTGTATATACGAAATTAGTTAGAAAATTTTCAGTGCGGTTATGGTTGAAAACCCTGCAAACGACCGTAAAAAAATACGAAACTTTGTGAGTAGGTTTGTCTCACGTAGTACAAGCCACCCCAAGTTGTAGAAGTGAGTTTCGACTCACGGTTCGAGAGATACGGCCGCGTATCGCTTTCAGTTGAAAAAAACCAACTAAAGCGGTACACGGCCGTATCTCGCAAACCGTGACTCGAAACTCGCTTCTACAAGTTCGGGTGGCTTGCCCTACGTGAATTCGACCAAGTCGGAAAGTTTTATAATTTTGGGATGCCGTTTGTGCGGTTTTCTCAACTTCCCCGCATGAGAATTTTTTGACTTAGAATTTTGTAAGTGCGGTTAGAGTTGAAAACCCTTCAAACGATATCCAAAAAATTTGAAACATTGCGAGTTAGTTGGTGTCTCCTATGAGAAGTCACCCCAAGTTGTAGAAGTGAGTTCGACTCACGGTTCGAGAGATACGGCCGCGTATCGCTTTCGGTTGAAAAAAACCAAGTATAGCGGTGCACGGCCGTATCTCGCAAACCGTGACTCGAAACTCACTTTTACAAGTTCGGGTGGCTTACCCTACGTGAATTCGACCAAGTCGGAAAGTTTTATAATTTTGGGATGCCGATTGTGCGATTTTCTCAACTTCTTAGCATGAGAATTTTTTGACTTAGAATTTTGTAAGTGCGGTTAGAGTTGAAAACCCTTCAAACGATATCCAAAAAATTTGAAACTTTGCGAGTTGGTTGGTGTCCCCTATGAGAAGTCAACCCAACTTGTAAAAGTGAGTTTTGACTCACGGTTCGAGAGATACGGCCACGTATTGCTTTCGGTTGAAAAAAACCAAGTATAGCGGTGCACGGCCGTCTCTAGCAAACCGTGACTCGAAACTCGCTTCTACAAGTTCGGGTGGCTTGCCCTATGTGAATTCGACCAAGTCGGAAAGTTTTATAATTTATGGTTGCCGTTTGTGTGGTTTTCTCAACTTCCTCGCATGAGAAATTTTTGACTTAGAATTTTCTAAGTGCGGTTAGAGTTGAAAATACTTCAAACCACCTCCAAAAAATACGAAACTATGCGAGTTGGATGATCTCATGTAGCACAAGCAACCAGAACTTGTATAAGTCAATTTTGACTCACGGTTGAGAGATACGGCCGTGTATCGCTTTTGGTTGAAAAGAAGCCAAATAAAGTGATACACGGTCGTATCTCTCTAACCGTGTGTTGAAACTCACTTGTACAAGTTGGGATGGCTTGCGCTACGTGAATTCAAGCATGGTGCACTGATGTATTAATTTTGGATGCCATTTGTGCGGTTTTGTGATGTTCCTAACATTAGAAGATAGTGACTTAGAAATTTTTAATTGCGGTTAGATTAGAAAACCCTTCAAACGACCTCCAAAAAATATGAAACTTTGCGAGTAGGATGATGTCATGTAGCACAAGCAACCCGCACTTGTATAAGTCAATTTGGACTCACGGTTAGAGAGATACGGCCGTGTATCGCTTTTGGTTAAAAAAACCCAAATAAAGTGATACACGACCGTATTTCTCGAACCGTTAGTCGAAACTGATTTGTACAAGTTATGGTGGCTTGCACACTTATAAAAACACCAAATACAACGGTTTAGTACCCCTAACTGTTCTCCTTTTCACGGTATCTTAGGTATGGACAGTTTTGAAGAAAGTTCTGTTGCCGGAGAGAAATTTGTTCGTGCACAACAAATTGGCAACTTTCTTCCTCATGTTGACGAGCACCTAAAACCGAAGATTAGTATGACATTTCCCACTCTTGAGGAAGCGGAAAAATTTTATTCATCATATTGCAAATGTGCGGAATTCTCTATGCGTAAGGGTGGAAATAAATATAAGGGCAACGATGTAGTGGATAAATCATATGTTTGTAATAAAGCCGGGGAGTCACCAAATAATCATAATGAAGTTAGACGGGGCACAACTTCTAGAACGGGTTGCAAAGCTTTCGTTCGTGTCAAACTAAACCCACAAAGTAATTCACAAAGTAATTTGTGGATTCTTTATTCGTTAAATGAAGCACACAATCACGAATTTACTTCACCCGGTAGACGTCACTTGCTACCTCGAAACCGTGAATTGACTAAGACAGATAAAAATTAATTACTCAACTTACCAAAGCTAATGTCCCTGTAGGCAAAAAAATGCTATTCTTCGAAGGTGCAAGTGGAGGTAATGAGAAAATTGGTTTCACTGAAACCGATGTCAGAAATCTCAGGAGAGACGAGATGGAGGGTTTAAAAGGACACAACGGGCAAATGCTACTTGAGTTCTTTGAATCCAAAAAGAAGACCAATCTTTTATTCTATTTTGATTACCAATGTGATCCCGAAGGGCGATTGTCACATTGTATCTGAGTGGATGGTATCGCTAGAAAGAATTATGAAGTATTCGGGGATGTTCTCTGCTTTGACGCTACCTACAACACAAATCGGTACGGATGTTGTTCGTACCATTTGTTGGGTTCAACCATCATTGGTAATCAATATTCCTAGGTTGTGGGTTCATTCCCAATGAGAAGGCATCCTCATTTGAGTGGTTCTTTGAAAAGTGGCGAGAAGCAATGCAATGCGATCCGATCAACATCGTGACAGATGAGGATCATGGAATAACTTCTGCAGTTTCTAGAGTTTTCCCAATCACGTCACATAGATATTGCATTTGGCATATTTTGGATAAGTTACCGTATGAAGTGCGCATGCCGAATAACGTTGACGAGTTCAGGGATGCTTTGAAGACTATCATTTATACGGCGGAATTTAAAACAGAATTTGAACAAAAGTGGAAAAATTTGATCTCCCAGTACAAATTTGAGAATAACAAATGGTTGAAGGAAAAATTTGAGATCCGTGAAAAATGGGCTCCCGTGTACGCAAGAGACTCATTTTGGGGGGGCATGTTGAGTACCCAACGTAGCGAATCGCTACATTCATCCTTGAAGCACCATACTCATAAGAAGTACTCATTACATGAATTTGCCGTCATCTTTGACCAGATCTTAGTAAAACAAAGACACGATGAACTTAAAGAAACATATCGTAATCGCGAGAAGAGGCCAAAACTGAAGACCGAATGGGCGTTGGAGTCACAAATGGCGAGAACATACACACTGAAGATTTTCTATAAATTCCAACAAGAAGTTATAAAAGCTTATTACTTAATGTCAGTTTAATTGCGAGTATGGATACACCGGATAGTGCAGCTTATTCTGTAATAGTTTGTGGAAATTCAGAACTGGGGAGGGTGATTTCTTATTGTTAAATCACTCAAATTGCTAAATGCCCTTGTTCCATATACGACTTCGTAGGCATTCCCTGCAAACATCTATTGGCAGTTATTCGGTTCACAGATCACACCGCACTACCCGAGCAATATATTTGTAGGCGATGGAGCAGGGATCAACTGAGAAGAAGCAGTATACCGGTTTCCAATAGTATGGGCGACAATTTTGCCTCTCGTTATTGTGTACTGACTATGCACTCAAGACATTTGGTCGATCTTGGTTGTTCTTCAGAGCGAGGGCACAAGTACATGCTCGACCACATGCTCAAGGGAATCGAAGGCTTTGCTAACATTGAATCAGGGAACAGTACTCCACACGAAGGTAGCGCACAACCTGAGAGTGGTGGACATGCACATGCACATGCACATGTAGGTGACCCCGTGCAGTGCACCACAAAGGGGAGGCCTAAAGGGAAAAGGTTGAAGTCTATCAGAGAAGGCCAAAAAACGAAGAGGCCAAGACTTTGCAGGACATGCCTTCGTGTCGTAGGTCACGATTCACGAAATTGCCCAAAAAATATAGCAAGGTAATATATCACAGATTTTTGTATTTGTTAATTGGACTCAATGAATGTAAACTTGTTGTAGTCGATATTAACCCATTCTTCTTCCTTATTTAGTGGATCGGTAGGGTACGAAGAAGCTCCAAATGCTGGAGAGAGTGATGATGATACAGGCGAAGGTTCGTGCTAAGGGATTTTTCTTGTTATGTATGTCATATCAAACTTTCAAGATAAACACCGAATAATTGCTTACTTTTTTATTTTGTTGTGCAGATAATTATTAATTTCGACTCGATTATTAACTTAATTTTTTTTTTTTTGGTGTATGTCCGAAATGAAACAAAAAATCGCGCCCATGGAAAGAAGCAATGCGTTGAAAATTTTCTTACTTTTGATTGTATATATATGGTTAATTGAACAGATCTATTTGGTATAATTAAATTACTGATGTATTTAATCAGAGTGTAATCTCTGTATGTGTGCATATTGTGTATTTGTGAACTACATATGTTGCTGTGGGTTTTGATCATGTAATTGGGTAGCGAATGTTTATTTATGTTGAAATTTGTGAATTTTGAAGATGTGTGCAATTTGAGCAACCCGAACTATTTGTGAGTTTTTTGGTAATGAAAATTTTCTGGATGCCGATGTGTACAGATTTATTATTTGTGTTGCAGATTGTGTATTTTCTGGATGATATATCTACGTTGTGGAAAATTGTAAAAATGTATGTAGTATTGATCAATGTACTCTCTGCTAAACCCGTTATTGGGGATAACGGGTTAAGGAGATAGATATTGGCAATACTTAATCAATACTTGGTCTGTAGGGGATGAAGTCCTGCTAATATCTCTCCACTTAACTCGTTATTCAGCAACAAATGCAGCAACAAGGACAGCAAGCATGACCACCAAATTGATACACATCTCAAAATATACAGACCATGTATTCATAAACTTCTGCTTATATTTGTCTATTTAACCCATCGTTGGTGAGGACGGGTTCAGTATACTTAACCCGTCGTCACCAACGACGGGTTAAGTAGAGAAATATATATGGACCTTTATGCCAATAGTTGGTCTGTACATGATGAACCACTGCCAATATTTGTCAACTTAACCCGTTGTTATGGATAACGGGTTAAGTTAAAAGAACCTGTTATCTCCAACAATGGGTTAAGTACACTTATATTTGCAGAAGTTTATGACTACCTACGGGTGTAGATGTTGAAGTTCTGCCAATATACGTTAACTTAATCCGTTATTGACGATAACGGGTTAAGTGGTTAAGTACACTTAACCCGTTATCCTAAATAACGGGTTAAGTGTACCTATATCAGCAATACTGATAATTTTTAAATTGCATGACAAAAAAATTGTAAACAAGTTTGTAAATATAACATATAATGTAGTTCACTTAATGAAAACAATTTATAATAAATTATTCAAACACCACTTTAACCCTACTAAAACCCGCTGCAAAAAATTTGTTCATAAAATTTTATATAATCAGCTATTCAGAGATGTTCGTTACACGATTTCAAATTTTGTTTGTAAACAAATAAATTTTTAAAACATTTATGTTCATTCAGCGAATTCGGTTTAAACAATTATGTTAGATATAATTTTTGGTTGGGTTAGAGTACTTTGTAGGGTTAGAGTAGGGTTACAGTAGGTTTGCCTAGTTAAAGTAGGCTGTTGTCTCCAACATAATGTTTATACCCTAGGCCGTTGTCTCCGGCTAGGAAGTAGGCCAAAAATTAATTGGTTGTTTTCTATTTTCAATTTTCTCTTCACTCGTTACGAACAGTCTCTGTGGAACTTTATACAAAAGATAGATGATAACTTGGTTTGTATAATATTTATATTTTTTTATATTTTTTAATTTGACTACACCCCCCAGAAAATATGTACAGAACACCCCCAGAAAATATAAAAAAAACTATATCATTCGTTAGGGTTAGGATTAGGGTTAGTGTTAACAGGGGTTAAAGGTAGGGTTAGGGTTAGCGAGGGTTAAGGGTAGGGTTAGGGTTATTGTAGGGTTAAGGTCATTGCAAGGAAGACATTTGCGGTAAGATCTTGTTTTGGTTTATCATTAATTACGTTAATATTTGTAGTTCGGAGGTGATAGGTAATAAGTTTCCAGTAAAGAGTTTATAGATATTTAAGTTCTACCATTAATTACATGTGTCTCTCCACTCTTTACGTACATTGTCTTCTGAACTCTACAAAATAGACATTCATATTAATTCTTCCATGTCTGGCTTGAATAATAATATATAATCTTCAAAATCCTCGTACATTGTTTACAATGAAGACGTTCCTGAAGACATTCTCCAGACATGCAACTGGGAAGAATTCCACAAGATTGGGAAGAAGAGGTGTGATCACATGTAGTACAACAAGTTCATTATGGAAAAAACCAAGTGTAGATCCCCACATGTAAGAGGAAAACCACATGTAGCTCCCCACATGTGGACCACACTTGGAAAAATCCACATGTACAATGAAATAGCTGACAATTTTTTTCGAGAATCTCACATGTACAATCCGTTCCTTAGAGAGATTATGAACAGAGTGGTGCAGAGTGATAAAGAAGGAGAATTAATGGGATAGCTGCGTGACGTTAGCACAATACAAGACTAGGTCCTAGGTAGCTTGAATCATCTGGTTCTTCTTTTATATCCTCGGTCCTTGTGCTTTTTCCCCACATGTAGTCTATATGTGGGAAAAACCACATGTAGATCCCCACATGTAGCCTATATGTGGAATCTCGTCATGAAGTAATTGTGTGCAGTTCTTCGAGACGCTGTGATGATGCTGATATCCCTAATAGAAAAGCCTAACCAGATGTGCCATGCTATCAGATCCAATTACTTGGCCATCAACAACTAGATCTGATTAGTTTCGGAAAAGCCTAACCCTTTTTTTTGTAAAAGCAAGTTAACGACGTTCACGTCGGTCTCTCTTCGTTGGAGCGGTAACGGAACTCCATTGACGATTGAAGAGAGATTCTAGGGTTTTGGATGATTTTTTCCAAAACTGCAAGATTTGGGGGATTTGAACGAAATTCTGAAATCACGTCTAGTTATGATAAAGAGAGAGAAAGGCGGGAGCGTCAAATTGATTTTTATTTATTTTTATTCTTTTTCTCTTCGTAGTAGAACTGGATCTGATCACATGTAGTAGAACAAGTTCATTATGGAAAGATCAGGTTAGAGATGAAGAAGGATAATTAGTGAGATAGCTGCGTGACGTTAGTACAATGCAAGACTAGGCACATTTGTAATGTGGCTCGGAGTAATGTAGCTTGAATCATCTGGTTCTTCTTTTTTATCCTCGGTCTTTGTGCTTTTTTCCCACATGTAGTCTATATATGGGAAAAACTACATGTAGATCCCCACATGTAGCCTATATATGGGAAAAACCACATGTAGATTCCCACATGTACTACAAGTTAGGATTATTTCCATGTTGTACATGTGGTTCCACATGTTGCAAAGTGAAATCTAAATATAGGGATTTACAAATATTAACCTAATTAATCAAAACAAAAAACAAATACTCACTACTAACCCTTAAGCCTACCTTACCATAACCCTAACCCTAGACTAACCCTATCTTAACCTAACCCTTACCCTAGGTTACTAATGAAATTTTATTTTTTGAACTTTTACACCACCTATAATGTTAACAAATTTATAGTGGTTAGTTACGTGGCAATAAATGAAAATTAATATAAAATATAAATAATTATGGGCATATTAATGTCTCTTTGCAGAGTTCAGGAGATAATTCTCGCAAAGAGTGAAGAGAAATTTGTACAAAGCATAAAAATACCTTTCTACTTAACCTATTATTGTGAATAACGGGTTACGATCACTTAACCCGTTATTCACAATAACGGGTTAAGCAGGGATATTTTGGCAGAACTTTCTACAGAGCCGAGTCAAAAATTCTTCGGCCAATATATGTCTACTTAACCCGTCATTGTGAGTAACGGGTTAAGTGATCTTAACCTGTTATTCACAATAACGGGTTAAGTAGAGATATTTTGGCAGAACTTTATCATCTACATACCTGAGATTAAAAATCTTCTGCCATTATATGTCTACGTAACCCGTCATTGTGGATAACGGGTTAGGTGATCTTAACCTGTTGTTCACAATAACGGATTAAGTAGAGAGAACTGTATCATCTACAGACCTGAGATTAAAAATCTTCGGCCAATATATGTCTACTTAACCCGTTATTGGCGATGACGAGTTAGGTGTGGGTAACCCGTCATCACCAATGACGGGTTAGGTAAAGATATTTCGGCAGAAAATCAGTACAGGTGTCTTGGTGTAAATACAACCTCACAACAATAATTCATAGCACAAGAATTGAGAAAATCAGTTCACAACAATACAACAACATATATATATCATACCACAACAACTCAGAAATCCATGTTCGCAGCAATATAAATGTGAAGACATAAAATAGGACATTCATTAGCAAATACTAATCTCAACAATTCGTTCAACTTCATTTCGGTATTTTTTCCAACTACCTATTACAAGTCATTCATTACAAAAAAATTCATCTCATCAATGAAGTCCTGTACATGGATCATTCAGCCATCTTCATGGTTGACTTTCGCGGATGCCCGGTATTTATCTACAACATTTACAAACATAGAAACAAACAGTAGTTCTTAGTTATTTGAACGGAATAAAATCAAAAACCAAACAGTAAAATACCACTAACCAACCTATTGTTAGATACTACCTTTTACGACCACGCGGTTTGCGACCACTTGGTGTAAATTGATCGGGTGGGTTCCTCTTTCGTTGCGGATTCCGTCGTCGACCTTCGGTTTTGGGGGATTGAGGGTCATCTTCCCATTGCTCCTCCACATCTTCTTCAGGTGGTTGTTGGTGTTGCACCTGTTGCGGCTCGGTGATGCGAATTCCCGGCCTAATCACAGTTTGTTTTCACCAGGGAAGTGCCACGTTGGATTTTAAATATGCATCAATTTGTGGACCTTCACCAACCTCTTCGAGACTACGGCGGCACGGCTTTAGAATCTTCCGCATGATTTCCTTAACGTTCTCGGGTACCTTACTCTTCAAGACACGAGTAGCTACTAGAACGGTCTCCCATGTGTTTTCAATCTACATAAGGTTAAAAATTTCAATTTAAACAACATGTAAAATAATTTATCATTCTATCCTTATATCTTAACAATACATGCATACTAAATGTATGAAATTGCGTAAAAAAGTACTAACCAAGTTTCGATATGTCGACGCCTTTGGTTGATACATCGACTGGGAAGAGGAATATGCGGGGGCTGGTTCTTCCTCGGCAGGGGGAATTGGAATTTGCACACCGGCTGGTATAGCGGCTTGTGGAGAAACATACAACCATGTAATGCGCCTATACCACGTCATGTATACATGCTGGAATGAGCCATCGAACGATATAGCGAAAGTTAACATATTTGGTGTCATCTGATACCGCATGGTGTTCCAGTTTGCCACATGGACTCGGTGAAAATCAGCCCAATCAAAGTTAGGCACTCGACCAGTTCCTCTCACCTCGTGCAATTTTTTATCATAAGACCGGACTTCGGGAATCTTCTGCTGATATCCAAATTGCTGCATCACTCTGTCCGGGTACTGGAACTCAACAACAGAAAAATTGACAAGTGGTGCAGCCGTCAACCAAAGGGCACCGGCCAAACAAACCGGTGGAACCCGTGCTAACCTTGCGGGTGAGTACGGTTCCCAATTGACGAAATCGTCCCGCAAGTTATCTAACTCATCTCTATAATAGGTCAGTGATTGCCGTGGGTTATCGACCCAGGTGCGCCGCCCCGCCCAATATACCCCTAAAGGGGGTAACAACTCTACAGCTGGTGGGTCGACCAACCAATCCGACGTTGGTTCAATTATACGGGGACGTCCGTGTAATGTCCCGATTTTCATTTAATGAAAGTTATTTATTTCTGCACGTAGTGTGCACGTGCAATATTTTTGGTAGAATTAAATCTTATAATTATTTTCATTATGATGAGTATAGATGTCTAAATATGTGCTCTTTAATTATTTCTATATAAAGCCCTTTTTCAAATAGACAAAAGCCTTTCTTTTAAAAAGCCCAAATCTAATTTATTTGTTATTTTTTATTATTATTATTTTGGCCCATAAAACTAAAGCCTATGAACTATTTTTATTTTAAATACAACTTGTAATGTAGAATACATTTTAAAGATTTTTTTTGTAAAATATAATGTACAAATTTTTGGAGACAATTGCATGCACGTGCATTGCACATACACGTGCAAATTGCACCATTGTGTATGGCCGGTTGTAATCCAAGGAGGGAAAATGAAAATTTCAATTGGAATCATGAGTGGTGGTTACTTGATCATGGTTGGTTATTGTAACTCCTCCTTGAATCCTAGCCTTTTAATCCTAACTCTTACTTCAATCCTAGCCTTCCATTTTCCTAAATTTTTAGTATAAATAACCCCCCCCCAGCCTAGTTATTCTTGTGCTAATTATTCTTCCAAACCTATAGTTAATATACATTATTTAGTAGTAGAACAAGTGAGTTAAAAGATTGAGAGTGTGTGTGGGGAGTTCGTGCTTG
The DNA here is from genome assembly GCA_017893485.1 of Hemerocallis citrina. Classification (NCBI taxonomy): domain Eukaryota; kingdom Viridiplantae; phylum Streptophyta; class Magnoliopsida; order Asparagales; family Asphodelaceae; genus Hemerocallis; species Hemerocallis citrina. Next base: position 186,135,424 of record CM030366.1, on the reverse strand, counting down.
CATCATCAAGGAGAGGTCGGCATCAATAGGGAGTGCTCGGGTTTGCATCTTGGAGGCTAGTGCGCGCATCAAGGAGGAGGATCGCTCTTTTGCAAGGACATTGGTCTAGGAGGTTTTGCTAATTGACTTCTCTCCAAATAAGGTGGGTAAATTTTCCATATTTCTAATTAGGAAGCATACTAGATTTGAATTGAAAGAATGATGCATGAAAAAGATTAATAAGAGTACACATTTAATTGGAAAAATGACCTATTGATTGATTGAAATGGTGATATGCAATTGTATGTGGTGCTATTATTAAAATTTAAGTTGTGTACAAAATGATTATGGCTATGGATTGTGTGAAGAAAACTTCATTATTAACATTAAAAATTATATTCAAGAATTAGTAGATTGACAATGTCGCTTTATGTGCTTAAATGGACTTTCGTGATAACGTTGTAATGAATGAATTAGAATATAATTGGTGTGTTTGTGAAACGAATAAAAATAGAAAATTGGTGTAGAGATTAGTGAAATTAAAATTAGATAAGAAATGTCGAAAAAGAAATGTGTTAGTAGTAGTATATAAATTTAACCAAATTGTAAGGTAAATATGTGTTAATTATTGGGAAATACATATTTAATTATTGAAAAAAATTATTTTTATATGCTGGAGTATAATTCATGATGGGAATAATTAATCTGGAATTTTTACAGCATGTTAGTAAGAGCAAAATGAAATGAGAACTTGATGAACATCGAAATGTTTTACTAAACAGAGAGGGTTAATTTAATTGGAATTCAAGTTGCACTATGATAACCCGAGCCTATAGCTCGAGTGGTCGGGATGCTGTTATTCGCTACAGTGTATGCGGGGTTTCTCAAAGGCTGAGGGATCGAATCCCGCTGACACCATATATTTTTGTTTCGAACATTTAAAAAATAACAAGGTTCAGCCGAGAGCACTTAATGCTCTCAGCTCCCCTTCATACCACTGGCGCAAGTGGCCTAGTGGCCTGTGCCTGTGGCTCGTTTCTCTCTGGTTGTGGGTTTGAATACTGGGCTCGGCCAGTATTTAAATTGGGGGGAAAAATTATTTTTTTTGTGGTTTTGATGATTAAAAAAATTAGAAAAAAATATGAGTATTATCCTAAAATTATGTGGGATTTATGAAAAATAAATTGGGAATTATTTTAATGAAATAGAGTATATTTTGAGACCAAAAGTATAATTTAGAACTATGGTTCTACACTTGCATTTTTATGAAAGTTGTACTTTGCAAAAGGACTTAAAATGAAATGTTAGAAAATGAATATGAATAAGAAAGGAATTATGGGAAGTGATGTGAATTATTCTCATTGGAGAATAGTGTGACAAATTATGAAGTGTGAATATTCATTTTTGATCGTATAACTAGTGATGTGGTTTTTAATGTGAAAATGATATTTCATGAATTACATGATGAATAATTGAATTCCATGTATAGTTATGGAGTATTGAATAATTTAGAAATCATGATTGGAAAAGAGAAATAATTTTGAGTATGACAACTCAACATGTGAATTTATGAATTGAAATTGAAAATGAGAGTGTAGCCAAAACTCACACTGGCAAGTAAAAAATGATGAATCATGATTATTGACATTAAAAAGACCAGGTTTGGGTCATTGTGAAATGAAAGAAATAAGACCGGTAGTAGTGAGGGGGCTAACTCTAGAGCTTTGATTTTGGTCATGATTTCATTAGAATTAAGGATTAGTTACATAGTGAAGATGTGATGAAAGTAAGAGAAAAACATTGAGTATGAAGGCCATTGGATTGGCGGCGAGAGCGTATCCCAGGATGTCCCATGATGAGTCATGATAGGGCGTGGATACTGCTCCAGAGTACCGTCCCGATGACGACGCTCGTGGGATATTGGACGACTGCGGGTGGTATCATGTCTATGGTAGGAGCTGAATTACCACAGGATGCCTGCATGATGAGTCATGTGTCAGTGCGTTGGAATTCCCTCCAGGGCGCCTAGACATGAGTTCGTATGTCAGAAAATATCTAGGATACTTACCGTAGTTACAGTAGTAGATTAAGACATGACGAGGGATTGAACCCTACAAGATGAAGAACGATTAAGGGCTTGCCCTCGGACCTATGTAGTATGGGATGCATAGAATCCGAACAAGTGTGCATTAGTGTCATATAATATAAATAACTGCATTAAGGACTAAGTGCACAATTACAACACGACATCATTAGGGTATTCCCTTTAGTTTGATATGTGATAAGTTTGTGTTTGTTAAATATGGAAAATTAGTTATACTATTTTCGGCATAGAGAAGATGGTCGTGTATAATGTTTGTCGGTTGAATAAACTGACGTACCCACAGTTTTGTATGCAGGGTAAATGACATGGTAAAGATTAAAGAGGAACAGATGCTTAAAGATTATTCAATGTTGTTGTACTTTATTTAAATGTTGTAAATTTGCTTCCGCTGTAAAATGTAAAGTGTAAAGTTTCATGTAAACTCTAATGTAAAGTGAAAAGTTTTAAATTCCTTGTAAAATTGTACTAAATGAAGTGTAAAGATCCTGTGGAATCTCGAATTCAGTGTATTTGGAATTCGGGGCGTTACAGTCCAATGTGGATACGTTCCCAACTCCAGATCTGCAAAAGAACCATCGGGCCACCCATTTGTATGGCACCTAATGCACATGAGCACATATTCCTATATAGAGATGCCAATGCGGCACTGCCCCAACTGAAACGGCCAGCGATAGCAAAATTTTCCAACATGCGTAAATACATCAGTGGCACGCTCACACCAGATGAGTTAGGGAAGATCACTCCCCCGATCATGCTGAAAATATACGCACGGGCATAGTAACGTATGGATTCATCGTCCGAAGTCTCCGTTAAATATCCGACGAATTGATATTTCAACCAACTCAGTAGAAGTGATTTCCCATCGAAGATTTCGGTCCAGAATTCAGCTTCGGCCTTATCTTTCGCATCGTCTAAGGCTTGATCTAATAAATCGGCATCAAAATCAGCAGGAGTATCTCTAATGATTTCTCTTTCAACGTCCTCTTTTTTTTGGATCAAGGACTCCTCAATATCGATACCGAGCAGATCACGAACAACTTCTACTCGGTCGAAATCCATGTTCCCCATCACGGCGACCCCATCTATTGGTAAGCCAGTAATGATCGCTACATCTTGGAGAGTGACGGTCATCTCACCCACCGGTAGGTGGAAAGTGTGGGTCTCTGGCCTCCATCGTTCGACTAGAGCTGTAAGTAGAGGTCGGTCAAGCTTCACATCCCCCATAAAGCGAGCTCCGTAGAAACCGGCTTCAACTAAGAAGGGAGTGATACGGGGATCAAATGGAAGAAGTTCGTTCTTCCGGAAGTTGCACTTCTTTGCGGACCCCAGTCCACACGGATTCCGATCGGTGTCTGGATTGCAACGAAGGTAAGCTGGAGTCCACTGGTCCAGGAGGAGCAACGGATACCGAAGACGAGGGACCGGCCTCGGCAGGTGTAAACCCACCAACCTACACGAACAAAGAGAAATATTGTTATTAATGAGACAATAAAACTCATATTCGTATTTAAAACCGATAATAATAATCAATCTTACCTCCATCATAGGTGCGCCACTAGCGCTACCAGAAGGGCTTCTCGGTCAACTTGTTCTATCCATTTATCTGTGAATGAGAAATTTAAGATTAGTTAATACGGGTTACATCAATTTATCTATCAGCAATAAATAAAGCGAAAATGTGGCAAAAAATGCACAAAACACAATGAAATATAGGAACACTATGCAACTTGGTCGAATTCAAGTAACACAAGCCACCCGAACTTGTAGAAACGAGTTTCGAGTCACAAACGGCATTCCAAAATTATAAAACTTTCCGACTTGGTCGAATTCACGTAGGGCAGGCTACCCGAACTTGTAGAAGCGAGTTTCGAGTCACGGTTTGCGAGATACGGCCGTGTACCGCTTTAGTTGGTTTTTTTTCAACCGAAAGCGATACGCGGTCGTAAATCTCGAATAGTGAGTCGAAACTCACTTCTACAACTTGGAGTGGCTTGTACTACGTGAGACGAACCTACTCGCAAAGTTTTATATTTTTTTACGGTCGTTTGCAGGATTTTCAACCATAACCGTACTGAAAATTTTCTAACTAATTTCGTATATACAATTCTAGTTCTACAAATTACTAACGCAACCAAAAAAAATCGGCAATTGAATATAGTTAAAGTCAACCCAATTCTACATCTAAAATTTACTAAGGCAAATAAAATTTTCCCCACTATCTAAATATTTTAGTATACACAAATTTAAAAATAAACACAAATATAAATTACTGAGGTAAAGAAATAGTCTATACCTTTCAAATTAGGTCCAAATGAAGCCAAAGAATCAATTTGGAGGAGAACTAGGATTTCGATTTTGTTTCGAAGAGGGGATGAGAGAGCAGGGTTTCAAACTTTGGAGTAGAGAGGAGGGAGAGCGGACGGAGGAGGGCAACTTTGGGTGTAGACGAAGGATTAGGGTCTTTTTCGAAATGGGTTCGTTGAAGAAAGAAGAAAGAGCGAGAGAGAAATCGTCGAAGAAGACGATCTAAATGCAAATTCTTGGGAAGGACGGGTTAAGGCTTTTTTTTAAATAAAATTTAGTCTTAACCCGTCATTCCCAACGACGGGGTAAGGAAAATTTTTACAAAAAAATATATGGACCGTTGGATCCAGATCAAAGTTCGCACGGGTCTGTGCGAACAGACCCGCTTGCGACCGGTTTGCAACGGAAGAATACTATATATATATATAAGTTAATAAGTCAACGTTGACCGGTCAACCGTGACCGATGTGGCCCCACGTCAGCCCCCAGCTTATATAAGTTAATAAGTCAACGTTGACTGGTTAACCGTGACTGATGTGGCCCCACGTCAGCCCCCAGCCCCCTACCTGGTGCTGACCAGGGTAACCTTCACACCGAGCTACATGGCAAAAATGTCAAATTGGAGCCATCGAATCTCCTCAAAATGTGCACTCCTCACGATCGACGCACATACCTCCTCAAAATTCTACCCAGCACACAATACCCGGTAAGCCCCAAGCATCGGGTAACCCCTTGGAGCAAATCTGGGCCCTCCGATCTCGTCGGCGTGTGAGCTCAATCAGATCGTGCCACGTCATCAAGTATGATTTAATTGTAATTTATTTTCTTTATTTAATTATTAATTCAGATTAAATAATTAAAAGATCCGAAAAATAATTAACAATTCAGATTAATTAATAAATTTTTTAAAATAATTATTAATTCAAAAAAGTATTAAAATATTTCAAAAAATAAATATAAATTTAGAATAATTAATTAAAAAATCCTCAATTAATTATAAAAATTGGGAAATTGATTAAAATAAAAAAAATCATAAAAATAGCAAAAACCCCAAAAAACTGAGAATAATTTTAAGTACTTTATAAAGTCAGAGCAACTCTATTAAACCCCAAGAAAGGTTCATACTCCCCAAAAACTCCAATAAGTTCTGTAAACCATTCTAAATAGGAAAAGTACTCATCGAATGCTGTGAAAGTCAGTCTTCAAAAGTGGGGAGCTTGTGATATGGGTAAAAATAGAACCAAATCAAAACCATTCAAATCGGGCACGAATCCTAAAACTCTCAAGGTTAAAACGATAAATTTCAATAGATACAGGTTCGTAAAAGGAAGTTGGGCCGCTTTTAGGCCCAGCAACTCAAAATATGCTTATCATACTGTGTTGTCATAGCAGCCCAACATGAAAGAGTCTGGGTTCATCCAAAGAAGTTTGTTTAAATTCTCTATATCTATCTATTTATCAAGAAAAGAGTTCTAACTCAATCTCTTTACGTAGGAAAGAATAACAAACCTATCAAAACACCGGAAAGTAGAGATAAAACTAATATCTTGAAACTGACACCCTAGCAACTATAAATACCTCATGATCTCTTTAGAAATAAATAAGGTAATCACAATTTTCGCTTACAAAACTCTTCATATATTCCGAGTTTTCTGAATTGGGCGTCGGAGGATCTGTCGTCAGGACCAACTCGGTATTTCAGGCTGTTTTGTAGATCAATCAAAACGATCACAACCATTTAGATAAGATCCAACCGTCCATGGCAATCAAATTTCAGAATCAAGAATGTTTACAACGATCAACACCGGTGAAAAATAAAGATTAGCTCTTTTATTGTTTTCCATAAAAAGAACTTACAATATATGTTTGCTCTTACACATAAAATGGCAGCAACAATCCTTACGTTACAGATGATTAAACCCTAGCTCTTGTTATCCTCTGCACAACCCATTTGGAAACTCTTATTACTGAATTCAATGCTCAACTGGCGTAATGGCATCATGGACGTGCATTCCACGTGAAAATGTAATGAAGCATTAAATAATTTGTTTCGGAGACCAATATTTGGTTGAAACGACCACCAATGTCAGGAATGAGGCAAGAAAGATGAACCATCTCCCTCTAATTGTAAGAAGCAATCATATGGCATAAAATTAGTTGTGGTTTTTTTGTCTCTTTAGCTGACCCACAGCCGATAACTCCATAATTTTAGAAGTACAAAGATGAAGATCAATCCTCATCGGTATCTTCACATTATCATGAAGCAAATAAGCCTAAACTAATCACTATCACCCTCCATTTTCTCTTCCTTTACCATGCCCTGCAGCAAGCTTAGGACATCATAAATCTCATCTCTCATAAAATGAGACTCATCTTCCACTCCAAAGGTGTGAACATCCGTATCCACCTCCACCATGCTACATCCAAGTGGCTTCCTCACACCCCTATCTCTCATTGCTTTCCGCACCCTCGCTGCATCCTCCCACCTCCCTACATCTTCATACATGTTTGCTAGAATTGCATACCTCCCTCCATTCCCAGGATCAAGTACAAACAATCTTTTCGCTGCCTCTTCTGCAAGCTCAACATCCTTCCATATCCTACAAGACCCTAACAATGCCCCCCACACATCTTTATTGGGCTCCATTGGCATCCCTTTAATAAACTCAAGTGCTTGATTTAGTTTACCCGAACGGCCTAACAAATCAACAATAACGGCATAATGAACCTGCCTCTTCTGGACTCCACACCTTTCCATTATTTCAAAGATCTCTAAACCTTTATCAACCAACCCAGAATGACTACAAGCTGAGAGTAAGCAAACAAAGCATATATCATCAGGTTCGACACCCACTCTCAACATCTCCGAAAATACCTCTATCGCCTCACAAGCATAACCGTGTTTCCCATAAGCACGTATCATAGTGTTATACAGAACAATGTTCCTTTCCGGATATCTATCAAACAAGATTCGGGCAACTTCCAGACGGCCACAATTTGCGTACATAGAGATAAGCCCACCAGCCACTCCAACATCATTCCCCCTCCCGGTTGTTAAAGCGTACACATGAACCCACATGCCTTCTTTTACTGCTGACAGTGCAGCGCAAGCAGGAAGAATAGTGATAAGAGTGACATAGTCTGGCTTCACCAAATGATATCTCAGCATCCTACGAAGAAGCCCTAGAGCCTCTTGGAAACGATCATTCTGGGCGTACCCAGCAATCATTGAATTCCAGCTCACAAGATCCTTCACACTAATCTCATCAAACAGTTTCCGCGCTACACCAATCTCACCACTCTTTGCGTAAAACGCCACAAGGGCATTCTTCACAAAGACATTGGACTCAAACCCAGCAACCAAAGTGTGTGCATGAACCACACTGCCAAGCATTTTATCTCCGATAGCGGCACATGCCTTGAGTACAAAGGGAAAAGTGTAGCAGTTCAACTCAACAGAAGCCATCCGCATTCCATTATAGATAGAAACAGCTTCTACTTGAGGGCCTGCATTGGCGTAACCTTTTATCATGACATTCCATAGAAAGACATCTCTCTCAGAAATTTGGTCGAACACTTGACGGGCGACTCCAATTTCATTGATGTCAGTGTATTTGGATACAAGCTTTGTGATGATGAAAGGGTTAGATAAGTGGCCAGCAGTGATGATTTGGGTGTGGATTTGGTTAAGGGTTTTGGGTGTTGAATGGGATTGGAGGAGGTTAGTATAGTAGTAGGAGTTCTTGGAAAAGTTTGCATTGGTGGAGTATGAGAAGGGTTTAAGTTTAATGATCATAATTGAAGGAGGTGGCAGGTATTTGCAGAGATGATGAATTAGATAAAGACCATGCATCTAGTTTTATTTTTTCTGAGTTGTAAGAATGAAGTCGGGCAGTTGTTTCAGATGTAATATATATAAAATAGAGAAAAGCAAGTTACTTTTGGGATATAAACTCCTAATTTGCAGAACATTAGCCTGTACCCTGAAGTAAAAAGTAACCGGTCACCTATCTCTAATATCTCTAATCTCTAATATTATAATGGGAGAAGGCCTTAGTGTCATTTGTCATTGTGTCATTTTGTCAACACGTGCAGCGCACGTGTTGGTAGAATTTTTTTTGTCCTTTTCATTTTCCTCCCCATTTTTTCCACGTGCAACGCACGTGTATAATACTAGATTTTTTTTTGTCCTTTTCATTCCCCCTCCCCATTTTCCTCACGTGCAACGCACGTGTATAATACTAGTAATATTATAATGGAAGAAGGACTTAGTGTTATTTGTAAATCTACCAACGCGTGCATTGTACGTGCATCACTAATATGAAGGAGGTGTCAGATTCGAGTCCTCCCTATGTCAAGTTTTTTACTTCAAATTTTTTCTTAATATATTAAATGTGCATCACACGGGTAAATTATTATCTATCTATCTATCTATCTATTTATAATATAATATATAATAACTATTATAATAGAAAAGTTTTGAGTTGTAAATATACCTACTTACGTGCAATGCACGTGCAACTCCAACTTTCTCATTATAGTCTTCACATTTATTTTTTAAAATATATAATCATATTTATTAAGACATTCATCGTGCGTAAATCAGAATTTTTACTTCAAATTTTTTAAAAAATTAAAACGTGCATTGCACATGTATATTACTAGTTTAATTAATCACAAATTCTTCATTGACCTCCATGGCACTCTTGTAGACTGCAGTTGTCCACATGGATAGCAATACTGATGAAAAAAAATTACCAAATAATTTAGGGTAAAAAGCAGGAAGAAAAAAAAACCATGAATTATTCGGTGAAAGCCTAGGAAATACAATTGCAAAGGTTTCCCATCTACTTGAAATCCTGAAGATAATTAGAAACGAATTCATGAGTCGTAAGATCTATTAAAATTTTCATCTCATGTTTTCATAAGTAACTATCGGGCAATCTTCACCTAGAATTGGTATTATATATTGATTCTTCGTAGGTTTGGAAAAAATGATTTTAAAATCCGAGAAAGGTGTATGATGTGGTATAGATGACGTGGTCCAATCAGGGCCGTCAAATCTCCTCAGATTTTGTTCATCCCAGATCATCAAGTCAACAGGTCCAACGGGCCTTCTGCCAATTCAGGCTCATAGGCAAACCGGTCCGACCCAACCCATTAGGGTCTGATACCCATTTACCCTTGCCTATAAATACCACTCCCCCCTCACTTTCAAAGGTAATGAATCTTTTCCCATCTGAACCCTAGCTGCCCAGTCTCTTTTCCAAAGACTGACTAGATCGTCGGAGGGCCTGTCTCCGGAATTTCTCTCGGTGTTTCTAAGCCTTTTGCAGGTACTCCGGCCGTCCGAGCTTTCAGCCTCTCTTCCAAGCCGACCTAAAGGAGCCGACCCGAGCCAAGGTCAAGACCCATCCCTTCCACTTTACACATTACAAGAACTCACACTTGTTGCCCCCACACCGAAAACAAACAGCATCAGGTTGGCGCAGTCTGTGGGAAGCGACTGACTCGATCCTAAGCTCGGATCTCTCTAGAAGCTGAGCCCTCCCATGGCTCCCAAAGCCAGAAGAGCATTCACCACTGGACGCCGTCCAGACCTTCCTCCCTCTCACAGCCATGTGAACACCCAGGGCTCTAACCGACCACCAGCCAATGGTACGGTGGGACCGGGTCCGAGCACCTCACGCTCGCTCGCCAGGGACTTACGGCATACCATCAACCGCAGTCTCCAGCTCAGCCGATCAAGGAGCCAAGCAGCTCCTTTCGCTCCCATCCCGAAGTAGGGAACACCACCATAGCTGCTCCCCCAGGGATGGTTCACCTCCGCCCGATCAGGGTGAACAGGATCCGGTCACGAGAGCCAAGTTCCAGGACTTCAGTCTCGAGATTCTTCGAGCCCTCGGAGGCGGCCCCGAATTCGAACAGCAAACCGTCGGCCCAAGGCGCGAAGAGGGTCGAGGTCCCGAGTCTCACGGTTCGTCCCAGCCAGCTTGGCAGAATGAAGCTGTCCTCCACCACCTCCAGGAGATGGAGAATCGCCTCGCCCGCATTAACGATGGAGGACCACAAACCGGTTAGGCGCATCAGCCAAGCCAACCCGCGTCCTCCCCCTAAATTCTAGATGCTGAGATTCCCAGGATTTTCAGGCTGCCTCAGTTCGAGACTTACAATGGCGAGAGTGACCCAGCTGATCACATGGAAGGGTTCAAATTCCTCATGATGATTCACAGCGCATCGGATCCTCTCCTGTGCCGCGCCTTCCCTACCACCCTGCATGGCCCGGCTCGGGAATGGTTCTCAAAGCTCGCCCCCGGACCGGTCTTCTCATTCAACCAGCTCGAAGCAAACTTTCTTGCTCACTTTGTGACCAGCCGGAAGGTTGAGAAGATGAGCGCGTCTCTTTTGGACCTCAAGCAGAAAGAAGGAGAACCCCTCCGCGAGTTTGTGCGGACAACCGAAGCCAGGGCACTTTTGTCCCTCGATGCCAGTGTCGCCTCGATGCCCTTTCGGCGCAATGTTCGCCATAGCCAGTTGAAGGCTTCTTTGGCCAAGAAATCACACCTAGACTTTCCTAACCTTCTCAATAGGGTCGAAAAGTACATCTGGGCCGAGGAGGCCCTGCATCTCGAAGGCCTGAAAGAGACCCTAGATAAGGGGAAGAGGAAGGCCGAAGAATCCGAACCTATGAAGAAGGCCCAGAAATATCTGTCTGCCCAGAAACGCTCCCTGCTGGTCCCTCGTTTTGAGAGATACACACCGCTGACAAAAAACGTGTCGGCCATCCTCCTGGAGATCAAGGATAAGGGTATCGTCCGCCTCCCTCCCTGACCTAACAGCAACATGAAGAGGGACCGGAGGTTCTACTGTCGCTTCCATCGGAAAATGGGCACGATACCAATACTTGCCACGCCCTCAAAGACGAGATCGAAGCCCTTATCCGGAGGGGATACTTGAGGGAGTTCACTGGAAACACCCTAAGAGATCAAAGGGATCCACGGCCGTCACCTCCTTCTCGGACGATCAGCAGACGGCCTGAACCCGAGCTTGAGCTCGAGGATACTGGTGCGCCGACCATCCTTCACTGTGTCTGCGGCGGGCCTATAGGGGGATAATCGAACAACTCCCTTAAAGCTTTCATTCGAGAAGTGAACTCGGTCCATAACTATCCTCCCCCGTGGACGAAAGGCTGGCAGTCTCATTGTAGAACCCCGTATTTTCAAATATTATTTTAATTATTTGAAAATGAATTTAAATAATTTTTGAGGATTTAAATAAATATTTTCTAAGAAATTTATCTTTTGTACACGTGCAAAACACGTGCAAATGACTTTTCAGAAGTTTGAAAAATTAAGTTTTCTTTATGAAAATTCATTATTTATTATTTGAAGATTATTTAGTATTTTTCCAGATTTTTCTGAAATTAATTAGTACTATTTGCAATTTTTGAGAAAAGAAGGACTTATTTGCAAAAGTGACATTTTTGAGGGTTGAAGTGCAAAATGCATTTGCTGGGCATTCCGATCAGTAATTGTTGAGGTTTGGAAATATATTTTTCTATTAGATCCTAATTTAAATGATATTTGGTTTAATTTTCAAGAAAAGGATTATATATGTGAGATGTACTTTTGGAAAGGATTATTTTGTAAAGTGGGAATAAAACCCTAATATTCTATCCGGCATATATAAGAGAAATTCTCTTTCAGCCGTCATGGTAAAAGAATACAGATTTTTGGTGATTTGGATTTTGAAGAACAAAGGAGGATTCTTGGATCTAGCAAGGAGGAGCTTTTGTGGATCTTTTCTTCAAATCAAGGTGAGTGGTTTGGTTTGCTTTGTTTTGCTTTGCTTTGTTGTTTTGATTGATGAATGACGTGAGACCTTCGTTATGCTTGTTCGTGATCATTATGCCATTACCTTGTTAGTCTCGTTGTATGTATGATATGGATCTTTAATTTTGATATGGATGATGAGAACTCTTAGTGTTATTTGGATCATGATGATAGAAATATTAAGATTTGTTGAGGATATGTTGATTGTGAGATCGTATTGTTGGGAGACATATTAAGAATTGATTGTGTTATGATCAGATGATAAACATCTAGATCCGATGGTAGTAGTTCAGATTTTGATTAAGTTATGAAAGAAGTTTTGTTGAGAAAAACCCTAATCCAAGGATTAAGAGTTTAGATCATGAGGATATGAGATTTGAGTATTTGATTGATTGAGAAATGTATCCTTGATGGTGATTATTGAGAGTCATTTATTAGCCTGGATACAATTGATTTTATGTTCAGTGAATCTTTAGAAAACTCCAGTTTGATTTGTGTTCAGACCTATTGTTGGAAACCTGTAGCCGACAGTCGACTGGACTATAAAGCAGTCGACTGGCACGAGCCTGTTGTGTATTTTAGTCTTTGAGATTTGTTCGGGACAGTCGACCTATGACTCCTCTCAGTCGACTGATATACTTAGAATATTTTTGATGAGAATTATTTGTTTTGTCTCGGGGCAGTCGACCGACTTCTTGGTGAGTCGACTGGTCATGCCTTAGATTATTTTTGTAAAATGTTGGGATATGTCCTCTGGACAGTCGACTGGTCCTTTATGCAGTCGACTGGTCCTGAAGGATCTTGTATTTGATTATGAGATATTTTGTTTAGTGTTGATTTTAAGATGTTCAGTTAAGAACATGATTTTGAGTTATTCAGTTGAGCCACTTGTTCAGTGGGAATTTGTTCAGATATTTGTTTTTGAGTCTCTAGAGGTATGTGACCCTAGTATACCGGTGTTAAGATATTTGTTCAGTTATTTGTTGAGGCCCTTTGAGGCACATTTTTAGTATTCAGATTTTTAGTCCGGTAGGGTACACTACTCTAGGAGATTTGTTCAGTAACCCAAACTAATAAGGATAGGCATTAGTAGTGTCATGACGAATGAGAACATGAGTTATGCACCTCAGTATGGCTTTTGATGTAGGATTTTAATCTCCTGAATTATCCAAGTAGTTAACTTGTGATGTGTGATTTATCTCCGGAATTATCCAGGTAGTTAACCTGAGATGTGAGGTATTTCTCCTGAATTATCCAAGTAATTATCTTGAGATGTGGGATTGAACTACGGAATGATCGAAGTCGAGGCGACACTTTTGGGGTATTATTGTGATGATGAGTCTATGTTTAGATGTGGGATGATCTCCTGAATTATCCAGGAAAAATACCTGTGATGTGGGATCAATCTCCGGAATGATCAAGCATGGGCAAATTATCATAGTTTATTTTCATCTCTTAGTAGTCATCGTTGTCAGCATGTAGTCATGATGTTTTCTTGAACCACTTTTATGCATTTGGATTTCCTGTTTTTGCACACACTTGGCTTTTGGTTTTGGTATCACCCATTACTCTTTTATTGTTACTTCATACATTAGTGCTTGATTATTATTTGTTGGACATTATGCTTCAGATTCATTTATGTTATTTGTTTGATTAGTTGCCACTCACACCATTTTTATGGCTGACCCCTTTAGTTTGGGGGTTAGGGTTCAACTCTAGCCTCACATGTTGCAGGTTATTGCTTAGATTGGAGGTTGGATGCTTGAGTGGGCAGGTTGAGATAATTGGATTATTTAGTAATTGGTGTAAAAGAATTGTAAAGACATATTGTGTTGTTATTGAGCTGTTAATGAAAGATTAAATTGAGTTGAGATGATTAGACTTCCGCTGTGATTTGTAATAATTGTTGTAATAAAGAAGAAAAATTTTAGTGGTGTTGTTGGTGTCTATTGTTCTATTGAAGTGGATTACTGGGATTTCGCCACTTATTTTCTAAGCTCTCATATTAGAAATTTGGGGCGCTACACTCATTCTCCAACGAGGATCTCGAAGGCGTCTAACTGCCCCATTGTGACGCTCTGGTGGTCAACCTTGGCATGGTGAACCATGAGGTCAGGCGCATCCTTGTGGACAATGGGAGTTTGGTCAATATTCTATTTTTGGCTGCGTTTGAAAGCCTCAAGCTCTCCCGCGAAAGGTTGAAGCCGGCGGGGTACACGCTTCGTGGATTCTCTGACGTCCCCGTCCAAATCGAGGGAATTGTCACACTTGACGTGACGACTGGAACGGCCCCGACCCTTCGGACCGAAGAGATGGACTTCATGGTGGTCAATATCAAGACGGCCTATAATGCTATCCTCGGCAGATCCAGTCTTTGCACAATCCAGGCGGTTCCCTCTGCCTACCACTTGAAGCCGAAGTTTCCCACCGATCACGGGGTGGGTGTTGTCCGAGGCAATCAGGAATCGGAACGTTCGTTCTACATGACCAAAATGGGGGGCGGGATCTTTCCCCTTGACGCGGTAGAACTCCATTCCGAGCAAGGCTCGAAGCCCATAGACGTGCTGGAGGTGGTCCCTTTCTCCGAGGGAGACATGTCCAAATGGTTCCGAGTAAGCCAATCTCTGGCCCCGAACCTGAAACTAGAAATCATCGAATGCATCTGCTAGAATTCCGACCTCTTCGCCTGGATGCCGTTTGACATACTGGGGATTTCCGAAGACATTATAATGCACCGGCTAAGCGTCTGCTCGGACTCTAAGCCAGTCCAACAGAAGCGACGTAAGTTCGCCCCCGACAAGCAGCAGGCGGTGAGGAAAGAAGTAGGAAAACTCCTCTCGGCACGGTTTATTGAGGAAGTCAGCTAGCCGGAGTGCCTGGCAAATGTTGCGATTGTGAAAAAGACGAGCGAAAAATGAAGAATCTGTATATATTTTACAGACCTCATGTAACACCTCGAATTTGTAAAATACCGAAAATGCCTGTTTTTATATATTTTGAGTGATGAAAATTATTTTTGATGTATTTTTATTAAATATTGATATTGGTATGAATATTTGTGGTAGATTGATATTATTGTTATATTAGAGTTAAAAGATGAGATTTTATGCGAAGAAATATAGTTTATTTTATTTTATCATTATGGGGATTATTATAAGTTAATTTTAATGTATTTGGTATTGTTCGTATTATTATAGAAAAGAGTTGGGTTTATTTGTAATATTTTGGTTTTGGAGGGTTTATAGGCAAATATACCTTACTTATATTATTAATATATATTATATATTTTAAAATAAAACTCTTCCCCATTTTCCTTATTTCCTTCTTTCTTCTTCTCCCGTTCTTTCCTTCCTCCCGATCCCAAACCGACCCCATACCCGACCACCTCCCAGCCCAAAATCCCGATATTTCCTTCCATAAAATTTCGATTAAATTAGGGGGCAAGCTCATTGAAGGGTTCTCTTCTCCATGGTAGCTTCAATTTGGAGAAAAAGCAATTGGAAGGTATACCCTAGTTTATTTTATTTGTGTAGAATCTAGTGACTTTAATTTCTATCGTATAGGAATATGGTAGTATGGATAAGGAGGTGTTGGGCATTGTAGAGACGAGAAATTAGCTAATTACTGGGGAGATTTTGTAAGTTACATATAAATTAGGGTTTGTGAATTTGGAAAGGAAAATTGGTTCCATTGATGATAGAAAAAATTATTGGAGGGTGAAAAATGTTATACGAGGATTAATGAGAAATTTTGATAATTTTTATATGCTTTAAGCTCAATTAAATTGAGTGAAATAGATTATAGGTGAAAAGTGCACGCCGGGTGTTCGGTGAAATGCCCGCGCGATATAGAGGTGAAAATTTGATGAATTCGGAGGTATAGATGAGTTCCAATATTGTTGTTAACCCTAATATGTGAGATTAGGACGAAGGGGATTAAGGAATTTAGAAAATGTGAATTTTTCTTATTAGAAAGCCTCCGATCAATAAGGGAGTATTTGTATTAGAACCCGAATTCGAAATCTATCGATGTAGCTCACCGACATATGTCATTTGTGACGTGTGGGTGAAGACGGATTCAAATTTGGAGATCCGTAAGTTGAGTTTTGAGTTTTAAACTAATCGATCCTATAATTTCCTATTTAGGTGGAAAAAGTCGAACTTCGACTGGCTACAGGACGGACGTGGGACATCGTTTGCTCGATCCGTCAGGTGAGTATGTTGTAATTAGGTATATTCTATGTTGTGGCCAAATTTCGTGGCATTTCGATATATTTGATAGAAGTTATGCTAAAAATTCAATTTTCCGAAAAATACGGATTTTTAAGGCCTGAAAATGGGATTTTGAAATATTTGGTGAAATTAACTATTTTAAGTGTATAAAACCTATATTATGGATTAATGTGACGTGTTGAAGTATAAAAATTAAATATATTAAATCGTTTATGCATATTTTTACCCCGTGCATGTTTTGTGCATGTTTTTGGGGTATATAGGCCGATATAGGCAATCGGGTATATGCGGAGCCTGGTGTATGGGCTAGCATGCTATGGATGGGTGCTATAAGGTGTAATTAGATGAAATTAGTGATTGTGATCATGTTTTGGAAGATCTGTATAATTATAGTGCCCGTTTTGTGTATGTTTGGGGCATATAAGCCCTTATAGGTGATTTTACTTATATGAAACATGATGTATGAGCTAGTATGCTATAATTAGATATTATAAGATTTAATTAGAGGAAATAAATGGTTTTGGCCCCTTTTCTTGGAAACCCACATGTGTGGTGTATGTTTGTGATATATATATATCATGATATTGACTCGTGATGTGATAATTCATGAAATTAATAATTGGGTACATGTTTACATTTTAATTATGTTTGAAGTGAATTAATGGGCAATAAAATGACATGTTGGATTATATGACAATTGACTTGGTGTATGTTTATATGGGATTTAATGAAGTAGCGAATTGCATGGTATTCATAATGGGTGATGTTATGGTAAATTAAATAACATGATGGGTTCTATGTTAAATGACATGGTGTATGATATATATATATGATACAACGAGATGATAATCAATATCGTGGACATCAGATGTGCATCAAATGCAAGATAAAAGGTGAGATGATAAGTGTTAATAAAATGTGTTATTATTCTTGTGATTAAAGTCAAGGATGCGGCTATTGTTGAATTAAAAGCTGTGGTGCTTTATGTTGATAAAGTAAAATGGAAAGATGAAATGATTGATGTTAACAACAGATGATTTTGTTGACCAGTACCTACAGCAATCCTGGGGGTTTGGACTAGACCTCCTAATACCCAAGGACCGGCTTGGGGTGCGGTGTTTTTCCCTCCTGGCTATCGGCTGGGAGGAAGTACCCAGTATATCTGGGGTGCGGTGTTTTTCGCCCAAGCTATCGGCTTGAGGCCCGGTTTCCCTCGATGACAGCTGTCGCGAGAAAGTACCCAGTTTACCTGGGGTGCGGTGTTTTTCCCTCCTGGCTATCGGCTGGGAGGAAGTACCCAGTTTATCTGGGGTGCGGTATTTTTCCCTCGATGACAGACGTCGCGAGGAAGTACCCAGTTTATCTGGGGTGCGGTGTTCCCTCGCTAGTTCGGCTAGGAGGAAGACGTAGCCTCGGACGAGTAAGACTCTGTGTGAGCATCGGTCCGCGTGTTTTACTGGGCTGTCGGCTTTCAGTATGTTGGGATACTGTGGCTCACTGGTCGACAAACTAATAAAATAAATAAGTGTTAATAATAAATGTGGTAGTAAAAGAAAGTGGATAGTAAAATGTGAACTGTGTGTGGAAAAGAAAGTTGTGTGAATGAAGTAAATGTGAAAGTGAACGTGCTATGAGTTAATATATGAAAAGAAGTGATAAATGCAGCTTGTGATTAATTTAAGATGAAAATAATAAAAGAGATGTGTTATCATGAATAATACGGAGTAATTGTATTATGTGTGTGATCATTAAAGTAAAATACGGTTGATGTGAGTTGTACCTTGGAATTGTGTCAAGGAACTACCTGCCCGCTGTTTCTGTGGAAATGGTGGGAACTACCTGCCTTGGCATAATTCGCGGGGTGAGTTGTTGTAATAGTGGTAATGATTGATGGAAATGAGAAATAAAGTAAAGTGAAGATGATAAGTGATTAAAGTGATTAATAACCAAGCTATCGGCTTGAGATGTGATGTGATATTACCCAAACTGTGTGTTTGGGGTGCGGTGATTACTACCCAAGCTATCGGCTATGGGGTGTGATATGTGTGGCCCCAGATTGTGTTTGGGGATTAAGTGAAAATGATAATAAGATTTATTGTTTGTAAGAATGAGAAATTACTAAGGTGATATAATAAGATGTGAATGAGCTATAAAACATGGTTTTGATGCAATGAGTATAAGTATTCTAATTAATGAGGTGTTAATGATGTGATGAAATGTGAGTAAATCGCATGGGCAATGAGATGTGGTAATTATGTCATAAGATATGAAGGAAGGTGGTAGTATGAGAATAGATGCATATGTTTATGATGTGATACTTTTATAACATAATAAAATAAGTACCTGTTTATGAGATTGGGTATAACAATGGTTATTAAAGAAAGTATGTTGTAATATGAGTTTGTGTACCTTGGAAGTGTGTCGGGGAACTACTCGCCTGCTATTTCCGTGGAAATGGTGGGAACTACCTGCCTCGGCACAACTTCCAGGATGAATGGGTGTGTTGATGACATAATATAAGTAAATGAAACGCATGGCTAAATAGAGTTGGAGATGTAATAACATCATGTAGTTATATTAATATAAATAGTGAAATGCTGATATGACGATAAGTGTGGAAAGATGAATATTCGTATTATGCGAATGTAAGATAAGTATATTTATATATATATACGAGGTTGATGTGAAGTGTATTATGAGATGTGGGAAGTATGGATAATTAAATAATTGAATGCAGGATTGGCAAAGTATGTGATTTATCACTGTATTGACAATGTTGTTGTGTTCAGGATTCAGGTAGCAATATCTTAATTTGGTATTCGTAAGTTTAAATTATTTTCTTTATACTATTTTAATTTGTCGTTAGATTAATAATTATACTCACACCAGAAATGGCTAACCCCTTAGTGTTTGGGGGGTTAGGGGAGTCTGCGGACTACCCTAGGTCCCCCACTGTTGCAGGTTCTCATCAGTGCAGAGGTGAGGCGTGGAGTGGTAGTATAACTTTTTATTTTAAAAATTTGTATTATTTAGTTATAGGAATAGTGAAATTTATGATTTAAATTGTATTATGGGTGTATAAGTATGTATATGACGAAGATGAGTATAGTGTGTGGTGATGTGGTATGTTTGTGACCCGTACCCACCTCGTTGTGGAGTACCGGGCTCTGTGGTAGGTTTTACAAGGATTTTTCTAAAAATTTACCTCGTTTTTCAAAGAAATTTATAGTTTTTAATTGATATTTGATAATCCGTTATGAGTTTGGCCCCCAGAGCATTATATTATATTGCCTGTATGTATCTGCTCATTTTGGCCTGGGGAGCCCATGAAAATATTATGTGGATTGTGAGCTACGGAATTTTGAGCAGAATTCCGTAAGCTTTTTGTGTTTCGGGGCAAAATTTACAGGGGAGACTTTGTCAAAATTTTTCTTGAAATATAACTTTCTTAGTTTATGATTAAAATGATATAGAAATTGAAAGAATTGAATTTGGAGACTTAGTTTTCAAAAAAAAAAAATTTGGGGTGTTACAGTTTGGTATCAGAGCTTAGGTTAACTAGAAATTTGTTAATCCTAGTGATCTTACCATGTGAGTATGGGTTCATTATCGCTTGGTTGGAGATAGAGAGAGTGTTTTATGTGGGTGTTTTGTTGAAGAATAGATTATATCGTGGAATGGTGTGATCCCCATTAGACCTTGGTCTGATTTTGAGTCAGCATTACTTTTCATGACCCTGCATATGGGTTGACCTCAGTAGAAATTTCGGTATGACCTTGTGTACTATTGGAGTATTTTATTATATCGATTGCTGTGTGCTGTAAGGGGTATCCCCTGGAGATTTTGTGTGTCCTATGGGCATATGTCCTATAGGTGTATTTTATAGACTGTGGAGTGATGCGTGGTTATGGGTTTATTCCATATTTGGGGAGATTGATTGGTTGTAGAAAGTTATGTAGGTCATCGGCGTAGTTGGGGTATGGTACAGGGAGGATTCAGGTGAGACAGCCCGATGACGATGAAGATTATACCCGTTGGGATTGGTGGAAATATTTAAGACGAAGATTGAGATTGTTGATGTGGTTTGCCAAGTTTTTAATCTATTCGATGGGGTTTTTGGTCCCTCACCCTGGTGAACTCTAGAGTTCAAGATTAATTTGATATTGGTATGACTCTTATTTCTAAATCAGCTTGTGCTCTAGCACTTTAGGAATAAGGAGAGATGAAGGAGAATTTGAGGTGATGCTTTTGGAAAGGATTATCGGTTGAAGTGATACGCCATAGGGCGCTCGGCAGTTTTGTAACAAGGAAGATAGTTCACCGAGAAGGTGTGCTAAGTAAGGTGATTATTAAGTATTTATTGTTGAGAATAGATAATTGGTTGGATTAGTTGCGGGGAATGTCATTAATCTCCCGATGAGAGTTGCACACCGAGTACTATCAGATAATCCCTAGAGAGGGAAAACATCTCAGGAATTGTTTTTCGTACTCGGTATGAATTGTATGAGTTCTTAGTGATATCTTGGGACTGGCGATCGTCCCTGCAGTTTTTATAAATTTGACGAATTGGGCCTTTCACCCTTATATTAACAAGTTTTAATTGTATATGTGAATGATATTTGGTGTATAATTGTTGTATGGTGGAGCACTGATCGATAGGTTGAGACCCGAAGTGGTATGATAAGTCTGTAAATTGCTGTTTTTGGGGGCGAGAAGTGTGAATTTTGGGACACATTGTGTCTGTTGAAGGCGTATTTATGGATCCGAAGAGAATTACAAATGGTGAAAAGACGGGAAGTAACCATCGGATGTGTTGGAAATTCATAGTTTCTTGGTTTTCACTGGCTATTATCGGAGGTTCATCCCTCGAATTTATATTATTGCTATACTGATGACTCATTTTCTTATAAAGAATGAGCCGTTGGTATGATCCGAACAGCGTGGAAAGATATTTCAAGAGTTAAAGGAAGATTAACGACAGCTCATGTTTTTATCATCCCGAGAAGGGAGTGCATGTAGTATAGGATCAGGTGGGGTTTGATGCCTAAAGGCACGCTTGTGGCTTATATATGAGGCAGTTGTGGTTATACGAGGTGCGTGAATTATGCAAATTTGAAATTAGTAATAGTAAGGCATGTATTGAAGGTGTTGAGAAATTAGTTTTTCAGAGAATAATTCAGCCTTTTCTGTGATTGTAAGAGTTTGAGCACTCGTTTGTGTAAATGATTTTAGTAGGAGGCAATAAACGTGGCTTGAGTACCTTGGTAGCTTGGTATGGAAATCAAATACCAACCGGGGAAGAAATATGGTGATGAATGCTATTAATAGAAAGAAGATGTTGACTTTTAATGACCTCCCAGGAGTGGACGATGTTAAAGATCATTGGATCAAATTAATTTTATTCCAGTGGCAAAGGGCGGCACGATTGTAGATATGGGCAATTGATCGATACAGTTGTTTATCCTAATGCCTACAGCTGATTGGTTGAATTTGGATTCAAAATTTCTGTTGGTGACAGAGGACGCGGAATCGATTTCTGGAGGGGATTAATGAATGTAATGCAGGTTGGTCACTAACCCGTAGGGGAAATTCTTGTTATTATCGTAGATTTGGTGTTCTTGATGAGGATGGCTCGTGATAGCGGGTGATGGGGAATGTTCGTTATATTCAGTATACCGTCTATCCCGGTGGCACGAAGATGTATCAAGATTCTAGGAGAATATTTTAATGGACCGGAACGAGGACAAACATTAATTATCAGGTTAGCATGAATAAACCTCTTTTGAGGTGTGTAGTTGACAAAAGGAAATGATAATGCATATTCGCGGCAAAAGCCTTTTGAAGATAGAAATTGAAGATTTGAGTATTCTTGAAAGTATCCTTTATTCATGGAGTACGTCGTTTTAGAAATCGGGAAAAGTTAGACCCGAGGTATGATGGCCCTGTAGAGTCATAGAAAGAATGGGAACGGTGGTATATTGTTTGAAGCTTATTTTGGAGATATCGGGTATTCTGGATGTATTTCTTGTTTCTATGTCGAGAAAGTGTGAAGAATCTATCTTACGTGGTGGAGTCGTGGTAGATTAAAGTCCAGCTAGAGGTGACATTGGATGTGATGTATCCTATCAAACTAGTGGTTATTGTAAAGCCATAGTGCAGCTAACCCGACGACCAGCCGGGTAGTTGTTAATGGTGCAATGAAGGTTTGATGTTGGTAATGTACTTGGAAAGTTTAGTTAATGGTGTGGAGGAGGTATGTTGAAATCGTTTGGGGAGTTTTCTTAATCCCTATAGCTCGAGGACGAGCTTCTTTTGAGGTGTGTAGAATGTAACACCTCGAATTTGTAAAATACCGAAAATGCCTGTTTTTATATATTTTGAGTGATAAAAATTATTTTTGATGTATTTTTATTAAATATTGATATTGGTATGAATATTTGTGGTAGATTGATATTATTGTTATATTAGAGTTAAAAGATGAGATTTTATGCGAAGAAATATAGTTTATTTTATTTTATCATTATGGGGATTATTATAAGTTAATTTTAATGTATTTGGTATTGTTCGTATTATTATAGAAAAGAGTTGGGTTTATTTGTAATATTTTGGTTTTGGAGGGTTTATAGGCAAATATACCTTACTTATATTATTAATATATATTATATATTTTAAAATAAAACTCTTCCCCATTTTCCTTATTTCCTTCTTTCTTCTTCTCCCGTTCTTTCCTTCCTCCCGATCCCAAACCGACCCCATACCCGACCACCTCCCAGCCCAAAATCCCGATATTTCCTTCCATAAAATTTCGATTAAATTAGGGGGCAAGCTCATTGAAGGGTTCTCTTCTCCAAGGTAGCTTCAATTTGGAGAAAAAGCAATTGGAAGGTATACCCTAGTTTATTTTATTTGTGTAGAATCTAGTGACTTTAATTTCTATCATATAGGAAAATGGTAGTATGGAGATAAGGAGGTGTTGGGCATTGTAGAGACGAGAAATTAGCTAATTACTGAGGAGATTTTGTAAGTTACATATAAATTAGGGTTTGTGAATTTGGAAAGGAAAATTGGTTCCATTGATGATAGAAAAAATTATTGGAGGGTGAAAAATGTTATACGAGGATTAATGAGAAATTTTGGTAATTTTTATATGCTTTAAGCTCAATTAAATTGAGTGAAATAGATTATAGGTGAAAAGTGCACGCCGGGTGTTCGGTGAAATGCCCGCGCGATATAGAGGTGAGAATTTGATGAATTCGGAGGTATAGATGAGTTCCAATATTGTTGTTAACCCTAATATGTGAGATTAGGACGAAGGGGATTAAGGAATTTAGAAAATGTGAATTTTTCTTATTAGAAAGCCTCCGATCAATAAGGGAGTATTTGTATTAGAACCCGAATTCGAAATCTATCGATGTAGCTCACCGACATATGTCATTTGTGACGTGTGGGTGAAGACGGATTCAAATTTGGAGATCCGTAAGTTGAGTTTTGAGTTTTAAACTAATCGATCCTATAATTTCCTATTTAGGTGGAAAAAGTCGAACTTCGACTGGCTACAGGACGGACGTGGGACATCGTTTGCTCGATCCGTCAGGTGAGTATGTTGTAATTAGGTATATTCTATGTTGTGGCCAAATTTCGTGGCATTTCGATATATTTGATAGAAGTTATGCTAAAAATTCAATTTTCCGAAAAATACGGATTTTTAAGGCCTGAAAATGGGATTTTGAAATATTTGGTGAAATTAACTATTTTAAGTGTATAAAACCTATATTATGGATTAATGTGACGTGTTGAAGTATAAAAATTAAATATATTAAATCGTTTATGCATATTTTTACCCCGTGCATGTTTTGTGCATGTTTTTGGGGTATATAGGCCGATATAGGCAATCGGGTATATGCGGAGCCTGGTGTATGGGCTAGCATGCTATGGATGGGTGCTATAAGGTGTAATTAGATGAAATTAGTGATTGTGATCATGTTTTGGAAGATCTGTATAATTATAGTGCCCGTTTTGTGTATGTTTGGGGCATATAAGCCCTTATAGGTGATTTTACTTATATGAAACATGATGTATGAGCTAGTATGCTATAATTAGATATTATAAGATTTAATTAGAGGAAATAAATGGTTTTGGCCCCTTTTCTTGGAAACCCACATGTGTGGTGTATGTTTGTGATATATATATATCATGATATTGACTCGTGATGTGATAATTCATGAAATTAATAATTGGGTACATGTTTACATTTTAATTATGTTTGAAGTGAATTAATGGGCAATAAAATGACATGTTGGATTATATGACAATTGACTTGGTGTATGTTTATATGGGATTTAATGAAGTAGCGAATTGCATGGTATTCATAATGGGTGATGTTATGGTAAATTAAATAACATGATGGGTTCTATGTTAAATGACATGGTGTATGATATATATATATGATACAACGAGATGATAATCAATATCGTGGACATCAGATGTGCATCAAATGCAAGATAAAAGGTGAGATGATAAGTGTTAATAAAATGTGTTATTATTCTTGTGATTAAAGTCAAGGATGCGGCTATTGTTGAATTAAAAGCTGTGGTGCTTTATGTTGATAAAGTAAAATGGAAAGATGAAATGATTGATGTTAACAACAGATGATTTTGTTGACCAGTACCTACAGCAATCCTGGGGGTTTGGACTAGACCTCCTAATACCCAAGGACCGGCTTGGGGTGCGGTGTTTTTCCCTCCTGGCTATCGGCTGGGAGGAAGTACCCAGTATATCTGGGGTGCGGTGTTTTTCGCCCAAGCTATCGGCTTGAGGCCCGGTTTCCCTCGATGACAGCTGTCGCGAGAAAGTACCCAGTTTACCTGGGGTGCGGTGTTTTTCCCTCCTGGCTATCGGCTGGGAGGAAGTACCCAGTTTATCTGGGGTGCGGTATTTTTCCCTCGATGACAGACGTCGCGAGGAAGTACCCAGTTTATCTGGGGTGCGGTGTTCCCTCGCTAGTTCGGCTAGGAGGAAGACGTAGCCTCGGACGAGTAAGACTCTGTGTGAGCATCGGTCCGCGTGTTTTACTGGGCTGTCGGCTTTCAGTATGTTGGGATACTGTGGCTCACTGGTCGACAAACTAATAAAATAAATAAGTGTTAATAATAAATGTGGTAGTAAAAGAAAGTGGATAGTAAAATGTGAACTGTGTGTGGAAAAGAAAGTTGTGTGAATGAAGTAAATGTGAAAGTGAACGTGCTATGAGTTAATATATGAAAAGAAGTGATAAATGCAGCTTGTGATTAATTTAAGATGAAAATAATAAAAGAGATGTGTTATCATGAATAATACGGAGTAATTGTATTATGTGTGTGATCATTAAAGTAAAATACGGTTGATGTGAGTTGTACCTTGGAATTGTGTCAAGGAACTACCTGCCCGCTGTTTCTGTGGAAATGGTGGGAACTACCTGCCTTGGCATAATTCGCGGGGTGAGTTGTTGTAATAGTGGTAATGATTGATGGAAATGAGAAATAAAGTAAAGTGAAGATGATAAGTGATTGAAGTGATTAATAACCAAGCTATCGGCTTGAGATGTGATGTGATATTACCCAAACTGTGTGTTTGGGGTGCGGTGATTACTACCCAAGCTATCGGCTATGGGGTGTGATATGTGTGGCCCCAGATTGTGTTTGGGGATTAAGTGAAAATGATAATAAGATTTATTGTTTGTAAGAATGAGAAATTACTAAGGTGATATAATAAGATGTGAATGAGCTATAAAACATGGTTTTGATGCAATGAGTATAAGTATTCTAATTAATGAGGTGTTAATGATGTGATGAAATGTGAGTAAATCGCATGGGCAATGAGATGTGGTAATTATGTCATAAGATATGAAGGAAGGTGGTAGTATGAGAATAGATGCATATGTTTATGATGTGATACTTTTATAACATAATAAAATAAGTACCTGTTTATGAGATTGGGTATAACAATGGTTATTAAAGAAAGTATGTTGTAATATGAGTTTGTGTACCTTGGAAGTGTGTCGGGGAACTACTCGCCTGCTATTTCCGTGGAAATGGTGGGAACTACCTGCCTCGGCACAACTTCCAGGATGAATGGGTGTGTTGATGACATAATATAAGTAAATGAAACGCATGGCTAAATAGAGTTGGAGATGTAATAACATCATGTAGTTATATTAATATAAATAGTGAAATGCTGATATGACGATAAGTGTGGAAAGATGAATATTCGTATTATGCGAATGTAAGATAAGTATATTTATATATATATACGAGGTTGATGTGAAGTGTATTATGAGATGTGGGAAGTATGGATAATTAAATAATTGAATGCAGGATTGGCAAAGTATGTGATTTATCACTGTATTGACAATGTTGTTGTGTTCAGGATTCAGGTAGCAATATCTTAATTTGGTATTCGTAAGTTTAAATTATTTTCTTTATATTATTTTAATTTGTCGTTAGATTAATAATTATACTCACACCAGAAATGGCTAACCCCTTAGTGTTTGGGGGGTTAGGGGAGTCTGCGGACTACCCTAGGTCCCCCACTGTTGCAGGTTCTCATCAGTGCAGAGGTGAGGCGTGGAGTGGTAGTATAACTTTTTATTTTAAAATTTTGTATTATTTAGTTATAGGAATAGTGAAATTTATGATTTAAATTGTATTATGGGTGTATAAGTATGTATATGACGAAGATGAGTATAGTGTGTGGTGATGTGGTATGTTTGTGACCCGTACCCACCTCGTTGTGGAGTACCGGGCTCTGTGGTAGGTTTTACAAGGATTTTTCTAAAAATTTACCTCGTTTTTCAAAGAAATTTATAGTTTTTAATTGATATTTGATAATCCGTTATGAGTTTGGCCCCCAGAGCATTATATTATATTGCCTGTATGTATCTGCTCATTTTGGCCTGGGGAGCCCATGAAAATATTATGTGGATTGTGAGCTACGGAATTTTGAGCAGAATTCCGTAAGCTTTTTGTGTTTCGGGGCAAAATTTACAGGGGAGACTTTGTCAAAATTTTTCCTGAAATATAACTTTCTTAGTTTATGATTAAAATGATATAGAAATTGAAAGAATTGAATTTGGAGACTTAGTTTTCAAAAAAAAAAAATTTTGGGTGTTACACCTCAACAAAGCATGTCCTAAAGATCAATTCCATCTCTGAAACATTGACACCCTGATAGATGCAACATCGGGGCACGAGCTGCTGAGCTTCAAGGATGCCTTCTCAGGCTACAACCAGATAAGAATGTTCCCTCCGGACATACCGAAGACCGCCTTCATGACCGACCAAGGCCTCTACTGTTACTGGGATATACCCTTCGGGTTGAAGAACGCCAGCACCACATATCAGAGGTTTGTCAACTGGGTCTTCAAAGACCTAATTGGTCGGAACATGGAAGTGTATGTTGATGATATGCTCGTCAAAAGTCGCAGAGGTCAGGATCATGTCAACGACCTCGAAGAGGCTTTCGGGGTCTTGCGATCTCACAACATGAGACTCATCCCCTCTAAATGCGCCTTTAGCATCTCCTCGGAAAGGTTTCTCGGAGTTGTGGTGAGCTAGCGTGGCATCGAGGTGAACCCCGAGAAGATTCGAGCCATCCTCGACATGGCCCCTCCGAGAAACGTTAAAGAAGTCCAAAGGCTCACGGGACAACTGGCAGCCATCGGCGGTTTCCTCTCCAAGTCAGGAGAGAAGTTGCTCCCGTTCTTCAAGGACCTCCGAGGGGCGAAAAGCTTCGAGTGGGCAACCTCTCAACAAGAGGCGTTTGACCAGCTGAAAGCCTACCTGCCAACCCACCCCTCCTTAGCAAGCTAGAGTTTGGTGAACCCCTCCACAAATCATGCGCTCAGTGCCATGTTGGTTATATAGGAGGATGGGGTGCAGAAGCCCCTCTATTATGTTAGCAAGGTCCTGCACGATGCCGAGTTCTGATAACTCAGGACAGAAAAGATTGCCTACGCATTACTAATGGCTGCACGAAAGCTCTGACCCTACTTCCAAGCCCACTCCGTCCGCATCCTCACGGACCAGCCTCTCAAAACAGTCCTCGACAAGCCCGAAAACTCCGACCGCTTAATCAAGTGGTCTATCGAGCTCAACCAGCACGACATCAGCTACCACCCTCGGATGGCCATCAAGGGCCAAGCTCTCGCTGAGTTCATTACGGAGTGCACCATCCCCAAGTCCCCAAAAATTTGGGAGGTGCCCCAGCTTGGGACGTCTATGTGGACGGATCATCATGCAAGGAAAAGAGCGGAGCTGGCATCATCCTTCGGGGCCCCGATGACTTCGTCCTCCAGCATTCTCTCCGGCTCAATTTCTCGGCCATAAATAATGAGGCGGAATATGAATCTCTGATTGCTGGACTCGCACAGGCCTACCTGGCAGGGGCAAGGCAAATATAGGTCTTTAGTGATTCCCAGCTCGTGGTCAATCAGATCACCGGGGAGTACGAAGCCCGCAACCTTAGGATGACCCAGTACTTAGCATGCGCGAAACAGCTACTGGAGCTCTTCGAGCAGGCGAAGGTCCAGCAGATCCCAAGAGAACAAAACTGTCATGCCGACTCTGTGTCTTAACTCGCATCGTCGTCCCTTGGAGGACTAGACCGCACTGTCCTAGTGGAGGTCCTCCTCAAACCCAGCATCGAAGAACCTGAAGTCCTCTGCCTCACCTCTGGAAATCCAACTAAGACGTGGATGGGTCCTATACAAAAACTCCTGACCAATGGCGAGCTACCACAAGACTGTGCCACGACATGGACTACAAGGATCCGGTCCGAAAGGTTCACCTTAATTGGGGACGTGTTTTCAAGAGCTTATAAACCAAGGCTGACGGGAGACCCTATCTCCGCTGCCTGAAACCGGACGAAGCTAAGTACGTCCTGAAGGAGCTACACGAAGGGATTGGGGGATGTCACATGGGCAGTAGGTCGCTGGCCCGAAAAGCACTCAACCACGGCTGCTATTGGCCTACTATGCTGCAAGACGCTCAGGACCTAATAAAAGGGTGTTGCCCCTGCCAGAGGTTCTATCCCATTAGACGCTCGCCTCAAGCCGAACTGAAGTTGCTTGCCAATCCTACCCCTTTTGCCATGTGGGGGATGGACCTGGTCGGCCCCTTTCCACAGGCTACCGGCCAAAGGCGATACCTCATCGTAGCCGTCGGCTACTTCACCAAATGGGTCGAGGCAGAACCCCTGGCCACGATCACGGAGCATCAAGCCCAACAATTCTTCTGGAAGCACATCATCTGTCGGTTCGGGATCCCGCACATGCTAGTCACCGATAACGGAACCCAGTTCGCTGGCAAAAAATTTCGAAAATTTTGTGAAGTCCTCGGCATTCAATAGTGTTTCTCGTCAATCTCTCACCCCCAATCAAACGGCCAAGCAGAAAATGCCAACCGAAAAAATTTTGACGGTCTCAAAAAGTGGCTGGACCAATCCTCCAAGGGTCTATGGGTCGAAAAGTTATCAAGCGTCCTCTGGTCACACCGACTACCAAGAGAATCCCGACCGGCGAGTCCCCGTTCAACCTAGCATACGGGACCGAGGTGGTCATCCCTCTGGAAGTTGGCCTCCCGTCGCCTAGGCACATAGGCTTCGACGAGGAACCAAACTCAAGCGACCTCAAGGAGAACCTGGACCTCATTGACAAAGTCCAAAAAAGATCCACCATACGGCGGGCCATATATCAGCAGCGGGTTGAGAGACTTTATAACAAGAAAGTTCCGCCCGACCAACATCAAGGAAGGGGACCTTGTACTCAGAAGGCTAGCAATTTTCCAGCCCACAGCCAGAGGCAAGCTCGCCCCTATTGGGAAGGCCCGTATATGGTCTTCCAAGTGGTACGTCCCGGTACTTACCGCCTCGAAGACCTAGGGGGCCGGATGGTTAAGAGGCCCTGGAAAGCGGAGCACCTCTTCAAGTTTCAGGAAGGAAAGTGAAGGAGAGTCCACTATTGTAAGCGCTACGTGCTATGCTCCAATTTTCTTGTAAACAAACAAACATGATATAAAGCCAGGAGATTTTGTTTAACAAATCAAAACTTGTGGATTTCTCAGTCGCTCAAGTCCTCGCCCCTCGGCTTGGACTTTGAATACCTACGAGTGATTTCTCAATCCCTCACCTCCTCACCGCTCGGCATGGACTTCGACCAAGTCCTTGCCCCTCGGCTCGGACCTCGTGGACTAACTCCTCGCCGCTCGGCATGGACTTCAACCTACTACGAGGGATTTCTCAATCCCTCACATCCTCGCCGCTCGGCATGGACTTCGACCACCGATGGGGGATTTCTCAATCCCTCAAGTCCTTGCCCCTCGGGTACTAACATCCTTACTGCTCGGCATGGACTTAGACCACCTACAAGGGATTTTCTCAATTCCTCATGTCCTCGCCGCTCGGCATGGACTTAAACCACCTACGAGGGATTTTCTCAATCCCTCACATCCTCACCGCTCGATATGGACTTCAACCACCTACGAGGGATTTTCTCAATCCCTCACATCCTCACTGCTCGGCATGGACTTCGACCACCTACGAGGGATTCTTCAATCCCTCAAGTCCTAGCCTTCGGTTCGGACCTCGGCTAATAACTTCCTTATCGCTCTGCATGGACTTTGACCACCTAAAAGGGATTTTCTCATTCCCTCACATCGTCGCCACTCAGCATGGACTTCGACCACCTACGAGGGATTCTTCAATCCCTCAAGTCCAAGCCTTCGGTTCGAACCTTGGCTAATAACGTCCTCGCCGCTCAGCATGAACTTCAACCACCTATGAGGGATTTCTCAATCCCTCACTTTCTCGCCGCTCGGCATGGACTTCGACCACCTTTCAGAGATTTCTTAATCCCTCAAGTCCTCGCCCCTCGGCTCGAACCTCGGGTACTAACGGCCTCGTCGCTCGGCATGGACTTCGACCACCTACAAGGAATTTTCTCAAACCCACACGTCCTCGCCGCTCGGCACGGACTTCGACCACCTACAAGGGATTTTATCAATCCCTCACATCCTCGCCGCTCGGCATGGAATTCGACCACCTATAAGGGATTCTTCAATCCCTCAAGTCCTAGCCTTCAGTTCAGACCTCGGCTAATAACTTCCTCACCGCTCGGCATGGACTTCGACCACTTATGAGGGATTTCTAGATCCCTCACGTCCTCGCCGCTCGACATGGACTCTGACCACCTATGAAGGATTTCTCAATCCCTCAAGTCCTTGTCCCTCGGCTTGGACCTCGGGTACTAACGTCCTTGCCGTTCGGCATGGACTTCGACCACCTATGAAGAATTTCTCCCTCAGATCCTCGCCCCTCGGCATTGACTTCGACCACCTATGAGGGATTCTTCAATCCCTCAAGTCTTAGCCTTCGGCTCGGACCTCGGGTACTAATGTCCTCACCACTCGGTATGGACTTCGACCACCTACGAGGGATTTCTCAATCCCTCACATCCTTTCCACTCGGCTCAGACCTCTACCGCCTATGAGGGATTCTTCAATCCCTCAAGTCTTATCCCCTCAGCGCGGAATTGGCTACCTACGTCCTCGCCCCTCAGCATGGACATCAACTCACCTCTTACTGAAAGTTTCTGTTTGATATGCGACCCTCTCCCAAAGCGAGGACCTTCGAGCCACGTACACCGAATTGATACCCCTTTCACCTGCTGATAGCCAGGGGTAGCACAGCTGCCATCGCCGCTACCTCTAACTGTCAGCGAGCGGTAGTAGAGACATCGGTCGCGGACAAGATTTTCATGTTGGGCACTCACCTACTTCAAGTGCCTCGAGTCTCATGTTCCGAACTGACCCCCCCCCCCCCCACCCGCCGACAATCAGGGGTAGAGAAGCATTCAACGCTGCTACCCCTAACTGTCCGAGGGTGGTAGGAGAGCCACCAGTCACTGGAACCCTCGGTCAATATTTTTATTTTTGACACTCGCCTTCGGCTGCTGCCTCGAGCCTCGCACTCAAAGTCGACTGCCCTTTCACCCGCTGGCAACTAGGGATAAAACATCATTCGTCGCCGTTACCCATAATTGTCAGAGGATGGCAGGAGAGCCACCGGTGGCGAGAGTCACAGTGAAGTGAGAAATGATTTGGGGGGGGGGGGAGTTATATAGCCCTCAGGTGATGCACATTTATGGCATGGGAAGTCGAAATGCCTGATAGGCATTTATGACATTGGAAGACGAAACATCCTCCATTGCTAGGTGTTCAGAGTCCCTCAACCTCATACTCGCCCTTCGGCTCGAACTCCACCCCCGTCCTGGGTGCCAAAGACCTATCCTCGGAGATCGGAAGTAAGCGCACGGCAAAAGAACCAATCAAAGCAATACAATCATGTTCTCTCATTATTATTTCAACTAAAGAAAATGCATTGTTACAAGGGAAAACTTTATTACATCATTCACAATTGGCCTAGAACTCCTGTACCAGGGTCACAGGATTGAGGCAAGTTCAAGGCCAGCTGAGCGAGTTGGGTCCTCCGCAGGTTCGCCCGGTACAGCCAATGTAGACACGCCTACGACTGAGCTTTGTGCGTCACAAGGCCTCGCCGGCCCAATTCTCGGGGTAGGCAACGAAGCTCCGGCGGAAGGGCAAGTGTTCCCAAAATAGACGAATCGAGATTCGGACATCCCGAGCATGATCTTATACCGTTGTACCTCCAATTCCTTCTCCACAATATCCTCATGAAGAAAAGACTCAGGTGACGGCCGCCAAGCATGTTCAGATAGTAAAAATAACAATATATACTTGAAAATACAAATGAAAACGATAATTATGTAGTGTATGTATTATATTGAAGAAGCGTAAAACTATAAAATTTATGAGTAGCAATTAATAGTAAAAAGGAATATAACAAAACAAACTAGCAAATAATATGTAATAACAATCGAATGTAGACAATAAAATGAAATAGGATATCATATTTATATGAGTAGAATATTTCAATCATGTTAAAAGTGTACAGAAATATATAAGACAATATAAGATAATGAAAAATATAGTATCAAAAAATCAAATCATATCAAATGACTGTACATAAGCAAAAAATCATAAGTAAAATTCAAAATACAATAGAAATAATAAATGAAGAAAATAATAGTTGCAATATTAATTTAATAAAATACGTAAAGTAATAGCAATGTAAACGGGTAAACATAAAGTGACATAAAAACATGAAAGAAAAAATTTTAAGACTGAAATACCGATGAAACAAGTTCAAAAGATCAAGACTAAGGAAGATAAACAAAATAATAGATATTCGGGCGATTTAATAGTATAAGAAAATATTTATTTGAAAAATATTGAATGTTGAAAAGTACTATGATGAAAATCCACGAAGAAGATTTTGAAAGGGAAGTGTGTCTACGTGTAAGGTACCATGAATGAAGGTTCAAACCAACCACGCTTCCACTGTGCCACTCTGATATCAAGGAAAAACATGCTCGCATACAATCTCACATCAATTGCATACGAGGAGAGCATCATGAATAATTTTGAATGCATGTTCAATGACTACTTCATTCATGATTCCAGCCATCTAATAGGAAAGGAAAAAGAAAACATCAGTGTATAGAGCAACACAAATGTAAATCACTTACATTTAAATCTCTATAAACTGAACTCACACTTCTAATGTCCACCCTAATGTGTCGTCCTTGTAGATTTGTACTACTTATTGAAGCGTGGCTCTGATACCACTCTGTAACACCCCTGCCCCGAGCTCGGACAATTTATATAATTTGGAAGACAAATTATTTATAGTATAGTACAACTGCCCACCACAGGCTGCCTCTCAAAAGGTGGTTAACCGGATTGGTGACCCTTGATCTTAGGCAATTATATTTATAGTTATTTATTTAGGTGGTTATAGTAACCAATTTTCCACTTCAACCACTAACTCCACTCACAAATTCAAAATTTTGTTCTCCCTCCATCTCAAACAGCCGGCCACCTATCTCATGCCCAAAACACGTGCACGTGCATCGCACTTGCACACACTTCATTCATACATATACATATATATATTTATATTAAAATATAGATTAAAATATATAGTAAATGCATAAGTACAATTAGTTTAGTTTAATCATAAATTAGATTCATCGTGCACAAAATAAAATAAACACACATACTTCCGAAATTTCATTTTGAACAAGAATATGCCCAAATACGTGCACCGAAAACACGTGCGTTGTCCGTAAAATATAAAAATACAAAATTATTTTACCAATCGAAAAATATTAAAGATAATCAGAATACAACATAAGAAAAATATATTTAATATATGTTTATTCTTGATTTTGATGATTACAACACAATGCAAAGTTGTTGTTCTACTTCTTAAATATTACAGGATATACAAAGGCAAAATGTTCTAACAAGCTTTACAAGGTTCTTAAAGCAAGTTGATCAAGCAAAGCTACAAACAGAGCTCCTATAGCTAATTGATCAAAAAAGCTACATGGTTGCCAGCTTACAAGAAAAAGACGAAAGCTAAAAGCTCCATCTCAAGACTCAAGACTCAAGACAAGACCTATGCTTCAATTTATTGTATTAAGTGTCTTGTAACAATTGTAATTTTTTTATTTTCTACGAGTCTTAGAAATTCTGTAAAAGCCTTGTCACACACACTCACACATTATCTTTAAAATAATTGAGTGTTTTTCAAACTTAAAAAGATCGAAACAAGATTGAAAAAGCTCAGCTGTTAAGTACCAGTCGACCGCCATAAGGCACTAGTCGACTGTTCTAGTACGAAACTAACTGAACTTATTCAAACTCTGACCAGTCGACTCATAACGGCAACCCAATCGAATGTTCAAGTCGTTTCAACAGTTTACTGATTTCAAAACTTGATTTTTCGAATTCAAAAGTTTTATTTCCGTTGGTTGACAGTTGGTACAACTTCTTCTCAACGTCCAGTGATTCTGACTCTATAAATAGAGTATAGAAATCACTTGGAAGAGGTTAACAACTTATTTTCCAAGCTTTTTGTTTCTCAAGTTCTCAAGCTTTTGGTTTTAACAAGAAAAAGCATTCAAAAGCATTCATTTTCTAAGTCTTGGTTCACAGTCTAGCATAACAGTAATTTCGTTTTAGACTAATTTCGGAAGTTGACCTAATAGCCACGCATAAAATCACATCAACAAGGCTATAGGTTGATTGTAAACTTTTTGTTGTTTTTCTTCACTCTCGAGTTGTGAGAGTGGTTCCTCTCGGTTTGAGAGTAAGGCTCTAGGGTGTAGAGTCAGGTTTTCACTCTTGGTGGAAGAGTGGGTTGCTTTCTCTAGTTGTGAAAAAGGACTACGGGTTGGACAAGGTTGTTGTCTAACGTCGTACGGTGTTCTTGTAATTATTTCAAGAATAGTGGAAAATCTCAAGTGGGTTGCTTGGGGACTGGATGTAGGTCAGGAGGACCGAACCAGGATACATCGTGTGTGCTTTGTGGTTGTATCTCTTTGAACTTGCATTTCATTTTCTTGCCTTTTAAGTTCTCTGTGAAACTTGTCTGGACAGTCGACTGTGTCTATTTGTAAGTCGAATGATCAGACTTGTACTACTTTCTCTCTGAAAACTTATGTGATAAGTCGACTAGCTCTTCTATAAGTCGGCTGATCAGACTCGCTTTAAAATACTCTTCTTAACTGTCGCCCCAGTTGACTGGTTTATCTTTTCAAGTCGACTGGTCAGAAGAAAAGTTTAATTACGCAATTATTTTTTTATAAAACACTATTCACCCCCCCTCTAGTGTTTCTTGCCTTGCCTAAAGGATCTAACAATATACACATTTAATAATGTAATCAATATGTACATTGAAAACACGTGCACCGTACGTATAATAATATTTAAATCAAAACGAGAGAAAAATAAATTTCCGTTTATAAAAATGAATTCGAACAAGTCATAGAATAAATAATTGAAATACATTAAAATATTGCACATAGCAGTGGAAAATACGTAATCGATACGTGCATCGATAATACATATAAATCACGTAAAAATACAGAGATTGGAATATAATATTTGAGTTGACTCAAATAGGATTTTAAGAATACGAGAAATGCATAAATAGTCGAAATTCAAAATACGTAGAGAAACACGTTACAAATATTACCAGTAACGGTACAAAATACACATGCGTAACACATGAAGGCAAAATTGTCATTTCTAATTTTTCAGGCTGTTACACTCCCCCCCCCCCAGTTCTGTCCTCAGAACTCACTAGGATAAGGTTATATTTTGTACACACCAAAGAAAATATCATTATAATATATAGAAAACATTAAGAAAATAAATGTAGTATAAAAATAAGCAATGTGGAAGAATAAAACAAACTCTGTATAAGAAAACTATGAGTATTAAAATTTTATACGAACAGAACAAGAAAACTAGGAAAATAGCAGAAGAAAAAAATGTGACAATAAAAGATAGGATCGATTGAGAGAAATTTTCATACAAAAATAATATTAGGTAAACAATTTAGATAAAAGGAAAATTAAACTTAGTCATTAATTATGGAAGAGTTCGGAAGCAACACAATAAAGAGAAACATAGTCAATGGATAGTTGATAAATAGATTTAGTAGTCAAAATTCATCAAAGTAATAAGCGGTAGGAAATCGCAAACTGAATTGGTATTGTATGACAAAAATTTGAATTAGCAATTTAAAAGAAGGCTATTGGATAAGAGTTTGAAAAATAACGAGGATGAAATTTAGTCAAAAATATAGACAACATAAAAATAATTTTGTATACCAATTAATATCATAAAATAATTTGTAAGGTAACTATAATAATTATACATACAATTTCAAAATTTAAGATATAGAAGGCATACATCGAAATACTTTTGAATTGTCAAGTAGAGCAAGAAAACCAACACACAAAATTATATACGTACACAGGCGTAAAATTATTGAGTAAAACAACCAATATTATGATATGAAGATTATAAATGGTTTGTAAGAGTAAAATAAGACATCATAGTAGAAAAAGTGATAACATATTATTGAAACAATGCAAAACAAATTATATAGAAATAAATTATGAATCGTAAACAAAAGTATAATTAATAATATATATATATATATATATATATATATATATATATATATATATATATATATATATATATATATATATTGTTAGGTGAGTAGCCACCAAATCTTAAGATATGTTAATAGCAAAATACGATGAAGTTGTATGAAATGCTAACTTATATAAAGATTCAAAATAATATGAAGAAGACGGCAAGATA
Source organism: Hemerocallis citrina (assembly GCA_017893485.1). NCBI lineage: Eukaryota > Viridiplantae > Streptophyta > Magnoliopsida > Asparagales > Asphodelaceae > Hemerocallis > Hemerocallis citrina. Next base: position 186,097,677 of record CM030366.1, on the reverse strand, counting down.
GTTGAGATTAAGTGGTAAATACACAAGTAGGATAGATATAGAAATCCATATAAATAATTTAATGTTAGGTTGTAAAATATTATAAAATAGTATGAGCTAGTACAAAAATAGAATAGTGGTAAGTAAATATTATAGAAGACAAAGTAGGGGTTATCAAATTAGAAAATTTTCTTCTGGTGCAGGTTCGCCTCGTTGGTATCCAACTGCAAACTTGCATCCTTGACCTCAAGTTGCAGAATTGCCTCTACGACATCCGATTGCAGTTTGCCTTCTGGACTTTCAGTTGCAAAACTTTGCCTCCCCGACGTCCAGTCGCTGTTTGCCTCCATTGACGTCTAGTTGCAGATTTGCCCTCTCGACATCAGGTTGCACCAAAATGGGAGATGGAAAAATGTAATCTTCCATGTACTTGGATATTGGGTGTTTAATAAAGTATGGTGTTCTGTATGAAACCAGTGATATAAAAGTGGATGGAAAATTTGTAAATGAAGTAGGTTACAACGACAAAAATATTAAAATAGACAGACGTTAAATATAGGGTATACAAAATTTGTAGTAATGAAAAGTATTTATAACATTAAGACGAGAATAGTGTAAAGTATATGTACGAGATGAAAATACAAATGAAAACGATAATTATGTAGTGTATGTATTATATTGAAGAAGCGTAAAACCACAAAATTTATGAGTAGCGATTAATAGTAAAAGTGAATATAACAAAACAAATTAGCAAATAATATGTAATAACAATAGTATCGAATGTAGACAATAAAACGAAATGGTATGCCATATTTATATGAGTATAATATTTCATTCTTGTTTAAAATGTACTGAAATATGTAAGACAATATAAGATAATGAAAAATATAGTATCACAAAATCAAATCATATAAAATGACTGTACATAAGCAAAAATTCATAAGCAAAATTCATAATACAATAGAAATAATAAATAAAGAAAATAATTGTTGCAATATTAATTTAATAAAATACGTAAAGTAATAGCAATGTAAACGGGTAAACATAAAGTGACATAAAAACATGAAAGACAAAACTTTAAGACTGAAAGACAGATGAAACAAGTTCAAAAGATCAAGACTAAGGAAGATGGACAAAATAATAGATATTCAAGCGATTTAATAGTATAAGAAAATATTTATTTGAAAAATATTAAATGTTGAAAAGTACTATGATGAAAATCCACAAAGAAAATTTTGAAAGGGAAGTGTGTCTACGTGTAAGGTATCATGAATGAAGGTTCAAACCAACCACGCTTCCACTGTGCCACTTTGATACCAAGGAAAAACATGCTCGCATACAGTCTCACATCAATTGCATACGAGGAGAGCATCATGAATGAATTTGAATGCATGTTCAATGACGCTTCATTCATGACTCCAGCCATCTAATAGGAAAAGGAAAGAGAAAACATTAGTGTATAGAGCAACACAAATGTAAATCACTTACATTTAAATCTCTCTATAAACCGAACTCACACTTCTAATGTCCACCCTAATGTGTCGTTCTTGTAGATTTGTACTACTTATTGAAGCGTGACTCTGATACCACTCTGTATCACCCCTGCCCCGAGCTCGGACAATTTATACAATTTGGAAGACAAAATAATTATAGTATAGTACAATTGTCCACCACAAGCTGCCTCTCAAAAGGTGGTTAACCGGATTGGTGACTCTTGATCATAGGCAATTATATTTATAGTTATTTATTTAGGTGGTTATAGTAACCAATTGTCCACTTGAACCACTAACTCCACTCACAAATTCAAATTTTGTTCTCCCTCCATCTCAAACAGCCGGCCACCTATCTCATGCCCAAAACACGTGCACGTGCATCGCACTTGCACACACTTCATTCATACATATACATATATATATTTTTATATTAAAATATAGATTGAAATATATAGTAAATGTATAAGTACAATTAGTTTAGTTTAATCATAAATTAGATTCATCATGCACAAAATAAAATAAACACACACACTTCCTAAATTTCATTTCGAACAAGAATATGCCCAAATACGTGCACCGAAAACATGTGCGTCGCCCTTAGAATATCAAAATACGAAATCATTTTATCAACGAAAAAATATTAAAGATAATCGGAATACAACATACGAAAAATATAAATATACACATTCAATAATGTAATCAATACGTACATTGAAAATACGTGCACCGTATGTATAATAATATTTAAATCAAAATGAGAGAAAAATGAATTTCTGTTTATAAAAATGAATTCGAACAAGTCATGGAATAAATAATTGAAACACATTAAAATATTGAACGTAGCGGTGGAAAATACGTAATCGATACGTGCATCGATAACACGTATAAAGCACGTAAAAACACAGTGTGTAACGCCCCGAATTCCAAATAAGACTGAATTCGAGATTCCACAAGATCTTTACTTCACTTCGTACAATTTTACAAGGAATTTAAAACTTTTCTCAATAATACATCAGAGTTTGTTACAAATGTTACACAGCGGAAGACAAAATAATTTACAATAAAACATTTACAACATCTTTAAAATAAAACAGCATCAGCATATCCACTTTATAGCTTCATGAACATCCATTACCTGCATGTAAGACTGTGGGCACGTCAGTCACTTACAACTGACCAAATATTATACACGGCTATCCTCTCTATGCCGAAAATAGTATAACGATCTCCATACTTTAACAAAACACAAACAATCTTGAATGAAATATAAAGTGTAGAAATGTGATTACTCTAAACATGTAAGTGTATGTCATGCCTTAATGCCTAATGCACACAATTTTATACTAGGATGACACTAATGCACACTTGTTCGGATTCTATGCATCCCATACTACATAGGTCCGAGGGCAAGCGCCTACGTACTTCACAATGAACGGTTCGATCCCTGCCATGATAATACCCAGTAATAAAGCAAGGTTTGGACATTCCACGAGTACGAATCCCAGCCCCAGAGTATACCGCCCGACTTTTATACAGACTCCTCATCGTGCGAATCTCCCGCAAGTGCCCCTATAGCCCGATATACGTATATACATTGGAGACGGAAAACAAAAACTATTCGCCCGACTACTCAAGATCCCAGAGTCCACCGCTGACCCATCCTCATAGTCCCGGATTTAAACAAAAAGTTTGTCTCCCACGGAGCAACCTCAGTCCACCAATTGGGTCTATAGCCTCGGAGAATCACTGCCGACGCATTCAACCTACCGGTGAATGCTGCCGACGCAGTCAACCCACCGGTCGATGAATCGCTGCAGATGCAGTCAATCCATCGCCCGACTATATAGAGGCAACCCACTTATGTTTGCCCAGGTTTACTACATCTTCACTTAAGTGCCTAATTCTTTAGTTCAAAACATGAATGTGTTATCACCCTGGAATCAGTATTACCTCCTATCGGATTTGTTCACAAAGGTACGAGATCGCCCGACGGCATTATCTCGAAATCAAGTCTCAAAATCTTTCTTTCAAAATCACCGGTTACCGAGGTCTTACTAATTCTTAATCATAAACTTTCATGTACAAGAAGCATGGGTACACATACCCTTTAATAAGCATGTCTTGGCAACCCACTTACGTTTGCCCAGGTTTACTATACCTTCACTTAAGGGCCTAATTCTTTAGTTCAAGACATGAATGTGTTATCACCCTAGAATCAGTTTTACCTCTAACCGGATTTGTTCACAAAGGTATGAGATCGCCCGACAGCATTATCTCGAAATCAGGTCTCAAAATCTTTCTTTCAAAATCACTAGTAATCCAGGTTTTACTAATTCTTAATCATAAACTTTCATGTCCAAGAAGAATGGGTACACATACCCTTTAATAAGCATGTCTTAACTTAGATTACTCTTATCTTCACAAATGATCAATGTCTCATTTAATACTACTCATGAATTCTTAAATCACAATAAATCTTTTTCATGAACGAATTTTCATCCATCATCAATCTCTTTAATAACTTAAGCACAAATTAAAAATTCATATTTCAACATATACCAAATACTCTTAATTCGCATAAGTGAATAATCACATCAAGAGAAATTCATTCATATGAATAATTTATTCCCATTCTACCAATAAATCTCATTTGTAATTTAAAACTCATGGAATAACTCTAAGAATCAAATGCAATATATTCAAGAGGTATTAAAATTTCATAGCATATTTCCTTTACTTTTCTAAAAATAGGGTCATATTCTTCTTAATAATAAAACATAAATCTTTACTTACTTTCTATTTCAAACTTTCCTTTTTAAAGTCTCAATTATACATGAAAAATCTTGACACTAATTTTAGTAAATTCTAAATTATTTTACAGGAATAATAGGATTTTTCCCAATTTTTAATTCACAAAAAAAAAATCATTATTTTAACTCAAGCATTTAAAAAAATAAGAACCCACACTGGGTTTCGAACCCATGAACCTAGGCCGAAACCAGCACAGAACCAAAGCCTCCTCCGCTCTGACCATAAAGTCCAAGTGGACTTTGTGTCTAATTCCATTTCGAAATGTTTATGTACACTCTTTCAGTTTCGGAATTTATAAAAAAAATATATAAATACAACTATCAAGTTTTGAACCTAGAACCTCTTTCAACTAAGCTCTATATTGCACTAGCTAACCTGAAAGACCAAGTATATTTTCTAATTAGAAATTTCATTGGTGCTCTTTTGTTTACAATATTCTGAATCTAGTTCTTTTTTCGAAAATTCATTTATCTAACGATCTAATCTTTTAGGAGTAGTAGATAAATTTTTCTTGTGGGACTGAAATGAGTCAAATACAAAAAGAGACAAGTTCAACTTATTATTTGGATATGTCTTCATTTTCTATTAGTTTCTCCTTTCTTTGTAAAAATTTGCATTTCTCAACGGAACTCGAAATTGTAGAAATCATGTTTAGTTTAAAATCCATCATCTTACAAAAATAAAATTTTTGTGCTGAAAACCAAATGTATCTCTAAATCAACCTTGGATATCTCAAATGTTTCTTCATGTGAAAACTAGTATTTTTTAACATATGTCGACATATCAAAATAACAAAACTATCTTTCTCTTTTCTTTCTTTTAAGCATTATGTTTCTAAGCATATGTCACAATAAAATATTCTTTAACAATTACTCATGCTCATCACACATTTGACAAACAAGAATTTGCAAATATTCTACCATGATCTATGTGATTATTTCTTACTTTTTAATTAGCATGGTAACAATCAACTACTAAGTTTCAACAAAATCATTACATGTCATGCTATCATTTTATCTACACATATCACATTCAATTTTTACTACTCATTAAACTATTAGCATGGTAACAACAAAATCATTACATGATGTGCTAGCATGGATTCTTATCTATAATATCTCATTCAATTTATATTACTCTTTTACCTAATTTAGCATGCAAGTTCTACTTTATAAAGCATAAGAACACCCACCTTATGAAAAGCTTGAACAAAATTGAAAGGAAAGAATGGGAACACTACTTCTAGCTCCAAGACAAACTCCTAGCAATGGCTTCTATTCTCTAGCAATTCCTCCAAGCAAAAGGACTCTCACTCTCTTTCTTTTCTTTTTTTTTTCTTTTCTTTCTCTTACTCTTATTTGTTTTCTTTTGGTGTGTGGAATGAGAAGAAATGGGTGCTATTTATAGGTCTAGGTTAGGGTCTCATTTGCAAAATTTCACAACCTAATAAATTATTCAAATTTAATCTCCATCTCTTCATTTTCTCAACTCATCCTTCAACCTCTCCAATTTCCCTAACTCCCAAAATTCCCAACCTCTCATCTCCCCACTCCTACAAGCCTTCACTCTCTCATCTTGCCCAAAAAATGGTCCAAATACATTTGTGTGTGCATGCACACATGCACAAACAAATATGAACACATTTCTATAACTCTAAATGTGTAGTATAGTTTGTAACTTGTCATGGAATAGTGCATGTTTAACTAAAAATGTGATTTTATTAGTGGGCTTGCTACATTGGCTCATTTTTAATTAATTAATTCAATTATCTAGTGGACTCCTCTCCTAATGGGCTAAAATTTATTCTTTTGGTCCATGGATCAAAGGACGGCTAATTAAAATTTTATGCATGCTAAAAATAGATAATGAGAGTAACAAAAATGAAAAATAAAAATTTGCACGTGCATCATACGTGCAAAAAATCAAAAAATGCATTTTAATCAAAATAGGGAAAAAATGAATTTCCGTTTTATAAAATAGATTTAAATATATAAAATAAATAATTTAAATATATAAAAAATACTACAAGTAGCGGTGGAAACACATAATCGATACGTGCATTAAAAATACATAAAAAGCACGTAAACACAGAGATTGAAATTTGATATTTTTTTGACTCGAAAATAGGGAAAAATCAATGCGGAAAATTCATAAATAGTCGGTAATCAAAACACGTGGTGAAAACACGTTACAAAATGCACGTGCATAACACACGAGGGCAAAATTATAATTTTCAATTTTGCGGGTGTTACACAGAGATTGGAATATAATATTTGAGTTGACTCAAATAGGATTTTAAGAATATGGGGAATGCATAAATAGTCGGATCCAAAATACGTAGTGAAACACGTTACAAATATTACCAGTAACGGTACAAAATACACGTGCGTAACACATGAGGGCAAAATTATCATTTCCAATTTTGCGGGGTGTTACAGGCTCACCACAAAATTAAAGATATTTATCTGAATTACTTGATTCAAATTTAAGCTCTTTAAAATTTTGTCAAATTATTTATGCCTCAATTTTAACACATGTTTTTTAAAAAAAACATACAATGATTTTACCAATTTGTAAAACTTGTTCACTAAACATATTAGTGCAAAACTTTTCAGTACAAAACTGTTCAGTATAAAACTTTTCAACACAAAACATCAAATACAAAATTTTTAGTACAAAACTGTTTAAACATCTTCCATGAATAACAAAATTTTCAATAAATGTAAGAACAAGAAGAATACTTATTGTAGCAATATGACAGACATGTGAGTAGACTTCAAACAAATCTTCCCCACTTATCTCAGTCAATCCTTTAGCTACTAAAAGTGCATTAAAATTGCTATTGAACAATTAAAACTAAGTTTTTCCTACAAAACCTCTCTTATTTACTGTAGTTTAGCCCATTTTGGTAAATCACCTAATTTAAAATATTATTGTATAATAAAAAATTCATTTCATTTTCTATCAAAGAGTCTTCTTGGCTCATCTGCCTTTGAAGTTTTAAGTGTCAATAAAGCTAGTTCTTGATTCCAACAGTGAATCATTGACTGTATCTAGAGATGGTATCGGGTCCTATTGGGTCGGGTCCTCCACTACCCGGACCCGGACCCGATACTTCACGGGTCCAAAAATTGGACCCGGACTCGGACTTGCAAGAACCGGGTCCGGGTTCGGGTCCGGGTCCTACTTAAAAAAAATTACCCGTCGGGTCCGATAGTAAAGAGTAAATATTTGCACTTAAGTATTTTTACACCCGATACCCTACGATTCTAATAATTTTTGTACTTAAGTACATGAATTAATATTATATTTACATATCTATCTTCAACAATTAGTTTTATTTGTATATTCCCATAACCCTATTATTCAAATTCTATATGTTTGGGGGTATTTTTTAACGGGTCCGGGTCCGGGTCCGGGTCGGTTCTATTTTGAGCGGACCCGGATCCGAAAGTGCATCGGGTCTTATTTTAGGAATCGGACCCGTATAGGTCGGGTCGGTTCCGGTCAATTGTCGGGTCCGGGTCGGGTCCGGGTATCGGGTAAATGTGACAGTGCTAACTGTATCTGTATGACTAAATAATTTCATGTCTTTAACTTTGGTGAACACATCCTCAAAGAACTCTGCAAGTCTAGATTCTACTAATACAAATTAGATAGATCCAAAATCTGTCCATAGAACTATATTTTGCACTTTCTAAGTATACACAAATATTTGTTATAGGTCATTTTTCTGGCCTTCTAGGTACATGTACTCTAACAAATGTATCACACCACATGTTTTCACTTTAACAAATTTATTTGTGTTTTTATCCTATAGTCTACAAGGTGTAAATAATTTAGAATGTAGTAACATATTAGGAATATGATTAATAATACAACATCACCCATAATTACACAAAGTCAAACAACAGCCAATAATGTAGAATTCAACATTTCACTAAGTGTTTGATTCTAACTTTTATCAATACCGTTTTGACTGTTATAAATAGAGTGCACTAGAGATTATGCCAAATGCAAACTTCTCTTAAATTATTAAAATATATTTACCACCTCTATCAAATCTGAAACATTTTGATTTTAGCATTTAACTAGATTTTTAATTCATTAAAATAACGATTGCTTCATCCTCCATATATATGACAAATATTCAATAATCATCTCCAAGAGTAACTAAATGCTTCTAACCAATCATTATCTCATATAGTCACAAATCTACTGAGATCACAAATATCTGAATGTATTAACTCAAGAAATTGTGTACTCCTAGAGACCATACTAAATGGTTTTCTAGTGATCCTAATCTGAGCACATATTTCACAATTGTCATATTTAATGAGGTGTCATTTAGCAAGTTATGAGTTTTAACAAGAACAAACAACTTAATATATAGTTCACATGTCCTAGCCTATTATGTCGTATTCAATGACTACACAAATTAGAACTACTATTATCGGTTTGTTCGTTTGTTAAACTCAATTTACACATGCAATAGACTATATTATGCACATTGAAATAATAATAATAAAATATGAGTTAATACAAAATTACTCTTTTACATTTCACAAAAATATTTGCTTTCTCTCATGGTTCTAACAATGTCTAATTGCTCAAACACATTGAGCGAAGAGTTCTTTCCTATATTTGTTCTTCATCATCTTCGAAACGTTAAATGAGATAATGAAAAATATTTTATAATTCAATTTTGCACACATAGTTTACTGAATAAGATAGAACAAAGTGTAACTAATAGAGTCATATCATGCATTATAAAATGCTCTCACCTAAGTTACAGACATTTGTTATAGATTTTATTCATCATTCTTTATTAGAGAAGCAAATATTTTATCTCACACAAACTGCAAACGATGGGTTACCCAATAAATCTATACACACAGTATGAGAAAGCACACTTAACAACCCTAAACATGATAGTTTTCAAAATGAGACTAATTATGATCTAAAATTTCAATCACGTGATCAAATGCACGAAACGTTAACGCATTCATCATATGAAAATACTGAAAAAGATTAGAGTAGATCATACCGACACTTCAAGTTAGAAGTATTTTTCAATTCGATGGAGAAGTCTACGTAGTGCAGACTTATTATACCGTGACACAAATCCATCGTCTCCAATATACACAATTTGAAAGTAACTTTAAAGTTCCTACATTCGTCAAATTGTTAAAGATTAGCCAATTAAACGAATTATTAGCATTATTTAATTCTAACAACAATTTAATTGGAGATAAAAATTTATAGTCAAAACCTATAATTTAACATATCAAAATAAATATTTGATCCTTAGCACATAGTCAGAATAGTTATTGAAACCTGTATTTATTTAAACAATGGTTAACACGGTTTTGAACATTACTACTTAGCAACAACAAATAATTAAAGTATATATGCAGGTAAAGAACTTATCTTTAATTTCATATTTGATCCAGTTCAATCATATTTGGATCTGGTCCAAACAATATCCTCAATGCCCGCTATCTCCAACAATTACATCTACATCTCTTGTTGTGCTTTCACTTTCCAACTGTTAAATTCAGAACTATCAAATATTTCTAATTTCGGAATCTTGTATGCACGATTAAGTTTTTCCATCTTATAAGAATAAACAGTAAATTCCAAAAACTAGAGGGTTTATTCTGAATAATTACTACTAGCATAATTTTAGTAAAAGAAATAGTTTTTCTGTAAAACTGCCTGATAAACAATAATACAAAAAATTAAATAAATAAATCAGCACGGATCTTAAAGTTTAGAGTTGACCAAATCTTAATGAAGATCAAGACGTTGGATCTAAATTGGAAGTATAGTCACTCAAATCCTGTCATCTCCCAAAAAACCACGAAACATCAACTAATCACCAATGAAATCTCGGATCTCGGTCACCCCACAACACAGCGGAGATCATATGCTCAACCCGGAACACACTACAGCAAAAGATGGTGCGTCCAAAATAGCACCGCTGGCATGACAGAGATCTTCGGAGCTTTCTTGGGCATTTAGGAATTCAATTGTGGCGAATTGGAGGTAGGATGGGGAAGACAAGATCTAGGGTTTGAGACGAAGACCTGAGCTCTAACAGAATCAAGAAGATAGAGTAGAATTGCACAAATCAATCGCCGATCAGCTACAGCCTGATCAAGCTGTATTTATATGGCTGAATTACGTGCAAAACACGTGCTCAAATGTTCACTTATAGTTAGTTACAAGCGGGTCCCATGTGGCTTGATCCAACGGCTACTACACTTGCAGCCAGCAGTCCAGATTACGTCATAACTTCCCTGGCCCACTAACTAACTGAATTAACCCCCACTACTTACATAAAACCCCTTACAGCTATTTTATTTACAAAAAACCCTTACAGCTATTTCACTGGACTGATTTGCAATTAACAAAAAACTGATACATGCTTATTTATAACTAACACCCTAAAACCACCCTAATCTCTACCTCTTCAACTTCGGTGTGTATCAATTCCTCCCCCCATCCCCTGCGACCTTGCCTCAAGGTCGAATAAGGGAAACCTCCTCACCAACTCCCAGAACGGTTCCCACGAAGCTGACTGAATGATGCTTCCATTTGATAAGAAATTCATAAACTAACTTTCGATGACGAATTACATATCTTCTATCTATAATTTCCTCAGGTTCAAGCAAAGCCTTAAAGACATAATTTGGTAAAGATTGTTGTACCACTGCAGTAGGTCCAATGTGTTTGCGAAGTTAAGATGTATGGAATACGGGGTGGATCTTTGCAGCTGCAGGAAGTTGCAATTTATAAGCTACCTTGACAACCCTATCAATAACTTGAAAGGGCCCACAGTAAAGTGGAGAGAGCTTTTGAACAGCTCTAACCGCAACTGACATTTGCCTATAAGAATGCAGTTTGAGGTATACAAGATCACCAATTGCGAACTCTCTGTCAAGTCGATGATTGTCTGCAAATTTCTTCATATGACTTTGAGCTTTCTTCAAATTATCATTTAAGAGTTTCAAATGAACATCTCTAGCTAGCAAGGTCTCTGCAACCTGTGGACATTTCGCAGTTGAAGGAATGTAAGATAGCAATGTTGGTGGTGATTTTCCATACAATATCTGATATGGTGTAGACTTATTGGCAGTGTGCCGAGAGGTGTTGTACCAATATTCTGCCCACATAAGCCACTTGCTCCTCTCCTTAGGCTTAAGACAACAAAAACACCCCAAGTAAGTCTCCAAACATTTGTTAACCACCTTAGTTTGCCCATCCGTTTGCGGATGGTATGCAGTTGAGAACTTGAGTTGAGTCCCTTGCAATTTCAATGATTCCTTCATTATAGCACTAGTAAAAACTGATCCCCGGTCACAAACTATAGATATAGGAAACCCATAGAGCTTGAACACACCATCTAACAATATTTTCACTATGTCAACAGCTGGGAAGGGATGTTGAACAGGGAAGAAGTGAGCATACTTACTCAAACGATCCACCACCACCAAAATAGTCGAATACTTGCTACTGAGAGGCAACCCTTCAATGAAGTCCATACTGGCATGTTCGCACACATTGTTAGGTATTAGCAAGGGCTGCAATAACCCAGAAGGAGCCTGACAGACATACTTGGATGTCTGACAAATAGTACATTCTCTAACACACTGCAAGGCATCCCTCTTAATACCCTTCCACCAAAATGAACTCCTCAGTCTTTGGAGTGTCTTATCATAACCTGAGTGACCCCGAACAGCAGTACTATGATGCTCATGGATCAAAATCTGATGAAATGAAGATGTAGGACTGATAACCACCATTCCTGATTTATAGCAGACACCACTTGCTTGAATGAACTTTGCATTTGGACTCGTCATTAATTTAGCAGACAGCTCCTTGAAATAATCATCATTTTCATTCATATGCAGCACATCTTGCCACCAATTAGCTACCATAGTAGACAAGTGAAGCAAGAAACATTCTTCATCTCTCCTTGATAGTCTATCTGCAGGGACATTATCTTTCCCTTTCTTGTATTCAACCACAAAATTAAACCCATATAACTTGATCAACCAAGTATGTTGCACATCAGTTGATAACCTTTGGTCTAACATATAATTCAGTGGTTGATGATCTGTTCGTATGATGAACCTCTTACCAAATAAGTATTGCTTCCATTTCTTAACAGCCAACAAAATTGCAAGCATTTCCTTTTCGTATGTTGACCAGTAGAGATATTTTCCCTTGATTGCTTGACTGATATAAGCCACTGGATGATTTCTCTGCAACAATACAGCTCCCACACCTTCCTTACAAGCATCACACTCCATTATGAATGTTTCATCAAAATTTGGCAATTGCAGTATTAGAGCCGTGGAGAGCGCAATTTTTAAGGCTTCAGATGCGGGTGTAGCCCTTTCATTCCACTTAAAACTCTCCTTTTTTTGTGAGATCGGTAAGTGGGGCAGCTATCGACCCATAATTCTTGAAAAAATTCCTATAATATCCTGTAAGCCCTAAGAGCCCCGCAATGCCTTAACATTCTTGGGTAAAGGACACTGTTGGACTGCAGCTATTTTACTTGGATGCAATCCCTTCGTCTAAAACCACATGCCCCAAATATTCAACTTGACTCTTCCCAAATTCACATATAGACCTTTTGATGAGCAACTTATTATTACGAAGGATCTGCAAAACAATCTGAAGATGATACAAGTGTTGCTGCCAATTATTACTGAATATCAGTATACCATCAAAAAAAAACCAGAACAAATTCCTGTAATTAATGTCTAAAGATGTCATTCATGAGGCTTTGGAAAGTTGATGGTGCATTGCTTAAGCCAAACGGCATTACCATGAACTCATAATGTCCACTATGAGTGCGAAATGTTGTTTTATGTATGTCATCCTTCTTCATTCTAATCTGATGTTAGCCAGATCTGAAGTCTAGCTTGGTAAAAAAATTTGACCCATATAATTCATCCAAGAGATCATCTATTATAGGAATTGGGTATTTGTCCTTGATGGTTTGTTGATTGAGTGATCTATAATCAACAGACATCCTCCAAGATCCATCATGCTTCTTGACTAACACCGCTGGAGAGGAGTAAGAACTTGTGCTTGGCCTGATGACACCCTGCGAAAGCATATCAGCAACAATTTCCTCTATGGCATATTTCTGTTCAAAAGAATGCTTATATGGCCTTATGCGGATCGGCTTTGATCCCTCTACTAACGGAATATGATGATCACATGATTGGTTAGGAGGTAAGCCCTTAGGTTCATCAAATGTTTCATGAAAATTTTGCAGTAAAGTTTCCATATCATGAGATAGAGGGTCTTGAACAGTATGACCAATTGCAGTGTTGATCAGATACAATACAAAACCTTGATGGGTTAACAAAGTGATCTCATTCACTTCCTTTTCACTCATTAACTGAGTGGGACTAGATTTCAAACCTTGCAAAATCCAATTCCTTCCTTGATCATAGAATTTCAAGCTTTTATCAATCATGTTTACAGTATACTCCTTAAGTTGCTTCATGCATTTGGCCCCCAACACTATATCATAGCCACCTAGAAAATCATCTAATATTTGATATCCTTGGCAATGAATGTCGACCCCTGAGCACAAACCGGAACCTTCAGCCTCTTCCTCCCCCCCGGAAACCCTTAAATTAAAAGTTTGCTTAATAGAAGGCTGAAGTCGTGTCTTCTCTACAATGAATGTGTAGTGTCCTGAATTTTCAATAAATAAAATTAGAAATACGTGGCACAATTTCCAGAATCAACTTCAAAGTAATCATAAACATAGTAACCATATACAAAGAAATTTAAAACTTTTTATTACATCAATTGTTTGCAAAGCACAGCGAAAAATTAACACCTTGAATTACATTTTCTTTCTTTTACAACACATTTTTTTACAATTTGCCTAAGTCATATTATCATTCTACCACATGCATCCAAATTCCAAGCTAATGGTACCTACCTGTAAAACATGAGGCTAGAGATAACCCTAACCCCCAAAACTACAGGGGTCAGCCATAACGGTGTGAGTGACATCAAAAGAAATACAAAGTAAATAAAATATGAAGGATAAAGTTATAAACAAAACATACCAACAACAATAACAAATGGAATATGAATTAACAATAAATAAAGCATGAAAACTTCAAGTGAAACTAAGCTAAGTGTCAAGTGTAGGAAAACAGAAAACAAACATGCATAAAAATTTGTCAAGAAAACACAATTGCAGTATGATGACTCTCTAATGCATATTTGTCGGATTCTATGCATTCCATACTACATAGGTCTGGTGCAATCCCTTATCGTTCTCCACTTTATAGGGTTAGATCCCTCGTTACGCAACTAATCCTACTACTGCGATAGATACAATATCCAGAATACTCTGCGAATAGGCATCACAACCCTTGACGCGCAAGCATCATGTAAGAATAGCTCTGACCCCCAGAAAGAATCACCTCCCTGATGTGTACCCCATGAATATGTTTGCGAGACCCTCGACATGCAGATACACTAGTATATCTCGTGAATAGGCCCGCCGACCCTCGACACGCGAATGCACCTATATGCTCTGTGAATAGGCCTGCAGACCTTCGACACGCGAACATACAAATGTCCTCTCGAGACAGAACAACACACAGTCCTGGAACGTATCCGTTGGACTAAACTCCAAGAGAATATACTTACGTTTTCCAAGTTCTATCACATCTTCATTAGTGCCTGTCCTTAGGTTGATTATTATTAAAATACAAATTCCCACTCTCTAGAGTTAGTGTATCCTGCCGGACTTAATTCCACAACAACAACCCCAAGACCCAACTGGTCATAATCCACAAAATCTCATCTGCCGGTTCACAAGACTCCCACACAACTCCTAGAGGTTCACAAATCGAGTATCAACACCAAAACTTTCAATAAAACTCTTCATTTCATCATCAAAACGTTTATATCAATAAGAACTTCTCAAACAAAATCCAAACCCATTTAATGTACTCGTAAATTCCAGTTTTGAAATAAAATATTAAATCTATTAAATAACTGAAAATCATATTTTGAAGTCGTAGAATATCACAAAACATCAATTTTTCAAAAAAATCCATATGTATCACTTTATAAGGTCATATAAAGATTAAAATTCTATTATAATCAAAATATAACTCTCTGTAAAATACTGTAATCTGTAGTAAAAACATCATCTAAAACAGTAAATCAATAATCCATATATTCAAAGAAATAATCATTCAAGAAAAATGACGAAAAACTCACAAAACAGCCAAAAACAATGATGTGACATGACAGTCGACCTTCATTTTAGTTCAAAAAATGGACAATCAACCTTCATGTCAAAAACAGCCCATACAACAGCTTTAAATTTCGTGCACTTCTCAACCGATACTTAATTTAAACTCTTTAAAAGCATGAATTTCAAAGATTAAAACCCTGAGATGATCAAATACAACTTGTATAACATATAAGAGTATATAAAACTAATCAAAATCACATCAAGATCACAAAAGAGTAATTTTTCACAAAACTCTTCAAAATAGATATAAGTGTATAGGTGTATAGACGTGTGTCTAAGCATAAGTAAAACATCAAGAATTCATCAAATATAAGTAGTGTATTGTTCAAATCAATCTCAGTATTAAAACAAATCAGATCTCAATCGAAAACTTCACAAAACATCAAAATTCAATTTCGGCCTGCACATCCACATACCCGAAGTCAAACCCCTTTTCAGTACTTCAAAATTTCATCTTTTTTATTCAAAAACCCTTCCACAACTCGATTAAAATCAAACTCCACTGATTTCAATAGTTTACTCATGAATATATGTGAATACAACATGTATTTAATCAAGTTTTCTTCATCAAAATCTCAAAACAGTAGGTATGTGTATACACAGTGAAGGCCCCCTTTTATTCATCTATATGTACTATACCTCTTACCACTCATAAACAAGCAAAATAGCAAGCAAGTGAAGGAAAACAACATCCCCATAATTTCTATTAGGTTCTTTAACGTTCTCAAGTCATCTACATGTAATTTTAGTCATCAATAGTATAGTTTACATGAAAAGATTCAATTTGTATTCATTCATCGTTCAATAATTCAATTCATCATCATACAATCCCCTAAAATGCTTTCTAATAAACAATTATCACAAAAAATCCCATTCTTATCTCTCCTAATCCCCCCTTTCTCCGTCCAGATCCGTGCTCTCCGGGCCGTCATCCATCCTTCTCCCTTCGTTAAAGTTCGAGATCCCGTCATTAGCTTCAAACCCATATTCTTTGTTTCCCCTCCGGCTTTGATTTCCATCTCCAGGTTCCCTGGGCTTCTTCTTCTTTTGTGCTTGAGTGCATCACTGTTGCGCTCTAGAGCTCTGGATCCATTAGATTGTCGTAGATCTCCGGCCTCTTCACTCCCATTGTTTCTTGAGCTTAGCCCCCCCCGCTGCCAACAGTCCTCCCTTTCTGGTTGCCTGCGCTCTTTCGAAGTACTGTTCGTGGCCTTCCTGTCACTTGGGCGCTTGGGCTGTACCCTTCCGGCTCGATTCCAGCGGATCTTTGTTCTCATTCCCTTTTGATCTCCCGTCTCAACCGCTCCCTTCCTGTCTCCTCGTGGAGCAGCGTGTATCGCTGTCAAAGTTCCGAGCTTCTCCGGTCCAGCTGCAGCAGTCTTTCCCTCCCTCGGAGACTGGCTTCATTCCTTCCTCTACTAGCTCTGTGAGTAATTTTTAGTCTATTCCCCATTACTATTTCATTCTTGTATCTTCCGGTTTTTCTTCGATACGATTTTGCTTGAGTGCGTTTACCCTCTCATACATATTCTGTTTTAGTTACTTAAGCAAAATAGTTTCTTACTAATCTTTCTGTAGATTTTTATCTACTCTCTCTGAACTCCTATTAGTTCTGTATCATTGTGGTTTGGATCTCTCCGATCCTCTGTTTCTTGATTTTTGGTTGGTCGATTGCGTTTATTACATTTGTTCTTTGGTGCTGGATCCGTAGTGATCCGTTAGCCTGGCTATTTCAGCCACCTTTGCAGTAACTGATCCTCTCTATATTAGTATCCACTACCCTTCTCTAGTTTTGAGCCATGGTCTCTTTGAGCCCTTCTTGGGTCGAGGACGATAAAAAATATAGGCCCATTATACTGGGTCGCTCTCTTTGCTCTCCCTCTTTCCCGTTGGACCATTCGTCTTGTTGGTCCGCACCGCTCCTGGTTTGTTTCAGGTGCCTTCTGCCTGGGCATTTCCAACGAGACTGCGTGAACAAAATGAAGTGCTTCTTTTGTGACAAGCACGGGCACTCTCGCAGGCGATGTTACTCCCGTCAAAAACTTCTTGGTTTACCCAGAGGCAAACCATTACCGGCCAAACTTCTCTTATGTCTTAACTATTCTTTCTTAAAAGGCAAGCTTAATGCCAGTTTGGAGAGGAACTGTAGTTTTGAGTCTAAAAAGAATTTTGTTCCCTCTGCGAATGCTCCTCATCCAGATACGAATTCTTTCAATGTTCTCTCAGATTGTGATGCATCTTCTGACACTCTTCAGCTTCCCAATATTACTAGTCTGTTTAAGGATCGAAAGGTTCTTTCGAAACTTGTTTCCTTCCCTCGGTTGGGTCCTTATCAGGCTCGTCCCCTTTCTAAAGTTGTGGGGCCAACGCTGTTTAAGAGTATGGAGAAGGATCATGTATTGGCTAGAACTTTTCCCGCTGAACGTCTCTCCCTTCTTATTTGTCCCCTCTTTAAGAGCATGCTTTATACATGCCTCACAAGGAAGAGTAGTCGTGAGCCTGGAAAAAAGTTGAGCGCCTCTCGTATGGTGCCTTATCCACCTACTAACCCCACTCCTTCCTCCGTTGCCCATGATGCTCTTCTTGCGACTCGTCAGTATCCTTATTTTGCGTCCCTGTTTATAGATCGTTCGGAGTTCACGAAAATTGTTTCCCTTCCTTGGTTAGGCAGTTTTCAGCTTCGCCCCCATTCTAGTGCTGTGAGGCCTTCAATGCGTTTGTATCGGGATAAGAAGTCTGATTTATGTACTCCATTTTGGGCTTGCCATTCTTGGTTTCGTAGTCCGATTGGGTTAGTGCACCAATCGACTCGTGGAGTATCCTACATTTCTCGTCATTCTTTTCAAATTAATTTCAAACCTTTATTTTCTCCTGTATCGTCCGGTTTCCTTTCCCCCTCTAAGAGCCTTAACGAAATCGACTCTCCCGGGCCTGTCCATGGCAGGACCTCGCTCCCCCTGGTGGAAGTCGACCCTCCCCCCGCTAAGAGAATTTATAAGAAGAAACTTTATTCTAACTTGCCTATTCGCGTGAGTGCGCGTTTATTAGCTAAAAAAGTATCTTCAGGGTCGGCGCTTCCTCATGCGCGCATCTGAGTTTTGGCATTTTTCTTTCGCCTCGGATTTGGCAATCCGGTTTTTCTTTGGAAGTTGGGCCTTGTGCAGTTGTGTGAGGCTGTTTGATCTCCCGAGTTTGTTGCCCGCCTTTTGGCTGTCCTTCTCATTTTTCGCTCCCTTCATCAAGCTTAGTGGTGGCCCTAGCTTCTTGTTCGCTTGCAATTCATTGGGTCCTGCGGGTGCTAGCCATTGTGGGTGTTGCTCCTCCATCTTGGAGCATCGTGGAGCGGTAGGACATTTTCCACCTTTTTGCGTCGTTATTCTTGGGGTTCTTCGAGCACGACGGTCTGCCTTTTGTCTCCTTCTCTTTGCTCGTTTTTTAGAGCCGGTTGCTCCTCTCTCGGATAACGGTGTGGTGTTTTCTTGCTGTGGTGCCACCCTCTGCTTTGCTGACGTTTGAGTCTGTTATTGTATTTCTTAATTGCTCGTTTATTGTAATTCTTACTTGCTCGTTCATTTCTGTTTTACATCTTGTAAAACCATTGACTATATGTATTGTTTATTAACTGTTTTATTGAATAATATATATTTTTTGATGGCTGGAGCCGTTTGGCTCTATCCGATTCATCAAAAAAAAAATAAACAATTATCACTTACAACATGCATAGAATAATAAGAAATCAAACATATGTCACTAATCTTATTGAAGAATCAACAGAAATAATAAAGAGAATAAGAAAAGTCCTTCCTTTCGCAAAAATCCAAGATCCTTGCTTCGAAACTCCAAGAAAACCAATAGTAAAAAAATATTTCATTTTTATAGGGGGGGGGGGGGGGGGGGGGGGGGGCTGTAGTGGCTCTTTAATAGGCCAAAATCTGGGTTTTTAGGGTTTTACAAGTTATATGGAAACATCCCTCAACAAATTATTCTTTACATATATAGACGTTTCTTTAATAAAGTAGTTAAATAAGTTAAATAAATTAAAATAAAACCAAATCTCTTTACTACTGAGTTATCCAGCCATCAAGTATAGCCTATAAATTTTATAAAAAAAAATTGGATTTGTACTCCAAGTGGTAATTTTGCACAAAAGTCCCCCTCTTTGTAATATTTGCAAATATGTCAAATAAATATCAAAAAAATCCAGAAATTCAAAAATAATACCTAATAATAAATATTATATTTTACAAGCAAAATTTCTGAATTTTAGTTTCCAAGAAAAATATTTGCACAAGGTTCAACTTAAATTCCATATTTGCAAAAATACCATATATGTTTAAATCTTTATAAAATAAACTCTAAATATATTTTAAATAAATTTTATCTTTAATAATGACCATGGCTAGCCTAAAAAACAGCAAAAACGGACTTTCATTATTTATTTGAGATCCAATCGACTTTTTACATAAAAGCCCCTCTCTTTCGAAGTATTTATAAAAATAGTTTCTTTATTCAAAAAAATCCCAAAATTTAGGATATACTTAATTATAAATAGGAGAATTTATTCAGAATTCTCAAATTGGAGATTTGGGCCAAAAAAATATTTGCACGTGTAAAATTGACAAATTCATAAAATAGTCAAATTAATTTAAATAAATCTGAAAAATTAAAATATCATAAATAAATGAGAAAAATCAATTATTAACCATAAAATTTTAAGAATTCAAAATTTTCTAACTTTGCACGTGTGTTGCACGTGCAAAATTGCAATTTCAAGAAAATAGTCAAAATATTATTTAATAATGCAAAATAAATCATTTTA
Source organism: Hemerocallis citrina (assembly GCA_017893485.1). NCBI lineage: Eukaryota > Viridiplantae > Streptophyta > Magnoliopsida > Asparagales > Asphodelaceae > Hemerocallis > Hemerocallis citrina. The sequence goes on along the minus strand of CM030366.1, from coordinate 186,077,258 downwards.
TTTTGCAGGATGTTATAGAATGGGTCTATATAATTGTGGGTAGCTCCACTATCAAAAAATATGTGTACATCATGGTTGTTTAATTTACCCTTAAAGATCAAACATTCAGTATTCACCCCCGTGCTAAAGGCTGTAGTTGCTAACTGCTTATCTTCATCATCACTTGGAAACTCTGCACACTGCATTTCACTGACTAACTGAGTTAATTCATCTTCACTTTGCAAACTAGTCATATCCCACTCACCTTCCACTCACATATAGGTTTTATTTTTGCATAGATGGCCTGGCAAAAACTTCTCATCACAATGGAAACACAATCCATTTTTCCTTCTATCCCAAACCTCATTCGGAGTTAACCTTTAAAGGATTGGGTTGGTAGAGTTTGTTGGCTTCACTAGTTTTGTAGACGATTGTACAGGTGGGTGAATTCCCTGGGTTGAAAAATTATTCTTAAACTGCGACTTGTATTGGGGTTTATATGTGTGCCTCAATGCATTAAATTTCTTTTCATACCGCAATGCTAGCTTAAATGCCTCACCAAGATTTTTTGGTTCTGCTAAGAATACATCATGTTGTAATTCTTCCTTTAGTCCACTAATGAACTACTGACCAAGTAAGATTCTCCTACACCTTCTACTAAACAAAGTAACTTTTTAAATTTCTCCTGATGATCCAATACTGTGTTGGTTTCCTCAAGTCTACATAGTGTTCTTGCTGCATTCTCATATACTCCATGACCAAATCTATCACCAATTGATTCTCTAAATTGTTTCCAAGTGACAATATTATCATTAGCCTTGAGAAACCATCGACACCACTGCACTGCATCATCCTTCTAAAAAAATACACCACTCTAACGTTTTCTCCTCCTTGAATCTGATATATCTCGAAATAGTGTTCAATTTGGAACAACCAATTGAGAACATCTCCTTAACCCGAAAAATAGATTCACATCTAGCTCAGGTGACTTAGGGAAAAAATTCAGTGAAGTCATTTGATCACTGCTTCGACTATTAACAAAATTTTCCCCAAATCTATTAAAAGATCCCAGATTCACCTCCATAGAAAACCTATCAATATGGGAATTTGTGTAACATCCCATATAAAATTTTTAAATGAAAAATACATTTCTTATTTTTACACGTGCAACACACGTTTCATCTTGTGATTTTTTATTCTCAATTTTATTTAAAAGTTATGCACAATTTTCTTTCATTCATTTTTGTTGCATATTAGAACCCATAGGCCTAATAGAAGACTCTAAGCCCATTAAAATAAATTAAATAAATAAAAATAGACCAAGCCCACAAGAGGAAGCCCACTAAGAAAAATCCTACAATTAGTTGTACACTTGTCATGTAAACAACATGTACAAATAAATAAATAACAACTAACAAATGAGAGTGTGTGCTTGTGGTTGCACGTGCACGTAGTGCAACCCAAAAGTCACAAGAAGAGTTAGCCATGCATAAGAATAGGAAGAGTTGGGAGTTTGTGAGAGTAATGGTGAGTGGGCAATTAGTGAAGAGGGTTATGTAGGTTATGAATTAGAACACTTAATTTGAGTAGTAGAAGCGTCTTCTCAAACCCTATAAATACCACCCTCTTTCCTTCATAATCTTGCACCAAAGATCAAAAGAAACAAAAGATGAAAAAGAAAGACAGAATTGTTTGAGTTCTTGCTTGTAGGAAGGAGAGCTTGCTAGGAGAAGAAGAAAGTCTCATTCTTGGAGCTAGGAGAAACTTCTAGGAGTCTTCTTCTAATTTAGAATCTTCATTTGAGGTGGGTGACTTCTTGAGCTTTCTAATTTATAGTATCATGTATGTGTAGGTAAATTGATAGATAAACTTGATATGCATATGAGTAGTGATTAAATTGAAATGATGATATTTAGAATGAAGATGCATGTTAATTCAAAGATTTTCATGAAGATAAGTTGAATTGATGTTGTTTAATTGCATGGTAGTACATTTTGATTAGATTAAATGATATGAAAATAGATTTGTACACAAAGTTACTAATTCATGCAAAGAAGAAATAATATCTAATAAAATAGTTGGAATCTGGAACTAAACTTTTTGGGGAGCATCTTGTATATGTCAGTAGCATCCCTTTAAAATTTCATAAGATTTGGAGTTCGTTTACTATTTTAATAAATTTTAAACTCAAAATTGGTTAGTAGTTAGCTCGTTGCAGGAATTCTGCACACCTTTCGGTTTTTGATTAATTCAGCATTGTAAATGAAATAATTTGAGAAAAGTCAGAACTAAGAAATTATAGTAGACACGTTAACCTTTCTAAAAAGTCCAAGAACTCAAAGTTTCATAAAGAATTGGATTTTATATGAATTTTACAAGACTGTACAGTAGCAGTATTTCAGTATCTCGACCCCACTGTATATTTTGAAGAATTCAGGGTTATAAATATGGTATTTCGAGAAAACTTATAACTACAGAATGAAAGTAGACTTGTATACCTTCAGTTTGATATAAAGAACACTAAGTTCCGTGAAGTATACAATTTTCTATGATTTTTACAAATAGCATGAAATGCAGTTTTCTAACTTTGAATTAACTGTTTTGCAATGTTACTTAAACGACTTGATTGAAAATATATTCTCGCTGTTTTAAGTTATATTTTGGGAAATTAAAGATCGTATTCATGCGTAGATGAAATGTGAACTTAAGAAAGACATATATATATATATATGATTAAGATGTTAAGATTAGTTCAAAATAAATCAAAGGATGATGATGAGATTGATTTTCAAAGATAAATTTTAAAGAGATTATGTCTTAATCTTAATTAACATGGTTCAAGAAAGTTTTGGATGAATATGAAAAGTGTTTGTGAAAATAAATAGGTTGAGATTGTACCAGTTGATGAATGAATAAGAATGCATGAAAGAATCTGAATAAATTATGAATACATGAAATTTGAGAATATGAATTATAAGGGGGTCAGTACCCCAAGTTGTTGAACATGGAAATATGTTGATTCTAAAGGCTTAGTGATACCCAGGTGCCGGCAAAAATAATGGTAATGAATAATTGATTTTTGAGAAGTGGCCAATAAAGGTGTCGTTCTCGGTATTTTTGTGTAAGACCGGCAGGAAGGTAAACTAACTCTAGGTAGTATTATTTATTCTTGTTCAAACTTAAGAATTAGGCACTAAGTGAAGATGTAATAAACAAGGGCAATTGTAAGTTGAGGGCCTCTATATAGTCGAGCGGTGGATTCCGGGACTATGGACCCAGTCGGACGGTGGATTTTGGGACTCTGATTGCTTGCGATGGAGGCGAGCCTTAATTAAATTCGGGATTATGATTGATCGGGCGGTAGATTTCGGGATCATGAATAGTCGGGCGGATAGTAGGCCGTACTCCAGTGTATATGTGTATACCGAGGCTAGAGGGACACTTGCGGGATGTTCGCATGACGAGGATTCTGTATAGTCGGGCGGTAGATCTCCGAGACTGAAATTCGTACTCGTGGAATGTCTAAAATTTATTTTATTACTGGGTAGTTATCATGGAGAGGAATTAAACCCTTTAATGTGGAGTACGTAGGTGCTTGCCCTCGGACCTATGTAGTATGGGATGCATAGAATCCGAACAAGATGCATTAGTATCATTGTAGTATAACACCTGCATTAGGCATTAATTCATGTTATACACTAACATATCCAAGGTATTTTTTCTTTACACTTTTATATGCATTCAAGTTTGTGATTTGTTAAAGTAAGAGATTTCGTTATAATACAGCATAGAGAGGATCGTTGTTTGTAACATTGCGTCGGTTGTAAGCAACTGATGTTCCCACAGTTTCATATGCAGGACTTGGATTTTACAAGGAGATATAGAGATAAATTTGATGCTGATGATTAGTTACATGTTCAAGTTGTTGAAATTGTATATTTTTCATATTTTACTTCATTTATTTTCTGCTACGTTATTGATGTAAAAGAACAATGATGTAATAAAAATTTCAAAATTTCTTGTAAAATTGTACGAAGTGAAGTGTAGATCCTGATGAGCTATGAATTACCGTATTTTGGTATTCGAGACGTTACAATTTGGATTACCTGACGCAAAATAAGGTGGAATTCCTCCTGTAGATTCTTGATTTGGCTTGCTTATAGCAATTAAACCCCCAACTTGTTGAGACAAATACTGAAGCTGAGCCAAAATCATCGCATTTTGCAAAGCTAGATCCCTAACCTGACTTCGACTCCTACGATTCGATCAGCTAAGAACTGAGGATGAAGATGATCATTAGTTTCTGGAACTGCACCTAACACCCCCATTCCACTCACTCCTTCCATTTCTTGATGAGGTTCATCGTCGTCGACGAAATTGGCCGTTGGATCAAACGGCTCTGATACCACTTGGTTTGTTACATCATAACTTCCCTGGCCCACTAACTAACTGAATTAACCCCACTATTTACATAAAATCGCTTACAGCTATTTTATTTACAAAGAAAGAATAGAAGGAGTTGCTGCGGTGATGTGGTGGCTGGTGACTACGGTGCAGGAGGCAACAGTGCCGACGGCTACGGCGCAGGCGGCGACGACCCCTCCGGTGAGATCCGAAAACCTCTCTCCCTAATCTCAAAAAATTAATTTAACTAATATCTCAAAATTGGTAGAGATTATGAGAGAAAATAATAAGATAAATTAGGGTTAGGGTTAATATCCCTACTGCTTGAGATATTATACCCTGCTTATCATGAATTGGAATATCACAGAGCACTACCACAAGACCATTATATATGGAATAAGACTGAATTTTGGGTACTGGGCTCTTGACCCACTCAACCCTGTCCAATAACTCACAGATAACATATGCACAACACGTGTTGCACCATAGAACATTATACACAATAATATTTTATTATATTGAGAATATACTTATATATCCAACAGAACCTTTGCCATCAGTTTGGATTAGAGTTTATAACTTTCCTTTTCATTGTTGGGTTCGATCGAGGTTTCAAAACCTTGTTCGGGGGTTTGGTCATGTCTTAGATATCAACCAAGGTAAGATGATTTAAAACATGTGTGATTTTGATCGAATTCGAATAGGAGTGGAAAACAAAGATGTGATTCTTCGATGATCCAGGCTGAGTTTGAGCAGATTGTCTATGAAGTCATAGTTATCATAGAGAGGCACAAAAAAGTTTCATTTCGGGATTTGGCGGGCGGTGAACTCAAAAATTTAGATGGAGAAGATGAATAGTCCTGGTTTTGGGAGGTTGAAGATGTCTGAGGTCTGATGGATATTGATAGAGGAGATCCACGCCATATGTTGAAAAATCCTAAAGAAAATAAGTCCAAGCCATTAGATTGGATTAAAAGCAATCAGAGCCATCCATTACAAAATTTGGATGAAGTTTGGATGAAGTGGCAGCACATGGAAAGTGTTAGGTTTCGAAGGCAATCTCAGATTAAATACACAACTAGAAAAATTACAAAAAATATCAAAACCTAGCCATGGATCTATGCGAAAACCATAAATCGTGTTGAGGAGTTATACCTTAAAGATGGATCTGTTGTCTCTACAGTATGCCGATCACAGCACTGCAATATTGCGGTGCCTCTACGGTATCTACACGAATGGAATGAAAAATGGTTATCCCTCAGACCGTGGTGCTAGCTACGGGAAAGGAATGTTCCTCCTCACGATCTCTCTCTCTCTCTCACTCTCTGTGATGGCTAGGGTTTTTCACGTGTGTCTTTTTCATAGATACGTATCATATATATAGGTGCAAAAAACCAATCCTAAGAAAGTAATGAGGCTGTTAGGCTCATAATCTAACCTGGGTTAGATTCGTGTGTAGGACTTTGAACTTTAGTCGGCCCATTTAATTTAATTAAAAGTCCAACTAATGTCAGGAGTCCAAGTTTTACATTGATCCCTAATTAAATTCATCTCATGAATTTAAATCTCTATTTCGATCCAATCTAAGTGTGTGGCCCTGTAGGCTCCCATTACGTTGATAGTAATACTAAAATTCTATTCTAGTATTACAAATAGTGAGCGGTATCTAGCAATACATCACTGCTACTCAAGTACGGAAATACCAGTTATTTGACATAATCTATCTGTGACCAATGTTACCATGTAGTCTAGTTCCTTTGTCCAGATATCTTAATTGACCACAAGGCATAAAGTGTGTCACCCTTGTATAGTTCAATCTTTGGTTTCTTGATGTCTAAGTAGACTTACTAAAACAACTGAGATCAATATCTCATATTGACTTATTTGAGCACGGTCATGTATTTTGCAGTCTCACTCAATCAAGAGGTCTGTAGATTTTGCTCCTTTTATGTAAGAGGGACAACTTCTATCTAAGTCACTCACATCCCTATGTATGATTTGCAGTATATCCAATAGTCGACTTTATAATCACCTTATTACAGGTAACATTTGACGGTATTAAAATATATAACTTCTCATGTAGGAAACCATAGTAACTTCAAGTCAAAGGACTACGTACACCATGGTCATTGTAAGAACCGCTTATGACACTCACGTAACGATCCATGCAGCGTTCTCATGATGGGTCAGTCCAGTACATTATTATTACTTTAATATGTATCTATGGGAAGACTTGATATCTCATATCCATGACCCGTGAGAATGGTCATCAGTCTATGCACACACTAGTTTTTATGTATTATCGTTGTCCTAATTCACAATAATAATTGACTATGGACATTTAAGAACAGTTTTCTGATTTCAGCCAATAAGATCTCACAATCAAGTCATGCACTTGATATCCCATGGCATTGAACTTACTATTCTAAGGACTTCATTATGTTTATTTAATTCACAATAAATAATACAATAAATGAAATACCGAAATATGAAATAAATGTCATGATACAATGTAAACTAGTAATGTCAATACATAACTGGCCTCTAGGGCATACACCAACAGAAAGCTAGGTCGGGATGCAATAGTGAGCTACAGGTGGCAACCAAAGAATGGACAAAAGCATGGGAAAAGAGCAGCGGGGTCTACCGCTTTTGAGGATACTATGTTGTACTCCCAAAAATAAGGATTTTGAATAGGAGGGAAGGCACAGAGCTCGGGAAAAATTGTTTGGGGGTTCACATCGAAGGCAGTGATGTGATGCGTTTGACGCAAGAAGAATTCGAGGAGGCAGTGTCAGTGGCGGTTAATGAAGTGGTAAGGAAGAATGAACTAGGTCAGGCCAAGTTAAACATTGATGGGCCAGATGATGAAGACTTTAATAGGGTGGGCTTTGGGGATTATGTGAGAAAAATGAATACTGCTCAAATAGCAAACAATGAGAAAGGGAAAGAGACACTGATGGATAAGTCATTCAATACATGAGCTACTAATATAGTAATTGGGAGGAGCTCGGAGCCATCGGAGAAGAGGAAGTGGAGAGTGATGGGGCGGCTGAAGAGAAGGAGAGTGACTCTAAGAATGAGATGATAGAGGCATTAGGCGGAGTAAGAGACGAGGAACAAATCTCAAAACATGTATCTGCCTTTGGAGGTATTTCCTTAGCAACCATTCAATTCTGAATTTCATTAATGATAATACTCTCATCTATTATGTAAGTCTCTATGGTTTAACCATGGGTTCCACTAGTATTGAGCAGCTACAACAAGTCCAGTTGCTTAGAGGGGAGGCCAATAGACTAGGTCTTTAGAGACAGGGGTCTTTGAAGGGTGATAGACATTAGATGTTTATTATGGTTATCAAATATTATACACCTTTTGGAATGTTAGAGGCATGAGGCAAAGAACAAAAAGAAGATTAATTAACGAAACTCTAAGTAAGAAGAAACCTACTATCTATGCGCTCCAGGAGACTAGGATAGAGAATCCGAAGATGGAAGATTTCCAAAGTATTAGGTCATTAGAGGCGTTTGACTGGCGGTTTAAGTCTTCTATCGGATTATCTGGGGGCATCGCGATTGGGGTTGATCCCAGTATCTTTGAGATTTTAGAGGAGTGGATTGGAAGCTTTTTGGTCACGATCAGAATTAGATGAAGATAGGATGATTGGGTGCAAATGGTCACCTCTACCTACGGTCAATATGATTTGAGATTACGGGGTCAATTATGGAACGAGCTTAGAAGCATTAGAATAAGATGGGATGGACCGTGGGTGGTTAGGGGAGACTTCAATATCACTAGATTTCAGAATGAGCATAGAGGAAGGGGGCAAGTATATATGATAGAAATAATTTCAACACCACCATTGAAGACTTAGAACTTATGGAGCGTAAACCGACTAATAGGAGATTTACATGGTCGAACATACAGGCAGAACTTTTTCTTCTCCAACTTGATAATATTTTCGTGTCCACTGAATGAGAGGATGCTTTTCTGTTAGTCGTGGTCAGGACAGTAGCAAGGTTTACTTCAGATCATACCCCTCGAGCTCTAGATTGCAGGGACAGTGAGAGGAAATATAGATATCAGTTCCGCTTTGAGAAGGCTTGGACCATGTCCAACAACATTCGTAAGATTATTGACGAATCTTGGAAGGCAGAAACTGAAGTTGTTAACTCAATTACTAATTGGATGATTAAGACTAGGCGCCTTCGTAAAACTCTGAAGCAGTGAGCTAAGAAGAATTTGGTCAGGTAAAAAGAAAAATTACGGAGTTTGGAGAGAGAATTCAAGAAATAGAGTTACAAGAAGAAGAGAGATACCTAATCAGGTAAGAGGTAGAAGAATTGTTAGACAGTAGACTACAGATCCAAAAACACGAGGAGATGGAGGAACAGTATTGGAGACAGTGTTCAAGAGTATAGTGGCTCAGAGAAGGCGATGTTAATACAAAATTTTTCCATACGGTGGCCAATGGAAAGAGACAAAACCGTATTGTAAGTCTGTATGTGGAAGAAAATTGATGTGAGGACAAGGGACGACTTTGGCACTGGACGTTCCTAAAATGGGTATAAGGAGGTATTGGGAGGTGAAAAAGGGCATAGGTGCAGAATGTTAGCAGAAATGTGGAATACATCGAGAATTGATGGAAATGAAGGAATTGAAGGTATTTTTACCGAGGAAAAGGTGCTTCGTGCAATCAATGGCCTGGGAAATGACAAGTCACCTAGCCCAGATGGGTTTCCTATCTTCTTCCTTGGAATTTACTGGAATATTATTAAGAAGGATCTGAAGGACATTTTCAAAGACCTTTTAGATGGATCAGCGGAGCTAGAGAGGCTCAACTATGCGAATATCATACTCATTCCAAAAAAAGGAGGTTCTAAGGGTAGAAGATCTTAGACCAATTAGCCTCTTGAACGGATCATTCAAGATCATTACCAAGGTGTTGTCCCTAAGATTGGATCCTCACTTGAATGATGTGGTATCTGAATCCCAGAGCGGATTTATCAAGGGTAGGGATAATATGGACAGTGTCGCATCAACACATGAAATTGTCTTTAGATGATCCAAGGAGCATACAGTGGATTCTTGCTAAAAATGGATTTTGAAATGGCATATGATAATGTAGAGTGGGACTGCATGGATGAGGCATTGGAGCTTAAAGGTTTTGGAACAAAGTGGCAAACATGGATTACAAAGTGTGTTAGAGGAGGGAAATCATCGATTCAGTTCAACTAGGGGAAGGAAATTCATTATCGGAGGGGACTAAGATAGGGAGATTCATTGTCTCCACTCCTTTTCACACTGGTGGTGGATGGTCATACGGAAATCCTCAAGAGAGGCAGAGAAAATCAAGTTATTCGAGGTATTAAAATCAAAGGAATCTCGGAATCAATCTCCATACTTCAATATGCAGATGATACTCTTATGTTTGGAGAAGCGAAAGAAGAAGTCCTGGCTTTCGGGACGTTATTAAAGTGCTTTGAGGCATGGGCAGGATTGAAAGTTAATCTTTTTGGGATTGGGGCGTCAACCAACGCTCGTTGTCACAGCGGAACTAAATATAGCAATGAGGAAGTCAAAGTAGATGAGACAAACCAACTGAGCAAGCAAGTAGATCCACCAATCTAACACAAACACAACGATGACTTATTCCGGTTAGCTTTTGCTTAATCCGGGGAAAAATATAGGGAGATCTGATATTCAACTAGAAGAGATTACAAGGAGTTACTGATTCACTCAATACAAGGAATTAAACTCACTCACCAAGAACTATCTCTCTCTCGAGCCTCTCTTTGCAATGGAGAAAATAATCTATGAAGTACTCTACTCTCAGATTGAAGGAGTTTACAATATATATAGAAGAATAGAGAGAAACCTAGGTCTAATCTTGATTCTCAGTCGTCCGATATAACCTAGAAAAGAAGTAACTGAATAGGAGTTGTACGATCTAACTTGGAGTTGAAGATTGGGCTAAAACGACCTAACAAATCGAGGCCCAAAATGAACACAGCATCGCGGTCGGTCGACCGTCCAACAAGACTGGTCGACCGTCCACCGCTCGGCCAAACCCAGTGCAACTGCATTCGGGGGGTGCAGTCGACCGCAACTTGGGACATTCGACCGCAACTATATCGGCACTATTGTTGCTCTGTTTTCTTCTACTCTCTTCGAAGCTTTGACCTCCGTGCTTCATCTTACCTTCTTCTAATCTGAACCACATGTATTCAAGACACATTCCTAACAAAATTCACCATAGATTGCATACGAGTGCTATCACATGATGTTTTATTCATCTCCAAACTCTAATGAACTCCACTTGCAAAAAAAGACTTAGAACAATAGCTTCTTCTTCTAGGTGAACTGATCTCTACCCAATCTCTCCAATTCCAGTATACCTCTTCAAGGGTACACCTCCGTAGATGTACTTACGAAGTTGCCAAACTCCACACGAACTTCACCTACCCTTAGGCATTCTCCACCTCTCGACGATATTCGAACGTCGTGGTCTCGTCTCGATGAATCTAGTTGCGAAAAACTAGCTGAGCTTGCAGGAATAACGAGAAAAGAAGCAACACTTGCGCAAGTATTTCAGATTCCCCAACGCTTGTAGAGATTGTTTTGGCTTGGTCCAACCACTCTCATACCTCTAATCACCTTACGACGACCTTGAAAAACAGACAGAACTCCACCTCGAGCTGTGTACCTATAACCCTGTGCATCAAGAGTTCCCAAGGAAATTAGATTCTGTTTCAGCAAAGGAATATGCAAAACAACCCTTAAAGTGAACATATTTAGACCTGGCATCTTTAACTCAACTGTCCCCTCACCTATTACTTCACAAATCTCCATAGTTCTTGTTGTCACACAATGCCTCGTAGTAGACTTATAAGTAGAAAATAACTCCCTCTCGGAGCAAATATGAGAAGAACTCCCTGAGTCAAGAAACCAACTAGAATCCACTTCTAAATAATTTGAAATAAGAAGACACGAATCACCTGAATTAAAGGCACTAACCACATTAGCGGCTGAATTCTCATTCTTTGCGCTCTCCTGATTATGCAATTTTCAACAGTCTTTCTTGATATGGCCTCTTGCAATATCGGCAACGGATTGAATCTTTTTGCAAAGCACTTTGTCTTCCACCTGAAGGACCATCCACTGCAAGACAACTTGTAGGAATAGACGGTGATTTCTGAGTCTCCTTCCTAAGTTGATTTTCCTTCAATATTTTGATTACACCATCTACCGAAATACTCTCCTTGGCAGATCTATCGTGTAGCATAGTAGTGATGAAAGGCTCGTACTAATTCGGCAGTGAATATATCAGGTTGAAAGCATTATCTTCCTCACACACATCTGCGTTAATCGCCTTAAGTTCAGATAATACCTTATTGAACTCTGTAATGTGGTCTAGGAGATCGGTACCTTCCTTCATAGATAAACGAAATAACTTCTTTTTCCAATGCATCCGATCTAATAACGACGAACCAGAGTAGTCAGCTATGAGTTTTTTCCACAAACTCGCTGCATCAGTTTCTTTAAGAAATCTGCACTTGACCTCGTTCGCCAAGGATAGTCGGATCAGACTTATGGCTCTTTCACGAATATCTTCCCAACCGTCATCCTTCATATTAGTTGGCTTTTCTTTCTTCTTAATGGCTAACTGCAAACGTTCTTGAACAAGGATATCATATATGTCAGTCTTCCAAAGATTAAAATTGATCTTTCCATCAAATTGTTTGATCTTCAAAATACTGTGGCCTGTCATCTTAACCAAGGGACTCGGCAACCTGAAGCTCTGATACTAGTTGTTGGGACTGGGGCATCAACCAACGCCCGTTGTTGCAGCAGAACTAAATAGAGCAATGAGGAAGTCGAAGTAGATGAGACGAACCAATTAAGCAAGCAAGTAGATCCACCAATCTAACACAAACACAACGATGACTTATCCCGGTTAGCTTTTGCTTAATCCAGGGAGAAATATAGGGAGATCTGATATTCAACTAGAAGTGATTACAAGGAGTTACTGATTCACTAAATACAACGAATTAAACTCACTCACCAAGAACTATCTCTCTCTCGAGCCACTCTTTGCAGTGGATAAAATAATCTATGAAGTACTTTACTCTCATATTGGGGGAGTTTACAATATATATAGAAGAATAGAGAGAAACCTAGGTCTAATCTTGATTCTCAGTCGTCCGATATAACCTGGAACAGAAGTAACTGAATAGGAGCCGTAAGATCTAACTTGGAGTTGAAGATTGGACTGAAACGACTTAACAAATCAAGGCCCAAAACGAACACAGCGCCGCGGTCGGTCGACCATCCAAGAAGACCGATCGACCGTCCATCTCTCGGCCAAACTCAGTGCAACTGCGGTCGGGGGTGCGGTCGAGGGGTGCACTTGACCGCAACTTGGGACAGTCAACTGCAACTACCCCTGCACTATTACTACTTTGTTTTTTCTACTCTCTTCGACGCTTTGGCCTCCGTGCTTCATCTTACCTTCTTCTAATCTGAACCACGAGTATTCAAGACACACTCCTAACAAATCTAAGCAAGAGCTCGGTTATTCCATTTGGGGATAATCTTTCCATGCCAATTACAGTCATCAAAGATTACTTGGGTTGCGAAAGTGGAGAATTTCCACTTGTTTATTTAGGAGCGCCTATTAGACCATGGGTGTTGCGAAAGAAAGATTAGTATCCCCTTATTGAGAAGGTTGAGAAAAGATTGACAGGATGTAAAGGACGTATTTTATCGCTTAGAGGAAGAATAACACTGATAAACTCGGTCTTTAGTACTCTCCCAACATATTTAACATCCATATACGAGCTTCTCAAAGGTTATCAGAAGAATTGATAAGAGTAGGAGAAAGTTTATGTGGAAAGGAGCGGATGAAGCAAATAAAGGTTTTCATCTGGTAAAGTTGGGAAGAGTATGTAAGAGGAAAGAGTTCGGGGGACTAGGAATTCTGGATCTAGGAGATATGAATAAAGCACTAATGAGAAAATGGTGGTGAAAAATGAGTAGGAGGCGCAACAGTTGGTGGTGTAAATCCTTCGCGGCCTATCGGAAGAGGAAGAAATTTAGATATGGTGAGAGAAGTAAAAAAGGAAAAGCATCCTTCTTGTGGAAAGGAGTGGCAAGAGTGGGGGAGGTGTTTCACGCCAATACAAAGTGTAAAATCGGGAATAGGAAGAACACCAAATTTGGGAAGGACAAATGATATGGAGACAATACCCTTCTAAGTCTGTTTCTAGAAGGAGCATTAGCGATGGTTAATATCGACACATTGGTGGCGGATGTTTGGCGTAAAATACTCTCAGATTGGAGGTTCAACCACAAGTGACTCAGGAGAGCATTCATGAACTACAGAGCCTTAATAACTTCATTCGATCGAACGAAAGCTGTACACAGGACTTAGATGATGAAAGAACATGGAATCTTGGGTCGAACGAAACATTTTCGGTGGCATCAATGTATAGGTGGCTTAACGATGGTTGAATCAAAAGTAAGGAGGCTAAGATTATTTGGAACTCCAATGTTCCCACTAAGGTCAAAACCTTTCTTTGGTTCGTTAATAATGACACTATCTTATCAAAGATTAATCTACAGAAACGAGGCTTACAAATTGACATAAGATGTAATAGATGTGTCAATGAGGATGAAGATACTAAATGATATGGCTAAAATGGGGTTAAATCGGAACCGTCTAAATTGGGCACGAATCTTGAAGCTCAGGGGTAAAACGGTAATTTCACCTACCAACGGGTTTGAAGCAGGTACTGGTTATCTTCCCCGAAGACCCACTTACCCGCAAACGGATCCACCTCAACTGGGTGCGGGTTTCAACCCGCAGCAAACCCGGTCCAGAAGGGATAGAATTAGGATTTCTGGTTAAATCCTAATCAACGGCCTTGATTCATATCTATCCCTTCACTGGGGATTAGGGATTACATTCCTTATCTAACCACAGGGGGATTACATTCCTAATCTGATCCCAGTGGTGCCTATAAATACCCCCCATCCATCTCCATTGAGAGGTAATCAATCTTTCTCCAGTTTTTGCGCTCTTTCATAATCTTCCCTGATTACTGACTTGAGCGTCGGAGGGTGCATCGCCGGGAACAACCCCGGTGTCTCGCACTTTTTGCAGGTGTACGGCAGGAGTCGGCGTCAAACTCCGAAAGAACAGGTATACAGGTTTACTATACAGTTTCCCTAAGAATCCACAAATACTATCTGTTTGCCCCCACACCAAATTTAACGGCAACAGATTGGCGCCGTCTGTGGAAAACTAATGAATAGCAACCTCCCCTCTTCCCGTGGAACAGATCTTCTCCAGCCATGCCTCTTAGGAAAGTCAGATCCAGAGGGTCCAACCGAGGACCCAACCCCGATCAGCAACAAGAAGTTCCCCCTCAACCCGCTCCGCAGCAAGGGCAACTTCCTCCTCTAGCGGAAGACCCACTCCAACAAGACCTGCCTCCTCCGCAGAATCAGCAACCTCCTAGAGGTCCCAATCCGCAGAAACAACCACTCCATCCGGACCACGTCTCCATCCATAACGTCTCTTCGGACTCTATGGCCTCCCATCATCCCCGAGCTTCCCATCTCCACAACACTACCCTTAATCGGCAGAAGGACGAGGATCTTCGCCGACATCTGGATGAAAAGCGGGCCCGAGAGGGAACCTCCCGCCAACACCGTCCGGATGAGCAATCTCCTCGCCGCCGAGAATACAGAAGGTCCCCTACCCGAAGGGGGCGGAGAGAGTCCCCCGAGCATCACAGAAGAATACCACACTCCCCTGGAGGTCGGCAACAGCCGAGGAACGATGAGGCACCCATCACTCGTGCCGAGTTCCAGCAGTTCCAAGCGACCGTCTTGCAAGCTCTCAATCTCCGTCCTAACACTAATGCTCCAAAGATTCCCTCTCCTCCTCCGGTTCGAAGTCCTCACCGACGATCCCCAACTCCTCCTCCCGCTCCTAACAACTCCCGACGTACTCCAAGTCCTCGTCGCTCCAGGAGCTACCGACGTCGTAGCCCCCGCTCTCCCTCGTACGAAGACGAGTCTAGAGGCTCGGCTGATTACCGTCGAAGGGACGACGCTGTATACCGCCGTCTCCATGAGATGGAGAGGCGCTTGGGTCAGTTAGACCGAGAAGAGGAGCTTAGAGGAAGGATCCTTCGTCCTAGCAGACCTCCTTTTTTCCGAACCATAATGGATGCACCTGTAACAATCGGCTTCAAGCCTCCTCAATTTGAGACCTACTCCGGGGAGACTCACCCCGTCGATCACATCGAAAGCTTCAAGACCCTAATGCTCATCCATCAAGCTTCTGATGCTCTCCTCTGCAAAACCTTCCCCACAACTCTTAAGGGCCCAGCTCGAGAATGGTACTCTCGCCTCGCCCCATCCTCAATATTCTCCTTCGAGCAATTCGAGACCCTCTTCGTCACACATTTTGTAAGTAGTCGTAGAACCGAGAAGACCAGCATCTCGCTACTGTACCTCCACCAGAAGAAGGGTGAAAAGTTGAGAGACTATGTGAAGAGGTTCACAGCTGAAGCCAGGTCCATAGCATCCCTCGACCAGTCGGTCGCTGCGGCAGCATTTCAGTCCAATGTCCTCAATCCCAACCTCCGCTCCTCCCTCGCCAAGAAGCCTCCTCAGAACTTCTCCGACCTCCTCCTCCGAAGTGAAAAGTATATTCAGGCCAAAGAAGCCGAGCACCGCCCCAACTTGGAGGGGTCTTCCTCCGGGGTTAAGAGAAAGGGAACAGAAGAGGAAGGAGCCAAGAAGCTCCAGAAGGATAATGCCGGCCAGCGCCGACCTCCCCCCAGATTCGAGAAGTTTACTCCCCTCACCACTAATGTCTCTACCATTCTGATGGAAGTTGAGAAGGAAGGGATCATACCTCCTGCTCCGAGGATGAACACCCCTGCCAAGAAAAGGGATAAAAAGAAGTGGTGCCATTATCACCGGGACCACAGCCACGACACCAATGATTGTAGGGCCCTAAAGAATGAGATAGAAGCCCTTATCCAGAGGGGGCAGCTGACCAGATTCGTGAGAAAGGACCGAGCCGAACTTCCTCCCCCACCTCGGGGGGCTAATAAGCGTCCGGAACGCGATGAAACGCCCGACTTCGAGGAAGAGCGTGTCCTGCACCTCATTCATGGGGGCCCAATGGGGGGCTCCTCAAACTCCTCTCGTAAGGCATTTATAAGAGAAGTCAACTCGGTTCGAGCCAACCCTCCTCCTAAAGGCCTCGGAGTGCCCGTCACCTTCTCAGATGAAGACCTTGAGGGTGTCAGAACGCCCCATTGTGACGCACTCGTCATTAGTCTCCACATGGCGAACTTCAAAGTGGAGAGGATCCTAGTGGACAATGGTAGCTCCGTTAACATCCTCTTCCTCTCCGCTTTCAAATGCCTCAGACTCTCCCGAGATAGACTCAAGCCCGTCGGCTACACGCTCCATGGGTTCACGGGAGTACCAGTGACAATCGAAGGGGTGATCACCCTCGATGTAACGGCTGGGCAAACTCCTACCACCCGAACAGAGCCGATGGACTTCATGGTTGTAGATGTCCCTGCCGCCTACAACGTCATATTGGGTCTGCCCGGCCTAGCCGCCCTCGAAGCCGTCCCCTCTGCCTATCACCTCAAAATGAAGTTTCCAACTCGGGCCGGAGTCGGGGAGGTGAAAGGCAATCAGGAAACAGCACACAGGTGCTACATGACCTCTACCCTCGGTCCAGTCCTCTCCTTAGAAACTCTGGAAATCCCCCAAGATGCTTCCCGATCGACGTCCGAGCCGGTGGATGAATTGGAGGAAGTGCTCTTTTCTGAGCAGGATCCAACTCGCAAGTTCTTTGTTAGCAAGACCCTCTCGTCCGCCCTATGCTCGGACATTGTACAGTGCATTCGAAGGAACCGAGACCTCTTCGCTTGGTCAGCTACCGACATGCCCGAAATTTCCGAAGAGCTCTTAGCCACCACCTCAGCGTTGTTCCGGGGTCCAAACCGGTTCAACAGAAGAGGTGCAAGTTCGCCCCCGAACGCCAGCTAGCTATAAAAGAGGAGGTGGACAAGCTCTTGAAGGCCCGGTTCATACAAGAGGTGAACTATCCCGAGTAGTTGTCAAATGTAGTAATGGTGAAGAAGTCCAATGGGACTTGGAGGATTTGTATTGATTTTACTGATCTCAACAAGGTCTGCCCCAAGGATCCCTTTCCTCTTCCGAGTATTGACACTCTGATCGATGCCACCTCGGGATATGAACTCCTCAGCTTCATGGATGCCTTCTCAGGCTACAACCAGATCCGGATGTTCCCTCCGGATATCCCGAAGACCTCATTCGTAACCGACCAGGGCCTCTATTGCTACAGGGTCATGCCCTTCGGTCTGAAGAATGCCGGAGCCACATACCAATGCCTCATCAACAAGGTTTTCCATGCTCAAATCGGCCGTAATATGGAAGTGTATGTTGACGACATGCTTGTAAAAAGCATCCGAGGTCCTGACCATGTAACCGACCTCCGAGAAGTGTTTGATGTTCTGAGAAAGCACAACATGAGACTCAATCCGAACAAGTGTGCGTTCAATGTCTCGTCAGGAAAGTTCCTCGGCTTCATGGTTAGCCAACGAGGAATTGAAGCAAACCCAGAGAAAATCAAGGCCATATTAGACATGACACCCCCCAAGAATGTTAAGGAAGTTTAGAGGTTGACGGGCCGCTTGGCCGCCATAGGCCGTTTTCTCTCGAAGTCGGGGGAGAAATGCCTCCCCTTCTTCAAGGCCCTCAGGGGGGCTAAAGGTTTCGAATGGGGACAACAGCAACAGGAGTCCTTCGACCAGCTCAAGGCTTACCTCGTCAATCCTCCCCTCCTCAGCAAACCAATTCCTGGCGAACCCCTCTACCTCTACCTGGCAGCCTCCGAGCAGGCTCTCAGCGCCGTTTTAGTAAGGGAAGAAGACCGGGCTCAGAAGCCCATCTACTATGTGAGCAAGGTGCTTCGGGACGCCGAGCTCCGATACCCGAAGATAAAAAAGATGGCTTATGCCCTGGTGATGGCCGCAAGAAAGCTTCGTCCGTACTTTCAGTCTCATTCGATGGTCGTTCTTACCGACCAGCCGCTGAAGCAGGTCCTCCACAAGCCGGAGACATCGGGTCGCCTTATAAAGTGGTTTATCGAGCTGAGCCAGCACGATATAACTTATCAGCCTCGAACCGCGATCAAGGCTCAGGCCTTAGCAGAATTCATAGTTGAAAGTACCATCCCCGAGTCCAGCCAAACAGTGAAAGCACCACCCGTCTGGTCGGTTTATGTGGACGGATCCTCCTGCAATGAGGGAAGCGGGGCAGAGGTCATTCTGGCAGGCCCAGATGACTTCATCCTCCAATACTCCCTCCGTATCAACTTTAAGGCCTCGAACAACGAAGCAGAATACGAGGCACTCATAGCCGGCCTTGGAATGGCTCGAAATGCAGGGGCCCAACGCCTTCGGATCTTTAGCGACTCTCAGCTAGTCGTCAATCAGGTCCTCGGCGAGTATGAAGCACGCGATGACAGGATGGTTAAATACTTAGCCAAAGTCAAGAGCCTCATGGCACTATTTGAAGAAGCCCTCATCCAAAGAATCCCCCGAGAAGAAAATGCTCAGGCCGACGCCCTCTCCAAACTAGCCTCCTCCTCCCTTCAAGGTCTCGAGCAGACCGTCTTGATAGAGGTTCTTCTGAAACCGAGTATAGAGGACGAAACCTCCGACTTCATAGAGTCGCTGCCTGTCCTACTTGAAGATAACTGGATGAAACCCCTAATCGAATTTTTAAGGAACGGATCCCCGAGGATCCCAAGGAAGCTCGAAGAGTAAGAACCCGGGCCGAGCGTTACACACTGATCGGAGGCATCCTATACAAACGCTCCTTCAAACAGGTCGACGGCAGGCTGTACCTGAGATGCCTCTCCCCCGGGCAAGCCGACTACGCCCTGCAAGAACTTCATGAGGGCATCGGCGGAGCACATTCGGGTTCTAGAGCTCTAGCACGCAAGGTGTTGAACTACGGATATTTCTGGCCCACTCTCCTACGAGACGCCGAACGGCACGTTCGGCAATGCAGCTCCTGTCAGAAGTACTCCGACATCCGACGCCTCCCACAAGCTCCACTCACTTCCCTATCAAGTCCGATCCCCTTCGCAATGTGGGGGATGGATTTACTAGGGCCATTTCCGCCAGCTCCCGGACAGTTCAAATTCTTAGTCGTGGCGATCGACTACTTCTCGAAATGGATAGAAGCCGAGCCCTTGGCCACGATCACTGAGAACAAGGTCATCCAGTTCTTTTGGAAGAGCGTGATCTGTCGATTCGGCGTCCCTAGGGTCCTAATAACAGACAACGGAACCCAGTTCACCGGGGCTGCCTTCCGAGCTCTATGCGAAGACCTTGCAATCCAACACCGGTTCTCCTCCGTCTCTCATCCTCAGTCGAATGGACAAGCCAAAAATGCTAACCGACAGATCCTCTTCGGCATTAAGAAGAGGTTTGATAAGTGTTCCAAAGGCTTATGGGTCGATCAGCTTCCCAACGTGCTGTGGAACTACCGCACCACAAAACGGACCCCCACAGGAGAGAGCCCATTTAATATCATCTATGGGTCCGAGGCCATCATCCCCCTGGAAGTCGGAATACCTTCTCCTCATCTAATAGCTTATGAAGAAGAGCAAAATGCCAGAGAGCTCCGAGCAAGTCTAGACCTGATAGATGAGATCCGAGAAAGTGCTGCCATTCATCAACAAAGCTACCGAAGAAGGATCAAGATGGCATACAACAAGAAAGTCCGTCCTACCGACCTCAAAGAAGGAGACCTGGTCCTCAGGAAGTTGGCGATCTCTTTCCCCGGTCAGAAGAGTAAACTCGCTCCGAACTGGGAGGGACCTTACAAGATCGTCAAAGAAGTTCGGCCCGGCACGTACAGACTAGAAGACCTCGAAGGCAGGGAGATCCCTAGGACATGGAATGCCGACCATCTCTTAAAGTACCAAGAGAGAGCACCAACGCCTCTCTAAGCACTTGGAGATGTCGAACCGTTCCTCTCCTATTACTTGTAATAATTTTCTTTTATTTTTCTCTCGTAATAACGGCTCGCAACTTTAGAAGCAGCCGGCCATTAGTAGTCAATAAAGAAAGTTTTTTCATATGCAACTTGTAAAAATTGCTTACATCTCTCTGCCTTTACTCTTCACTCTACCGATGGTTCGGAGTCCAATACTCGGCTCGACCCTACTTCGCCAGCTCACTCGTAAGCGAGCTAGAAGTAGGTCGCCGTTCGGAACTGCTCCCACAACCGTTGAACAACTCTACCGATGGTTCAGAGTCCAACACTCGGCTCGACCCTACTTCACCAGCTCGCTCGTAAGCGAGCTAGAAGTAGGTCGCCGTTCGGAACTGCTCCCACAACCGTTGAACAACTCTACCGATGGTTCGGAGTCCAACACTCGGCTCGACCCTACTTCGCCAGCTCGCTCGTAAGCGAGCTAGAAGTAGGTCGCCGTTCGGAACTGCTCCCACAACCGTTGAACAACTCTTTCGATGGTTCGGAGTCCAACACTCAGCTCGACCCTACTTCGCCAGCTCGCTCGTAAGCGAGCTAGAAGTAGGTCGCCGTTCGAAATTGCTCCCACAACCGTTGAACAACTCTAACGGTGGTTCAGAATCCATCGTTCGGCTGAACTGCGCTCACTCAAAACCCCGAGCCGAGCAGACGAGGAACCGACCCTCGTATATGGTGAAAAATTCTGCCGAACCGATTTCGCCGTTGGATCATCTCAAAATGCGTGGTAGAATGTGATGAACGGATATGATCGTGCCACATGTCCACAAAACGACAAGATACCGTTTTCTTGGAACTCGTGCCTCCCACCTCGTGATACGTACCACGATCATGATCGACCGTCTAAATATTGCCACGTGGTAGGAATCTGATGTCCGAGTTATCGCACCTCGGAAGCGCACAGTCACCTCGGTATACTCCGAGCGAGAAACTAAAGTTCTGCGGCTAAAACCTACAAAGAAGACAACTATGGATCCTTATGGTTCGGCATCAAGAATAAGGCGACCACGGCACAATGATGAACAAAACAACTTCGATTTTATTAAGACACTTGGTAAATTTACAAGGCAGACAGTTACAGCGGGAAAGCAACTAAATAAATTACAAGGCATGTTATTACGACAACAGAGACGATGCAAGAAGTAAAAGGCTCGACGCCATTCGTTCAGTGCCTCCTCAGAACAGGGACGTTCCGATTCAGAGACAATCGCGGTTTTCGTCTTTTCACCTCCGAGCTTGTCTCTAGGCCGACGAACTGGGATGCCGCCTCGCCACTAACCCTAACGGTTGCTCCGACCGAAGCCCCGCTCGAGCTAACAGCTACTCCGCTTTGTGCGTCGGCCGCAGTCCGACCAATAACTTGGCCACGAGTCGCTAGCTCGTAGAAGGTGATCCCCTGTTCTCTCTCCTCGCGAGTGCAAGAAGTGCTGCGGACATTAGCTCTCACAGGCTGAGGCTTCAGTCGAGCCACCTCCTCCTCGAGCTCGATGATCCTATCCTTCAGAGTGTCGTCCTTAACCATTATCTTGAACCGAAGGAGCTTTGCCGAACCGGGGTACTCAGCGCTGTCGGATATAATACGACGTAAGTTGGTCACCTCGATGCTTTCGTCGACTGTGACCCTCTGCAGCTGCTCGACCTTCTTCTCGAGCTCATCTCGCTCGGCCAACACCGAGGCTAGCTCTGCCTCTTTCGCCGAGAGATCCTCCTCAACTATCCGGAGATGGTGCACCTCGGCCAGAAGCTCGCTGTTCTTCTTCTCCACGTTGAACATCAACCTTCTGGTGAGCTCGATCTCACCCACGAGTCGAGCCTCGCGAGATTGCTTGAACAGCTCGGCACGTCGCCGAGCTGCTGCGGTATTTGGGGTGTGATCGAAGATCTGAAATACAAGAACATCGCAATTGGAAAACTACACACCGACCCAAACACTTGGACAAGTTTGAAGTAAAATTTTCATTCATAAAAAGGAGCGGTGGCCAGTCCGCAAAAAGGCTTACATTTTTTTAAAAAGAAAACAAAGATTACAAAAGGACGAGGAGATCAGGGATCCACCTGCGTCGCCGGTTCGACCACAAGTGCTTCGCCAGATGGCCCCTCATTCCTCGCCTCAGCCTGGGGGTTTGTCACCAAAGCGTCGGCGACCTCCTCCTCGTCGTCGTCGCCTTCTCCCTCGTCACCTTCGCCTCCCTCCTCCTCGCCGTCTGAGGGGGACCCCGGCCACAATCTGTAGCCGACCTGCTCGAAGCCCGGGACGCGGTCCTGAACATGGTCGAGCGCCCTCTGGTAAGACTTCTCCATGTTCGAGGCCATGTGCTTCTTCACCTCGGCCTCGACCTCGTCCTTGATCTTCTTTGCCAAGGCCTCTTTCTCCGCCATCACCTCGGCCAGAGCCTTCGCCGACGCCGCCAGATCCTCAGCAGCCTTGGCGGCTTTAGCAAACTCCTCAGCAAGCCACCCCTTGACTCGCTCCAGGTCGGCAACAAGATCGGCAACCTGGACCTCCAAGCCCTCGGCTCGCCTCTGCTCTACTTCGAGCTGCCGAACCGCCTTCACCTTTTTCGCCCTGTCCTTATCACTAGCGGCCTTCAACTCTTTCTCCTGTTCGGCGAACGCCTCAAGGAGATGGCTGAAGTGACAGGTGGCCTGTAAAGACAAAACAATGGTGAGCACAAGATAAGGGCCGAGTAATAGACTTGAAGAAATTCTCAAAAGAAACTCACCGATACGAGCGACCGAGCCACTTCGTAGGTATCGTCGCCGACTGTCCCCGCCTTCAGCGCGGCTCGATCTTTCGGGGTCGCCAGGTGTTTGACGACCTGCATCGACATCTGCGAGTTTTCGAGGAATCCATCATGATTCTTGACTCGCCAGTTCGGAACGAACAGCTGCTTGTGCTGCTCGGTCAAGATCTCCTCGGCCGGAGCGGTCAACGGCGGAGCCTCAAGTGACAACGCCGCCGTAACGTCGAAGGCCCCACCAACCGGGGTAGAAGCAATGGGAGCCGAAGGCTCTTCGACAACGACCACCGTCAACGAGGGGACCTCAGTGACCGGGGGAGGCGGAGTGGTAGTCGAAGCAACTTTAAGCTGCCGACCTGACGAGGCGGTCGTGCTCGGCCTCTTCCTCTTCCTACCATCAGCCACCTTGCCCCTCTCGTTCATCATGGCATTGAAGTCCATCTTCGGCGCTTCTGTACCAAACAACAAACAAATTGGGTCAGTAAAGCAAGCTAAAGACTTAGAAAAAAATATAATACGAGATGTCAGGAGCGTACTCGGGTCGATCGGACTAAGGCCTGACCCGTACAGCACCTCCTCGGTCATCTCCCTCCAACTCAACATCGGGAGGGCTACGATCTTCCTCGCCACTTCCTCCTCGGCCGCGTTCACTTCCGGGTCGGCCCTCGCAAATTTGGGCACCTCTGGCTTCCACTGGCTCGGAATTTGCAGCATCGATGCCTCCCTCAATATGAAGAACTTTTCCTTCCAGCCTTTGATCGAGTCCGGGTTTTCTATGATCCGAACACCCGTCCTCGGTGCCAGGTAGTATCGATGCTCGGTCTTGTGCAACCGGTTTATCCGATACATGCTTCGGAAGACCGTCAGGTCCGGCTCGACTTCGGCGTTGCGGCACTGGAGCAGGAAGGCGTTCACATGACGCCATGTGTTCGGCATAAATTGGGTCGGCGCGAGGCAGTACCATCCGAGGACCTGGCGAATGAAGGGATGCAGCGGAAAACGCAGTCCGGCATTCAGAGAGTCGTAGTCGAACATGCACATATCCGACAACGACAGCTTGGAGTTCGCCCGCATCCCAATGCTGGGGAGAATTAGCTTGTACTCCGGAGGGATCGCGAACCCCTTTCTGATCCGAAGGAGGTCCCTCTCGGATAGCACCGATCCAATCTCATCTGCCTCGGTAGTCAGAACCGGGTTATTCTCTTCGTAAATTTCCGACTGGCCGATGATCGCCTTCTTCATGAGGTCGCCCTCGTACTGCCTAACCCCAGCGTGCCCGGACAGTACACAAGGGTATCGGCCCGTCTCAGGGGCTTGCCTCGGATTCTCCACGATCACCTCGACCACGGGAGATTGGGCCACTACCCTCCTCTTCTTCTTCTCCTTCCTCACCTCGGCCACAGACGGATCGGCTACTTGCTTCCTCTTCCTTCGGATCTCCGACTGCCTCCTCTCCTCGTCACCACTATCGCCTGAGGACGAGGCCTCACTCCCCGAGTTCACCCTTGACATCTCTATAAAAAAGCTAAGGCAAGAAACTGACCTTGAAGTGACGTTTACGGTCGGAATAAGCTCGCCGGAAATTGCCTGGCCCACGCGACAGCTAACGTCACCGCCTTGGAGCAAAAGTCGCCACTAGCAGAGAGCGCAGAGAGTGAAAGTAAAAGTTTGGAGTAAAAAGGTGAAATGAACTTGGGGGTGGGGGAGTGAGAGCTTATAACCCCAGTATGATGTTGGGCCTCCTTGGGAATCTAAAAGGCCCACTAAGAAGCCAAAGCGTCAAGCGGAGAGTTGCGACGTTTCGAAAAGCAAAAACTCCTCAAATCACTTAAGTCCACGACTCGGCCACCGGTCTGCCAAGCCGAGCTATCAAACAGCCTGGCTGAGCAACCGAGCTACTGAGTCCCTTCAAAAACGTCTAACTCCATGCCTCGGCTAAAGGCACCGAGCATCTGAACCGAGGGGACGAGGAACCGACCCTCGAATATGGAGAAAAATCCTTCCGAGGACAAATCACCGTCGGATCTCTCCAAAATTCGTGTCAAGACACGGTGGACAGTTCAGATTGCGCCACGCTCACAAAACGACAAGATAACGTTTTCTCGGGATCTAAACCCAACCCTCGAGATTCACGCAATGATGGACGCTCCAGATCTGACCACGTGTACCTTTCGAGCCGCCTGCCACCGGTCTGCCTAGCCGAGCTACTGAACAGCTTGGCTAAGCAGCCGAGCCACTGGGTCGGAGGGTGGCAACGCTTCAAAGCCAAGACTCTTCAAAACGTCTAACTCCATACCTCGGCTAAAGGCACCGAGCATCCGAACCGAGGGGACGAGGAACCGACCCTCGTTTATGGAGAAAAATCCTTCCGATGACAAATCACCGTCAGATCTCTCCAAAATTCGTGTCAAGACACGATGGACGGTTCAGATTGCGCCACGCTCACAAAACGACAAGATAACGTTTTCTTGTGATCTGAACCCAACCCTCGAGATTCACGAAATGATGGACGCTCCAGATCTGGCCACGTGTACCTTCCGAGCCGTCTGCCACCAGTCTGCCTAGCCGAGCTACTGAACAGCTTGGCTAAGCAGCCAAGCCACTGGGTCGGAGGGTGGCGACGCTTCAAAGCCAAGACTCTTCAAAACGTCTAACTCCATACCTCGGCTAAAGGCACCGAGCATCCGAACCGAGAGGACGAGGAACCGACCCTCGTATATGGAGAAAAATCCTTCCGATGACAAATCACCGTCGGATCTCTCCAAAATTCGTGTCAAGACACGATGGACGGTTCAGATTGCGCCACGCTCACAAAATGACAAGATAACGTTTTCTCGTGATCTGAACCCAACCCTCGAGATTCACAAAATGATGGACGCTCCAGATCTGACCACGTGTACCTTCCGAGCTGCCTGCCACCAGTCTGCCTAGCCGAGCTACTGAACAGCTTGGCTAAGCAGCTGAGCCACTGGGTCGGAGGGTGGCGACGCTTCAAAGCCAAGACTCTTCAAAACGTCTAACTCCATACCTCGGCTAAAAGCACCAAGCATCCGAACCGAGGGGACGAGGAACCGACCCTCGTATATGGAGAAAAAACCTGCCGACCATCCTCAGCCGTTGGATCTTGTCTAAAAGCGTGCTCGTCATGATGGACGGCTCAGATCTTGCCACGTCCACTAAATGACAAGATAGTGTTTTTTGGGGATCCGCACTGAGATGGATGCTCAGGATCACGCCACGTAGTTCGGCTGATTCCAAGCTATATGCCGACCTGCCGAGCCGAGGCGACGAGGAACCGACCCTCGAATATGGAGAAAAAACCTGCCAACCATCCTCAGCCGTTGGATCTTGTCAAAAAGCGCGCTCGTCAAGATGGACAGCTCAGATCTTGCCACGTCCACTAAACGACAAGATAGTGTTTTTTGGGGATCCGCGCTGAGATGGACGCTCAGGATCACGCCACGTAGTTCGGCTGATTCCAAGCTATATGCCCACCTGCCGAGCCGAGGGGACGAGGAACCAACCCTCGAATGTGGAGAAAAAACCTGCCGACCATCCTCAGCCGTTGGATCTTGTCCAAAAGCGCGCTCGTCATGATGGACGGCTCAGATCTTGCCACGTCCACTAAACGACAAGATAGCATTTTTTGGGGATCCGCACTGAGATGGACGCTCAGGATCATGCCACGTAGTTCGGCTGATTCCGAGTTTGGCACCGAACAGTCGAGCCGAGGAGACAAGGAACCGACCCTCGTATCTGAAGAAACTATCTGCCGAGGAGCGTGGATCGTCTGATCGCCCAGAAAATCGCGCTCGCCGCTGATCAAGGGCCCAGATTGCGCCATGCCATAAATCGGTATTAAAAATTAATTTTTATTTATTTAAATTGCTTTATTTATTTAAAAATTGCGAAAAAATTACTGAAAATTCGGGAAAATTAACTAAAAATTCTAGAGGATAATTATAAATTCGGGGGAATATTTTTGAACTCCTGAACAAACGATTATCGCCTAGAATGTATTATTAAGGCTCCCGAACGACTGGTTAACACATCGCAAAATTAAATAAATAATCCGAAAAAACAGATAAAAACTGCCAGACATCCAGAGAAGCTTAAGAACAGCTTACAAGCCTGAAAAATCACCTCACTACCCCCTTCTAGATTCAAAACCCCCCATTTGAACTCCGATACAACTTCACTAGCCATTAAAATAGCTAAACTACTCCTCAAAGGCTGATCAAACTCAGTCTTTAGTAGTGGGAGGCTCGTGATATGGCTAAAAATGGGGTTAAATCGGAACCGTCCAAATTGGGCACGAATCTTGAAGCTCAGGGGTAAAACGGTAATTTCACCTACCAACGGGTCTGAAGCAAGTACTGGTTATCTTCCCCGAAGACCCACTTACCCGCAAACGGATCCACCTCAACTGGGTGCGGGTTTCAACCCGCAGCAAACCCGGTCCAGAAGAGATAGAATTAGGGTTTCTGGTTAAATCCTAATCAACGGCCTTGATTCATATCTATCTCTTCACTGGGGATTAGGGATTACATTCCTTATCTAACCACAGGGGGATTACATTCCTAATCTGATCCCAGCGGCGCCTATAAATACCCTCCATCCATCTCCATTGAGAGGTAATCAATCTTTCTCCAGTTTTTGCGCTCTTTCATAATCTTCCCTGATTACTGACTTGAGCGTCGGAGGGTGCGTCGCCGGGAACAACCCTGGTGTCTCGCACTTTTTGCAGGTGTACGGCAGGAGTCGGCGTCAAACTCCGACGGAACAGGTATACAGGTTTACTATTCAGTTTCTCTAAGAATCCACAAATACTATCTGTTTGCCCCCACACCAAATTTAGCGGCAACACTAAACATATTATATTTACTTGTTCAAGGGTCAGGTTAACATGGGAGGTGGTGTGTCTAGGATTTGGGAGTATAGAGATCCCTAGATCGAGTATAGAAGTTTGGGGACATTGGCGAGAAAATATAGTTAGCAACAATGACAGACTAAAATGGGAGATTGCTGCTGCCGCAACCATGTGTAGCCTATGGCTAGATCGTAACGAGCTTTGTTTTCGCAATATAAATAATAGATTCCCAGTTATGATGCATAGCAACAGAATCCCAAGCTCATGGCATTGTTGATCTTGTAGCGATCGAAACGAAAATACTAGGGATCTCGTATAAATACACGATTCCATTTCAAACCATAATTTAAATTTTCCATGATTGGATATTGCATGCAAATAATTCATAATCATCAATCATCGGGTTAAGATCGATCTAAACCAACCTGTTCTATGATATAGATACAACATGCCAACAATTAAACAACTTATTAGAAACACAAGACAGCCAATAAGAAATATCTTTGATGCCATTCATGCTTAGGCGGGTCAGGTAGGAGCAAAGAAGAGACTACGTCTGGAAGAGGAGTAGCGCTATACTGGAGAGCGTTAGCATGAGGTAGGAGTGAGCTTTTATGTATATTCTTTTGGTTAATTGTTGTATCAGTTTGTACTTTCGATTTCAGTATTTTAGGTTTTGGAGGTTTTCAAGTTAGGAGTATAATGTAATTTGTACTACTTGTTGCGCTAATTTATCATTAATAAAGCAACGACAGAGTCATCTTTAATTTCAACGAAAAAATAATAATAATTAATAATTAATAAATAAATAAATAATAATAATAATAATAATGATAACATTAACATTGTTCCTAGAGTTCTCATACATCCCCTTCATCGCTTTAGTCTGCATCATCCATAAGCTCCCACCAGGCCAACACGCTTTGTCGAGACACCAACAGAGCACGATCTCAACCACATGGCATTTCTTAGTATCAGGCTTACACTGAAGGGGAGATTTGGTATGCAATAATCTGCAAGAGATACCTCCTCTCCCTTGTGAATTACTTGGTTAAGAGGCAAACATAATTTTAAAAAGAATGTTGGATACCCATGAAAATCTAATTTTGTTGTTGGGAATAATTTTCACTCCCCCTTAAACCATGGGCTTATAGAATTTGTAAATAAACAAATACAGTGATGGATAATTCCTGGAAATACATCTAATGATATAAATAAAACACAGTAATGCAACATTCCCGGAAATCTTGATTCTCACATTCACATTCCCTGGATTCCTCCAATTCGCATACCAAATGCCCCCTCAAAGAGAAGTTCGTAGAAGATTTATTTCTCTTAAGGGAACAACTGCATTCATATTTACAGGATTCATCACAATATTAGAAGAACCCAACTTGGTAACTCCAGATCTAAACAACTCAATCAAGAAAGTGAGGCAAAAAATGCTATTTCATTTTATAAGTTTCATCAGTATCAACTTTCTTATAAGATTATGGTCCCTTACATATATAAACTACTAAACCGTTCTGATTAGTTCAACCAATAACAAAGCATAAACAATAATAATAACTCTGCAAGGAACAGCATGCTTTTAACAGAACCAGATGAAGTATAAAGGTACTGATCATAAACATACAGGTAGCCTAATAATGTGCCACAACCAACTTAAGCATATAAATAAGGCTACTTCAGTTTATCCTTGTCAATTAAGGTGGCAGAACTCGTGAAAGACTTCAACGAGCTCTCCGTTTCTATTACATTTTGGCAGGATTCAAGATTTGCAAACGATGCCTTACAATATAGTTAATCCTCCAGGTTATTGACCTGAAGAAGAGGTAGAGACCTCCGAACTGCAGATAGGGCATACCTGATCAAACAAGGGCAATGTAAGATTAGGCAGAACCAAGGAACTATTATGAACACGACAATGACATTCGGATGTACTCAAAACTAAGAACCGGATCATAGTTGGGATGAAAAAATGAATGTCAATTATGCCTGTAAGCTAGAGTCACTAAAATTCTGTCATCTTCCAAGATTCACTACAAGGATCTAAGAATTCAATAAAATAGTCATCTTGTGTCGGAAGATGACTATATTATTGCCTTGGATGCTTATAATGTCATGGAAGATGGCCTCAGATGACGCTAGCTTACACGGAAACATTCTCCAATCCTCAGGTAAGCAAAACAAAATTATGCCAAGTGTTTCATTGTTCATATAGGAAATGAAGCAAAACTTCTATGTAAAATAGGTCAGCTTGTAACCAAAAGCTGTCATACGTTTCAGCCAGTCAACAAAATTACCTTCACAAGTCCTGGATTATTATTGTCAATCATTAGCAGAGATACGGATTTCATTCCCTCTTTTTTTATAACTTCTATAAGTCGCATATTACTTTGTGCATCGGTCTCTACATAAATATTCATTCCTATATTTCTACCTAAAAAACAATATTTCTCCCCTTTTTTCATTGTGGTTTCTGTATTAGTAGGGTTAGGCAGGCGAGGTCGGGGCTGGGGGATGGTGAGGAATACACATTTATACAAAAACATGGTATGCACGATTTACTAAATGAATAAGAATGAGGTAACTACAGAAAGTAAATTTACCATAAGAGAATTATCAAAAAAATAATGCACCTAATGAGACCAGGATACTTCATCTCTTCCCAATTTCACTGTGGTTTCTGTGTTATAGGGCTGGGTGGGAGGTAGTGGAGCCGAGGCCGGAAGGGTTACATATTTAAATAAAAAAATTGTATCTACTATTTATTTTTTAACAATGTAAGATCATGGTTCGAGAACTCAGGAACCAGGTTCTGTGCCAGCCATCTAATTTGGGTATTTGGTTGCAGCATTCTCGGAAATATTGGGCATATGGACTTGGTGTATAGGAATTTTTGGGTATAGGCTACTCAAAGAGTTTAGAAGTTCATGAAAGTTTCTAAAAATAATTAAAACAACTAACCTTAAGGAAAATATTATATGTATAATTTTGTCATATTGTAAGAATATAAGATAGTAACCTTTGTATTTATTATCATTTTAGGTAGAGAATATATTTCATTAATATTACTTTTATGAATTATACCATAATATATGAATTTCAATTTTAAAACTACCCTATAACAACATAAAA
Organism: Hemerocallis citrina; assembly: GCA_017893485.1. Classification (NCBI taxonomy): domain Eukaryota; kingdom Viridiplantae; phylum Streptophyta; class Magnoliopsida; order Asparagales; family Asphodelaceae; genus Hemerocallis; species Hemerocallis citrina. The sequence goes on along the minus strand of CM030366.1, from coordinate 186,045,992 downwards.
CTTTAGGCTACAGAGAACATACTATAAAAATATGTACTTCAAATATTTATTTTAGTATTGTCTCTCTAAGACTCTTGTTCATGTTATACCTACTCAGTGGCGATAGCACCAATGGATAACTAGTATGGTCTTCGGTTTCATTTGCTTACTGTAAACTATTTCAACCTCCTTGTTAATTGAAGTATCAATAAATACCGAGTTCTTAGCCGACTATTGTAACATGTAAGCCAAAACCGAGATGACCTCATAAATATCGTCTCGGTCTCAGCCAGTATTTGATACCATAAAGATGATGACAACGAGAAGTAAAATCCGGGCAGAACATGAATTGTCAGAAGGGATTTTAGCATGTATATCCTTTTGTTTATAAGAAATTACATATTTCTCCTCGTGTATGTTTGCATAATATCCTTGTTTTTTGGGAAGGTATTTTACAGATATCCTTGTTTCACTCGAGATTTGCTAAATCAAGTGTATCATGAACTTAAATGAATTAAATCATGCTGAAGCTCAGTTTTTGCAATATTTAGGAATACTAGTATAAACTTATATATTTTGGTCTAATATGTGCAAGATATGATTATATTGCATTCTTAAACTTGACATATAATTGAATTATCAAATGAATTAACTGTACTGTAAACTATAATGAATTTAATATAATTTTAATGATCAGAAACTTTTTGAACTTATTTTTGTAGTAACCTTTAGAAGTATATATGTAAAATATAACATAAAAAATACAAGGGTGTGTGTGTGTGTGTGTGTGTGTTTGAAGAAAAGGAAATATATGTAATTTCATAAAGAAATGGCCATTAAGCTAAAAATCTCTCATTAAATTATAGGTATATATTTATACCTAATGAATGAAACAAGTGAAGTTTGTCCCACTGAGAATATTTTTTGTGTTAAAACTTTCCTAAAGATAATTGATACTGCTTTTCGTGAAGGTTATCTCGCGGTATCGAACAACCCAGGTTCCGGACCACTGACGTTCTCAACGAGCAGGGACAGAAAGAGAAGAGTCCCAATCAAACACTAAAGCTCTCAAACAAAAATGAAAAGTATATATAAAAAAACCTAGACAATAGCATGTTGGAAAGGAGAAGGTGATTTTCCAATACCAGTTTCTACTAATATATAGCAAGTATAGATCGCTATAGTAGTTGTCAACACGGCAAAGGGGGCACTTCACTTGGTAAAAGATTAGAAGCAACTCAAATAGACATATGTCAAAGCATGCAAAACAAGGATCGGCCAATCCAGATTTGGATCAACATATCAGATCGTTTTGGAGGGGGGAAATCCGATCCACCTCCAAACGATTGTTCAGCAATCTGAATCGGGAATTGGTCGAGATGGGTGTGGGACTCGCTGGACTGGACCTATCCATGCCGATACCACCAATCTAAAAAGAATAAATTGATGAACTGATTTTTAAATTTAAAATTTTATGTAAGTAGAAAATATTTAAATATTCAATTATCTTTATTTTTTTTAAATCAGATACCAAATTTTCAATAAGCTGATCCGATATCACCGATTTTGCCGACACCAATCCCGATACCAAAAATTTTGGCAACCTACTACTGTTCCGGATACCGAGAGTTTGATCCTTGGTAAGAACCATGGTCAAATGAAAGCGAACTAAATACATTATAAAGATTTAATATAAATATAAAAATATATATATATATATATATATATATATATATATATATATATATATATATATATATATACACACAGCAAAATATGCAAATACAATATATATATATATATATATATATATATATATATATATATATATATATATATATATATATACACAGCAAAATATGCAAATACAATATATATATATATATATATATATATATATATATATATATATATATATATATATATATATATATATATATATACAGCAAAATATGCAAATACAATATATATATATATATATATATATATATATATATATATATATATATATATATATATATACAGCAAAATATGCAAATACAATATGTGCCCAATTTAGGCGATATTTGCTTGCAAGGCGCATTAGATGCAAGGATCGAACCATAATTGTGTGGCATATGTTAACGCATACAAAAATTTGAATTTTCTTTCTTTCTTTCTCAAATTTAAAACATTGAACTCCCCCCCCCCCCCCCCAAAAAAAAGGAAAAAAAGTCAAATTCCGTAATACATGTGAGAAACAAAAAGAAGAAGATGGTCTTGTTTATTGTGAATTCGGAAATTATTGCAACTTGACAAAAGCATAATGGATATTGCCTTGAATTATGTTTCCATGTACAACAAAAGGCACGCACAATATGTATTAAGTATTTGGATAGTTGGTCAAAGTAATAACAGCCACGCCCTCAACGATTGTTTCGTAAGTGATAGTACGAACTAACTCATGTTCCACAATTCTGGCAATCACGATCACTCTTATAGACAAATCCTCAACACATACCTCGTAAAAAAAATATTTCGCCTTCATAATAATTTACGAACATAAAATTTAACATTACCAGTAATATATATGAACACGGTCATTACACATAAAATACTAAAATAACAGTATAGCTTCAAATATTATTGTTTCACAAGTTGAACTTATTTCTACGGTTCTACCGCATTAAACCTTCAGTCAGGAGAAGATATCACCAATCAGATAGGTTGGGTCCTAAGCATGGTTTTAAAGATCGGCCGATCCCGATCCCATCAGGATCGTATTTCAACAGGCCAATCCGATCCGGATCGTTTTTCAACAGTCTGATCCGATACAACTTCTAAATATCGGGCGAGATAACACGATGATCAGCAGAGTTAGCAATTGGATCAAATGGATCGGCATGATCCTAACCTGGAATCACCAATCCTATAATTAAAATATTCTAATATTTGAATTTTCTATTAGTGCGGACATCTTATTCAAGCAATAATGATGTAATTGTGTAATGAACATCTTTTCATATGTAGCTTATATTTTGTTTTTTTCCTTTTATGTAAATAAAATTTGTATTATTTGGTCTACTATTTTATTCTCAAGTTTCATTCTACATTAATGATCCTCTCAAACTAATTAAAGTGTTCCATCTGTAATTGAACATATTAAATTTGTAAAAAAATAATTATTTAAGTTCACCAATTTCTTTTAAAATTAATTGTTATTTTTAAAAAACAATTCGATTATAGAAATATATTAGATGTAATTTTATATTTTTTTAAATGCCCGATCAAAAAAAAAAAAGATACACTCGATACCGATCCCGATCCAAATATTTGGAAAAATTCGATCTTGCTCCCGATTTCAAGTTTTAAAACCTTGGTCCTAGAAAATAATGGGATTTCCAAAATTACCAAAGCAGCTGGTTCTACTGCATTCGTTATCATCAGTGCACCTTCTTGATACCATATTGAACCTTCAGTTCGTGGGAACAGCTCGTAAATTAGGTAAGTTTCCTATAGAATCAAACTTACGATACAAGATTTTTAAATGGATAAAGTTATCAACACCAAAATCTTTAGAAACCGAGACAACTAAAATACTAATCAGCAGTTATATAGAGCCTTTTAATCCACAAGAAAAATCACAATAAAAATCAGTCAAGCTAGGCAGCGAAGAGCTCATCTAGCCATCACAAAAAGTGAGACAGTAAAAGATAAAGAAGACAGAACAGGGTGCGAAAGAAAAAAGTATTACCATAAAAATACAATTTCCAATTCACAAAAAATGTCAAAAAACATATGCAATAATAAACTATAAAGCTGACTATAAATATAGTTTAGTATTTTCCTATCAGTTGATCGTGTTCTTTCGCTCTCTTTTGACCCATATCTGCTTCTCGATAATAGAATGAAAAAGGTAGGTTTTAGTCATCGATTTTAATTGCTCACTATCAACTTTTTTAATTATCTCTTTCATATAGTTGATAACCAAGTTTCCATACAAATATTGTTTTGGGTAACTGAAAGAACCGAAACTAATCAAAATATTGTTGTCTCAATACCATAGTTACAACCTCTGATGGAAAATACAAACGAGTCTTGTAGAAGATTTCCACTATTACCAAGTTTTCATGCAAATATTGTATAGGGTAGCCCAAAAAAGTGAGACGGCTCGATATTGTTGCCATAAAACCACCTACTACTGAAGAATACAAAGGAGAGCTACTAGAAGAAGAAGATATTTTAACATTTTAAAGTTTTATGTTGTTACTATATTTAGCTAGTATTTCATTATTTCGCCATTATTTTAGTTTATTTTGACAAGGAAGGAATAATTTAGGATTTTATTTGATAGCTACTTGATTTTAGTTTGATAAGGTAAGAATAACTTAGAATTTTATGTGCTTCTAATTGATACTATCTTGTAAGCCCATTTAAAGGCCAGTATATTATTACATAAACTAAACAAGTTATTTTAGAAATTCTGAAAACTGAATACATTATCCTGTGTTGCTGAACTGTGTGCCATTATTCTCCTCCTTTCTCTCTAGACTTATTTTCTTTTCCTAACCCTCAAATCCTCAATTGAAACCCCTTCTTTAATCTTCACGTTCATACTACGCAATTGTATTGGAGCTAAAACTTTAACTTAGTTATCCTTCACCAATTAATTACCCCACAAAAACAATTGAATCTCTATATATATGCAATCTTAAAATGGAGAAGTTTTTAAACCAACTTTAGTAGATGCAAAAATATCTTGCACAATTTGGAAGGCATAATCAGATAATCTTGAGTTTTGAGACGTGACTTGTCAGCTTTTTTGTGCAAGTAAGATCACGAAGATGATGAAACCTTTAAATCCCCAATCATACTACATTTTCGCAGACCCCGTCATAGCTCACACCGATTGCTTCTAGGAAGCTTCACTGCCACCTCTTCTCATTAATGAAATGTAGAGATCCATTGCTTGAACATAAGTTCAAAGAAATCTTTGATCAAATGGATACTCATTTGAAAATGGAGCATATCTTGAATTGTGTGTTGCTTCACCTCCCAGATGTTGCTACCATCCTGAGTTACTGGAAATATTTACTATTTCCATCATTGGGATGGTCAATCATGCTTCCCCAATTCCATTGATGATCCAACCGTACGTGAGTTTTTTTTTAGCTCAACAAGTCAATTTTTCAAAAAAGAGCTGAATAACAACAACCATATCCTCAACAACCATATCCTTCTTCTGGCACTAATGACCTTGGGCAATATTTCACTGATATTGGAGGGAGGATCTGGAAGCGGTTTACCGGATTTCTAAATTACCGGTTTATTATTATGTATTTTTCATATTTCGTTTGAGCATCAGTTTAGTTTGAATATCTATGTCATCTTAATTGTAACATCAGTTTGAATGTTTGATGTTTGTTAATGCGCACTTCATTTTTATTCTTAAGTATTAGTTACACTTCGTGCTAAAATTAACTATTAATACAACGAACAATATAGAACACTTTCAAAATAACTTACAAAATGATAATTAAAATAAAATTAATTTAGTTATAACAAATACACTTATGACCAAAACAAAAAAATTATCTAAAACACAAAACTATAACTAATACAAATGTGACTAAAACACACAATTACCTAAAACTATCGGGTGGGTTTTACAAAATGTACCATTAAAAAAAACCAAAAAATAGCGCTGCTGAACAGTAGTGCACCAGATTTGGCGCGGCACTGTTCACCAGCACCATAAAACCCATTTTTGGCGTGGAAAATGCCGCTCGATTGGAGCGATTGGAACGCCAAAAATTGGCATTTTGCACTATTATAGCGCTGGGTTGGAGATGGCCTTATAGTTCCTTGTACAATGTGAATTATTGTGTAATCCATGATGTATATTTTATTTAAGACTACAGTGTACTTGGTAATAGTGTTGTTTGTAGTACATAGTTTGTTTTAATTTCCTATAATTTTTGTGTTGTGTACAGTACTCATGTGTACTCATTTGAAGTAAAGATTCTGGGTATGTGACACGAGTTTCCAGTGTATGGAAATCGGGGCGCTACAATTACTGTCATCAATGTACGACAAAACATCATAGAAACAAAATGACCTGCAATTCAAAAACTAAAATAATGCTAACAAAAATAACACTAACAACTTAAATCACAGCTTAAGTACTAATATAATATATAAAACAATAGATCATAGAAACACATGAAGATTAAATAAGCTATTTATATATAAAATCTAACATGCCCACTATTCTTTAAAATAACTAAGAGGATCGGAATCATTACCATCTTATTGTATAAATTGACTATAAAATACAAAACTACAATAAAAAAATAACAAAAGTTCTATTTTTAAAACACATTTATCCACTAACAGAGGAAAAATATTTTTAATCCAAGACAAAAATTCAACTTTAAAGTTCAAAATTGTATCAAAAGATAAAAGGGAAGAAGGGATAAAGTAATTAAAGTACGACAACTTAGCTTTCAACATTTTATAGTATAATCATTTTGTTAACGTCCAGTTAGTTCAATTGAAATGAGTGGATGTAGGGTTGTAAGATTGCTTGGGTATCATGGTTTAAAATTTGACAAGTTAGTGAGAGATCTTGTAAGTTTTTTTATGAAACAAAATAAGTTTTTCAAGCTTCCCACCTTTAACTAAACAAAAAGTTATGATATTTGTCTTATTCATATATTGTTCAGGTCAAATTATCGTAAAATATCGTGTATCATAAGATACATACGGAATCATAAGATCTACCAGGTGTATCGTAGGATAAATTGTCTTTGAAGCTACACCCTTAAGATATGTATCGGTTATCCTATATATCATGTCGAATCTAAACATACGTATCGTGTACCGTAAGATACTAACAACTATGGATGCAATTGCTACCGCTACTTGGCAGCACCATCAACAACATCAGGCTGGCCATATGGTTCCTAACTTAGATTATATACTCAATTTTATTATTTCTTCTATATTCCCTTGGCACCTCTCGTCATTCAGCATGCTTTTCCAACTTGTTTAATTTCTTTCTGTATATTTGCATTAGCTGAAACCAAAAAACAAAAACCAAAAACCAAAAACCAAAACAAGGTGGAATTATTCTGGAGAGAGTAACTTTGCTGCCAGGCAAGTGTTATAAATAGATCAAGAAAATTTGAATCTAAATAAATCTGACGGAGAATACAGACAGCAAGGATGTTTCAATCTGAATAAATCTGACTAGGACTTAAAAAAAACTTTCTTATTCCCTCTCGGATAAGTCTTATTGAATCATTGGTGTCCATCAAATTGCATTGCCATGTAGCATCCTATAAGGTTAAGGGGATCATACATGTAACATGAGCAATGATAGAAACAACAGATCAACAAGGTCCGCATAGTGTGAAGAAGAAAAATTGTAAAAGCCACAAACAAAACAGAAAGATGAAAAGAAGAAAAACAACATTTATGCATTCAAATCCCAGATGTTGAAGCAGCTATCAAACAATAGAAATGCTAATACAAATAAACAGTGAGAGTAAAATAAATTAGCCATTAGATCATTTGCAAAAACCTTTTTTGTTTGGAGCCACTGGTTTATGCACTCAGGGTGGTACAGGTGTTTGCATGAAAGCGCAACTAAAGACTCCCCATCTTCATATTCTAACCGGCAAATAACACATCTGAACACATACAGCCACAACATTATATTAAACACAATTTTATATTAAAATAACAAAAGTAGGCAAAAAATATACACTTACTGCTCTGTGTTGCCATCTTGTGCACTTTGTGCTTTATAATTAACTGAAGGTAAAGAGGCAATTGCATCTGACGAAAGGCCTCTGCTCTCAGTTCCAATTGCCTCACCCAAGGCAATCAGTTCCTAAAATATGAAACAATTATAGATAAGATCACTAATAAAAATGAAAATGATTGGAACAATACAACTCATTCCTGGAAAACAGAATGGAAAAAAAAAATTACTAAAAACAAAGCATGCAGGATATACCAAATAGAACTTAAAAGGACAACTTAAAAGGAAATATGGACAACCTCATATGAATATTCATCAGGATCCATCTCTTGCCATGCATCCTGAAATAGACAATATAGAAAAGAAGAAAAAACCAATTAAAATTTAAAAATTCTAAACTTGAGGTAACATTAAATATAGTGATTGTGAACTTTAAGAGATACAGATAAAATTTACAAATTCATAATGTTAACCATATGGAAGCTACAAGGCTAGGTATAGACAGAAATATTTCCCGACAAAAACAGAAAAAGAATATCAATGTTCGGATGCATCTGACTGTGACACTAACAGAAAATTAAGGAAATAATTAAATTAAATTAAATAGAAACGGGGTCACCCTACAAAAATATGCTGGCTAGTGATATCAAGATCATGTTCAAGAAAAGCCTTAGAACTATACAATTCTACTTATATGCTTAACCAATTCTCTCATAGTTACTAAACTCTCTACTGAGATCACAAATCTAAAGTTAGAGAAGTCCACCACAACTTTTGGCAAGTATAAAATTAAAAGAGTAGAAACACATGCATTAGAGTTGTAGTCCTACTTTACATGTCTTGAAATTTGAGCAGCATAGTTCTTTGCAAGTATCAGAAACCTAAGAAAGAGAGGTAAATCATCTCAGTGTCACACCATCAACAACACAGCTATATCTCTGAAGAATATGTTTTCACTTCCTATCCAATGGTTTGAAACAATGTCACCTAGTTTGTGGTTCGACTGGTTTGCAGTAGAGGTACGAGTTTGCAGTTTAACAATCTTACCTAGTTCGTAGTTCAACAAACAACAGGTGTACGGATCATGAGATCTAATGCATGATCCACTGTGTATTCAACTGAATTAGGTAACTCTGGTTTGAAAACAGAAATAACACTACAAACAAATTTAGCATAACAAGAAGGCTAGGTATACACAGAAATATTAGGTAAGATAATAAGGCTGTGTATTCAACCGAATTAGGTAACTCTGGTTTGAGAACAGAAATAACACTACAAACAAATTTAGCATAACTTAAGACAAGAAGGCTAGGTATACACAAAAATATTTCCGGACAAAACATAAAAAGAATATCAAGGTTTGGATGCATCTGACTGTGACACTAACAGAAAATAAAGGAAATAATTAAATTAAATAGAAAATGGGGCACCCTACAAAAATATGCTGGCTATTGATATCAAGATCATGTTCAAGAAAGGCCTTAGAACTATTCAATTCTACTTATATGCTTAACCAATTCTCTCATAGTTACTAAACTATCTACTGAGATCACAAATCTAAAGTTAGAGAAGTCCACCACAACTTTTGACATTCGCAAGTATAAAATTAAGAGTCAAAACACATGCATTAGAGTTGTAATCCTACTTTACATGTCTTGAAATTTGAGCAGCATAGTTCTTTGCAAGTATCAGAAACTTAAGAAACAGAGGTATATCATCTCAGTGTCACACCATCAACAACACAGCTATATCTCTGAAGAATATATTTTCACTTCCTATCCAATGGTTTGAAACAATGTTACCTAGTTTGTGGTTCGACTGGTTTGCAGTAGAGGTACGAGTTTGCAGTTCAACAATCTTACCTAGTTCGCGGTTCAACAAACAACAGGTGTACGGATCATGAGATCTAGTACATGATCCACTGTGTATTCAACCGAATTAGGTAACTCTGGTTTGAAAACAGAAATAACACTACAAACAAATTTAGCATAACTTAAGACAGTTAAGATTAAAGCATACCAGTAAGGGACAAAACCAAAAAAGCAGTTACGCAGGCGACCTAATATGTCATGTAGCGCCCCGGATCCCCGTCATCGGACATCCGTGACACAACCAGAATCTTTGCCTTCAAATGCATCTCAACACAGTAAATAGTACGGAAATTTAAAACACTTTTACTGCCATCAGAGTTAATATATCAATAATTACGAATATCAAATAAAACCATAAATTTCTTTGAAGACGATGTAAGGTTTCTAGAAAATAACTTATAATACATACCACAAAAACATGATGCAGAAGAAAAATGTGAAAAGTCAAACCATAAGTGTCGGTGTATGTCATGATCTAGATTCTAATGCACAATTCATATGCACATCATGCTCTTAATCTAATGCAAACTTTGATTTGAGAACGTATGCATCCCATACTACATACTCCCCAAATCGAGTTCGTATTCTCCAAATAATAGGGTTCAATCCCTCGCCATGCATCCTATTCTTGTACTCTTTCCTGTTTCTGACATTCATCTAGTGACTGGTAAGATTGCAGTCGCTCGGTCTAGTTCCGTCGCTGCAGTCAGAATCATTGGTTATGTCATTATGTATGCCGAGACCCTGTGGTCCTACGCCACTCCCCAGTCATACTCCGCCCGGCCCCTGTGGTCCTACGCCACTCCCGGGTCATACTCTGTCCGGCCCCTGTGGTCCTACGCCACTCCCGGATCTTACCCAAAAGTTGTTACGAACATAAAGGTGACCCTGCAGGTCCCACCTGCTCCACCGAGAGTCCTAGAGCCATCTACTCTGCTCCCTGTTCGCATTGAACAACATAGAACCTTAGGTGAATTTAGAGGGTCCATTCCCTAGTTTCCACCATACAGTCCTTATCACTAAATCCCAGAAATTAACAGACGAGACCACGCCGCACGTGTCCCAGACGAGACCACGCCGCACGTGTCCCCTTGACAGGAGAGTACAACGCCCAACTAGTGCCTGTCCTTAGCAATTATCTAAATTAATTTCTTAATTCACTAACTAGGTTCAAAGTGAATCCAACCTAGTTGAGTCTCAACAATTTTCACCTTGATTTAGTTGGTGTTCAGCCTAGCCTCCAATCATGCTAAGAGTTGACCCAACGTGCACCACACTAGTGCACTCAATGTGCACAAAACATTACCATATGTAAATATCCAAGTATGCATACCCGCATACACAAGCATACGGTATTCCATCAATCACCGTATTTATGCCTACAATCTCTTCTATGCAACCAATAGTTCTTTACTACAATCTACTTAACTTTACCATGAGTTTCTAATTAGCTAAGCATGCAACCACTAAGCATATTACTACATGTGTGTAGTTTCATGCAATCACATCAATTTAGTCATTCGAGGAGTAATCTTTTATATCACATTATAACTAAGCTTACTAACTCATTAGTAGCTTACTAACACAAAACTAGTAGTTTACTAACAATGTATGTTTACTAGCCATGAATAATTGGTTAGCAATTGGGTTACTACGAGGTCAAGTCTACATTTCTAACTTTCCAACTTCTCACTATCATGGCATTCTACCATTCTATTCTACTAATTCACTACCATACTAACATATTAACTTACTAACTTATACTAATCATTTCAACTAAGCTTACTAACATTATTAGTACAATGCTAGTAGCTTACTATCAATGTAAATTTACTAATCAAGATACTAACTTGCTAATAAAAATGGACTTTAAACATCCGAGCATGAAATTTTAATTAGACAATTCACTACACAATATCACAAAATCACTACTTATGTTTAATAGTTAACAACACAATCCTCATGCTCAAGACAAGTTTTGTATTCATAATCTTGCATAAAAGATTTATCTTTCACACTTATACAATTATTCCTAACACAAAGAACAAATCTCTATTTATTCACTAGTATATTTATGCATACACAAGTAAACACTCACTAAAATTTCTAGCAAGCATCAATCATTAAATTCATAAATTGAAACACAAAAGGAATGGAGAATACCCACTTTGATTGCTTGCAAGCTTCAAGTTGCTACTTCTCCTCCTTGCACCTTTAGTCTTCTTGATTCCTTGCTCCACTAATAGTATAATAGTAGTAGTAGCTAAGTAGTAGAAATAGTAGTAGTAGAAGTGGTAGTTGTTGAAGAAGTAGTAAAGTAATAGTAGTAGTAATTGTAGTAGTAGTAGTTGTAGTTAAGTAGTAGTAAGTAGTAGTAGTTGTTGAAGTAGTAAATATATGGAAAAAGAGAGAAGAAAAATAATGTTGCTGCTGTTGTTGCTTTTCTGCTGCTGTCGGCAGTGAAAAAAAGAAGAAGAGAGAAGGAGAAAGTGTGGGAGAGTAAGTAGTAGTAGTAGTAAATGGAGTAGTAGGGGTTAGTATATGTGTATATATAGAAAAATGGGGAACAAGAACTGATGTAGCTGCTGGTTGTCTGCTGGCTGTTTCTGCAGAAAGAAGGAAAAAGAGAGAAGGAGAGTAGTGTGGAAGGGTGTGGAAGGCTTAGGTGTCCCTACTTTTTGCACATAACCCCTCATACTTTATGAAATTGCACTTTAGGCCCTAAATAACCTTATTGGATTGGGTTTTGTGGGCCTTTTAAAAGAAAACAAATTAGGCTCTTTAAAAAAAAATTAACCATACTAACAAAAAATAAATAATAGTATAGTGTATGAAAAATAATAATGGTAATGCCAATGCATATATATATACATATATATATATATATATATACACGTATATATATATATATAGTAAGAATTTTCGGGGTATTACATGTCAAAGGGGATATATCGAACATAATAGGGACTCCTACGATCCCCCAATTCATATGTAATTCCACATGTAATGTAATTCTTAGATTTAAATAGTAACACCTGAAATTGATTGATATTGGACAAATACACCAGCCAGTTAACCAAAAAGAATTTTCAGGGAATATTCCCTAATGTGGGCCATAAAGTCAAAGCTCCCAATAAGAAATCGTGATTACTACACTCCTCTAAGGAACTCTTCTCCTTCTTTTATGCCCCATATAATCTCTAATCCAACCCTAATTGATATATAAAAATCCCTATTCCTTCACATTCTTCAACCTCTCTTCCTTTTCTTCTCACTTTTCAAGTTAAATGTTTAAAGGATCGGCCAACCGCGATAAGATCCGGCCTGTCAGACCGCTTTTGGAGGGCGTCTGATCCCCATCTAAGATATTGGGATCAACGAACCAAAGCGGGGATGGGACAGGTAACAAATGGATCAGAAATATAATTCAGTCGGATCCAATGGATCCCGGAGATGGCCGACCTAACAAATTTGCAAGATGAGAAATCAAAAGATAAAAAAGATAAAACAATGAAATTAAATTGAAACAACTATTAAAAAAATAAAAATAAAAAAAAGCATAGACCTATATGCAAGATAGTCACCACTACAAGTCCTCATTGCAAGAATCTATGCAAATTTTTTTAGAACTTGCAATATATATATATATATATATATATATATATATATATGGAAATCTTCCATTGAGAATCACTTTTATAAGCACTCAGTGAGCACCCATTGATATGAGCCCCCCATGAAAAATCCAAACCACTCATCTTGTTCTACACACCTAAGATTCTAAGAACAAGAAATCAAGTTATTATTTGAAGTTCATTTGTGTATGATTTACAACGTCACAAAATTGTATGGCACAGAATTCTTTATTTTTCTAACGCCGTGATGGATGTGAAAATGAATGTCAAATAACATGATTTCTTGTTCTTAGAATATCTTAGGCATGTAGAACAAGACCTCCCTATATATATAGATATATGTGTGTGTGTGTGTGAATAAGGAACCTAGAGCGGCACTCGAGGAAACTTTCCTAAAGTGGCACCCATTTAGCATACATTCCTCCCCCAAATGCACGATCCACTTTGTTCAAGGTGATCCACATGTCATAAAACCTTTTCATAAGTAAAATTAAGAGGTTTGAACATCTCTTACTCGTCAAATTTATTCTATGTTGACCGTTCATTTGACAAGTACATGATGAATGTGCAAATGTTCAAATCTCGTGATTTTGCATATGCATAGATTTTATGACATGTAGATCGCACTTAACAGTGCAGATCATGCATTTGGTGGAGAAAACCATGCCAAATGGGTGACACTCCAGGAAAAATTCCTAAAGTGCCTCTCTACGTTTCTTTATCTACTATTTTAATGGGAGAGTTTGTCACCAAACAAACCTCATTTGTAACAAAACAAATCCGTGCATCGCACGTTCAACTTCAACTCTCATTATATTCTTCACTTTAAAAAATACATGCATCGCACGTGCAACTCTAACTCTCGCATTAATTTTTACTTTAAAATATATATATTTATTAAAACGTGCATCGCACGGACAACTCTAACATACGTGTATTATACGAACAACTTTAATTATTTATTAAAGCGTGCATTGCACGTGTAAATTACTAGTATATAACTATATATATAAGGAAAGAGGTGGTTTCACACATTTTTTATATCATACATGCTAGTTGGTTTCGCACACATTTGGAAGAGGTTGAATTCGCACCTCCTTAGGAGGTAATAGTACATATTTTACGTGCATAGCACATACAATCATTTAAATTAGATATCAAATTTCTCATATTTAATTGATCAATTAATTTTTAAAAATAACTCGTTTAATCAAATGAAAGATTTAAATATAAATTTGGGAAAATCCCATGTAAAAATAATGCAAACTAGAGAAAAAAATAAAGAATAAATTTATAAAAATAAAAGATCAAAACATCTACAAAGATAAAAGATAAACTTATTTTAAGTACTAGTGAAAATCCAGAAAACATTTAACATCCATTAGTTTATTATTCAAACAAGCCTATTTTGTGCCTAGCTTTAATAACAGTAAGTCACAATACATCCAAAACCATGGATTGGCTTCATTCTGCAACAAGAATCTCTCAACAATTGAAGAACCGGGTATATTTTTGCTGAGAATGGACATAAAAGTTTGTATTTTGATTCACCATATTTCTGATGGAAGCATCCAAAGAAAGTTTTCACTTGATAATTGGCTGTTGAGTGAGTGAGCAAATCAATTAGAGTTTTCTTCGTTTTGCAATCTTACACAGAATTGTTTACACAATTATGATGTGCACAGCCGCAGTGGAAGATATCATAATGATATTGCCATAGCCTAAGCCCAAGACAAAAACTGAGCTCCAACTTTGACGAGCTTGTACCGAAAGTATCACAGAACTTAAACCAAAGATTCATCATACATGCAACCATTGTTATATACAGAATTTTTTCTTAAAAAATAATCTTTTTCTTGCCTGTTTTCTGATCCTACAATAACTCAAACCACCCAACATTTTTAATGCATACATTCACTTAAAAATGAATAAAGTAAGCATAGATTATATTATTATGTGTTTTATGGAGAGAGGAGAAAAAAAAACTTTTCCGTTAATCACCCATTTTAAATTGTTAAACATATTAAGCCATGTAAGTAAATCTTAGATACACCAAAAGCATAATTCCATCACCATATCCTTTAACCACTAAATGATGCAAACAGTGAGTGACTTAAATCTTAATAAAATAAAGGTCCTTCAATCAGAAATTTTCGACAAGCAATATAAGAGACATTCAAGGGCAAAAAAAGACCATCTTTGTAAATGGAATTTCCAATACTCAAAACATAAGAAATATATATATATATGAATCAAAAAGGTTAGTGAAATTAGCAATCATAAGTATCTAACTACAGCCAAGAGGCACAACTGCAAGTTCCCTGTGCTCCTTGCTCCTAAGTGGTTGACCATTCTATATTCAATTTACTCTAAGGGGTGTTTGGTACGCAAATTAGAGGGTCCATTATCTTGTTTGGCAAAGTGTAAGCATATTTTGGGAAGGAATACACGATTCCCTAGGGTAGAATACACTATTCCCTAGGGAATAAAATTCCACATTTCATTTCCCCCAAACATGTGGGATTTCTCTTTTCCCATCCCATGGGAATAAAATTGCAAAAAACTATTTCATCCTCATTACTTATGTCTACCTCCACCACTACCACCATCGCCGCCACCACCGCCATTGCCACTATCACCGCCGCCACTACCACTATCACCACCACCACCACCACTATTGGCACTACCACGGCCATCACCACTACCACCACCATTGTCACCACCACTGCCGTTTCACTACCAGTACCACCACCACCGTCACCTCCACAACTGATCACCTCTTCCCTTCTCCCTTTCTCTCACTTTGCTTGTTCACCATTAATAAGGTTCCTTCGTGTATGATTGGAGTACTCTAGAGAATATAGTGTATTGTACCAAACACAGCAATGTAGTACCCCACCCCCACCCCCACACACACACAATCATAAACCTGGGAATACTTGATTCCAAGGAATAGTTCAATCAACGAACCAAACACACCCTAACGGCTTAGGTTTAGCCACACAGGTGACGAAGGATCAACTGCCACGGTGCCACCTACGACATGTTCCCCCTATTTGTATTACTCCATAGGGCTTGGGCGTAGCCACATGCTATGATCACAAATTCATTGCGCTCACCCACCAGGATGAGATCAATTCCAACATAAGACTAGTTATTTGCCCATTCAGAGAACATATTGTCATACAAGAAATAAAAATCTAACAACTCCACTAGTTCATCAAACCTTTTTTCAACTAACTCTTAGAGCTATCATTTATCTCCACAGAAAAGTAAATAAAATATGCAAGATCGTTGCCACTGCAAGTTCTCATTGCAAAAAAAATATACGTTTTTGTGATAACTTGCAATACAACACGAATACACACACACACACATGTATAATAAGGAACCTCGAGTGGCACTCTATAAAAATTTCCTAGTGTGTCCCCCATTTAGGATACATTCCTGCCCCGAATGTATGATCTGCACAATTCGACGTGATCTATATGTCATAAATTATGTACATATGTAAAATTATGATGCTTAAACATGTCTTGCTCATGTATCAAGTCGTCTCATTTATTCTATATTGAAAACTGTCATTTTGTAAGTATATGATGAATGTGCAAAACATGTTGAAACTTCGTGATTTTGCATATGCACAGATTTTATGATTTTATGATATGTAGATCACAATGAATGGTGCACGTGATTCGGCATATGCGTAAATTTTATGACATGTAGATTAGATTGAATAGTGCAATAGTGCAGATCATGTGTTTGGTGGAGAAAAGCATGCCAAATAGGTAGCTCTAGGAAGATTTCCTAGAGTGTCACTCTTGTAATACCCCCAAAATTAACAATATCATTATTATGTATTTATTAATTAGTTATTAACAAATTTTTGTCTTGAACAATATCATTGCATATATTATTAAATTGTATTTACCATTGTCATTTTATAAATATACACACTACACACTACACACTACATATATATATATATATATATATATATATATATATATATATATATATATATATATATATTATACATACACTACACATACAACCATAGCCTACAATCTTTGACTTTGAAGAAGGGACACCTAAGCACTACACTACAATTTTCATGAATAAATAATCCTAGCCTACAATTGTTGACTTAGAAAATGGTCTGTGTAATTATTAAAAACCTAGGGAGTTAAATGTAAAAAGTAGGGACACCAAGGCATCTCCATACACTTCCACACTCACCCACACTCTCCTACACCCTCCTTAGTGGCCGGCCAACCCTTCCCTCCATCTCCTTCTATATATATATGTGTGTGTATGTATAAAGAAAACCCTAGTTCTCATTTTCTTCTTCCTCCTTTCTTCTTCCTAGTTCATTTTTAGTCCATTTTTAGCCAGTCTATACTACTCTTCATTCCAAAACTTTCAAAAAAAATTCTAAGTGTTGTTGAACTAGAAGAAAGCAAAGAAAAGAAGCAAGCAAGAAAGCTAGGAGGAGAAGTAAGCTTGGAGGCTAGTATTGTATAGAACTCTCCATAGTGAGGTGGGTATTCTTCATACCTCATGTATTATTATTTTTCTTTATATATGGAATGAATGATTGATGTTTGCTAGAAATTGTAGTGGGTGTTCTTCATTCCTTGTGTAATTTTATTTATTAATTGTTTACTTGAAATTATACTAGTAATTGTTGAATGCTTAGGCTCATAATAAAATAAATTAAGTAGATAGAAAGGTCAAATATCCTTGTAAGTTCATTTGATAAGTTGTATGTTTAGTTATTTGCTTAGTTATTTGATTGATGAAGTTTGATGTTAGTTGGTTGTATGATGTAATTTAAAGTAGTACTAGATTTGCCCGTGGCCACGTGCCTACGGCACGTCTTCAGAACGAAACAACATATGAAAAGCCTTATAAATAGTAAATCAACAATTATGTAGCTGAAGTTTGAATAGTATGACAATAATTAGTTGTAAATAAAAGTCCGTGTTTCCATTAGTATATGGTGAAAAATAATTATTCATTGAAGTATAAAAGTCCATATTTCCATATATATATATATAGAGAGAGAGAGAGAGAGAGAGAAAGAGAGAGAGATAATTAAATAAATAAATGAGTTCTTTTGGGGGGGGGGGGGGATTTGAATTTGAGTTTTGGGGGAAACTTTTTTTTTTTGGAGGGGGGGGAGGGGAAATGTGTTTTGTGAGGTTAGATCTGGGTCTTTGATTTTGGGAGGATTGAAGGAGAGCCACTTGATAGCTTTCTTTGTGTTTTATTATATAGATGAGTAATTTACAAGTAAATTGAATGGATGTGTTTAAAATTCATATATAGTAACAAGAAAACCAAGTTGAAGGGTGTAGTTGTCAAGAAAATTAATTACCGATTACTGGATTAAATTCTAATTTTTGTATAATTAGATTCATATCTTATAACTAAAATAAATGCATAGAAAATTGTATAAGAATACATATTTGTATTAGGGTTTGTTGTGAAGTTTATGGAATGAAAAGATAGCACTAAGATCGCACGTATGGTGTTCGATGAAATGTCTAAAGGAAAATATATAAACATATATGAATAAAAGTCTAGTAGATTAACAAACAAGCTATGAGAATGTGTTGAAATTGAGATCTTGGTCAATATGTGGATGTGAATTAGTACATTTATACGTGTAAAATAACAAAATTTAATATAAGTTGTTTAAAAGTGCTCAATGAAATGTGCACGTGTCGATTCATACCTATAGTGTAATGAGACACTTGTATAGGTGTAGGAAGAAATTATAATGTATATGAGGTGTAGAAAATGTAAAGTAACACCCAAATTCATGCATAATAAGGTTGTATGTTGAGTGTACAAGTTGGCACTTGATTGGGTCCGAATGACCTTTGGAACGGGTTCGAGAAAAGCTCATTGTGGTAATTTTGGCATGTAGTGGTTGCCGTTCTGAAGAGTTAAATGGACGTTCTTGTAGGTTAAATTTAGGCCAAGTTGGGCCAATTCATGGGCACAAATTAGACGATCGAGTTACACCATATTAAATTAACCGAGTACATTAGCCGAGTGCACTAAAGTTCACCTAGAACTTGAATTGTTAACCTAGTAATTTAATCTAGAAAATTAACTTAGGAACTAGAAGTTGTGATAATGGAGCCATTAGAATCGGGTGAAGCTAGCAAATTAATGAACTGATATTGTACAACCACATTCACTAGTTCTAGATGGCAGTAGATTTATGTCATGTAATTGTTGTCACAAGGACAAGTACTAGTTGGGCGTGTACTCGCCTGTCAAGGGGACGCATGCGGCATCGTCTCGTCTGGGACATGTGCAGCGTTGTCTCGACTGTTAATTTCTGAGACTTAGTGATAAGAACGAAATGCGGACGTAAGTCATAAGTCCTGTCGAAGCTTAGGGGATGGACCCTTAAGTTTCCGTCTATGTTCTGGGTTATCAATACGAACAAAGAGCAAGAATGTAACTCTAAGTTTCTTGACAGAATAGGGGTGGCCCTACGATTCGCTTTGTGTTCATGATAACTTTGGGTAAGGACGGGAGTGGAGAATGATTATAATTCCGGCAAAACTGATGATCATCAGCCTGACCGGAAATGGAGAGGAACCACGATCCTATCGGAGTGGAGAAGGACCACGATCTGAACGAACAGAGTGATCATTGCCGTTCGGAATCGAGAATGACCACAATCCGACTGCAGGAGCAGAAATAGACCGCATGTACTGCAGACTCTACCAGTCACAGATGAATGTCAAAAACAGGAAAGGACACAAGAGTAGGATGCATGACGGAAGATTGAACTCTATCATCTGGAGAATACGAACTCGATTAGGAGAGTATGTAATATGGGATGCATATGTTTCTAAATCAAGTTTGAATTAGAGTAGGAGCATCGTGTGCATTTTGAGTTTGTGCATTAAAATCTAGATCATGGCATACACCGACACTTGTGGTTTGACTTTCATATTTTTCTCTTGAATCAAATATTGATTGTTGAGAATTTTGGAGATTGCGGATTTCATCCGCATTGCGTCAGTTGTATGCAGCTAACGTGCCCACAGTTTGTTAGTTGCAGGATTGTTGTTCATGGAGCAGGAGAACTCGAGCTGCAGAAAGCATCCAAAGGATATAATTCCCTGTGCAATGTAAGTCTTTAATTTTCTGCGTTTTTTCTGTGTTGTGTACTCATTGAAGTAAAGATTCTGTGTATGTGTCACGAGTTTCCAGTGTGCGGAACTCGGGGTGCTACAACTCTAGGTTCCTTATTTTGTATATATATAGGTGGCTCCACACATTTTTTATATCATACATGTTAGTTGGTTTCACACACATTTGGGAGGGGTTGACTTCGTACCTCCTTAGGTTGTAATACTATATATTTTACATGCGTAACACATACAATCATTTAAATTAAATATTACATTTCTCATATTTAATTGATAAATTAATTTTTTTAAATAATTTGTTTAATAAAATAAAAGATTTAAATATTACTTGAAAATCCCATCAGAACTAATGCAAACTAGAGAGAAAAATAAAGAATAAATTTTATAAAATAAAAGATCATAACATGTCATAAAGATAAAAGGTAAACTTATTTTAAGTACTAGTGAATATCCAAAAAAACATTTTACACCCATAACATTATTTCTGACAAGCATATTTTGTGCTAGTTTTAATAGCATTAACAGTACATCCAAAACCATGGATTGCCCTCTTTCTACAACAAGAATTTCTCAAAAGTACCGGAAATTTGTATGCTGAGCATGGATGTAAAATTTGTATAATGATTCACTACATTTCTGATGGAAGCTTCCGACGAAATTTTTCGCGTGATAACTGACTGTTGAGTAGGTGAGAAAATATACTAGAGTTTTCTTCTTTTTGCAATCTTACAGAATTGGCTAAACAATTGTGATGTGTACAGCCTCAATGGAAGATATCAGAATGATATCGTCATAGCCTAAGCCCAAGACAAAAACTGAATTCCAACTTTGACGAGCTTGTACCAAAAGTATCACAGAACCAAATATTCATAAACACATGCTTCGGTGGTTATATCCAAAATTAGATTTTATTTTTTAACTATTTTCTGGCCTATTTCTGGTCCTACATTAACTCAAACCACCGGACAATTTTTAATGCATAAATTCTCTTTAAAATAAATAAAGCAAGCACAGATTATATGTGTTTTATGGAGAGAGGGGGAAAAAATTGTCCATAAATCACCCTTTTCAATTGTAAAAAACATATTAGGCCAGGTAAGTAAATCATAGATACAACCAAAAGCATAATTCCATCACCATATCCTTTAACCACTAAATGATGCAAGCAGTGACTTAACTCTTAATACAAACTCTTTTTTTGTAAATGCAATGTCCAATACTCAAAGCATAAGAAAAAAATACATATATGAATAAAAAAGGATAATAAAAATACCAATAATAAGTATCTAAATACAGCCAAACTTATGTGGCGCAACGGCAAGTACCATGTGCTCCAAGTGGATGACCATTCCAATTTCCATATTCATTTTACTCTATAGGGCTTAGGTTTAGCCAAACAGGTGACCAAGGATCAATTCCCACCTACAACATGCTTTTATCCCTATTTGTATTACTACATACGGCTTAGGCGTAGCTACATGGTATGACCACAAATTCATCACGCTCCAACGTGGGAGACCAAAGATCAAATCCTACCTAAAACCTATTATTTCCCATTCAGAGAATATACAACCATATAAATAAATAAAAAACTATCTACTCCACTAGTTCAATTAACCTTTTTTTAGTTACTAGTTACTACATAGAGCTACCATATATCTCATATTCTGATACACTTAAAAGGTAATTAAAATACTGCTTACCTGAGAACGCTCACCAAAGACTTGACGCTCCACAACGCCCCCTAACAACACTCAAACAAAACAAAACAAAACAAACAAACAAAATAAAATAACATCTAATATTCAATCTCAAGACACTCCAAATAATAATAATAATAATAACTGATTTTACTCACAATCATTTAACCCTGCTATAGCCATCAATCTAACAGCCATCTCCCTTTCTTCGGCATCTTGCAAAGCCCTAGCAAATGCCTCATCGGAGTCAAAATTTGCGGGATTGAGCTCCAGTTCCTCTTCATTCGCATCAAAAGCATCCTCACCATAGTCACTCCCTTCCACACTCCCATGATCCTCACCAAGATGACCTTCATCATCGCCATCATCTTGATGGTTCTCATTTTCATGATCACCATCATCATTATCATTGCCGTCCAATTCGTCCTCATACACATAGCTTCCGGAATCGGAGCTACCGTACCCTCCCCCATCTACGCCGTCCATTCTCAGCATCATGTACGCCCTCTCCTGCAACCAAAACCAATTGAAAATTTTACAATCCCAAATCATAATTTTGTGAACTGAACTCTGATCCTAACCCTAACCCTATCCCTAATTCACCTGCTCCTGGAGGGCGCGGGCGAGGGCAAGGTCGGCGTCGACCTGGCCAAGGCTAGTGAACGGCGTCCTCGATGTCGGATTCGGGTTAGGGTTCGGGTTAGAGCTCGGGTTCGGGTTCGAATTCTCCGGCTCCAAAGTGGGTTCATCGGAAGAACCATTAGGGTTTTCGGAGGCGGTCTTTTCGACGGGGGCGTTCTCCATTTTGTGTGGTAGAGGGAGTGAGATCGCGATGAGAGCGATGAGATTTTTGAAAATCAATTTCAAGCAACGATCGATCAACAGAGGAAGAGAAAGAAAATTTTCGTTGTTATATATGCCGTCGTATTTAACAGGAAGAGAAAGAAAATGAACCAAAAAGGATTTTCTAATCTGATATAAGGTAAAGTGGTCTTCGTGCACAGTTTAACTTAAGCAGGTCCACTCAAAAGTTATCCAAATATGTTTTCTCATCCCGACTCAAAATTTGAGTATTTGGCACATAGGAATAGAAAATTTGAGTTTGAGTTTTAGTCATTTGAACTCAAATTTTAGATTTTAATTTATAAAAATGAACAAACGAGTAATGAATTCTCGTCCGTTAATTTTTACTAGTATGATGTATGTGTGATGCACGTCTAAAAAAAGTAAAGTCATCAAATTAGATGAATATATATTGAATAAGAAAAAAAATAGTTTATATTTAAATGTTTTCATTTCGGCTACACGTGCGGTGCACATTTATATTTGTTGTATATAGTTTGAACGCATATTATACGTGTTTATATAGTTACAAAGTTAGGATTTGTTTGTTACAAACTCCAACTCTCCCATTAAAATAGCAAAGATTATTTTTTTAAAATAAAAAAACAACGGACGGGGAATCATTTTCCGCCCATTGTATTTTACAAATAATAATAATAATAATAATTAATTCCTAATTAATTCCTAAATTGCCGTTAAATTAATCTTAATTAATTCTTATTAAGGCTTAAATAAATCTTATTTTTTAATTAATTTCAATTAAAACCTATTTTTTACTCATATAAATAGTTATAGAGTGTGTTCTATAGAAATTTTTTCAAACAAAATAAAAGAAATGCCTGGGACGGGGCTTCATCTCCCGTAACTACTCATTTTACTCCTTTTTTTAATTGAACGGGTGGAAAATCATTTCCCGACCGTCCATTTTTTAAAAAATAAATAAATAGCCACGGACGGGAAATGATTTTCCGTCTGACAGATTAAAATATATATATTTAGAAGAGTCGAAAGATCATCTTTCGGATCTTTCGTCCAATAACTTTTTTTTTCAACGGATGATGGATGATCTTTCGTTAGTTATATTTTGACAATTGTAATTTCTTCTTCCGAATATAGTCGACCATTGTAGCTCTCAAACCCAAATTTTTGGTATTTGGCCAACGATTGCAGCGTTTTTTTCCCCAAATTTTGCAAAATAACGGCTACAGATGCTCTTACATGGGGCCATTTGACAGCTTATAAGAAAAATTACCAACCGAAGGCCAATCGACTGCTCAAGCTCCGTGACCGTGAGGGTAATCAACTGCTCAATCGTTTGATATAGTTAATTGGTCACTAGTGTTACCCTGTGCAAATTGCCCAGCCGAAAATAGTTTTGAGAGACTCGTAAAATTATATAGAACTTCAAAAAAAAACGTGAGAGAATTAAAATAAACTTGCGAATATCATCCCCACCGTAATTACTGAAATCTTCTTTATCATCTTCGTATAAGCATATGGTTTAGAAAATCACTGTCAAACAATAATTTATCCAATTTAATATTACTAAGCTAAAAAATGCATGCAATGAAAATATGTTGCAAATTCAACTATTTTTTTTAACATGTATTTTATGTTAATTATTTTATAACATCATTAACAATCAGTAAATATATTCTACACTATAAACCACGCATTATAACGCAGCTTAGAGTAAAGATGATATACCAAGAAAATGATATCATAATAATTTTATGAATTGTGTTTGCATAATAATCTAATTCTAAGTTAGGAGATGGGGGTGAGTTTGGGAAGAGACGTGAGATTTTGTGAGTTTGAGAAAGTGGGAGGAAAATAGAATGTGTTACCTTGTACAAATTGCACAGCCTAACACAGTTTTGAGATACTCGTAAAATTATATAGAACTCTCAAAATAAGCAGATGGTGGGGGGCGGAAGCGGCATGGGGGTTGGTCAGCGACGCGAGCGAGTTTTTTTTTTTCTTCTTTTTTTTTTGGGGGGGGGGGGGGGGGGGGAGCCTTGAGATTTTGTGAGATTGGAAAAGTGAGATGGAAAGAAAATGTATTTAAGAGATTGTGTTTTTTATTTTATTTTGGTTTTTTTAATAAAATCATGCATAATGCGCGTGCCAGTTAAATATGAATCCCTACATTTTTCTCTTATTTCTCAATTTTAAAATAAAGAAATGAGGGAGGGGGTACACTCTCTCTCTTATTAGTATAAGATATAGATATAATCATTTTTTGGGGGAGGGGCCACCAGTTCATTAAATGCCTACTGAGAAATGTGTTTTTTATGGAAGTCTTGCAAGCATTGTTAGGAGTGGCTGATATGTATTCGAACTCCTACGAAGAGTTATGGCATGATCAACGATTCGCTAGACATAGAAACGACATGAAAGATGTCTGATATGCAGCGATCTCAATTGCGACATGGGTTATATGGCCAGACATGAATAATTTATACTTTCGTGGGATAAGCATTTCTAATAATTTGGGCAAATTAACTCACATTATGCAGTTGATTTCTTTGCCGACAAAGACTGTAGCGATAGGGGCTAGGGATTGCATCACTGATATTTCCCCCCGGGCTATGACGATGATGAAATACGTATTGGGCCGACGCTTGAATAGACTTATACCCCAGACTCTTATTACTTACGTTCTCACTCTCCTAGGAATGTTGGAGTATTTATGTTAATTTTTTTGCTCGCTTGATGTCCAAAGTTATGTTGGGTTGTTTCGTTATTACTCATTAACGAAACATTGTGGTAATATTTCACATTTTTCTCAAAAAGGAAAACAAAACAATTTCAGGAATGTTTACACTAAAACATGTTTAAAGATTATTGGGTGACGATGGTCTCAGATTAGCTTATTTTAGGGCTTCATGGAACAATTTTGCTCATTTTAATTGTAGGATATGTATATGAATACTATGTTTTAATCGTCTATCTTCTATAAGTTTCGTTGCATAAAAAGATGGATTGGACCTAAAACATGCACATAATCCTTTGTCCATATCTTCTTTGAGCATTAACCTTGGGAGTTTGGTCATAATTTATACAAAAGCTGCATATAGACATTGCTCACATCTAAATGTCGTTTTTTTGTGGATTTTTCCCGTTAAAGGTGGTCAAAATACTCGCCGCATTCGGTTTAACAAAACATATAACCAAAATATGGATTATGAAGTTCATGAAACCCAACAGGCTGGGGCATGGAACTCATACTCCGCAAAAAATAGAACACCCCAAACATGGGTGTTCCCTACCAAAAGTAACAATAACCAACAATCAAATAATACAACAAAACCTAATCATATCTGTCCACTGACCCGGTTAAAGCAAGTTCCACGCGCCAACCCAAGCTGACCTGAATAGGTCAAAATTGAGCCATTTATCTCATCCCATCGCTTGTACATTGTCCATCATCGTCGCCACTCGCAACCACAACTATCGGCGCCCCCAACAGTAACACAAACGTCGTCTCCAAGCTCAATGACACAAGAGATACCTCAGCCGCCCAGCAATATGACCTGAATAGGTCAAAATTGGGTCCTTGCTCTTATTCCCTAGCTTGACCACCGTCCACTATTACTGCCACCCACAACCACAACTGTCGTCGCCCCCAACGGTAACACAAACGCCGCCTACAAGCCAATTTGTACGTGAGAAAACTCAGACATCCCTTCAATATGACTTAAATAAGTCAATATTGCACAATTTCTCTCATCACTAAGTTTGTCCACCGTCTACTATCACCCAAAGCTGCAACCGCAATTTGCCATCGCCCCCATGGTAACATGAAAACAACCTTCAAGCCCACTGGCATGAGAGAAACCCAGACCCCACCCAGTATGATCTGAATTGGTCAAAATGGAACCCTTTCTTTCATCACCTAGCTTGTCCATCGTTCATTGTCACCTCCAATCACAACCGCAACTGTCGTTGCCCCATATGGTGACACCAACGTCATCTTCAAGCCACTGACACGAGAGATACCCCACACATCCATCCAATCTGACCTGAATATATCAAAACTGAACTCAAACTTTAAACTATCTTATCCACCATCACCACACAACAAGTAGAAGTTGGTTTCCTTGATTATTGAATCATTTTGGTTGTCATTTAAATATTATGGAAGATATATTGGTGAAAAAAAGGGATGAGGGAGTAGTCAGCGACCTATTTCCCATCCCAAATCAGCACTGGTAGAGGATTCAGATAGGAGAGAATGATGGAGGAGGGGAGGATGTTGGGGGTCAGGAGGAAGAGGAGGAAGAGGGATGAGGGGGGCGGAGGAGGGGGGACACGAGGAGGAGCGGGAGGGATGAGGGGCGGAGGAGGAGGATAAGGGGGGTGCTGGTGAGTTGGGTGTCTTGCCCCGCTTCCCATTATACGGAAACACGGTCACGCAACTGAGGCCAAGCGAATGATATAAGTATGCCAACTAATATCATTCATAAGTTGTACATTGCCAGTAAGTTCAACAAAACAATAATTATCACAAGAACAAGAACATAATCCAATAACCGATATCTGAGATACAAGAACATACAAAATAGCCCGATAATATACAATACAATAACAGTTTGCTAAGATTCTTCGGTAACCTATCATCAGTATCTGTATAAACAATAACTCAAAAGAAAGATGGGGAAAACCCGTTAAAGCAAGTTTCGGGCAATCAGTAGTAGCAAGCAGTCAAAGAAAATAAAGGACTATATAACAATAACAATAAATTGGAACGAAATAAGAGTCAATAAATGATAAACGATAACAAGATCAAAAGTCGATAATCAATTGTACGATGGTCGATAAATAAGAGTTAATAATCAATAAACAATAACCGATAACAAGAACAATATTCGATAGTCAATGACCGATAAACAATAGTCGAAAACAATGCTCAATAATCAATAGCCGTTGAAAAATAATCAATAAACAATAATCAATAATCGATGTTCAGTGTCAATCTTTAGATTTATCAATCTTTTATCAGTAATAACTAATGCACGAAATTGTGCGTCTCATACCACAGGTTTGGGTGCATACAATCAAGTGAGCGTTTAGACTATAGTGGTGAATTTTACAGAATCATGTACTCGGGTCTTACAATATCAACGACCAATGACTGATAACCGATGACCGATGGCCGATGGCCGATGACCGATGACCGATGACCAATACACGATAAATCGAGATATTGTAGTCAGTAATCCACAATCAATCGATGATCAATGTGACCGATAATAATGACCAATATGGGTTGTGACCAATATTCCATTCCGAGTACATTCTCCTATATTGTTCACTACTAAGTCGACTCTTATTTTCCCAGCTTGTTATTATTTTATTAACAACCAGTTATGAACATGCAATCAATATAATCCATGACAACGGTAGTATCGAGAATTATGCAATGGGTATAATCGATGATAACGATGGTATTAATATAGTGTCAAGAAGATATCAGGGTTTTACAATACATGAAATATACAGGGTCACTTCATTAAATATAAAAAATATCGGGTTTATATGCAAAAACATAACCATACAGGTTATGGACAGCAGCACCTATCGGTACTCAAATTCACTTTCCCGCTACTACGGGAATGCAAATCCGATTCCGTCAGAGATTCTAGAAAGTAGATTATCTGCCGGTTCCAGTGCATATTCACACGATACATTATAGTCACAGTAACTAGGTCGATCAATCAATTCTTTATAGGTTTCGTGCACAGTCTCAGTTATGGAAATCATAACATGCCAGTATCAAAACAGTGATAACTTACAATCCATAAATCGGATCGAGGATTCGTAAGTCCATAAACTACACACAATGTGCTTCAATTTCAATGTACAAAGTTTTAAGTTTCGATGTCAGGAACTGGGTCGAAACCTCAGTACGAAGTCAAACAATTAACAGGGCAGCAAGGTTAAATGTTCCATAATACAATAAATTAACGTTTCAAGAATTTAATCAATAACAATGGCACGATAAGAAAACTATGAATCAACAAACATGGTACGATAAACAACAATGAATCGATAATGGAATTCAGCTAGATGCAATATTTAATTCGATTATTACTTGCCGGATTTCAAAGAGTATTTTTGTAACACTCCGCAAAATTGGGTAATGACAATTTTGCCATCGTGTGTTACGCACGTATATTTTGTACCGTTACGAGTAATATTCTTAACATATTTTTATATAAATGTCATACATATCTTATATTCTGATTATTTATATGTTATCCATTTTCTCAAAACTCATTTCAATCCTATTTTTAGCCAACCCAAATATTTATTTTAATCATTGTATTTTACGTACATTGCACGTGTTTTCAATACACATGTCGATTACATATATTTTCTGTTGCGTGAAATATTCGTAACATTATTGTAGCGCCCCGAATTTCTAATATGATATCTTAGAAAATACGTGGCACAATCCCAGCATCAACTTCAATGTAACATTAAACACAACCAATTCCACTAAAGATTTTCAATTCTTAATACAACAAACTTTTACATAGCACAGCGGAACTCAAAACATCTCCACTCAAAATTTCTTTTTATTTACTACACAAAACTGTCTCAAATCTGCTTTTACAAATTTACACAAAACTCTTATTAAATCACTTTTTCTCAAAACCAACTCAGGCATCCACACCTCCAAACTCTAAGCATCAACCTGCAACACATGAGGCTAGAGATGATCCCTAACCCCCAAAACTAAAGGGGTCAGCCATAAATGGTGTGAGTGACATAAAACAACAAACAGCATAAATGAACATTAATCATGAATCCTTAAGCAACAGGTAGTAAACATGAATACATAAAATACGAAGTAGCAAGGAAAAGTAAACCACAAGTGAGACTAAACCAAGTGTCAAGTGTAGAAAACAGGAAATCCACATGCATAAAACCAAGTCAAGAAAACACAAATTCTATATGCGGACTCTTTAATGCGTACTTGTCGAAGTCTATGCATCCCACTCTACATAGGTTCGGTGCAAGCCCTTAACGTCTCCACATCGTATGGGTTCAATCCCCGCCATGCAACTAATCTTAACACGATGACTACTACGAGATAAAGATAAATTGTGAGAATTAGCCCATGCCCGATAATTCCGGAGATCAATCCCACACCACAAGTAACTACCGTGATAATTCCCGAGATAAATCTCATATCACAAGTATTCTACCGTGATAATTCCGGAGATATATCCCACACCACAAGTAATCTACCGTGATAATTCCGGAGATTAAATCCCACACCGAAACATTGACACATCATCACACGAATACCACATGTTTCGTCTCGACTCCGATAATTCCGGAGATCAATCCCACACCGAAAGCAACTACTTGGATAATTCCGGTAATATATCTCACACCCAAAGTAAGATACTTCGATAATTCCGGAGATTAAATCCCATACCGAAAGCCATACTGAGGTACTTGACTCATGTTCTCGTTCATCATATCACCACTAGTGTCTGTCCTTATTATTTTTGGGTTACTTAATTACTCAACGAATCTCCTAGAGTGGTGTACCCTACCGGTTTAAATTCAAAACTGAATAACTGAAATGTCTCAACGGGCCTCAACAAAATAACTCAACACCGGTATACTAGGGTCACACACCTCTAGAGACTCAAACTCAAATGTCTAAATCAAATTTCCACTAAACAAAAGTGGCTCAACTGAATATCTTAAATCAAATGTTTAACTGAATATCAAGTATAGACTGAATTATCTGAAAACCAATCATTCGAAATAACACTCAAGTTTACAAAAGCTCATCAATACCAATCGACTTATACTGTAGTAAGTCGACTGTCCAGAGGACAAATATCCAAAATTTTACAAAAATAAACTAAGTCATAACAGTCGACTTGAAAGCCGTCAGTCGACTTATTCGAGACAAAATTCCAATAATTCTCAAAAAAATATTCTAAGTACATAAGTCGACTTAAAGAGGTCATGGTCGACTGTCCAGAAAGGACTGTAATAAATTTTACAAAATAAAGTCTCAGGACACCAGTCGACTTCATAAGAGTTAAGTCGACTGTCCAGAACGAATTTTCAAAGGAACTAAAATACAGTAGCAGGGTCGTACCAGTCGACTGAACAGTAGACCAGTCGACTGTCGGCCTACAGTTTTCCATAATTTAGATCTGAATACAAAATCAAACTGGAGTTTTTTCTAAAGATTCTTTGTTCATGAAATAATTCGTATTCCGGAAAAATGAAAAATCTCAACAATTCCTCATTATGGATACATTACTCAAAACATCAATTACCTCAAACTCAAGTTCTCATGTTCTAAGTTACTAATTCTTCCATTAGGGTTTCTCAATACTAAATTTCCTTCACAACTCTTAATCAAAATCTGATTTACAAATATAAGATCCAGATGCTCATCATCCGATCATAACCATGCTCAAATCTTAACATGCTTTTTAGCAATACAATTTCATAAATCAAGATCTACTCAATATTCTTAAGTTCCACAAACATGGTACAAACAACAAACTTTGCATCGTTATCATGCAAAAATACTAAATAACATACATGCCAAGCCAACAACATAACAATCGATCACATCAATCAACCACCATACAAAGTTCATATTATTCATATAACAAAACAAAACAATTTCATATCACTCACCTTTGAATTGAGAAGATCCAACGAAAAAAAAGCCTTCCTTTTGCTAGATCCAAACTTCCTCTTGCTCCTCCAAAACAAATCACAAAATTCTGTATATTGCAGCAAATGACGGCTGGAAAAATCCTTTAAATATCCGGGATAAGAGTTTAGGGTTTTACCCATTTTGGCCAAATAATCCCTTCAAAATACAAGTTTACATATATAGTTCTATTCTTGGAAATTCAATAAAATTCATTTAAATTAGGATTTAAAAGTAAAATATAATCCTAAATCTCAACCGGTACTGTTCAAAACGTCCAGAAAGTACATTTTACATTTTAACCCCTAAAATGACAAATTTGCAAAAAGGTCATTCTTTTCTCAAAATTTGCAAATAGTTCCAATTAATTTCAGAAAAATCTGGAAAAATACTAAATAAATCCCAAATATTAAATAATAATTTTTCATGAAGAAAACTTGACTTTCAAACTTCTCAATAAAGCATTTGCACGTGTTTTGCACGTGTAAAAAGATAAATTTTTCTGAAAATATTCATAAATTCTCCAAAAATCATCTTAGTCATTTATAAACCTTTAAAAAAATAATATTTTAAAAATACAAGGTTCTACAATTATTACATATACAAGTTTTGTATTTTGACTGTTTTCATTCTTTGAAATTAATTTAATATTTTTATGTGCATTGCACGTAAATTTTTCTGTGCATTTTATTTCTAAAATTTTCTAACATGTCATGCACATTTCTTTCTCATTTTATTTCACATTCTGTTATTATTATCTAATTAAAAATCCATAGGCCTAAAGTTTTTTTCAAAGCCCATTAGGTTAATTAAAAGAGAAGCCACTAATTAAAAGAAAAGCCCATTAGTTAATCTACCCTTTTTTTTAATAAATATTTTAAATCCTACACTTGTCATGTAACAAGTACATACATCTAGGCTATAAACAAATAATTAAACAAATGAATGAGAAGTGTACACATGTGGGAAATCCAAGGGTTGGCCAATTCATGAAGGAAGAAGAAGAGTTGGGAGTCTGTGTAGTAATGGTGAGTGGGCAATTAGTGAAGAGGGTTATGTAGGTTATGAATTTGAACACTTAATTTGGGTAGTAGAAGAGTCTTCTCCGATCTTATAAATACCACCCCCTTTCTTCATGAAATATTGCACCATAAATCCAAAAAAAAAAAGAAAAAAAAAGATAAGATAAGATAAGATAAGAAAGATAAGAAAAGAAAGAGAGGAAAAAGAAAAAAAAAATTATTTGAGTTCTTACTTGGAGGAAGGAAGGCTTGCTAAGAGAATAAGGGAGTCTCATTCTTGGAGCTAGGAGCCATCTACTAGGAGTTCATTTTCTTTCTTCAATTAAGGTGAGTGTCTTCTTGAACTTTCTAAAATTTTAATATCATGCATGTGTAAGAAAAATGATATATACAATTGATTATACATTGAGTAGTGGTTGTAGCGCCCCGAATTCCACACACTGGGAACTTGTGACACTTACCTAGAATCTTTACTTCAATGAGTACACAACACAGAAAAATTTCAGGAAATTAGAAACTTACATTGCACATGGAAACTTTATCCTACACCTGGATGCTTTCCGCAGCTCGAGTCCTCTGTTCCACGATCAGCGATCCTGCAATCAGCAAACTGTGGGCACGTCAGTTGAATACAACTGACGCAACGCGAATGAAAGCCACAATCTCCAAAATCCTCAACAATCAATATTTGATGCAGAAGAAAAATGTGAAAAGTCAAACCATAAGTGTCGGTGTATGTCATGATATAGATTCTAATGCACAATTCATATGCACACCATGTTCTTAATCTAATGCAAACTTGATTTGGAAATGTATGCATCCCATACTACATACTCCCCAAATCGAGTTCGTATTCTCCAGATAATAGGGTTCAATCCCTCGTCATGCATCCTACTCTTGTACTCTTTCCTGTTTCTGACATTCATCTAGTGACTGGTAGAGTCTGCAGTACCTGCGGTCCATTTCTGCTCCTGCAGTCGGATCGTGGTCCTTCTCCACTCTGAACGGCAGTGATCACCTTGTTCGTTCAGATCATGGTCCTTCTCCACTCCGACAGGATCGTGGTCCTTCTTCATTTCCGGTCAGGCCGGTGATCATCAGCTCTGCCGGAATCATGGTCCTTCTCCACTCCTGCCCCTACCAAAGTTATCATGAACATAAGGCGAATCGACAGGGCCACCCCTACTCCGCCCAGAGACTTAGAGTTACACTCTTGCTCCTTGTTCGTATTGAACAACATAGAACCTTAGGTGGATTTGGAGGGTCTATTCCCTAATTTCTACCATACAGTCCTTATCACTAAATCCCAGAAATTAACAGACGAGACCACGCCGCACGTGTCCCAGACGAGACCATGCCGCACGTGTCCCCTTGACAGGAGAGTACAACGCCCAACTAGTGTCTGTCCTTACCAATCATGAGTCACATTACTTAGGGCTAACAACTTTACTCAATTTAGGTCAAAATCTCATCCTTCATTAATCACCACTTAGTCTTTAGGTGGAATTATTAGTACTCAATGTCTCATTGTTCACATTTACAATAAAATGTCACAATGAAAATAACACTAACTAGGTTCTAAGTGAATCCAACCTAGTTGAATCTCAACAAGTCTCATCTCGATTTAGTTAGGGTTCATCCTAGCCTCCAATCATGCTAAGAGTTGACCCACACATACACCAAACTAGCGCACTTAATGTGCACCACAATACCATATGTAAATGTTCAAGTATGCATACCCGCATACACATCCATACGGTATTCCATCAGTCACCGTATTCATTCCTACAATCTCTTCGATACCACCAATAGCTCTTTACTTTACTACAATCTACTTTACTAATTTACTACCATACTAATCTATTTAACTTACTAACTTATACTAACCATTTCAACTAAGCTTACTAACATTATTAGTACAATGCTAGTAGCTTACTATCAATGTAAATTTGCTAATCAAGATACCAACTTGCTAGTAAAAGGGACTTTAAACATTTAAGCAAGAAAATTTAATTAGACAATTCACTACGCAACATTACAAAATCACCACTTATGTTTAATAGTTAACAACACAATCATCATGCTCAAGACAAGTTTTGTATTCATAATCTTGCATAAAAGATTTATCTTTCACACTTATACTATTATTCCTAACACAAAGAACAAATCTCTATTTATTCACTAGTATATTTATGCATGCACAAGTAAACACTCACTAAAATTTCTAGCAAGCATCAATCATTAAATTCATAAATTGAAACACAAAAGGAATGGAGAATACCCACTTTGATTTCTTGCAAGCTTCAAGTTGCTACTCCTCCTCCTTGCACCTTTAGTCTTCTTAACTCCTTGCTCCAATCCAAAAGTAGTAGTAGAGTGGTATAGTAGTAGTAGGAGTTAGTTGTAGTTAAGTAGTAGGAATAGTAGTAGTAGAAGTTGTAGTATTAAGTACTAGTAGTTGAAGTAGTAGTAAGTAGTAGTAATTTTATAGAAAAGGAGAGAAGAAAAGGAAGTTGCTGCTGGTTTGTTGCATATTTGCTGCTGTCGGCAGTGAAAAAAAAGAAGAAGAGAGAAGGAGAAAGTGTGGGAGAGTAAGTAGTAGTAGGTAGTAATGGTAGAGTATAATACACATGTATATATATAGAAAAAGAAGGGACAAAAACTGATGTTACTGCTGGCTGCATGCAGAAAGAAGGAAAAAGAGAGAAGGAGAGTAGTGTGGAAGGGTGTAGAAGGCTTAGGTGTCCCTACTTTTTGCACATAACCCCTCATACTTTATGAAATTGCACTTAAGCCCTAAATCTTATTGGATTGGGCTTTAAGAAAGAAAGTATTGGGCTTTTTAAAGGAAGCATACTAGGTTCTTTAAAAATATAACTATACTAACATAAAATTAATAGTGTAGTGTATGAAAAATGATAATAGTAATGTCAATACATATATATACACATATACATATATATACACACACACACACACACATATATATATATATAACAATGTATATATATATATATAGTAAGAATTTTCGGGGTATTACAGTGGTTAATTTGTAACGATGATATTTAAATGAAATGCATACTAATTGAGAGATTATCTTGTAGATAAGTTGAAATGATGTTGTTTGGGTGCATGGTAATATATTATAATTATATTGAATGAATCATATATAAATTTGTACACAAAGTTGCTAAATCATGCAAAGAAAAGTTACCGTTTTGGATTTTGTTTGCACATCAGAAAATCGTATCAAATAAAATAGTTGGAATATAGAGCTAAAACTTTTTAAGAGAATCTTGTATGTGTCAGGAACATCCCTTTAAAATTTCATAAAATTTGGAGGTCGTTTACTATTTTAATAAAATCTAAACTCAGAACTGGTTAGTAGATGACTGGTTGCTGGAAATTTGTACACATTTCAGTTTTTGATCAATTCAGCATTGTAAATGAAATAATTTGAGAAAAGTTAGAACTAAGAATTTGCAGTAGACTCGTTAACCTTTATGAAAAGTCTATGAAATCAAAATTTCACAAAGAATCGAATTTTATATGAATTTTACAAGATTGTGCAGTGGCAGTATTTCAGTATTTCGACCCTACTGTATATTTCGAAGAACTCAGGGTTATAGATACAGTATTTTGAGGAAACTTATAACTAAGAAATTGTAGTGAACTTTTACACCTTTATTTTGACATAAATAACGCAAAGTTTCGTGAAGTATATGATTTTCTATGATTTTTACAAATAGCATGAAATGCAGTTTCTGAATTTGAATTTACTGTTTTGCAAATGATACTTAAATGAGGTGATTGAAAATATATTCTCATTTTTTAAAGTTATATTTTGGAAAAATAAAGATCATATTCATGCTTAAATGAGATGTGAACTCAAAAATAAAATAAAATATGGTTAATGACACTAGGAATTGGTTTAAATTAAATCAAAGGAAAATGATGAGATGAGTTTTCAATGATGAATTTTAAGAAATTATGTTTTAATTTTAATTAACTTGTATTGAGAAGGTTTTGATGAACATGAAAAGTGTATTATGAAAATGAATAGGTTGAGATTGTACTTATTGATGAATAAATAAGAATTTGAATGAATTATGAATACATGAACATGAGTTATAAGGGTATGACTACTCCAAGTTGTTGAACATAGAAATATGATGATTCTAGCGGCTTAGTGATACCCAGGTACCGAAAAAATTAATGGAAATGAATAATTGATTTTTGAGAAATGGCCAATATGAGTTGTCGTTCTCGGTAATTTTGTGTATGACCGGTAGGAGGGTAAATTAGCTCTAGGTAGTATAATTTATTCATGTTTAAACTTAAGAATTAGGCATTAAGTGAAGATGTAGTAAACTTGGGTAAACTTAAGTGGAGGGCCTCTATATAGTCGGGCGGTGGATTATGGGGCTGTGGTTGCTTGCGATGGAGGCGAGCCTTAATTAAATCCGGAATTATAATTGATCGAGCAGTGGATTCCATGATCATGATTAGTCGGGCGGATAGTAGGCCGTACTCCAGTGTATATGCGTATACCGGGGCTAGAGAGACACTTGCAGAATGTTCGCACGACGAGAATTTTGTATAGTCGAGCGGTGGATCTCGGGACTGGAATTCGTACTTGTGGAATGTCTAAACCTTGTTTTATTACTGGGTAGTTATCATGACAAGGGATAAAACCCTACAATGTGGAGTATGTAGGTGCTTGCCCTCAAACCTATATAGTATGGGATGCATAGAATCCGAATAAGTATGCATTAGTGTCATCCTAGCATAAACATTTGCATTAGGCATTAAGTCATATCATACACTGACATATTTAGGATAGTCACTCTTTAAACTTTTAAATGCATTCAAGTTTGTGAATGTTAAAGTAAGAGATTTCGTTATAATACAACATAAAGAGGATCGTTGTTTATAACATTGCGTCGGTTGTAAGCAACTGACGTGCCCAAAGATTTTCAGTGCGAGGCTTAATTGGATTGGCAAGGAGTTAAAGACGGTTGATGATAAAGATTATATTTAAGATGCTGATATTAGAGTTGTAATTTTTGTTGTATTTTATTCTGCTCTGTAACTCTGTAATAAACATTGTTGCGTAATAAAAGAAAAGTTTTAATTTCCTTGTAAAATTGTATGAAATGAAGTAAAAGATCTTGTTGTACTACGAATTATATGTAAATGGAATTCGGGGTGTTACAGTTTTCTTGAACTAAAACAATAAAAATGAGTTAAAGAGACGCTTTCCTAGTAGATGACGATTACGAATGTGAAAGAATAACGGGACGAGAGTCCCGACGACAACACGTGCAAACGACGGAACAACAACACGTGCAAACGGCAGCACGTGCAAACACGGGGTGGCGGCGGCACGTGCAAGGGATGGGACAGCAACAACAGCACAGGCACAGCAAGATCGACAGCAATAACAACAAAGGCAGCAGTGGGGGCGTCAGCAACGGTGGTTGAGTGCTTGGAGGAGAGGGGCTCGGTGGTGGTCTCCAGTGCAAGAGGTGGCTCGAGCGGTGCGAAGCAGCGGTGGGTTGTGACACTGGTTGTGGTGTTCGAAGGTCGAGGATGGATGTGACGAGGGTCGCAGTGGGGGCAGCGGCAAGGAGGAAGGGAAGCAGTCGACGGGGCTGTCGAGGGTGTGTGTAGGCGAGGGCAGAGTGCAGCAATGGGTTCGAATGACGAGAGGGAGCTCCAATGGGTTCTGCGGTGATGTGGATGATGAGGGGGGGTGAAGCAGGGCGATGAAGGTGAGGTTGATGGTGGTCGAGTTGGTGATCTCGAGCGAGGATGCGAGCAATGGTGGATGGGTCAACTGGAGGAAGGAGAGGGCAACAGGCTGACAAGGCTCGAGGGCGGCGCTCAGGTTGAAGGAGACGAGGAGTTGTCGAGCAAGGGGATGTGACGTGGTGGTGGTCAAGCTCGGGGTTGAGCGTTGAGGAGGAGCTCGACGGATGAGAAGGGCGAGCGAAGAGGGGATGGCGAGGAGGTTGGAGGGCGACGAGGCTGGCGAGAGGGTGGTCGAGTGAAACTGAAGGTGGAGTTCATAAGGGCAGAGGCAGAGAGAGGAGGAGAGCTCGACGGGGTGATGGTTGTTGCTTTGTTGGTTTTTTTGGGGAAAACAGAGGGGGGGAGAGAGTCGAGGAGAGAGAGAGTGGGGGAAAGTTAATATATAATGATATTAATACTATAATGGTATTGATTATGGGGTTACTAGAATAGATAGTGGGTAGTAATTAGAGGAAAGTGGGTGCAGTTATGAGAGATGAGGGGATTTGGTTGGGTTTTGGGTTTCAGATGTGGGTTTGTGTTAGGATCCAATAGAATTTGGGCTCGGATCTGAAATGTGGGCTCATCTTTGGGTTTCAGAATATATATATTGGTTTTAGGCTTGAGTTATGGATTCATAAAATGAATAAATAAAAATCAAATAAATATAGGATATGTTAAGTTGGGCTTTTAAAAATAATAAGTTAAATAGTAGAATATAGTATGAACTGCAAAATTGAGATTGAATTTCTTGTACAAAAATAAAGATAAAAATAATCAATCAATTAGGAATAGAAAATAAACTTATAAACTGGGATAAGGTTTGTGTTAAAATATACAATCATTCAAAATAAATATAACTATTGATAAGAAAATATTTTAACAATGGTATGAATATTCTAGTGTGTACAATTGGGTTCAAAAGTGTATAAGAATTGTAAATAATCGAAAAACAAGAATACGGGAGAGAAAAGAAAATGAAATCTGTACAATCGGAAGCGGAAGGTTACATTGGGGGTCAAGAAGATGAGGGAGGAAGGAGAAAGGGAGTTGGGTTGGGGGTCGGGAGGAGGGGGGAGAAGGAAGGAGGTGGGGGGGCGGGTTGGGATCAGGAGGAGGAGGGAGATGAATGTATTTGTGTATTGAAACTTTTTGTCCTCACAGTATCCAGTTGTTTCACACACTTGACACATTATTGTTGTTGCTATTTGTTGGTGTATATAGCATGAGAGACTCAATAATTTTTAGGGCTAAAGATAAAAAAACCTCACCCAACTATTTTGCGTTTTAAAAAAATCGCACCATTTTTAAAAAAGAAATTGTGTTAAAAACATAGTTGGGTGATGTTTTTTTTTATAAAAAAATTGAGTGTGGTTTTTTTAAAATGCACAATATTCGGGTGTGGTTTTTTTATATTTAGCCTATTTTTTAGCAATACCTTTTGACACTCATCTAAAATTATTTTTTAATGCAAAATTATATGTTGATTCATGGTTAAATTCAACTTCTATGAGTAAGAAGAAAGCCAGTATTATGAGAGGTTTAGAGAATCTGGAATTGGAGCCTTAGGAGTTGGGAATGGGAGATAGTGTTATTGATCCAATCACAGTGAGCAGTGATTCACATTGACTGTTCGCTTATTAGACTCAACTTCATCTTTTGTTTGTAGTGTTAATTTGTTGAGTTAGTAGTCTCAAATTTTTTATTTTTATTTTTTATTTTTTGTAGAAGGAAAAGGTGGAGTATGGCCACTCTGTTTCATTAATAAGGAGTTAATAAAACAAACTCAGAGTACTGAGCAAAGTACAAAGTCCTACATCACATACAAAGAAAACATACTTCCTCCCTACCATGGGAGGAGGGACAAAAGAGAGAGATCAAAACATACAGTCATGTATCAGAAGTATAACACAGCATCTAAACTCCCCCCAACAAAACTCTGGGGTGGTGGGGGTCAAGAAGCAGTAAAGAGCCATAATAACATAACAAACTCGTCTCTCAGTCAAGTG
The DNA here is from genome assembly GCA_017893485.1 of Hemerocallis citrina. Taxonomy (NCBI): domain Eukaryota; kingdom Viridiplantae; phylum Streptophyta; class Magnoliopsida; order Asparagales; family Asphodelaceae; genus Hemerocallis; species Hemerocallis citrina. The sequence continues at coordinate 186,005,505 of CM030366.1, read as the reverse complement.
TCGACTCGATCTCGACTTCATCGTCGTCATACTCCTCCACCTGGAAGACACTGGCAATCCTCCCTCGAGGGCCTGCAGCAGTGGCAATAGCCCAAAAAGAAATAAGATGCATAATGTGAGCCAAATTACCAGAAATACTATTACTAGCCTCACGAAAGTAACAATTATTCCTATATAGCCAAATGACCCAGGTAGTAGCGGTGATAGCGATAAACCAGGTTTTTCTCATAAAACGTCTCTCAGTAGCGAACTTTGAGCCTACACCACAACTCCTCATACCTATCAGGGTATTCGTAAGTACCCAGGGCACTGAGTACCTCGACAAGGACCGCTTTGCTCCTGGGACATTCCATTAATAGATGGTCTCGAGTCTCAGACACAGCATTACAGAACCCACAGGTAGAATCAATGTTCAGTTGGCGTTTATCCAGGTTCTCCATAGTCAGAATTGCATTGTTCAGAACCAGCCATAAGAAAATTTTGATTTTCAGCGAAGTTTTTGCCTTCCAGATAATACTCGACCATTTCGGGCGGTAACCCCTGAAATGAATGCGGTTATAGAGGGAGCGAACAGTGAAGGTGCCATTCTTTTCAGGACCCCTAGATTTCCAATCTGGCCCCTGAGAGCATCTAATTCCCGAGTTGGCGATAAGGACCTGTAGCTCCATGAACCTGAGTTGAGAACCCGAGTCCAGTGACTATTTAAAAGCCGGTTTCCAGGATATTCTTCTCCAGGTTGCGGCCACCGTGCAGTGCAGTTGTGATGCACGTAGATACAAATTGGGAAACAACTTTTTAAGTGTGTGGTCACCATACCACTTATCCCACCAGAATCTAGTAAGTCTGCCATTTCCAATATAAGTCGTCATACAACTATTAAAAGGTTCATAGGCTTTAGCAATTCCTCTCCAGAACCAGGATACGCATGGGTCCACCCTGAAGCCCAAATTCTCGTCTCATTCCCATTTAGGTACGCCTGAACGAAGTCCTGCCACCCCTCTCCGTTGGGGTGAAAGATTTTCCACCACCACTTACCCAGAAGGGCGAATTCATATCTCGAAGGTCAATGATACCGTGACCTCCGTGCATCTTCTTCATGCAAGCCTTTTCCCATCTGATGAGGTGATATCCACCTCTAGCAGGGCTTTCACCCTTCCATAAAAACTGCTTCTGGATTCGATCAATTCTCTGAATTACCCATTGTGGCATTTCGAAAAAGGACAGATAATAGGTTGGTAGGTTCGAGAGTACTGCGTTGATGAGCGTGACTCTCCCTCCTAGGGACAGAGCTTTACCTTTCTAACCTGCTAAACGATTATCCACCCGATCAATGATGGGTAACTAGTCATCCTTCTTGAGCTTTCGGGGTCTCAGCGAAAGTCCCAGGTACTTAATGGGGAAATTCTCGATGGAACAGTTTAAGATTGTGGCATGTTCATGTGCCTCCTCTGGGGTTAAGGCAATGGGGATAATAGCACTTTTGTGGAAGTTAACCCTGAGGCCGGACTAAGCTTCAAAACTGTAAAGAATTCCTTTGAAAACCGTAGTCTCCCCGATGTTGCCATTTCCAAACAAAAGAGTATCATCTGCATATTGTAGGATTGAACATCCTTGACGATTAACTCCACTGGCCACCGGCAACATCCAGCCTGCCCTACTGCAGTTATCCATCATTGACCACAAAATATCTACCATTACGGTGAAGAGAAGAGGGGAGAGGGGATCTCCTTGTCTAAGGCCCCGTTTGCACGAAAAAGGGGGACCCGCTATCCTATTCACCATGATAGCGGTCCTGCTTGTGGTAGGACACGTGTTGATCCATCTGATCTACCGATCCCCAAACCCTCTTCCAGCTAGTGCTTCCAAGAGACTATCTCAATCAACAGAGTCATAGGCCTTCTCGAAGTCTAGTTTTAGGAGGTAGCTCTTAGAGCTCGACCTGTGGCAATGATGGATAGTTTCTTCAGCCGTGGCTATACAATCTTGGATGCACCAGCCCTTAATGAATCTAGTTTGCTCACAATTAATGAGTCTATCAATTACCTTTCCCAATCTATTGGCGAGCGTCTTGGTAATAATCTTGACTGATAAGAAGGCTAATAGGGCGGAAGTTTCCCACCCACGGGGAATCTACTTTCTTGGGGATCAACACAACCTCAGCATAATAAATTCTACATAACTTAAGCTTGTGGTCAAAGAATTCGACAAATAAATTTACGAAATCATCTTTGATTTCCTCCAAAAAAAACTTGTAGAAGAGGATTGGGAATCCATCCGGACTAGAGGCTTTCTCATTTCCAAGATGCGTCATAGCCTCCCAAATCTCCCCTTCTAAAAAGGGAGCTTCTAGGGATCAAAGATCTAGGTCAGAGTCGACCGCGGGAACACGCTAGAAATCATGGTCAATGGGGACTCTCAAATCCGCCTTCCGTCCAAATAGGTGCTTGAAGTGGGATTGGAATGCCACCCTGATAGCAACGTCATCTTGTAACATTCCAGAATCAGTGTGGATTGAAAGAATGAGGTTGGATCTACATCAGGCACTGGCAACCCGATGAAAGAAAGCTGTATTCGCGTCTCCCTCTTTGACCCACGAAACTCTAGACCACTGTTGCCATTTGAGTTCCTCCAGCCTATAAAGCTGAGCGATGTCTTCTCTGAGTTGAAGCAACCTATTCCGCTCTTCTTGCAGTAAGTCTTTAGTTTCTTCAACCTTTTCAAGCTATTTAATTCCTTCCAAAAAGGAGTCTTTTGCTCTCCAGATCAGCGCAAATCTGGTCCAGTTCCACTTCCTTAGCTTGGTCCGCAGTCTTCTAATATTTTCACACCAGATTGTCGTCGCTTCTGTCCCTCTAGTAGGGCGGGTCCAGCTCTTGTTGACCATGTGGTGGAAACCTTGAATTTCTAGCTACGCTTTCTCAAATATAAACTTGGCCGGTTTCCTGGGTTGAACTTCACCAGTAGAATGGATAATAGGAACGTGTTCCGATGTGGGTTTAAGGAGAGACTTAGCCCAGGAGTGTGGAAACTTGACATCCCAATCTGAGGAGTCCAAAATCCTATCTAGCTTAGCCAGAATAGGCACCGATTGCATGTTGACCAGGTGAAAAGTCTACCTGTGATGGGAATGTCAACCAGTTCGAGATTCGAAATAACCTCGTTAAAATGCCCGGTCGGAATCATTGGAGCCTCTGCCTCTATGCTCGAAGGCGAACATCGTGATGTTGAAATCACCCCCCACCACCCAGGGGTGCGGCCAGTGAGAGTGAATCAGTCTTAATTCAGTCCAGAATGTCATCCTGGAGGCAGCCGTGTGTGGACCATACACCACCGTGATTGTGTAGGCCCACAAATCGGTTTTGCGTTGGAGCAGGACAGATAAGGAGAACTGCCCGTGGAACTCATCTAAGCAGTTAAAAATCTTTGAGTTAAAACCTAGGGCGATACCCCCAGAGGCACCATCAGAAGGGCGAAAATTCCAATCAGAAATTCGATTCCCCCCAGTCTACTGAGTTTAAATATATGAGCCAGTTTGGTCTTCTGCAGACCAACAATGCTGGCTTTAGATTTAGTGATGACATCCTTAACCGTTTTCCGCTTGCCCCGCCTACCCAGGCCTCTAACATTCTAGAAGAGAAAATCCATTAATGACAGTCTAACGTGGGGCCATTACTCGGTTTGGAAACTGAACTCGACATAAGATTAACTCTATCACTCTTCCAACCCCTAATCTTATTAAGAAGAAAAGTGTTCCGATCAGTATCGCCCACCGCTAAACCATAGGTTTTGGCTAGACTAAATATCTCAGAATCAGACATGAAATTAAAAATAGAGGCTAGGAAGGAACACGTACCTCCATCGCTAGTCTTAGTAGATTTAACGGCTGCAGAAATCTCAAGGTAATCATCCAAGGACCCCCCCAATAGCCCTCTTAGCAACTTTCTGAACTCTAAACCCTTTTTCGGAACGACTAGAGACAGGGGCAATCAATTGCGAGGTAGGGTAAGTGGAGGGGACAAATTCTGGGGAAATATCTCGGGAATCATCAGCAATTTCCTCTGAGTCCAAAGACTCCTCTTCAGAGTAGACAAAACCGTCTTCAAGGTTTAACCTAGCATCTCGATCGTCTTCGTCACTCTGGCTTCTAAACTCAATATTGGGAACCCCCGTAGCATCACAACAAACACGAGCTGGGCTTGGACTATTGGGCTTATGAAAATTGTGTGGCAAAATAGTAGTGGGCTCCTTCAGACCGTAGCCCAAATCGCCAGTGGGCCCCTCAATAGGCCCAGCTCCGTTGCAAAGGCGCAGAGCGGCTCCCGTGAGTGGGGCACGTGTCACCCTATCATAGGAGGGCGGAGAGGTTGAGGCTGGCATTAGGGAAAACAAAGCAAGATGCTCATTCTTCAAGGGGCATTGCTTTTGCTTATGCTCTCTGATTCCTTCACCAAAACGCCATCCTCTTTTGCCTGTTCATCTTCCAAAAAGCCATCTCCTTTCTTTTTTGAAACCAACTCGATGGTTTCGATCGAGTTTCCTCTGTTCATCTTCTTCCCCAAAAAGGCTTTCCCTAGTTGTAGCTCCCATCCCAAAGCTTCAACCTTTTCCCCTTTTGGTGAACGATTTTGTCTGTTGGAAATCTTGGGGATCTTACCACTTTCAGCAGTGGTTTGTTCTTCCCCATCCAACTGCACTAAACACAGCGCCTCTTCACCAACTGCTAGGAGTTGACTTCCATTTTTAGCTTTCTATTTGCTTAGATTTCCAAGGGGGGGTACTGGGCCTACCCCATCTGCAATTTTTGGTTGGGGTTGCATATCTACTTTTTTGTAGTCCATCCTGACCGTTGAAAATCTTGGTCAAGCCTCAATCTTGGCCATCAAAAATCGGTGGAGTTTTCTGCGGTACTAAGCTCGCCGCCGTATGACCCTGGCGCCCCTCCGTCCCCCTTGCAGCTCTGATGACTTCATGGTGCGCACGTTCAATTTCATGAACCCCATCTAAAGTGAGGTCCCACTCCGATGAGACCACATGCTTTTAGGAGCGACCATCTCTGAGTGAGGGGGGAAGGGATGAGAGCGTCTGGAGTTCCGCCTCCGACTTTACTTGCTTATCAAGAACAAAGCGAATGTGGTATGAATTCTCGAATGAGAATACTTTTGCAAATCGAGGCATAAGGGTGATATCAGGGCTTCAGATTAGGATTCTGGCGGATACAATCTCTAAATGATGCACCGTCTTTTCGTCGATATCTTCGATGGTTCCAAACTCCGAGACAATTTCTTGCAGTGCTTCTTTCTTCCAGAAGTGAAGTGGGACATTATGGATCCAAACCCCAATACCGCTCACCTTGTGGCAGTTCTGCTCCAAATCTAGGTGACCAAGGGAAGAATTTCATCTTAAAATGGCCAAAATTCACTGTACCCAAGTCGGCGACCTCGATCATCTTCTCCGGCGATGGGAAGGATAGTAGGAATTGAAAGTGGCACATCTTTTTTACTACCCATTCCCTGTGAGCCCTTATGGGCCACTTTTGGTTGAGGGCATGGAGGAGGTGGTTCTCCAATGGACTTCTTGATCTAACTTTAGCTATAACACATCATTGATGGAGCCATATCTCTTCGTGTTTGATGATGTCTAGGTTGTTTGCAAGCCAGATGAGAGTCGGATTATCAGGTGATCTGCCTTTTCTAATTGGACGTTCATCATGTAACACCCTAGATTTTTAAATATTTTTTTTGAGATTAATAAATGAATTAAAATGATTTTTGATAATTTAATAAACATTTTTTCTGAAATTTATCTTTTATAATGCAAAACACTTGATATTTTCTTGGGAAGTTCAAAATCAGAAATTAATTTTGGGAAAACCTAATATTTATTATTAGGTATTATTTTTTAAATTTCTGGATTTTTCTGATATTTATTTGACCCATTTGCAAATATTACAAAAAAAATGGGCTTTTGTGCAAAATTACCACTTGGAGTGAAAACTTCAGATTTTCAGACTTTAGGGCTAAGCATGATGCATAGCTAACTTAAAGGTAAAAAGTAAACATTTTTTTAATAAATTTGATTTATTTCGCAAATTTCTTAAAGAATGGTCTTTTTTCAAAATTCCCACTTATATGCCAAAATTACAAAAATTGTTTTCTGGGTTTTGAAACCAGTGCCGGCCAGATCTGATTTTTTGTTTTTCTTTTTAAATCTAAATTTAATTGGTTGATCTAATTTTCAAGTATAAGGATTTATGTATGTACAGATACATTCAAAAGGGATATTTTACAAAATCTATTCAAAATCCTAATTACCCTATTTCCGGGCTAATATAAAGAGGTGCAGCCGTCTCTTTGATGCACTACACAAAGAGTTTTCGTTATTATTAATTTCTTGGAGTTTCGAAATGGGGATCTTGGTTTTCTTGCAAAATGAAGGACTTTTCTTATTCTTTTTATTACTTCGGTTGATTCTTCAAAAAGGTGAGTAACATATGTTTGACTTATTGCTGTTGTATGCATGTTGTATGTGATGATTTGTCTATTAGAAAGCATGTTAGGGGATTGTATGATGATGGATGAATAAAGATTGAATCTTTTCTTGAAAACTATGCTATTGATGATTAAATTCCATATAGATGACTTGAGATTGTTAAGAGCCGAATAGAAATCATGAGTATGATGTTTCCTTTCATGATCTTGTTGTTTTAAATGTTTATTATGTTCTGTATGATGAATATTGCATAAAAGTGAACAAAACTTAACTTTATTGTTGAATATATAGATATATTCACTGTTTGGTATCTTGATGAAGAATGACTTGATGAATGGTTGTTATAATTGCATATTATTCATGGGTAAACTATTGAAATCAGTTGGGGGTATGTGTATAACAAGTTCTAGAGGAGTTATTGAATCAAAAAGAAAAATTCTTGAAGTGAAAAGGGGGGGTGTTGATTTCGGGTCTGATGGTGAACGGTCGAAATCGATTTTTTTGTGATTTCGTGAAATTTTCAATTGAGGTCTGATTTGTTTTGGCACTGAGATTGAAATAAACATTGTACTACATCTATTTGATGGATCTCAATACTTTAACTGATACTTAACACCTTTTATATATATATATATATATATAATTTAGGGTAAAAGGGATATGAGCAACTTGCTCATTTAGTAAATGAGCAATTGATTATACGGCATGTATGTGATACATTGGACAACTAACCCTTTTAATGATTATCCAATCACATGTATGCCACATCATCAATTACTTATTTACTAAATGAGCTTACACACACACACACACACACACACTAGATTTGCCCCGTGGCCACGTGCCTACGACACATCTTCAGAACGATACAACATATTAAAAGCCTTGTAAACAGTAAATCAACAATTATGAAAATAGTATGAAAATAATGAGTGTATACACACACACACACACACACACACACTAGATTTGCCCACGGCCACGGCACGTCTTCAGAACGATACAGCATATGAAAAGCCTTGTAAATAGTAAATCAACAATTATGTAGCTGAAGTTTGAATAGTATGAAAATAATTAGTTGCAAATAAAAGTTCATGTTTCCATCAATACATGATGAAAAATCTATATATAAAATCCATGTGTGTGTGTGTGTATATATATATATATATATATATATATATATATATATATAGAGAGAGAGAGAGAGAGAGAGAGAGAGAGAGAGAGAGGATAAAATAAATAAATGAGTTGTTTTGGGGGGGGGGGGATTTGAATGTGAGTTTTGGGGGGAATTTTTTTTGGGGGGGGGGGGGTGGGGGGGGGGGGGGAATATGTTTTGTGAGGTTAGATCTGGGCATTTGATTTTGGGAGGATTGAAGGAGAGCCACTTGATAGCTTTCTTTGTGTTTTATTATATAGATTTTACTTTCTCTTTTGAAGAGTTTTGTGAAAAATTACTCTTTTATGAATTTGATGAAGTTTTGATTAGTTTTATAAACTCCAGTATGTTAGACATGTTGTATTTGATCATCTCAGGAATTTGGTTTTGCAAATTTATGATTTTACAAAGATTTAACGAAGTATCAGTAAAAAGGTGCACGAAATTCAAAGCTGTGATTTTCTCGACATGTCGGTCGACTGCCTGGGTTTTGAACTAGAAGTATCGGTCGACTGTCAATTATTTGATTTTGGGATTTTTGCATGTCGGTCAACCGACCATTTTTGAACAAAGTTCGACGGTCGACTGTCAGTGCTTTGGCTGACTGTTTTGGTTGAGTTTTTCTCCGTTTTCTTGAACGATTGTTTCTTCGAACTTATGGATTATTGATCTACTCTTTTAGGTGATGTTTGCTACAGATTACAGTATTTTACAGAGAGTTACATTTTGATTATAATAGAATTTAAGCTGTATTTCTATGACTTTATAAAGTGAAATATATATGGTTTTTGAAGAAATTGATGCTTTGTGATTTTCTATGACTTCAAAATATGATTCTCAGTTATTTAATATATTTAATATTTTATTTCAGTTATGGAAATTTGTAAGTATCTTGAATGAATTTGGGTTTTGTTGACTTAAAGAAGTTTTCTTGATATAAACGTTTTGATGATGAAATTAATAGTTTTAATGAAAGATTTTGTGTTGATATTCGATTTGTGAATCTCTAGGAGTTGAGCGGGGGTCCTGTGAACCAGCAAATGAGATTTCGTGGATTTGGACCAGTTGGGGCTTGGGGTTGTTTTGTGGAATTAAGTTCGGCATGATACACTAACTCTAAAAGGGGGAATTTGTGTTTTATTAATAATAATCAACTTAAGGACATGCACTAGTGGAGGTGTGATGGAACTTGGAAAAGGTAAGTATATGCTATTGGGATCCAGTCCAACGAATGCGTTCTAGGACTGGTGTGTTCTGTTTCGAGAGGACTATTAGTATGTTCGCGTGTCGAGGGTCTGCAGTGCCTATTCATGGAACATACAGGTACATTCGCGTGTCGATGGCTGATGGGTATATTCATGGGATGTGCCTGTGTACTTGCACGCCGAGGGGCGGCGGTGGGGTACACGGCAGGGAGGTGATTCTCCCCTTTTTTGAGCTATTCTTACATGATGCTTGCGCGTTGAGGGTTGTGATGCCTATTCGCGGAGTATTTTAGATCTTATTTCCATCACCGCAGTAGGATTAGTTGCATAACGACGGATCTAACCCTATAAAGTGGAGAACGATAAGGACTTGCACCGGACCTATGTAGTATGGAATGCATAGAATCCGACAAGTATGTATTAGAGAGTCATCATATTGTATTTGTGTTTTCTTGACTTGGTTTTATGCATGTTTGTTTTCTGTTTTGTACACTTGACACTTAGTCTAGTTTCACTCGATGTTTTTATGTTTTATTTATTTTTATTTCATTTTCCATTTGTTATTACTGTTGGTATGTATTGTTTATAACTTTATTCTTCATGTTTTACTTACATTGTATTTCTTTTGATGTCACTCACACCGTTATGGCTGACCCCTGTAGTTTTGGGGGTGAGGATTATCTCTAGCCTCATATTTTACAGGTAGGTACATATAGCATTGGGATTTAGATGCATGTGGTATAATGATAATGCGGCTTATGTAAATTGTAAAAGAATGTGTTGTAAAAAAAAGAAATTATAATTCAAGGTGTTTAATTTTTCGTTGTGCTTTTTAAAGAATTGATGTAATAAAAGTTGAAAGATTTATCTGTGTTTTGACTATATTTACTATTATATTGAGGTTGATGCTGGGAATTGTGCCACGTATTTTTGAGATATAATATTGAAAATTCGGGGCGATGCACATCATCGTTATTAGAGGTAATGATGTTTGTGCAAACGTACGACATATATCCCCATTTCATACACTTAAGGCATCACACCTCTTTCTTACAATCTTGCTGGTAATGCCCCAAGTCTCCGCAGTTGGAACACGACACTGTTTGTGTTTCCCTTTCCTTTGATTCCTTTTGTTTTCTGTCTGTAAAGGGGGGGAGTTACTGTGTCTTTTCCTAGCTTTACTGATGACTTCCACCCATGGCTCAATCTCAATGCGATCTCCAATCGAGACAGGAGCCCTCTCCATTGTGGCCTTGTCTTGTGGACCCCTTTCTTGGGCCCTCTCGACGATGGACTTAAGTAGAGCTTGAGCCTCCCAAATCTGAGTTGGGGGAGACTGGGCAGGGTTGACAGATGGTTGTTGGGGGTTGAGGTGGTGATCAGAGGTAGGGGGAATGGAGTTGGGTATGAGTTTTGGGGCAGGGGTTTTGGGGACTTTAGCCTCCCACTTCGGTGGTGGGGGAGACTGGGGGGGGGGATGTGTGATGGATTTGGGGTTTGTGGTGATGGCTGGAGCCCTTGGTTGTGGTGGTGTTAGGAGGGGGTGGGGGTGGGGAATGGCCTTTGCGCAAGGAGTGGTTGGGAGAGCGAGGGGTTTTGTTCTGGTGATGCTTTAGTGGGTGAAGTTGGTGCTGGTGATGAAAGGAATGGTAGTTTGGAAGGAGGTGAGGCCTTTGAGTGTGAGTTTATAGGTGGTGCAACCGCTGACCCTGGCCACGCTGATCACTCCTTTCGCCATGGAAGTGGCGAAGGTCTGAGCGGTGGTCTATCTTACGCACGAAAGAGCCAGTAGGAGGACCCCCTCTATGGGCCCGTCCTCTTAGCAGGGGCAAAGCAGGGCGATGATGACTGTACTCTCGCCCAAGCCGACGTTGATGCGCACTACAGTGTGCACGCGCGGGGTGTCGACGTTGTCTGAGCCTCCAATTCTCCTCGTCGAAAGGGTTGGTCAGCAGACAGGGGTTTTCGGGCAGGGGGGTTATCAGCCAAGAAAGGTACTGAAAGAGGTAGGGGAGGAGGCAGAGGGGGAGAAGGTGGGTTTACAGATGGAGGGGGTGTAGGAGAAGGGACATCAGTCGCTGGTGATTGGGGCTGGTGGCGGACCTTCTCTGTACGCCCACAACCACTCAGCTCAAACTCCGTTAGCTCCATCAGCTTTTTTATGCAGTCTCATATCATGGTGTGTAATAGTTTGATACTAATACTTTTTTGAATTGCTTTAATCTTGTTGAGTTAGTTATTCAAATTTTGTAAGCGGGGTCGTAAATTGGAAAATTTTAGGTTGAGGTATACGAATAACTATATACTCTATCTTCATTTATGTTTAAAACGGAACAAATTTACAACACCTATGTAACACCCCGTTTTTGTACGATACCCGAATATATGCATATGTGTATGTATATTGTTAGTATGCGTGCAATTGATTGTAGTATTATGGGTCGATTTTTCCATCGTGGTGGATGGTTAGGGCTACGGGATGGTTCTTGGGAGAGTTGCATTCAAAAGATGCACGAGAACGAGACGGACCGATACTAGTATAACCGCTAGTTTTCAGCACGACGTACATGCAAATATAACATGGTATGGTACTACAGTGAATATAGGTTGCGTGCGCTCGTTAAAACACGCGTCTCACACTCGTTAAGGGTTATGTTGGGCAGCCAACATAACAAACACAAAACCAATGAGCTTAAGCCATGGTTTTGGTCTACAAAACCACCTATACCCTAAACCTACCCCCCCCCCCCCCCCCCCCCCCCCCCCCCGCGCGTCAAATTCGGCCTACCATCCCATCTCCTTCATTTCCTCCCTTTTGCTCTGGAAATTTCAGAAAGAGAACACCACAAGAGAAGGAGGAGAGAAAGAAGAAGGAAGTGAAGAAGAAGGATCAAAAGGAGATTTCCAAGAAAAGAACCTTGAAGAAGTTCCTTCTACTACTACAACCAAGGGTGGAAAGTTTCTCTAAACTTGAAATTCTTGTCTTTTAATTAATTTTGATTGCATGCATGTGTGCTAGAATGCATAGGGTTGCTCTTCTAAATGTTAGAAGTAGAAGTCAGAATTGAACTAGGAAAAACTAGTTCGGAGTACTATTTTGTGGATTTTTCCGAGAGCAAAACATGATGAATTAGACCATTAAATTAAACATTTTTATTCATATATGTGTTAGGATCATTCATGATTTATTTCAGATTTTTCTATGATCATTTGATATGCTAATAAAATCGTGAGAGGGATATGTGTCGTAAGGCAGACTCAGAAAAAAGAAAAACAGGATTGCTGATATTGTAGGAATTTTCGTGATTTATTGAATCATGATATTGATCTAAAATTTTTACTCAATGTTCCTGAATGCATGTTGATTATGTACAAAAACCAATAAATTATTTGGATGAGTTTATAGACATGAGAAAAATCGTTCTATAACCAGTAGCTGATGTTGAATTAGAAAACTGGATGGTTTCTGTGCTAACTTGCAATAGATAGTAATCATTGTATAATTGGAATTTTGACATGAGATCTTTTGCATAATGATGGGTATGATGTCTAGTTTCACCACCATAAATTTTATGTCAATTGGAAAAGTGTGCAATTTACTGTGATTTTGTGATTAAGCACTGTGCTGTTTTCAGCCAGTTTTGATACTCTGGAAAGATTGGGAATTTGAGACCTGTTAGAGGCACATTTTGAGGATCATGACCCCGTAGAGAGTTGTAGGGGACACCTAGACCTTTCCAACAAAACTAATTTGAGGCAATTCTAGTAAACGGTTGAATTATTATGATTTTTGTAAGACTGGACAGGGGACTAGAGTAGAGCTGAGTGCTCTGAATTGGAGAGACCAATTGTGTGAATTGGTGTATCAATGATAGACGAGTGTGTTAGGGTGACTTAATGGTATAATTTGGACTCATGACCAACTAGAGAGTTGTTGAGGACACCCACACCCTTCTACAGAATTTGAGTTTGTGTCGTTCTGATGAACGAGTAGGATTTTGTGTTAATGGTAAGGTGCAGCCCGTGCGCAGGAAGCACGCAGGTTGGAGCTTGAGAAGCTATCTCGAGGACCTAGGTGGTTGAATTTAAGCTCGTGATCAACTAGGAAGTTGTAGCCTAGGATCATACCTTTCCAGGTTGGGCCCATGCACTCCAATCGAAGTTGTATCGATAGAGGGATGACCATTTTTGAGATTCGGGCAGAACCCATAGGTCGCTGAGTCTGGGTTTGGACTAAGGGCTGTGAAAGCATTTTTCCCTCGTGTGTTGTTTGAGTCGATGACTCGTGTCTAGGAGTTGTTGATCTCTGTTATTGAGGTTTTTGACTCCCCGAGTGGGATGGGTGACTCGAGTTAGTCACTAGGGTAAAGGATACCCTGCACCTATCAAGCCTATATTATTAAACTTCTGCCGAGCGTAGGACGTCCGAGCATGCCAGTGAGTGGAGCTCACGGGGCAATTATATATTTACAACCAGAGTAGCGGTAGGCGTAGGCCATTATGCTGGACGAGTCCAAGCAGGGGAAGGGGCGAACCGGACCGGTATCGCCGGGGGCCAGAAGCTGATAGGCAAGTGTGGAAGCAGTTAATTCTTACCCGAATAATTAGAGTAAGGTAGGGGTTAGAATGGTTTATTAAGGGGTTGGAAAATTGCATTAGTCCTAGTAAACCATAGTCGGTGTTGTATCTTCCAATCGTAGGGATACGTTCTCGGCTGCTAATGGATTGCGTCCCCGGCTCGTATCTCGATCTGTTGATTCCCAAAGTTCTGCCGAAGTAAGGTGCGGGAGGCCCGGAGGATTTGACCTCCCGTGGTGCTCACGTCCCTAAAGCGCGGGTTTTGTGTTTTGTGTTTTTTTGGTATATATATCAGTTCATTACCCGATGAAGGGTGAACACGCATGCGTCAGTCCATGGGTGGACATGTGGAACCAAGGGTCGTAAGGACCAGGTTCAACGTGGTTTCTAAGGAGGTCCGTATGCGGATACCAACTGTCGGTGACCACTTGGGCACTGCAGGGCGGAATTAGACCGACCGCTGCAATCTCCTTGGGCGATGGACAGTCTATTGGGAACTGGAGTGTGTACAAGAGTAGGGTGCATGACGCGAGTTTGAATCCCTAAATTGTGGAGAAAGACGACTAGATTTGGGGGTGTATGTAGTATGGGATGCATTCGTGCTCCAAAGTCTTGCTTACGTTAGAAGTTAGGCATGTGAGTTTGCTGCATCTAGTCATAGTGTCATGTCATAACATTGCACTAGAACCCGAATCCACTAAACCCTTGTTTTGGCACAACACTTTTCCTTTTTGCATAAATTATTGGTTGTGACTGAATTTTAGAGGATCGTTGTTATCACCTGCTTTGCGTCAGTTGAAGTACTGACGTTCCCCACCTTTTAGGTATCGGTTATACCTTTCGAACAGGTACAGAGATATCAGAGTCGCGCAGCAGAAGCCTGAAGCTGAGGAGCAAGTCCCGGGGGAGCCGATGGGCCGCTCAGCGAAGTTCCACAAGTAATCGGTCGATTACCCTTCCAGGAGGCAGCTGATAGCTTTACAAGTGGAGTCTGTAAATACTTGCAATAATTTGTAATGAATTGATGTAATTTGTACTCCTTGTCCAAGAACAAGTTATCGGTTGTAATCAATGATGTAATGACCTATTTAGCAAATAAAAGTTTTTAAATTTCCATGTTATTACTGTGTTGAGATGCATTTGAAGGTAAAGATTCTGGAAGGTGTTACGGATGTCCGGTAACGGAGATCCGGGGCGCTACAACCTATCCTATGTATAGCTTTCAATCTCAGCTCATTTTTTTTGGTAGAAAAGGTGGAGTATGACCACCCTGTTTCATTAATAAGGGGTTAATAAAATAAACTCAGAGTATTGAGCCAAATACAAGATCCTACAAACATAACAAAATTACATAAACTCCACCCCAAGCATGGGGGGTGGGACAAAAGAAGACATACATGCGACAAAATAAGAAACATTATGTCCATACCAAAATACATTGTGTCCATGCGACAAACCAAAATACAACAAGTCCCCCCAACAAACCCTGGGGCAGTGGGTATCTACCAACAGTAGGGGCCTAGCTGGCTGTCAGTCGATCGTCGGACCGATCTCGACTTCCTCATCATCAAAATCCTCAACCTGGAATACGCTTTCTATCCTCCTCCTGGGACCTACTGAGGCCATAATAGCCCAAAATAAAATAAAATGCATAATGTGAGTCAAATTACCAGATATATTATTACAAGATCTGCGGAAATAAAAATTGTTCCTGTGTAGCCAAAGAACCCAGGTCGTTGCGGCGATAGTGATGTACCATGCTTCTCTCATAGTTCTTCTCTCAGTAGCAAATTTAGGACCTACCCACAGGTCGTCGTACACACTAGGGTACTGATTCGTCCCAACGGCGCTGAGTACCTCAACAAGTATCGCCTTGCTCCAAGGACACTGTAAGAAGAGGTGGTCTCTAGTTTCTAAGGTAGCATGGCAGAACCCGCAATGAGAGTCCACATTCGGTTGGCGTTTAGTGAGATTTTCTCTAGTCAAAATCACATCGTTCAGCACCAGCCATAAGAAAACCTTGATTTTTCAGCGGGGCTTTTGTCCTCCAAATGACGCATGCCCACTTTGGGGTACATCCCCTAAATTGAATGTGGTTATATAGGGAGTGAACGGTGAACGTGCCATTCTTTTCCAATCCCCAGGGTTTCCTATCTAGCCCCTGAGAGGAGCTAATTCCAGCGTTGGTGATGTAGGTCTGAAGCTCTATGAGTCTAATCTGAGAGCCCTGGTAGAGCGGTTGTTTAAAGGGTGGTTTCCAGGTGCCTCTTTTTCAGGCAGCGGCCACCGTGCAGTGTGGTTGTGATGCTTGATCATATAGATCGGGGAACAGGGCTTTGAGTGTGTGACCACCACACCACTTATCCCACCAGAATCTGGTGAGTCTTATGTTATCGATAACTGATGTCACACAACTAATGAAGAGTTCATAGGCCTTAGCGATGCCTTTCCAGAACCAGGATACACGTGGGCCTACCCTGAAGCCCAGATTTCTCGATCCATTCCCATGCAGATATCCCTGAACAAAATCTTGCCACCCTTCTCCATTGGGGTGGAAAGCCTTCCACCACCATTTACCCAAGAGAGCAAGATTCGTGTCTCGAAGATCAATAATTCCTAGTCATCCATGCAACTTTTTCATGCATGCCTTCTCCCATCTGATAAGGTGATAGCCGCCTCGATTCGGGTCTGCCCATTTCCATAAAAACCGTTTTCGAGTCCGGTTAATTCTCAATTACCCATCACGGCAATTCAAAGAAAGACAGACAGTAGGTTGGGAGTTTGATAGGACTGCATTAATGGGCATGACTCTCCCTCCCAATGACAGGGCTTCACCTTTCCAACCTGTTAGACATTTCTCAACCTGGTCAATAATGGGTAGCCAATCAGCCTTTTTGAGTTTCTCCGGCCTTAGTGGCAATCCCATGTACTGAATGGGAAAACGCTCTGTGGAGCAATTGAGAATTATGGCATGTTCTAGTGCCACCTCTGTTGTCAGGGCAATGGGGATGAGAGCACTTTTGTGGAAGTTCACCTTGAGGCCAGACCAAGCTTCAAAACTATATAATATTCCTTTGAAGACGGTTGTTTCTCCGAGGTTGCCATTACCAAATAAAAGAGTGTCATTGGCATATTGGAGGATTGAGCAGCCTTGTCGATTGACTCCCTTGGCTACCGATACAATTCAACCTGCTCTACTGTAGTTAGCCATCATAGACTGAAGTACGTCTGCCACAATGGTGAAGAGAAGGGGTGAGAGCGGATCTCCTTGTTTGAGACCCCGTTTGCACGAAAAAGGGTGGCCCGACACCCTATTTACCAAAATTGCAGTTCTGTTGGTGGTAAGACATGTGTGGATCCATCTAATCCATCTTTCTCCAAACCCTTTTCCAGCTAGCGCTTCTAGGAGGCAGTCCTATTCGACTGAGTCATAAGCTTTCTCGAAATCCAACTTCAGGAGGTAGCTCTTAGCAGTCGATGTGTGGCATTGGTGGATAGTTTCTTCAGCCGTAGCTATGCTGTCCTGAATGCATCACCCTTTAATGAACCCCGTCCTATCGTGATTAATGAGACCATCCATCATCTTTTCCAGTCTATTAGCGAGTGTAACTCCCCGAATTCCAAATAAGACCGAATTCGATATTTCACAGGATCTTTACTTCACTTCGTACAATTTTACAAGAAAATTAAAACTTTTCAACATACATCAGAGTTCTTTACATTTTGTTTACACAGCGGAAGAATAAAAGAAATACAACATTGAAAATAAAATACAACTTATACAACTTTATTAAAGTAAGTCATTAACTGCATCATAACATCTTTACTTCTTCATAAAAAGTCCATTACCTGCATATTAAGCTGTGGGCACGTCAGTCACTTACAACTGACGAATATAACGATTTCATACTTTAACAAACCACAATTTGAATGAACAATAAAGTGTCAAAAGTGATTACTCTAAACATGTAAGTGTATGTGATGCCTTAATGCCTAATGCACACATTTTTATACTAGGATGACACTAATGCATACTTGTTCGGATTCTATGCATCCCATGCTACATAGGTCCGAGGGCAAGTACCTACGTACTCCACATTTAAGGTTCGGTCCATCGCCATGAAAACTACCCAGTAATAAGACAAGGTTTAGATCATTCCACGAATATGGATCCCAGTCCCAGAATCCACCGTCCGACTGTTATAACAGATCCCTCATCGTGCGAATCATCCCGCAAGTACCCCTCTAGCCCCGGTATACGTATATACATTGGAAAATGGTAAACTATCCGCCCGACTACGCATAGTCCCGGATTTAAAATAAAAGGGCGTCTCCCACGAAGCAACCACAGTCCCGGAATCCACCGCCCGACTGGGTCTATAGTTCTGGAATCCACCACCCGACTATATAGAGTGCCCCACTTACATTTGCCCAGGTTTACTACATCTTCACTTATGTGCCTAATTATTTAGTTCAAGACATGAATAAATTTCCATACCTAGAATTAGGTTTACCTTCTACCGGACTTAATCAACAATTACGATATTGCTCCATGGTCATTTCTCAACATATATCTCAACTCTTTTTTCAATTCAGTAGTGCCGGTATCCGAGATCTCACTAACTCTAAATCACAACTTTTTAATGTACAAGAATCCATGGGTACACATACCCTTCAATAAATATGTCTTAAAATTAGATATTTTCACCTTCAACTTATTCACAAAGTAATCATAGTCTTGTCTTAACACTTATCCACAAAGTAAACGTTTTCATAGTCTTGACACTATTCATGATCTATTTATTCATTCATAATCTTTACAAGCAAAGAATTTCTTTCAAGAACACAATTTCATTACATGAAATTTTATCAACAAATTCAAACTCTTACAATGTCTCAATTCACTTCAAAGTATTTCTTAAACAAAATAAAAGTGTAATCTCTTCAAGAACAATCACTTCACAAACTAATATTTTACTCTTCTTAATGAAAGAAAGATCTATTCTTAAATAATAGATTTTTAAGTTCACATTATTCATTTTTCTATCTCAATTTTCATTTTTTTTGTATCTCAAATATACTTGAAAAATTTTGCAACTCTTTTTAATAAACTCTATTTCATTTTATAGAAAATTCTATTGTTTTTCTCAATCTTTTATTCTCAATTAAAGTCTAAAAAAAAGATCAAAACTCAAAAAAAAAAAAAAAAAACAAAAGTTGGCTCTCGATTTCGAACCCAGGATCGACCAGGAGCTACAGTAACGCCCTAAAGCCCAAACCCGCTAGCCAGAAAGTCCGATGGACTCTGGTGTCCAAGTCCTTAGCCGAAATGCTCATAAGTCAAGTCTCGGATTCGGAAATTAATTAAAAGAGCAAAAATAAATGCGACTATCAAGTTTCGAACCCAGGGCCGGCCCTGATATGTAGGCGGGCAAGGCGGCTGCCTCGGGCCCCCGCGAAATTCGCCATTTTTGGGGCCCCCGATTTCAAACTTCCCTTGTAAATATAGGCACACGTTTCGCGCGTAATTTTTTTTTTTTATATATGGGGCAGGGGGGCCCCATTTAGGAAGTTCGCCTAGGGCCCCCCGGAACTCAGGGCCGGCCCTGTTCGAACCCAATATCTCTTGTAAACAAGGCTCTGTGTTGCACTGGCTAACTAGTAAGTCCAGGTGAAATTTCTGTTTAGGAGTTGTATTAATATACTTTTGTTCAAACTGTTCAGAAATTGGTTCTTTTTCATACAAACTCGTTTATCCAAAGATCCAATCTTTTAGGATTTTGAAATAAACTTTCTCTTGAGTGAGAATGAATTTTAAAAATAGCGAACAACAAATTTTAAATTCATTAAAACCATATTTTCATTTTTTTAAACAATTCATCTTCTCATTTTACACATAGGCTTGTATTTTTCTCAAAACTTGGATTTAATAATAGTGTTCATACAACTAGTTTATGTTCTCACTTATACAATTTAAAAATTTATAACAATACCAACATGTCTCTTAATCATGAGAATTTCACAAAAAACCTTTTTCATGCAAAAATTTATATTTTCAAATACAACATGACAATTATACATATGTCAACACATTTCATTGCACTAACTAAATTTTGTTTTGCTTTTCTTCTTACTTCTTAGTCATTAAGATTCTAAGGCATGATTTGAATATGACATCCTCCAACAAATTTTCATATATTCAATATGTATAAAAATTTATAAGCATACTAACATGATTCATAGTATTAGTTCTTTAGTCACAAATCTTCTTTCTAATTAGCATGGTATCTATTATTTGCTTCATCACCACAAGAGTATTCTCATTCATAACATATTACACTAGCATGGATTTATCTACATATTTCACATCAACATCAACTTAAAATACTCATTTACAGTTTTTAGCATGCATACTCTACAAATAGAAAGTAAGAAATCACCCACCTCTAAGAAGAATGAAAATATCACAATGAAGAGACCTCTCCTAGCTCCTAGCTCCTAGCTCCTACCTCCACTAGCACCTCCTTGTCCTTCTCCTCCTAGCAAGCCTCCAAGCACAAGGTACTCTCTTTCTTTTTTTCTCTTAATTTGCTTAGTTTAGGTGTGACAAGAGAAGAAAAAATGAGGGTGTATTTATAGGATTAGGTGAGGGTTTAATTTGCATAAATCTCCACCTAATAACTCTCTCCTTAATTCCCACTCAACCTTTCATTTTCTAACTCCCTTTCAACTCTTCAAAACCTTAACCCCCAACCCTCTCTCTCCCCACTACCCAAAACCGGCCACTCCCACTATTCTCTTTGTTGCGCTAGTGCGCACACACACATGTACAAAAATGAATACAATTCCTATAGTTTAAAGATGTGTATTAAAAGTTATTACATGTCATGTATTAGTCCATGCACAACTTAAAAATAGGATTTTATTAATGGGCTTGTCCCATGGGTTTTTATTTTAATTAATTAACTTAATTATTATAGTGAGCACTCCTTTTAATTAATCTAATGTACTAGAATTCAACTTTAGGTCCATGGGTTAATTAAAAAGGCTAAATAAGATTATGCATGCTAAAATTAGTAAATGAGAGTAAGAATTATAGATGGAAAAATTAGTACGTGCATCATACATGCAAAAATAAAAAAATGCATTTTTAATTAAAATAAAAATGTAGGGTGTTACAACGAGAGTCTTGGTAATGATCTTGACAGAGCAATTACGGAGACTAATAGGACGGAAGTCTCCCACTCGCCGGGAGTCTTCTTTCTTAGGAATCAACACAACCTCCGCAAAATTAATTCTCCCTAATTTGAGCTTATGGTCATAGAAATCAGTGAACATCTTGAGCAAATCACCTTTGATTTTCTCCCATAATGTCTGATAGAAGATCATCGGGAAACCATCAGGACCTGGGGCTTTGTCTTTTCCAAGTTGTTGGACTGCCTCCCAGACTTCCTTCTTGGTGAAAGGTGCTTCTAGGGATTGCATCTGATTGTCGGAGTTGCCCGCCGAGTCCTGCCAGAATTCATGGTGGAGAGGGACTCTCAAATCCACCTTGTGTCCAAAGAGTAGTTTGAAATGGGACTGGAATGTCATTCTGATATCCTTGTCACCTTGTATCATTCCAGGGTCTGAATGGATCGAGTGAATGTGGTTAGATCTACATCGGGCACTGGCTACTCGTTGAAAGAATGCTGCGTTCGCGTCCCCTTTTTTGAGCCATGAAATCCATGACCGATGTTGCCATTTGATTTCCTCAAGCTTATAGAGTTGGTCGATTTCTTGTATGAATTGGAGCAATCTATTCCGCTCTTCCTGCAACAGATCTCTAGTTTCTTCACTCTTCTCGAGTTCTTCAATACCTTTAAGAAGGGAGTCGTTTGCTCTCCAAATCAGTGCAAATCTGGTCCGGTCCCACTTTCTTAGCTTGCCTGTAAGTCTTCTGATTTTTTCACACCATATCGCTGTCGCTTCAATCCCCATAGTGGGGTGAGACCAGCTCTCATAAACCATGTGGTGGAAGCCTTGGGTTTCTAACCATACCTTCTAGAATCTAAACTTTGGAGGTTTCCTGGGTTGATCCTCCCCGGAAGATAATAAAATAGGTATATGGTTCAATATGGGTTTAGGAAGTGATTTAGCCGATGCCAATGGAAACTTGGTCTCCCAGTCAGTGGAGACCAATATCCTATCTAGTTTCGCTAGAATTGGCGACGATTGCATGTTTGACCAGGTGAAGAGCCGATCAGAAATGGGAATGTCCACCAGTTCCAGATCCGTGATTACCTCATTAAATGCTTCCCTATCAAAGTCACTGGATCCTCTCCTCCTGTGTTCTGAGGCGAATCTAGTGATGTTGAAGTTGCCCCCCACCACCCAGGGGTGTGGCCAGTGAGCTTGGATCGCTCTTAGTTCTGTCCAGAACGCCGTCCTAGAGGCAAAGGTGTGCGGACCATAGACCACCGTAACTGATTGAGTCTGTAGGTTGGCTTTACGTTGGAGCAAGACTGACACTGAAAATTGCCCGTAGAGCTCGTCCAGGCAAAAAAATGTTTCGGGGTTAAAGCCTAGAGCGATACCCCCCGATGCCCAAATAGAGGGAGACATTCTCCATTCTGAGGTTCTATCCCCCCCCAGCCTACTAAGTCTAAACATATGAGTCAGTTTGGTCTTTTGAAAACCAACAATGTTAGCTTTTGATTTGGCGATGACTTCCTTAACCATTTTTCGCTTGCCCCGCCTGCCCAGGCCCCTAACGTTCCAGAATAGAGCCTCCATTAACCACGGATGGCTAAGGGACCGTTACTCGATTTGGACGTCGGGTTTGAGATAAGGTTAACCCTATCGTTCTCCCACCCCCTAATCTTATTAAGGAGAAATGCATTTCGATTGGTATCGTCTGCCGCAAGACCACAGGTTTTGGCTAGATAAAAAATCTCATTATCAGACATGAAATTAAAAATAGATGCTAGGAAGGAGCACGTACCTCCATCGCTAGTTTTAGCTGATTTGGCCGTCGCAACAATCTCAAGATAATCGTCCAGGGACTCCTCCATAGTCCTCTTAGCCACTTTCTATACTCTAAAGCCTTTGTCGCCGCGAGCAGGGGTCGGGATAGTAGGTTGTGTGGGAGGGAAGGTGGAGGGAACAAACTCATAGTCGTCATCAAACTCCTCAGCCTCCGCAGACTCCTCTTCAGAGTAGTCAAAGGCATCTTCGAGGTTTAGCCTCGCCTCTAAATCATCTTCCTCATTGTGGCTCTCTATTACGGAGTTGGACACTTGACTAGAGACAAACTCGATATTGTACACCTCAGGCCCAATAGGCCTCTGAATAGGCCCAGAAATTCTAAAAACCCTCACACAAACTCAATTGCTTCGTGGGCCCCTCTTTGGGCCTATACTCTTTGTGCTCAACGACTTTGGCGGAGCCATTTAAAGGCTGTCTTCCCTCACACTTTATACCCCCTTCTCCGAACCTTGTGCCTATTAGTGGGGCACGTGGCATGAGGTCATTGGGAGGCACTGCTGCCAAGGGGAGCGTGGTCACCGAGGCATCGTCCTCTTTACTCTGCTTTCTTCTTCCTTCGTCACTAATACCCTTATGCCTTTTCCCCAAATTGCCATTTATGAAGTTCTCGCTCTCTTTCAACCCTATTGTAAATTTCTCTTTTGGGGGATGATCTCTGTCTTTGCTGAGGTCGTAGGCCGTCTTCTTCCCCGAATTGGCCCCTTCAGTTGATAGCTCTCGTCCCCAAGATTGCAGCTTTTCTCAAAGTTCCTCCTTTCATCCTTGGTTACCTCACCTCAAGGCACCGCCTTTTTAGGCGTCTCGCTACCCCCATTGAACAAAAGGGGGGACTTTCCGCCTTCAGCTCTTGCTCTTTCTGTTTGACCTCCCAAAGCTTGCACCTTTTTGCCATTTCTGGCACCTGTGAGACCTGACTGTCCTCTCTATTCCATTCTTCGCACCTTTTCATCAACTTCAAGTGGTTGACTGCCTCTTTGGAAAATCTTTTGGCCCTCCTTTCTATGGTGTCCTTCTGACTTGGTAAAGCTAGCCAAATCTGGTAATGGATCTCGCTCCTCCATCATCCTTCCATCCTGGCCGTTGGTTCCCTTGGTCGAGCCTCGTTCTCGCCCAGTGGTGAACGACACTGATTTTTGAAGACCTGATCCCTTCGCCGTAAGGTCCATCCCAAGGTCCTGGCGCACCTCCTCCCCTCTCGCCAATTTGATGAGTTCTCGGTGCACCCATTCAACCTTATGAGCCCCATCTAAGGTTAGTTCCCACGCCGGTGAGACAACCTGTTTGTAGGAGCGACCGTCTCTGAGGGATGGGGGAGGAGTGGGGGACGTGATGGTCAGGGATTCCACCTCCATCTCCACTCGTTTGTCGAGTACAAAGCGAATGAGGTAGGATTCCTCAAACGAGAAAACTTTTGCAAAACGGGGCATAAGCAATATGTCGCCACTCCGGATCAGTATCCTAGCTGATACAATCTCCGATCGGCGAATCGTCTTCTCGTTGATATCTTCAGTTGTGCCGAAGTCAGAGATTATCTCTTGCAGTGCCTCCTTCTTCCAGAAGTGCAATGGCACATTATGGATCCAAATCCAATATTTGTTGCCCTGCAGCAGCTCTGCTCCAAAGCTCGGCGACCAAGCGAAAAACTCTATTTTGAAGTGGCCAAAGTCCACCGTGCCCAGGTCGGTGACCTCGATCATCTTCTCTGGCGATGAGAACAAAACCAAAAAGTAAGTGGCACATTTTTTCGCTACCCAATCTTTGTGAGCCCTCATTGGCCACTTAACGTTCAACGCTTGGAGAAGATGATTCTCCGACGGCTTACCTGACCTCACTCTGGCCACTGCACACCGTTGGCATAGCCACTTCTCTTCGTTCTTGATAATATCCAGACTATTTGCTAGTCTAATGAGAGTGGGGTTGTCTAGTGATCTTCCTCTACTAACTGGACGTTCGTCGTCATTGTTAGTGCTGACAACGTTCATGCAGGTGTATGACATGTGTCCCAACTTCATGCATTTCATGCATCTCACTTCTTTTGTGCAATCCTTCCGGTAATGGCCCAATTCTCCCACTTCCCTTTCCTCTGTTTTTTCCTGTTATCTTGTTGGGTTGGTGGTGGGGTACTGAGCTTCTTTTTTCCTTTTCTGGTTACTTCACACCAGTCCTCCACAGACTCCCCCGTCGGAACTGGTGCCCCATCCTCTGGATTCTCATCGTTTGGACCCCCTTCGTGGGCCCAAACTAAGATAAACTTCAGTGGGTCGATGCCCTCCTCTTTTGATGATGGAGGGAAATGTGGGGGTTGTGTGAAGAAGAGGCTTTAGGGTGAGTGTGGTGGTGTGCGATGGATCTTGTTGGGGGTGGTGTAACCGGTTGAGGTTTGTGGTGGTGAGTGGGTAATCTTAAGGGGGTTGAAATGAATGAGGAGTGTTTTTTGTGTTCTCTGTGATTTTGAGGGTGAAGGTCTCTGTGCAGGTAGGGGTGACTCTGCCTGTGGAGGTTCCTTGAAACATTGTGTGAGTTTTGCCAATTCCCACTGTGTTTACTCTGCATGTGGCTATTCCTCTTTTCGTGAGAGTGATGCTGGCCTGAGTGGGGGCCATATTTATGCTCGAGAGATCTTGTAAGAGGGCCTCCTCTATGGGCCCATCCTCGAGGGGGCAGTGAGTAGCGGCGATGATGACTGAGGTCACTCTCGTGCCGTCGTTGATGCTCACTATGGTGAGCACGCACGGTAGATCGTCTGAGCTGTCTTTCGCCCCTCTCGGGAGGGTGCACCAGAGGTTGAGGGAGGGGAGAGTGTTGTAGGTTGTTAGCATTGTTGTTGGATGTGAGGGGGGGTACCTTGGTAGTAGACGGAAGAGGGGAGTTGTCAAATGCGATGGAGGCCTGAGGGTGGGGGTGGGGTTGTTGAAGATTGTTAGGAGAAGACTGGTAGAGGGCCACCTCGTCGGGTCCACATCCACTGAGTTCAAGCTCCGATAGCCTCGTTGCCACCATAAAAAAATGTAGTTTGTTTGGTTTCCACTCTCAGCTCATTTTTGTATTTACCTAACTGCTTCTGATCTATATATTTTGGTAGGTGGGCTTCACCTACCATTTGCCTGTCCAAAAAAAATGTTCGGAGAAATGTTTTCACTTATTTTAGATAAATTGAAAAAAAAAAAAAACTCTAATCAATTTTCAAATGAGATCAAATAGAAAGCAAATGAATAATGTTATTCGTACTCCTCGTTTATAAACTCCAAAACAGAAGAATACAAATGCCATCTAAAATTACATATCCACATATTCACATATTACTTGCAGACACTCAGCCACCATATATTTAAGTATATATTGAGTTTGAGCCTATAAAATGTAGGATTTTTTCCATAGAGGTCACTCATAATTTGTTCATTTCAATTAAGCCAACCATAGCATTTTATTTCCATAAATACCACTAACAATGTGTGTTCAACTCTAAAAAAATTGAATTAAACACAAGACTATGAATAATATCAGTGTGATCATCTTTGCAGTGTTTGAATTAATTCAAATTACAATAAAACCTCGATAAATACGTACCCTCGGGACCCAAAAAATATTACTTTAGTGATATTATTTATTTATATAGATAAATGAATAATGAATAATAATTATTTAATTATTAATTAATTTATTTTTCGATAAATTAATATTTATTATTTTAGAATGAGTTTTTCAATTTATATATGTGGTCAGAAAAATCAAAGGACAACAATTAATGTATTAATTTGAGTCTACAGAAGTAAAAAAAATTGGTGAAATTTATAATGTCTTGGAAAAAAAAGGTTTAAAGTTAATGTACATAGCAAATGAACAGATTCAAGTCTTTAGCTATATAAGGACTAGTAATTTTCACGTGCGATGCATGTTTTGATAAAAATTTGAGTTGAACGTGCGATACATGTAAGTCGGTAGTACTCAACACTTGTGATGAATGCCTTAAACTTTTTTTAAAATTGGAGTTGAACAGACAATGCACGCAATTTTTAAATTTTTTTGAAGGAAAAATCTTGAATTGTATGTGATATGGCTAAAAATAGGGATTAATCGGAACCGTCCAAATCAGGCTCGAATCTTGAAGCCCAGGGATAAAACGGTAATTTCACCAATGAATAAGGTCTGAGATGGGTACTGGGTCTCTCTGTCAAAAACCCAATAACCCACAAACGGATCCGTTTCAATCGGGCGCGGGTTTTAACCAGCGATGAAGCCCGATCAGAGGGATAGAATCAAGGCCCCTGATTAGATCCTAATCAACGGCCCTGGTTCATGCCTATCCCTCCACTGGGGACTAGGGATTACATTCCTGATCTGTTTACAAGGAGAATATTTCTTATCAGATCACGGGGATTACATTCCTAATCTGTTCCCTAAGACGCCTATAAATACCCCCCAACCATCTCCATTAAGAGGTAATCAATCTTTCTCCAGTTTTTGCGCTCTTTCATAATCTCTCTGATTACTGACTTGAGCGTCGGAGGGTGCGTCGCCGGGAACAACCCCGGTGTCTCGCACTTTTTGCAGGTCTACGGCGGGAGCGACGATCAAAGCGCGACGGAACAGGTATACATGTTTACTATTCAGTTTCCCTAAGAATCCACAAATACTATCTGTTTGCCCCCACACCAAATTTAGCGGCAACAGATTGGCGCCGTCTGTGGGAAACTAACGAATAGAAACCTCTCCTCTTCCCAGTATACAGATCCTCTCCAGCCATGCCTCCTCGGAAAGTCAGGTCAAGGGGGTCCAACCGAGGACCCAACCCTGATCAGCAGCAAGAAGTCCCCCCTAATCCCACTCAACAACAAGGGCAGCTTCCCCCTACAGCGGAAGACCCGCTCCAACAGGACCTTCCTCCTCCTAATCAGCCGCCTCCAAAGGGTCCTAACCCTCAGAAACAACCTAT
Organism: Hemerocallis citrina; assembly: GCA_017893485.1. Taxonomy (NCBI): domain Eukaryota; kingdom Viridiplantae; phylum Streptophyta; class Magnoliopsida; order Asparagales; family Asphodelaceae; genus Hemerocallis; species Hemerocallis citrina. The sequence goes on along the minus strand of CM030366.1, from coordinate 185,978,114 downwards.
TCATCAGGACCACTTCTCCATCCACAACGCCTCTTCGGACTCCATGGCCTCCCATCATCCCCAAGCCTCTGGTCAGCACAATACAGCCCTCAATCGCCAGAAAGATGATGACCTCCGCCGCCATCTGGATGAAAAGCGGGCCCGAGAGGGAACCTCCCGCCAACACCATCTGGGTGAGCGGTCTCCTCGCCGCCGGCATTACAGGTCCCCCGTCCGCAGAGGGCGGAAAGAGTCCCCCGAGCATTACCGAAGAAGGCACTCCCCCGCGGGTCGGCAGCAGCCTAGAAACAATGAGGCACCCATCACCCGTGCCGAGTTCCAGCAGTTCCAAGCGACCGTCCTGCAGGCTCTCAACCTCCGTCGGAACCCTGATGAGCCGAAGGCCCCATCTCCTCCTCCAGTCCGAAGCCCTCGCCGACGATCACCATCTCCTCCCCCGGTCCGAAGCCCTCGCCGACGGTCCCCATCTCCTCGTCCTACTCCTAGCAACTCCCGGCGTACCCCAAGCCCTCGTCCTCGTCGCTCCCGAAGCTACCATCGCCGTAGCCCTCGCTCTCCCTCATACGAAGACGAATCTAAGGGCTCGGCTGATTACTATCGCAGGGATGACACCATGTACCGCCGCCTTCATGAAGTAGAGAGGCGCCTGGGCCAGATAGACCAAGAAGAGGGGCTTAGGGGGAGGACCCTACGTCCTAGCCGACCCCCTTTCTCCCGAACCATCGTGGAGGCACCTGTGCCGTTCGGTTTCAAACCTCCCCAATTTGAGACTTACACCGGGGAGACCGATCCCGTTGATCACGTCGAAAGCTTTAAGACCTTGATGCTCCTCCATCAAGCTTCCGACGCCCTCCTCTGCAAAACTTTCCCCGCGACTCTCAAGGGCCCAGCTCAAGAATGGTACTCACGCCTTGCCCCTGCCTCAATATTCTCCTTCGAGCAGTTCGAGACCCTTTTCGTCACTCATTTCGTAAGCAGCCGAAGGGCTGAGAAGACCAGCATCTCCCTATTGCACCTCCACCAGAAAAAAGGGGAAAAAATTGAGAGACTATGTGAAGAGGTTCACAGCTGAAGCCAGATCCATAGCATCCCTCGACCAGTCAGTCGCTGCGGCAGCATTTCAATCTAATGTCCTCAATTCCAACCTCCGCTCCTCCCTCGCCAAGAAGCCACCACAGAACTTTTCCGACCTCCTACTTCGCAGTGAAAAGTACATCCGGGCCGAAGAGGCCGAGCAGCGACCCAACTGGGATGGGTCTTCCTCCGGGTTTAAGAGAAAGGGAACAGAAGAGGAAGGAGCCAAGAAGCTCCAAAAGGACAATGCCGGCCAGCGCCGACCTCCCCCCAGGTTCGAGAAGTTCACTCCCCTCACCACTAACGTCGCAACTATTCTGATGGAAGTTGAGAAAGAAGGGGTCTTACCCCCTGCTCCGAGGATGAACACCCCCGCCAAGAGAAGAGATAAAGAAAAATGGTGTCGTTATCACCGGGACCATGGGCATGACACCAACGATTGTCGTGCTCTGAAGAATGAAATAGAAGCCCTTATCCAGAGAGGGCAGCTGACCAGGTTTGTAAGAAAGGACCGAGCCGAACTTCATCCCCCGCCCCGGGGGGCTAACAAGCGTCCGGAACGAGAAGAGACGTCTGACTTTGAGGAAGAACGAGTCCTCCACCTCATCCATAGGGGCATTTATAAGAGCAGTCAACTCGGTCCGAACCACCCCTCCTCCCAAAGGCCTAGGAGTGCCTGTCACATTCTCCGATGAAGATCTTGAAGGGGTTCGCACCCCACATTGTGACGCACTCGTCATTAACCTTCACATGGTGAATTTTAAAGTGGAGAGGATACTAGTGGATAATGGCAGCTCCGTAAACATCCTCTTCCTCGCCGCTTTTAAGGGTATAAAACTCTCCCGGGACAGACTCAAGTCCGCCGGTTACACGCTCCACGGGTTCACGGGAGTGCCAGTGACTATTGAAGGGGTGATTATCCTCGACGTAACCGCTGGCAAAACTCCTACTACCCGAACGGAGTCAATGGACTTCATGGTCGTAGATGTCCCAGCAGCCTACAATGTCATTTTGGGTCGGCCCGGCCTGGCCGCCCTTGAAGCCGTCCCTTCTGCCTATCATCTCAAAATGAAATTTCCCACTCGGACCGGAGTAGGGGAAGTAAGGGGCAATCAGGAGCAGGCCCGCAAGTGCTATATGACCTCTACCCTCGGACCCGTCCTCTCCTTAGAAACTCTGGAAATCCCCCAAGATGTTGCTCGACCAACGTCCGAGCCGGTGGACGAATTGGAGGAAGTGCTCTTCTCTGAGCAGGAGCCGACCCGCAAGTTCTTTGTTAGCAAGACCCTCTCGTCCGCCCTATACTCAGATATTGTACAATGCATCCGAAGGAACCAAAACCTCTTCGCTTGGTCAGCTGCAGATATGCCCGGTATCTCCGAAGAACTCTTAATCCACCGCCTCAGCGTTGATCCGGGTTCCAAACCGGTTCAACAGAAAAGGCATAAGTTCGCCCCCGAACGTCAGCTCGCCATTAAAGAGGAGCTGGACAAGTTCTTGAAGGCCCGGTTCATACAAGAGGTGAACTACCCTGAGTGGTTGTCAAACGTAGTAATGGTGAAGAAGTCCAATGGGACTTGGAGGATTTGTATTGATTTCACCGACCTCAACAAGGCCTGCCCCAAAGATCCCTTCCCTCTGCCGAGTATTGACACTCTGATTGACGCAACCTCGGGACATGAGCTCCTCAGCTTTATGGATGCCTTCTCAGGTTACAATCAGATAAGAATGGTCCCCCCGGATATCCCGAAGACTTCGTTTGTGACCGACCAAGGCCTCTATTGCTACATAGTCATGCCGTTCGGTCTAAAGAATGCAGGTGCAACATACCAACGCCTCGTCAACAAGGTTTTCCAGGCTCAGATCGGCCGGAACATGGAGGTGTACGTCGACGACATGCTTGTGAAAAGCATCAGAGGCATTGATCATGTCACCGACCTCCAAGAGGCGTTTGATGTTTTGAAAAGGCACAATATGAGACTCAACCCGAACAAGTGTGCGTTCGGCATCTCATCAGGGAAGTTCCTCGGCTTCATGGTTAGCCAGCGAGGAATTGAAGCAAATCCGGAGAAGATCAAGGCCATATTGGACATGGCCCCTCCTAGAAATGTTAAAGAAGTTCAGAGACTAACAGGCCGCCTCGCCGCCATAGGGCGCTTTCTCTCAAAATTCGGGGAAAAATGCCTCCCCTTCTTCAAGGCCCTCAGGGGGGCTAAAGGATTCGAATGGGGGCAGCAGCAACAGGAGTCCTTCGACCAGCTCAAGGCTTACCTCGTCAATCCCCCTCTCCTCAGCAAACCGATCCCTGGTGAGCCCCTTTACCTCTACCTGGCAGCCTCCGAGCAGACCCTCAGCGCGGTTCTAGTAAGGGAAGAAGACCGGGCCCAGAAGCCCATCTATTATGTCAGCAAAGTGCTTCGGGACACTGAGCTCCGATACCCGAAGATTGAAAAGATGGCTTATGCCCTGGTAATGGCCTCGAGAAAGCTTCGCCCGTACTTTCAGTCCCATTCGGTGGTCATTCTTACCGACCAGCCGTTGAAGCATATCCTACATAGGCCGGAGACTTCGGGTCGCCTTATGAAATGGTCGATCGAGCTGAACCAACATGACATATCATATCAGCCTCGGACCGCGATCAAGGCTCAGGTGCTGGCCGAATTCATAGTTGAGAGTACCATCCCCGAGCCTAGCCAAACAGTAAAGGGACCACCGGTCTGGTCGGTTTATGTTGACGGATCTTCCTGCAATGAGGGAAGCGGGGCAGGAGTCATCCTGGCAGGCCCAGATGACTTCATCCTCCAATACTCCCTCCGTATAAACTTCAAAGCCTCGAACAACGAAGCCGAATACGAGGCGCTCATAGCCGGCCTTGGAATGGCCCGGAATGCAGGGGCGCAATGCCTCCGAATCTTTAGCGACTCCCAGCTAGTCGTCAATCAGGTCCTCGGCGAATATGAAGCACGTAATGACAGGATGGTTAGATACTTAGCCAAGGTTAAGAGCCTCATGGCACTATTTGAAGAGGCCCTCATCCAAAGGATCCCCCGAGAAGAAAATGCTCAGGCCGACGCCCCTTCCAAATTAGCCTCCTCTTCCCTTCAAGGTCTCGAGCAGACCGTATTGATAGAAGTCCTCCTGAAGCCGAGCATAGAGGACGAAACACCTGACTCCGTTGAAACATTGCCTGTCCTCCTTGAAGACAATTGGATGAAACCCCTCGTCGAATTCTTAAAGGACGGACTCCTCCCCGAGGATCCGAAGGAAGCAAGAAGAATCAGAACCCGAGCCGAGCGTTATACATTAATCGAAGGCATCCTATATAAACGCTCCTTCACCCAGGTAGACGGTCGACCTTACCTGAGGTGCCTTTCCCCCGGGCAAGCCGACTACGCCCTGCAAGAACTCCACGAGGGCATCGGCGGGGCCCATTCTGGGTCCAGGGCTCTAGCGCGCAAAGTGTTGAACTACGGGTATTTTTGGCCCACTCTCCTACGGGACGCTGAACGATACGTTCGGCAATGCAGCTCCTGTCAGAAGTATTCAGACATCCGACGCCTTCCACAAGCACCGCTCACCTCCCTATCAAGTCCGATCCCCTTCGCCATGTGGGGGATGGATTTACTAGGGCCGTTTCCACCAGCCCCCGGACAGCTTAAGTTCCTGGTCGTGGCAGTCGACTATTTCTCGAAATGGATAGAGGCCGAGCCCCTGGCCACAATCACCGAACATAAGGTCGTTCAGTTCTTCTGGAAAAGTGTGATCTGCCGATTTGGCGTTCCCAGGGTCCTGGTTACGGATAACGGAACGCAATTCACCGGGGCCGCCTTCCGAGCTTTATGTGAAGACCTCGCCATACAACACCGATTCTCCTCCGTCTCCCATCCTCAGTCGAATGGCCAGGCCGAGAACGCCAACCGACAGATCCTTTCAGGCATTAAGAAGAGGTTAGACAAGTGTTCCAAAGGCTTGTGGGTCGACCATCTGCCTAACGTGCTCTGGAATTACCGCACCACCAAGCGGACCCCAACAGGCGAGAGCCCGTTCAATCTCATCTATGGGTCCGAGGCCATCATCCCCCTAGAAGTCGGGATACCCTCTCCTCGTCTGATAGCTTATGAAGAAGAGCAGAACGCTAGAGAGCTCAGAGCAAGTCTAGATCTGATAGATGAAATCCGAGAGAGAGTTGCCATACGCCAGCAAACTTACCGAAGGAGGATCGAGCTAGCATACAACAAAAGAGTCCACCCAATGGACCTCAAAGAAGGGGACCTGGTCCTTCGAATGTTGGCCATCTCGTTCCCTGGTCAGAAAAGCAAATTAGCCCCGAACTGGGAGGGACCTTACAAGATCTCTAAAGAAATCCGCCCCGGCACGTACAGACTAGAAGATCTCGAAGGCAGGGAGATTCCCAGGACTTGGAACGCCGACCATCTCTTAAAATACCAAGAGAGAACAACAACGCCTCTCTAAGTAACTCGAGATGTCGAACCGTTCCTTTCCTGTTACTTGTAGTAATTTTCTTTTATTTTTCATTGTAATAACGGCTAGCAACTTTAGAAGCAGCCGATCATTGGATATCAATAAATAAAGTTTTTCATATTTTAGCTACTATTACATCTCTCTGCTTTTAACTCTTTAATCTAACGATGGTTCGGAGTCCAACACTTGGCTCGATCCTACTTCACAAGCTCGCTCGTAAGCGAGCTAGAAGTAGCTCGCCATTCGGAATTGCTCCCACAGCCGTTGAATGGTTCGGAGTCCAAACACTTGGCTCGATTCTACTTCACAAGCTCGCTCCTAAGCGAGCTAGAAGTAGCTCGCCATTCGGAATTGCTCCCACGACCCTTAAACTAATCTAACGATGGTTCGGAGTCCAACACTTGGCTCGATCCTACTTCACAAGCTCGCTCCTAAGCGAGCTAGAAGTAGCTCGCCATTCGGAATTGCTCCCACAACCGTTGAATGGTTCAGAGTCCAACACTTGGCTCGATTCTACTTCACAAGCTCGCTCCTAAGCGAGCTAGAAGTAGCTCGCCATTCGGAATTGCTCCCACAACCTTTGAACTAATCTAACGATGGTTCGGAGCCTAACACTTGGTTCGATTCTACTTCGCAAGTTCGCTACTAAGCGAGCAAAAGGTAGTTCGCCATTCGGAATTGCTCCCATGGCCGTTGAATGGTTCGGTGTCCAACACTTGGCTCGATTCTACTTCGCAAGCTCGCTCCTAAGCGATCTAGATGTAGTTCGCCATTCGGAATTGCTCCCACAATCCTTAAACTAACCTAACGATGGTTCGGAGTCCAGCACTTGGTTCGATTCTACTTCGCAAGTTCGCTACTAAGCGAGCAAGAGGTAGTTCGCCATTCGGAATTGCTCCCACAGCCGTTGAATGGTTCGGAGTCCAACACTTAGCTCGATTCTACTTCGCAAGCTCGCTCCTAAGCGATCTAGATGTAGTTCGCCATTCGGAATTGCTCCCACAACCCTTAAACTAATCTAACGATGGTTCGGAGTCCAGTACTTGGTTCGATTCTACTTCGCAAGTTCGCTACTAAGCGATCTAGATGTAGTTCGCCATTCGGAATTGCTCCAACAACCCTTAAACTAATCTAATGATGGTTCAGAGTCCAGCACTTGGTTCGATTCTACTTCGCAAGTTCGCTACTAAGCGATCTAGATGTAGTTCGCCATTCGGAATTGCTCCCACAACCCTTAAACTAATCTAACGATGGTTCGGAGTCCAACACTTGGTTCGATTCTACTTCGCAAGTCCGCTACTAAGCAAGCACGAGGTAGTTCGCCATTCGGAATTGCTCCCACAGCCGTTGAATGGTTTGGAGCCCGGCACCTGGCTCGATTATACTTCGCATGATCGCTTCTAGGTGGGCTAGTTGTAGTTCGCCACCCGCGATCGCTCCCATAACTGCCGAACCACGAGCAACGATCCGAGGCCTGATGCTTGCGCCTGGACGCGCTTTGAAGGCTCGCCGCTCAACTCTCCTCACAAGGCTACATGATCGGATACCAGAGACAAAGTTCGGCACCACTGGCCGAACATCCACCTCACCGGTCGACAAACAAGCTTGCAGCCGACTTAGAAGCCTCATCGCAGCAAACAACAGTTGCGAAAGTAAAGAATACACAAGGTCGGCAACAACATTTTATTAATGAACCGAATGCGGTACAACGACGGACACAGCAGAATTACAAATCGTCAAAGAAAAAGTTACAATGCCGACTTATTACACTTAGCAGGAAAAAAAATATATACAAAAGCTCTCGGAGTCGACGTCTTCAGCGCTTTTTTGGGGCCGGGGCGTTCCGCTTCAAAGACACTCGAGAGTGACGACGCTTGTCTCCGGAGCGCGACCCCAGGCCAGCGAATTGAGATGTATCCTCAGCGCCGCTCCTAGTAGCTATCCCGACGGATGCTCCGCTCGACGAAATTGCTACCGAGCTCTGCGCGTCCCCCGGACTAGGATGGCCGATCCGCTGACGGGTCGCCATCTCGTAGAAAGTAATGCCCCGATCACTCTCCGCGCGAGTGCACGATGTGCTTCGGACGTTGATAGGTCCCGAGTGCGGCTTGAGACGAGCCACTTCCGCCTCCAACTCCGAGATCCGATCACGCAACGAGTCGTCTTTGACGTTAACTTCGAAACGAGGGGGTATCGCGGAGTCCGGAACTCCTGATCGACTGGCTATGAGGCGCCGAAGATGGGTAACCTCGATGCTTTTATCCACCGTCGCTCTCTTCAGCGCTTCGACCTCGGCTGTCAACTGGACCCCTTCGGTCGTCAACTTGGCCACTTCGGCCGTTAGCCCCTCGCCCTCGCTCCGAAGCTTCGTCTCTACGGACTGCAGGTGCTGTATCTCGGAAAGCAAGTCGTCCCTCTCCGCTGTTATTTTGGACAAGTTATGACGGATGCATTGAATCCGAATCTCATTACTGAAAGCAGTTGGCGAACATTCACCTTCTCCTGTGGGGGTCAGCTCGGCGATCCTGCTTTCCAAACGACGAACCTCGATATCTCGCCAGCCGAGGACGAGCTGGAGATGGTTCCGCTCGCTTTCGGCTCGGCGCAATCCAAGCTCGACTTCGTAGAGCCGTTCTCGGCACCTCGCCAGACATAACCTCGTCGCCCCCAAGCCAGCCTCGGCTCGAACTTCCTCATCCGAGCGCGTGGGCTCGATATCTTGGTCAACCACCACGAGCTGAAAAAAGATCAAAGTAGTCAGCAAAAAGATCGAACACTGTCGGAGCACCACACTTTAAAAAATTTCCAGAAAACAAGAAACTTTCGAGACAAAAAGAGTGTGACAAAAAGGGGGCGAAAGGCGAAGATCCGAACATCAACACTTCAAAAAAAAAAATTTCTTTTCATTCATTTCAAAAAGGCAGTTGTGGCCAGTCCGCTATTAGGCGTTACAATGGTTGAAAAGAAAAACAAAAGACAAAAAAAGAAAACAAAACAAGAAAACGAGGAGCGGAGTCAAGGCGCGACCTCTTTCCCCGGGCGACGAGTTCGGGTGGGAGTCGCCTTCTCCGGAGGGGACTCCACCGCCAGCGGAGTGACCACGGTACCGGGGACCTCATCGGTGACCTCGACCTCGGCATCACCTTCGTCGTCCCCTTCCTCTTCCTCCCCCTCGGACTCAGGGTCGAAGCCTTTGACGTGGCCAGGGAAGAGCCTCCACCCCGAGACATTCACCTCGGGGTACTCCTTCGACACCCGGTCGATGGCAGCAGCGAAGGCCTTCGCCATGTTCTGGGCGAGGAACCCCTGCGCCTTCTCCAGGGTCGCATCCTCCGTCGCCTTCACAGCTGCCGCCTTGGCTGCCTCTGCTTCGGCCAGCTGCTTAGCCGACCCCTCCTTCTGGCGAAGAAGCTCGCCCTCCAACCTTGTCACCTCGGCCTCGAGGTGAACCATCCTTGTCGACCTGCCCTCGTGCTCGACGCGGAGCTTGTCGAGTTCGTTCGACAGCCGAGCTTTTTCGTTCCGAGCTTGGTCGGATTCTTGCTTTAGCTCCTTCTCCAGAGCTGTCAACCTCTCGGTGAGGTGGCCAAAGTGAACGATGATCTGTAGCAAAGAAGAACCAAGAGAGTTAGAATTTTTGTGCTAAAGGAGTACGATGAATAAGGGAAGCTCGAGGCTTACCGACACCGCCGATCGAGTGATCTCGATTACGTCGTCGCCCTCTCTCCCGGCCTCCATGGCGGCTTGGTCTTTCGGAGTGGTGAAGTGCTTGACGGCCTGCATGCTCGCCAGCGAGTTCCCGAGGAACCCATCATGCCTCCGGACTTGCCAGTCCGAAATGTGAATCCTCTTGTGCTCCTCCGTCAGGAGCTCCTCGGCTGCCACCGTCAGCGGCGGCGTCGTCATGCTGAGGGCGGCGGCGATGGGGAACTCGCTACCCGCGACCGAAGCCGAGGTCCCCGCCACGACATCGACAGGATTGTCGAGGACCTCCATCTCATCGGCCGGAGCCGTGATCCTCGGAGCCTTCGAGGTCGACGGCAGCTTGGTCACGACCCTCTTGTGCTTCTTAGGCACCTTGCTCGCGAGTCCCGCCCTTAGCGCCAGCACTGCGTCGTAGTCCATGGTTTCTGCATCAAGAGCAAAAATTGATTAACACTTTGCAAATAACAAGGAAGAGAGTACGGAAATCAAAAACATAATGAGAGCCGCGTACTGGGATCTACGCGGCAGAGCCCTCCCTTGTAGAGGATGTCCTCCGTGAGCTCCCTCCAATTGAACTTCGGCCGATCTAGGAGAATCCGGACCGCCTCTTCTTCTTCTACAGAGAGCTTCGGGAGCGCCCTCGCCCTCTTCGGCACCCCTTCTATCCAGTCCGAGGGGATCGGCCATGCCTCTCGACTCCGCACAACGAACCACTTCTCTCACCAGTGCTTGATGGAGTCAGGGCATATGACGAGCCTGCCACCGTGCCTCGGAGTCAAGCAATACCGGTACTCCGACTCATTCCCTTGGTGGAGCCGGTATAACGTCCGAAGCACGTTCAGCTGCGGCTCGATCCCCGCGGCCTGGCAGTGGAGAACAAAGCCATTTATCACTCGCCACGCGTTCGGCATGAGTTGAATGGGGCTGACCCCGAACCAACTCACCACGGTAACAGCGAACGCGTGGAGAGGTAGTCGAGCCCCGGCGATAAAGGCATCGACTGGCCAGCAACGCATCGTCACTGGCAGCGGCGAATTGGCCCTAACCTCGGGACCCGGCAACATGAGCTCGAACTCCTCCGGGATGTGGAAAGAGTCCCGGATCACTGCTAAATCCTCCTCGCGCAGGATCGACGCCGCATCATCCGCCTCCGTTGTTTCCCTCGCGGCATTCTCCTCGAAGGACCTCCCCCTCCCATGAACAATTCGCTCGGCCTGATCCTCCGGGAGCTGCCTAACTCTATGGAGCCCCGTCAGCTGTCTGAACTCCCCCATCCTCTTCGGATCCACAACAATCGAATCCTTGCCGAATACCTTCTTGCCCTTCGTCGGAGTCGACTCCTCGACCTCAAGGGAGGGCTCGGACCAAGATATCTCTTCGGACACAGAAGCTACAGACATAATTTAGAAGTTACCTTAAAGAGAATGGAAGCCGGAAAACTTCGCCGGAAGCAAACGTCGATCACCGGAAGAAATCGCCTAAGCACAAAAGACCGCCTGAGCAAAGGAGTGAAGAAATGAGAAATGAGGAATGGGGGTGGGGATTTATAGAGAGATGCACGCCAAACGAGGATGATGGGCCTGTACGACCGGCCCATGTACACAAAACGACAAAGCGACCTCAATCGTCGCATCGTTTGCCACACCTGATCATGCGTTGCATTTAATGCGCGTCTCACCTGATGGAAGCCCAGAGGTCACCGCAATTAATAAACGTCCCATCTGTCAGAGTTGTCAGAAGTTGTCAGAAGTTCAGAAGACGCACAGCAGATGCAAACTCCTATGACGAAAAATGACAAGTTGTGGACCTCGGCACCAGCTGCCGAGCGTTCTCGGAACCGACCCTGTTACGGGGGAAAAATCCAAGCTCGGCACCAGCTGCCGAGCGTTCTCGGAACCGACCCTGTTACGGGGGGAAAATCCAAGCTCGGCACCAGCTGCCGAGCGTTCTCGGAACCAACCCTGTTACGGGGGAAAAATCCAAGCTCGGCACCAGCTGCCGAGCATTCTCGGAACCGACCCTGTTACGGGGGAAAAATCCAAGTTCGGCATCAGCCGCCGAGCATTCTCGGAACCGACCCTGTTACGGGGGAAAAATCAAAGTTCGGCACCAGCTGCCGAGCGTTCTCGGAACCGACCCTATTACGGGGGGAAAATCCAAGTTCGGCACCAGCCGCCGAGCGTTCTCGGAACCGACCCTGTTACGGGGGAAAAATCCAAGTTCGGCGCCAGCTGCCGAGCGTTCTCAGAATCGACCCTGTTACGGGGGAAAAATCCAAGTTCGGCACCAGCTGCCGAGCGTTCTCGGAACCGACCCTGTTACGGGGGAAAAATCCAAGTTCGGTACCAGCTGCCGAGCGTTCTCGGAACCGACCCTGTTACGGGGGAAAAAATCCAAGTTCGCCGCCAGCTACCGAGCGTTCTCAGAACAGACCCCGTTACAGGGGAAAATTCGAGTTCGGCACAAGCTACCGAGCGTTCTCGGAACCAACCCCGTTACGGGGGAAAAATCCAAGTTCGGCACCAGCTGCCGAGCGTTCTCGGAACCGATCCTGTTACGGGGGGAAAATCTAAGTTCGGCACCAGCTGCCGAGCGTTCTCGGAACCGACCTCGTTACGGGAGAAAATTCGAGTTCGGCACAAGCTGCTGAGCGTTCTCGGAACCAACCCTGTTACGGGGGGAAAATCCGAGTTCGGCACCATCTGCCGAGCGTTCTCGGAATCGACCTCGTTACGGGGGAAGAATCGAGTTCGGCACCAGCTGCCGAGCGTTCTCGGAACCGATCTCGTTACGGGGAAAGATTGGACCCCGAGTCGTGCCGAACTCCCTTTCAGCACTTATAACCGGGCCGAACTCTCCCCCCTCTTCGGAAAGATGGGCCGAACCGCATACAGACCTCGGCCCCCTAGTAAGAGAGCTCTAGAAAGGGTCGGAAGCATGATACGAGCACAAGTGTCCCTCAACAAAGGAAAGAGGTCGAACCATCCGCCAAGAGATTTCGAAAAAATAATTAAAAATTTGGGAAATCAAGAAAGAACTCCTGGAAGGCAATTGTAAAAATGGGGAGCGCCTTCTCGTCCCCAAGCAAGCAATTAGTGCCAAAAACCATCTTCCAAGACCCCCAAACGTCGAATTGGCACTTCGCAAAGTTAAAAGGATATCCCTGCAAGAACACCACATGACCATGAAAGCACAGGAACGACTCAGAGCTCAACTCACTTGAAAAATCGCCAAAATACCTCCTTCAAGACTCAAAACCTTCCATTTGGGCTCCGATACAACCCCACCAGCCATTAAAACAGTTAAACTACTCCACAAAGGCCGATCAAACTCAGCCTTTTGGAGTGGGGGGCTCGTGATATGGCTAAAAATAGGGATTAATCGGAACCGTCCAAATCAGGCTCGAATCTTGAAGCCCAGGGATAAAACGGTAATTTCACCAACGAATAAGGTCTGAGATGGGTACTGGGTCTCTCCGTCAAAAACCCAATAACCCACAAACGGATCCGTTTCAATCGGGCGCGGGTTTTAACCAGCGATGAAGCCCGATCAGAGGGATAGAATCAAGGCCCCTGATTAGATCCTAATCAACGGCCCTGGTTCATGCATATCCCTCCACTGGGGACTAGGGATTACATTCCTGATCTGTTTACAAGGAGAATATTCCTTATCAGATCACGGGGATTACATTCCTAATATGTTCCCTAAGACGCCTATAAATACCCCCCAACCATCTCCATTAAGAGGTAATCAATCTTTCTCCAGTTTTTGCGCTCTTTCATAATCTCTCTGATTACTGACTTGAGCGTCGGAGGGTGCGTCGCCGGGAACAACCCCGGTGTCTCGCACTTTTTGCAGGTCTACGGCGGGAGCGACGATCAAAGCGCGACAGAACAGGTATACAAGTTTACTATTCAGTTTCTCTAAGAATCCACAAATACTATCTGTTTGCCCCCACACCAAATTTAGCGGCAACAGTACGTACGGTGATGTGTTATGAAATAGATTTGAAGTTGCACGTGTGACGTACGTATTTTCTTTGTGACAAAAAAACAAAAAATTATTTGTTTGGTGAAGAAAAAAACTTTGATTTACACACGTGATGTACGTGTTAATAAATAGAGTTAGAGTCACACGTGCAACGTATGTGTTTCATTTGTGACAAAAAAATATTAAAAAAATATTTGTTTGGTTACAAACTCAAAGTGACAAGGTGACAACTCTCCCATTAATAGCAGTAGAAGTAGAAGATGTGTAGAAGATACTGTATATTCCAACAAGTTACAATCTTTTTCTCCTCCCATGGCTTGTCATCATTTGAAATAAGAGAAATCAACATTAGATGCATATATTCAGGAAAAATAACTTTTTTTATGAATGTTGTTGATTGACTGAAAAAGTTTTGTTCTGTTGTATGGATATTATTAAAAAAAGTTCAAGATATGTGGATTATATATGATTTTTTTTGTTTATTAATTTATATTTTCTTTGGGTCTTCAAAGATTAAATTCTTTTTATTACTTAATGCATTTAGCGAGGTTATTACTTTATTGAACATTCATTTAATGAGGTTTTAAAGTATTATGTAAGTCACATTATAGGTATTTTTTTTAAGGGAGAATGACCTATTGGCACCTAAAGTTTATAGAAATTACCTACACACACCTAAAGTTTCTATAATTCCCCAATAGCACCCAAACTTCTATTATTTGGACCTAAAGACATCCGCCGTTAATTTCTCAGTTAAGTTAGTGGAATATTCATGAAATATACCCCGTAACGGGTTTAAACCTGTTAAGAGGCACGTGAAAAGAACAAAATACCCTCCATTTTTAAAAAATGACTTCCTCTATCTCTCATTTAAACGTAGACAGAAAAAGAGAGTTAGAAAGAGATAGAGAGAGAGACAGAGACAGAGAATGTGTGAGAGAGAGAGAGCGGCAACAACAATAACAGCGAGCGGCAACGGCAAAAGGCATAGCATTAACAACAAGTTCGAGAGCGGCAACGACGACTGCGGCGTTGGGGCAGCGGTGGTCAGAGGACCGCATGTGGCTAGGACTTCGGGGCGTGCTGCTGTCGGAGATGCAAGGCGGTGACGAGGAGGACTGGTGGTGCGCCGGGGCAGCAACAGTGGGGCTACGTGTTGGTTGCAGCAATGACGGACGGGAAACAGCAGTAGCAACGACAATGGCAGATGGCGAGGGTGCATTGGATGCTGCAGTGATGGCGGTAATGCTGAGGGTGGGTGCCTGGGACTGGTGATCGAGGATGGAGACGACAATGGAGGAGAGGATGGTGGAGCGATGGTGATGGTGCTGCAGTGGTTGATGGAGGTTGAATGGGGCAATTTGAGGAGGGAGAGCGGCAGCGATGGTGAACGGGGGTGATGAGTTCGTCGATGGAGGTCGATGGCTGCAACTTCGGAGGCCGAGATGGGTCGGGCTTTTGGGTTGTCGTCGAAGGGGAAGAGGAAGAAACGAAGAATGGAGAAGAAAGAAGGTGGGGGGTGGGGGTGAAATTACTTTTTCACCCCCTAATTGTTAAAAAACTAACGGAATTGGACGCCAGGTGCCTATAGGTCCAATTTTGAAAAGTCCGGGTATGTTTAGGGTATTACCGTCACTTCAAGTGTGTTTATGGTATCAAGACAAACTTTAGGTACCTATAGGTCCTTCCCCCTTTTTAAAAACTATTATTATACACGTGCTGTGCACGTGGGGGGAAAATTGGGGGAATGAAAAGGGCAAAAAAAAAAATTTACCTCCACGTGCGTTGCACGGGTTGGATTATGGACAAAGGCCTTCTCCCATTATAGTAGTAGAGATGGAACTTATATTGTTGGTGTGTTTATGAAAATAATAATTTATGAGCGACTTATTTTGAATTGCTAAAATTATAGATGAGCTATGCGGCAATAATCTCAAAATAACGGGTAATGCTACACCCACAACCTTTACAATCTTACAACGTTAGGTAACACAAAATTTACAGCCTACTACAAACTACTTTACAATATATTTTCAATTAAAATGTACCAAGTAAAATTGTAAAAGAAAATATTGTTATAAAGGGTTGGAGGTGTAAAAAATATAGCTCAAAACCAAAAAAGCAAAAAAAGTAAAAAAATAAAAATAATGAATGGCGATGATATCATCGGCCTAAATCCCCAATCTGTTACACAAAGCTCCAGCTACATACACGTGTCTGACGTGGAGCCCCCCCTCCCCGTGTTATCTCATCTCTCATCTCCATCCCCCAACCACCTAAAAAACGTCGTCCCCTTTTTCCTTACCCACTCTTTATTTTAGCTTGATCCTTACTTCTTTACAAAACACCCACAAACAGGACAGAAGAAGAGCAATGGCGTTGGCGGCAGCAGCAGCAGCAGCAGCAGCGATGGCATCCACTTCGTCGCTCGCACCGCAGCAGTTCTCTGGCATTCATCGCTCCTTATCAATATCCTTGTCGTCGAATTCCCTCTTCTTTGAGAGCGCTCAGTCTCAGATCCGCTTCTCCTCTTCTCGCAAAGCTCCGAGAGGAGTCGTCGCCATGGCCGGATCGGGAAAGGTGATTGATTGATTATTCCTTAAACCCTAGCTTTTTCCAAATTGATTAGAGGTTTCTTGATGTTTCGCCACATAAAGTGTTTCGTTTATCGAATTTGATGTCTTTCGATTCTCTCTAATCTAGATTCAATCATAACACTCAATTTCCTGTATTAGTTAACCAATTTTGGACAACTATAAGCTTGTTCTAAGGCTCCGTTTGGCATTGCTTTTGGAAGGTGCTTTTGGGTGTGAAAGCTCTTTTAGGGTCAAAATAGGTAGTTCACAAACTTAATTAAAAGTGCGTTTAATCAAAAGTACTTTTTCTAAAATTATTATTTTTAGTTTTTTTTTTCCCTCAAAGCACCTAAATTGTTGCGTTTAGCTTATTAAAAAAGCACTTTTACGTACTAGGAAAAATTTGAAGTTAAACATTATTATTTCAAACAGTACTTTTTATACCAGCACTTTTTATTCACAACAATAGCAAATAGAGCCTTAGGCTCCGTTTCACATTGCTGTGGGCTAGCTGTGCTGTGTGCCAAAAGTGCAGTAAACAGAAATCAATTTTCAGGAATGAGAACTGTTTGGCAAGAACAATTATAAAACTGCTGTCTGAATGATAAAAGTGTTTCTTTATAAATAACTGTTTGACGATTTTTTTTAGAAAAGTGCTGTGATGTTATAAAAATTCTCCAATAATAAAAATTTAAAAACCTGTAGTAGAAGAATTGACCTGTTAAAAAAGTAAAATTCTCTTAAGTGCTTGAATTTTATGTTTCTAATTGATTGCATAAATTTAATAATTAAATTTTCTATATTTTAATCACATAAGAAAATTGAAATATTGACTTTAGCACCATGAATTGAATTATAAAATTTGTGTAAGCCTAAAAATTATTTATGAGAAGAAAATAAGATGTGAAAATATGTCTTCTTATTTGTTTCCCAACCAAATTATTTAAATATTTTGGTATGATTTAGGTTTAAAAAGAGTTTGTGTGTGTGAGTGCGCGTGCGCGTGTGTCGTGTCCTGGACTCGAACCTGAGACCTGCCTTTAAAAAATAGATTTTTTTAGGAGGCCAAAGCCTCAAATTGGTGTGGTGGAATTTAGGAGAGAAGAAATTTTTGAAAATTTCTTTGGCCCAATTGAGTTTTAATATTTTTTTGCCAAACACCTATTTTTTTTAACCCAAACCGCTTTTAGGCCTTTAAAAGAGCTTTTGGGCTCTCCAAAAACAATGCCAAACAGAGCCGTAGTATTACGGATTTTTGGTAGGTTATTCATACCAGAGGGAGAGGTGGGTTTTTTTGGTTTTTTTAATTAGAAAATTAATTTTTTTTTTGGTGGGACAGCACTTCAGGTGCCGTCCGACCATTAAAAAAATAATTTTTTTTGAGTGCCGTCCGACAATTAAAAAAATAATTTTTTTGGGTGAAGTGCCGTCTCTCATATATGCATATTTCTCATTTTCTCTCTCATTTATGGCAATCTCCTGTAGCGAATTATGCATATTATGCATATTTGGCCAACAACTGGAGCGCTGTTTTTGGCCAAATATGCATATTATGCATATTTAGCAAACGACTACAGATGCTCTTAGTGATGATTATAATTTTTAAAATTGAAAAAGGCATGTGTAATTCACGGGGTAGTTCTAGTGTCTGCTTTCCACACAATCATCCAAGTTGGGTTTATTATCTTGTGCAATGTAGGTGTTTGCCTCCATTGATTCTCCAATATGGACCATATTTAGTAGCTCATTGCACAAAAATGATTACCAATTTCTAATATTTTGCCTATAAAAAAGTTAAGGATGAAAAGCACATGCAGCTGATATGGTAATCTGTTTGTTCACGTTAAGAGCCCTATTGGAGTTATAATGGTACAGATACACCAGTTGTCGATGGGAAAGACTTGGCTATGAGTAACAAACAAGTTCATGCAAAACTAATCCTAGTATTTTGGAGCCTTGTCATATTAACCATATCTAGTAACTGTAATGCTATTAACCATATCTAGTCAACTGTAATGCTATTATTTATATTTCTTTGTTGGTTAAATCAACTAGGAAATGTCCTTTGGGCAGTGGATGCTATTATTTAGTGAATATCTGGTAGATCAGGTGTTTGTGTTGTGGCTTTCAGTTGGGTGAATCGTACTATTTATTATAGATGAATTGATCGATATACTATTTATTGTAGATGAATTGATCGATAAGTCTGTTGGTAAACAAAATGAGGAATTTGTTGATAATTTTCCTGAAAAGTTGATAGACGGAATCCCTAACAAATTGGAGAATCAACTTTTCGAAGGTGCTACATGTAAGAAGTAATAGTTTTGAAGAAATTCATTCTTTACGTGTCATTGTATTCTCTCTGACAATGGTAGATATGATAGTTGTTGATTTAATAGACTATATGACCCTGAAAATAGCTTATTGGACAAAAAGAATTAATATGGAGGACCTTAAAGATTTAATAGGCTTGTTGTTCATCAAAATTGTTGTTAATCATATTTTTTATAGTAATATACTAATATATTTAAGCGCATGGTGTGTGTAGAGATTTTTTTCTCATAGCTGTACTTATGATTTACCTTTTCATGAGCATGTGAAAGAAGGAAAAAAACATGAGAGATATGTTGATTGTTGTTTTGGTTTTAGTGTAATTTCTCATCCATCTTCTGATGCTTCCATGTTTCTTGTGCTTGCAGTTTTTTGTTGGAGGCAATTGGAAATGTGTAAGTACGGATTCTCACTGCATATATTCTCCTCCCAGTGTCGGTCAATATTGCCAGAAATTGCTAATCAATCACTCGAACAGCCCTTTTTTTTAATTTTCAATTTTTTTTACTAGTTTTTTTCCTGGGATTCTTTAATAACTAGTTAGTATTGCTACTTTTTTATGAGTCCAAAGCTAACTCTTTTCATTTGTCATTTCTATATTGATTTTCTTTATTTTGTGTGTGTGAGTGTTTTAAATTAAATGGTTTATATGGTTATCAATTTGGTAATGTTTTTGTTGACTATGTATTATTAACAAATTATGCACATCTTTTTCCCCATCATTTTAGAATATCTCCAACTTCTGTATAAATCATTTTCCTTGCCTTTGATTATTCACCACTTTTGTTGTTTATTTTTGGCCTCTAACTCAACACAAATGTAGATAAGGAAAATAAAGTGAAGGAGAAGTAGTCAAAGAGAGAGCGAAGAGATAACACAAAAGCATGTAGCTAAACAAATCAAAATACGCGTTTACAATAGTGTGTTATTTACATTCTTATTTTGGTCCGTTTATATACTACTATAAGAACTCTAAAATTTTGGTAGGGGATTATAGATATTTATCTAACGTGGATTAGTTTTAAATATATAAGAAAATAAATATGGAACTAAAATTGTTTTTTAATATATCAGAAAAAGTATATATTTGGTTCTATCCCTAATGAACTATTTTATTATCTGAAAACATCAATTGATTATTTGTTTCTTCTAAACTCGAGCTTTTCGTAAATACCATGCTGGTTTTCCAATTAGAGGATTTTAACCTACTTCAAAATTGGTCTAAACTCTAATATTTTCTGCCATAGCTTTCGCCTTCTCTCTTTCTCCTTAAACTTAGTATTTTTATATTTACCCATCAGATTGTAGTCATATATCGTGGTCTTCTCCTTATAATTTTTCTTTGCTGAGCTCGCTATTTTTGTTTTAATCAGAATGGCACAAAAGAATCGATCAGTAAGCTTGTCTCTGATTTGAATGGTGCCAAGCTGGAAAATGATGTTGGTAAGTCACTGTCTTTTCTGGTTTTAATATTCATCAATGTGAATGGCTGTTTGGTTGACCCTACCCTCTATCACCAAGATAAATGCTAAATTGAAATTTTATGTGCAAACCGAATAGGCAAGGTATATGCTAAGATGTGTGCTCGTGTGGATGGCAGCAGCCACATGAAAACAAAGAAGCCCGCGCACGCACAGTCTTTAGGACTTGAAGTTTGCAGTTCATAACAAAGGATTAGGGAGGAAGGGAGGAGTTGTCTTGATGCAAACTTAACCCTAAGTAGAGAATTTCCAAGAATATTAAAAGATTAAGTTTACCAACATGTAATGCCAATTAAGTTAGAAATTAAAACTAATAATTGGTTTGATGGATTTTTAAGAATTGAAACAAGTTTAATAAGCTAAATTAAAGATTCCAACCTAACAATCAATAATTAGACCTAAACGTTCTTCACAAGTAAAATAGTTAATAACGATTCGTACCTAATTAGCAAGTGGAAGCACACACACTCAATATTTGTGGACGATAGATAATTCAGATAATATTCTAGAGACGATAGATACTATCACAAATAAATGAAGGAGTGGAAAGTGATTATCGGGTTCAAAGCAAATCGCGTTAGTGTTCCGAGGGCTGCGGTGGTGAGGTAGCGAAGAGGCATTGCTGTGGTGGATGAGCTGGCTACCGTCGGGGATGCAACGAGGTGGAAGGAAGGGTGATGGCCTGTGGTGGTGCCGAGGTAGACATCGAGTGTGGAGGAGGTCAGTTGAAGGGAGTGGGAGGAGGTCGGGTTGATGGGGTTGGTCGGAGGATGAGAGGAAGCGGCAAGGGAGTCGGGGCGGGTGATGGCGAGTGGCGACGGTGATGGAAGAGGGGAAACAGTGTCGTGAAGTGGTCGTCAGGGGTGGATTAATTAGGGTTCGATTTGAAGTGGATTAATGAAGTGGATTAAGGAGGATTTAGGGTTTCGATTTGAAGTGGGTTTACGGGGAATTAGGGTTTCGATGAGGGAGGGGCAGTCGGGGGTTGTTGGGTTCGGGAAGAAAAGAAGAAAGAAGAAGAAGAAGAAGAGAAGGAGAGAGAGCGTAGTGTGCTGTGAATAAGGGGATTTATGGTTTGGATTTGGTAAAGAATTTGGGAATTTTGGTGTAGTTTTAGGGCTTCTCATAAACCCTAATATTCTCTCATTTGTTTTACACAAAACGAGAGTTGAAGAGCAAAAACTCAATCAGAATAATTTTTTTAATCAACAATAGCATCCTTCTCATTATTTTCAAGGCCTATATATAGGCTCAAAACAAAATCTCAATACAAATATCCAAAATATTCTAATACAGAAAATAAAGGAGTGCAAATTGCAAAACTACTACATATGGCTAAATCTCAAAATAAAACAAAGCTGAACCGATGTCTACCTCCACACCATTTACATCTCGCTGACCTCAGTATCAATAATGATTTTGTAGTAGGCATATGAAGAGTTTTCTTCTTTGCTTATACCATTGTTTCATGTTCAGGCATGGTAGACATTTGAAAAATATTTTGTGCTGCATTTTTGAAACACACTGGGGATCTTTAATCTCCAGTAACATGTGCCAAGTTTTCGCAGCTAATTTGGTAATACTATATCAATCACAGTCTTCAACGCTCATATTTGAGGTCTGATACTTCATCAGATTACTTTATCATTGTTTGAAGGTTGAATAATCTTCCTCTTCAAAGCGCAACTTCCCACCCAAAATTGTGCTTCTAATCTGTTTCAACATTCTTGTTTCTCAAGTTTGCTATGGTGATCTTATCCATACAAATATACTTCTTCTGAATTCCAGAATGTTCATCATTTGTAAGAGCAGTTGTATGTATCATGCAATAGTGCTCTTAGATGTAAATGATTCTTTGAAATTGGGAAAAAAAACATCCAATTTTCTAGCAAATTGTTGAAGACCTGAGACTTTTGTCAAAGAGTAGAAATGTAGAATAGTAGGGAGGCAACTGATACACATGCAGCATTGGCAACTTAAAAGGATTATGTGAAACAATTAAGCTTTGTTCTTCAAAGCACAATGCTTTATAATTTAAACACTTTCGTGTTTGGTCCTTGCTTTTGAAAAGAAGAAGACTGTTAGTTGTTTTGCATATTCTTTGGTTTTCACCATATATTTAAGTAGCATTCAGTGACATCTGATGTGAATCTGAGTTATGAGATTTATCCAGAGGGATGTCCCTGTTTGTTTTATACTTCACAGTTTATACAAGGGAGATTTCTTTGTAGCTGATTTCCCGCCGTTTACTTAAGGGCCGATTATTCGTTTGCTTGCAAATTGGGTTGCAATACTAGTTCTACTGTACTGCAAGCCTGAATACAATTGTTTGGATGAAATAGGTACACGTGTTGGTAAAGGAGTTGAGAGTTGCAACTAAAGCGTTTGAGTATAGATTCAACAACAGTTGCACACAAAAAGCTTCTTTGTGGTACCTTGCCACTCAGGGGCCTCTTGAAACTTCGGTTGCAAGTTGCAACTACCTTTTGGTTTCAAGTTCCAATGCATCTAAATGCTTGCAATGAGCTGATTTACGCACTCTAGTAGCTACGGGACCAGTTCAAGCAAACAAACAAACAATTCCTGCTCAAGCTGCTTGTGGCTCTTTACTGTCGCTCAGTTGAAGCTATGAAACTCACCTTTTTAAGTCCTTTGTCAGGAATTTGGATATTGAAATTTGAATAGAACAAGTTAATAAGAAAGAAAATAAGCTGGATTCTTTTATCACAATTTTCAGATGGTTATTTATTGTGGATTTCAAAAATCAAATCAATACCCTGCACCACATATCTAGAATCATATATCATAGATTATTATCTCCAAGATCATGTTGACTTGATGTATTAATCACTAGGAAGTGACATGAAATGGGACAAGGGTTGTAGGTTTTTTTTTTCCTTTCCATTTTACGATGATTTGCAGATACGATGCTGTCACTATTTTTATCGAAGGGAAGATAAAAAGGATTATTTCCTAGTTTCCTTTTTCGTTTCCTTATGTTTTGTATATTGAACTAGTTGACTTGATTCCGGAGTCTCTTGATCTGTTTCTATACCCTGAAGATAGAATTAGTTGTTCTTCTAAATTGCCCCACTACTTAATGCAATCATGTCCAATTAACTTTCAAAACTTGAGGGTGCATGCTGTTGAGATAAGTTATCTATTTTCTTAAAAAGACATTTTGCATTGTGAAAGTCCCTGCCACTATGCTAAAACTTCGAAGTTGTAGAAGGTTTGAAGAAAAATTCACTTGTATTCTAGCACGCCCCCTCTGGTCGAGATCCTACTATTTTATTGGCCAAAGAAATGAGATAAATGCCCAACAAATTGCGAGCTGAGACCTGGACAATGCGCAACGGTATATTATTTTTTTAAAATCCGCTTTTAAATTGTGTAGCCGGTGGGATTCGAACATACAAGTCCCTGCTACTATGCTAAAACTTCGAAGTTGTAGAAGGTTTGAGGGAAATTGCACTTGTATTCTAACATGCATAATGAAATGCTTGTATGTACTATGTACAACTTATAAGCGATTTTAGGGCGAAAACTTCAAGCTCTACATACAGTGTAGATTGCCAAGAATCTGCAAACAGGTAAAAAAAGGATTTTTAAAAAAACCTGTTAGGATGTGGTTTACACTTACTGACATGATAACTGGAGCCAACGAAAGGCCAAGACAATTTCTTTTCTGAACTTTGTGATAAATCTAGATTCCATGATCTAGTATCTCGTGGGTATCTTGTGGAACTCAGCATGATGGCTGGGTGGCTGGCATCGCTCATAATATGATCTAATTCCACTGAATAGTTACATTTACAGGTTAACATGTCAGTGATCCTTGAATGGAGGATTTCACCTGGGTGACTTTTGGTATGTGTAATCTACCTGGGAATGTGATTCCTAGGTATCATTAATGTGCTTGGGCCCCACACTCGTGGGGGTTTTAACATTCTTATGTTTGGTATTGAAATAAAATTTCTGATACTTTGCCAACCTCAACCAGATTCTCATGGTAATCCTAAGATCCTAAGCTGATTGAATGGGAATCATATTACTCCTTACCAAGGAATCTAGGCAGCCACCTATTAAAACACCGTTGGGAGGTGATCATGGGCAGAGTTAGTTATAACGATCTCTGAAACCATGTTAGCCAATTGGCAGCAATTCTTGCTCTGAGAGGAAGGTTTTGGGCTTGAATCCAGTGGGTGCTGTGAATTGGGGTGGCAGCTAGGGTAATTAAAGTATGGTTTGTATTTGGAAAAAAGTGTTAGAATATCAGTAATAATGAGCATTATTGTGAAAAAATTCAAGTCAATCAGTATCTGTTCTAAAATTTTTAGAACCTAAAGTGAAAGTTGAGAGAGGGGTAAATAGATAAGCCAGGACTAGGATGCCGATGGTCCGGAAAAAACTTCAACAAAACGCAAGTACAAATTATTCACCCAATTTGAAAATCGGATATGAAATACCATTTCTGTAAATTAATATTGACCACTATTCGTAGGACTTAACTGGATTAGAATGGTTTAAGTGATATCTTACTGAATATGTGATATCTTTCTTTCGGATGTTTATGAATTTGAATCTCAGGCCGAAATGCCCCGGGTATATATTCACCTCAGCATGCTTATCAAGATTGGCAATTTCCTTTTGCTGGTGAAGTAGGACGTTGGAGGTCCTAGAGTGCCTGTAATTTTTTTTACTGCTTCTGGCTTCTTAGAACTTACTGTTAGAATTGAAACATACAGTCCAAGTAGTGTCAAACTAAATAATGATCCATATATAGATCTAATGTTCATCTGGAACTGATACTTTTGCTTGCCAATGCGCAACTAGCTGTTCGATTCTTGATTCTTTAATATATTAGTCCTTGGACAGTATGTGCTCAGAGAGAAATAATAATGGTCAGTGCATAACGATTAGTGGGACTAACTGAAAGGGTTTAAACACAGGGTTTTTTTTTGCATTATAAAATACTTAAATTGTTTTGTGTAGGAGCAAGTGTTAGAGATAGACCAGCGTATTCAATTATCATAATGGAGGTGATGTATGAATACTTTATTATGCGACATGATTCACATGAAGGGTAATTTAATAATGAAAATAAATGCAACACTAATTTAAACTCGTTACTTTTCCATATTTTCCTACTTAAGTTGCTATTGTTTGTGGAGCAATTGTTAGAGACAGACCAGTTGATTCAATTATCATAATGGATGTGACATTCGAATAATTTAGTACACACCATGAAGGGTGATCCAATAATGACAATAAATGCGACACTAATTTAAACTTGTTACTTTTCCATATTTTCCTAGTTAAGTTACTATTGGTCTCTGTGCGGTTGATAGGAAATGCTGCTAACAATAGTGACATTGTGGATTCTCACCAATAATTTTTTTTTTAATAAAGTGACTTTGTGGATGCATTGCATTATTTATCATGCACAGGTAAAAGAACAGTTGTGACTTGATTTATATTGTGTTCAGATATCGTTTTGATAATAAGTAGTTCTTTTTTGTTTTTTATTATTTTAAATTGTGAATATGCTGATGTTGGCACCTCCATTTAAACACTGATACATCAGTTTTGTGCATTATATACCCTTATTTGTTTTGTGTATTGGAGCATAAAACTGTAGGAGGAAGTGTTTAAACTAGATGATTCAAGTATTCAACAATCATAAAGGTCAGGTGATCATATGAATACTTTATTGTACAACATGACAGCTAATCTAATAGTGAAAATTAATGCGGCACATTTAGTTTGTTACTTTTCCATAATTTCCTAGTAATGTTACTATTATTTGTTCTGTGTGGTTTATAGGAAATGTTGCTAGCGATAGAGACTTTGTGGATGCATTGCAATATTTATCTTTCATAAGTAAAAGAACAGTTTGTGATCATACGCCATTTGATTTTTTTAGAGAGTAGTTCTTATTTGTTTAATTAATATGTTTAATTGTGAATGTGCAGATGTTGTCGTGGCACCTCCATTTGTTTATATTGACCAAGTGAAGAGTTCACTCACTGATCGTATTGAGATATCTGCTCAGAATTCATGGGTGGGAAAAGGGGGAGCCTTCACTGGAGAAATCAGGTTATTATTCTGTTTCCTGTTTGATATTTTATTTAAAATAACCGGCATAGTATTTAGATATATTTTGTAAGAACTAGTTCAATTAAGTGGTTTTCTATTAGTTTGATGGACTGCTGTTATTAGTTATGACTTCTCTTGGTTCTTTCTCAGGGGGCTTTTAGCCGCAATGAGCCAATTTTTGGAAATTTGATATTGTCAGATTCCATTGATGACAGGGCCTCAAAATCCTCTGTTTCCCATGCTTGGTTGCATAAGTATAATAGGTGGCATTCCCCTTGCCAATTGATGCTTCATTGTCATATGTTTAGTTGTCATATAGAGTAATTTGGAAATTTAGGTTTGGGCATACTTTTTTGTTCCATCTCATTCTTCAGTGTTGAGTCTGCCAGTATTAAATAAAATAATCAGAAACGGGAGGGGTCCAACCTGATTCAGGTCTTAGAGACCACCTGTTTTGCAACTGAACATGTTAATCCTTTTCAGAAAGAACTGTTGATGTGGACACTGATTCCACCACTTTCTTTACATTTTCACTGCAACCAAGTGCAATCAACTGAGTATGTTTTTGTACTCCTGTTCTTAGTAGAACTGAACCTGTAAAAGTATATTTTTAGTAGTTTTTACTGGCCAACAACCAAAGCATTGTAAAGAAAACTGCCTATACTCATGCAGCTGATACTATGGAGTAGAATTTAGATTGTAACCAAATCTATGCCTCGAAGATCAAGAATAATTGGCCTAAAAATGCCAAAATTCCAAGCCCTCAAATACATCTAATTTCATCTAGTCATCTTCATTTCAGTACCTTCATTATTCGTGCTGTTTCCATATTGTATTAGTTCATGTAATCCGTAGTTCATGTAATCCGTTGCCTTGGTTAAAAATTATTGGCTAGCCAAACGGTGGCATCATTAGAGTTACTAAATTTTGTTTATATTATGCAGTGTGGAGCAACTTATAGATATTGGCTGTAAATGGGTCATTCTGGGTCATTCTGAGCGGAGACATGTTATAGGTGAAGATGACCAGGTACTGATCTGACAACCTCAAATTTGGTCATATCCCACCCTTTAAAAAGGAGGCATTTGCAGTTTAAGTTTTGTATCATAATATTGTTTATATGTTTTCAGTTTATCGGGAAAAAAGCTGCATATGCCTTGAATCAGAATCTTAAAGTTATTGCCTGCATAGGAGAGAAATTAGAAGAGAGAGAGTCTGGAAAAACTTTTGATGTCTGTTTCCAACAGCTGAAGGCTTTTGCTGGTGATGTTTAAGTGTTGTATTTCTCTGATGAAGTATATATATTTGTCAATTTCCGCTCATGGGAAAACTATAATATAACTGTATATGTTTTCTGTGTTTCTCATTTTTCACTTTTTTTTGTTTGTTCAGATACTGTTCCAAGTTGGACTGATGTTGTTATTGCATATGAGCCTGTATGGGCAATTGGTACTGGGAAAGTAGCTACACCCCAGCAGGCTCAAGAAGTGCATGTTGCTGTTCGTGATTGGCTCAAGAATAATGTATCAGCTGAAGTGGCCTCCACAACACGTATTATTTATGGAGGTAACTGATTCCTCCGAGTATTTTTTCTTCCTCTCCCCTTCTTTTCCTCCTACGGTCCAATTAAAGGTGTTAGCAAAAGGATAGGGAACAGAAAGTGGAGATTTTAAGTCAGTTAAGTCAGTTAAGTCGGTCTCTAATCTAGTTCCACGAGACACATTGTTGCCACATGGGCTATGTAAATCGAAATTAGTTGCTTGAGTTTCAGATTTATTATGGCTCCACATGTTACGTAGGTGAAATTAGATTCCGCAAAAATTAATTTGAACTTTGGAGCAGGAAATCCAGGAGATGTCGTGTGTATGTTCTCCCATCTTTGTTTTTTTCTCAGCTACTATCATCTCTATAGTCCACTTCCAAATAAGATATTTATACTGTAGAAGTAGTTAATGTCACATATGTATTAGCCATCTTATATTCCCAAGGTCTTAATTCCAAAGTCCTTAGACATGGAACTTATAAGATTTCTTATTTCCATTATTTTTGGAAATTATAGATCTCCAATTTCGTATATAATCTCTAAATTGCATATGCCTAAGAAGTTGTAAATGACTAAACTCATGAGATTCAGTCCTAAATTTACCTCGCAACAGTGATTTGTATGACCATACCAGTAATTGTTGCATACGCAAGTTGGTGGGTGTGGTATCAAGCTAGACGAAAGTGGAAGGGAGAGAAAATGGTCATTCTTATTTGAGAATGGTATACATTCATGGTAAATGCCAAAAGGTGTATCTCTGCTCTATAGACTTAGAAGAATATACCTAACTTGTTTGTTTTGTCATACTTAGTTCCAATCCAGAATACAGATTCCATTATGGGAATGCTGAGATCCATTACCATTATGTTTCGCGAAGGTTATACAAGTTATTCATAGATCTCTATGAATCCCTCTATGTGCACAATCTGAACATAATTAACTCGCTTGGGTCATTATTTGCACATCTTTATGTACAGGGTCTGGCCAACTTTGAAGACTGTAGTAGTTTCATTGTGCTAGGTCCCAACCTATGTTGCAGGTTCATAAATGCAAACGCTACATGATACGATTCAGAGACTACAGTTTGGCGACCTTGAAAAAAAAATATTACCTGGGTCCTGAGATGGGAATACAACAAATTATATACAATGGGAGTCTTCAAGTAATCACCAACTTTGTGAGCACTCCATGAGCACCACAGATGATAAGAACACTCCATGAAAGCTATGGACCTTTCATCTTGTTCTGCATTCCTAAGATGATCTAAGGATGTGAAATCAATCTATATGAAATCTATTTGCAATCCACCATTTGAATAATAAAGATAATTTCAGCAATACAATTTTGTTACCTTTTAAAGAATAAAGCATAAGCAAACAAACTACAAATAACTTGATTTAACATCCTTAGGCTATCTTAGGCATGTAGAACAAGATCAGCTTTTCGGAGCTTTCATGAAGTGTTCCTAGCATCTGATGCTCACAAAGGTGGTACTCACTTTATGACTCCCCTCATACATATATATCATACATATACATAGAGAGAGGGAACATGCATGTTTAAAATCCTACCCCTCCTCCCAATTGCATGATCACACTGTTCCAAAGTATTTTGCATTTTGTAAAACATGAAAGGAAGAAATATCGTGAGGGTTGAACATGTTTTGCCAATCCATAAGTGGTCTCAATTGTTTTATTGCTGAAAAACCATTCATTGTGCAACCACATTATGAATGACAAAACGTGTTTAAATGTAGTGATTGTACATTACCCTACGCTTTATAAATCGAAGTTCAATTTGATTAGTGTGGATCGTGAATTTGGGATGTGGGAATATGGTTTTTAGCCTGCCTTAGGAGGAGATTTCCTTCAATATTGCAGGATACTTATGGGGAGGGAGAGAGAGGAAAGGGAGTCTCATACTTGTAGGAGGAAAATTCCTAAATATAGACTCCATATGCACGATCTAAACTGTTCATTGTGTTTCTTATGTCATAAGATGTTTGTGAACAAAAATTCAAGTCGAATGGAGGCTTCTTAACCATGCATTGGATGGTGCCAATCCATTAAATTATTGGAAAACTGTTCAATTTGCAATCACTTAAAACATGGTTAAATGACATCCAAACCGTTTGATCTTTTATACATATACATTATATGACAAAAAAATCAAAGTGAACAGTGTGGATCATCCATAGGGTGTCCCTCCAAGTAATTACAATTGTTCTATAGGACGAAATCACCAGTGGCTCGAAAATGTTGTCTATGGTGGGCAAAACCCAAAGAAACATGGAAACATGGATTTAGACACGCCGAAACGAATAAGATCCAAAATGACACTGACACGAGAAATTTTAGAAAAAAACAGTAAAGTGCTGGTGCAGTACTGGATTCATGTGTCCAAACATGATACGACTATCAAATAAAAGTGTGTAAGCTTTGAGGGGGAAGTTTATATTAAGTTTTAATATTGGAACAAAATATGAATAAGGATGATCAGATCTAGGAAGAGAAGAATGGACAAGTTGCTACTTTGTTTTCCATTTATGTTTTAGTTGTAATTTTTTTATTTATAAAAATAGTTATAGAATCTTAAATCTAGTATTTGACAGGTCATTTGTGCTATATAGATCCGCCCTTGGAAATAACCTCCACACATGTAGTACTATGAGAACGTTTCTCAAACTAAGCTTCGTGAGAACTCCATACTGGAGCCATCCAATGGATAGTACGGACATACGGACCCTTCATATAGGGGAATATCTCTACTTGTGTTTGTGCGTCAATATGTATAAAATAATTTGAAAAGTGGTAAATGTTGTGTGCGTGCGCGCAATTTGAAAAGTGATAAATGTCTTGCAGATGTCTATTTAATATTGTCTTTAATATATAGTTATCTATTGACAGGTTCAGTAAATGGGGGCAATTCTGCTGAACTTGCAAAACAAGAAGATATAGATGGATTTCTTGTTGGAGGTGCTTCTTTGAAGGTATAATCTTACAACACCAGCTTATTTTTGGGGCCTTGTTCCATAAGGATGAAAGCAAAAATTGTAGAAGTTAAATGAATAGCTCTTTTTTATAAAACTTCTAATTCAATTTATATTTATGTTCTCATTGATTTATGCATGACTGTAAATTTGCACAAGTTCATACCTGGAATTTCCAACCTATCTTATTAGTGGGCATATTTCACATGTTCGATTGAATTAAATAATTAAGATGAATCTGAAGTATTTCTCTTTCTTTTTGGTTCACCAAATGTATAAAAGGTCAAAATCACAAATTATGACCTCTAGTGATAAGGTATATCCCTAAGTTGGTTTTTTAGGCCTTGGGAACGATTACAAGACAGACAATCTATAGTATGTTGCACAAATGCATGCACAGGTATAACACAGACAATGCAACAAAAGAATTAAAAAAAAGTACAGGGTCATGGCTACTCACCCCCATAGGTTCCTTCCGGTCGTTAATGACTTCAATATTTTTAGATAATAGTAGATGGAAACAACACTCGAAGGGATTCCTATTGAAACCAAGAAATATAAGCCTGCTAGTCGCTCAGACAGAATAAAAGTTTTTTTCAAGAAGAAATTCTAGTGGAGGAAGACCTCCAAAGAAAAAGTGAGCCAAAACATGACCTTTTGTACACTATCCTAAAAAGTCTCAAATGGTTTATGTCCTGTATGTAGACCAAATGACACAATCCAAGCTGAAGTTCCAAGGTTCATGGAGATTTAGATTAACATATAAGTTATCATGCTTGCATATCCGTTATTTTGTCTCTCAACAAGTTTCCAATAATTACATGTCTGATTTGGTCGATGGAGATATAGAACAATATGCAGGTTGTCATGCTTGAATATCCATTACTGAGGCCCTTAACAAGTTTCGAATAATTATTTTTCTGATGGAGGTATAGAACAACATTCAAGTTATCATGCTAGACTTTTGGGAGATATATAGACTTAATATAAGTTATCATTGTTGCAAATCCATTATCTTGACTTGAGTCAACAATTTCTTCAATAATTACACCAGAGAGTAGCCCAACTTTAGTCTTTCTATATATTTTAAAATATATTTAGTCTTCAAGAGAGCCCATAGAAAATCCTATTTCCACTGCCTAAATTCATGTTCACAGCGTTCAAATTGATCTCCATATTATAGACCATGGTGATATAAAGTCACAACATTTAAACATGTTTTATCCATTCATTATGTGGTTGCAAAATGGACGATTTTTTAGCAATAAAACAATCGTCAAACATAATGCATGAGCAAAACATGTTCAACCCTCGTGATATTTCATCTTCATTATGTTTTACAACATGCAACTCTTTGAACGGTCTCCATCATGCATTGGGAGGAAATAGGATGTTTAGGCATGTTCTTAGAGGAAATTTCCTCCTTTGCTGCATGATTTCCCATTTTTCTCATATATATATATATATATATATATATATATATATACTCCCTCTATTTCAAAATATAAGTCATTCTAGGTTTCTACACGACTATTAAGAAACAACCTAGGATTGAGTAAACGTACTCCATGTTCTTGGTTTTTGAAGCTCATAAATGAGCCATCAATTGTACAATGTCCATTTTGCCATCCTCTATAATTTTTTTATTACTTCTCTTACAAAAAAGGATGATGGTAAAATTAGAAATCTTACAAAAAACTAATTCATAGACATTTAAGAATGACAAGACATCTCATCGAAAACCTAAAGTGACTTATATTATGAAACAAAATAAAAAAAATCATATTGATCTACTTGTCTAAATTAGTCTAATGATGGGAGATCAGTCATTTGAATTTTGTTTGCCCATGCATTGAAGTGTCACAAATTGTATCGCCGAATATCATAATTTTTCATGTGACATGATGCATGGACAAATGAATTTCAAATTACTTGATTTTATATTTCTAGCCTAATTTAATCATTCTAATCAATGTGAACGGTTCAGATCATCCATATGATGACTATGCAAGGAGTTCTCACGAAGCTTATAATGAGAATGGTTCTCACCAAATTGCCTTCCTATATATATGACATGATTCAGAGAGAAATTCTTTGGTGAGAACCACGTGATAACTTTAATTTGGGACATTGTTTGAATGATCCAAATTGTTCATTTTGATATACATACCTAAATTAGTCTAAGGATGTGAGATGAAGTTATATGTATAAGGAATAAGGGGGATAGTCCGTTTCGAAACTTATATCTTGAAATAAGGGGAGAGGTAGGGTCTCACATGATCAACCCCTCCTTTATGTGTGTGTGTGTGTTCTCTTATTCCTCATAGAAAGTTACCTCAAGGAGTCATTCCTTGCTCCAAGTAACCATAATCTAATCTAACCCTTAGTTTTTCCCACTCATTCCCAAATTACCTGACATGCTACTCTCATAGCATCGAATGTGAGCAAGACGTACATAACAGAAACACTTCTTATAAGGATTGGATATTTCCGTTCAGGTTAACTTTTGGAACATACATGGATTTGGTGTGTTAGATATTTATTGATCAAGTTCCGGTGTCACATGTATTAGACACAGACATATTACTGCTTTTGAAGTGTCTTTGCAACCAAGGTCTACCGGCCAATGTTGTGCAACATAGTAAAGCTTAGAAGTGCAACATAGTAAAGCTTAGAAGGCGGAACCTAGGAGCATAATGACATGTGCCCTTCGTTCTACGTTTTTTTCTTCGTCTGAAAAGGGTATGTTTGGATGGTTGAGTCGGGGTACATTATGTTGTTTTACCCGCACTGTATACCAAGCTTACATAAAAAAAATTCGAGATCAAAATGGCTTGGTATTGTTTGATTTTTCCCGTTTAAATGGGGTTTAAACAGAAAATTTGTTTTCTATTTTTAATATAAAAAATATTTAAATACTAGGAAAACTGAAGGAAAAAATATTTTAAAATCCAGCTATAGGAGCGACATCTAGGAAAAAAATTCAGAGATATCCAAGTGAGGAGGGAAGTGATTGAGGACTGGAGCGTTGGCATTCCAGGACACAGGGATGACGATGATAGAAAAGGAGCGATGACTTGAATTTCTTTTTCAGTTTTGAGCGTGTGGCATTTAAAAGATAAAATAAAAATAGAAGTGAATCAAGCGATGAGGGATTTGCTATTAAATGGGAACGGATTGGGTTTTAATAGAATTATTTGATAAAAATTCAAAATCCAAGCCTAAAATCCGTTGGAGAAGTTTTTTTGTTTAGACCCCAAACTTGGTAATTGCATGTTTTTGCTGAACATATTGATTTAACTGAACATATTGATTTAATTGTGCATATGTGGCCCAATACTTGAAAGGAATAGTCATATTGAACTAGCTGCGTGGTCTTCTTTATATACATTTACATCCTGTGCATAAATTGTTTTTTCTCCTCTTCGCTAAAGCACAAGTTGGTCAGCTAACTTTAACAGCAAGAGCATTTATTAGCATCTTCCGCCATTGATTTTATTTCCTATTCACACTTCATATGCCTGTCTAATTATTAACAAAAGAAGAATGTTACGAGTTTTATTTTTCTTTCTATGTTTTATCTCAATACATAACCTAAGGGAAGGGTTCTGTGTGTGGACAACCACCAACACCCATATGCACTGCACATGCTACGGTTATGGTTTGGTTCGATTATAATTTAATTGGTTCCGCTTCGGTTATGGTTTTCAGAAATTAACATATTTGGTTCGTTTTGGTTGGTTTTTTGTTAACCAAACTTCCTACAAAATAACCAATTAACTAAACCATACAAATAAAACTCCCAGATCTCATTCTGCTCCCATTCACACTCCAATGCACGTTCTCTCTCCCTGCTTTCTCTCTCTCATTACGCTCTTTCTCCCCACCCTTCTCGCTCATCGCGCTCTCGCCCTCTCCCCCTCTCTGTACTTTACCTGTCATTGCTCTCTTCGGCGTCTTCGCCCTTTCTCGATATCTAATTCTCTCTGTGTCTCTCTTCATTCTTTTTCATCTTACCTATCCCTCTTCGCTCTTTCTCTCTCTCTCTTTCTCTCTCGGCTTTCTATATCTAAGGCTCTTTTTCTCTCGTCGATCTCTCATACTTCTCTCTCTAGTTTTGGTTTGAATTTTACTCGAAAAAATTAATAATAAAAATATTTAAAGAAAAATTGGATTCAATTATAGCCGAAAACCGACCAATGAATCGGATTGATTCAGTTCGTCATATTTTTTTGGTTAACTTATTTGGTTACCATAGTGTTATTGTTATGTTATGACCCAAATTGCTCTTAGGGCCCATTGGGCTTAGTATCTTCATATATGTAATACTTAGAATCAAATGAATACAAATCAACATTTTTGCCCTAATCTCTCTCTCTCAAACAGTCGGCTCTCCTTCTTCCCCTCTTCTCATCCATCTTCTCAAAACCCTAACAATCCACAACCCATTCAAACTCCACCTTCTTCTCAACCTTCTCATTCTCCTTAATAGTCGGCTCGGGTGCAACATCATTTGCCTTCAACATGGCCGACTCATTGAAAATGACATCTCTTGAAATAAGGAATTTGGATTGTTCGGCACAAGACGGTGGTCAACACTCCACAACAAAATGGTGTTGCAGAAAGGATGAATAGGACACTACTTGAAAGGTCTAGAAGTATGCTTTCAAATGCGGGTTTGGGTAAGGAGTTTTGGGCGGAAGCCATTAACACATCCTGCTATTTGGTGAATCGATCTCCTACTACTTCAATTGTGTTGAAGACACCCGAAGAAATGTGGTCGGGTAAGACGGCCGATTATTCGAATCTGAGGGTGTTTGGTTGTTCCGCTTATGTACATGTGAATGAAGGAAAGTTGGAGCCTAGATCGAAGAAGTGTATTTTTGTTGGGTATCCCAGAAATGTGAAGGGGTATAAGTTGTGGTGTCCCGAATCATCCAAATTCCTTATTTCAAGAGATGTTATTTTCAATGAGTCGGCCATGTTGAAGGCAAATGATGTTGCACCCGAGCCGACTATTAAGGAGAATGAGAAGGTTGAGAAGAAGGTGGAGTTTGAGGTGCCGGTCCAAGAAGGTGATGATTTGATCTCACATGATGATGTCAATTTGGAGGAAGCCCAAGAAGAGGTACAACCATATGCATTGGCAAGGGACCGAGCTAGAAGAGAAACAAGACCACCTACAAGGTATGGATACTCCGACTTTGCTTACTGTTTGGCAATTGTAGAGGATGTGGAGTATTGTGAGCCATCTTCCTACAAGGAAGCCATTTCTTCTAAAGATGCGGCCAATTGGGTTGCCGCTATGAATGAAGAGTTACAATCTTTGCAACAAAATGAGATTTGGTCTCTTGTGAAGCCTCCGAGTGGTAAGAGGGTTGTGGGTTGCAAGTGGGTGTTTAAGAGGAAGATTGATGGCTCAAATCCCGCGGATTTTCGATACAAGGCAAGGCTAGTGGCTAAAGGGTATAGTCAAGTCCAAGGTGTGGACTTCAATGATGTGTTCTCTCCCGTAGTTAAGCACACCTCCATTCGAGTTTTGCTCTCTTTGGTGGCAATGAAGGATTTGGAATTGGAGCAAATGGATGTGAAAACTGCCTTCTTGCATGGTGATTTGGAGGAGCAGATTTACATGAGCCAACCGGAGGGTTTTGAGGTTGCGGGAAAGGAGGACCGTGTGTGTCTTTTGAAGAAGTCCCTTTATGGCCTTAAGCAATCGCCGCGGCAATGGTACAAGAAGTTTGACTCATTCATGGTGAGTATTAATTTCCATCGTTTCAATTATGATAGTTGTGTTTACTTCAAGAAGTTGGATGGTGGGAATTTCATTTACTTGTTGCTCTATGTGGATGACATGTTGATTGCATCCTCAAACTTGAAAGAAGTTAGGAGGTTGAAAGAGCAACTAAGTTCGGCATTTGAGATGAAAGATTTGGGGGCTGCCAAAAGGATTCTTGGGATGGAGATCACAAGGGATAGGTCCAAGAGAAAGTTATTTCTTTCACAAAAGAGCTTTGCCGAGAAAGTGCTACGCCGTTTTGGCATGGAGAAAGCAAAAGTTGTTTCAACATCTCTTGCGGCGCATTTCAAGCTTTCGGCCGCTTTAAGTCCAAAATCCGATGATGAGAAGAAATATATGGAAAAGGTTCCATATTCAAGTGCAGTCGGGAGTCTCATGTACGTGATGGTGTGCACTCGACCAGACATTGCTCAAGCCGTTAGTGTGGTAAGTAGATATCTCTCTTGTCCGGGGAAAGAGCATTGGGAAGCGGTGAAGTGGATCTTCCGCTATTTGAGAGGTACTATTGATGCTTGCTTGGAGTTTGGTAATGGCAAGAAACTGACGGACTTTGTGGATGCGGATTTTGCGGGTGATTTGGACAAGAGGCGTTCCTTGACGGGTTATGTTTTTACCCTTGGAGATTGTGCAATTAGTTGGAAGTCTACACTTCAAGCCACCGTTGCACTCTCAAGCACTGAGGCCGAATATATGGCGATTACTGAGGCTATTAAGGAGGCTATTTGGCTCAAGGCGTTTGTTGGTGAGATGTCTTCACTTGAGGGTCCTATTACGGTGTTTTGTGACAACCAAAGCGCAATCCATTTGACTAAGGACCGCATGTACCATGAGAAGACGAAGCACATTGACATTCGATACCATTTTGTTTGAGATGTGATCTCGGAAGGCAAGGTTGCCGTGAAGAAGATTGGTACCAAATCGAATCCGGCCGATATGCTCACAAAGCCTCTTCCAATTGCAAAGTTCATGCTTTGTTCAAGTTTGATGTCGGTTTGTTTCTAGCTAGTTTGAGCTAGTTTTGTTTCTAGCATGTTGCTAGTTTGTTTTAGGTTATGTTGGTTTTATGTTTTAGTTTGTTTTAGATGCAATTTGGTTCAAGGTGGAGATTGTTATGTTATGACCCAAATTGTTCTTAGGGCCCATTGGGCTTAGTATCTTCATATATGTAATACTTAGAATCAAATGAATACAAATCAACATTTTTGCCCTAATCTCTCTCTCTCAAACAGCCGGCTCTCCTTCTTCCTCTCTTCTCATCCATCTTCTCAAAACCCTAACAATCCACAACCCATTCAAATCCTAACAGTTATGATTATTTTAGTTTGGGTATAGTTTTGGTTCCTTTTTTTTTATACTCAAAACCGTGGAGCAGAACTGTTGCTCACCCATACCTAGTGGTTAGACTTCCCATTTGAGTTGTTTGATGATGTCAATCTTCCTCATGTTCTGTTCCCAAACCAACTTCTTCATAATCCTAAAAGACAAGTACTTCCCACTTAAACAAAGAATAATCAAACTCTTTCTTAGATAAAAGCATGGGTAGTTTACACTAGTCATCTAGTAAGATAATTTGAGTTAAATTATTCATCTAGCTTGCATTCAAATTCCCAAACTAATAATTTACAACATTGCAAGTACCTCTGGGGTCCTAGTTCTCAACATTTTAGCAAGTGACCAAGAAATCGGATGTTTCAATCTCGCTCGCACCTCCCTTTATGAGGTAAGAGTGTGTGGCTCAAGGTTTTAAATCTTGGACTCGCCTTGGCAAATGGTTTCTTATTTCGAAGATTCATATCAGATACTTGATAAGCATACTTAAATTACTATTATAGATGAATTAGACATTCTAGATGCCGCCAATGAATAAAAATATTGTATAATGCATGTAAAGGAATAAATGAAGTACAAAAAGTGTTTGTAGAACATAGTAGAAATATAAGAGAGAATGTAATATAACTATGCTTACCTGAATTTTGCGTTCATTGGGAGGAAAAGTAGTTTTTTAAAGTATGGATATGGGTAATTGGTCTAAAACCCCGCTTTGTTTCAAACCCTAACCCAAAGAATAAAAGAAGCTGAAATAACGAAGTATTAGGTCATGACTAGGGCTGCAAACGAATCGAGCTATTCGCGAGCTATTCGGCTCGAGCTCGGTCAAATCTCGGCTCGAGCCGAGCTCGAGCTCAAAACCGAGCTCGTTTCGTAAACGAGCTGAGCTCGAGCATGATTTTTTTTATTATAGGCTAAGCTCGTGAGCTATTTGGCTCGAATTGGTCAAAGCTCGGCTTGAACCGAGCTCGAGCCGAGCTCGAGCTCAAAATTGAGCTCGTTTCGTAAACGAGCCGAGCTCGAGCCTGAAGGTATTCGGCAGCCCTAGTCGTGACCTATTGCTTTCTCGGCCGAGATCTCAGAAAAATTGTTCCAAATGAGATATTTTCTAAAATATTGGTTGTCTCACAAAGGCGCCAAGAAGAGATCTTGGCCGAATTTGAGAGTTAAAGTAGTAATGTGGGACAGGCTTCGTTCAAAATAAACAAACAAATAAATGAAGGTTTTTTTTTTATATTTGTCCCTTAATTCATGTGTATTTCTAAATAAGTTCTCCAATTTGGCTCTGTCAAACTTCATTGGTCCCCTCATTGAGAGACCGTTCAAATATAACTAAACCTATGGTTAAAGTACAGATGAGACATGTCCAATGCCTAAGTACCCTCAAGTACACTTCTTCCTTGACCCCCTCAAAAGACCAACTAGGTCACCACCCCCTCCTCTCTCGCCCCCTCACATGAAAAGAATCTGCCTTCTTTTGTCAAGTCTAGCCCTTCCCCTCTTGAATTCAATTATTTCTTCCTCGGAGTCTAATTTGGTTTTTAGGTATTATTCAAGCGGTGATGTCAAAGTTTTGCAAAAAAAAAAAAAAAGATGAGTATTTTGTTTTAAGGCAGGTAAATAATTTGATCGGTTCCCTTTTTTTTCCCTTCAATTTAGAAGTTGGATGCTTGGTTGGAATTCTAATTGGGAATCAAGACAAATTGCAAGGGTTTATGATGATATTAATTTAGAAGCTTAAATTGTAACATTGGAGAAGATTTATAAGCAATTGGGGTTGATGGGTTGATGAAGGAATGGAGGAGGTGGGAATCTATTGGGATGTTGGGAGGCAAGGAAGAAGATTGGAGGCGGCGAAGGCACTGATGAGATTTGGACTTTGGAGAAGTGGAGGTGGTGAAGAGAAGACTTTAAGAAAATGGGTTTGGGAGAGGAATTATTGGAATGGGTGGAGGTGGAAGAGGAGGGAAGAGAGAAAGGGAACAGACAAGTAAGGGTTGGCGAAGGATGGGAAGCGAGTCAGGGATGTGGTAAACTGGTTGGGGAAGGGGATGTGGGTTTGCGTTTTGGGTTTTAGTTTGGAGCTTTGAGTTTTGGGTCTGTGGTAATTGTAGGTTGAGAAGATATGATAGGATGCAGCTGGGTTTTGAAATATGGGTACTGGTGCAGATTGGCTTTTAGAAGATCGGGATCGGGTGTGAATGAAATATATAAATTTGAAAAAAGAGAGAGGAGGCGCTGAAACAGGAATCTGAATGATTCCCGTTAATTTTAACCGAATATTATGTTCACAATTTGAGTTAACGAACTGAGGGACCTATTTCATTCAATTCCTGAGGACTATTTAGAAGTACACATAAATTAAGGGAGTAATATCTTAAAAACTCATAAATAAATAAATAAATAAGTTGTGAAATCACCCAATCATCAACATGGTGAGTAGCCAATTTCTAAAACTGACGGTTCTTTCTTTTTTCCTTTGTATGATTATTTCTTCATCCTTATTAAAAAAAATATTCTCAAAACTTGCGTAAATTTACGTTATAAAAAGCATCAGGATATTACTTCATGATTTATTAAATTTCTGGCCGCATAAACTTGATAAAAGCATTGTTTTATCGAGAAGTATGTATAACAAGTTGTCAATTTCAAACAAGGCTGTTTTTTTTGAAAATCTTTTTATTTAATGAAACTGACAGGAAGCGATAGAGCATTTTCCTCAAGAGTGTAGACTTTCATTATATAATAATGATTTGTTATGTTTAATTAAAACATATGATATAAACGATTTCTAATTTGGAAGTTTGGAATTCACCATACACTAAAATTATGAAGTTTGTACTATCCTTTTGTTCTCACGATTTTGATGTTTTTATATTTTTATTTATTGAATTCAACTAGGAGATATACCTGCATCTGTATCAGAGATTTTTCTTGCTGAATTTAGTTTTGTTTGTTATTGTTGCAGGGTCCGGAGTTTGCTACAATTGTCAATTCCGTGACTTCGAAGACTTCGAAGAAAGTCACTGTTTGATATCTTGTCTAATCTGAAAGTTAAGTGTGAATAAGCTTCAGGATATCGCTATTAAAAATGTCAGAATTACGTTGCAACCTGATTTTGTTTTCTGAGATTTTTTGCTGTGAAATAATGAATGACCAAAATCTTCTCTTTCTTCCCATTAATTGAATGTTTTAGTTGGAGATCAATTGAGTTATAGCTTTATGCTGGAATATAGTTGCCTTTGCTGGTGACCACACCAATATCTGAATCTTGTCCAGTCTATTGTTGTCTTTTCCTGAGGTTTGTGTTGTCCTCATAACTTGGTTTGTTGTGGAATGTCGATTTTTTGTATAAAATATTTAGTCTAAAGAAATGAATCTCGGGTTTTGATCCTTTCTGCAGGCGGTGGAAAACAAAACATCAACAAATCTTCTAACTTGTGGTGGTGTCCTGCTTACAAAAATAGAGTTTAACAAAAATTAATGGTGATTAATCATTGGTGTCACGAATGTTGAATTATGACTGCCTGTGAAGATATGATTTAGTATACAATAATGATTTTAAATCTTTTCTCAAATTGATACTAATGCTTTTTCCTTTTGTCTGTTCATTATATATCTAATTTTTGCAATGCCCTCGTTTTTCTTTAAAGAAAAAAGTTAATGCCCTCAGATTATTTAAATATTAATTCTTTTTACGAATGAGTAAAAGGTTTGGTGTATGAGGCTCACTTGCACACCAGTCCCCTAATTATCTATAACTATAACTATTATAATGGGAGACATGGGGTTGAAAATAAATAAACAATTTTTTATTTCTTTGTGTGTGTGTCAACACGTGCAGCACACGTGTTGATAGATTTTTATTTTTGTCCTTTTCATTCTCCCTCCCCATTTTCCTCACGTACATCGCACGTGCATTACACTAGTTAGGTGAGAGGGAGTGTGTGCACAGTAGTAGATGCATATATTTTACTCAGATTGGAGTTAAAATCTTCCAAAAGAGTTTCTCTCTCTAGAAATTCTAGAGAGAGAAGCTCCCCTCAAAATTCCAAAAAAGCAAAACTCTTGATCTGAAGGTTTTTTTTTTTTTTTTTGGGGGGGGGGGGGGGGGGGGGGGGGGGGGGTTCCCCTTCTCTCACGTCGCCTCACCTCCTTCCTCCTCCGCTCCCGATCTTCCCACCATCAGCAATACTTGCACACCTCATCTGATCCTCTTTCCATCCCTCTCTTCCAGAGGTGATCTGTTGCTCCTCCCGATCTTCCCACTCGGAGTTTTGGACGACGGTCGGTTCTGACGTGGGGCGTGGAGTCGGTCATAGATGGCGTCGTCGTCCGCGGTGGTGAGAGGGGTGGCAATTAGATTTGAGCGGTTACGAACACTGGAAAGCATAAAGGTGGAGTCTGGGGGAGGGGGGGGGGGGGGGGGTTCTGAGATTTAGGGTTTCTAGAATGTTCTGAAAGGGTTCCGGGATGTTCGGGGAGGCTAGGATTTACGAGGTATGGATGGCGAGGGTGGTTGCTCAAACAAGTCAAATGAAAGGATCTCTCTGAGATGGGTTGAAAGGATCTCTCTTTTAGGTCTTAGTAAGAGCTTATGGTGGTGGTAATGGTGTTAATGTGTAGATTGTGATTACCCCACAATCAATTGGGAGGTACATTTGGGTTGGAGGTTTTAATTGGGATGTATGGCGGGCTCTGCATTGACGATAATTGCGGGCGGTGAGGAGTGAGGAAATTGGAGTTGGGGAAGAGGAGACGTTTGGGCTTGGATCTGGGGTGGGATGTGGCTTTGGGGATGAGGAGAGGGGAGATGTGATGGTGTGTGTGAGAGATAGGAGAAGTGAAGGATTCCCTAATATCCAAATCTTGTCCCTAAATATCCAAATTACAATCGATTTACAATTAGCAGCAAAATGTACCATAATTGGTGGGGCCACGGTAGTTCTGCAATTTTATAATTTGGGCTCTACTTTTTCATATTCAGGTCAAAGTGATGGGTGCCTAAAGTCTCGCTCATGTCAAGGGGCTTGAAGGTGGTTGTGGCATTAGTAGAATCAGCAAGGGCAACGACAGCATTCGTTGCGATGTAGCGGTGAAAGTCAATGAGGGTCAAGCGAGGGGAGCAGAACGAGAACTCAATCTGTACAGGGAGATGTCAGATTGGTGGAGTGCCTGCGGTGTCTCCTGTATGGTGCTTGAAGTTGACGTATGGGTCATTGCTGGGGGCGACGGAGGTGTTGTTCCGAGCGACGACGAGGATAAACGGTGTACAAGCAAGGGACGAATGAGCTTGAATTGGCACGAAAAATTGTCTCTGATGAAGTCGGACGATTAGTAGGATTAGATTTCGTTGCATTTGTTGTTTATTGGTTGGGGTGTATGAGTTGCAGGACCCAGTCTGTTGGACTCTGAATCTCATAAGCCTTATTTTTGGTTGAATATTTTGTTAAATTCTTTTCAATGAAACACAGGGGGCATTCAACCCACCATTGATGAAAAAAAAAATTAAAAATAGTAATGGGTAAAATCATGAAAACCTCCAACATTGGGGCCTAAAATTAAGAAACTCTTGCGTTTGCTTACTTAGCATGTAAGCCCTGTTTTCCCAAATACATATTTTCTGAATATTTCCTGTATTTTGACGAATTATAGATTCACCTTGTTTTGAAATTTGTTTCGGATATTTTATTAAAGCGTTTTCTAATCGAAACCTATATTTTGTTCGAATAATGACATATTTTAAATTTCTATTTCCATTTGACCGGTTATTTGTATTTTTACTCAAGTTAAAATTAAATGTGTTGTAGTCGTTATATTATTTTGATAAATATATATTCTGCTATAATTATTATTATTGTTATTAGTATTATTATTTCTGTTGAGATTGTTATTAATTATTTTTATTACTATTAGTTTTAATTGTTCATGATTTAATGTATATGTATATATATAAGTATGTCTCATAAAGCCTATTCTATTTAACTATCTTCTATTGGATTTTTAAACCCAAAACCAATACCCATCTCTTATTGGATCC
This sequence comes from Hemerocallis citrina, assembly GCA_017893485.1. NCBI lineage: Eukaryota > Viridiplantae > Streptophyta > Magnoliopsida > Asparagales > Asphodelaceae > Hemerocallis > Hemerocallis citrina. The sequence continues at coordinate 185,934,675 of CM030366.1, read as the reverse complement.
AAATCCATCTCTCACCCTAACCCTAACCAACCCCAAATTCTTTCTAACGGGCTAATCTCTATCAATTCCCCTAATCACTCTCCACTATGGGTAACTCCCAAATTGAGTAACTAAATCCCTAATATTTGGCCCTCTAATCTCTCCCACTATCTCGTAACTTCCCCTATTATCTCTCCTTCCCGTACTCTCTCTCTCCCTCATCTCCTCTGATTAAAACAACCCAAAACAAAACGAAACCAAAAACCCAGCTTCCCTTCTCTTCCTCCCCGCTCACCCTACTGTCGAACCCACCGAACCTAAACCACCATCACCTTCGCCTCGTCGACCTCCCCATCTCTCCAACACCATCGTCAACTCCACCACAGCCGCCCGCCGTCGTCCGCAAGCCATCGAACCCAACCCCACCATTACTCAATTCTCGACAACCACCATCCACCGTCTTCTTCACCATTACCCAACTTCGAACCCATCAACCTCGCCTCACCTCACCCCGAACCCACTAGCTTCGCCGTCGCGTCTCCCTGCACCGTCGTTGAACTCCAAGCAGTTTCCCCCGCCATCGCTCCCCTGTTCGATCGCGAAGATCAGAGCACGCCGTTTTTCGTCGCAAGCTCCACCGTCGCCACCCCATTACCGTCGTCGACTGCTCCTCAGTCGAACTCCGACCACGCACCATCGTCGCACGCCGCCAAGTCGCCGCCGTCTCTCTCTCTCCTCCGCTATCGCGAGAAGGAAGCCGAGCCGCGATTCGTTGGATTTGCTGTCCGCTGTTCGGTCGCAGCAGATCCAACTTCGCTGTCCCCTGTTCTGAGTCGATCCGGTGTAGAACTGCATTTTGACTGGCTGTCGTTTGCTGTTTGCTGTTCGGCGCACACCAGATCCCACTTTCGCTGTCCTGTGTTCGGGTCTGATCGGGTGTGTAGAAGAATTTCTATTGGCCGATTCGGTGTCCTGTGTTTTGGCGGTAGCAAATCTGGTTTGCCGTCCCGCGTTCTGGCCGATCCGGTGTGGAGGATTGTTGCTATCTACTAGCTTTCTTCGCACGATCTTCGCACGTACTCTTGGGATTGCTCCCCGGGATTCTGATCCCGTTATTCTTTATTTATTTTCGAACCGTCTACAAAGTAAAAGGCAAGTCATATCTATCGAATGTTTTTGTATCATATTCGATAATTTTAATTGAATTCCGCAAGTGGATCCTATTTAAAATCGTAACATATTATTGTATCTATCGTTGAGATGCCACGGATTTACACGAGCGAATCCAAGTGGTAGTCTCGACATCGTGCCATCTTTTTGCCTCTAATGTATAGGGATATTCATACATCATATAGTTAATAGTTATTGATTATAAAAATAAGGAATTATAGACACATTTCATATCATGACATTAAATGACAATTAGCTATAGTAGATTGTATAAATTAGTTGATTGTTAATGTGATTACTATTGATAAATTGTTGAATTGTAATTATTAGAATGTTGGACATCACCTACATTGATTCCATGTTCGTTCGCTGTGATTATGATTAATTAAACTCCAATTCACTATCCTTAAATTTTTTTTACCATTTATTTAAAGTGAACATATAGACTATTCTGAAAATTACGCCAACCTGAACCTTAATGTGTTGTTTCGACCTAGATAACTTAATTAAAATCAGAAACTCCCTGAAAGTGAATCGTAGCCCTATCTGTGTAGATATCAATAGACATCAGAACTTTCAAATTCCAACCTATACTGCCCCAGTTATGACTCTTTTGCTACAGCTGCGCTGTAATTTCAGATTCACGTACATAATAAGTTAGGCTAATGAATTAAGTGAACTATTAATCATATTGATGCGGTTTGTTTTTGAATGGAGTGTGGATGCACCAGGTGTGAGTTTGGACTCAATTTGTAAGAGGGGAAAGGCTCGGTAGCGGACGATGGTCCGTAGGCTCGACGCCGAGCCATAAGTTCACCACTACGAAATCGGCCCCCTCCGTCCCGACGACCCTCCGAGACCCTCGGTCTCCGACCCTCGACGGTCTCACGGGCCGTCCACTCAGCCGGGCAAGGGAGGGAGATGACCTGGCACAGCCTGGGCCCTCTGATTCTCCCAGAGACACAGGGCCCCTACGATCTGCCATGCCAGCCCCAAAACCACTTGGGGCTCTTGCCAAGTCAGCCCTAAACCACTCTGGGCATTGCCACGTGTGCCCTAAACCACCTGGGCCTCTTGCCACGTCAGGCCCATGGGCTTTTCGGGTCCGGACCCGGCCCCCAAGCGGATCCAAACCCGGTTGGGTTATCTATAAATACCAGACCCCCATTCACCTTTAAAGGTGATCAATCTTTCACCAACAAAACCCTAGTTACTGCTACTCTCTCACAGAGACTAACTAGATCGTCGGAGGGTCTGCCACCGGGATAAACCCCGGTGTTTCTAGACCGTCTGCAGGTACCCGAGGCGAGGCAATCCGAGCCGCTCCTCCAGTGCCGAGGCGAGCCTACGGACCATCGTCCGCTACCGAGCCTTTCCCCTCTTACAAATTGAGTCCGAACTCACACCTGGTGCATCCACACTCCATTCAAAAACAAACCGCATTAGGTTGGCGCCGTCTGTGGGAACTCTACTTATTCGGTAGGGACGACAGTCCGAGCCTCGCCGCCGACACTCGCCCTCCAATGCCTCCCAGGGCCCGGAGATCGGCCTCTTCCTCCTACAGGAACAGGCCCCCTAATCAGGGTGCCCCCGCGGGTAGGGGTGGCGAACGGGTCGAACGGGCCGGTCCGGGTCCAACCCGTGCGGGTTGGCACGCTCGAGTATGCGGGCCGGGACGGGTTGGCCTCTTATGCGGGCCGGGCCGGGCCGGGTCAATTTCCCATTTGGGTGGCCCGCCCAACCCGTGAACCCTTTAGGGCTCAACCCGGGTTGGGCCGGGTCGACCCGCGGGTTGGCCCGTTTAATAAAATATATATTTTAAATTTTTTTTTTTTGGTAGCTTAAATTGAACTAATAATAATAATAATTTTATAAATGATGTATACAATATTACAATTATACAAACAACCATATTTTTGTTTGATGAATATTACATTTCTTAAAAAATATTAATACTAAGTAATACTACTTATAAGTATTTGTACTACAATTCTTCAAATATCCCCAAAATTTGGTTAATTATAATACTACGTATGTAATTCAGTAATAATACTAATAAGTAATAATACTACAATTCTTCAAATTGAATCAAATATCCCCAAATGATGTTTAATTATAATACTAAGTAAGTAATAATACTAATAAACAAAAAAAACCGTAATAATAATAATAAGATTGAAAGAGTGAAATTGACAACAAATTTTGAAATTTTATTCATATGAATTTAAGTGATACAATTTGAACAATTTATAACGAAATGAAGAATTCAATTCACAAATAAGTTTTATACAATAACATAATTCTTATGTACAATTTTAATTGACTACAATTTTTCTAATTTAACATAAGATGAAAAGCTATTGTTGTTGTTGTTGTTGTTGTTGTTGTTGTTGTTCTTCGGGCGAGTTGCTCCCCACTTGTAGAACTTGATAGTGCTTTCCCTTGCGTCCTATCTTCAGCCTTCAGCCAGTCTTCTGTGCAAACGAGCATCTCCAACGACTCGGGCTTCAACCGATTTCTGTAATCAGATAGAACCCTGTCACTCGTAGAAAATGCACTCTCATAGGCAACTGTAGAGACAGGAGGAGTTAGCAAATCTTTAGCCATAATAGACAGAATACTAAAAGTGTGTTCATGTTCTTTCCACCATTGTAAAATATCTAGTGGGGAAAGAGTAGGCTCAGTATCCTGTTGGTTATACCAATTTAATTCATTTGGTTGATTAGTCCTAGGTTTTTTAGACTGAATTTGTTCAAGTAGACTAAATGTTCTATCACCAATTTTACTTTTACCTTTAGAACTACCAGAAGAAGAACTAACTACAGAAGTTGTACTACTAGAAGCAAAACGTCTATCATAATAATCATACAAGTTATTTAATGTAGATTCAAACTGAACTAAAAAAGTAGCGCAATCAATTGTTAATTCTACATTGTTATCTAAACATGCAAAAAACATTTCTATCAAATTCTTCGTACCTTCTAATTTGATACGAGGATCCATAACAGTAGCAACACAAATCAACATAGGAGGAGGAAAATAATATTTCAAAAATTTTTGAAATGCAGGTATTACAATGTCACTAATATAGGGATCATTTAACATTTCGTTAAATATTTGCATCATGCTAACTAATTCAATAAAAATGCTACTAGAAGTAGATTCATATGTTTTTGAAAACTTTAAAGTTGCGGTTTTAAAAGGTTCTAAAAATTTCAACAAAGCTTCGGCAAAATACCAATCGTTGGGAGTCATTTCAAAATTGTGCATATTTTTTGTTATACAAAAATCATTTATAACTGATTTATAATCGGTGATAACATTCAATAAATCAAAAGTAGAATTCCATCGGTGTCTAACATCCTTTGAAAATTTTCTAAAAGGAACATTTCTAACCCTACACCAAGCTTTCCATTCTTGTAAAATGCTTGGACTTAATGCAATGAAATGTACACAATTTCTAATTTTAACTATATATGGATCAGCTATTCTTAATGCATCTTGAACACATAAATTTATAATATGACATGCACATCTAACATGAAAAATATTGTCAGATGGAGGGTTTAATACAGATTTTAAAGTAGTAATTGCTACATTGTTGTTAGATGCATTATCCAAACTAATAGCCATAATTTTATCGCGAATATGAAAAACATCACAAATTTCTATAATACGGTTTGCTATTTCAGCGCCACTATGGGGATACGGCAACGACGCAAGTGATATGATTCTTTTTTGAAGAATCCAATCATTGTCGATCCAATGACAGGTTATTCCCATCGTTGGAATATTGTTGACACCCGTCCAACAATCCGAAGTTAAACTAACCCTACAAGTTAAACTCCATAAAATTGCAATCAACGCGTCTTTCATTTCAACATACATTTTAAAACAATCCGATTTGCAAGTATTTCTCGGAATTCTTCTAAAATGAGGGTTTAAGGCCGTTTGATTAAAATTTTCCAAGTTCCTACTCTCGGGATAGGAAAATGGCAACTCTTCCTTAATGACTAATCGGGCCATTTCCCGACGAACGAGTTCGGGATCATAAGGGTGGCTATCTACTTGACCGGTCCTAGGGTTAATTTTTTGTTGGCCTTGTATTTGATCAAGAAGTTCTTTGTGATTATGTTGTATGTGTCTACTAATTGTACCGGTGCCGTCACCCCTCTTGAATTTGTATGTTTTGCTACATGTTTTACACACTTTCAAACCTACACCCGGAATATGTTCGTCCGGGATATACTCATAAAACATGTGCCAATCGCTAGTTTCTCCTCTACTTTTCCTACTACTACGGGGTTGTGTGGTTTCGGGTTGTTGTTGTTGTTCTTCTTCTTCTAATTGAATGTCACCTACAACATCCATGTCGTGTGTACCCCATTGTTCCATAGTAGGATCAATGTAATCTTGGGCGGGCTCACTAATTGGGACAATTGGTGGCCTACGTGAAGAGGAGGAGGAATCTTGTCCGCTACGACCGCTACCGCGTGATCTAGACATAATGTGGTAATGCGCTCAAAATATGTAAAAAAAATTCTACAATGTAGGAGCGGACCGAGCGGTGAATTATACAAAAAAAATCTAAAAAACAAGAGGGTTGAGATAGAGAAGTTCAAAAAACAAATAATAATTTTAACTACAACGCAAAAAAAAAAAATTAACAAGAGAGGCAGAGAAATTTTGATACCGTTCACCGTAGAATACGCGTATGTAAAAAAAACCGTGAAAATAAGAAGAAAAGCTAAAAGATGGAGGTGCGCTTTGCCGATTCCACAATTAAAGAGTTGAGAAGAGGTTGAGAGTTGAAGAGAGTTGAAGACGTTGAATTTTGTTTCCGATACGACCGAAATTTGATCGTGTATATGCCTCCTTGTACAATTATTTGATGAACACTACAATTGTTCAAAAATTTCTTTAAAATGATGTATAATAGTAGAGAGAGTAAGAGAGTGAGGTGTAATTTTTTTTGAGAATTTTAGGGGATATTTATAGGTGAATTAGTGGGAAAAAACAAAAAAAAACAAAACAAAAAAAGAAACGGTCGGCAGCAGCAACGGCTCTAAGAGCTGTTTGCTGCCCCAACGGTACAGACCCGGGTTCGAACCCGCGTGTGTCGACCCGTTTGACCCGCGTGTCGAACGTTCGACCCGTACGGGTCGAGCGGGTTGGCACACGCGGGTCGACCCGCGGGTTAGCGGGTTTAATTCGCGGTTTAAACAGGTTCGTGGGCCGGGTTTTGCGAATTCGATTCGCGTAAATTGCGACCCGGGTCGACCCGGTACTGTTCACCGGGTTCGACCCGAACTCGTGAATCTCTTAAGCGGGCCGGGTTCGTGGGCCGGGTCGCGGGTGGGTCGGCGGTTGACCCGGCCCAGTTGCCACCCCTACCCGCGGGAGGGCAAGGATCCAATAACCCGGGGGCGAACCTCGGACCCCAGCAAGGCGAACCTCATATCGAGCGACCCGACCTTCGTCGGGTCATTATGAACCGAAGGGCTAGTCAGGCCAGGGGAGGGACCGCTTCCAACTCGGCCCCGAACCATTCCAGGCCATCGACACTCAGCCGCATCGGCTGAATTCCTGCTCCCCGACCCGACCCTTCCGACTACGGAGCGGTCACAAGGGCCGAGTTCCGAAGCTTTCGAGAGGAGATCATGGAGGCGCTTCCCGGAGCACCGAGGTCCACGACACTCGACCGATCCCGTCAAGTGAGCGAAGGAAGGAGCTACACTCACGTGCCGCCTCCTCCACCGGAGCGCGCAGACCAGGTACTCCGTCGCCTCATTGAGATGGAGAAATGCCTCGAGCGCATCGGCGACAGGAATCCCAACCCCGTCCTCGGCCGAGCGCCTTCCCGACCGCCATTCTCCGTCAACATTTTAGAAGCGAAGATCCCCCGGAACTTCCGGCCTCCGCAATTCGAGACTTACAACGGCGAGGGTGATCCAGCTGATCACATGGAGGGATTCAAGACCCTCATGATGATTCACAGCGCTTCGGATCCCCTGCTGTGTCGAGCCTTCCCGGCTACCCTCCGGGGTCCGGCCAGGGAATGGTTCTCCAAACTCTCCCCAGGCTCAATCTTTTCGTTCGATCAGCTAGAAGCCAACTTCTTGGGCCACTTCGTCACCAGCCGGAAAGCCGAGAAGACGAGCGCCTCCCTGCTTGACCTCTGCCAGAGGGAGGGGGAGTCACTCTGTGACTTTGTTAAAAGATTCACGACCGAGGCAAGATCCGTCTCTGCCCTCGACGCCGGGGTCGCCTCGGCCGCCTTTCGACACAATGTCCAACATAGTCAGTTGAAGGTCTCCCTGGCAAAGAAGCCACCTCTGGACTTCCCAGACCTTCTCAATCGGGTCGAGAAGTACATACGAGCAGAAGAAGCTCTGAACCCAGAGGGCAGCAAAGAAGCCGTCGGAAAGGGCAAGCGTAGGGTCGACGAAATCGAACCTGCCAGGAAAGCGGCAAAGGAAGGGGTCGGAGCGAAGAGGGTTCCTCCGGTCCCTCGCTTCGAAAGGTACACTCCCTTGACACAGAACGTGTCCGCCATCCTCTTAGAGATCGAAGACAAGGGCCTTGTCCGACACCCTCCTCGACCAAGCAAAAACAAGAAGCGAGACCAACGCTTCTACTGCCGTTTCCACAGGGACCATGGGCACGAAACCGACCAGTGCCGGGCCCTGAAAGACGAGATTGAGGCCCTCATTTCACGAGGGTACCTCTGGGAGTTCACAAGAGAACCAACAGGATCGACGAGATGCCAGGAACCGGAGGCCTTCGCCTCCGATCCCCACTCCAAAGTTCATTCAGGGGCGGAATCCCGACCCCGAGGGAAGCGGAACCCCGACAATCCTGCATTGCGTCCACGGGGGACCGATGGGAGGAGAGTCGAATACCTCCCGGAAAGCCTTCGTCCGCGAAGTAAACGCTGTCCAAGATCTCCCTTCACCTCAGTTGCAAATGGTACCCGTCTCCTTCTCCGGAGAGGACCTCGAGGGCATCCGCCTCCCCCACTGCGACGCCTTCGTCATTACCCTCCACATGGCTAATTGTGAAGTACGCCGGATCCTCGTCGACAACGGCAGCTCAGTAAACATCCTCTTTCTCGAAGCCTTCGAGAATCTCAAACTGCCCAGGGGCAAGCTCAAACCGGCCGGATACACCTTGCACGGGTTCTCTGGCGTCCCTGTCGTCATAGAAGGGATCGTGACCCTCGACGTCACCGCAGGCTCGGCCCCTGTTCAGCGGACCGAGTCTATGGACTTCATGGTGGTGAACGTCAAGGCGGCGTACAATGCCATACTTGGCCGACCAGGGCTGTGCTCCCTTCAGGCGGTACCGTCGGCCTATCACTTAAAGCTAAAATTCCCCACCCCACAAGGGGTCGGGATCGTCCGAGGCAACCAAGAGGCGGCACGGTCCTGCTACATGACCGCCGTTGGAGGTGGTGTCTTCCCCCTCGATGCCGTCGAGCTCGGGTCCGAGGGCAACGACTCCACTCCAGAGCCAGCCGACGAGCTGGAAGAGGTCCCGTTCGGGGCCGAAGATGAATCAAGGTGGTTCCGAGTGAGCCGCTCGCTCTCCGAAGGTCTGAGAGCGGACATAGTCGACTGCATCCGCCGCAACGTCGATCTCTTCGCCTGGAAGCCTTCCGACATGCCTGGGATTTTCGAAGACCTGATCATGCATAGACTGAGCGTCACCCCTGGATCCAAGCCGGTCGCTCAGAAGAGGCGCAAGTTCGCCCCGGAGAGGCAGCAAGTCATGAAGGCAGAGGTGGACAAACTCTTGTCCGCTCGGTTCATTCAGGAGGTCAGCTACCCCGAGTGTTTGGCCAACGTCGTCATGGTTAAAAAGGCGACCGGGGGATGGCGGATCTGTATAGATTTCACGGATCTAAACAAAGCATGCCCTAAAGATCCTTTCCCCCTCCCTAGCATCGACGCCCTGATCGACGCGACCTTGGGACACGAGCTGCTGTCCTTCATGGACGCATTCGCAGGGTATAATCAAATCCGGATGTTCCCGTCCGACATTGTGAAGACCTCGTTCGTCACCGACCAGGGTCTTTTTTGCTATCGCGTTATGCCCTTCGGGCTGAAAAATGCCGGAGCCACCTATCAACGGCTCGTAAACCGAATCTTCAAAGACCTAATCGGCCGCAACATGGAGGTCTATGTCGACGACATGCTCGTCAAAAGCCGGGCCGGGCTGGACCACGTCGCTGACCATGAGGAAGCCTTCGGAATCCTCCGGCGCCACAACATGAGGCTCAACCCGGCCAAGTGCGCATTCGGGGTCTCCTCCGGAAAGTTTTTGGGGTTCGTCGTCAGCCAGCGCGGCATCGAGGCGAACCTCGAGAAGATTCAGGCCATAATAGACATGATCCCACCTCGGAACGTCAAGGAGGTACAGAGACTCACAGGCCGGCTGGCCGCAATCGGTCGCTTCCTCTCCAAATCAGGGGAGAAATCTCTCCCCTTCTTCAAGGCTCTGCGAGGCAAAGGGGGCTTCGAATAGGGTGCCCCTCAACAAGAAGCCTTCGAACAGCTGAAGCAACACCTCGCCAACCCTCCTCTCCTCAGCAAACCCGAACCGGGCGAACCCCTGTGGCTCTACCTCTCCACCTCGGACAGTGCCCTCGGTGCCGTCCTCATCCGAGAAGAGGACGGGGTTCAGAAGCTACTCTATTATGTGAGTAAAGTCCTACTCCCCGCCGAGACGAGGTACGCAAGAATCGAAAAGATGGCCTATGCTCTGGTCATGGCGGCCAGGAAGCTCCGTCCCTACTTCCAATCTCACTCCATCCAAGTGCTAACTGACCAGCCTCTGAAAACCATCCTCCACAAGCCTGAGAACTCTGGCCGCTTGGTCAAGTGGTCAATAGAGCTCAGCCAATACGACATCGGCTATCAACCGAGGACGGCGATCAAAGGCCAGGCCCTCGCCGAGTTCATCACCGAGTGCATAGCTTCTGAGCAGCCGAGCGTCGAAGAGTCAGACCCAATCTGGGAGGTCTATGTCGACGGATCCTCCTGCGAAACCGGGAGTGGTGCCGGAATCATCCTCCGAGGTCCCGACCAATTCCTCCTTCAATACTCTCTACGCCTTAACTTCCCGGCCTCTAACAACGAGGTGGAGTACGAGGCCATGATTACCGGACTGACCCTAGCACACCGAGCCGGAGCCAAGCAGATCCGAGCCTTCAGCGATTCTCAACTCGTGGTCAACCAGATCACCGGGGAATACGAAGCTCGCGACGATCGGATGGTGCGATACTTGGCCGTGGTCCGACGTCTCCTAGCATCCTTCTGCTGCTCCACAGTGGTCAGGGTCCCCAGAGAGCAGAACGCCCAAGCAGACGCCTTGTCGAAACTCGCCTCCTCATCCTTCGAGCGATCAAGCGATCAAGCGACCCTGGAACGCCTGGTGGACATGGAGGGGCGAGCGATCAAGCGACCCTGGAATGCCGAACACCTTATGAAGTTCCTAGAAGAACGGTCATAGGTCCTGGCTTGGCTAATGTAAATAATATTTTTTGTGAGCTTTCATGTGTAAAGGGCCGTTTTAGCGATCCTCCCTATCATATATGAAAAGATCTTCTTTCTGTCAACTCCAAACACCTCGGCAGTTCCGACCTAACACCGGACAATGGGATCGGCACCCGAGTCCCCACTCCGGTATCGTCCCCAACGTCTCGGTAGGTCCGACTCGGCTTCAGGCCAGGGAGCCGCCGTAAAGCCTCCCGCTGCCCATGATGCCGATCCCCCTATGGATCGGCAGGGCCGAACTACAACTCCACCTATCAATAGGCTATTAGCCGAGGCAACAAATGGGAAGAAATCCCTTATTCGTACTCCCTTATTAAGTTCTGGAAAACAAACAAAGAACGTCACAAGACCACTCCGCTCATCTCACAAAGAAAGAACCCGTCTCAAGGCCCCTAAGGTCCTAGGAATGGCACTCCCACTCCAATCGAACGACTAGGATCTCTCTCTTCGTCGCGATGGTCCTTAGAGTCAGCAACGGTCGACACACCAGCGACGGAGCTCTGGGCATCAGCCGGCCGGACGCGCTCCAGCTGCAGCAATGCCGAGGGAACCCCCTCCGCCCGCCGATCTCCCGAGGAGGATACCATCCTCGTTCCGGACACACCTAGCATCGTCTTATACCGGTGTATCTCCATTTCCTTCTCCACTATGACGTCGCGAAGAAGCCTTTCGGACGAGGGCCTCTGCACCGACGCACTTGACATGGTAAACCCGAGGCCGGCACTTCCGAGGTCCCGATCTATCATTGCCCTATTCAGCTGGTTTGCCTCGGCGCTCAGAGCCTGAGATTTCTCTCGATAATAGTTGAAGGTGGCATCCTGGTCGCGAGCCCCCTTGCGATAGCGGACCAACGTGGCCTCCAGAACTTTGATTCTACTTCGGAGCCATGCCACGTCTGAGCAATGAGGGTCCGGCTCGGGAAGGGGAGCCGCTACCTAAAAGAGAACCAACCACAGCTCAAAACACATCCACGAAAGGAGTTCGGAAAAATCCGAGTACAAAAGACTTGGCCAATCAAAAATCCTCTCTTATAAATTGAAATTGTTGTACAAAATGCAGTGGCCAGTCCGCGTTCGGCAAATACATTTTAAGGAAAAGAAAAAGACAGAACAAGAGGGAAACAGCCTATGTTATCACCTCAACATCAGCCGGGTCCACAGGGGGATCGATGGCCGAGCCCACGACGGGAGGGTCGACGGGAGGGTCGGCGTCAGGGGTCTTCGGTGGCCCCTCGACCTCCATGTCATAGTCGAAGCCCCTCAGGTCGATGTTGGGGTAGAAGTGCCGCACATGGCTGAGGGCCTTTGCATAGACCGCGTCCTGTGCCGCGATCACCAGGTCCTGCCCCGTCGTCGTCAGTTCCTCCTTCTCCTTCGCGAACTTCTTCTTTAGGGCGGACACCTTCTTCCCCCACTCGGTATCCCGGGCATCGAGCTCAACCTTCAGCTGCTGCTCCCTCTTATGCGAGCCTTCGAGCTCTATCTTCATCTCCTTCATCTCTTGCAGGGCCTTGTCAGCCCGGTCTCGCTCCCGTTCCAAGGCCGCCTCATAAAGGCCTCTCACGTGGACCCCTTGCACGGTCGCCTGCAGTAACCAAGCACTACTAAGAAAACCTCCTTTACGACATATTCACAAGGCAAGTGGGGTCGGCGGACTTACCAGCACATTGGCCTGTGCGAGGCGCGTGTACGCCTCCTCCAGGGTCTCGGCCTTCATCTCCGTGCGGTCCCGGGGGGTCGCCAGCTTATCCGCCACCTCGACGGCCTGGGTCCCCCGGGTCAGACAATCCCCCCTCCGGATCGTCCAGTCCGTCACCCACGGCTGCCGCAGCTCCTCCGTCATCTTGTCCACCCCCTCGCCTTCGACCAGGGGACCCTTCCCCTCTCTGCGCTCGGAAACCTTGGCCTGACCCGAGCTCCCCTGAGCTGCAACCTCCTTGCTCGTTTCCGAGCGAGTTCTCTTGCCCCTCGGCTGAAGTGTTGCCTCCGGTGCAACCTGGGTCGGCCCCCTCGCCCTCTTCGCACCTCCCTCCTCCTCGGCCTTCTTTTGCTTCAAGGCGAGCCTCCGAGCCTTGATTGATTCTGGATCCATACCTACAAAAAGATCCATTAAGGACAATGAGCGCAAAAGAACAATAAGACCGAGAGAAAGAAACAACTACATACAAAGCACGGCCGGACTCAGTCCAACGCCCGCCAAGTGTCAGCTGATGCTGTGCGACAGACGGATTCGCTCAACAAACTTCCACTCCTCGGCCGTCAAGTCCTTCGGCCTCGGCGCTTTGAAGCCCGGCTTGTGGTAATTCCAACGAGTAGGGATGTCCCACGGCTCGTCACTCCGGACCACAAAATACTTTCTTTTCCACTCCTTGATGGAGTCTGGATGACCGTGTACCACCTTCCCCTTACTCCGAGGCGAAACGTAATAAATCCCCTCCGACTCCCCAGACGAGCTGATCCCCAGCATCGCCCGAAACATGCCCAACCTAAGGGGCACCTTCTGCTCTTCACACAACAGTAAGAAGCAGATGATCTGCTTCCAGGAATTCGGTCCGTACTGCATCGGAGCCAGTGACGCCCAATTCAGCACCTCCCGAACAAACGGGTGGACCGGCAGCCTCAGTCCAGAGCCGAAGGCGTCCACAGGGGACACGCAGTACCAAGCAGCTAGGGGGTCGGTCGGGCGCAGGGTAGGGCTCGGCAACATGAGCTCGTAACCGACCCCAATGTGGTACGCCGACTGTGCAACCTCCAAGTCCCCAGCCTCCAAGACAGTCTGAAGCGCGTCCATCTTCACCGTCTTCCGGCTTGGCGAAGATGGCTGAACCCCGTACAGCGCCTTATCAGAAAGGTCGTCGGGGTACCGTCGGAACGTTTGCGGTTGTACAGGCGACCCCGTCACCACATTCCGGAGAACGGGCGCCTGGCTCGGCCCACCTGCCTTTGACCCCATCTTCCTCGGCACCCTCTTCTTCTTTGCCCTCTCCGGCAAGGGAGTGGATAAGCGCCCCAGACCGGTCGGCGTGGAGGACGAACCCACTCCTTGGATCGTGGATCTCCCCCCCGCACCTCCTATCAGTGCCCCAACGGCTTCACCCTCGCCTACACCACCCTCCTCTTCGGACACCGACTCCAGAATCTGGACCTTGTCCGAACCTTCGCTCCCCTCGCCGGAATCACTACTCTCCACCACGAACATCTTCCGGAAACGCAGAGGCTTCACGTCGTACACCGTCTCTTCTTCCCACGATTCCGAGTCTGAGAGCCCGGTGGCGGGGGGCCCTTCCCCTCTAGACGTTGACGCCGACGAACCAAACTGAGCCCGGGACATGCCTAACTAAATAAACTTACCAACTAACCTTGAGTGCTTCGGATGGACGAGCCTGGTGCTGCAAGCCGCAGTAACGAGCGCCGAAGTGTTTGAAATTTTTTGAGAAAGAAGCAAGAGAGAAGTGAGCAGTTTGGAAGAGGGGTGGGGGTATTTATAGAGGAGGAAACGATTCCTCGATTTTCGCGTAACGGCTCATCGATTGGCGTGAAACTGCCACCTATAGAATCGCGCCACGTCACCCTAGAACGTGCGCCGCTGACGTCACCCACGTCGCCTGGAAGCCAGACACAAGGGTCGGTCCGGATGAAGTACGTCGGATCCGGACACCCCAGCATCTGCCCCCGGAAGCAGGGAAAAATTTAGATTGAAAGTGTTAAGGCACCCGCCCTCGGCGAGTGCCCCGGGCCCCAGCACTCGGTCGGTTCCCCTCTCACCCGCGAACAACTCGGGGCTTACGACCTCGGAAGCCGAAACCCCGAACTGTTCGAGGGTGGAAGAAAAACCACCATTGTCTGGGACCCTATCGGAAAGCAGATCGGGCCACCTCCCATCCCTAACTCCTTCGGGCTGACCACCATCAAAAGCCGTCAGCCCAGAAGGAAGACAGAGATCGGAGGAAACCCATCCGATCGAGGCAACCTGCCCCGGGTCCGAACCTCAATGGGCCTCCCTCCCGCCGTGATCTCTCCTGACTCTGACTACCACATCAGGGCCGTCACAGCCAGGAGAAGACCATGGCGGGAGAACAGCCCACCCCCTGGGGCCGGACATCATTGGTCATCCCTCGCGCCGTGATCTCCCCCAATCCTGACTACCACCTCAGGGCCGTGAGGATCGGGAGAAGAACAAGGCGCGAGCATAACCACTCGTCCGACCCTCTCAGGGTTAGAATTTTTCAAAGGAGCAGGCGTCCGCCCAAGGCAGACACCTCCAGTGGTCGATCAACCACCGTTGCTGTGATCAAAGCTGCAGGGGGGAGCGGGGTATTTATAGCCTCCCCCCAGGGACCATCCACTACGCCTAGGGAGTCGAAGCGTCGCACATTTATTATAGGAGCCATTTAATGGCCCCGGGAAGTTGGAACGCCGCACAAATCCCACAGCGCCATTAATGCTCCTCGAAGTCAGCTAGCATCGGCTCGCCCTTGCCGACCCGTAAAACCCTCGCCAGCTCGAGGTAGGGTCTCGCACCAGGGCAGCCTTCCCACGAAGGCCCAACGGGTCGCCATCGCCCTTACCAACCCGTAAAACCCTCGTCAGCTCGAGGTAGGGTCTCGCACCAGGGTAGCCTTCCCACGAAGGCCCAACGGTTCGCCATCGCCCTCGCCGACCTGTAAAACCTTCGCCAGCTCGAGGTAGGGTCTCGCACCAGGGTAGCCTTCCCACGAAGGCCCAACGGTTCGCCATCGCTCTCGCCGACCCGTAAAACCCTCGCTAGCTCGAGGTAGGGTCTCGCACCAGGGTAGCCTTCACACGAAGGCCCAATGATTCGCCAGCGCCCTTGCCGACCCATAAAACCCTCGCCAGCTCGGGGTAGGGTTTCGCACCAGGGTAGCCTTCTCACAAAGGCCCAACACAACCTGAAACTACTCCTCCACGGCCAACTCTCGCAACCTCGCAGGAGTGGGGGGCTTATGAGGTAGGATAAAAATGAACTGGGGCCTAGGAAGGCTTTCGCCCCAAGTCAATCCGGCTCGGTCCCGGACCACCATAGGCTCGACGCCGAGCCATAAGTTCACCACTACGAAACTGGCCCCCTCCGTCCCGACGACCCTCCGAGACCCTCGGTCTCCGACCCTCGACGGTCTCACGGGCCGTCCACTCAGCCGGACAAGGGAGGGAGATGACCTGGCACAGCCTGGGCCCTCTGATCCTCCCAGAGACACAGGGCCCCTACGATCTGCCATGCCAGCCCCAAAACCACTTGGGGCTCTTGCCAAGTCAGCCTTAAACCACTCTGAGCATTGTCACGTGTGCCCTAAACCACCTGGGCCTCTTGCCACGTCAGTCCCATGGGCTTTTCGGGTCCGGACCCGGCCCCCAAGCGGATCCAAACCCGGTTGGGTTATCTATAAATACCAGACCCCCATTATCCTTCAAAGGTGATCAATCTTTCACCCACAAAACCCTAGTTACTGCTACTCTCTCACAGAGACTAACTAGATCGTCGGAGGGTCTGCCACCGGGATAAACCCCGGTGTTTCTAGACCGTCTGCAGGTACCCGAGGCGAGGCAATCCGAGCCGCTCCTCCAGTGCCGAGGCGAGCCTACGGACCATCGTCCGTTACCGAGCCTTTCCCCTCTTACAAATTGAGTCCGAACTCACACCTGGTGCATCCACACTCCATTCAAAAACAAACCGCGTCACATATATAGCCAAGATAAATTCCAGATCTGTAGATAACATGTTTAGGGTGTTAAAAATTATTTTTACTGATTTTTGGAATGATTATTTACTGCTCTTATGATTAAAATTAGTTAACATCTACACCCAGCCAGAAACTAAAACCTATAAAGATTATTAAATTTCACCTAGCTACCGCTGTCAGAATGTAGACTTTAAGTATGCGTTGGAACCGGGCAGGAGTCTAGTTTCTAGACCACTTGACGGATCCACTTTTGCTGTTCTGTAGCAACGGAAATACTGATTTTGGTACAGCAACCTACTGCTGTCCAGAATTGAGATTCTATGCTTTATAATGTATATAGTATATTGCATGATCTTAGGGTTGTTTTATCATCATTATTAGCGTCCCTTATAATTCGCATTATTGTATGACAATCGAATAAAGAAAGTAAATCAAGCCGGGGTTAAGGGTTGATTAAGGTAGTTGATGATATAGTGAATGTACTCGGAAGAGGGACCCGTATTTTCCTAATTATCGATCTATCGGTCTATCGGTCTATTGGTCATATCGGTCATCGGTTAATTGCAGATTACTGACTTCAGTATCTTGATTGATTCGATCATCGGTCATTATTGAATAATGTTCCCGAGTACATGAACTATAGAATCTACCACCTTAGTCTAAACGAAATTGATTGTATGCATCGAATCTGTGGTACGACACACATGGGACACAGCAGTACGTGCATTAGCTAGGATTAAAAATGAATACTGGACCTAAGGCTCTCATCACATTATCATTGCATATTGTTATCTTATTGAACAGTGTTACCTCTACTATTGCCATTATTGATATTGTTTATTGTTATCGCGATAAATCAAAGTATTGCATATTATGCCATTATCGGTTTGTCACTGTTCAACACTAATGATTTCATTGTTTATTGAATTCATTGCTATACTACCATTGTTATTGTTTCTCTGTTTCTCCACTTGCATGTCCACGACTTGCTCTAAGGACAAATTATTCTTTCTTTTTAGATACACAAGTACAGGTGATCAAGGAGAAATTTTCAGGATGCATTGATGAGCAGTTATTCTACGATTGGAGCAGGAGTTCCTTGAGCTATTTGGTAAGTTCTTATATTCCAGATTTGGTTATTGAATTTCATTCTCGTTTATGTGATCATGTTCCTGCGTGGTTGTGATTAATTTGTCTTATATTGTTGAGTTAAGACTGGTACAACTTATGGATGATATGAGTTAGCGTACTTATATCATTCGCTGGGCCTCAGTTACGTGCCTGTGTTCCCGTATTTCGGGAAGCGGGGCGTGACATAGCACCTTGCCATTAACTTCATGTTAAGTTTTTAATATGAATGTATGAAATTACCCTTCCGTCCATTCCTAGTACTAGTATAATGTACGTGCGATGCACGTCTACAAAAAGTATAGTGATCAAATTAAATGAATATATATTGAATAAGAAAAAAATAGTTTATATTTGAATATTTTGATTTGGGCTACACGTGCGGTCCATATTTATATTTGTTAGATATAGTTTGAAGGTATATTGCACGTGTTTGTTTAGTTACAACGTTAGGATTTATTTGGTTAAAAAGCCCAACTCTTCCATTAAAATAGTAGAGGTATTCTAGCAATTCTCCTCCTCTTCTCCTTCCTCAACTTCTTCATCTTTTTCTTCTTTAAAAAAATGCTAATCTCGCATGCAATGCGCGAGGTACTTGGGATTGAAGAAGCTCACCAATTGATTGATTTAATGCCTGAAAGTAACAAAGCCAATGCTTTTGCTTGGAATTTGCTTATATCTGGCTATAGTGAGTTGAGTCTTTATGATGATCGTACCATAGCGGTTTACTACCAGACGGAGGAAGAAAGTGTTGAGCCCCATAGGTTTTACTTTCC
Organism: Hemerocallis citrina; assembly: GCA_017893485.1. NCBI lineage: Eukaryota > Viridiplantae > Streptophyta > Magnoliopsida > Asparagales > Asphodelaceae > Hemerocallis > Hemerocallis citrina. Next base: position 185,916,367 of record CM030366.1, on the reverse strand, counting down.
CTCGGTTATTGAAGGCTTGTGCAAGAATTGGGTCGGTGCACCATGGTGACTTGGTGAGGCTGTTCATCATCAGATTGTAAGGTCTGGGTTTGGAGGCGATATTTTTGTGATCACTACAGAAGTTGATTTGTATGCTAAGTGCAGTGATATAGTTGAGGCTTGTCGCATCTTTGATCACATCGTGGATAGACATTGGATCAGTTGGAACTCGATGCTGAATGGTTACATCAGGCACAGGCTTGTTCTTGAAGCTGTGGCTATTTGTCAAGGAATGATTGATGACAGGACTGAGCCTGACTCTATTCCTATATATGCAATGCTAGCGAGATTCTTATTACTGTTTGCTATTTTGGGGCTGAAAACTAGGGGTGGCAACTGGGCCGGGTCAACCGGCGACCCACCCGCGACCCGGCCCACGAACCCGGCCCGGTTAAAGCTTTCGCGGGTTCGGGTCGAACCCGGTGAACAGTACCGGGTCGACCCGGGTCGCTATTTATGCGAATTGGATTCGCGAAACCCGGCCCACGAACCCGGTCAACCCGCGAATTGGACCCGCCAACCCGCGGGTTGACCCGCGAATTTCGACCTCCGACCCGTGAATTGAACTCGCGGGTCGCCCGTTGGGTTTGGTACCGTTGGGATTTTTCTAGCCGTTGGATCCTCCCGTTGGTTTGGGCCCGTTGGGCACGGCAGCAGCAGCAAACGGCTAGGAGCCGTTGCTTGCTGCTGTTGTTCTTTTTTTTTTTTTTTTAATTTTTTTGTTTTTACCCAATTCTAAGCCTATAAATAGCCCCCAAAAATCTCCAAAAAAATCACACCTCTCTCTCTTACTCTCTCTACTATTATACATCAAAAAAAAAAAAATTTTGAACAATTGTAGTAATCATCAAACAAGTGTACAAGGAGGCGTATACACGATCAAATTTCGGTCGTATCGGAGAACAAAATTCAACGTCTTCAACTCTCTTCAACCATCGACTCAAATCTACTTCAACTCTTCAATTGCGAAATCGGCAACGCGCTCCTCCATCTTTTCTATTATATTCTATTTTTCACGGTTTTTTTTTATACGCGTATTCCACGGTGAACGGTATCAAAATATCTCTATCTCTCTTGTTTTTTTTTTTCGTTGTAGTTAATATTATTGTTTGTTTTTTGAACTTCTCTATCTCAACCCTCTTGTTTTTTAGTTATTTTTTGTATAATTCACCGCTTCTACATTGTAGATTTTATTTACATACCACATTACTACACTATGTCTAGATCACGCGGTAGCGGTCGTAGCGGACAAGATTCCTCCTCCTCTTCACGTAGGCCACCGATTGTCCCAATTAGTGAGCCCGCCCAAGATTACATTGATCCTACTATGGAACAATGGGGTACACACGACATGGATGTTGTAGGTGACATTCAATTAGAAGAAGAAGAACAACAACAACAATCCGAAACCACACAACCCCGTAGTAGTAGGAAAAGTAGAGGAGAAACTAGCGATTGGCACATGTTTTATGAGTATATCCCGGACGAACATATTCCGGGTGTAGGTTTGAAAGTGTGTAAAACATGTAGCAAAACATACAAATTCAAGAGGGGTGACGGCACCGGTACAATTAGTAGACACATACAACATAATCACAAAGAACTTCTTGATCAAATACAAGGCCAACAAAAAATTAACCCTAGGACCGGTCAAGTAGATAGCCACCCTTATGATCCCGAACTCGTTCGTCGGGAAATGGCCCGATTAGTCATTAAGGAAGAGTTGTCATTTTCCTATCCCGAGAGTAGGAACTTGGAAAATTTTAATCAAACGGCCTTAAACCCTCATTTTAGAAGAATTCCGAGAAATACTTGCAAATCGGATTGTTTTAAAATGTATGTTGAAATGAAGGACGCGTTGATTGCAATTTTATGGAGTTTAACTTGTAGGGTTAGTTTAACTTCGGATTGTTGGACGGGTGTCAACAATATTCCAACGATGGGAATAACCTGTCATTGGATCGACAATGATTGGATTCTTCAAAAAAGAATCATATCACTTGCGTCGTTGCCGTATCCCCATAGTGGCGCTGAAATAGCAAACCGTATTATAGAAATTTGTGATGTTTTCATATTCGCGATAAAATTATGGCTATTAGTTTGGATAATGCATCTAACAACAATGTAGCAATTACTACTTTAAAATCTGTATTAAACCCTCCATCTGACAATATTTTTCATGTTAGATGTGCATGTCATATTATAAATTTATGTGTTCAAGATGCATTAAGAATAGCTGATCCATATATAGTTAAAATTAGAAATTGTGTACATTTCATTGCATTAAGTCCAAGCATTTTACAAGAATGGAAAGCTTGGTGTAGGGTTAGAAATGTTCCTTTTAGAAAATTTCCAAAGGATGTTAGACACCGATGGAATTCTACTTTTGATTTATTGAATGTTATCACCGATTATAAAGCAGTTGTAAATGATTTTTGTATCGCAAAAAATATGCACAATTTTGAAATGACTCCCAACGATTGGTATTTTGCCGAAGCTTTGTTGAAATTTTTAGAACCTTTTAAAACCGCAACTTTAAAGTTTTCAAAAACATATGAATCTACTTCTAGTAGCATTTTTATTGAATTAGTTAGCATGATGCAAATATTTAACGAAATGTTAAATGATCCCTATATTAGTGACATTGTAATACCTGCATTTCAAAAATTTTTGAAATATTATTTTCCTCCTCCTATGTTGATTTGTGTTGCTACTGTTATGGATCCTCGTATCAAATTAGAAGGTACGAAGAATTTGATAGAAATGTTTTTTGCATGTTTAGATAACAATGTAGAATTAACAATTGATTGCGCTACTTTTTTAGTTCAGTTTGAATCTACATTAAATAACTTGTATGATTATTATGATAGACGTTTTGCTTCTAGTAGTACAACTTCTGTAGTTAGTTCTTCTTCTGGTAGTTCTAAAGGTAAAAGTAAAATTGGTGATAGAACATTTAGTCTACTTGAACAAATTCAGTCTAAAAAACCTAGGACTAATCAACCAAATGAATTAAATTGGTATAACCAACAGGATACTGAGCCTACTATTTTCCCACTAGATACTTTACAATGGTGGAAAGAACATGAACACACTTTTAGTATTCTGTCTATTATGGCTAAAGATTTGCTAACTCCTCCTGTCTCTACAGTTGCTTCTGAGAGTGCATTTTCTACAAGTGGCAGGGTTCTATCTGATTACAGAAACCGGTTGAAGCCGGAGTCGTTGGAGATGCTCGTTTGCACAGAAGACTGGCTGAAGGCTGAAGATAGGACGCAAGGGAAAACACTATCAAGTTCTACAAGTGGGAGCAACTCGCCCGAAGAAGAACAACAACAACAACAATAGCTTTTCATCTCATGTTAAATTAGAAAAATTGTAGTCAATTAAAATTGTACATAAGAAATATGTTATTGTATAAAACTTATTTGTGAATTGAATTCTTCATTTCATTTCGTTATAAATTTTTCAAATTGTATCACTTAAATTCGTATGAATAAAATTTCAAAATTTGTTGTCAATTTCACTCTTTCAATCTTATTATTATTATTATCACGATTTTTTTTGTTTATTAGTATTATTACTTAGTATTATAATTAAACATTATTTGGGGATATTTGATTCAATTTGAAGAATTGTAGTATTATTACTTATTAGTATTATTACAAAATTTAGTGAATTACATACTTAGTATTATAATTAAACATCATTTGGGGATATTTGAATAATTGTAGTATTATTACTTATTAGTAGTAAACTAGTAATGTAGTATTACTTACTTAGTATTACAATTTTAAACTACCAAAAAAAATTACTTACTTAGTATTACTTACTTACTTACTTACTTAGTATTACTTTAAAATTGAATTGTACTTACTTAGTATTACTTACTTACTAAGTATTACTTACTCAGTATTACACTATTACTTACTTACTTACTTAGTATTATAATTTTTAAGAATTGTAGTATTATTATTAGCCATTAGTAGTAATGTAGTATTACTTACTTAGTAATGTAGTATTACTCACTTAGTATTATTATTAGTAGTAATGTAGTATTACTTAGTATTACTTCAATTTAAGCACAAAAAAAATAAAAAATAAATTATTATATATATTATTATACGGGCCAACCCGCGGGTCGACCCGGCCCAACCCGGGTTGAGCCCTAATGGGTTCACGGGTTGGGCGGGCCACCCAATTAATAATCTGACCCGGCCCGGCCCGGCCCGTATAACACCCCAACCCGGCCCGGCCCACATTCCCAAGCTTGCCAACCCGCACGGGTTGGGCCCGGCCCGGCCCGGTCGACCCATCTGCCACCCCTACTGAAAACCAATTGTTGGAATTTTTTTCCAAACTGTCCCAGTTTTGAATTTTTTTTCAAACTGCCATATTTTTAAAAAAAAATTCCAAACTGCCTCACTTGCTTTCTGAAAAAGCGAGTGTGATTAAAACCTCATCGTTTTTTTCAGAAAGCGTGTGTGAGGTTTTTGATTTTCGAAAGTCCTGTTTTTAACCAAACTTGTTTTCTTAAAAAAAAAAAAAAGCGAGTGAATTGTTTTGGTAAATACTTTCGAAAGTGAGTCAGTTTGGTAAATACATTCAGAAAGTGGATCGTTTTGGTAACAAGTTCTCTTTGAACCTTACATCTTTACTGTTATAAGCATGAGATTTTTTTTTCAAAATGACCCTATTTTTGAAAATTTTTCCCGTCCTGCCTTTTTTTATTCCCTAAACGCCCCACTCGCTTTTTGAAAAAGCGAGTGTGGGTTAAATCCCCCGCTTTTTCAAAAAACGAGTCTTAGGTTCCAAATTTTTAACATCTGAAGATTCGCTTTTTGAAAAAGCGTGGGGATTTAACCCACACTAGTTTTTTCAAAAAGCGAGTCTGAACTTTTTTTGCCCAACAACACTCGCTTTTTGAAAAATCGGAGGGAATTATCCCACACTCGCTTTTTCAAAAAGCGAGTGTCGTTTGAGACTTAAACCCCCATCCTAAACAGATCTCACTTTCTTGGTACAAAATAACTCGGTGTTTCGGAAAAGCGAGTCTTGAGTCCAGTGTTATCCAGAGATCAAGCCTTCTCTGGTTTTCGCCTAATCCACACAGTCGCTTTCTGAGAAAGCGTAGAAGTATTGACTAGGCTCGCTTTCTCAGAAAGTGAGTCTTGAGTCTGCTTGTAAACAAGCATACAAACTGAAGACTCGCTTTTTCAAAAAACGAGTCTGAGTGTAAACAGCTCGCTTTTTCAAAAAGCGACTGTTGGGTGGTTTGTTTTCCAGAGGCTACCTCACCTCTGGAAATTGCAAAACACAACACTCGTTTTTTGAAAAAGCGCGGTGTTTACACCAATACTCGCTTTTTCAAAAAGCGAGTCTTGGGTCTGTATGCAGAAAACACCAACATTTGATCTCTTGGTGGGACATAAGCCCTACACAATTCTCGAGCATCAGCTTCAACTCAAAATTCACATCAATACCCATGTAAACACCATTCCACATTAACAAAATATTGCACATCTCACCAAAATCCACATTTCAACACCATTCCACATTTCAACAACAACATCTCACCAAAATCAACATCTCACCAAAATCAAATTCACACAACCACAAAATTTCACAAAACCATAAAATTAAAACACCACACTCATACACCCCATACCAAATTATGTACTTCATATATTCCATACTTCAAAACTTGAGTACAAGATTGAGATACACAAGAAATCACATTAACAAATTAAAATTACAACCAATAAATCACATCAACAAAATATCTAGTCGCTTTATGGATCCGGGGTGAAGAATGTGGGAGGTCGCCGTTTCCTCTTACCTCGTGGTGATGGAGTTTTCTGTGTCACACCGGACATTATTATCGGCTCCTCTTCCTCTTGTTGTTCTGTCCCCTCTACTTGCATCTCAGCCTCTTCAATTTCATCCTCTTGTTCTTCCTCATTTCTAGGCCGACGTGGTGGTTTACGGGCGACTTTCTTCACACGAGGAGCACGTGCACTGGTCCGATGAGCAGGGGTGTTTAGGATAGCATTACCAAAATATATAACCAAGAAATATAGAACAGATACGAATATACAATTATTAATAACTATATCCTAATTTTACCCACAAATTCTACAATTATCCACTTTTTTATGACTGATACACCTCCACCTCCACCTCCACCGACAAATTTTACAAATTCTACAAATTATCCCTAAATTTTACAAATTCTACAAATTCTACAAATTCTATAACTGATACCCACAAATTCTACAAATTCTACAATTATCCCGAAATTTTATCCCTATTTTTTCACAATATCAACACTATGCATATTGTACCTCCAATAATAACAACCAATTTCTAACTAAATAATTCTAAATATATATACAACATTAAAAAATATAGAGTTTGAGAAATATACCACAATCTTTGCGCAAGAAGCGAACCACGACAATCACCCCCAAATCGTTCAACGCCCAATTTCAAGAACGCCACGGAAATCACCACAAAAATCGAAAGATTCAACAAAAACGAAGTGGGCAATTGAACGGGGATGAGATAATGAAGAATTTCGGAGTGATTCGACAACTAATTTGATGGGTTAAGGGCTAAAATCGAAGCTTATCGACTATGGGTTAGGGTTTCGCGAGCGAAGGGGAGAAAGAAATGAGAGAAAGTGAGATCTGTTTGGGAGGGGGTTTAAGTCCCAAACGACACTTGTTTTTTGAAAAAGCGAGTGTGGGATAATTCTCCTCGCTTTTTCAAAAAGCGAGTGTTGCTGGGCAAAAAAGGCCCAGACTCGCTTTTTGAAAAAGCGAGTGTGGGATAATACCCCACGCTTTTTCAAAAAGCGAGTCTTGAGAGGTTGAAAATTTGGAACCTAAGACTCGTTTTTTGAAAAAGTGTGGAGAATTATCCCACACTCGCTTTTTCAAAAAGCGAGTGGAGCGTTTAGGGAATAAAAAAAAAGTAGAGCATTTTGGGAAAAACTTTCAAAAATAGGGTCATTTTGGGAAAAAATTCTAAGCATGAAGAGTGCTTTCTTTGGGAGTGTTTGGGACTTTCAATTGAATTGAGTACAAGAATTATAATTTATAATTCTTTGACCCTTCCAAGTTCATTCTCCTCTCGTTAAATCTTAGATGCATGGTATTCAACAGTACTTAAACAGAAATTAAAGACAGTCCTATTACTAATGTATATCGAAACTATAAAGAGTTGTTTATCAAGAAAATTTGTCATGCATCTCATTTATTATCACTTCGAACCAAATAAAGAAAGTTTCTTAATCGTGCTCAACAGTGGACTGGAAATCTCAGTTGAATTTAGGCTAAGGTCTTTTTCTCTCAAAAATACCAGTAGTAAATAATAATGAGAAAAATTAAAGAATGCACCTTCTTCATTCATCTCACCTATTCGATCTATTCAAACAAGAGTGTCACCATCACATTAAACTTGGCCACCAAGAAACTCATATACACCTCATGCATTGCATATTATAGAATCTCCATAAAAGGAAATTAATTTTTCTTCGTATATAATCCCCCATTGCCAGCTTCACAAAATATTCCAAAACATGCACCAACCTACAATGAGAATGAGAACGGTGAGACTGACATCTCTCTCTCACTCTCCATCTCCTCAATCACCATCAACACTCAACAATCCTAACTCTGACGTCAACAAATTGATGAGCATTGCGTTAGCCGCCACCTTCTGCACCACCCTGGCTTGCCTCTCATGTCTACGACGGTAGCAGTGACAGAGGGAGATGAGTGAGAGGCCTCTCAATCATCTCCCTCTGTCACTGCTACCGTCGTAGACATCATCGCCTCGTTTACAAACTCACAGCAACAGGAGCAAGACATAACAGAGTGCTTGATTCAGCTACAAGCCATTCCTGTGATTGCTTATTCGAGTTCAGATAGTGAGAATGGAACTAGTTGTTCGATTTGTTTGGGGGAGTACAAGGATGGGGAGGAGGTGAGGGTGCTTACTAACTGCAAACACGTGTTTCATATGGAGTGCATCGACCCATGGCTTCTCAGAACTTGTTACCAAAATGACCCACTTTCTGAAAGTATTTACCAAAATAACCCACTTTCGAAAGTTTTACTGAAACAATCCACTCGCTTTTTTAGAAAGTGAGTTTGGTTAAAAATAGGTCGCTTCTTCAGAAAGTGAGTCTAGGCTTTCGAAAATTAAAAGTCTCACACTCGCTTTCTGAAAAAGCGATGAGGTTTTAACCACACGCAATTTTTCAGAAAGCGAGTGAGGCAGTTTGAAAATTTTTATAAAAAGTAGGGCAGTTTTGGAAAAACATTCAAAAAGTGAGATAGTTTGGAAAAAATTCCCATTATTGGGTCCTAAGGCGAGGCCTCGGCAACACCACCTTTCACGACATGGTGATAGCTAGTCAGATTGTGAAGATAGAATAGTAATACTCAAGACACAAGTAGTAATTGTAGTATTTGGCTATGTACATTTTTATTTTTTTTTATTTTTTAAGGAAGATATGGAATATGAACACCATGTTTTATTAATCAGAAATTAACGAATCAGGCCCAGAGTACTGGGCCCAAGTACAAACTACGAACATGAAATAAAACATGAAGCAACATGATCCGTACAGACAACAAGAGATCCCTCCAACAAAAGGTAGGCCGACAAACCGATAGTTTCTAACACTATTGAAGAGGTCAAGCCGGTGCCATCTTGGGCCCTATCTCCCTATCTCCTCTATTACTGTAATGGACCCCGGGCCATCATAATTGTTTGTACGTCAATTTAGCTTCATGCACTATTTCCACGGCAGACGCACCCCCACCTGAAGCGAGTCAGGTGAGATTTTGTAACAAAATGTGCATCATTGTTACAGTTGAAGATTGCTATGATAGAATAGTTATACTCAAATCTTGTACAACAAGGTTTATAATCTACTTGCTGTCACAACTAAGTCCCCAAAAAAACTGACGATATAAAAAGACTTCAAATAACAAACGCATTTGCTTCTGAGCAGTGGCGGAGCCAAGATTTCCATCCACCGGAAGTGAAATCACAAGAACTAAAAATTTAAATAAATACCTCCAAATTGTGGTGAAGCCAGGGTTTCGAGTTTTGACGGTGGTCCATGTCATGTGTAAAGGTCCATCTGCAGATCATATCCAATACAATATATTAAATAATAACTAGTTTTCAAGTATGCAGTTAAGTTTTAACATCTAAAGAATATTTAGTTGAGAGAACTAGTTTTCACAGTAAAGTTTTGACTAAATGAACAAAGAAAACAAAGAACATTATCTTCATCTAGTACTGAATTCTACAACATTGTTCAAATACAGTCGAAACAACGACTCAAAACATACGCTTAACAACGATAACATCTCCTAAATATTGGTTGATACATACTTAGGGATGGGGGAATATTGGTTAATACATGAAACACAACTCTTGTAACATCCCATAAATATAAGCATACTTCTGTAACTCTAATTTTTAGGTTTGCAAAAGCATACACCCATCAAATCACTTTATATCTCACACTTCATCATACATTCATACAAAATCACAAAACCAATCATACAACTAAAAAAACTAGGATTGTAGAATAGCATCCACAAAACTAGGATTACAAAATAACACTCACCTAAATTACTCGCAAAAATTCTGACTCCAATGCCTCCAAATTTCGATGCAATTTCCTCTATTAGGCAATACACCAAACATCTAATGTGCATAACAAAAACCCATCAAAATTACATGAAACCAAACACAATCCATCACATATTCAACTTCAAAAACTACATTCATCATCAAAAACAGTCATAGCATATACTATTACTAGAGTCTAGAAACACTGTAATTTTTTTTGGGAACAATCTCAAATCTCAAATAAATTTTCATATTCTTAAATATGAAGTATACCTGACTCTGACTCTGAGTGAAAATGACGACCGAACTCCTTGCGAGATTTTTTCGGTAAAGACGACGCCTTGGTAGATGAGCGACTTGGGACTTCAACGCCTTCGAAGATGAGCGAATTTGATGCCTTCGGAGACGACGACGACGGCGTTGAGGAGACGACGGAGATGGCAGTGAGAGGTTCGGGAGGAGGATTTGAGAGAGGGATTCAGATTTGAGGGCTTGGATATGGAGCTAGGTTTTTGAAGGAGATCGAGAGAAAAATAAAATAAAATGAAGACGAAGAGAGCAGCGAAAGAAAAGAGGGAGCGGGTCGGGTCGGGTAGCATGTGAGTGTGGGCCTCAGGGGGAGCGGCATGTATGGGCTTACATTTATTAAAAAAAATACCTAGGCCTGTTTCAAGGAGCTGCCCATGCTTAGGGGGAGCGACCGCTCACCCTGGGGTTGGTGTGGCTCCGCCCCTGCTTCTCAGTGAATTTTTTGTCGTACTAGGCCACTTTTTGAAACTATTTGCGATTTTAGGCTACTCCCCAAACTATTAGCATTTTTGGCTAGCCAGTGCCACGTCAGCAGCGGCCGCTATTGGAAATAGCGGCCTCTTCATAGCGACCAACACATTGTACTCTTACACTTGGCAGATTATAGAGGGTAGTGTATAATTGCAAACCACTTGGTGTAACTGAGGTCGCTATTGTCAATAGCGGCCTCGTTTAACTAAGGTCGCTATTCCCAATAGCGACCTCAGGTGGGCCTAAAAGCGATTGGGCCAACCTGCGGTCGCTATTGGGAATAGCGACCTTGGTTATACGAGGCCGCTATTGACAATAGCGATCTCAGTTACACCAAGTCGTGTCCATTATACAATATCCTCTCTATAAGCTGACAATTGTGGGAGGTCGTTATGAAGAAGCCGTTATTTTCAATAGCGGCCGCTGCTGACGTGGCACTGGCTAGCCAAAAGTACTAATAGTTTGTGAACTGACTTAAAATCACAAATAGTTTCAAAAAGTGGCCTAGAACCGAAAAAATTCCTTCTGAGTACAGTAAATTTTTAAATTTTCTTCTTCATGCTCTAAATGAAAGAGAGGGATAATCACATTTCAATCAATTATTTTATCATAGGGAACAAGGTCAATTATACCTTTACTACATGGAGGTAAAAATAATACAATTACATACTGCTTAAAGTAAGAGACAAAAAAGCTTCTCCATTTACAAACAAACTAAAAGTTGACCTATGCATGCACGAGCCATGAAATTTCTATGTAATTTTACTAAAATCATTTCTTTTCAAAATCTACCATCTTCAGAAGTAACCTCAGCCTCTTAGGCATGATAACTTGGATATATAGTTATGCTTTAGTTTGAAAATAATTTTGGGATCATCGTGAGGTTCCTCAGCTTACGAAGATGAAGTTGGGTATGTCCAACTGGCACCAGTGGAATTGCTTGGTTTCAACAGCACTTATTGGCCTTGGTTGTGAGTATCATATTCGGAAAGAGACAACTAAGATTATGAAAGACACTTGGACGAAGACTGATGGCTTAATACAGAGTGCTTTGTGGGCTGCGATGGAGGACAAGATCTTAGATGGTTATGTTTGATACGTGTACAACTGAGAAGGAGATTTGGAACAAGGCAAAGACAACAATTCTGGGCAGAACAGCATGGTCCGTATACTCTTGCTCATATACTAGGCCTAGACTTGCCTCAAACTTCTCGAGAGGAGTTTTCCCTCCCAAAGAGCAGTTTATGGAGAGTATCAAATGACAACTTGGAGATAGCAAATTCATCCTCTTTTTGCAATTAAACTGGGTAAATAGCCCAAGTATTTCAAATCTCTATCTAATTTTGACATAGGTTGCTTGGAATTTGGAAGCTACACGACACGGTTATCTCAAGGAGATTGGCTAAATAATATATGAAGATGGAGGCCTAGACTGCACATAATGCATAATGCACTTACAGAAGATGAGAAAAGTCATATGTTACTGGAGATTGCAGATTCAACCCCCTCAGATACACATGATATACCTACATGGAAACTTAGGGTGTGTTTGGATCGGTTTTTTGGATACAAATTTTTTGAAAACTCATTTTAAAATTTCACACTCAAAACCTATGTTTAAAATGTTTTTTAAAAACAGAAAAAACCTATTTTCTGAGATACGTTTTTTTCATTTCCAACAAACATACTGTATTTGTATATGTATATGTATATGTGTATACATTATGTATGTATACAATAAGTATGTGTATAATATGTTATTTGTATATGTATATGTATATATGTATACATTATGTACGTATACAGTAAGTATGTATATAGTATGTATACATTATGTATGTATATGTATGTATATATCTCTAGTATTATAATGGGAGAGTTGGAGTTGCTGTTGTCAACATACAAACCCATGCGTTGCACGTGCAACTCCAACTCTCCCATTAATTACAACAAAAATAAACAAATAAAAAAAATTTCACCTATTTAAAACGTGCAACGCACGTGCAAAACAATTTTACAATATTTTTTTAACACTAAACATACACATATGTTGCACGTACAACTCAAATTCTACTTATAAAAACGTGCATTGCACGTACAAATTGTTGCTTTTCCTTCAAAATATTTTGACCAATTATGTGCAATGCATGTCCAACTCCAAAACTATTTCTTAACACATAAATCACACGTGACAATCCTTTGACTCTCACTACAAAAGATACTGCTTTTACCGGCGATTATTCCCCGGCGTTTTACTAGCAGCGCCGGGGTAGGAAGCGAGTAGGAATTGGGCGCCAGATGGAATGGTCATACACCGGCGGTCGATTTAAAACGCCGGCGAATGTTAGTATTCACCGGCGTTTTACCTAAACACGCCGGTGAAGTTTATTATTCACCGGCGTTTTTTATTATAAACGCCGGCGAATATACGGGCACATTCACCGGCGTTTCCAATTAAAACGCCGGTGAATAACTGGGAATAAAACCCGCGAACCCTAATCTTTCGCTCGCCATTTACCCATTACCCAAAAAAAAAAAAAAGGGAAAAAGGCTCTTCGTTTCCCTCCTTCCTCGCTCTATTTCCCGCGCGTTTGCCTCCGCCGCTTCGTCCTCTTCGACGGCCTTCGACCATTCGAAATCATCCCTTATTCCCTTCGTCCTTTTCGATTTCCTTCTTCCCTCTCTCGATCTAGAGGTGAATCGGCGGTCGCCCCCTCTCTCTCTCTCTCCTACGCCCCCGCCCTCGTCGCCCCGCTCCCTCCCTCTCTCTTCGGTATGATCTCTTGATTTCCCTTATTTTCCAAAAAAGGCAGCTTTTTTCAGTTTATTCATTTCGATTTCCTTAGCATGAACGGTTTAGTTGAGATGAAGAATTAATAGAAAAATATATGCTTAGATAATGGAAATTTTCATCTTCTTTTACTGTTAATGAAGCTGATTTCATGCATCTGATTGTCTTCATGGCATGTTTGTTTTTTTACCCAAAATGGGTTCACTGTGAACTGAGGATATTGTATAGGTACGTATGCCAAAATTCTCTGGCCGGATATGCACCACACTTGGGTTTTAGATTTAGTTGGGCACAGTGAATTAGTAGAGCAACATATAAGCTCAGTTAATGGGAAATTTTCATTTTCAGATACTATTAAAGTAACTTGATTGCAATCTTTGGCATGGTTTTTTAACACAAAATGGGTTCACTTCCAAACTAAGTATGCTGCATAGCATACCCGTTTTCTTTCACTGTTAATGAAGCTGATTTCATGCATCTGATTGTCTTCTTGGCATGCATATTTTTTTACCCAAAATGGGTTCACTGTGAACTGAGGATGCTATAGGTACGTATGCCAAAATCCTCCGGCCGGATATGCACAACAATTGGATTTTAGATTTAGTTGGGCTAAAGAAGTAGTAGAGCAACATATAAGCTCAGATAATGGGAAATTTTCATTTTCAGATACCGTTAAAGTAACCTGATTGCAATCTTTGGCATGGTTTTTTAACACAAAATGGGTTCACTTCCAAACTAAGTATGCTGCATGCATAGCATCCCCAGTTTCTATAGGTTCACTTCCAGACTAAGTGAACTGAGGATGCTATAGGTACGTATGCCAAAATCCTTCGGATACGCACAACAATTGGGTTTTAGATTTAGTTGGGTTGAAGAAGTAGTATAGCAACATATAAGCTCTGATAATGGAAAATTTATCATTTTCAAATACTGTTAAAGTAACCTGATTGTCAATCTTTGGCATGGTTTTTTATACGAAAATGAGTTAACTTCCAATCTAAGTATGCTGCTAGCATCCCCATTTTCTTTTTTTGTTGTTAGTGAAGCTTATTTTCATGCATCTGATTGTCATCTTGGCATTTTTTTTTACCAAAATGGGTTCACTGTGAACTGAGGATGGTATAGGTACGTATGCCAAAATCCTCCGGCCGGATATGCGGCTACAATTGGGTTTTAGATTTAGTTGGGATGAAGAAGTAGTAGAGCAACATATAAGCTCAGATAATGGGAAATTTTTCATTTTCAGATACTGTTAAAGTAACCTGACTGGAATCCTTGGCATGGTTTTTTAACAAAATGGGTTCACTTCGTAACTAAGTATGCTGCATAGCATCCCCAGTTTCTTTCACTGTTAATTAATTGAAGCTTATCCCATGCATCTGATTGTCATTTTGGCATGTTTTTTTGACCAAACTGGGTTCACTGTGAACTGAGGATGCTATAGCTCTATGCCAAAATCCTCCGGCTATGTACAACAATTGGTTCAGTCTGCAAAATATATGCTTACATACTAGACATTTTAATTTTTCTTTTACTGTTTCTTTTGTTTAGTATTATTATTATTATTATTATTATTATTATTATTATGAGATAAGTGATTATTAGTAGTCATGAACAGAATAGTTCATGAGTCATCAGATCTTCTTGTTACCGTAGTTACAGCACGACGCGCTCATTATTCGGCCGATTCCTAAATAGGTGAAATTTAATATACAGAATGCCTTTTACTGTTATTACTATTTAATATATCAAATTTTAATTTCAGACTGTGTACTATTGATATAATGGATAGAAGTTGGATTAGTAAACCACGATTATCCAAGGAGTACCGTGATGGTATTAAAGATTTTATTATCTTTGCCAAACGACATTCCCGTGATCCCAACCTAATCCTTTGTCCATGCCTTCGCTGTACAAATTGTATGCTGAGGACATGTGACGTAGTACATACACACTTGGCTGTCAACGGTTTTCTTCAAGGGTACACAAGGTGGTTTTGTCATGGAGAGGATCATACGGCAGCTCCTGTTCGTCCGGTTGTATTAGAAAATGAGGCTGAGCCCTTAGTGAACGAAGACTTAAGCGTTCCCGATGAGATGCATGCTTTGTTACAAGATGCCATGGGGATTCATAATGTTCCTTTCCACACCAATGACCCAACAACCGAAGTTCACAATGAGTCAATAGAAACAAACCAGATTGGTGGTGGGGTGGACGAGGAAATGTCTGGCCCCACCCATGAAAATAATAAGCAGCAAGAATCCTTCGCTAAGTTACTTGAAGATGCTAGTATCCCGTTGTACCGCGACTGCACCAAATTTTCTAAGTTCTCATTCATTGTCAGACTATTTCAGATTAAATGTTTAAACGGATGGTCTGCTAAGTCCTTCACTATGCTACTTGAATTGTTGAATGAAGCATTTCCTGAAATCTGTATTCCAAACTCAGCCTATAAAATCAAAAAATTCCTAAGTTCTCTCGATCTAGGATATGAGAAGATAGCAGCATGTCCAAATGACTGTATGCTTTTCACGAGTGGTAAGGAAAGTCTGGAGAATTGCGAAGTGTGTGGTTCTTCGAAATGGAAAGAAAGACCAAATCAAGACGAGGGAGCCAGTGGATCTACTAAGCGAAGTAGGAAAAAGAAGCCTGCCAAAACATTGCGTTACTTTCCTCTGATCCCTAGGTTACAAAGGTTGTTTATGTCCACGAAAACTTCTTCTGATATGAAATGGCATGCTGAAGGCCGCACTAATGATGGGATTCTTAGACATCCTGCTGATTCTCAATCTTGGAAAAGATTTGATGAAAGATATCCTGATTTTGCGGAAGATCCTCGAAATGTGAGACTTGGACTAGCTAGTGATGGTTTCAACCCTTTCAGGCAAATGAGTAGTACATACAGTATATGGCCGGTTGTGTTGATACCATACAATTTGCCGCCTTGGAAATGCATGAAGCAGTCCTCATTTATTTTGTCCATGATAGTTCCTGGACCGAAAGGTCCTGGAAATGATATAGATGTGTACCTACAACCGTTAATAGATGAACTTCAGAAGTTGTGGGTGGGTGTTCCAACCTATGATGCTGTGGCTAAAGAAACATTTTCTCTTCGTGCCGTGCTGTCTTGGACAATCAATGATTTTTCAGCATATGCAAATTTATCTGGATATAGTACTAAAGGACGTTATGCATGTCCATGTTGTGCTGACCAAACTAGTTCAAGGTGGTTGTACAATGGCAGAAAGTTTTGCTATATGGGTCATAGGAGATGGTTGCCTGACACACATATATTTCGGGCAGAGGCAGCGACATTTGATGGCACCGACGAGTGGGAACATGCTCCTGGGTCTTTCTCTGGTTCAGATATTTTGAGGCGGGTAGATGGTCATCAATTCAAATATGGAAAGGAACCAGAAGTCAGGACAAAGGGCAAGAAAAGGGCAAGGCCGGAGCAAGATGAGGAGACCGATCTATATGGCGAGGATGAGGATCAAAACTTGACGAGTTTAGGTGCATGGAAGAAGAAGAGTATTTTCTTCAAGTTGCCGTATTGGGAATTCAACTTACTGAGACATAATTTAGATGTGATGCATATCGGCAAAAATATAGGGGAGAATTGTATAGGAACAGTTATGGGAGATGATCGGAAGACAAAGGACAATCTCAAGAGCCGACTTGATTTGAAGTCAATGGGCATCCGACATGAGTTGCACCCAGAAGAATTGCCGAACGGGAAAGTGCTCCTACCTCCTGCAATCTATTCAATGTCAAAATCGGAGTTGGAGTTGTTTTGCAAAGTACTACTTGAACTGAAAGTCCCCGATAGCTATTCTTCTAACATGGCAAAATGTGTCAACTTTAAAGAGAAGAGGCTTCAGGGGCTAAAGTCACACGACTACCACATCCTAATGCAGGATCTCCTTCCTGTGGCCCTAAGGTCTTCAATGTGTGAGCAAGTTACTACTGTCCTGAAAGATCTTTGTAGCATATATAAAGGTATTTGCTCAAGAATGCTTCGTATTGAAGATCTGGACCAATTGGAGCAGCAGGCGGCATTGACACTTAGTAAAATGGAGATGATATTTCCTCCATCGTTTTTCACTATTATGATTCACTTGATTATCCACCTTGCTGGTGAAGCCAGAATCGGTGGTCCTGTTCACTATCGGTGGATGTACCCCATTGAGAGGTAAAATAATTCGTTCATCTTACGAAATTGAATTTTCAAAAGCTCATTTCTTTTAATCCCCTAAACCGCTCTAGTTTATTAATTGTACATGTTCAGGTACCTATACCGGCTAAAGGGTTATGTGAAAAATAGAGCATATCCTGAAGGGTCAATAGCCCAGGGATATCTATCAGAGGAGTGCTCACATTTTTTTTCCAGGTATTTGCCTGGTGTGGAGACATCTTCCAGTAGACCACGTAGAAATCCAGACATTTCCAACCTTGATGGTGCACAATATCTTTTTGATACCGCTGGCACCACTGTTGGTAAAGTTGATGCATTTGAGCTCGATAGCTTAGCGTAGGAACAGGCACATCGATATGTGCTAGACCATCATGCATCAGTGGAACCATTTCGAAAGTAAGTTGCTTTTAAATGTAAATCGAATACAGTGAAAACCGCGGAATTCGATATTTTTGATACTTTTGTTATTCCTAATTTCAATTGCTTGTTTTTTAGCGAATTTGTCAGGGACATCAAACGAAGGGCTAGACCAAGAAGACTACCACCACGTGAACAAAACAAGCTGATGAATGAAAAATTTCATAAGTGGTTTGAATCTCATGTAGGTGAATTACAGTTATGCAAGTTAATCTTTATTATATCTACATTTTCTATGGTGTTGATACGATTTGCGCAAAATTAATAGGTACATTCTTTGGGTCCTGAAGGTGCGTCATCTGAAATACAAGTACTTACCAAAGGTCCCTATCAGATGGCCAAAAGATACGGAGGATACATATTCAATGGTTTTAGATTTCGTACTAAGGATCGTGAATCTAATTTGAAGTCTCAAAATAGTGGAATGGTAGTGACGTCTAAGACTAGAAGTTATGCTTCCAAATCGGACACGAGGCCTGTAGATGGGGATCTCGACTACTATGGAGTGCTCACGGATATCATTGAGTTGAATTATTTTGGCCATTTCCGTGTTGTCTTATTTCGTGGGGATTGGGCTGAGTTTGATAGGAATTTTGCTAACAACAAGGACAAGCTTGGCTTCACAGTTGTAAACTTCTCAAAATTGATTCACATCGGTACACACATTAGCCATGAGCCATTTGTGTTTCCATCCCAAGTGCAACAAGTGTTCTACATTGCAGATCCAACCCTGCCAAAATCGTATGTGGCTATCCCTATGCAACCAAGAGATGTATTCCAACTGGGCGATACTTCAGACGATGAAGACGGTGAAGACATGAATAGTTACATTGCTTCTGAGTTTCCTGTGTTTGATGTAAACACAACCGATGTTGGAATTTGCGGGACTTGGCTCCGCAAGGATAGAGAAGAGGGCGATGTACTGGAAGATGTCGTATTGTAGTTTACATGATTTTTTATGCAAGTTTATTATATGTCTGTAATTTTATGTCTTAAATCTTGTTGTAATATTATGTCTGTAATTTCGAATATGTTCATTGTGAATTTAATACACTGGTTTAATTGTCTTTCTATTTTCTACTGCTTGGTATTATTTACATTAAACTATGCTTAGTGTCATTTGAACCAAACTATCGTTGTCATTTGAACCAAACTATCATTTGAACCAAGTTATCGGATCCTTGACAGGTACAACATGCCGAGGCGTGGAAAGAGGGTAAATATAAATGATGGCAACGAGAGCCATGGGGATGATCAGCCACTAAATAATAGTGGCAGGCAAACATATGAGAGTGAGGGTAGCACGCCGCCCACAGTCAAAAAATATCGGTAAGTCTTAAAATTGGTATTTTTAAAGAGATTATGTTACTTGAATGCATGAAAGACACGTACTAGTATTTGTGAGTCTGCATTGTGGCTGTCGTCTATAAGTATTTCGTCTATGTTTCTTAAGTGGGCTGTGATTAGAAAGAAAGGGCTGGAGTGGAGATCTGGAAACCCAAAATAGAGACATCTCGATTATTATAATCTACACTTATTGTTGGACCAACCCCCTCTTGCTGTTGTTGCTGATGTCTCTTTGTGTGCGTGTGTTGAAGAGAATGAAGGGATGAGAGAGAGATGAGGAAAATGCCGCTATGTTAGCCTGGTGTATCCTCATTCTCTACCATCCCTCTTTCTGGCTCCATATATGGCTTCTATATTAAATTGGTTTCCTTCCACGATGACAGTCCGTAATACTACACTTGATATGAGCCCATGTTCATAGCTGCATCCTATTGCATACTCACAAACAACTAATACTTGTCGGCCTTGCATCGTATGCCCAACCCCATTTTGGCACATAACCTGGTATAGATGACATTGTACTGATTTGGAGCAACTGAAAATGGGACCATAAAATAGCTTAAGAAGACCATCAGGTTTGTGAAATAAGCTTCACTAACAGTGAAAGAAACTGGGGATGCTATGCAGCATACTTAGTTTGGAAGTAGTCCCATTTTGTGTTAAAAAAACCATGCCAAAGATTGCAATCAGATGCATGAAATCAGCTTCTTTAACAGTATCTGAAAATGAAAATTTTTCATAATCTGAGCATATATGTTTCTTTAACAGTGACTGTGAACAATTGTTCTTAATTGGGCTGTGATTAGAAAGAGACGAGTTGGAGTGGAAATCTGGAAACCCATATAGAGACATCTTGTTCATAATAATTTATTATTGTTGTTGTTCTTGTCGCTCTTGCTGTTGTTGCTGATGTCTCTATGTGTTCGTGTGCTGAAGGGAAAGAAGGGATGAGAGAGAGATGAGGAAAATGCCGCTATGTTAGCCTGGTGTATCCTCATTCTCTACCATTCCTCTTTCTGGCTTCTATATTTGGTTTCCTTCCACGATGACAATTCCAGTTAAAACTACACTTGCTATGAGCCCTATTCGTATTTTTCTTCCATGAAGAATTGATCTATGACTACAATCTCCATTCAAAACCCAATTGTTCACTCAAACATGCCCCTTGTATCTGAACTCAAACATCACATTAATAAACATTTTTTCTAATAATGGCTACACTTGTGGAAGCTCTCTCTAAGCCTCAATTCTTCAAGGTTTTGTTGCCTACTTCTTTACAGAAGCTGGTACTCTATTCTTCTTTAAAGAGAGGAGAATGGAGTACCAACTTCTGTAAAGAAGTAGGCAACAAAACCTTGAAGAATTGAGGCTTAGAGAGAGCTTCCACAAGTGTAGCCATTATTAGAAAAGATGTTTATTAATGTCATGTTTGAGTTCAGAAACAAGGGGCATATTTGAGTGAACAATTTTCCAAACAAGCTTCACTAACAGTGAAAGAAACTGGGGATGCTATGCAGCCTACTTAGTTTCTTTAACAGTGACTGAAAATTTCCATAATCTGAGCATATAAATTTTTCATAATCTGAGCATATATGTTTCTTTAACAGTGACTGTGAACAATTGTTCTTAATTGGGCTGTGATTAGAAAGAGACGAGTTGGAGTGGAGAAGGGAAAGAAGGGGTGAGAGAGAGATGAGGAAAATGCCGCTATGTTAGCCTGGTGTATCCTCATTCTCTACCATTCCTCTTTCTGGCTTCTATATTTGGTTTCCTTCCACGATGACAATTCCAGTTAAAACTACACTTGCTATGAGCCCTATTCGTATTTTTCTTCCATGAACTGAGGATGGTATATAGGTACGTATGCCAAAATCCTCCGACCGGATATGCACCACACTTGGGTTTTGCGGTATAGTTGGGCTAAAAAAGTAGTAGAGCAACATATAAGCTCAGATAATGGAGAAATTTTCATTTTCAGATACTGTCAATGTAACCTGATTGCAATCTCTGGCATGGTTTTTTTAACACAAAATGGGTTCACTTCCAAAATGAGTATGCTGCATAGCATCCCCAGTTTCTTTCACTGTTAGTGAAGCTTATTTCACAAACCTGATGGTCTTCTTAAGCTATTTTATGGTCCCATTTTCACTAACTGTTAGTGAAGCTGATTTCAAGCACCTGATTGTCTTCTTGGCATGTATGTTTTTATACTAAAAATGGGTTCACTGTGGTCATCAGATGATGGAGAAATTTTCATTTTCAAATACTGTCAATGTAACCGGTTTTTTTAACACAAAATGGGTTCACTTCCAAAATGAGTATGCTGCATAGCATCCCCAGTTTCTTTCACTGTTAGTGAAGCTTACTTCACAAACCTGATGGTCTTCTTAAGCTATTTTATGGTCCCATTTTCACTAACTGTTAGTGAAGCTCATTTCAAGCACCTGATTGTCTTCTTGGCATGTATGTTTTTACACCGAAAATGGGTTCACTGTGAACTGAGGATATTGTATAGGTACGTATGCCAAAATTCTCCGGCCGGATATGCACCACACTTGGGTTTTGCGATATAGTTGGGCTAAAAAAGTAGTAGAGCAACATATAAGCTCAGATAATGGAGAAATTTTCTTTTTCGGGCACTGTCAATGTAACCTGATTGCAATATTTGGCATGGTTTTTTTAACACAAAATGGGTTCACTTCCAATATGAGTATGCTGCATAGCATCCCCAGTTTCTTTCACTGTTAGTGAAACTTATTTCACAAACCTGATGGTCTTCTTAAGCTATTTTATGGTCCCATTTTCACTAACTGTTAGTGAAGCTGATTTCAAGCACCTGATTGTCTTCTTGGCATGTATATTTTTATACCAAAAATGGGTTCACTGTGGTCATCAGATGATGGAGAAATTTTCATTTTCAAATACTGTCAATGTAACCGGTTTTTTTAACACAAAATGGGTTCACTTCCAAAATGAGTATGCTGCATAGCATCCCCAGTTTCTTTCACTGTTAGTGAAGCTTACTTCACAAACCTGATGGTCTTCTTAAGCTATTTTATGGTCCCATTTTCACTAACTGTTAGTGAAGCTCATTTCAAGCACCTGATTGTCTTCTTGGCATGTATGTTTTTACACCGAAAATGGGTTCACTGTGAACTGAGGATATTGTATAGGTACGTATGCCAAAATTCTCCGGCCGGATATGCACCACACTTGGGTTTTGCGATATAGTTGGGCTAAAAAAGTAGTAGAGCAACATATAAGCTCAGATAATGGAGAAATTTTCTTTTTCGGGCACTGTCAATGTAACCTGATTGCAATCTTTGGCATGGTTTTTTTAACACGATGGGTTCACTTCCAAAATGAGTATGCTGCATAGCATCCCCAGTTTCTATCACTGTTAGCGAAGCTTACTTCACAAACCTGATGGTCTTCTTAAGCTATTTTATGGTCCCATTTTCACTAACTGTTAGTGAAGTTCATTTCAAGCACCTGATTGTCTTCTTGGCATGTATGTTTTTATACCAAAAATGGGTTCACTGTGAACTGAGGATATTGTATAGGTACGTATGCCAAAATTCTCCGGCCAGATATGCACCACACTTGGGTTTTGCGATATAGTTGGGCTAAAAAAGTAGTAGAGCAACATATAAGCTCAGATAATGGAGAAATTTTTATTTTCGGATACTGTCAATGTAACCTGATTGCAATCTTTGGCATGGTTTTTTTAACACAAAATGGGTTCACTTCCAAAATGAGTATGCTGCATAGCATCCCCAGTTTCTATCACTGTTAGTGAAGCTTACTTCACAAACCTGATGGTCTTCTTAACCTATTTTATGGTCCCATTTTCACTAACTGTTAGTGAAGCTGATTTCAAGCACCTGATTGTCTTCTTGGCATGTATGTTTTTATACCAAAAATGGGTTCACTGTGAACTGAGGATATTGTATAGGTACGTATGCCAAAATTCTCCGGCCGGATATGCACCACACTTGGGATTTGATTGGATTGTTTAGTGGATGTTGTCTATGTTCTTAATTGGGCTGTGATTAGAAAGAGTGGGCTCGAGTGGAGAACTGGAAACCCATATAGAGACATCTTGTTCATAATAATTTATTATTATTGTTGTTCTTGTCGCTCTTAAGGTGGTTGCTGATGTCTCTTTCTGTTCGTGTGCTGAAGGGAAATAAGGGATGAGAGAGAGATGAGGAAAATGCCGCTATGGTAGCCTGGTGTATCCAAAGTCTCTACTTTCTTCTTTCTGTTTCCATTTCTGGCTTCTATATATATTTGGTTTCCTTCCACGATGACAGTTTCCTAAAAATACACTTGATATGAGCCCTATCTTATTTTTCTTTTTTTTCTTATATTTGGTTTCCGTCCACGATGACAGTTTCATGGATTGTCTGAACAATCCATGAAGGACATGCTTAGATACTGAATTTTCATTTGTTTTATTGTTTTAGATAGTGGATATTCCCAATCAGAGGAGAATATAAAGGTTTCAAGTTAGATACTGAATTTTCATTTGTTTTGTTATTTTAGATATATTTAAAAACAAAATTAAGTACGGAATTTTTAGCATTGCAATGTAATTATTTTACCTCTGTATATATCATATTAACAATTCCATTTGCAGTTGGCACTTTGATCTTATAATTCGAGACACAGGTAGTTCTTTTTGCAAGTTCAAAAAATATGTATATTCTGTATTGTGATCTACTGTTCAATTAAACTATTGTTTTTTATTCACAGAGCGGTCGTCAAGATGAAGGAAATGCAGATGATCAGAGCTGAAGCTACTCGAGGGGTATGAATCTGCGGTCCTCCTTGCTGTTCTTATGTCCTCCTTGCTGTATGGTTGTTGTTCTTATGTCCTCCTCCTTGCTGTTGTTATGTCAGACTGCTTTTTTTTATGAGAGTTATGTCATACTTTGAATTTGGGATATTTTGGATATTTGTCAGACTGGTTTGTTTGGATATTTTGGATGTTAGTCTCTATATTAATTTGTTAATTATGACACTGTTAATTAATCAATGAATTTGGACGTTGATATGACACGTGTGAAACTTGATTATCTTTAATTATTCTTGTGTTTGGTTGTGGTTTGCGCAGTAGTATGCAACGAAATTGATTGAATCAGTTGTGAGAATTAGTTTACAGGTTTTGTAAATGAAACTGTGAATTGAAATCGAACGGAAAAGCGGAGTATCGAAAATAAACGGGCATAGCCAGAACGGCGTTTTAAAAAACGGCGGTGTATATAATTTAATTGTTGGAGTGTGTGATACACCGGCGTTTCAACGCACGCCGATGAAAGTTTTCAGCTGTAACGGCACAGGCGTACACCGGCGTTTAATATACGCCGGCGTATATAACTACACCGGCATTTTTTGGTCGCGCCGGTGTTCGTAAACCGGGAAAAGCAGGCGCTTATAAACGCACATACACCGACGTTTCTTGACCGCCGGTATACTTTCAATCTACACCGGCGTTTTTATTTACGCCGGTGAATGTATAAATACCGGCGGTTTACAACCGCCGGTGTATGTATATAGGTGCACAAGAACAGCACCCAGAAACCGATATACACCGGTGTTTTGATGACCGCCGGTGTAGTCCTAACATTTACCGGCGTCCACCAAAAATGCCGGTGTAGACCCCTTCGTTTCAGCGACGCCCGCTTCGGCGGCAGTTGGACCGGCGTTATTGTAAACGCCGGTGAAAGTTTCCCCGGCGTAAAAAAACGCCGGTATAGACGGAAAAAAGCGCCGGGAATGCTACTTTCTTTTGTAGCGTCTTATCAAAACGTGCATCGTACGTAAAAAAATACTAGTATAATAATAATAATAATAATAATAAAATAATAAAAATGATGATGATAATAATAATAATAATAATAATAATAATAATAATAATAATAATAATAATGTAACCACTATTGTCCATATTTATATTTTAATTATTTTAAATAAAATTCTAGATTTCTTCTTTTATTTCTAGTTGTATTTATTTTAATTTCTTTTCGTGGTATGGTGCATTGTTATTCTCTCTCTCTTGTGATTCATTTTGCATTGATTCAGCTTTTTATTCCAATTTATTTGGCCTACAATTTGTTCTTCATCTTGGCCATTGTTTAAACCTATTTCATGGCATATTTGTCTCTTATTGGATTCTTTTTACCCAATTGGATACTACCCAGTTTACCCAAACTCATTTTGTCCCTATATAAACACCCTAATTGAACCCTAACCATAATTACCTAACCCTAATACTACTTCTTTCTCTCTCTTAGCCGTCTCTCTCTCTCTCTCTCCCGATCTCGACCTAGCCCCCGACCTTCTCCGTCGTCGTCTCTGATGGCCGGCGACATAACCCCTGACCCTGCACTCCCTCTCCTTTACTTCCTTTTGCTGTGGTCGCGACCCAACCCTGGCTGAGAACCCTCCCCATCCCGCCGTCATCCTGTTCGAGCGCCGCCGCGACCCCCATTCCCCGCACGCCCGCCCTGTCGCACCGTCGTCGCAACCAAGGTTGACGCCGTAGCCATCTCCCATTGCTGCCGCCACTTTTGCTGTTGCGAGCTGCTGTCTCTTTGTGGTTGTGTTGTGCACATACTTTTGTGTGCAAGTGTTTCGTTGGCTTGGAGTTCTCGTCTCTCGTTCGTGTGTTCGTTGGCTTGGAGTTCTTGTCTCTCGTTCGTGTGTTCGTTGTTCGGGATCCGTTCTTGTTATTCTTTCATCTTCATTTTCGTCGTCTTCATAATCAGGCAAGTTGCTTGTATGTGTTTCGTTGGCTTGGAGTTCTCGTCTCTCGTTCGTGTGTTCGTTGTTCGGGATCCGTTCCCGTTATTCTTTCATCTTCGTTTTCGTCGTCTTCATAATCAGGCAAGCTGCTTGTATGTGTTTCCTTTTGTCATACAAGTTAACTAGTGTTACCCTGTGCAAATTGCACATGCTAAAATACTATTAACAGACCCATAAAATTATATGGAACTTAAACAATACAATGCTAATATGCACTGTATCTTTTTTTTTCCAGTTTATCTTATTTAATAACATGTTCTACTCTTGTCTAGAAAACCCAAATAGTGATATTTTTATCTATTTCGGTCATATTCTTTGAAACCACTAAGGAAGATTTCATTGGTTCATGTTCTTTTATTATCATGTACATACACAATAACTTTAGTTCTTAAACAAAAACATAAAAGTCATTAAACGACAGAGGTGACCCTATTCAACACCGTCACAACACTAACACATAGTTAAACCCTAGATCCCTAAATTTAGAGATACCCCTTAACTATTTCGATCACAATATAATTAAAAGATGACAAATCTACAAATTAACAAATTCACATTTTCAAATCAACCAACATCATTCTATATTTCTAAAGCAAAAAAAAAAAAAAAAAAAAATTGAATAATTATCGAAGTTGAGCTTACAATGTAGTAATAGGTGGGGATGTGGTTCTTCTTGGCTCCTCCTTGATGTACTCTGCTATCTCCTTCTCCACAGTGTGCTTCTGAACTGTCTTCCCCCTCAAATCAAGCCTTCCATCTTAATCATTCACTCTCAAATGATACATAATCAACATCAGAAGGTGAGTGGTTTGTTTTATTATTATTTTATTTTATTTTATTTTGCAAATTGACTGTACATGTTAGTACATATTCATTTCTTCTTCTTTTTTCCTGATGTGTTAGCACGTGCTAGTTTTCTACTTTTCCTCTCCTTACTCTATTTTAATAAAGGAAGGACTCTCTCTCCTAATAGTATAATATATATAATAGTATGCATAATTTTAAAAAATAATTAATTTTAATAATATTTGATCGGACGATTATATATATATCTTCATAGTTTATCAAGTATGAATCAAATACAATAATTATACTATAGATCAATGTTGAGTAGAAAAATTACTGAGATTGTAGCAAAAGAAATCAACTTTAATTAAAATCAAAATTGAAGTAATTAGACATATTTATACTCTCATGATGATCCATATTTATTAGTGAAACCGTTGACATCACCTCTTGATCATGAGTAGTTACAATAATTGACACCCGTTGCATGAAAACAATTAGACTAGTGGACATCTTGACTGTATGTTGTTTGTGGCACACCGTATGTTGTAGATGACCGTTACATAGATGTTCGTTGGATGTATGATCTCATTATAGACCATTTATTCACATGCCATGCTGATTTGAGTAACCCACATATACCATGCTTTGTATGACATCTAGATTGGACCATTTGTAGTCAAATTGTTTGATAAAATGCCGAAAAGAATTTTTGTTTTGCTGCTGCCCTATTTTGTACAGTAATTTCGACCATGTTAACATCAGTAAAATAAATAAGTTTGTGAACATGATTCGTAGCCTTCGTTTTCTAGTTTCAGAACTTTCGACGGATCTAAATTTTGAGTTTTGATGCATGAGTTATTGACATTGTACTGCAGACATATCGTATTTTTCAGATTCTGAACTATATGTATTTTGTATGAAATATTATTTTTAAATTGATATTAAAAGTAGAATTTGAACTCTACATTTTGCTGAGTATGTTTAGATATGACTGGAAGCAATCCCTAATTTTTGTGGAATTAAATAATAACTTTTGTATCTCATTTCATACTTATGAAACTAGTCGATATATTTGCAAACTGCATGCTGTTCAGTATAAAATTATATTTTCAACATGTAACTATTCGTTTTTGATGAAAACTTTGTGAATAAAAACTGTATCCTTATTTGTCTATTTTATCATCCTTTTGACGGATCTGGATTTTGAATTGTATTTTATGAATTATCTTTGTTTTGGTACTGCTATGTCTGAACTTTCAGAATCGAGATTTTGTTGCATTACTCAGTTTTTCCATTTTTTTTACCATACTATATGTAATATAAATTTATGATATTTTATTTTTTGAAAATAGATATGTTATTGACTCTTCCAGATTTTTCTCAGATTTTATTATGATGATTTTAAACTCTTTCCATGCTTATAAACACGGTTTTGCATTTTCTGGCTGAACATAATTTCTGTATTAAATGTTGTTTTCGACCCTATTTCTGTTGCTAATATGTGACTTATATATATGTGTTGGAATCGGAAAAGAGTCTAGTTTCTAGATTTTTTGACGGGTCTGAATTTTCTATTTTGTAGCAGCGGGAATCTCAGATTTGGTACAGTAGTGTCTTGCTGTCCAGAACTGAAAATTTCGTTGTTTTGACTATTATGAGTTGTTTTTATCAACCGTTGCAATCACTATTTCATCTTATACTTATTTTCTCTTCTTGCCATGTTTTTAGCCTATTTGTATTCGTTCACATATATTTAGTAATAATAGAAGAAATCAAGCCGGGGTTTTTAAGGGAAAAATCGAGTAATGGACAATATAAAAATACATATTCAGAAGGGACTCGTTTCCCCACTGTTTACAGTGGTACCTACCATTTATATCTAGATGCATGATGGCATGATCCATGACACCGTTACTGTATGTTATTATTGTTACTGTTACTGTTTGTCTGAATATATTGCCATATAGATGTTCCACTACAAAATCTTAAAACGAAATTGGTTGATGTATCAACCATGTGGTAAAATCTGGGACGCATGAAGTGCTACATAGTTAGTAATGAACATTAGACATAAGAATAACTGTTTACACTGTCACATCCTGTTACGGTTACTGTGGACTTTACTGTTATAGTTGATTACTGTTACCGCTGACACACTATTACTGTTGATCCTTACTGTTACTGTTATGCTTCTCCTATTATCACTACACTGTTTACTATCATCTGTAGACTGTTATGTATACTGCTTTCTCCATATTAGTATTTCCTGTTTAGTTAGTTTTTTCCCCTTTTTTTTACTTGTATTGTTTGCGGCCCGGACTTGCATCTAACGGGCCTGTTTTCCTTATTTTCCTTGTAATTGCCATATGAGCAGGTTTTGCTGATCAATTGCTTACTGGAGTTGGTGAGCGAAAGTTTTGAGCTGCGAAATTGGAATAATTTGATTAAAATATTTTGATGAACTATTTTATTTCATGAACTGTATTGATATTGTATTTGGGCATATTGTCCCAGGATTATTGTTTTGTTTCAGATCTAGTATTTGTTGTAACATTTATTATTGATGCAATAAATGATGTCGAGTTATGATTATTTTTGCATGCCCGGTTGGAGTATACTGTTACATTTACTGTTATAATGAATCAAACAGGTCCGTACAGCATTTGGATGGCGAAAACTATCCGCTGAGCTTAGTCGCGTACTGTATTCCGTATTCTTTTGGGAAGCGGAGCGTGACAAATAATAATAATAATAATATACTATTATTATAATATATTATTGTATATATAATTATAATATATAATTATTACATATATACTATTTTGTATATACTATTATTATA
This sequence comes from Hemerocallis citrina, assembly GCA_017893485.1. Classification (NCBI taxonomy): domain Eukaryota; kingdom Viridiplantae; phylum Streptophyta; class Magnoliopsida; order Asparagales; family Asphodelaceae; genus Hemerocallis; species Hemerocallis citrina. The sequence goes on along the minus strand of CM030366.1, from coordinate 185,886,700 downwards.
ATATATTATTATTATTATACTTGGTTTGCCCGTTGACACGTGCCTTGACATGTCTTCGGAACGGTGCACCTTGTTTGATCATATAAAATAGTTTTGGAGGTGCAGCAAATTAATTGAAGTAGCAAACATATTATATGAGAAACTTTTGGGGGTCTGGCAAAAAACATATTATATGCTTTTTTTTGATTTTTTTGAATTATTTTTAAAGTTTTTAAATTTTTAATTTTTTTAGTTTTTTTAATTTTTTAATTTTTAAAAAAATTTAAAAAAATTATTTTCTTAATTTTTTAAATAGAAAAGGGAGGGAAAGAGAGAGATAAAAAAATTAAATAAATATATGAGTTGTTTTGAGTGGGGGATTTGAATTTGAGTTTTGGGGGGAAACTTTTGGGGGGGAAATATGTATTTTTAAAAATTTTTAAAATTTTTATTTTCTTAATTTTTTAAAAAGAAAAGGGAGGGAAAGAGAAGAGATAAAAAAATTAAATAAATATATGAGTTGTTTTGAGTGGGGGATTTGAATTTGAGTTTTGGGGGGAAACTTTTGGGGGAAAAATATGTTTTGTGAGGTTAGATTTGGACCTTTGATTTTTGAGGGGATTGAAGGAGAGTCACTTGAAAGCTTTCTTTGTGTTTTATTATATAGATATATTAATATTATATATTATGTAATAATATATTATTATTATATATTACTATTATATATTATTATATATAATATTATGTAATATATTTTATTATTATAATAAATTGTTATATATATAATTATAATATATTATTATTACATATATATTATTATAATTATTATATATATGTATATTATATATATGTATATTATTAAATAGGTTTATTATAATAAATTATTTTATATTATTATATATCAGTATGTATGCATATGTATACATCATGTATGTATTAGAGTATTGATGCGGTTTGTTTTTGGTCGCACTGTGGATGCACCAGGTGTGAGTTCGGACTCAATTTGTAATGAGAAAAGAGTGCGGCACGGGACGACGAGCGGGAGGCTGCGGCGCTTGAGGATCGGCTCGGAGCGCTTCGCCTCGAGTACCTGCAGACGGTCCTGAAACACCGGGGTTTATCCCGGCAGTGGACCCTCCGACGATCTAGTCAGTCTCTGTGAAAGAGTAGCAATAACTAGGGAAATTTGGGTGGCAGAAGATTGATTACCTGAAAAGGTGGGTGAGGGTCTGGTATTTATAGGGAATTCCAACCGGGTTTGGATCTGCTTGGGGGCCGGGTCTGAACCCGAAAGCCCAATGGGCCTGACGTGGCAGAAGGCCCAGAGGGTTTAGGGCTGACGTGGCAGTACCGAGAGTGGTATAGGGCTGACGTGGCAAAGCCCTTGGTGGTATTTGGAGCTGACATGGCGGATCATGGGGCTCCTGTGCTCTTGGGAGAATCTGGTGGCCTAGGTTGTGCCAGGTCATCTTCATTCTTTACCAGGCTGGGCGGACGGCCCGTTGGGCTGTCGTGGATCGGAGGCCGAGGGCCATCGAGACTCGTCGGATACGAGGAGACCAGTTCTGTGGGGGTGAACTTGCGGTTCGGCGCCGACCTTGTAGTGGCTCGAAGCCGAGCCAGATTGTTGTTTTTCCCATTTTTGAGTGAGAGCTGTACTGGGCCCTGGTTGGGCCCCAAGCCATTTTTACCCTACCACACAAGCCCCCCACTCCTGCGGGGGTGCGGGAGCTAGCCGTGGAGGAGTGTTTATGGTTGTAGAAATGGGGTGGCGAATCGATGGGCCTTCATGAGGGGGTTGCCCTGATGTTAGAGCGAACCTCGAGCTGGCGAGGGTTTATGGGCCGGCAAGGGTGATGGCGAGCCGTTGAAACTTCCTGAGAAGATTACCCGGGTGCTAGACCGGACCTCGGGCTTTCGAGGGATTATGGGTCGGCAAGGGTGATGGCGAGCCGTTGAGTCTTCCGGAGAAGACTACCTTGGTGCTAGACCGGTCCTCGAGCTGGCGAGGGTGATGGCGAGCCGTTGAGCCTTCCTGAGAAGACTACCCTGGTGCTAGACCAGACCTCGAGCTGGCGAGGGATTATGGGTCGGCAAGGGTGATGGCGAGCCATTGAGTCTTCCGGAGAAGATTACCCTGGTGCTAGACCGAACCTCGAGCTTTCGAGGGATTATGGGTCGGCAAGGGTGATGGCGAGCCGTTGAGCCTTCCTGAGAAGACAACCCTGGTGCTAGACCGAACCTCGAGCTTTCGAGGAATTATGGGTCGGCAAGGGTGATGGCGAGCCGTTGAGTCTTCCTGAGAAGACTGCCCTGGTGCGAGACCGGACCTCGAGCAGACGAGGGATTACGGGTCGGCAGGGGTGATGGCGAGCCGTTGAGCCTTCCTGAGAAGACTACCCTGGTGCTAGACCGAACCTCGAGGTTTCGAGGGATTATGGGTCGGCAAGGGTGATGGCGAGCCATTGAGTCTTCCTGAGAAGACTGCCCTGGTGCGAGACCGGACCTCGAGCAGAAGAGGGATTACAGGTCGGCAAGGGTGACGGCGAGCCGTTGAGCCTTCCTGAGAAGACTACCCTGGTGCTAGACCGAACCTCGAGCTTTCGAGGGATTATGGGTCGGCAAGGGTGATGGCGAGCCGTGGTGCCTTAGAAGGTTTGAGCGGGGTGGCCCGCCGTCTTTGCGGAGCATTGAAGGCGCTCCGGGATCTGTGCGATGTTCCAATTTCCTAGGGGCATTAATGGCGCCGCCTAATAAATGCATGTGGCGCATGAGCTTCCGTCGATTGGCTTTCCCAATGTCATAATGGCCGGTCTATGGGGGAGGCTATGAAGACGAGGGGGTCGTCCCAGGTGGTCTCCGAGGCCCCTACTCAGCCGAGGGCCAAAAGGACTCGCTCGGAGACGGTCAAGAACGTGGCTGTTCAGGGCGGCCCGGACCAGGGCAAGGCCACCGATCTTGATAAAGGGAAGGGCTCTCTGGTGGATCCGCAGGTAGAGGAGAGGCTTCGGCGACCGTGGGTACCGAGTTGGTCGATCCGCGAGGGAGACTGCCTGACCCGAGGGCGCCAGGCCATCGAGGTGGCGAGTAATCTGGCGACCCCCCGGGATCGTTCGGAGATGAAGGCCGAGACCCTGGAGGAGGCGTACACTCGCCTTGCACAGGCCAATGTGCTGGTAAGTCTGCCGACCCCTCTTGCCTTGTAATTACGTTGTAGAGGAGGCTTTCTTAGTTGTGCTCGGTGACTGCAGGCGACCGTGCAGGGGGCCCACGTGAGGGGCCTTTATGAGGCGGCCTTGAAGTGGGAGCACGACCGGGCTGACAAGGCCGTGCAGGAGATGAAGGAGATGAAGATAAAGCTCGAAGGCTCTCATAAGAGGGAGCAGAAGATAAAGATGGCCTTCGACAAGGAGAAGAAGGAATGGGCGAAGAAGATGGCGGCTCAGAAGAAGAAGTTCGCCAAGGAGAGGGAAGAGCTGACGGAGACGGGTCAGCTCCTGGTGATCAAGGCTCAGGACGAGTGTTACGCGAAGGCCCTCAGCCACGTGAGGCACTTCTACCCGACCCTCGACCTGTCCAACTTCGATTATGACATGGAGATCGAGGGGACACCGAAGACCCCCAATGAAGAGGGGCCCGTTGATAACCCGACTGTCGACCCCCCTGTGAACCCGGCCGATGCTGAGGTGGGAAAACAAGTTGTGTAGTTTTGTCTTTCTTTTTCCTTCTCTCGATTGTATTTGCCTTCCGCGGACTGGCCACTGCATTTTTTGTACGAAGTACTTTCATTTATAAAAGAAGATTTTTGACTGGCCAAGTGTTTTGACCTCGGATATTTCCGAACCTCCTTACTTATGTATTTTGATTTGGCTTGTTCTCTTGTAGGTTGCGGCTCCCCTTCCCGAGGTGGACCCCCGTCGTTCCGACGTGGCGTGGCTCCGGAGCAAAGTTGAGGCCCTGGAGGCCACGTTGGTTCGCTACCGAAAGGGGGCTCGTGACACTGATGCGGCCTTCAACTATTATCGGAATAAGTCTAAGCCTTAAGTGAGGAGGCGAGCCGGCTGAGGAGGGCGATGGTGGATCGGGACCTCGGCGGTGTCGGTCTTGGACATGCCATGTCGAGTGCCTCGGTGCAGAGGCCCTCCTCTGAGAGGTTACTTCGGGATGTCATTGTGGAGAAGGAGATGGAGATACACCGTTACAAGGCGATGCTGGGTGTCTCGACATCTTCCTCAGTGGGTCGGCAAGCAGAGGGGGTTCCCTCTGTGCTGCTGCTGTTGGAGCGTATGCGACCAGTTGATGCCCAGAGCTCCATGGCTGGTGTGTCGACCGTGGCTGAGCCTAAGAACCATCATGATGAGGAGAGGGCTCCTAGTCGCTCGGTCGGAGTGGTCCCGCCCTTCGTCGGACCCGAGGGGCCCTCAGATGGCGGCTTCCTCCAGTTTGAGATGAGTGGAATGGTTCTGTAACGGTCTTTGTTTGTTTTCTCAGAACAAAATAAAAGAGTATGAATAAAGAATTCTTTTCCTTCTTTGCTCTGGTTAGTAGTGTAGTGAATGTTGGCGGAGGCGAGGTTTGGCTCCGTCGATCTGTGAGGGATCGACGCAGGGCATTAGGAGGAGTCCCTGGTCTGAAGCCGGGTCGGACCTACCGAGACGTTGGGGACGATACTGGAGTGAGGACTCGGGTGCCGATCCCATTGTCCGGTGTTAGGTCGGACCTGCCGAGGCATTTGGAGGTTTGACAAAAGGATATCTCTTTCATACAAGATAGGGAGGGTCGCTGAAGCAGCCCTTTACACATGAAAGTTTACAAAAGATTTTATTTACATTAGCCAAGCTAGAACCTATGTTCGCTCTTCTAGGAACTTCATTAGGTGCTCGGCGTTCCAGGGTCGGCTGATGGGCCGGCCGTCCATATCTGCCAGTCGGTATGTACTAGGGCGTACAGCCTCGACTACACGGTATGGGCCTTCCCAGTTGGGAGCCAATTTCCTCTTCTTGGTTGGATCAGAGACGGACAGTTTTCGTAACACGAGGTCCCCCGCCTTGATGTTTGTGGGGTGGACCTTCTTGTTGTAAAACTTCTTGATCCGTTGTTGGTAGATGCTTCTTCGGATTGAGGATTTCTCTCTGACTTCGGCGACAAGGTCCAGGTTGGCCCTTAAGCCGGATGAATTGTCAGCTTCGTCGATGGCCATGATACGGGGAGAAGGCAGGCCGACCTCGATGGGGATGATTGCCTCCGTCCCGTAGGTCAAGGTGAACGGTATCTCTCCCGTGGGGATCCTCTTGGTGGTTCGGTGTGCCCATAGCACGCTAGGCAGTTCCTCGACCCACAGGCCTTTGGGGGAACTGTCGAGGCGCTTTTTGAGGCCGTCGAGGATTTGCCTGTTCGCGTTCTCCGCTTGGCCGTTGGCCTGAGGGTGGCAAATAGCGGAGAAACGCTGCTGGATGCCGATGTCCGCGCAGAAGGTTTGGAAGTTCTGACCTTGGAATTGGGTTCCGTTGTCTGTGACGAGGACTCGAGGGATTCCGAACCGGCAAATGATGTTCTTCCAAAAGAACTGTTGTACTTGGCGCTCGGTGATGCTGGACAGAGGCTCGGCTTCGAGCCACTTGGTGAAGTAGTCGATGGCCCGGATTTGCTTGGCTCCGGCTCGATGTGCTAGGGTCAATCCGGCGATCATGGCCTCGTATTCCGCCTCGTTGTTAGAGGCCGGAAAGCTGAGGCGGAGGGAGTATTGAAGTAAGAATTGGTCGGGGCCACGAAGGATGATGCCAGCCCCACTTCCTGTTTCGCATGATGATCCATCGACAAAGACCTCCCAGGTCGGATCCGAGGCCTCGGTGCAGGGCTGCTCGGAGACGGTGCACTCAGTGATGAACTCGGCGAAGGCCTGCCCTTTGATGGCCGTCCTCGACTGGTAGCTGATGTCGAACTGACTCAGCTCAATCGACCACTTGACTAAGCGGCCGGAATTTTCGGGCTTGTGAAGGACAGTCTTCAGTGGCTGGTCGGTCAGTACTTGGACGGAGTGGGCCTGGAAGTAAGGACGAAGCTTCCAGGCTGCCATGACCAAGGCATAGGCCACCTTCTCTATCTTTGTGTACCTCGTCTCGGCGGGGAGCAGAACTTTGCTCACATAGTACAATGGCCTCTGGACCCCATCTTCCTCTCGGACGAGGACGGCGCTGAGGGCGCTATCCGAGGCGAACAGGTAGAGCCATAGTGGTTCGCCTGGCTCGGGCTTGCTGAGGAAAGGGGGGTTGGCTAGGTATTGCTTCAGCTGTTCGAAGGCCTCTTGTTGATGGGTACCCCACTCGAAGCCCCCCTTTCCGCGTAGAGCCTTGAAGAAGGGGAGAGACTTCTCCCCTGACTTGGAGAGGAAACAGCCGATTGCAGCCAACCGGCCCGTGAGCCTCTAAACCTCTTTGACATTCCGGGGTGGGGCCATGTCAATAATGGCTTGGATTTTCTCGAGGTTCGCCTCGATGCCGCGCTGGCTGACGATGAACCCCAGGAACTTCCCAGTGGATACGCCGAAGGCGCATTTAGCCGGGTTGAGCCTCATATTGTGATGTCGGAGGACTCCAAAGGCTTCCTCGAGGTCGGCGACGTGGTCCGGCCCGGCCCGGCTCTTGACGAGCATGTCGTCGACATAGACTTCCACGTTGCGGCCGATCAGGTCTCTGAAGATTCTGTTGACGAGCCGTTGGTTCGTGGCTCCGGCATTTTTTAGCCCGAAGGGCATAACGCGGTAGCAGAAGAGACCCTGGTTGGTGACGAACGAGGTCTTGGAGATGTCCGGTGGAAACATTCGGATCTGATTGTACCCTGAGAATGCGTCCATGAAGGACAGTAGCTCATGCCCCGAGGTTGCATCGATCAAGGCATCGATGCGGGGGAGGGGGAAAGGATCTTTTGGACATGCTTTATTTAAATCCGTGAAGTCGATACAGATCCGCCAGCCCCCGGTTGCCTTCTTCACCATGACGACATTAGCCAACCACTCGGGGTAGCTGACTTCCTGAATAAATTGAGCCGACAAGAGCTTGTCGACCTCTGCCTTAACAATTTGCTGCCTCTCCGGTGCGACTTTGCGCCTCTTTTGGACGACCGGCTTAGAGTCTGGGATGATGCTCAGCCGATGCATAATCAAGTCTTCGGAGATCCCGGGCATGTCGGAGGGCTTCCAGGCGAAGAGATCAACGTTGCGGCGGATGCAGGCAATCATGCCCGGCTTCAAGTCCTCGGGGAGCGAGCGGCTCACCCGGAACCACTTTGATTCATCCTCAGCGGCGAATGGGACCTCCTCCAGCTCGTCGACAGGCTCTGGGGCGGGACCGTCCCTCTCGGGTTCGAGCTCAACGGCGTCGAGGGGGAACACACCTCCTCCGATGGCGGTCATGTAGCATGACCGTGCTGCTTCCTAGCTACCTCGGACTATGCCGACCCCTTGCGAAGTGGAAAATTTAAGTTTCAGATGGTATGCCGAAGGTACCGCTTGAAGGGAGCATAGTCCGGGTCGGCCGAGTATGGCGTTGTAAGCTGCTTTGACGTTTACCACCATGAAGTCCATGGACTCGGTCCTCTTAACAGGAGCCGATCCCGCGGTGACGTCGAGAGTAACAATCCCTTCTATCACGACAGGGACGCCAGAAAACCCATGCAAGGTGTACCCGGCTGGCTTGAGTTTGCTTCTGGGTAGTTTGAGATTCTCGAAGGCCTCAAGGAAGAGAATATTTACCGAGCTGCCGTTATCGACGAGAATTCGTCGAACTTCACAATTAGCCATGTGGAGGCTAATGACGAGGGCGTCGCAATGAGGGAGGCGAACGCCTTCGAGGCCTTCTCCGGAGAAGGAGACAGGCACCGGTTGCAACTTGGGCGAGGGGTTGTCTTGGACGGTATTCACCTCTCGGATGAAGGCTTTTCGGGAAGTATTTGACTCTCCCCCCATTGGCCCCCCGTGGACACAGTGCAAGATGAATGGCGTGTCCGCGGCTCCCTCGTGTTCGGGATCCCGACCCTGGATGCGGTTCGGAGGCGAAGGCCTCCGGTTCCTAGCATCTTGCCGATCCCGTGGGCCTTCTCTGGTCAATTCTCGGAGGTACCCTCGTGAGATGAGGTCCTCAATTTCGTCTTTCAGGGCCCGACATTGGTCGATTTCGTGCCCATGATCTCTGTGGAAACGGCAGTAGAAGCGCTGGTCTCGCTTCTTGTTGTTGTTTGATCGGGGAGGTAGTCGGACAATGCCTTTGTCTTCGATTTCTAAGAGGATGGCAGACACGTTGTGTGTCAAGGGAGTGTACCTTTCGAAGCGAGGGACCGGAGGTGCCCTCTTCGCGCCGACCCCTTCCTTTGCTGTTTTCTTGGCAGGTTCGGCATCATCGACCCTACGCTTGCCCTTCTCCACGACTTCTTTGCTGCCATCTGGGTTCAGAGCTTCTTCAGCTCTTATGTACTTCTCGACCCGGTTGAGAAGGTCAGGGAAGTCCATAGGTGACTTCTTCGCCAAGGAGACCTTTAGCTGGTTGTGGCGGACGTTGTGCCGGAAAGCTGCCGAGGCGACCCCTGCGTCGAGGGAAGAGACGGATCTGGCCTCGGTTGTGAACCTCTTGACGAAGTTACAGAGCGACTCCCCCTCCCTCTGACTGAGGTCGAGCAGGGAAGCGCTCGTTCTTTCGCTCTTCCGGCTTGTAATGAAGTGGGCCAGGAAGCTGGCTTCCAGCTGGTCGAACGAGAAGATCGAGCCAGGGGTGAGCTTGGAGAACCAATCCCTGGCCGGACCCCGGAGGGTGGCCGGGAAGGCTCGGCACAGCAGGGGATCCGAAGCGCTGTGAATCATCATGAGGGTTTTGAAGCCCTCCATGTGATCAGCTAGATAACATCGCCGTTGTAAGTCTCGAACTGCGGAGGCCGGAAGTTCCGGGGGATCTCCGCTTCTATGATGTTGACGGAAAATGGAGGTCGAGAAGGCCTCCGTCCTTGGACTAGGTTGGGATTCCTGTCGCCGATGCGCTCGATTCGATTCTCCATCTCTAGGAGGCGTCGGAGTACCTCGTCCGTGCGCTCCGGCGGGGGAGTCGGCGCACGAGTGTGGCTTCTCCCTTCGCTCATTTGAGAGGTTCGGCCATAGGTCGCGGACCTCGGCGCTCCATGGAGGGCCTCCAGGATTTCCTCTCTGAAGCTTTTGAACTCGCCACTGGTGACCCCGCCGTGGTCGGAAGGGTCGGGTCGGGGCGTAGGAATTCGGCCGATGCGGCTGAGTGCCGATGGCCTTTCCCTTTGTGCGGGCCTGAAGTGGTTCGAGACCGAGTTGGAAGCGGTCCCTCCCCTAGCCTGGCTAGCCCTTCGGTTCACAATGACCCGACAAAGGTCGGGTTCGGCGACGTGTGAAGCGCTTCGCTGGGGTCCGGGGTTTCCACCAGGATTATTGGATGCTTGCCCTCCGTCAAGGGCCCCCTCGGGAGGAGGCCCGTCTGGTTGGGCGGAACGGGCTGATCTTCGGGCTCGGGGAGCCATGGGAGATTGGGTCGAGGGAGAGCGTCGGTGGCAAGGCTCGGACTCACGTCCGTACCGGATAAAGTTTCCTACAGACGGCGCCAACCTGATGCGGTTTGTTTTTGGTCGCAATGTGGATGCACCAGGTGTGAGTTCAGACTCAATTTGTAATGAGGGAAGAGTGCGGCACGGGACGACAAGCGGGAGGCTCGCTTCGGCGCTTGAGGATCGGCTCGGATCGCCTCGCCTTTAGTACCTGCAGACGGTCCTGAAACACCGGGGTTTATCCCGGCGGCGGACCCTCCGACGATCTAGTCAGTCTCTGTGAGAGAGTAGCAATAACTAGGGAAATTTGGGTGGCAAAAGATTGATTGCCTGAAAAGGTGGGTGAGGTTCTGGTATTTATAGGGAATTCCAACCGGGTTTGGATCCGCTTGGGGACCGGGTCTGAACCCGAAAGCCCATGGGCCTGACGTGGCAGAAGGCCCAGGGGGTTTAGGGCTGACGTGGCAGTACCGAGAGTGGTATAGGGCTGACGTGGCAAAGCCCTTGGTGGTATTTGGAGCTGACATGGCGGATCATGTGGCTCCTGTGCTCCTGGGAGAATCTGGTGGCCTAGGTTGTGCCAGGTCATCTTCATTCTTTACCAGGCTGGGCGGACGGCCCGTGGGACTGTCGTGGATCGGAGGCCGAGGGCCATCGAGACTCGTCGGATACGAGGAGACCAGTTCTGTGGGGGTGAACTTGCGGTTCGGCGTCGACCCTGTAGTGGCTCGAAGCCGAGCCAGATTGTTGTTTTTCCCATTTTTGAGTGAGAGCTGTACTGGGCCCTGGTTGGGCCCCAAGCCATTTTTACCCTACCACAAGTATATATATACATAAATGCAGATTATATATATACATACATACTGTATACAGTTTACCAAACGCCTTTTATACTTCAATTTTGAAAAAAAACTATTTTATGAAAAAAAGTTTACCAAACAACTATGTTTTCAAAAATTACAAAAATCAACTTTATAATTTTTTTTCCAAAAACTATGTTTAAAAAGAATTTTCAAAACAACGAACCAAACGCAGTATTAGCTGTAACCCCTATTGCTCGTATTTGTATTTTTAATTATATTTAATAAAATTCTTTATTATTTTATATTGTTTTGTTTGTATTTATTTTCATTACTTTCAACACTCCGATTTCCATACACTGGGAAACTTTGACATAACCCAGAAATCTTTTCCTTCAATTAGCCACAATACACAGAAAAACAGAAAAATTTAAAACTTTTTATTCAACACAAATGTATTACAAGTCTGAATGTTATAAAACTGCAATACATTATATCAGTGTTACAATAATGCCATACAAGCCTAAGTGTTACAAACTTTGAATAAAAATTATATCATAGTACAATGAATAATATATAACACTTGGTACTTTCACTTGGATGCTTCTCAACATAAACAAATTACACATATATTACAATTGAAATAAAATCAACACTTTGCTTCTGTTGCCTTGAGTCCTCCTGAATCCTGTACTTGTAGCTCTGCAATCCAGTACCTATTGAAGTGGGAACGTCAGTACATATACTGTCGCTTTAAGGCTAATGACTAGCGATTCTCAACTTTAAACAAACAGATTGATGAAAAGAGAAATGTGTATATATAATTGATGTGTTAGTGTATGCTATGACTTAGAATCTAATGCAAGATTAATCCAATGATGCATTTATTCTAATGCAAGAAAGACTCTGGAACAGTATGCAGCCTGATGTGGCTAAAAATAGGGATTCAATCGAGACCGTCCAAATGGGGGCACGGATCCCGAAGCACAGGGGTAGAACTGTAATTTCACCTACAAACGGGTCTGAAGCGGGTATTGGTTCTCCTCCCCAAAGAACCATTAACCCGCGAACGGATCCACCTCGACTGGGTGCGGGTCTCAACCCGCAACAAACCCGGTCCAGCAGGATAGAATTAGGATTTCTGATTAATATTAATCAACGGCTCTGATTCATATCTATCCTTTCACTGGGGATTAGGGATTACATTCCTTATCTATACACAGGAATTACATGCCTAATCTGTTCCCTAAGATGCCTATAAATCCCCCCCATCCATCTCCATTAAGAGGTAATCAATCTTCCACCAGTTTTTGCGCTCTTTCATAGTCTTCCAGATTACTGACTTGAGCGTCGGAGGGTGCGTCGCCGGGAACAACCCCGGTGTCTCGTACTTTTTGCAGGTATACGGCGGGAGCGACGATCATACTCTGACGGAACAGGTATACATGTTTGCTATTCAGTTTCCCTAAGAATCCACAAATACTATCTGTTTGCCCCCACACCAAATTTAGCGGCAACAGATTGGCGCTGTCTGTGGGAAACTAACGAATAGAAACCTCTCATCTTCACGGTGAACAGATCTTCTCCAGCCATGCCTCCTCGGAAAGTCAGGTCAAGGGGGTCCAACCGAGGACCTAACCCTGATCAGCAGCAAGAAGTCCCCCCTAATCCCGCTCAACAACAGGGGCAACTCCCCCCTGCAGCGGAAGACCTGCTCCAACAGGACCTTCCTCATCCTAATCAGCCGCCTCCAAAGGGTCCTAACCCTCAGAAACAGCCTCTTCATCAAGAACACGTCTCCATCCACAACGCCTCCACGGACTCTATGGCCTCCCATCATCCCCGAGCCTCTGGTCGCCACAATATCGCCCTCAATCACCAGAAAGATGATGACCTCTGCTGCAATCTGGATGAAAAGCGGGCCCGAGAGGGAACCTCCCGCCAACACCATCCGGGTGAGCGGTCTCCTCGCCACCGGTACTACAGGTCCCCCGTCCGAAGAGGGCGGAAAGAGTCCAACGAGCATTACCGAAGAAGGCACTCCCCCATGGGTCGGCAACAGCCCAGGAACAATGAGGCACCCATCACCCGTGCCGAGTTCCAGTAGTTCCAAGCGACCGTCCTGCAGGCTCTCAACCTCCGTCGAAACCCTAATGAGCTGAAGGCCCCATCTCCTCCTCCAGTCCGAAGCCCTCGCCGACGATCACCATCTCCTCCTCCGGTCCGAAGCCCTCGTCGACGGTCCCCATCTCCTCGTCCTGCTCCTAGCAACTCCCGGCGTACCCCAAGTCCTCGTCGCTCCCGAAGTTACCATCGCCGTAGCCCTCGCTCTCCTTCATACAAAGACGAATCTAGGGGCTCGGCTGATTACCGTCGGAGGGATGACACCATGTACCGCCATCTTCATGAAGTAGAGAGGCGCCTGGGCCAGATAGACCGAGAAGAGGAGCTTAGGGGGAGGACCCTACGTCCTAGCCGTCCCCCTTTCTCCCGAACCATAGTGGATGCACCTGTGTCGTTCGGTTTCAAACCTCCCCAATTTGTGACTTACACCGGGGAGACCGATCCCGTTGATCACGTCAAAAGCTTTAAGACCCTGATGCTCCTCCATCAAGCTTCCGATGCCCTCCTCTGCAAGACCTTCCCCGCAACTCTCAAGGGCCCAGCTCGAGAATGGTACTCTCGCCTTGCTCCCTCCTCAATTTTCTCCTTAGAGCAGTTCGAGACCCTTTTCGTCACCCATTTCGTAAGCCGCCGTAGGGCTGAGAAGACCAGCATATCCCTATTGCACCTCCGCCAGAAGAAGGGGGAAAAATTGAGAGACTATGTGAAGAGGTTCACAGCTGAAGCCAGATCCATAGCATCCCTCGACCAGTCGGTCGCTGCGGTAGTATTTCAATCTAGTGTCCTCAATTCCAACCTCCGCTCCTCCCTCGCCAAGAAGCCTCCACAGAACTTTTCCGACCTTCTCCTTCGCAGCGAAAAGTACATTCGGGCCGAAGAGGCCGAGCATCAACCCAACTGGGAGGGGTCTTCCTCTGGGTTTAAGAGAAAAGGAACATAAGAGGAAGGGGCCAAGAAGCTCCAGAAGGATAATGCCGGCCAGCGCCGACCTCCCCCCAGATTCGAGAAGTTCACTCCCCTCACCACTAACGTCTCAACTATTCTGATGGAAGTCGAAAAGGAGGGGATCTTACCTCCTGCTCCGAGGATGAACACCCCCACCAAGAGGAGGGATAAAGAAAAATGGTGTCGTTATCACCGGGACCATGGGCATGACACCAACGATTGTCGTGCTCTAAAGAACGAGATCGAAGCCCTTATCCAGAGGGGGCAGCTGACGAAGTTTGTAAGGAAGGACCGAGCCGAACTTCCTCCCCAGCCTCGGGGGGCTAACAAGCGTCCGGAACGAGAAGAGATGCCCGACTTCGAGGAAGAGCGAGTCCTCCACCTCATCCATGGGGGCCCAATGGGGGGCTCCTCAGATTCCTCTCGGAAGGCATTTTAAGGGAAGTCAACTCGTCCGAACCACCCCTCCTCCCAAAGGCCTCGGAGTGCCTGTCACATTCTCAGACGAAGATCTTGAAGGAGTTCGGACCCCACATTGTGATGCACTCGTCATCAGCCTCCACATGGCAAATTTTAAGGTGGAGAGGATATTAGTGGATAACGGCAGCTCAGTGAACATCCTCTTCCTCGCCGCTTTCAAAGGCCTAAAGCTCTCCCGAGATAGACTCAAGCCTGCCGGTTACACGCTCCACGGGTTCACGGGAGTGCCAGTGACTATTGAAGGGGTGATTACCCTCGACGTAACCGCTGGAAAAACTCCTACTACCCGAACGGAGTCGATGGACTTCATGGTCGTAGATGTCCCAGCAGCCTACAATGTCATTTTGGGTCGGCCCGGCCTGGCCGTCCTCGAAGCCGTCCCTTCTGCCTATCATCTCAAAATGAAATTTCCCACTCGGGTAGGAGTAGGGGAAGTGAGGGGCAATCAGGAGCAGGCCCGCAAGTGCTATATGACCTCTACCCTCGGACCCGTCCTCTCCTTAGAAACTCTGGAAATCCCCCAAGATGTTGCTCGACCGACGTCCGAGCCAGTGGATGAATTGGAGGAAGTACTCTTTTCTGAGCAGGAGCCGACCCGCAAGTTCTTTGTCAGCAAGACCCTCCCGTCCGCCCTATACTCAGACATTGTAAAATGCATCCGAAGCAATCAAGACCTCTTCGCTTGGTCAGCTGCAGATATGCCCGGTATCTCCGAAGAACTCTTGGTCCACCACCTGAGCGTTGATCCGGGGTCCAAACCGGTTCAGCAGAAGAGGCGCAAGTTCGCCCCCGAGCGTCAGCTAGCTATTAAGGAGGAGGTTGACAAGCTCTTGAAGACCCGGTTCATACAGGAGGTGAACTATCCTGAGTGGTTGTCGAATGTAGTGATGGTGAAGAAGTCCAATGGGACTTGGAGAATTTGCACTGATTTTACCGACCTCAACAAGGCTTGCCCCAAGGATCCATTCCCACTTCCGAGTATTGACACCCTGATCGATGCAACTTCGGGACATGAGCTCCTCAGCTTCATGGATGCCTTTTCAGGCTACAATCAGATCCGGATGTTCCCCCCGGATATCCCAAAGACTTCATTTGTGACCGACCAAGGCCTCTATTGCTACAGAGTCATGCCGTTCGGTCTAAAGAATGCAGGTGCAACATACCAACGCCTCGTCAACAAGGTTTTTCAGGCTCAGATCGGCCGGAACATGGAGGTGTACGTTGACGACATGCTTGTGAAAAGCATCCGAGGCATTGATCATGTGACCGACCTCCAAGAGGCATTTGATGTTTTGAGAAAGCACAATATGAGACTCAACCCGAACAAGTGTGCATTCGGCGTCTCATCAGGGAAGTTCCTCGGCTTCATGGTTAGCCAACGAGGAATTGAAGCAAATCCGGAGAAGATCAAGGCCATATTGGACATGGCCCCTCCTAGAAATGTTAAAGAAGTTCAGAGACTAACAGGCCGCCTCGCCGCCTTAGGGCGCTTTCTCTCAAAATCCGGGGAAAAATGCCTCCCCTTCTTCAAGGCCCTCAGGGGGGATAAAGGATTCGAATGGGGGCAGCAGCAACAGGAGTCATTCGACCAGCTCAAGGCTTACCTCGTCAATCCCCCTCTCCTCAGCAAACCGATCCCTGGCGAACCCCTCTACCTCTACCTAGCAGCCTCCGAGCAGACCCTCAATGCAGTCTTAGTGAGGGAAGAAGAGCGGGCTCAGAAACCCATCTACTATGTCAGCAAAGTGCTTCGGGACGCCGAGCTCCGGTACCCGAAGATAGAGAAAATGGCTTATGCCCTGGTGATGGCCACGAGAAAGCTTCGCCCGTACTTTCAGTCCCATTCGGTGGTCGTTCTTACCGACCAGCTGCTGAAACAGGTTCTTCACAAGCCTGAGACTTCAGGTCGCCTTATGAAGTGGTCAATCGAGCTGAGCCAACACAATATAACTTATCAGCCTCGGACCGCGATCAAGGCTCAGGCACTAGCCGAATTCATAGTTGAGACTACTATCCCCGAGTCCAGCCAAACAGTGAAGGGACCACCCGTCTGGTCGGTTTATGTAGACGAATCCTCGTGCAATGAGGGAAGTGGGGCAGGGGTCATTCTGGCAGGCCCAGATGACTTCATCCTTCAATACTCCCTCCGTATAAACTTCAAAGCCTCGAACAACGAAGCTGAATACGAGGCGCTAATAGCCGGTCTTGGAATGGCCCGAAATGCAGGGCATAATGACTGCGGATCTTCAGCGACTCTCAGTTGGTCGTCAAGAAGGTCCTCGGCGAGTATGAAGCCCGCGATGATAGGATGGTTAAATACTTGGCTAAAGTCAAAAGCCTCATGGCACTGTTTGAAGAGGCCCTCATCCAAAGGATCCCCAGAGAAGAAAATGCTCAGGCCGACGCCCTATCCAAATTAGCCTCCTCTTCCCTTCAAGGCCTCGAACAGACTGTTTTGATAGAAGTCCTCCTGAAGCCGAGCATAGAGGACGACACACTTGAAACACTGCATGTCCTCCTCGAAGACAATTGGATGAAACCCCTCGTCGAATTTTTAAGGGACGGACTCCTTCCCGAGGATCCGAAGGAAGCTCGAAGAGTAAGGACCCGAGCCGAGCGTTACACACTAATCGGAGGCATCCTGTATAAACGCTCCTTCACCCAGGTGGACGGACGACCTTACCTGAGGTGCCTCTCCCTCGGGCAAGCTGACTACGCCCTTCAAGAACTTCGTGAGGGCATCGGTGGGGCCCATTCTGGCTCCAGAGCCCTGGCGCGCAAGGTGTTGAACTACGGGTATTTCTTGCCCACTCTCCTACGAGATGCCGAACGACACGTTGGGCAATGCAGCTCCTGTCAGAAGCACTCCGACATCCGACGCCTTCCGCAAGCACCACTCACTTCCCTATCAAGTCCGATCCCCTTCGCAATGTGGGAGATGGATTTACTAGGGTCGTTCCTGCTAGCCCCCGGACAGCTCAAGTCCCTGGTAATGGCCGTTGACTACTTTTCGAAATGGATAGAGGCCGAACCACTGGCCACGATCACCGAAAACAAGGTTGTTCAGTTCTTCTGGAAGAGCGTGATCTGCCGATTTGGCGTCCTCAGGGTCCTAATTACCGATAACGGAACGCAGTTCACTGGGGCTGCCTTCCGAGCCTTATGTGAAGACCTCGCCATACAACACCGATTCTCCTCCGTCTCCCATCCTCAGTCCAACGGCCAGGCCGAGAATGCCAACCGGCAGATCCTTTCAGGCATTAAGAAGAGGTTGGGCAAGTGCTCCAAAGGCTTGTGGGTCGATCAGCTGCCTAACGTGCTCTGGAATTACCGCACCACCAAGCGAACCCCAACCAGTGAAAGCCCGTTCAATCTCACCTACGGGTCCGAGGCCGTCATCCCCCTAGAAGTTGGGTTACCCTCTCCTCGTCTGATTGCTTATGAAGAAGAGCAGAACGCTAGGGAGCTCAGAGCAAGTCTAGATCTGATAGACGAAATCCGAGAGAGAGCTGCCATACGCCAGCAAACTTACCGAAGAAGGATCGAGCTAGCATACAACAAAAGAGTCCGCCCAACGGACCTCAAAGAAGGGGACCTGGTCCTCCGAAAGTTGGCCATCTCGTTCCCTGGTCAGAAAAGCAAATTGGCCCCGAACTGGGAGGGACCTTACAAGATTTCTAAAGAAATCCGCCCCGGCACATACAGACTAGAAGATCTCGAAGGCAGGGAGATTTTCCGGACTTGGAATGCCGACCATCTCTTAAAATACCAAGAGAGAGCAACAGCGCCTCTCTAAGTAATCCGAGATGTCGAACCGTTCCTCTCCAGTTACTTGTAGTACTTTTCTTTTATTTTTCCTTGTAATAACGGCTAGCAACTTTAGAAGCAGCCGATCATTAGATATTAATAAATAAAGTTTTTTCATATTTTTGATATTGTTACATCTCTCTGCTTTTAACTCTTTAATCTAACGATGGTTCGGAGTCCAACACTCGGCTCGACTTTACTTCCTCGGCTCGCCCATGAGCGAGCCAGAAGTAGATCGCCGTTCGGAATTGCTCCCACAGCCGTTGAATGGTTCGGAGTCCAACACTTGGCTCGATTCTACTTCGCAAGTTTGCTCCTAAGCAAGCTAGAAGTAGTTCGCCATTCGGAATTGCTCCCACAACCCTTGAACTAATCTAACGATGGTTTGGAGTCCAACACTCGGCTCGACTTTACTTCCTCGGCTTGCCCATGGGCGAGCCAGAAGTAGATCGCCGTTCGGAATTGCTCCCACAATCGTTGAATGGTTCGGAGTCCAACACTTGGCTCGATTCTACTTCGCAAGTTTGCTCCTAAGCAAGCTAGAAGTAGTTCGCCATTCGAAATTGCACCCACAACCCTTGAACTAATCAAACGATGGTTCGGAGTCCAACACTCAACTCGACTTTACTTCCTCGGCTCGCCCATGGGCGAGCCAGAAGTAGATCGCCGTTCGGAATTGCTCCCACAGCCGTTGAATGGTTCGGAGTCCAACACTTGGTTCGATTCTACTTCGCAAGTTTGCTCCTAAGCAAGCTAGTAGTAGTTCGCCATTCGGAATTGCTCCCACAACCCCCGAACTAATCTGACGATGGTCGGGGTCCTATGGCTTATCTTTACAGCACCGGCTCGTCCTCAAGCCGGCCGAAAGTAGATGGCCATTCCGAACTGCCCCCACGACCACCGAGCCGAGCGGACGAGGTACCGACCCTCGTATATGGCAAAAAACCTTCCGAGGCGAAACCACCGTCGGATCGACTCAAAATGTGTGCTAGAGAGTGATGAACGGATCTGATTCAGCCACGTGTCCACAAAATGACAAGACAACATTTTCTTGGGAGATGTACCCGCCTCAAGATTCGTGCAACCATCTAACGGCCCTGATCACTTCACTTCGCTCGGCGCCAAACGCCAAGCGACAGACAACCAGGACCAACCTTCGGCAAAAGTCACTCCGGTTATCAAGCTACGAAAGCGCAGCCGACCCGCGCCGAGCAAGTATCCAGCTGAGCGTCGAAAGAAAAGTTTGGGTGAAGGTTTAGGGGACTTTCCCCCCCGGTTCCGGACCTCGGTCATCACCTCTTCTACCATGATCTTCCCTGACCCTGACATCCACATCGGAGCAGTCAGAATCGGGTGAAGATCATGGTGGAAAAACGACCACCCGTCCTTCCGAGACACACGATCCCCCGAGTCCAGACTTTGGTCGCCACCTCTTCCACCATGGCCTCCCCTGACCCTAACATCCGCACCGGGGCTGTCAGAGTCAGGAGAAGACCATGGTGGAAGAACGGCCACCCGTCCTTCCCTCGGGTCCGGACTACGGTCGCCAACTCTTCTGCCTTGTCCTCCCCCGCCCCTGACACCCACATTGTCAGGAACGGGAAAAGAACAAGACAGAAGAGTGACCACCCTCCGGACCTCTCGAGATCAAAATTTTTCACAAAGCTGGCATCCGCCCAAGGGCAGACGCCATCGACGCCACCAGAGTTCAAGACTGCAATGACCAACTACAGGTGGGGTGTGGGTTTTATAGCCTTCCCCCAAGAGACTGTCATTATGACCATCGGGAGTCCAAAAGTCGCGCCTAGGGAGCTGGAGCGCCACATATTAATTAAGGGGCACCGTTCTCAACGCCCTTGGGAAGGTGAAATGCCCCCACGGATCTCGGAGTGCCATTAATGCCGTTAGGGGACTGGCCCCGTCTTCTCAGAACCACGCTCGGACGTCTGAGGGCCCGCATTCCTAATCGGGCCGCATGGCCGCAGCTTCGAAACAGCTGTACCTTAGCCGCCGAATCGAGCCGCACCTGAAGGCGCCGAGCAAGATTCAGAACCGCGGCAAAAGTGTGTACTTCGAGGCCAAGATGCTCGACGAAGCAAACACTTGCCTCGCGGATCATTTCGAGCCTACCCTAGCTAGCGCAATTACAGCACAATAAGAAGCCAGCAGAGAACAGTTCGGAAAAATCGACTCCAGTTTTATTAATATAACTTGGATAAATTTACAAAAAGATTACAACAAAACAAAGTTCGCAAGTCTGAAGACAAGATACGACCCGTTCACTGCCTCCGAGGAAGGGGACGCTCCGGTTCAGCGACACCTTGGGTCGGCGCTTCTTGACCTCCGAGCTCGTCTCTAGACCAACGAATCGAGACGCCCCCTCACCGCTGACCCTGATAGTTGCTCCAACCGAAGCACCACTTGAAGACACCGCTACCCCGCTTTGGGCGTCAGCTGCTGTCCTACCTATGATGGGGGTTCGGCTCGCGGCTTGATAGAACGTAATCCCTCGCTCAATCTCTTCGCGAGAGCATGAGGTGCTCTGGACGTTAGCCCTCACCGGCTGAGGCCTGAGCCGAGCAACCTCTTCCTCCAGCTCGACGATCCTATCCTTCAACGTGTCATCCTTTACTATCACTTTGAACCGAGGAAGTTTTGCCGAACCAGGATACTCGGCGCTGTCAGATATGACGTGTCGCAAGTGGGTCACCTTGATGCTCTTATCGACCGTCACCCTTTGCAACTGTTCTACCTTCCTTGTGAAGTCATCTCATTCGGCCGAGACCCGGACCAACTCTTCCTCCTTAGCAGATAGTTCGGCCTCGACTATCCGCAGATGGTGCAGCTCGGCCAACGCCTCACTATACCTAATCTCTAAGTTGTGAAGTATCCTCCTCGTCAGATGAACCTCCCCCTCGAGACGATCCTCCCGGGACCGCTGAAATAACTCGGCTCGGCGCCGATCCGCTGGGGTGATAGGTGTCTGTTCGACGATCTGAAATAAGAAATGGGCAACATTGAAGTACTATATGGCCGAACCAAACACTTAGACAGAAGTCCAAAACCAAAACAACACTTTTCATTCATTATCAAAAGCGGTGGCCAGTCCGCAAAAGGCATTACACTGATTGAAAGATAAAAAACAAAACAAGAAACTACAAAGAATTTGCGAGGGGATCAGGGGTCCACCTGTGTCGCCGCGTCGACCTCGGGCGCGTCGTTAGATGGCCCCTCGATCCTCCCCTCGACCTGGGCGTTCGCCACAGGTGGGTCGGTCTCCTTCTCCTCGTCATCGCCTTCGGCCTCGTCGCCTTCACCTCCCTCCTCCTCGCCGCCTGAGGGCGACCCTGGCCACAGTCGGTAGCCGACCCGCTCGAAGCCAGGGACCCGTTCTTGAACATGGTCGAGTGCCCTCTGATAAGACATCTCCATGTTCTTGGCCATGTGCTTCTTCGCCTCTCTCTCGGCCTCCTTCTCCACCTCGGCCCTGATCTTCACGGCCAGCGCCTCCATCTCCGCCTTCAGGTCGGCCAGAGACTTCGCCGACGCGGCCAGCTCCTCGGCAGCCTTCTTGGCCTTGACGGACTCCGCGTCAAGTCGCCCCTCGACTCTTTCCAAGTCCGCCTCAAGATCGGCGACCCGGACTTCTAAGGCCTCGACCCGCCGCTGCTCGGCCTCGAGCTACCGAACCGCCTTGACCTTCTCAGCCCTGTCCTTGTCGCTGGCAGCCTTCAGCTCCTTCTCCTGCGCGGCGAACGTCTCGAGGAGGTGGCCGAAGTGGCAGGTAGCCTGCAAAGACAACGATCAGAGCAATGTGCAAGCCGAGCAGCAAACTTGAAGAAATTCGCAAAGACACTTACCGACACGAGCGACCGAGCCACTTCATAGGTGTCATCGCCAACCGTCGCCGCCTTTAGCGCCGCTCTGTCCTTCGGGGTCGCCAAGTGCTTGATGACCTGCACTGACATCTGCGAGTTGTCGAGGAATCCGTCGTGATTCTTCACCTGGCAGTTCGGCACAAACAATTGCTTGTACTGCTCGGTCAGGATTTCCTCGGCCACTTTAGTCAATGGCGAAGCCTCAAGCGTCAGTGCCGCATTAACATCAAAGGCCCCCTTAATCACGCTCGGGGCCACAGGTGCCGAGGGCTCCTCGGCAACAACCACCTCCGAGGGCACCTCAGTGGCCGGAGGAGGCGGAGTGGTGGTAGAGGCGACCGTGGGCTGCGAAGTCGACGAGGCAGCCGCGGCCGCCCTTTTCCTCTTTCTGCCCCCGGCCAACTTGGACCTATCGGCCATCATGGCGTTGAAATCAATCTTCATCGCTTCTGCATCGGACAAAAAAAAAAAAAAGAGTCAGCAAGACAAACTAAAGACTTGTAGGAAAAACGAAAATAAATGAGATGTCAGGAGCATACTCGGGTCGATGGGGCTAAGGCCGGACCCGAACAGCACCTCCTCAGTCAACTCCCTCCAACTCAACAGGGGAAGGGACATGATCTTCCTCGCCACCTCCTCCTCGGCCTCAGACAATACAGGGTCGACTCTCGCAAATTTCGGCACCTCCACCTTCCACCGGGTCGGAATGTGCCGTATCGCCTCACCCCTTAATATAAAATACTTCTCTTTCCAACCCTTAATTGAGTCGGGGTTTTCTATGATCCTAACACCTTTCCTCGGCCCCAAGTAGTACCGATGCTCCGTCTTGTGCTGCTGGTTTATTCGATACAAGCCTCGGAAGACCGTTAGGTCCGGCTTGACTTCAACTTTGTAGCACTGAAGCAAGAAAGCATTCACGTGACGCCAAGTGTTCGGCATGAATTGGGTCGGCGCGAGGCAGAACCAGCCGAGGATCTGGAGGATGAAAGGATGCAGCAGGAAACATAGTCTGGCATTCAAGGAGTCGAAGTCGAACATGCACATATCCGACGACGACAGCTTGGAATTCGCTCGCATCCCAGGACCGGGGATCATCAGTTTGTACTCCGGAGGGATGGCGAATCCCTTTTTGATCCGATGGAGATCCCTCTCGGATAACACTGAAATGATCTCGTCGGCTTCGGTGGGAAGGGCCGGGTTAGGTTCTTCGACGATTTTCGACTTTCCGTAGATCGCCTTCTGCAAAAGGTCGCCCTCATACTGCCTGAGCCCCGAATGCCCGGACAGAACAGAGGGATATCGTCCCATCTCGGGGGCTTGCTTCGGGTTTTCCACAATCACCGCCACCACGGGAGATTGGGTCGCCACCCTCCTCTTCTTCTTCTCCTGTCTCGCCTCGGTAGCCGACGGTTCGGCAACCTGCTTCCCCTTCCTTCGGGCCTCCGCCCTTCTTCTCTCCTCGGCGCCATCGTCGCCCGAAGACGAGGCCCCACTCCCCGAGTTCACCCTTGACATCTCTAGAAAAAAGCCAAGGCAAAGTAGACTGACCTTTGAAGTGACGTTCACGGTCGGAAAGTGCTTGCTGGAAATCGCCTGGCCCACGCGACAGCCAACGTCACCGCCTTGGAGCAAGAATCGCCGCTAGCAGAGAACTTAGAAAACAAAAGTGAAATCTTGGAGTGAAAAGTAAGAAATGAGCTTGGGAGTGGGGGAGTGAAAACTTATAACCCTTTGGGATAATGGGCCTTCTTGGGAACCTCAAAGGCCCACTAAGAAGCCAAAGCGCCAAGCAGAAAGTTGCAACGTTACGAGAAGCAAAAAAACTCTTCAAATCACTTAAGTCGACGACTTGGCCACCGGTCTGCCAAGCTGAGCTATCGAACAGCCTGGCTGAGCAACCGAGCTACTGAGCCCCCTTCAAAACAGTGAACTCAGCGCCTCGGCCAAACAGCGCTGAGTATCCGAGCCGAGATGACGAGGAACCGACCCTCGTATATGGAGAAAAATCATTCCGAGGCAAAGTCACCGTCGGATCCCTCCAAAATTCGCGTCAGAATCCGATGGACGGTTCAGATCTTGCCACGCCCATAAAACGACAAGATAATATTTTCTCGTGATCTGAACCCCATTCTCGTGATGCGCGCCATGATGGACGGACCAGATCCGCCCACGTGTACCTTCCGAACTGCCTGCCATCGGCCTGCTCGACCGAGCTACCGAATAGCTTAGTCGAGCAGCCGAGCCACTGGGCTCGAAAAGATGGAACCGTCAAGGGACGCTTCCTCCAAAGTATCCAACTCAGCGCCTCGGCCAAACAGCGCTGAGTATCCGAGCCGAGATGACGAGGAACCGACCCTCGTATATGGAGAAAAATCATTCTGAGGCGAAGTCACCGTCGGATCCCTCCAAAATTCGCGTCAGAATCCGATGGACGGTTCAGATCTTGCCACGCCCATAAAACGACAAGATAATGTTTTCTCGTGATCTGAACCCCATCCTCGTGATGCGCGCCATGATGGACGGACCAGATCCGCCCACGTGTACCTTCCGAACTGCCTGCCATCGGCCTGCTCGACCGAGCTACCGAACAGCTTAGTCGAGCAGCCGAGCCACTGGGCTCGAAAAGATGGAACCGTCAAGGGACGCTTCCTCTAAAGTATCCAACTCAGCGCCTCGGCCAAACAGCGCTGAGTATCCGAGCCAAGATGACGAGGAACCGACCCTCGTATATGGAGAAAAATCATTCCGAGGCGAAGTCATCGTCGGATCTCTCCAAAATTCGCATCAGAATTCGATGGACGGTTCAGATCTTACCACGCCCATAAAACGACAAGATAACATTTTCTCGTGATCTGAACCCCATCCTCGTGATGCGCGCCATGATGGACGGACCAGATCCACCCACATGTACCTTCCGAACTGCCTGCCATCGGCCTGCTCGACCGAGCTACCGAACAGCTTAGTCGAGCAGCCGAGCCACTGGGCTCGAAAAGATGGAACCATCAAGGGATGCTTCCTTCAAAGTATCCAACTCAGCGCCTTGGCCAACAGCACTGAATCTCCGAGCCGAGATAACGAGGAACCGACCCTCGTATATGGAGGAAAATCATTCCGAGGCGAAGTCACCGTTGGATCTTGTAAAAAAGCGCGCTCGTCATGATGGACGGTTCAGATCTTGCCACGTCCACTACACGACAAGATAGCATTTTATGGGGATCTATGCTGAGATGGACGACCCAGATGACGCCACGTACCTCGGATCCTCCGAGCCGAGGCACTGATCCTCCGAACTGAGGCGCTGACCATCCGAGCCGA
This sequence comes from Hemerocallis citrina, assembly GCA_017893485.1. Taxonomy (NCBI): domain Eukaryota; kingdom Viridiplantae; phylum Streptophyta; class Magnoliopsida; order Asparagales; family Asphodelaceae; genus Hemerocallis; species Hemerocallis citrina. The sequence continues at coordinate 185,861,820 of CM030366.1, read as the reverse complement.
GATGACGAGGAACCGACCCTCGTATATGGCGAAAAAACTCGCCGACCCATAACAGCCGTTGGATCTTGTAAAAAAGCGCGCTCGTCATGATGGACGGTTCAGATCTTGCCACGTCCACTACATGACAAGATAGCGTTTTATGGAGATCTACGCTGAGATGGACGGCCCAGATGACGCCACATACCTCGGATCCTCCGAGCCGAGGCAATGATCCTCCGAACCGAGGCGCTGACCATCCGAGCCGAGATGACGAGGAACCGACCCTCGTATATGGCGAAAAAACTCGCCGACCCATAACAGCCGTTGGATCTTGTAAAAAAGCGCGCTCGTCATGATGGACGGTTCAGATCTTGCCACGTCCACTACACGACAAGATAGCATTTATGGGGATCTACGCTGAGATGGACGGCCCAGATGATGCCACGTACCTCGGATCCTTCGAGCCGAAGCACTGACCTTCCGAGTCGAAGCGCTGACCCTCCGAGCCTAGGAACCGAGGAGCCGACCCTCGTATACGGCGAAAAAACCTGCCGAGGAACGGGGACCGTCTGATTACTCAGAAATTCGCGCTCCGCTCTGATCGAAGGCCCAGATTATGCCACGTCATAAATCAGTATTTAAAAATCGATTTTTATTTATTTAAATCGTTTTATTTATTTAAAAATTGCGAAAAATTGCTAAAAATTCGAGAAAATTAGCTAAAAATCCTAGACAATAATTAAAAATTCGGAGGGATATTTTTGAGCCCCTGAACGAACTATTATTGCCTAGAATGTACTGCTAAGCCCCCCGAACAATTAGTTAACACATCGCAAAATTAAATAAATAGCCCGAAAAAATAGATAAAAACTCGATACAAACTCGATGCATCATATGGCTTCCAAAAAAGAGAAGGAATTACCTTACCACCCACTTCGGGATTCAAAATCACCCATTCGGACTCCGATACAACTCCACTAGCCACTAAAACAGTCAAACTACTCCTCAAAGACCGATCATCCTCAGCCTTTAGGAGTGGGGGGCTCGTGATGTGGCTAAAAATAGGGGTTCAATCGAGACCGTCCAAATGGGGGCACGGATCCCGAAGCACAGGGGTAAAACTGTAATTTCACCTACAAACGGGTCTGAAGCGGGTACTGGTTCTCCTCCCCAAAGAACCATTAACCCGCGAACGGATCCACCTCGACTGGGTGCGGGTCTCAACCCGCAACAAACCCGGTCCAGCAGGATAGAATTAGGGTTTCTGATTAATATTAATCAACGACCGTGATTTATATCTATCCTTTCATTGGGGATTAGGGATTACATTCCTTATCTATACACAGAAATTACATGCCTAATCTGTTTCCTAAGACGCCTATAAATACCCCCCATCCATCTCCATTAAGAGGTAATCAATCTTTCACCAGTTTTTGCGCTCTTTCATAGTCTTCCAGATTACTGACTTGAGCGTCGGAGGGTGCGTCGCCGGGAACAACCCCGGTGTCTCGCACTTTTTGCAGGTATACGGCGGGAGCGACGATCATACTCCGACGGAACAGGTATACAGGTTTGCTATTCAGTTTCCCTAAGAATCCACAAATACTATCTGTTTGCCCCCACACCAAATTTAGCGGCAACACAGCCCATACTACATACGCCCCATATCAAGCCGTTTCTTCATATATAGGGATTTGAACCTGCGTCATGAATTCTACTCTTGTACCCTTCCTGTTCCTGACAGATACAACGTGACTGGTGAGGTTGCAGATACGGTCTAGTTCAGCTACTGCGGTACAATAGTGGTGTCTATGTTTGCCACTATTTACCCGGCGAACTGGACCTCACTCAAAAGCTAACACGAACCCCAAGATACTAGACAACCTTGAGCCGTGCCCTCAACTTATCATGAGAGGGCATAGAACCTGACGAAATCGTAGGGTCTATTTCCCTAGGAAAACCTCCCGTTCTTATCATGACACTTTAGGAATTAACAACCGAGATACGGATCCCGTGCTCCCAACTAATCATGAAAAAGCACCGCTTGTATCCCTTTGACAGGGGGATACATCCCAATAGCACCCACCACCTACTGTCGACCTATAGGAGAAGTCAGATTATAAGGTATCACCCCTGACACCAACTCTCACCTTTCGGCAATTCATTGATAAAAATGGTTAAGTATCAGTTACTACCCTAACGATGTCGCTAACCCTAACCATCGAATGGGGCCGTACGAGCTACAAGGTACTCTTAACCTAAAGTCGTACTCTCAACATGCCATGAGACGGCACCAAAAGATTCAAACAAGAGAGACATGCCACTGTGCTTCCAACTTACCATGAAAAAATACCGCACGTGTCTCTCTTCAAGAGAGTGCAACAATTGTTGACACAATCTACCAAGTCTCAACCTAGACTTCACAAGATCTCCTCGGATCCACTTATCGCCTATCTATTCAAGATAATTACTCCATACGAGCCCAATAAGCTACACATGAACAAACAACTACATACGAGCTAGGTGAGCTACGTATGAGACAGACCAATACTTATTACATGACTTATGAGCACAAGGAATACTTATTACTCATAATCAAGTGTATAATTCAAACTACTAACAATACACGATAACTCTAGTTAACATGAACTAGAATTTCGTGTATAAGCTTACTAACAAAAACTTGATCTTTTATACCCAAAAGCAACATAAAAAAAGCCTTATAACAACATAGAAGCAATTAAACATGCTACTCTTATCGGAATTCAACAAAATTAGACTTTTTAGAAAAGTGAGAACATCTACTACAATTCTCTAGTTGACAACCTTCTGAAATTCAGTCAATAAGAGGTAAAAACCTCGAACAACCTAAACAACAAGCTTCAGCCAAAAAAGCCAGCTGCTGTGACTTTGTAAAGGTCATAACTCTGACTTTGCTTATCGAAATCTAACCAAATAGGATATTTTGGAAAGGTGAGGAACACTACTATAACTCTCTAGTTGAAAACTTTCTCAGATTAAGTCAATAAGATGCACAAAAACTTCGAACAATCTAAACAGCGAGCTTTCAGTCAAAATGCCAGCTGCTGTAATTTTCTATGGGTCATAACTCTTGCTCCGCTTATCGAAATCTAACCAAATAGGACATTTTAGAAAGGTGAGAAACTCTACTACAACTTCCTAGTTAACAAATTTCTCAGATTCCTTATGGAATTCAATTTCCTGCTCTTTGAACACAATTCAAGAGCAACAAAAGACAACACAAAGCTGAAACATGTAAAGCTCGCAACTTTTGCTATACTTATCGGAATCTAGCAAAATTGTACATTCTGGAAAGAAAAGAACATCTACTACAACTTTTTAGTTAACAACTTTCTCAGATTCCTAATGGAATTCAATTCCCCGCTCTTTGAACACAATTCAAGAACGACAAAAGACAGCACAAAGCTGAAACTTGTAAAGCTTGCAACTTTTGCTATACTTATCGGAATCTAACAAAATTATACTTTCTAGAAAGGGGAGAACATTTACTACAACTTCCTAGTTAACAACTTTCTCAGATTCCTTATGGAATTCCATTCCCCGCTCTTTGAACACAATTCAAGAACGACAAAAGACAACACAAAGCTGAAACTTGTAAAGCTCGCAACTTTTGCTATACTTATCGGAATCTAACGAAATTATACTTTATGGAAAGGGGAGAATATCTACTACAACTTCCTAGTTAATAACTTTCTCAGATTCCTTATGGAATTCAATTTCCCGTTCTTTAAACACAATTCAAGAACAACAAAAGACAGCACAAGTTGAAACTTGTAAAGCTCATAACTTTTGCTATACTTATCGGAATATAGTAAAATTGGCCATTCTGGAAAGGAAAGAACATCTACAACAACTTTCTAGTTTACCACTTTTTCAGATGCCGTAAGGAACTCAAAATCCAGTCCCTTGAACACAATTCATAAACGACAAAAGCACAACAAAAGCTGGAAATTGTAAAGTTTATAACTTTTGCCATACTTATCGAAATCTAAAAAAATTGGCCATTCTAGAAAGGGAACAACATCTAATACAACTTCCTAGTTAACAACTTTCTCAGATTCCTTCTGGAATTCAATTTCCCGCTTTTTGAACACAATTCAAGAATGACAAAAGACGGCACAAAGCTGAAACTTGTAAAGCTCGCAACTTTTGTTATACTTGTCAGAATCTAACAAAATTATACTTTATGGAAAGGGGAGAACATCTACTACAACTTCCTAGTTAACAACTTTCTCAGATTCCTTATGGAATTCAATTCCCCGTTCTTTGAACACAATTCAAGAAAACAAAAGACAACACAAGCTGAAACTTGTAAAGCTCATAACTTTTGCTATACTTATCGGAATCTAATAAAATTATACTTTTTGGAAAGGAGAGAACATCTACTACAACTTCCTAGTTAACAACTTTTTCAGATTCCTTATGGAATTCAATTTCCCGTTCTTTGAACACAATTCAAGAACTACAAAAGACAGCACAGAGCTGAAACTTGTAAAGCTGGCAACTTTTGCTATACTTATCGGAATCTAACAAAATTATACTTTCTGGAAAGGGGAGAACATCTACTACAATTTCTTAGTTAACAACCTTTTCATATTCCTTATGGAATTCAATTCCCTGTTCTTTAAACACAATTCAAGAAAGACAAAAGACAGCACAAAGCTGAAAATTGTAAAGCTCGCAACTTTTGCTATACTTATCGGAATCTAACAAAATTATACTTTCTGAAAAGGGGAGAACATCTACTAAAACTTCCTAGTTAACAACTTTCTCTTAAGGAATTCAATTCCCCGTTCTTTGAACACAATTCAAGAACAACAAAAGCATAACAAAAGTTGAAACTTATAAGGCTTATACCTTTTGCTATACTCATCGGAATCTAGCAAAATTGGCCATTCTGGAAAGGGGAGAATATCTACTACAACTTTCTAGTTGACCACTTTTTCATATTTCGTAAGGAACTAAAAAATTTAGCCCTTGAATACAAGTCGAATTAACCAAAACAGCGATTTTTTTTATGCTCGCTGTTTTGGGAAAACGATTTGTTAAACCCATCAAATTAACCCCAAAAAATCTATAAAAATTAGAGTATGGTAATAACACATACAAGAAGCTCTCAAATTAATTTGGAGTCAAAATTTAACTTTAACACAGGTAATTAATCAAACTACATACTAGTTTAGGGTTGATTATTTAGTGTTTTTATTGAGTTCTACCACTTCAATCTTTATATGCAAATTTATTATAGTCCATGATGATCATATGCACATCAAATTGGTCCAAGTTCTTAATTTAAACATATAACAACAATAAAAATAACAATAACAAAATAAGAGATGAGAACCCCCACCCAAAAGTGTAGGAAAAACTAGCTAGCTTCTTCTCCTCCTTGCTCCTTGTTCTTGGTCCTCTTCAAGAAAAACCTCCAAATAAACCCATGAAATTTGATTGATTTGCTCTCTTTTCTTTTCTATCTTTCTCAATTTTTTTCTAAATAAAAACTAGTAAAAGAAGGAGGGGAATGAGATGAGAAAGAGATGGAGAGACAAAAAATGGAAAGGGTTTCTTGCCCTTTTGAGGTAATGGTCGGCCAAGGCGTGGGGGTGGGGGGGGGGGGGGGGGGGTGGTTATAGGTGAAGGTGGTTGGGTTTGTGGTTGAGAAGAGACCACTTGTTCTTCTCATTTGTGGCTCAAACAAATTTGAGGTTTATTTGCAAATAAATATTGCAATCAACACCCAATTTACTCCGTAACCTTCATTTGATCGTGATTGATAATAAATGAGAGGTATTTTTCCAAAATCACATACTACATGATTTCGTACAAACGTAAGAAATCGATACAGTAAATATACGTACATATATTTGTCTATACAGATATTTTTTATTAGTTAAAACGAATAATCTCTACCAAAAATATTTTAATTCAGAAATAATAATAGAAATAATTTTATTACCGGCTCGGAAGATTTCAGTATCAATTTGATACAATACAGATGTATACAGATTGGTATATATATATATATATATATATATATATATATATATATATATATATATAGATAATGTTTATTAACAAAACCGGGTAATATCCACCAAAATATTTCAATTCTGAAAAATAAAAATAAAATAACAATAAAATAGTAATTTTTTAATATCAGCCCGTGATATTATAGACTTTTTCTCAAAAACGTATTTTACAGGATTTTGTACAAGTGCACAAAACCGATACAATGCATATATACTTACTAGTATATATAAACAAATAACTTTTTATTAGTAAAACCAAGAAATTTCCATTAAAAAATATTTTAATTTTAAAAAATAATTATAATACAAATATAATATCCGACCGGGATATTACATTACTTTTGTATCACGTATTGTTCTTCTCTCTCTTGTGATTCATTTGCATTGATTCAGCCTTTTATTCTCATTTATTTGATCTACAATTTGTTTTTGATCTTGTCTATTGTTTGAACCTATTTCATGGCCTATTTGTCTCTTATTGGATTCTTTTCTTCCTATTGGATACTACCCAGTTCACCCAAACCCATATTGTCTCTATAGAAACACCCTAATTGAACCCTAATCTTAATTACCAAACCCTAATATCCTATCTCTCTCTCTCTCTCATCCTCCTAGCCATCACCCTCATCCCCCGACCTCACCTCCCGGCCGTCTTCCCCTCTCCTCGCCATCTTCGTCTACTTCCGATGCCGGAGACCACCACCGCACTTCCCCTGTCAGTTTCCCTTTCTGCTGCCGTCGACTTCTCTGTGGTCAATAACACCGTAGGTCGAGCCCCTTGCTGCCGTCGTCTTGTTCGATCACAGCCGCGACATCCCCAGCCCCAGGCCGCAGCACCGTCGTCTTCCCTGGTGGTTGTTACCGCCGACCTTGCTGTTGTTAGCTATTGTCTTTTTGGGAGTGTGTGCTCGTGCGTCTTGTGCACGTGTTTCGGTTGTGGATTCTTGTCTCTTTGTTCGTTGTGTTCGTGGTTCGGGATCCGTTCCCGTTATTCTATTCTTCATTTCCGTCGTCTTCATAACAGGCATGTAGCTTGTATGTGTTCTTTTGTCATACAAGTTAATACCGTAAGTAGTCTAGTATGAAAATGTATGTGCTCTCATGATGATCCATATTTGTTACTTTAACCATTAACATCATCTCTTGATCATGAGTAGTTACAATAGTTGACACCCGTTGCATAAAAACAATTAGATTAGATGACACTTTGACTGTATGTTGTTTGTGGCACACCGTATGTTGTAGATGACTGTTACATAGATGTTTGTTGGATGTATGATCTCATTATAGACCATTTATTCACATGCCATGCTGATTTGAGTAACCCACATATACCATGCTTTGTATGACATCTACATTGGACCGTTTGTAGTTAAGTTGTTTGATAAAATGCATAAAAGAACTTTTGTTTTGTTGCTGTTCTATTTTGTACAGTAATTTCGACCCTGTTAACATCAGTAAAATAAATAAGTTTGTGAACATGATTTATAACCTTTGTTTTCTATTTTTCAGAACTTTCGACAAATCCGAATTCCGATATTTGATGCATGAGTTATTGTTGTTTTACTGCAGTCGTATCGTATGTTCCAGATTCTGAACTGTATGTATTTTGTATGGAATTTTATTTTAAAACTAATACTAAAAGTAGAATTTGAACCCTATATTTTGCTAAGTATGTTTAGATATGACTGAGATCAATTCCTAATTTTTGTGGAATTAATTAATGACTTTTATATCTCCTTTCATGCTTTCGAAACCAATCGAAATATTTCCAAACTGCTTGTTGTTCAGTAAAGAATTATGTTCTCAACCTGATTCTATTCGTTTTTGATGAAAACTTTATGAATATAAAATGTAGCCTAATTTGTCTATTTTACTACCCCTTTGACGGATCTGGATTTCAAATTATATTTTGTGAATTATCTTAGTTTTGGTACTGCTGTGTGTAAACTTTCAGAATCACAGTTTTGTTACACTACTCTGTTTTCCCAATTATATTGACTATACTATCTATATATAATTTTATGGTATTTTATATGTTGAGACTAGATATGTTAGGGAAATCTTCCAAATTTTTCTCAAATTTAATTATGATGATTTTAAACTCTTTTCATGCTTATAAACAAGATTTTCCATTTTCTGGCTAAATACAATTCCTGTATTAAATGTTGTTTTCAACCCTGTTTCTGTAGCTGATATGTGACTTATATATATGTGCTAGAATCGGCAGATAGTCTAGTTTCTTAATTTTCTGACGGATCTAGGTTTGCTATTCTGTAGCAACATAAATATCAGATTTGGTACAGTAGTGTCTGCTGTCCAGAACTGAAAGTTTCGTTGTTTTGACTATTATGAGTTGTTTTTATCAACCGTTGTAAGTACTACTTCATCTTAGACTTATCCTTTATTCATGCTATGTCTTTAGCCTGTTATATTCGTTCACATCTGTTGTTAATAATGAAAAGAAATCAAGCCGGGGTTTTTAAGGGAAAAAGATCGAGTAGTGGACAATATAGAAATGCATATTCTGAGGGAACTCGTTTTCCCCACTGTTTACAGTGGTACCTACTGTTTATCTCTGGATGCATGAGGGCATGATCCATGACACCGTTTGTTGTTATTATTGTCTTACTATTACTGTTTGTCTGAATATACTGTCCTATAGAAGTTCCACTACGAAATCTTAAAACGAAACTATTTACTGTAGCAACCATGTGGTATAATTTGGGATGCATGAAGTGCTACATAGTCAGTAATGAACATTAGACATAAGAATAACTGTTTACACTGTCACATCTTGTTACTGTTGATTCACTGTTACTGATGATTTACTGTTACCGTTGGTTACTGTTGATCCTTACTATTACTGTTATACTTTTACAGTTATTCCGTTGTTTACTGCCATTTGTAGACTGTTATATTTACTGGTTCTCCATGTTAGTATTTCCTGTTTAGTTTGCCCCCCCTCTCTCTCCTCCCCCCCCCCCCCCCCCCCCCCCCCCCCCCAAATTTCCTTACCTGTACTGCTTGCGGCCCGGACTTGCATCTAACGGGCGTTATGTTTTTCTGTTTTCCTATTTTTACTTGTAATTGACATATGAGCGGGTTTTGTTGATCAATTGCCTAATGGAGTTGGTGAGCAAAAATTTTGAGCTGCACAATTGAAATTATTTGCTTAAAATGTTTTGATGAACTATTTATAATTGTGAACTGTATTGAGACTTGTAGTCCAGGATTATTATTTGTTTCAGATCTTGTATTTGTTGGGATTTTTATTATTGTTGCAATAAATACTATTGAGTTTTATGATTATTTATGCATGCTTGGTTGGAGTATACTGTTATATTTATTGTTTTGATGAGTCAAGCAGATCCGTACAGCTTATGGATGGTGAAAACTATCCGCTGGACTTAGTCGCGTACCGTATTCCATATTCTTTTGGGAAGCGGGGAGTGACATTAGCATTTTCGGAATCTGATCGTCAAGTCAGCACACTCCTTTTTCTTTAATGGTGGAATCTGCTCTGGTGTTAAGGAGCAGCAAGCAGTAGCGAACCAGCATAAGTGTCCTCGTCTGTTTCTGTTAAAAACTTTAAATTATGTTATCTTCATACTGTAATTATCTTATTTATTGAACTTGATACTGGTGGATGTGGGCTTATGAGTGGGGAGTCTGGATGTGGGCTTATGAGGGGGGAGTCTAATTCTGAGGGTCTGAGCTTTTGAGATCCTATGGTTATTGCAAGTAGAGGTGCCTAGTTTACAACCTATTTATAGTTATACCCCCCATTTCAGACTCTCACTCTTTATTTCATGTTCAATTATTTTGCTAACCTCCTTTATCGCTAATCTTGGAAGAAGGCGTTAGTGTCATTTGTAAATCTATCACCTTACGTGTATCGTACGTGCAACTCTAACTTTTCCATTATACACTTTAAATCTACCAACTTACGTGCATCGCATGTACAACTCCAACTCTCCCATTATACTCTTTATATTACTTTAAAAAATCTATATATTTATTAGCATATGCCTTACACGTGCTATATTATATTACTTTAAAAACTATATATTTATTGAAATGTGTATTGCATGTGCTAAATACTACTAATGATAATGTTTTTACAACCAACCTTCTGTTAGTTATAAAAAAAGAAAAAAAGAAAAGGAAATAATTGGAAATGGAATATTTCTAAACGTGCAAAAAAGAAAAAAAAAACAGTGGCACCTGGTTTTTGAGGGGAAGACAAGAGAGTAGGGTTTTCTAAAATTTAGCCAACATAAGAGAATATAACTCCCTTTTGATCGAACATGTAAAACAGAAGAGTTAGGAGGGTGTAACGCACCGATTTCCGTATACTGGGAAACCGTGACATAAGCCAGGATCTTTTATTCAATTAGTCACAATACACAGAAAAACAGGAAAATTTAAACTTTTTATTCAACACAAAATGTATTACAAGTCTGAATGTTATATAACTGTAATACATTACAACAGTATTACAATAATACCTTTACAATCCCAAGTATTACTACTTTCAACAATTTACATCAGAGTACCATGAATGAAGAACAACACTTGATAACTCCCACTTGGGTACTTTTCAACAAATAGATAATCAACATAAATATTACAGCGGAAACTAAAATGACATCGACTCCTTGCTTTCCTTGCCTTGAGTCCTCCTGAATCTCGCACCTGTACTTCTGCGATTCAGTACCTATTGAAGTGGGGACATCAGTATTCACTGACGCTTTAAGGCTGATAACTAGCAGCAAATCTCCCAAAACAAACATACAACCATGGCAAATGTGTCAGTGTAGTTTAAGTGTTCGTGAGTACTATGAATAGAATCTAATGCAATATCAACTAAGGCTAGGATGCTCCTATTCTAATGTAAGCAAGTCTCCGGAACAGTATGCAGCCCATACTACATACGCCCCATCTCAAGCCATTTCTTCATATATAGGGATTTGAACCCGCACCATATATTCTACTTTGGTACCCATCCTGTTCCTGACATAATACTACATGACTAGCAAAGTTGCAGGTACGGTCTAGTTCCGTTACTGCAGTCAATAGTGGTGTCCTTGTTTGCCACTATTGCCCAGTCGCATCGGACCCCACTCAAAAGCCAACACGAACTACAAGATACTTTTCAACCTTCTTCCGTGCCCTCAACTGGTCATGAGAAGGCATAGAACTTGACGGAATCGTAGGGTCTATTTTCCTAGGAAACTCTTTCATTCTTATCATGGCACATTCAGGAATTAACAATCAAGATACGAAACCCGTGCTCTCAACTTGTCATGAAAAAGCATCGCCCGTATCCCATTGATAGGGGAATACATCCCAATAACACCACCTAGTGTCAACCTATAGGAGAGGTTGGATTATAGGGTATCACCCCTAACACCAACTCTTACCTTTTGACAATTCATAGATAAAAATGGTTAAGCAACTATTACTACTCTAACGATGTCACTAACCCTAACCAAACAAGCAAGACATGCCACTGTGCTTCCAACTAGACATGCATGAAAAAATACCGTATGTGTCCCTCTTCTAACCAAACAAGCGAGACAGGACACTGTGCTTCCAACTTGGCATGAAAAACACTGTATGTGTCCCTCTTTTAACCAAACAAGCGAGACACGACACTGTGCTTCCAACTCGGCATGAAAAAGCACCGTACGTGTCCATCTTCTAGAGAGTGCAATAATTAACCTGTCTTAACTTAGACTTCACAAGATCTCATCGGATCCACTCATAGCCTACAATACCTACATACGAGCCAAATAAGCTACGTATAAGACCAACCGTTACATACAGCCCAGGTGAGCCACGTATGAGACAACTACATACAACGACCACACTATAATCAACTTAGAAGCAACAACACGCGCTTGCTAGCAAAGTTTGTTCTTCTATAATTAGAAGCAACCGAAGAATCTACCAACATTCTAAATTAGGCGTTCTACCAATGAGAAGCCCAAAAGCGACATAACAACCTTTATCAAGCTAACAATTATTAGTGACCTTCCCCAACCCTTATTTCCCATGAAGGCGGAGAGTGTTCACATGATACGGTCCAATCTTAAGTAGAACCTTATACGACAAAAATCCACGGTTTCTTTTCCCAAATTGAACTAGAACTACATGCAACTAAGTTTTTGGGTTCTCTCTCAAGTTTGAGCTAGAAGCACCTAGAAGCTAGGTGTATGGGTTCACAGGTTCTTCCTAATCCTTCACTACAATACTATCATATACAATTCAAGCATGGTTTCTTTTAGCTAGAAAGCTACAATATACTATTCAAGCGTGCATGGTTCTTTGAATCTAGAACAATTATGCAATCTCAAACATGGGTTCCTTCTAGGGGATTAGCTAGAATGACCTCACAACTCAATATTGCAACTACAACATGATTGGTTCTCCACTAACGCTACAAACACAACATGATAGTTTCTTTGCTAAATACTACAACTACAACATGGAAATCTACCATTACTTTTTACAAGAATGGTTACTACTATTTTAAGCATGGACTTTACTCACACTTAAGCATGAACGTCTACTACTTTAAGCATGTATATCTACTACCCACTTTAAGCATGGATCTTCACTACTTAAGCATGGATAGTCACTACACTCAAGCATGGATACAACTTAAGTAGGAAGCTACTATAAGTTTAAAGCATGTATAGCTACTAGATTTAAGTATGGATATTTCCTACTACTTTAAGCATGGTTAATTACTACAACTTACCATGAGTATTAACAATTTAGCATGGTATACAACAAAGCATGTTTTTCTTTACTACTTTAACCTTTCACAATTAGCATGGTATACAACCTTAAACATCATTCTACAACAATCTCAAGCATGGTAGGAACCTACAACAATCTTAAGCACGACATACTACTTAAGCATTCCTACAACAATCTTAGGCATGGAAGGTAATTTAAATATCAATCCTACATATTCCTAAGCATGGTATATGACTTAGCATGAATCTACTACATTCTAAACATGGTATACTACTTAAGTATCAACCTAAGCATGGTATACATTTTAAGTATGAACCTACAACATTCTAAACATGGTATACTACTTAAATATCAACATAAGCATGGTATACATTTTAAGCATAGATAAACACGAATTTTCTACTACAATCCCTACAACATGCATACAACATAAGCATGAACTCACTACATCTTAGCATGAATGATTACTAGGCTTAAACATGGATATCTTCTACTAGCTTAAGCATGTATCTTTTCCTACTACTACTTAAGCATGGTATACAACGTAGGTATGAGTTTCTTTTCTACCTTATCTTACAACAAATTAAGCATAGTAGAAAGCATAAGTATCAATCCTACAATAATCTAACATGGTATATAATTTTCCTACAACAATCTAAGCATGGATTGTACTTTCCTACAACAATTTAAGCATGGAAGGTAATTAAACATTAATCCTATAACAATCTTAGCATGGGTATATATACTTAGTATGAATCTACAACATTCCTTAGCATGGTATTCAACTTCAATATTAATCTACAAAAATCTAGGCATGGTATATCAATCATTCTAAGCATGGTATATATCACAAGCATCAACCTACTATAATCTAGCATGGTATGTTGATCTACAACAATCTAAGCATGAAATAAACTTAAGTAGAACATCTACTACTACAATCTAGCATGAGGAGTTTCTTTACTATATCAAACCTACACAATCTAGCATGGATACAACATAAATATGGGTTCTTACTATAATTCTTACAACAAGTTAAGTATGGATACAACATAAATATGGACTTCCTACAACATTGTAGACAACATAAACTTAGATTTCCTACAACATGGTAGACAAACATAAACTTAGATTTCCTACAACATGGTAGACAAACATAAACTTAGGTTTCCTACAACATTTGAGCATGAATACAACATACACATGGACTTCCTACAACATGGTAGACATTATAAATATGGGCTTCCTACAACATCTAACATGAAACAACAATTTAACTTTATGAGCTACCATTTCTACATACTACAAGTCTATCTTTTTATGACTAGGAGCTAGCACAAATTTGTTATTTAATAAATTAAAGAGCAAGAAGCAAATAAAAGACTCATTTTTAATAATCAAGAGTTCTACAACCCCAAGGGGTATGTAATAGTTCTATGTGCAAAACATATGCTTATGCCAAAGGTTCTTGGTTGAGTTCTACATCCCAAAATGGGTATGTATACAATGTTCATATGCATATGTGTATGCGTCCAATGTCAAGTCCTACAACCCAAAATTGGTGTATACACAATCTTCCATATGCTTAGGTTCATTAGTCCAAAATAACAACAAGAACAATAATTACAACCATCAAAGAGTCAATCTTTATGTTCTACATTAATTAGTTCTACCATTTACTTTCATTCATGAGGTTCTTTCTTTTGTCCATACAAATGTTAGCTCAAGTTGCTAACATAACAACATACCAAAACAAAAAAACAACAACACAACAACACCCCAAAAGAACAAGAACAACATAAAACAAAAGAAACAATACACACATAAACTTGGAGAAACCTCCACCTTAATTTCTTGTTGGAAGGACTAGCCTATGCAAACCTTTTCCTTCCCCTTAGCTCCTAGGAACTCTTAAAAACCTACAATTAAAAACTATCCTATTAGTGTTTTGTTCTCTCTTTCTTTTTCTTTCTTTCTTTTTTTGTCTTTGTAAAAATGAGACAAGAGTGAAGGGATGGGGTATTTATAGGATGGAGAGAAGGTGGAGAATGCTAAATCACCAAGGCAATTTTGCAAAAACCCCCTTCCCTAAAAAAAGGGAAGGCCATACCTAGGTGAGGTGGAGGTATGGTGAAACATGGTGAGGTGGAGGAGAGAAATCTTCTAGAAGAGAACTCTCTTAAACTCTTATGCACACTTAATCCTAGGTTTAATCCCTTCATCAAAACCTAACTATCTAATTAGGTTTGTCATGACAAAAGAGAACTATTTTATCCAAAAATACATACCACACAATTTGCACAATGTACTAATTTGGTACAATACACATGTGTATGTATATATATATATATATATATATATATATATATACCGAAAATCTTCGCATAATCCGTATAAAAATAATTTAATTTCGAAAATAATAATAAAATAAATATATACAATGTAATATCCGTCGGGGATATTACAGAGGGGCTCTTCTGAATATAAAAAATCGAAGCAAACCCTAGCTATCTAGAGTTTTGTGCCGTAATAGGCTACTTTTTGAAAATATTTGCGATTATGGGCCAGTTTCGAAACTATTAGCGCTCGTGGACTACTTTGTGCCACGTCAGCAGCGGCTGCTATTCTCATTAGCGACCTCTTCATTTTGAAAGTTGCTAATGAGAATAGCGGCCTCTATTTTAAAAATATTTGAAATTTTTTGTTTGTTGTCGTTATTCCACTAGCGACCTTAGTATATGAAGTCGCTAATGGGATTAGCGACATCAAATGAATGTATTGAGACACTTAGCGATTTCTATAGAGTTTTTGCTCTCTTTGATTTTTTTTAAAAAACTGTGCCACAGCAACCTTAGTATATATGAGGTCGCTGATGTGATTCGCGACCTTTAATGAACTATATTATAACACTTAGCAAAATCTAGAGAGTTTTTGCTCTCTAAAAAAATAACAATCAATTTATTTTTGAAATTGAGGTCGCTATACGGAATAAAGGCTTTTATTGTACTAAGGTCAGTATTCCGAATAGAGGCCTTAGTTGTGTGACTATTTTGCAAATTTTACAAAGAATAAGGAGATTGTGTTTCTTACAGAGATCGCTATTGCGAATAACGACCTAAGTATACTAAGGTCGCTATTCCCAATAGCGACATCAGTTTTTTTTTGTCTTCTTCCAAGTGAGTAAAAGCTCTCTAGAAATCGCTAAATGTATCAATACATTCATTTGAGGTCGTTAATCCCATCAGCGACCTCATATATACTAAGGTCGCTAGTGGGAATAGTGACAACAAACAAAAAATTTAATTTTTTTAAAACACAGACCGCTATTCCCATTAGCGACTTTCAAAATGAATAGGTCGCTAATGAGAATTGCGGCTGCTGCTGACGTGGCACAAGGTAGTCCACAAGTGCTAACAGTTTTGAAACTGACCCATAATCACAAATATTTTCAAAAAGTGGCCTATGACGGCAAAAAAATCAACTATCTAGGACTCGGACACAGAAGAAAGATTTCCCCCCAAAATAGGCCAATTTTTCAAACTAATTACCAAAATAGATTACTTTCGAAACTAATTTTAAAAATAGACCATTCGCAGTTCCCAACTGCGTCCTATCCTATTTTGTTGACGCAGTTGGCAATTGCGGTTTAAGTATATGCCACAATAATCCAACTTCAACACTTGTGTCAAAATAGTGTTAAGGAGAAAACTATGTTCATCTTAGACCGTAGTTGGCAACTGCGTTCTTGATTGTACTAAGCTCGCAGTTCCCAACTGCATTCCTAATTCAAAAGCTTGGTGCAGTTTCCAACTGCGTTCTTGTTCATCTTAGGAATGCAGTTGGGAACTGCGAGCTTAGTGCAATCAAGAACGCAGTTACCAATTGTGTTCTAAGGTGAACATAGTTTTCTCCTTAACACTATTTTGACACAAGTGTTGGAGTTGTATTATTGTGGCATATACTTAGACCGCAGTTGCCAACTGCGTCAACAAAATAGAATAGGATGCAGTTGGGAACTGCAAGTAGTTTATTTTGAGAATTAGTTCGAAAAAGTGGCCTACTTTGGGGAAAAAATCCAGAAGAAATCCTATCTTCTTCTTCTTTCTTCTCTCTCGAAATCACCTGGGTTGAAAAGAAAATCTGATGGCGTCGACGACGACGACGGCCGCAGCATCTGCGATCTTGGCCTTCACAGGCCACCAATCATAATTCCACAACTCGCCCTCTCACGTACTCCTTCTCTTCTCATCCTTTTTTATTTACCCCTTTTCTTTTCCTCAAAATTTCTAATCAGCATTCTTTCTCGCAGCACAAACTCTCTCAAGTTTCCTTCTCCTCCCTCTCCATTCGACGATCGCCGACACGGTAACTTCACCACTTTATAGTTTCTGCTATTTCGCAATTTTACTACTTGGGAATTGAACAAGAAACAAACGTAATTGTAATAAATTAAAAAAAAACCCTAGTTGATGGGATGTATCCAGGAGGAATTCATGGTGGGTTCACTGGTCTATCGCGGAAACTCGACGGCCAGGCCCCTTGCCGCACTTCATCCAGGTGTGCACATTATTATCATCATCATTATTATTATTATTTTAATTTATCGTTGATGCTTATTTAAGCGAGTCTCTAGTAAAAAAAAAACTTGGTTGCCGTAGGACTTGTTGAAAGCCAATAAAAGTACGATTGGTTACTTTCGGGTTAAATCTGATTGTAACTATATATATATAATCAAGAACAAAAAACTAGGGTTTCTCTCTCTCGAATTCCAGAGAGAGAAACTCTCCCAAAAAACCCCAAACCAAAGAAAAACCCTAGATCTGTGTGGGGGGTGGCGGCTAGGGTTCGTCGCCGCTGCCCCGGTGCTCCTCTCCCGCCGTTCCTCCCTCCCTTCTTCCCGGCGCTCTGCATCTCTGCCAGACCCAGTTCGCGGAAGCTACGGCCTCGAGCGCCGCCTCTGATCGTCGCGCTTCAGCCCACGGAGCGCCGCTCAGATCGCGGCGCGCCGCCTGCAACGTTGCGCCTCCTCAGTTCGCGGCGCTTTGCCATCGACGCCGCCTTTCGCATCCTGCCGCCTTCATCAAGCCTTCCCCTCCCGTATTGTCACGCTGTACCACCGAGTCGTACCATGCGATGCCTTTCGTCCCCATCAGTCTCCCCTTCCGTCGAGCGGTCGGAGGTCTTCGGCCGCTGTTGAGCGACGCCAGCTGCCTCCTTTGCCCAGTCAACGCCATCGGAAAAGTTGGTTGGTTGGTTGGTTGGGGTTTTCGCTCCAGATCGGTTGTTGCTTCCAGATCTGAGATCTTGGTTGCTTTTGGAGTTGGGGGTTTAGGGGTGGTTTGTTTGGGATTGGGGTTTGGGTTAGATTAGGGTTGATTAGTCTTTGCTAGATGTTTGTCCGGCTGTTCTTCGCGCTTATCACCATGTCCACACTCTCGGGGCCAATCACGGCGATCTGCGGCTATAATTTAGTTTTTACGAGGGTTGGTAGTGTGTGTGAAGAAACCAGGGTGCTTCTCTATCTGCAAGTCACTATGATGAGCGGGTTATGATGTTTTGCACGATTGTGGAGCTTGGGCCTGAAGATGGGGTCCCTCCGTGGTGTGCTCTCACTTGTCTCTACTTTCGGTGTGCTTGTTTCAACTGTCGCGAAGCGACTATGTCGCACCAGAGCATCCTCCCGCGCCTGTTGTCGCGAACGCTATGGATCTAGGGTTCAAGTGGATCGGGGTGGTGGCGAGATGCGCCCCCTCCCGAAGTACGTTATTTTGCACGACTGTGGAGCTTGGGCCCGAAGATGGGGTCCCTCCATGATGTGCGCGTTTGAGTGTCCTACGATGTCGCCGATGTAGTCTTCACAACGTCTACTATCAGGCTATTGAGCTTACTCCAGTTTAGGCTACTGGCTCATGACAGCGTCGTCTCTTTCCTCGGATTGGGAATATGAGTCGAGATAAGTCTGTGTGGTGAGAAATCGCCGGAGAGAGCTAGAGCGTGACAGAGGTGAAGGTATCCTCTCTACGGCTCTCTCTTGCAGCGTGGTGTTTGGTGGGGTAGGCGAGGTAGTTGTTTGGTGAGAAATCGCCTGAGAAAGCGCTATCGTGTGAGAGGTTAAAGTATCCTCTTCACGGCTATCTTTTTGGTAGCGGCTGTGGGAGCTATCGACGCATTTGTAGGATGCGTGGTGGAGAAGGCAGGAGGGTGCGATCGCTGTGGATGTGTCGTAGGGTCAGAATTCGATTTGCAGGGGCTTGGGCCCAAAGATGGGGTCCCCCCAGCGAGGTGAAGGCTGGAATCGGCAGGGTGATTAAATCCTGCCCGACTTGTTTCAGGTGGGTGTGCATGTGCCGTGGAGGCACTGTACGAAGCCAAACTGACGTACTTACAATTTTGTTGGACCGAGCTTGTTTGTCGATCCACCCTCCAGAGTTGTTGGAGGGATTTGTTATTTGTACGCGTCATGTTGCTTCATGTATGTTTTATTTTCTGTCTGTAGGTTTGTATTTTGGCCCAGTACTTTGGGTTTGTTTCGTTAAGCTCTTATTAATGAAACAGGGTGGCCAGATTCCACCTTTTCCTTAAAAAAAAACTAATATATATATATATATATATATATATATTTTGAGCATGATGATCTGGTTTTATTTTCGCAGGGCATCATTATTAGGCACCTAAGCAAACGTAGTGGGGATGGCTATTGAGAAACTTACGAGGTTTTTTTTTTTTTTGGGGGGGGGGGAGGGGGGGGGGTTATTTTCGCAGGGCATCATTATTAGGTACCTAAGCAAACGTAGTAGGGATGGCTATTGAGAAACTTCTGAGTTTTTTTTTTTTTTTTTTTGGGGTGGGGTGGGGGGGGGGGGGGGGGGGGGGGGGGGGTTTCCTGATTGCAGGACCTATGGTACATATTGTGCGGAAATTAGTGGGTTAAAGCTTTGTTAGATAGGGAAAATTGGGTGGAATGAGGTCAAACTTAATGGACGGGTTGAAGCAAGAAAAAAAAACTTTTTAAGCAGAGATAAAGGTCTTCAATTTTTTCCTTCACAGACTTTAGGTAGCAAAAAGTTCAAACCAGAAGCTGGGGTATTAAAGGTAATATTTAAAGGTAATGGTGGGTAAACCTTAGGGCTTATAAAGAAAAATTAGCCAAGAAAACATGGAATAGTTAAAATTTTTAGGAAATCATGAAAAATTATAAAAAAAGGAAATCAGGCAAATCCATAATATTATGTAGAAATCCTAAGAATTAGCAAAATAAGGAGTTTTCCATCTTGCATTATTTACCAGGTAAAAATGAATTAAATGATCTAGCATGGTAGCATCCATGACGTTGATGTACATAAAACAAACCAAAATATATTATTTTTCAATCATTATCACAAATGACATAAAGTCAAAAGGGATTTTTGTATTAACACTGACGTTAATAAGGTCGAGTTGCAAGTCAAAAATTTGACCTAGACCCAATTGCATCCGCAATTTGCACCTGCCTTAGGTGCTCGCATAATACAAATTTGCAGCACATATTCTGCTCCAAGGGCAAGATGTTTGCAGCATTTGATTAAAAGTTTGTTTGTTTTCAAGAATGTTCCAAAAAAAAACAAGGTGTCCACTGCATACTGCATATGTGTTGCATATTCCCTTGTTTTAGAGAACTGGTAGGAAGTAATATGCTGTTTTTGTTCGTCATGTGCTACCAAAGTCTTTCTAGAAATTAAAAGCAAAGACCATTTGACAGTTTATGCTGTGAGTTATTAACTACATTGTGTGCTGACCTTTTTCAGATCTTTTTTTGGCTGCCAATAATATTGACGCGAAAATATTATTACTGCGTTTTTTCCGAGCCTTCTAATTAAGTAATAAATGTTTTAGGGATGGAAAAAAATATGACTTGTTATTTATGTTTTTACGAGAATCAGTTTTATGGGAGCAGGAAATACATTTACAATGGCTGCATTGTTTTCTTATTCTACTGTGCTATTTAGGTTAATTTGTGAAGTGAACATAAGGTCTCTAAAACTTCTGAAAGTTTTAAGAGAACCATTTCTGATTTTGATCAAAGTTTGAGGAATTCTAGGGATCCATCCTTGATTAGCATAATGCACTGTTCTCACGGTACAAAGCTTACTCTGAAGTTCAAGTTAATTTTGAACCAAAACACTGACTTGATCTAGCTGGCTTGAGTTTTATTAATCCAATTTATCTAAAACAAGGTTTTAAATTTCATATCTTAGAGTTGTCTTGGCAAGAGGTTCCTCATCTAAAAAAAGAGATCTCGGGGAGATGTATCCTTTCGAGCATTCACATTGGACACTCAATTAGCATATTTAAAAAAATATTATTATTCAAACGATTTGATGATCTAGATGTCACATATCATATAAATATTGTATTAGGCGACAGAGGGGTTCGGTTGACAAATATCAAATATCAAATAGAAATAGCAACAGCAGATAGTAGCACAGAGAATCTATATGACTCTAAGTAGATAAATATGTTCACAAATAGACAAATAGCAAATAAAATTGCTATAAGAGTAGAAAGTATATGTTCGGCATTATGTTTGTTTATGTATAAGAGTCAACAGTATGGAAGAAGGAAAATAGGAGCAATGCAGCAACAGCAAAAAAGAAGAAAGGAAGAAAAGTCTCAAAATCTAAGAAAGAAAAAGAAGAAGAGTCCCTCTATTTGGATTGGTGAGAATCACGGTCTGGCACTGTGAAGAAAAGATTTGTTTGCAAGAGAAGAGGAAAGAAAGACATGGGTGAGAATTTAGGGTTTGGTATAAGGAAAAGAACATACTATTTAAAGTGCAGGTATGGGTAACGGTTCTAAAAACCCGGTTTATTTCGAACCCTAACCCGAAGAAAAAATAAGCCAAATAACGATATATTTTGTTGTAACTTATCGGGCGATACTTCTTTATCTGGGACGATACCTCGGAAAAATTGTTCCAACTAGAATTTTATAAAAGAATACACGTTCTCGTATCAGCTAGGGTGCTGAGAAGAGATCTTGGCCAAGGTGCACAAGATTTAGATCAGTGACCTAAAGCACTTGTTCTTTTTTCTCTTATAAATATTTTTTTACCATTGCGTAAATCTTGCCTGCATTTGTAGCCTTCATTTTGAATCCAAGAAGCCCACACAGCCTCTCCTTATGCATTTGTATTACATTTGTGCAAACATGTTTAGTTGGTTCTCCATAACCTTCGCCCTGATGCCTTTCATGTAAACATATTTTTAGATCACCCTTTTGTCTTGGTTTGCTTATGCAGTAGCATTATTAATTCTATATGTGCTTGTATTTTTTTACTTTCTGCTCTGTTGCCGAGCTTTCTAGGCCATGATATATTAAAGCTGTTCCTGCCATGGGCTGTATTCCTCTTAATTACCACCAAGTGATGCATTTGTTAATAGTTAGTTTGCTACATAACATTATGGTTTCACTTATCTTACTCTGTAAGCAACTGAGTTAAAACTAATCAAGTAGCGAATCTTACAATTATTTTTATCATATTTGTGGAATCACATTCCATCTAATCTTCTCTCCCTTCTAAATTTTATGAACTTAGGTGGTTTCCCCCCACTCCAATTTAACATCAGCTGTTAAAATCATTAGTTTCTAAACCGAAAAACTTATTTTTACGAGTGCAATGATAGTGGTAACAAGTTTGTGCTAATCAATGCAATTAATCAATGGGTGGGGAAACTAGATAACCATTGATTATCCCAGCAGTGTTTATAAATCAAGTTAGTTCTGATACGCATGCACATACAAATTCTGTACACAGGCTCAAATAAGTTTTGGTCACAAACATGCATTCCTTTATCCTTACCGATAATAAGAATATTTACGATTTTCTTTTATATAATGAAAGTATTTTTTAGGTCAATTAATACATATAAAATGAAACGTTACCACTTGTGTTTTTCTTGTTGTGCAAGGCCGTAGCCACACACCCACCCTGCATATATACACACTACACACTGCATATATACACACGCTCTCATCCCCAAAAGGGAATTGTGCAAGCAGGGGTTTGAACCCCCAACCTCTTCTTGCTTAGTGAAGAGGCTTATCTCACTAGGCCACTGGGACGACTTGTATTATGTGCTAAGACATTTTAGTTGGACACGTGTTTAACATGATGGTTCCTATTTTTGATGTATTTTTTTTTTTTTTTATGCTGATGTTTTGTATCACATTGTGTGTGTGTAGGTTTGTAAGTGCTTGTCAGTGGTCCATAGGTTGTAAATACGTATATATTAGCAAAAATCCCAAACTAAAAGAATAAAGCATAAGTGCTATTGCTTTGGAAATTACAATGCATAGAAGTCTCTCTCTCAGACATTTATAAAGAGAGTTGTATACTCTTATCAGATCCTTAGTGTAACTAATACAAAATGTATCACACGATGATACACGATTAATGCATGCACATGCCATCTCCTCTTTTGATTGGTAGAAAGACTACTTTTTGTTAAAACTTAAAAGCAAGAGTTAATCTGGCTTATTTTGTTTGTTTAGTAGTGCTGGCCACAAAATGGAGTTTGCTGCCAATAAACCTGTTGCATTAAACCTGTTTGCTCTACCTTTAGCCAAGCTGCTGGATATGCTTGACTATTATGGTCTAAACTGGGTATGGACTTATTGAAGAGATCATAATCTCCTATAGAAAAGCATGTCTGCAACATCAATTACCATTTGGTTCTTTCTATTTAATAATTCACTTGCCTCCAGTACCTTTTTGGTAGATTTTTTCCTGCTGATAATTCTTAATGGATCTGCACGGACCCAACATTTGTACCTTTAGGCAAAAACAAGAGAACAGACAATCAACCGCAAAAATGTAAATTTTGCAGCTTGCAGAAAATTGAAGTGCTCAATGATAATTTATAACTGCATTGGGCTTATTTTTCTTGTCATTTGATTTCCTAGTGTCTTTTTACCTACCAGTTGTTAAATTTCATACAAATCCACAGTTCTCCTATTTTCCTTAATATTTTTTGGCTCTTTGACTGTAGCATAGAGCTTTCTATCTTGAAGTCATATTAGTGTTTGGCAGATGTTATGTTTGATGGTCACTCTTCGGACACATTCTACAATATATCTTCACTTTTGGATGTTTCGTAGGCTATATTTGTTAATATTGTGAATAAAATTTGTTTTCAATTATAAATATCAAGAGCTTTATTTTTGTTAAAGGAAAAGAAAAAAGCTTCGAGAAGGATTTTAAGGGGGCAAAATCACTTCTCGGAAAGCTAGAAAGTGGTGGAAATAGGAGAAAATCTAGTTCTATCATGTTTTTGTTGTTATCAAACACCTCCACTGAGTCAGAAGTGTTTTTAGGCTCCAGAAAAGCAATACCACACACATTGTTAAGTAAATTTTGGGCACTTTCTGGTTTTTTAGTTTTGTGAACTCTCGAGTTTGATCACACAGATGTAAACTCAATTTCATTTAAACATTAATACTACTTTAGTTGAGAAGGGTGTCAAATTGGACCCATAACCGATTATAAGTTTAAGCGACTACGAAATAAGGGGAGATATGCTATGTTATTCTACAAAAAGTTGAAGAAAAACAACTATTTTTATCCAACATCATCAAGTCCTTGCATCATCATAAATTGTCACTGTTTGTTAATTTAGCATATGTGTTTACATATATGCTATTACACATTTTAAAATATGTTTGCTGATGTTTATGCTGAGTATGTGCTCTGTTTTTATGCATTTAGGTAGCGTGCATATAGACATAATTATTTTTTGCCTTATCTCAATTTGCTAATTTAAAAATTAAATATTGTGTCGTGGAATCCATTTTATATTGTGTCTGTTCTCCATCGTGTGCATGCTTCTTAGATGTTTCATAATTTCCTGTATTTATTAAAATATGCATATACAAAGTGATGTTTATATTCTTGCTCTCTTTATACACATACATCGCGTGCATACATATATGAATTTTTCTCATGTTACCTGTCCTGATGTCCTACTTTCTATAGGAATTACCGTATCCTTGTTCCGGTCTTATTGCGTTGTCTTGTTGTCCCTCCACTTTCTGAAGGAATTACTGTATCTTTGCTCCCTTCTTATGTTGTAGCTGTGTCTTGCATCCTTCTGCTCGCTTCTTGGATATTTTATTTGAGATATTTATAAGTTCAAAGACGGCATGTTACTATACGTTGATAATTAATAGTAGACTGTGGAGCTTGTGTGGCATAAATAGGAAAATCCTGTTTAAAAGCTTTAAAATAAAGTTGTTGAGATTGTGAAAGTTTCCTTGAGTGGTGGGCATAGTCAGCATTTGACTTGAAGCAGTTAGTGCTTACTTTCACTTGCTTGAGGCTGAGGCACCAGCATTTGCATTACAATAGTAAAAGACCAATTGAAGTTAATAGTTTATGAATAGGAGAAAATCCTTAATTCTGAGAGATTTTCCTGCCTTCACAAATTTTATGAAATTATCTTCACTTTTTACAGGTATGACGCAGTTATTGAAGCAAAGAAGGGCAACCCACCTGTAATGCCAGCTGTAATGACTCCTGGAGGTCCATTAGATCTTTCATCTGTCTTATTCCGCAACCGTATAATCTTTATAGGGCAGCCCATCAACTCCCAAGTTGCACAGCGTGTCATATCACAGCTTGTTACACTTGCTGCAATAGATGAGAATGCAGACATTCTGGTGCGTATTTAACTGACCTCAATTATATCTATAATCCGAAATAAAGACTTCTTGGAATTGTTGTTTGACATTGAAAATACAAATAGTATAGTAGTACGTGCTACACATTTTTTTACTGGTAGTTGATTATTTGCATATAGTTCCATAGAAAATTTTCTAGGTCTGTCTTATAGAATATCACAGAACTATGCTTATTTTGACGGTTGGTTTTTGATTACTTTGATGTATCTATTGGTTTATGTTTTTAATGAAGTGCTGTGTTAAGATGGACACAAGTTAGCAACGTAAGGTTGTGACTTCATTGGCCGAATATATGTATGGCAAGAGATCTGTTGACAGTTAATTGGTTATTTCCCGAAGGGGCATTTTGTCTAAGTCTCAATAAATATTGTAGAGAACTTGGATTGTATTCAATCTCGCTTCTCTCAAGATATAATAGACTATAGAGCACAGTCTTTTACTACCAACCATTGTCTTGGACATTACTACTTTCAAAAATTAATTTCTGGTCAGTGTATTAATCTGAAATGCCCCAAAGAGGCTGGGTGCTTGAGTGCACGAATACCTGACCTGTAGGCTGTTTTATCCTGGAATCAACTCGCACCAAGCCACCAACTGCTGTTCATCGGTGGGAAGTGCTTCTTATTTTAAGGAAAGTCACTGTATAGGCATGATTCTGCCTAATTTTGTACTTTGTTAATTCAACTTAATTTCTATTTGTAAGTCAATTTCTATTATTTGCATATAGTTCCATAGAAAATTCTCTAGGTCTGTCTTATAGAATATCACAGAACTATGCTTATTTTGACGGTTGGTTTTTGATTACTTTGATGTATCTATTGGTTTATGTTTTTAATGAAGTGCTGTGTTTAGATGGACACAAGTTAGCAATGTAAGGTTGTGACTACAATATATGTTTGGCAAGAGATCTGTTGACAGTTAATTGGTTATTTCCCGAAGGGGCATTTTGTCTTAGTCTCAATAAATATTGTAGAGAACTTGGATTGTATTCAGTCTCGCTTCTCTCAAGATATAATAGACTATAGAGCAGAGTCTTTTACTACCAACCATTGTCTTGGACATTACTACTCTCAAAAATTAATTTCTGGTCAATGTATTAATCTGAAATGCTCCAAAGAGGCTGGGTGCTTGAGTGCACGAATACCTGACCTGTAGGCTGTTTTATCCTGGAATCAACTCGCACCAACTGCTGTTCATCGGTGGGAAATGCTTCTTATTTTAAGGAATGTCACTGTATAGGCATGATTCTGCCTAATTTTATACCTTGTTAATTAAACTTAATTTCTATTTGTAAGTCAATTTCTATTTATTTCTTTATTACTTTGGTTAGTATTTTTCACAATAATTTCTTACATATTAATTTGTTGACTCATCATCTCTGATTCTAACATCTATTTATAATAAATATTTCCAACTAGACTTTACACACATCTTTAAATTTAATGTACAACTATTTTGAATCTTTGCCATAATTTAAAATTATTTATTTGAAAGATGGATTTCTTCTGCACAAACTTTGACGACTCTTGATCTCAATTTGACTAAATAATTTTAAGTTCTAGTGGTAAGCCCGGTTAGTGAGCAAGAGGTAAGGGGATCGAGCCTCGCTTGCAGGGTTAATCCCCAATTCATATAAATTTGAGGTGAGAGTGGGTGAGTGTGATGTTGAGTTTTACTTTGACCCTATTTGGTTTTGTTGTGAACAAGTGTAGTAACTGAAAAGTGCTATAAGAAAAAAATGTTGCCAAGGAAAAGAAGTTTGAACTTGAAATTTTCTTGAAGGGGAAGAGACTTATCCTGAAATGCCAAATGTATCTCTAGTTCTAAAAAATGCTTTAGGCGAACACAATTCCAAGAGATACTTACCAGACACCTATTTCAAGTCTAGTAGTCCTTTGAAGTCCAGAGTACTGTGTTTGGGCTCTCTGAAAGCATTTCCGAACTTAACTGCCCCTTTTCATGTTTGAATTTTTATCTTGAACCCAATAAAACCAATTAATCTTCTCCTGTGAGCTCCAAAGGAAAGGAAAATGTTATAGGAACTTTGGCACAAAATTAACATATCTGAATCAAGTATCAAATCAGATGCATTGTTGCTTTCACTTGTAGTAACTACGCTGACAGAGTTCCTGGCATTTGCCTTGTTGGCAATATTGTCATGATGATAAAAACGTTGCTTGCAGAAGCTTATTTTAGGTATGCTTGTAGTAGTAGATGTTTGTTTTATTTTTATTCACCATTTGTTTGCACGTGTGAGTGTGGGTTGGGTGCGGGGGTGGGGGAAATTGGTGGTTAATGTTTCTGAGACGTGTTAAGTACTCTCTAAAAATCTGAATTATAACAGGAGAACTTCACGTAATCTATGTTCTCTTAATATATATTAATGTTGTAGATAAACTTTTCAACAGAAAATGCCTGTGCCAAATATGAAAATTTTACATGCTACAAGTGTTCTCTTGGTAAAAAAATTAATATTCTCATGTTTGTTAGATCCCCCCCCTCTTCTCATTTATAGTTTGTGGCATTTAACAAATTGAATGTTACTTTGCCAGATGTATCTGAACTGCCCTGGTGGAAGCACATATTCCGTCCTAGCAATTTATGACTGTATGTCATGGGTAAGTTATCATGGTCACATTTTTGTGTTTCATCAGAAGCTCATTTGTTTTCTTTGCTTCTTATTTTGCATCAATCTTTTGTGATCAACCTGCTGGAAGTTAGTAACATTCAAAGATCTTACATTGGGGCCATAAATATGTTTACCTGTGCATGTTAATGTTATAGTAATAAGTGATGTTCTGCAACATGCACACATGATCTTTAGACACAACAGTCCTTCAAAAGCCAGACATAAGGAAGTGAGCATTTTTCTTAATTCATGAACTGTATTTATTCAGTGAATCGTGTACTCTCTCTCTCTCTCTCTCTCTCTCTCTCTCTCTCTCTCTCTCTCTATATATATATATATATATATATATATATATATATATATATATATGAGCAATATTCCATTGCAAACGCTATTGTAGCGCATGAAAACCACTTAACCCGCTATTGGCAATAGCGGGTTAAGGCATATTAAACCCGTTGTTTGCCAATAGCGGGTTAAGTGGGTTTCATTCCCTCTCTCTCTCTCTCGCTATATATATATTTATGTATCTGTATAATAAAACACAAAGAAAGCTATCAAGTGGCTCTCCTTCAATAGTAAGGAAATCAATGGTCCAGATCTAAGCTCCCAAAACATATTTTTCCTCCCAAAAGTTTCCCCCCAAAACTCAAATTCAAATGCCACCCCCCCCCCCCCCCCCCCCCCCAAAAGAAAAAAAATTTAACTCCTTTATTTATTTAATTATTTCTCTCTCTCTCTCTCTCTCTCATTCTCTCTCTATTTACTCAGAAATTTAGATTTTCAGATTTCAGGTTTGTAAATTTTCAGATTTTTTATGTTTTTTTATTGCTCATGTTACATTGAAAATAGCAAATATTTCCTCAATAGTTAAATTTCATCATTTTCCACCCTCAAAGTTCTAAGAAGTTGGATTTTATACCCCCATTTATAATTATTTTTCAACATGTACTAATGGAAACATGGACTTTTATTTACAACTAATTATTGTCATACTATTCAAACTTGAGCTACATAATTGTTGTTCTACTGTTTACAAGACTTTTCATATGATGTATTGTTCCGAAGACTTGCCGTAGGCACGTGTCCGGGCAAATCTAGTATATATATATATAGAGGAATGATCATGTGAGAACTAGTTCTCACGATAACTTTCGTGTGAACTCGTTACATAGCCATCACATGGATGATCCGAACGGTTCATGTTATTTAGAATGACAAAATTAGTCTAAATTTGTAAAATCAAGTCATTTGAAATTCATTTGTCGATCCATCATGTCATTATAAAAAGTAACGATATTCAACCATACAATTTGTAACACTTGCATGGACAAACAAATATCAAATGACTTGATTTCTCATCCATAGACTACTTTAAGATGTGTAGGTCAAAATGAACGGTTCATATTTTTCAATTTATATCCCAAAAATAAGTTCACACTTGGTTCTCACCGAAAGAGTTCTCACATGATCATATATATATGGTAGAGTTGGCCTCCTTTCAGGAGGAGCCAGATGTGGATACTCTCAGTTGAAATTGGATAATCAAGTTTTCAAATTAGAAATTCAACCACTGGATATGTTCTACATAATTAAAACTTTTCCTGGACAAAATTTCGGTAATTTCGGATGAGTTTACTCCTGTATCAAGTGACCATAGATTATGAAATTTAAGACTTATTTATAAAGCATTTATGTAAAGATCACTTCACGGAGGGGTAAAACTCATCAAAATTTTTGAAATTTTGTTTATATGTAGTTTTAACGATGTAGATCATTTCTAACGGTATCCAAATTTCAAGTTGAAGTAGCCAAATTTGGTTACTCCCGAAAGTAGTCCAGCTCCCTCTCTCTATATATAACCATGGCATACACTTTTCTGAGTGCTTGAGAAGATATATGATTAGATTGCATAAATAACCCATAATAAAATTGATGCGATATATACTGGACACTATACATGTAAAAGAAAAGTCAATACACAGTTGTGAAGTAATTATAAAAAACTGCATAGATACATAAATACTAAAAGCACCTTGAAAATGAGTACAGTCGTGCAATTGTTGAATTTACATGCATTAAGACAGACATTCATATTCTGATGTGCTTGGAGGATTGTTATATTGGTCTAAATACTCCTAATAGAGCGATTTATAATTGGCAAGTTTCTTCACATTTGCAGCGAACATTCTTTGTTTATTTTTTCATCTCATTACAATCCTAAATCCTAATTCATTCCATGGTTGAAATTTTCTAGTTATGTGTAGCATTTTTACCAGGACATTGCCCACTTTTGTCAAACTGATTCCCGAAATGGTTAAATGTGTTGTATAGCATAGTTAACAGTGATGTAGGCCCACTTGACATGTTTAGTTTATTTTTCTCCCTAATCTGCCCCTCCATTAAACTAAGTGAGGTTTAACTTAGTTTTGGGTTCAGATTCAGATTGGGTTAGTGGGTTTGGATTCAGATTTAGGTTTGGGTTTGATATGGTGAGGAAGCGATAGATGGGGGAGGGAAGGAGGAGAGTGGAAGGAATTAAATGTGTTGTAAGGTTAAATGTAACGAGAGGGGAAGGAGGAGAGGATGTAGAGGGAAGATAAAGGTTTGGATTAAGGTTTAGGTTGATTGGTTGCCCTCTGGTTAGGGTTAAACGACATTCAATTGGTGAGAATATTATGTTTTCTTTAATAGACTTCTTCAGAATGATAAAAGACCCTAATCTTTTTTTCTTCCAGATGGTCTTCTTCTCCCTAAAAAAACAAACCGAAACCCAATTTATATCTTCGCCAAAATTTCAATCTGGATAATGTTCTTTACTTCTTTATGCCCAATCTTGCCTCTTCATCTCCTCAAAAGGACTGCGATCCTAATTTCCCATCATTGCAATACCTATTAATCAAAAAATTGAGCATAACTGCATTTGGAAAAAAACCCCAACTCCACCATCTCCTTCACACTCCCATCAGCCCTATACATTTTCCCACTCTTACAATGCCCATTAATCAAATATATGCGCCCAGTGAGTGCTCTCCAATTGTTTGAAAATGGAATGGGTAGGGAGGTGAGGAGGGCATTGCAGGAGAGAATGGAGAAGTTGTAGTTATAATGGGAGGTGAGGAAGAAGGCTTAGGCAGGCACGTGAAGAGAGGTGGTTTTGTGTAATTTGATGTAGAGTATGGGAATGTCGGCAATGATGGAATGGAGGAATTGGGAGGGAGGAGGTGGAAAGAAAGTGGAGGAAGTAGGGGTTTGAGAAAAGGGGGCTGGAATTAGAGGGAGTGGAGGTGTGAGGGGAGGCAAAAGCCATTTTTGGAGGTTGGTAATGGTGGAAAGGTCATTGAGGGTGGAGGGGTGGGGTTCGGGGTTAAGGTTAGGATAATGGGTTAAGCTTCTTTTTTACTATACAAAAGGTAACGGTCCACCATGGCAAAGTTAGAGAAATCCCCTATGGGTTCAACTAATTGGTGGGGCCAAGCAGAATGTGAAAGTACGCGATAGTCATATGTTTGTTAGGGCTATGGTGTTGAAACCTCTTTTCACAAATATGGATCTACTTAACTTGGTTTTAGATGATACTGCATTACTTTTTTAAAGTTTTTTCATTAAATTTCCTTTCAACATCCATATTAAGCTTGAACATCCATATGACCTTCTCTTAGGTATCCAAATAAGACTTCTGACATCTTCATTTAGTATTCCTATCTTATTTCATTCCGTTAAACATCTCTCTGGGATGAGTTTCCAGCATTTGCAGATTCAGCATATCAGAACTTCTTTTTTTGCTTTTGTTTTCATCTCTTCGGTAGTGCTGTATATGAATTTGATCGTAACATTCTTCTGAACTGATATTGTATACGGAAAGAGCCTTTTTTTAACTTGAAGCAAGGGCTTGCCTTGCTATATCCTTTAATCGAATGGCTCTTACAGTTGCTAATGTGAAAGATTTGTTGCTACTAATTCTAAACTGATCAGATAAAGCCAAGGTGGGAACAGTATGCTTTGGTGTAGCAGCTAGCCAAGGAGCACTGCTTTTGGCAGGAGGTGAGAAGGGAATGCGTTATGCTATGCCGAATGCCCGTATTATGATACATCAACCACAGAGTGGCTGTGGGGTATGTGTGTTCATTTCGACGGGAGCATATGCAAGACTTTTTTTTATTACAATTGGTTATTTGTAATAATTCTTATGCATTCTTAACATAGGGACATGTGGAGGATGTTAGGCGACAAGTTAATGAAGCTGTTCAAAGTCGTCATGTAAGTATGCTCTTTTATGAAGTGTCAGCTTTGTCTCAACTAGATTTAAACACATGCAAGCATGTGTTTCTGAGGTTCTTGTTTACATACGATAAATGGGTCAAACATTATTAAGCTTAAAATAGTCTTTATGTTTATTTTATCAATGAATGCATGCAAAGAAAGAACCGAGTTGGTGTTCCTATTTAACGATTTAATAATGTTTTGCTACTTCAATGTACCATGTGGAAGCAAACAAAGTGCAATCAGTGTATGTGCCCAAACCTTCTAGTGAACCACATGATAGTGCCACACACATTAATGATAACGGCTTTGCACTGTGTTACATTCAGCCAAAAATTCGAAGGGACCAGCACAACCAATTGAGAACCTAAGTTGTAGCTAAACATACAGATTATATTAAGCATACAAATAACATAATGTAAATTTAATGGTCAAATTCTTTAAAACTTACTAAATGTTCAAAATAATCCCTGCAATAGAGGTTACATTGGGCCCCCGACTTTGAGCTCTCTTGGAGTTTGAGTTCAAGCCAACTCTATTTTGGTCTTGCTAAGTTTAGGTAAGTCCGCACTAAGATTACTTACCATAAAGAAACCGAATAAGGGCCAGATTTTCATATTTCACCATACTTTCGGTTTAACAGGAAAAGTAAAGTAATACAACCTTTAATTGATTTGATATGACTTCTTGATCCTCCTCAACTTATTGCCAATGCAGAAAGTCGACAAAATGTACGCTGCTTTTACTGGTCAAACTTTGGAGAAAGTACAGCAATACACTGAAAGGGATCGCTTCTTCTCATCTTCTGAGGTCAGATAGCTGCAGCGATTTTCTTAATCTCTCCTTTTCTTGCTGTAGTTAAAGGATTTTTCTGCACAGAATCATCTGATGCCAGTGTTATTACATTGTAAAAATTATTCGCTTATAAGAGTGCATTATCCTCTTTCAGGCGTTCGAGTTTGGACTCATTGACGGTGTTCTAGAAACAGAATACTAGTGCACAATACTTCCAGACTTGTAAAATTTACTGTCTGAGATATGAGATGTCTACTATTCTTGATGCTCAATCTCGGCTGATGCAAGCTATTATACCTTCTAATCTGGCACCGAAAAATGAATCTTGCTCTCATTCAATCTGGAAGATTGATGGTTACTGACTTCACAGGATCAGACATTCTCCCATTAAGTAGATGCAAGCGTTGGCAAGATGGAGTGATTACTAATGCAGTTTGCAGCCAAGTAATGGTTTACTGTTCGAAAAATTGATTTATCATAGGAATATAATTTCCTCTGTAAACATGTGTAGCATTCCAAAAGTTAAAATTTGATTTTTGGTCATTGTTTGAATATGTTTATGATGACATGAAATATGATCTGCCCTTTCTTTTTATGCCAGCCATTTACGGTTACAAAATATTTCTTTCCCGGCCATCCAGTATTTACTCTGACAAGGAATTTGGCAGTGAATTAGAGAGGGTTGATACCAGGTTGGCTAGAATGTTCCACAGCGTAGCGACTTTTCCTTCTTTCATCGTGTTTTAACTCCGGTAATAGAACAAAGGAAGAATAAGACTATCATCAGATTCGGTTTACCTGCAAATATTATTAAAGCTTTCTACCTATGAGCTAGTCATGTTCCTTATTATTCAATCGAAATCTTTACTTGTTGATGGCGTGCTACAGCCCTGGTCTTTGCATATACAAAATTAAGTACGTAAATCCATCTATTCTCTGAGATATTCACAGTCGTCAAATGCAGGGTTTTTTAGGATTGTAGAAGTGAGGTTGTTAGATGATGAACATGCGTGATTCATGGGTTTTCCCTTCAGTGTCAGTTTCGTTTATTCTGAAATCAAAATCTCAGATTCTATGAAAAATTAACCTCCATATGCCTAACATGCTACAGAGAAAGAAATCAAAATCAACAAATTCATTTCATTAATCCATTCAT
Organism: Hemerocallis citrina; assembly: GCA_017893485.1. Classification (NCBI taxonomy): domain Eukaryota; kingdom Viridiplantae; phylum Streptophyta; class Magnoliopsida; order Asparagales; family Asphodelaceae; genus Hemerocallis; species Hemerocallis citrina. The sequence continues at coordinate 185,827,442 of CM030366.1, read as the reverse complement.
ATATTTATAAACAAGACTGACTACCTGTTGGATTGCACAAGGCCTAGGAAATAACATTTTTACAACATTTTTACATGATTAGAAAGTAGAAAACATTCAAAAGGCCCTAAACTAATAGATAGTAAAATCTCAACTGGTCCAATTATACATGTGATGCGGTTTGTTTTTGGGGGGAGTGTGGATGCACCAGGCGTGAGTTCTACTCGATTTGTACTGGTGGAGGAACCTTTAGTGTGGATGGTAGTCTCGACCCTCAGCTGCAGGAATGGCTCGGGGGTAGGCTGGAGTGAGGTGGAGACTGGACACTCGGTTCGGATCTGGAGGCTCGGCTCGGATGTTTGGAGGCTCGGATCCGGAGTCCCGTGTACCTGCACACGGTCTAGAAACACCGGGATTGTTCCCGGTGGCAGACCCTCGGACGATCTAGTGAGATACTGAAAGAGAGTAACAGTAACTAGGGTTTGAGAGGGAAAAGATTGATTACCTGTGGAAGGGGTAGAGGGTCTGGTATTTATAGGAGAAGCCAAGCGGTTCTGGACCCGTTTGGGGTCGGGTCTGGACCCGGTTGCCCATGGGCCTGACGTGGAAGAAGCCCAAGCAGTTTAGGGTTGACGTGGCAGAGACCTGGGCGGTTTCCAGGCTGATGTGGCAGGAGCCTAGGTGGTTTTTGCACTAACGTGGCGAACCAGGATGATCCGGCGGTGCACGCTTTATGAGAGGATCTTGTGGCCCAGGAGGGGCCACGTCATTTGACCCATATCAGGAGCCCCCCACTCCTGGAGGGCTGGGTGACCCAGCCGTGTGGGAGTGGTTCTTTGCTTCTATAGGAAGAGCAGGACGGTGTGTGCAGCGAGGAATAGGGTCTGTACCTTCCAGAAGAGGCCAGGGGGGTAGGATGAAGGGATCCCCTATCGGAGTCATGCGGGGTGTTGGGCGCAGAAGAGTCAGAGCCACGCTTGCCAAACACCTAGGGTCGGTAGACGAGCATCTATGGTCGGTAGACGAGCATCGAGGGTCGGTGGTCGAGCTCCGAGGGTCGGCAGACGAGTGTAGAGGGTCAGTACACGATTCCCTCGCTAGTTGGAAGAGCAAGGGGACGTCAACGTCTGCCGAGTTGGAGCTCGGCTTGCTGACCGTCTAGGGTCGGTAGACGAGTGTAGAGGGTCAGCAGACGATTCCCTCGCTAGTTGGAAGAGCAAGGGGACGTCAACGTCTGCAGAGTTGGAGCTCGGCTTGCCGACCGTCTAGGGTCGGTAGACGAGTGTAGAGGGTCAACAGACGATTCCCTCGCTAGTTGGAAGAGCAAGGGGACATCAACGTCTGCCGAGTTGGAGCTCGGCTTGCCGACTGTCTAGGGTTGGTAGACGAGTGTAGAGGGTCGGCAGACGATCCCTTCGCTAGTTGGAAGAGCAAGGGGACGTGAAGGTCTGTCGTGTTTGGAGCTTGGCTTGCCGAGCGTCTGTGGTCGGTAGACGAGAGTCGAGGGTCGGGAGACGATCCCCTCGCTAGTTGGGTAGAGGAAGGTTTTGGGGCTCGCGGTGCCATCCGAGCTCCGAGTCTCCTATGAATAGAGGGAAATTTTTGGGGCTCGCGCTGTCATCCGAGCTCCGAACCTATTGGGAATAAAGAAAGGCTTTTGGGGCTCGTGCTGTTGTCCGAGCTCTGAGCCCCTTGCGAATGAAGGAGTATTGGGGGCTCGCGGCGTCATCCGAGGTTTGAGCCCCTCAATTTGGCAGCGGCTGTTGGATGGGATGTAATGATTTCATTTCATTTAATGCTTTGGGTGTAGAAGTCTCGGTGGCTCGCGGTGAGATTCGAGCTCCGAGCCTTATGCGAATTTAGAGAGGATGTTGCGGCTCGCGGTGCGATCTGAGCGCTGAACCCTCTGAAAAATAGAGGAGGGTATTGGGGCTCGCGGTGCCATCCGAGCTTCGAGCCTCTCCTGAAATAGGAGAAGATATTGGGGGTCGCAATGCCATCTGAGCTCCGAGCCTCCTGTGGAATTGGAGAAGATATTGGGGCTCGCGATGCCATCCGAGCTTCGAGCCTCCTATGGAATAGGAGAAGATATTGGGGCTCGCGATGCCATCCGACCTCCGAGCCTCCTGTGAAATAGAGGAGGAGTTTGTGGCTCGCAGTGCCATCCGAGCGTCGACCCTTCTGTAAAATAGAGGAGGAGTTTGTGGCTCGCGGTGCCATCCGAGTGTCGACCCTTCTGTGAAATAGAAGAGGAATTTGTGGCTCGCGGTGCCATCCGAGCGTCGACCCTTCTGTGAAATAGAAGAGGAATTTGGGGCTCGCGGTGCCATCCGAGCTCCGAGCCTCCTCTAAAATAGGAGGAGATATTGGGCTCACGATGCCATCCGAGCTCCGAGCCTCCTGTGGAATAGAAGAAGAATTTGGGGCTCGCGGTGCCATCCGAGCTCCGAGCCTCCTCTAGAATAAGAGGAGATATTGGGCTCGCGATGCCATTCGAGCTCCGAGTCTCCTGTGGAATAGAGGAGGAGTTTGTGGCTCGCGCTGCCATCCGAGCATCGACCGTTCTGTGAAATAAAAGAGGAATTTGGGGCGCGATGCCATTCGAGCGTCGACCCTTCTGTAAAATAGAAGAGGAGTTTGTGGCTCGCGGTGCCATCCGAGTGTCGACCCTTCTGTGAAATAGATGAGGAATTTGGGGCTCGCGGTGCCATCCGAGCTCCGAGCCTTCTCTAGAATAGGAGGAGATATTGGGCTCGCGATGCCATCCGAGCTCCGAGCCTCCTATAGAATAAAAGAGGAATTTGGGGCTCACGGTGCCATCCGAGCTCCGAGCCTCCTCTAGAATAAGAGGAGATATTGGGCTCGCGATGCCATCCGAGCTCCGAGCCTCCTGTGGAATAGAGGAGTTTGTGGCTCGCGCTACCATCCGAGCGTCGACCCTTCTGTAAAATAGAAAAGGAATTTTGGGCTCGCGATGCCATCCGAGCGTTGACCCTTCTGTAAAATAGAAGAGGAATTTGGGGTCCGCGGTGCCATCCGAGCTCCGAGCTCTCTGACTTGTCGAAAAAACCGGTTTGTTGAAAAAAGAACTGAGGGCATTAGGGTAATTTTGTGCCAACTACTAACGTCACATGCGCAAGAATCGAAGCGACTCTAGATCTTAGTGGTCGTTAGATCTTGATGGTTAAGATGCAATGGCCAGATCTTTTTTTGCGAGAATCGAGGAGTCGCTTTCTCCGCTATAAATCTCCCCCCTCCCCACTTTTCTTTCCTTCACTTCTTGCATTTTCCAATTTTTAAGAATAGGTCTTACTTGCCGTCGGTGATTTTTTCTGGTGATTGCATGGTCCATATCTTAGGTTAGTATTTCTAATCTTATAATGTCGCGCTCTCAGTCCGGTTCCGAGGCCAGCTCGTCAGGCCGTTCTGGTAAGGAATCAGAGTCCCCGGAGATGTCTTGGGATTTGGGCGACTATAAGGTCAAGGAGGAAGTTTTGTCAGACCCAGGGTCGGACGGTGGGGGTGATGTGGTCTTTGTTGTGTCACTGTTGAGGTCTCATAGGTCGGGGAAGGATCCCATGGAAGAGGGCGAGGAGGAGGAAGAGGATGTCGATGAGGAAGAACATGACCCCGAGGGAGAGGGGGACGTTGAGGAGGAAAAGGATGACGAGGAGGATCAGGATTCTGAGGGAGAGGGGGATGTTCAGGATGGGGGAGACTCCGATGAGAACCGAGGGGAGCCCGATCGGAATGTCGAGGAGGACGACGCTCGGGAAGGTGGGGGCGAAGGCCCAGTAGGAGGGGCAGCCAAGGTCGAGAGTGGTCTCCCACCCTTGCCCCCTTTGTCGATGCCGTCACCTGAGAGGAAGGCCCGCCCTCGTAGGAAGAAGAGGAGGTTGAGCCTCCCGGATAGCCCCCCTCCTCCGGACAAATACGCCTCTAGACCGGGGTTCGAATTTCCCCCGGTCTTTTTCAAGAATCCGGGATCGATTAGGATGTATCCCGACGACGTCAAAGGTGTCGATCCTCTCCCTCCTGTGCCGGGCGACGAGAGTCGGGTGAAGATCCGGATGGACAGCGTTCAATGTGTCTTGAAAGCGGACTACCTTCACATTCTGAGGGCCACCTACTTCATTCCTCGGGAATTTGAAGTGTTGATTCCGAGCCCCGGTATTCGCCCCACGACTTTTCTTACATCGGGTTATTGCATTTTTCCTGAGGACGCTTTTGTCTCGGGGCTACGGCTGCCGCTGCACCCTTTCGTCAAGCGGGTCTTGAATTGGGCGAAGCTAAGCCTGATGCAGTACGGCCCCAACTCTTAGAAGCACTTGATCTGTTTCATCTTAAAGTGCCAGGAGAAGGGGATTAAGCCGAGGCTGACGTACTTCCGTGCTATCTTAGGGATTAGCTCGCTGGGCGATGCGGAGGGGATCTTTTACTTCTCGCCTAGGCCTCACAAGAAGGTGATGCACGACCACCCAGACTCCATCAAAGGATGGAAAGAGAAATATTTTGTAGTCCGGAGCAAGAAGTCTTGGGGGATCTCGACCTCGTGGAATTTCTTTAAGCCGAATCACAAGCCTCCGAAGCATAGCGATCTGACGGAGAAGGAGTGGAAGAAGGTGGAGAAAATTGTTGGGGGGCACAGCATAGCGTGGCCTCGAGTGACGGAGATGCACCTGGCCCGGGCCGGACTGAGCCCAGCCGACCCTAGTATGTTTTCTTTCTGAATTTTTGTCTTCCTGCCTTCGTGTTAACGTTAGCCCCTCTTCTTTTATTTTTGCAGAGATGACGTCCCAGCAGGTCGACGACAGGCATGCTTTGATAGATGCTGCTGCCAAGAGGAGGGCGGAGAAGGTGAAGAAGGCAGAGCTGGAGAAGCAGGCTACCCAGGGCGCTAGGTCCAGTAAGGGGTCGACCTCGGCGGCCGTGGAGCCATCCCCGAAGAGGACCAAGAGGCAGCACCCCCACACATCGAGGGCATCCCGGGAGGCGGGGGGGAGTTCTAGCAGGAAGAGGGCCACCGAGGTCCCAGAGCAGAGGCTTCCTCCCACTCGTCCCACCGCCGAGCAGATGGTGGGGCAGCAGGGGCTACGGCCCTTCGCCCCCGACTGGTCGATTGTACAAGGGGACTCCCAGCTCGAGGGTCCCGTGGCCATCGAGCTCGTCTGAAAAATCGCCACCAAGCGGGATTGGATGGCACTGGTGGTGCAGGCGTCTGATCAGGCCTTCATGCAGTGGTCTCAGGCGCAGGTCTCGGTGAGTGTTCGAGACTTTGTATTTGGTCTGGATTCTAGAATTTTTCTGACTCTTTCTTCATCGGACAGGCGATGCTTCACGGGTAGCACTTTTAGAAGTGCTTGGAGAGGGAAATCCTCGTTGAGAGGAGGAACACGGAGAAGTATCTCCGCGAACTGAACAAGGCGACGGATGAGCTGAAGGAGGCAAAGAGCATGGAAGCCGTCCACGAGGTCCAGATGGCCTCGATCTTCGACCACCACAAGAAGGATGTGGATCGCCTTGAGCAGAAGATCCTGGATGAAGCAGAGTAGGGGCGGAAGGCCCTGGAGCAGATGGAGATTACTTTGGCGGATGCCCTGATCCTGGGGCAGGACGAGACCTATGACCGTGCCAAGGAGCATTTCCAGCGGGTCTTTCTGGATCAGAAGGTCGACCATCTCCACTTCAACTGGCAGCCGGACCTTCCGCCGACTCCTGGTGGCGAGGAGATGGGGGGCGACCAGGATGACGAAGAGGTGCCACCCCCCCCCTTCAAGCATAGTTCAGGTTTTTTTTTGTTGATTGTATATGCCTCGAGCGGACTGGCCACCGTATTTTTGTAGCACAATTTTTGAAAGTAATGAAAGATATTTTTTGACCGAGGCTTCGTGACTTGCACAATTTTTAGTCTCTTTTGTGATTAGTTGTTTCTCTTGTCTTTTTGATAGACACACGGGGTCTTGGCCGCTGACCCTATTTCTGCCGAGGATTCCCTGGTCCGGGCAGGGAAGGAGGCCATGGAAACGGCTCTGGCTCGCCAGCGAAAACAGGCTCGGGACCGAGCGGCCGCAGTGACTTATTTTGCGAACAAGTCTAGGGAGCTTGGTTTGGAGATCACTCGTCTGAAGAAAGCCATAGCCGACTGGGACTGGTGGGTAATCGAGACGAACTGGTCGATCTCGGATGCCACGAGTGGGCGGTTGGCTTCAGAGTCTTTTCTTCGCGAGGCCGTTGTTGAGAAGGAGTTGGAGATCCGCCGGTTGAAACTGGTGTTAGGCACCGATTTGATCGAGAAGGCGAGCAATTCGGTGATAAGGCCCTCTCCGACCTTCTTATTGGTGGGGGCTTAGCCTGAAGATGCAGGAAGCTCGATGGCGGGGGTGCCTTTCCATGTCGGGCCGTCCGAGTGCGAGAAAGAAATCGATGGGGGCGCCAAATTTGAGTTTTAAGCCAGGCATAAGTGATTTGTAAGCCTTCTATTGTATTTGCGCTGCCGTTACTGGCGCGCGATGAGTAATAATAAAAAGAATTTCTGACTCCTTTACCCTTGACAATTTCATTGGTGATTGTGACCGGGATCGGCCTTGCAGGGGGTCGCCGCCGAGGGAGAAGGTCGCCCAGTGTCCTTGGGTCGACGATGCGTAACTGGCGGCGTTTTACGTTCCGTCAGGCATTAATGGCAATGTTTCGCCTTCCCAGGAATATTAATGGCGACGTTTTGCCTTCTGCCGTTTGGGCTTCCCAGGTGCAATAACTGCGCTTCTTGAGGGGGCTATATAACCCCCCTCTCCTCCCACGTTGGTTGTCATAAGTTGGAGTTGGCTTAACTGCCACAGGACTCGGGTGCCTGCCGAAGGCGGGCGCTCCGACATTGAAACCTTGGTCTGAGGCCCCCGGATTGATGGCGCACCAATCACCCTCGAACAATTCGGGGTTTTGGCCTTGGGGGCCATAAGACCCCGGGTTGTTCGTTGGTGAGTGGTGGGCCGATCAATTGATTCGGGAGCTCAGAGGATTGGAGAGAGCCTTGGGTCGGTGGCCCCCCTGCCGCCCTCGAACAGTTCGGGGGTTTTAACTATTGAAAGCTGCAAACCCCGAGTTGCTCGCGGGTGAGAGGGGGGGCCAAATAACGACTCGAAGCTCGGGGTGTTCGCCAAAGGCGGGTGCCCTAAACCTTAATGAAAATTTTGCTGAAGGGATCGTGGTGGACGGTCGCCGCCAAGCCTATTGGTCGAGTGGCTTTGAAGAAAGCCTCGGCCTTGCTCGGGGTCGAGGATGAGCCCCACCCCTTGCCCGCAGGAAGACGGTACGGGTGTAGCTGGCAGTTGCCGCCGTGCGCATGGGTTGATGGGCTTGAAGAAGCCCAAACCATGCTAAAGGCAGATGCCGAGCCCCCATACCGTGGAGAAAGCCGGTAGTGGGCGTGGCTGAAGGTCGTCGCCGAGCGTAATCGTCGAGTGGCTTTGAGAAAAGTCTCGACCTTGCTCGGGGTCGACGACGAGCCCCCACACTTGTTCTCAGGAAGACGGTATGGGTGTAGCCGGCGGTTGCCGCCTTGGGCATAGGTTGATGGGCTTGAATAAGCCCAAACCATGCTAGGGGCAGATGCCGAGTCCCCACACCGGGAAAAAAGCGGTAATGGGCATGGCTGAAGGTCGTCACCGAGCGTAACGGTCGAGTGGCTTTGAAGAAAGCCTCGGCTTTGCTCGGGGTCGACAACGAGCCCCTACACTTGTTCTCAGGAAGACGATACGAGTGTAGCCGGCGATTGCCTCCTTGTGCATAGGTTGATGGGCTTGAAGAAGCCCAAACCATGCTAGGGGCAGATGCTGAGCCCCCACATCGGGAAGAAAGCCGGTAATGGGCGTGGCTGAAGGTCGTCACCGAGCATAACGGTCGAGTGGCTTTGAAGAAAGCCTCGGCCTTGCTCGGGGTCGACGATGAGCCCCCACACTTGTTCTCAGAAGACGATACGGGTGTAGCCGGTAGTTGCCTCCTTGTGCATAGGTTGATGGGCTTGAAGAAGCCCAAACCATGCTAGGGGCAGATGCCGAGTCTCCACACCGGGGAGAAAGTCGGTAATGGGCATGGCTGAAGGTTGTCGCTGAGCGTAACGGTCGAGTGGCTTTGAAGAAAGCCATGGCCTTGCTCGGGGTCGACGATGAGCCCCCACACTTGTTCTCAGGAAGACGATACGGGTGTAGCCGGTGGTTGCCTCCTTATGCATAGGTTAATGGGCTTCAAGAAGCCCAAACCATGCTAGGGGCAGGTGCTGAGCCCCCACACCGGGTAATGGGCGTGGCTGAAGGTAGTCGCCAAGCGTAACGGTTGAGTGGCTTTGAAGAAAGCCTCGGCCTTGCTCGGGGTCGATGACGAGCCCCCACACTTGTTCTCTGGAAGGCGGTACGGGTGTAACCGAGTGCCGAGCCGTGAGCTTGTAAGGAAAGCTTCTTTGGCTTGTGGTTTTATCCGAGTGCCGAGCTGTAAGCTTGTAATGGAAGCTTTTCTGGCTCGTGATTCTGTCCGAGCGCCGAGCCGTAAGCTTGTAAGGGAAGCTTTTCTGGCTCGCGATTCTGTCCGAGCGCCGAGCCGTAAGCTTGTAAGGGAAGCTTTTCTGGCTCGCGGTTCTGTCCGAGCGCTGGGCCGTAAGCTTGTGAGGAAAGCTTTTCTAGCTCGCGATGCTATCCGAGCCCCGAGCCGTAAGCTTGTAAGAGAAGCTTTTCTGGCTCGCGGTTCTGTCCGAGCGCCAAGCCACAAGCTTGTAAGGGAAGCTTTTCTGGCTCACGGTTCTGTCCGAGCGCTGGGCCGTAAGCTTGTGAGGGAAGCTTTTCTGGCTCGCGATGCTATCTGAGCCCCGAGCCTGAGGCATGATTTTAATGAGAATCAATACGAAGCCACAAACTTCTTTTAAGAAAGCTGGCATATTTACAACATATTTGAACTTCACAAAAAACAAGGCACGACGTGCCGATTACATTCTTCATAATTTACATGGGGTGTGGAGGCTAACCCCTCCTACGAACTTGATGAGGTGCTCCGCATTCCAGGGCCTCTTGATAACCTTGCCTTCTGCGTCGGTTAAGCGGTACGTCCCCGGACGTATGACCTCAGATACCTTGTATGGACCCTCCCAGTTTGGGACCAATTTTCTCTTTTGGCCGGAGTTGGATACCGCTAGCTTCCAGAGGACGAGTGTCTCCGTTTGATGTCGGTGGGGCGCACCTTTTTGTTGTAGAACCTTTCGATCCTTTGTTGGTAGGTGTTCCTTCTGATGGCGGACTTCTCCCTAACCTCGTCTATGAGGTCCAGGTCGGCTCGCAGTTTTGCGGAGTTGATTGCATCATCGAATGCCATGATCCGGGGTGAGGGGATCCCAATTTCTAGGCAAATGACGGCCTCCGCACCGTATGTTATATTAAATGGCGAATCTCCCGTGGGGATTCTTTTGTCATTCGGTGGGCCCAGAGAACGCTCGGCAACTCATCGACCTATAACCCCTTGGAAGAGTTATCGAGCCGTTTCTTGAGGCCGTCGAGGATTCGGCGGTTTGCGTTCTCGGCCTGACCATTTAATTGTGGGTGGCACACCGAGGAGAAGCGCTGCTGGATCCCGAGATCTTCGCAGAACTTTCGAAAATGTTTACCCGCGAATTGAGTTCCATTGTTCGTGATGAGCACCTGTGGGATACTGAACTGGCAGACGATGTGTTTCCAGAAAAACTGTTGGATCTGTTGCTCGGTGATCGTCGCCAATGGCTCAGCCTCGATCCACTTTGTGAAGTAGTCGATTGCCACTATTAGAAATTTTCGCTGGCCCGTTGCCTTCGGGAATGGGCCTACCAGATCCATCCCCCACATTGCGAAGGGAGTCGGACTGGCCATGGAACGGAGATTTGCTTGCGGGGCCCTTTTTACAGGGGAGAACCGTTGACAGGGACCGCACTTCTTTACCAGGGCGAGGGCGTCTTGCAACATCGTGGGCCAGTAATACCCGTGATTCAAAGCCTTTCGTGCGAGCGAGCGGCTTCCCATATGGCACCCGCCGATCCCCTCATGCAGCTCCTTGAGGGTGTACTTTGCTTCGTCCGGGGTCAGGCAACGGAGGTATGGTCTGCCATCTGTTGTTGTGTATGAACTTTTGAAGAGGATTGCGTCGATCACGGCGAACCTTTCTGAACGGACCCTGACCCACCTCGCTTCAGCCCGGTCTTCGGGGAGCTTTCCCTTGATTAAAAAGTTTCTTGATAAGAGTGGTCCAATCGGTGGGGAGAGCACCATCTTCAATGCAGAGAGTCTCGGGGAAGTCTGTACTTGGCTTGAGGAGAACTTCGATCAGTACTGTGCGGTCGAGGCCTTCGAAGGAAGAGGAAGCCAGCTTTGACAGAGCGTCGGCCTGGATATTCTGCTCCCTGGGGATCCTTAAGAAGGCCGATTCGTCGAAGGACGACAACAGCCGCTGGACCACGGCCAAATATTTGATCATCCAATCGTCACGGACCTCGTACTCTCCAGTGACCTGGTTGACCACGAGATGAGAGTCGCTGAAGGCCCTGATCTGTTTGGCGCCGGCCTGATGGGCCAGGGTAAGCTCGGCGATCATGGCCTCGTACTCCACCTCGTTGTTAGAGGCCGGGAAGTTGAGGCAGAGGCAATACTGAAGGAGGAAACTGTCGGGACCCCACAGAATGATGCTCGCACCACTCCCCGCTTTGCAGGAGGAACCATCGACGTAAACTTCCCACGCCTGGTCAGCCTCCTTACTTTCAAGCTGCTCGGAGATGGTGCATACTGTGATGAACTCGGCGAGGGCCTGACCTTTGATGGCTGTCCTTGGCTGATAGCCGATGTCGTATTGGCTGAGCTCGATCGACCATTTGAATAGTCGTCCAGATCTCTCGGGTTTATAGAGCACGACCTTCAGAGGTTGGTCTGTGAGCACCTGGATTGAATGTGCTTGAAAATAGGGGCGGAGCTTCCGCGCGGCCATGACCAAGGCGTATGCTATCTTCTCCATTCTAGAATATCTGGTCTCGGCATCGAGCAAAACTTTGCTCACATAGTACAGGAGCTTTTGGACTCCTTCCTCTTCTCGAACGAGGATAGTGCTGAGCACGTTCTCCGAAGCCGAAAGGTAAAGCCAGAGGGACTTACATGTTTTGGGCTTGCTGAGGAGAGGGGGGGGGGGGGGTGGCAAGGTACTCCTTCAATTGGGCGAACGCCTTTTGCTGCTGAGTACCCCACTCGAATCCTCCGGTTCCGTGCAGTGCCCTGAAGAATGGGAGGGACTTCTCTCCGGACTTGGAGAGGAAACGGCCGTTGGCTGCCAATCTTCCTGTTAGCCTATGGACTTCTTTGATGTTCCTGGGAGGGGCCATGTCTATTATGGCCTGAATTTTTTTGGGGTTCGCCTCGATGCTGCGCTCGCTGATGATGAACCCAAGGAATTTTCCCGAGGAGACTCCGAATGCACACTTTGCCGGGTTGAGTCTCATGTTGTGGGTCCGAAGGACCCCAAAAACCTCCTCCAGGCCGGCGACGTGATCCTGTCCCTAC